>OX030979.1:5000000-7500000 GCA_943735965.1 Eupithecia abbreviata | reverse complement strand
ATATATTATAATTTTGTGTTCACTAGCTAATGGCCGTGAAATGACCACTCACCTGTTTAAGTACATTACATGCCAGTTAAACATACAGCCGAACATAGAACCTCCGTTCTTCGATGTCGGTTAAAAAAGACACTGCAAAAAATCATGTAAACATAGGAAAACAACAAACATCTTTCGCATTTTACTAGTGTGACTAGTGTTATGTGATTGATTAGTCTACGTTACGTAGGTACTATAGAGCATCAACATCTTGTAAAGAACTCTTTATATGAATACTTTATGTTTCAGCCCTCCAGCAACCTATCCGGCCCGAAGCCATTTGGCTCTTCCATTGGATCAGCGTACTCGCCTTCGCTGTCGCCTCGGTCCGCACCGATGTCGCCCGCGCGGCCAGTCACTGCCCCCGCTCCCGCGCCCGCTTATGCGCCCGCGCCCGCTCCCGCTTACACGCCCGCTTACGCGCCCGCCCCGGCACCGGTGCCCGCGGCGCCTTATACTCCGAGTAAGCGAGTTACTTTTGCTATTTAATTTTGTTGCAGTCTTGACACCGTACCTAATTGTATTTTATTTAGTTTTCTTTGATTTTTGTAAGTATGAAAGGTAGTTTTCATAAACTAGTTTCGCCAAAGAAATAGGAATGAGGTGTATTCATACAATTTTCATATTACACGCAAGACAACACGACAAACTCAGTTAATATGAGTATATTATTCTAAGATCTGGTTAAAATAAAGGAAGAAAAAGGAAGATACTAAAATACACAAAATACAGATATTTGTATTAAAGTGTTCAGTAACTGATGATGTAAAATTGTTAAAGGTTGAGAGCTCACTTGAATTATATTGGTATTGATATTTATTTGTTTTCAACAGAGGCCCCAGTTTCAATGTTTAAAGGTAATTAGGTAACAAATTAGCGCAGCTCTGCTTAAATTTAGCTATTTATTTTCAGAAGAATATATTTAATACAGTATTGTGTATGCGCTATGCGTCCGCCAATGTCAATCGCAACGAAAATAACCAAGTCCTGGCACCGAATATGTGTCGAATAATGCGTCATAGTAACTGAACAATACTTATGACTCAAATAAACATATAACATTCTTGCTTCATTAAAATATTAGAAGTAATTAGATTTATATCGAAAATGCTTTTACAATTTTACTAATAATGTTCTTTCATCCATTTTTCTCTTCCGTCCATTTGTAACCCACCAAATAATATAACACACTAAAAGGTCCAAATATTAAAGGCATCGTGTGGCCCCCACCCAATATCCTTGAAGATGAACCACCCAAATGCGAAATCAATCCTCAATCAACAATAGCTAAGCACCGTAAAGAGTCTGTGCCCCAGATCGTAAGCAATTTCAACAATGAATCTTCACAGATGACAGCGCAAAATACTACAAAGCAAATCACTACCGCCCAACAACAGAAAGAATTTTCATCGAATGTTTCAAGTACGTCCGCTACTTCATCATCTGTCACAGCTTCCTCATCTAAATCTGAGTCCATCATGCAAAGCCATCAGTCTCAAATAGTCCAAGAGACGACTAGTTGTACGGTTCAGTCGTCTCAGGAATCTTCCTCTGCCTGTCAAACCATGGCAATCTATCAATCGGGATCTAATCCGATTCAAATCCAACAATCACGTAAGGATTCTACTGCGGGTGCAAGCTTGTTAGAGGAATCAAAACAAAGAAAGCAGTCCATTGTGGAAAACCAATCACAGACGCAAACTGTAATTTATCAACCTGAGGTCAGTTGCCCAGTAAAGACCGATATAAATAAAGAAAAAGACAATTTTATTGCGCCAGTTGCCGATTTCTCTCTGAACGCTGAGCAAAATACTATGGTCGCCAATAATACTGAAGATACAAAACAAATTAAAGAAATTAAAACAGATACTGAACAAAAATGCACTGAACAGGAAACTTTTACTGCTGTCGAAAATAAAATTTCTAATATTTCAGCAGAATCTGTTCAGATGTTTCGAGACCAGAGTAACTTAAATGAATCCTGTATGTATAATTCTGTTGTAACAACGTCGGAAAGAACGTTACCCGCTCCCGACGTACCAACATATACACTTCCAGCCAACGCTGAACCATCCAAGCAACCTGAAATTAAAGTGGAATCAGCGCTTCCACAAACCTCGCAGGCCCCGACACAGCCAGCGCCATTGTATATGCAACCGAAGCGAGGCATCTCTCCTGTGCCCCCAATAAAAGCTTATATCCCACCTGAAAAGTCCGATGCACCGATCCCGATGCCAGAACAAACAAAACCATACATACCCCCAGACTTTAAAATAATTTTAGAGCCTAAAACTCGTGATACGACTAACTCTCCAATGGTGGAAGCATTGACTACGGCACCTACCCGGCCATTTACACCTCTCAATAATGTAGCTTATACTGAACCGGTGGAAAGGGGATCGCTTATAGATGCGCTTACCATAGCACCTGATCGACCATTTAGTCCGTTACCTTTTCAAATGACTGATCAATCCAGTCAGCAATCCATCCAAACTTCAAGCACTTCTTCGGCGCAACTTCAGACTACTACGGTTTCTGACATTGTTCGACCGATAGTTACCCAAACTAGTCACATGTCGACCCAAAGTCATTCAGAATTTACATCGATGCAAAATATGAAACAATTCCAATCGTCGTCGGAAACTTCAGCTTTCAAACCAGTAGCTAGGCAAACGTTTCCCCCACCCCAACCTGAAGAGTTCTGTAAGCTCACTAATTTCCCTCCTTTGACGGAAGAATTAAAGTCAAGTTTTGCAAAACACACTTCGACGAAACAAGAAATTTCAATGGCAGAATCTTCCACAATGATGCAGTCAAGTAAGTCTATTAGCCAAGCAAGCAACCAAGGCTTTTCTTCAGTAAAAACTGCACAAAACTTTTTTGAGCAGCTGGATCAAAAAGAGACTTTGTCATCAATGTCCGTAAGATCCACTTCTGGTTTGCACAAACCAGATAGTATTCCTCCTTATCAAAAGAATTTTGAAATGTTGCCATCCCAACGAGGAATCACACCAGAACTTTGTAATGCACCAGCTGTGCTACAACGTCCCGTAACTCCTACGACGACCCCACCAATTAGACCAAGAGATAAGTCCCAGGAACCACATAAAATGGACAAAGTACCTGAAGTTGCGCCTTACAGAGTTCCTCAGATTAAAACGCCAGTTCAACCGATCCAACAAGCGCCGGTTCAGTTTCATAAGGATACTCCTATATCAATGACGTTTCAACCAGTTACCGACGAAACTTATTTAAGGGCTTCCCCTTGTCGCAGTAGGCCTTCTACTCCTAGTATGATAAATAAACCCGCACCAATAATCCCTCATTACCAAATGAATTTAGTTACCGTTGAGCACTTGGCTCCGGAAACCAATTTATTCGAGCCATCCAGCCCTGAAGTAAGTCGTTCACCTACTCCAAAACTTAGATCCCGATCTCCGGCACAAGGCCCTCCTCCAAATCCTTTGAAAGCACAAGCACCTCGTATTAAAGAAAATACTCCTCAGAGAAACATGGCTTATACATTACTGAACCAAGCAACATCCAATTTAAGAAAAGAACATGAGATGGCTCAAATTGAACAACAAACTAACTTTTTTAATACATCTGGTGCAAGACGTTGGTCTCAAGATCAACCTTCAGTGATCAAAGAACAAAGATTTGCAAATACTGGATTCAAGAGTGAGAACTATAGCGCTGGTGATATGAAAGTTAAAGAAGATTCCCTTAGCCAGCAAAATTATGCTCAGAGAGAAATGCAATCGCAAAACGTCGCTGAATATGGCAATACTAAGGTACAAACCACCAGAAAAACATATGAAGAGTTTGAAAGGACTCAATCGGCTAAAGTAATTGAAATTAGAAAAGGGGGTTCGTCTGCGTCTTCTGCGTATCAACAAATTGATTCTAACATTCGGCCTTCCAGTATTAATCCCAAACAAGTCTTTCCGCCACCCGTCATGAGTTTTTCGCAGTCCCAAAGCTCATCGGCTAACCTTACTAATGAAAATGTTGCAACCGCCAGTAGACCACTAGAGGATTATCAAACAAAGCCTTCGATTTCTGGCGCTAACCATGGTCCAGTGTGTGATCCTACCCCATCGACAGGTCCGAGTGTAGGAGGCGCCGCTCGTGGCAAAACCTTTGGTGTGTCGTCAGCTCCGAAGCGTGGAAGAGGAGTGTTGAACAAGGCCCCGGTGCCTGGCTCCCGCGTACCCCTTTGCGGTTTCTGCAATGGGAACATTAGGTGACTAGAATTGACAGCAGAAATAGGTGTTGTTTGAAGTGTTGTCTTTCGCATGCAAATAATAAAGCGTGGAAAATTGTTAGTCTTATATGCGTGATTCGATTATGGCACGTACAATATAGTACCTAATATAGTTAATCATTTTCAGTCTTAAACTATTATTGATTTTGCACTTTTAATGTGAGTTTGCTCTTAACACGAAATTAATGCTTAATAATGTTTGTTTATTTGAATGTTTTGGATTTTCTAACAGTTAACGAATCGCTGACATCTGGCGGCTTACATAAACCTGAATTCAAGAGTCCAGCTGAAGAAAGATTGATACGCAAAATGGCAAAAATGGCCCTAAACGGTTATGAAATAGGCATTCAAAGAAAGATAAAGCCGGGAGATCATATTCAAACAATGGCTGATAAAATACAAGACACCGTTGTTACAAAGCATCCCCTAAACGCCGATAACGTGTCATCTGAAGAAAACAGTCGTGATAATACTCTGAAGCGTCCAATCATCAATACAAATATAGACAAAGTTTACAAAGCGCCGGATCCTTCTATTATTAGTATTGGAGACAAAATTAAAGAAACCTTAATGATCAACCATCCAGCTAACACACTGAATGGTAACAAACAGCTTTCACCACCGCCGCCGCCGCTTCCATCTTCTCCGATACCATCGCTCAATACCCTCAGCACTCCTAAAAAACAATCTGACTTTATCATTAAAAACAATACACCGAATCTCAATAGCTTTGAAAAATCGCATAATAGTGAAAACGATTATTCGAGCAGTGACGACTCAAACAAAGATAAAATTGAATATAATAATTCTGATACACTGCAAAAGAAGAAATTTGTTGAAAAAGCTTCATTCTTAAACGGTATGAACAAAACAAACGATGCAAAACCTGAAACTTATTTTGATACGAGTTTTTCAAACACTTTGAACAAAAGAAAAATGTTTGAAAGAGACACGCCAAAGAGTCCCATCAGTCCATTAGACAACAACAGGTCGAAAGCTAGCTATAAATTTGAAAACAAATCTAATAACGGCACCTGGAATAAAAATAACTCAGTTGGAATTACACAACAGGACATTATTGACACTGTTTTGAATAATTTTGAAGACCGGTCGCCAAAAAAGGGACTGTCCAATGATCTCCAAGATAATACTTTGTACACGTATAAATCAATTTCACCTGAAAGCAACGGGCTATCGAACATATCAAAATCGGATTTGATCGACAACAAAGATATAAAATATCCCGTAAATGACTATGAAGAAAATGATGAAGAAGTAGTCGTCACGCGAAGGCAGAAGAAATGTACAAGAAACGACGATGGCAGGAGAGACTCTCACATTATTGCAAGACCTCTAAGCACAATGACTTCCACCGACGCTGTTGACGGTCTCTATCCTGTCTGCCATAAATGCGACAAGGCTATAAAAAGGTAATATAAATTCAACAGTAATATTTACGAAAACCAACGAAGAAAGCTTAAGCGTAAGTTCTATGAATGCATGTCAGTATTGCACGCGTTCTTGCTTTTTTAACACATTAAGATATAACAACTCATAGGCGCGTATTATGAATGATTGCTCAGTCCTCGAACAATGCTTTACTCAAGCATTGTTCGAGGACTGAGAGACTCTGCTTGTCCTGCTATATCCGTCACTCAAGCATAGCTGTATGACTGAGATATCTTTCGTAATACGGGCCTTACAGCGAGTACATTATAGGTGTTTTGAAACGCGCGCTTACGAGCGTTCTTAGCAAAATCTGACGCTCTTTGAGTGTGTGTACTACGAATATAAATATCAAAGCTTTATTTACTTTAGACCTGACAGGACTTTTGGACACGTCACAAAATTCTGATTACATAAGTAAAACTAGGAAATAAAGTGATCCCTTTGGTGTTTTGTTCACTTTAATCTGTTTAAGATAAAGTAAAGAAGCGAACAAGAAATCTTTACCTTGGAGCCAGATGGTTAAAACGCGTGTTACTAAAGCGCCCGTTTCTTAACGCCTATTGAGTACCAACATAGTCTTAACTGTTCAAAGTTATATCACTAATAAAATCTTATTATTCAGGGGTCCATTCATAACTGCGTTGGGTCGCATCTGGTGCCCGGATCACTTTATCTGCGTGAACGCGACCTGCAGAAGACCGCTTCAGGATATTGGCTTCGTCGAGGAGAACGGACAGCTCTACTGCGAATACTGTTTCGAACAATACATCGCGCCTGCTTGCGATAAATGCCACGCTAAAATTAAGGGCGTAAGTCTTTTTGTACATATTTACTAGCTCCCTCACACGGCTTCACACTTCATCCCCTCATTTATTATCAGCCGTTAAAAGAATACTCACTGACAGAGTTACCTACTTTAGATTTCATATGATATACGATTGAATTATTATTATGTGGAAAATATTAAACGATATTCGTAGCATCGAAGAAAAGCACAGAAACTCGAAACAATTTTTGATTTTGTAAGTTCTTTTCTTTTATAATCCCTCAAATTTAACAATTTTCGCTGCACATGTGAAGAATACATACATACATTGTTGAAGTTTGTGTTTTAGTTTGTAGTGCTGTTTTTACTGTGATCAGTTTTTGTTATGTTTCATTCATAAATATCTTTGTTGACAGAAAATATTTTGAACTCCAAATCGGAGTATATGTCAACATAACATGTTACATAGATTTTTATTCATGTCCTTTTTTTATTCCAGGATTGCTTGAACGCCATCGGAAAACACTTCCACCCAGAGTGCTTTAGCTGCGTCTACTGCGGTAAACTATTCGGCAACAACCCATTCTTCCTTGAAGATGGTCTGCCTTACTGTGAAGCAGGTAATATATTCAAAATACCGAAACTTTGCACTTCGCCACCTTGGCCATCATATTCCGTTTCACGTGGACTGCTGAAATCACACCATGCGTTTTTTATGAGTTGCGCATGTGCGGGCGCACACTCATGCGTAATATGCGTAAATTTGCACTTGTCCACAAAATAATTCGAATAATTCTTAGTGATTGTGTAAAATGTTTCAGATTGGAATGAACTATTCACAACGAAATGTTTCGCATGCGGCTTCCCCGTCGAAGCGGGCGACAGGTGGGTCGAGGCGCTCTCCAATAACTACCACAGTCAGTGCTTCAACTGCACGGTGCGTATGATGACATACTTACTAATTATTACACATTTAACTGTTACTGAACCACGGTCGCGAAGCATTAACGACACAGGTAGATCACGCGCGAAAAAACTCGGGTTTATACTATTTTCTTGGCTCTACGAGTAATAATTTAGGTAAGCAGGCACTAGATAGGTAAGAAGTTTAGAAACTAGAGAAGATATAATTTGTTATGACTGTTTACTAAAACAACCTTTGAATCAATTGGAGCCCATCGAATTTATATTGATTTTAAATGAGTTAATTAATAAATCTCTTATATGCTTCATTGCAAACACAAGATATCTATGTATATCAAACATAAAAGTTAACAAGTAATAGACTTGTACAAAGGCGAGCATAACCCTTAAAAGGTTTTCTTGTAGGTAGTAATAAATTATGAAATGAATGTGGATAGTAAGTATGTATATATGTACATACAATCAGAAAAAAATATATAGAGAGAATAAATAATAAATTCTTTAAAAACCAAACTTCTTTAATAATCTAATATCTCAACCAATCTAAAATCAAATAAATCTCTTTATATCAATAGACTTCAAAACGAGAATTGTTTCGTAGTTTGTTTTAGCATGGGTTCTGACTTAGCAAATTCCTTACAATGTGTGCAAAACTTGTTAGGGGCCGTCCATTAATCACGTGATGTTTTTTTTGGCATTTTTAACCCCCTGAGGTTTAAGACTACTAGGTTGTAGGTTGTTTTTGACTGACATAAAAATAATGGAAGAAATGCGAAAAACTTTTTTGAACCTAATTTAATACGTTTGACGAAAAAATAAATACACGTAACGACGCTTTTCAGTTCACTAGCGCGTTTGCCGAAAAAATAAATACACGTGATATATTACTACACCCCCCTTACCCCCTTGTGATATTTCGTGATTTTTTTTGGACCCCTCGCCCCCCTTTCGAGCCTCACGTGACAATGGACAGACCCTTATCTGCCTTCTAAATTACATATAGAACCTATTAAACAGTAAAAACCCCCGTTTACGCGTGACCACCTTTAATGATCTGTCAGACAGACGCAGCCTGTGGTAGCGGCCAGTACGATTTGCTAAGTATATCTTGTTAAATTGTACAGGGGCCTAATTAAACGAACTAATCACTTGACTTCGATGATGGTACTGTCGCAAAATCGTCCATAGATGATAGAATATCTAGATAGTGCGTGCGGTGCTATTTGCACGGAGAGATTTATTTTCCAACTTCGACACTTGACACGCGTCCATCATCTGTAGTTTGTTTCAAAGGTAAAATGCCATAATGTGTCATTCTGAGATGATACAATTGTTATGGTGAAGCGACTAATATAGTGGAATTAGACCCAGGACACCACCTCAGGCGCATCTGTATGGAAGACTCCTTATCAGACATAAAATAGTCAAAACGAAAACTTTTACAGCAGAATTGATGCTACAGCATATTGCAATTGACACATAAGAAATATCTAGTACATCCTTATAAATAGCACACAATATAAGAACACTTTTCTGAATAGGTACCTATATCTTTTAAGAAACGATCGAAAGCGAAACCCATTAATAAATTTACATTCCATACCATTTGAACACATTCTACGTAGTATGCAGTATCTACTTGTATAAAACGTAAATTTCTAACACAATATGAGTTCATATAAAAATGTGTTATCAGTAAGTATTCAAATAATGTGTACCTGCTAGTACCGAAATAGCATAAACCACACTTAAATAGTACGTTGCTCGTCATACGCCGCCACACTGTGTTTAATTATATAATAACGTTTTTGAGTGTGCCCCAGTGTGTCCCATATATGACCATGAACTAATCTTATTTACTGTTTATATACCCTACCCTTATTTATATATTTATCATAATAAACTTCCCAAAATACTGGAAGTTATCCATTTCGAATGAGGTAGATGTTTTAAAATAAAATGCTTGTAGAAATGATATTAAAAAAATGTTGATTTTCTGTAGTTTTGGCTATTTTATGTACGTATTAGTTTTGAAAGATCATGTTTTGGGAATTATTTATAGTCAAGTCAATGAGTGGTCAAAAGAAGGGGTTGGGCGGAAAAGTCGAAGGCAAAAAGTTTGACTCCAAGTTTATCAGGACTAGTTAGGAGACAAACATACTAAGTTCACTCTAATACAACCCTTCCTTGACTGGACTATTAAACATTCATAGGAAACAACACCTATAAACGATGTTTTTTTGTTTTAATAGACTTAATAAAGTCGCTGTCTCATCACTGCGCACGCTGTGACGGCCACGCGGCGCATTTTAGCTGCGTGGGTTCGTTTGTGAGCTTCGGTTACCGCGTGCATAGCATTGACAGCGTTGAGCTGCGAGCGTGCCATATTCGAGCAAGCCACGCGTACAGCAATGGCGTTATTAATCTCGTATTCGTGCGTAGCGTTGGTGGGTTGCAGTGGACGTTATCACATACGTTTTACTTACACGTGCGTAGCCTCTCCGTGCATGGCGGTGGGACAGCGGCTTAACGCGCGAGACCATCGCGCTATTGTTTTTTTTAATTGAATTATAGTACTTGACTTGTATTTTGTGTTTTCTCTAGTTATCATTATCATCGCCATTACCGCTCTAATTTTACTACTGCTATTATTTACAGGTGTGCAAAAAGAACCTCGAAGGACAGAGCTTCTTCGCCAAAGGAGGCCGGCCATTTTGCAAGACTCACGCCCGCTAGAAGTCCCCATATAATATACAACTCTGACACTGTTTATTCGACGACTACTTTCCGTCCGGTATCTCCCTCCCCCATAACACCTCCAGCGCCCAACACGCCTTCGCCACAAAGAACAAGAAAGTTAGAAACTCCCCTCCACTTCGATGGAGGACTGTTTTCCGACATCCGAAGCAAAGAAGGCAAGTTACTCAGCAAGGTGACCGTTGATCGAGTGCAAAGCTCTACTCAACACGATATTACCGACTCTCCTAATACAGTCCATCAACAAGACGGCAACAACTACGTCGATGATATAGTGAAACAGGAGACTATTACGAACAAAGACGTCATTACCGTAAAATTTACTCCCGTGCCACCAGAGTTAGACTCCTCGTGGTTGTTGACTCCCTCGCAATTTGTACAAATAAAAACACAATCACCTAGCGAGTACATCAAAGACCACCATGAATATTTGCTAAGTACCAGTGATGATTTCATGAAGGAGGCTAGTCTGGACGTTAATGCTGTAAAATATTCACCATCACCAGTACCATCCATGTTGGACTCTCCGAGGCTTCTAACGCCGTCGCAATTCCTAAATCAACCATCACAGTCCCCTGTCGAGTATATCAAAGACAACTACGAAGATTTACAGAGTTACAAAATAGTCAACTCTCTGTGTAAAGAAAAACTATTCGAATCTAGTACCATGACTTCCCACGTCCATGCGGAAAACGATTTCGTTAAAGAACACGTGACTCATAGGGATATTGAAAACTACATCGACGAGAGCACGTCCAATAATTTGATCGAACGACTGAACGTTAACGACGGGCCGGTAATACGCGGGCACAGTCCACTTGCGAATTTATTTGTATCTGAGCAGTTAACTAAGCTTGATAACTATTTGCAAGAAAGCCTTGATACGTGTCTTGGGCGCAAAGGATCACCCACGCAAGTAATCAATGAAACAGGAGGGAATACCAAACCAATGGGAAGCCAACCTTTAGAAAGGAAATCAGCCATTTTTGAAACAAGCACCGACGTTGTTATTAAAAATGACACAGGATTGCAAAGTTACCATAATGATGAAACAATATCTAAGCTATCTGAATCGGTACATAAGAAATTTTTCCAAAGAGAAGGAAGAAATGATGTTGAAATCAATGCAAAGCATGTTTCTAAATTAAACAGTACCCCAAAACGAAAAACCGGCATTCTGAACATTATTACTCAAATGCCAATACACTATCATGCAGCGATTCTTTGCATTATTTTGATAATTTACAATCTTGTATATCAGTATATGAAACAAAGTAGTCAAGTTAACAAAATAAAATAAGTTCAGTTTTTTTGCAAAAACGTATGAAAAACTAGTCATTGATTGTATGAAAAAATAAACTTCTGTTATTAACCTGAACCAACTGGGAATAAAAAATGATGTAAATAGTTGATGATAACCCTCTCTAATAACTGTAATATTCTTACAATTATTAACATTTTGGTGCTTTTCTTCTGCTGGCAAATATTGTGATAATGTTATTTACTCTACTAAAAGAGTAAAGCTTTGTACACAGCTTTCGGAATGTTGCAGTGAACTAACATTAACGGTAGTAACAGCATCAACTAGAAAAAAAGGAAGCTATTGTTTTACTATTGTTCATTGATGGTGCACCAACTATGTCAATTATAATGGAAAATAAGGTAGGTATTTAAGTACATGAAATATATTTACATAGATACTTAATGACTTATATACCATAGTCATGTGAATGTTTGCTTACCTACACTGATTTTATACTTTCGTTTTAACTAAGTTGTAAACTTACTTGTATTACCATGAAACACTTAGAAGATAAACATTATACAATATTATTATTATTTACTGTTAACAGTAGCATTAATTTTAAACTATTTATTTAGAATTACTACCTACTTTATCCCATTTAGCTTAAACACATGAGGATATGTGAGCTTATTAAAGAATTTTATTTTACAAAATATTGTTTTATTTACTTCCACTTGATGGTTTCTATCAACTCAGGTTGGTCGCTGGTCAGGCTAGGCGTATGCTAGGACGCAGGCGACGCAGATCCACGCACTGCAGGGCAGGGCAGATTGTAATGCATGAAAGTAATACATATGTGCGTCGCACGTACCTGCGCCGCAACGTACGGAGCACTCGGTACTTACATGCATTACAAAATCTGCTCTGCCCTGCGCTACGTGGATCTGCGCCGCCTGCGTCCCAGCATGCGCCTAGCCTCATAGTCAAATTGCAGATTTTGAAGTATACTTACTTGGTTCATTGTTTGTTTGTTCAAGTTCAAGTTTGTTGATACAGAATATTATATTAGGATTCTAGAGCTGAGTATATACTATGTTCTAGGAGACTATGAAAAGTATCTACTTACCTCTATATACAATTAACATTATACAAAGTTCCAAAGAGGCATGTGAGCAAAGCCACAGGTAAAAGCTAGTAACTTATAAGAGGAAGTTACTTGTTTGCTTCTCATTGGAGTAATGAACCTAAATTCTTAATAAAAGATCTGACTGTCTCATGGGAAGTAGCTACTAACAGTCCATAGCACATTATTGACTAAACAGAAAGGTCTTAAGGAAGTGCTGCAATGAGATCTCTGATTAAAATTTTGAACAAAATGTTAAATTTTTTTGTTTATTTACAAAATACTACAAATTAATCTTAACTAAGTATACAACAATTAACAAATTCCATAAACACAACTCCTCAGCTTTCTTCAGGAGAATCAAAATCAATGCCTGATTTGATATCTTTACCAAACATCCATAGAGAAAATCTGAAACACACAAAACAAATGTCAATTAACTTATTAAACTTCTTATGAAGCAGGTGCCTCTTTAATTTAGAGTACACTCAGAAAAATTACTTCTTTATTAGATGAGGTAATTATGGGACAATGATCTCATAAAAGTAGCGGGCAAACTGGCCCCTCACAGTGATAGACATAGATAAATGGAGTACCTTGGAGGAAGCTCTCACGGCTCTAGGCGGTTCTAACACTACCTAAGTAAAAAGTTATTATATGTACGATGGTGCTGCTATTAAATAGCAGCGAATCTTCGAAAATCCTACAGTAAAGAGCTCTAAATAAACTTGTCAAGAAGTGTTTGGTGTTTTCATTTAGTCATCATGAACCCAGCTCTAACATGTTTATGTAATTTAGGTACGTTTTTAAAGAACAAAATAGTATACTTAAGTTTTTTTTATTATTATTGTTAAGATTAGTGTTTTGGAACAGTAGGTATAGCTGTTTTTATTTTAGTTAATTTTTAATTAAGGCATTTTTTGGAGAAGGCCAGGTCCAGTAGTACATATTGCTAAAATAAATATAACAAGAGACATATTTTCTGGTTGGTAGTATGACTTGAATTCCTCCAGCCATCCTCCACTGTGCAAGGTTGGGTATGGTAGTATAGACACTATTCTATTGATGTGTAAACATTAGGATAAAATTAGATATGCTTACTTGTCCCAGTTAAGACCCATTCCTATCAGGGTAACTGTTAAAAATCCATGCCACAGTGTAGTCACAAAAGCTTCAGGCTGGCGTTTATGTCCGAAATTTTTAAAAGTTCTACTAGCTATTGTAGTTGCAATTTTAGGTTGAAGCACCATAATTAACGATTCCTAGAAGGAATATTCTGGTTATAACTATAAATAGCCGATGGAACGATCTAGAACGATGGAACCGTAAATAAACACCATAAACATGTAAATACACAAATTTTTATAGACCAGAAAACAGCAGCAGTGATCTTGATTTGACAGCATTGGCATGACACTGAAAGATACTTAATGCGTCCTGTACACCAATGCGTTGGGCCAAGGCGTTGGGCCAACGTGTAGAGACCTACTTGGCGCATATTGGAAGTTGGCGGCCAACATTGGCTCGCAAACCGACTAGTGTCGATTTTCGTGCACACATCAAAGGATCTTAGCGCGCTCCGCAAACAGTGTTCATGTTCACACGTTGGCTGGCGTCTTATTCAGTCAGGTCAGTTCGTCTCTATTCGTGTGGACAAGTGCCGATACTATAAATTTCTATGAAATTTCAAGTACTTGACTTACATAAATAACTTTGCCTTTTAACTTTTCAAATACCTACATACTACTCCGTTTGACACATACATTTCCATGCGGGCAAAGCCGCAGGGTGCTGCTAGTATTATTATATTATTACCATCAATCACGACAATTTAGTTTGGAGTTGGTAGCCCACAGAACGTCAAATTTGACATTGTTTTAATTTAAATTCATTTAAATTAATGTATGTGTTTGTTTGGATTTTATTTCCACCCTCTTTTTTGCTAGTAAAATAACAATAAAAATCCATTCCAATTCCCATCAATTGTTTTTAATTAATATCAAAACAATTATGTCTTTAAAACCATCAGTTATACACTGGTTCCGACTAGATCTTCGAATCCACGATAACTTAGCTTTGAGAAATGCAATAAACGAAGTAAATAACTTTTTGCTTACTGCCTTCACTTGAAGCTAAGAAGACCATCCTGTTGAAGTGTGCATATCTTACAAAAATAGTGTCTATTCCAATCCAAGGCCAAGTTTGGGGCTCTTGACCTTGATGTACACATTGCCTTTCCCTACCAAATGAGCTATCTAACCGACATTTATCTATGTGTTTCTGACGAAAAATTCTCAATTTACAGGCAGAAAACAGAAAACATTTGTTACGGCCCATTTACTTTATGGATCCTGATATTAAGACCAAGATTGGAGCAAACAGACTTAGATTTCTAATAGAAAGTCTACAAGACCTGGACTTAAACCTGAGAAAATTAAACTCCCGCCTCTATGTTGTGATTGGAAAAGCATCGGAAAGTCTACCTAAATTATTTGATAAATGGACAGTGAAATATCTGACTACCCAGGTAGATATTGATCCGGAAGTTGTGGAAGAACATGAGATCATTGAAAAAATTGCTGAAGAAAAAAAAATATTTATAAATAGCAGAGTTCAACACACAGTTTATGATCCAAATATTGTCCTTAACAAGAACAATGGTGGAGTCCCACTCACATACCAAAAATTCCTATCACTGGTGAACGACATCCAAGTCAAGCAAGTCATAGAAATATCCAAGGAAGTATCCAATGAATGTAAGCCTGACGAAACTGAAGATTACAATGTACCAACTTTTAAAGATATTGGTATGGATGAAACTGGCAAGGGACTATCCAAGTTCCCTGGAGGAGAAACTGAAGGTAGAAAGAGACTCAATCTGTACATGGAAAAAACAGATTGGGTATGCAAGTTTGAAAAACCCAACTCTTCCCCCAATAGCATAGAACCTAGCACTACAGTTCTAAGCCCCTACATTAGCCATGGTTGCCTGTCGGCTAAACTATTTTACCACAGGCTTAGAGAAGTTGAGCAAGGAAGGAAGCACACATTACCTCCTGTTTCACTTATGGGACAGTTAATGTGGAGGGAATTCTACTATACTGCTGGCACTGGAACAAAAAACTTTGATAAAATGGTTGGAAATGTTGTTTGCACACAAATACCCTGGGGCAAGAATGACGAGCACCTCAAAGCCTGGGCTGAAGGCAGAACTGGGTACCCATTTGTGGATGCCATAATGAGACAATTGAGGCAGGAGGGCTGGATCCATCATCTTGCAAGACACATGGTAGCTTGTTTTCTAACCAGAGGAGATTTATGGATATCTTGGGAGGAAGGAGCAAAAGTCTTTGAAGGACTGCTTCTGGATTATGACTGGTCTCTAAATGCTGGCAATTGGATGTGGCTATCAGCATCTGCTTTCTTTTATAAATACTTCAGAGTGTACAGCCCAGTAACTTTTGGCAAGAAAACAGACAAAACTGGCTTATACATAAGGAAATATGTTCCGGAATTGAAGAAGTATCCTACAGAGTATATTTTTGAACCATGGAAAGCACCAAAGTCAATACAAACAGCTGCTGGGTGTATTATCGGTGTAAACTATCCAAAGAGAATAGTTGAACATGAAACCATACATAAAGAAAATATGAAGAAAATGGCAGAAGCATACAAGGTGAACAAGGAGAAAAAGTCTATGAAACGCCCTAGGCCTAGGGATTAATTTTATATGCATAAATATCTTAGTATGTATTAAAAAGTGTGATCTGAATTTTAAGAAGTACAAACTATGTATAAGCTGCTTATTAATCAAAGTGTTTTGTAGTAATTTAATAAAAGTCAAATCGAATATAATATTTGACTTATGTATGTATTTCTTCTTTACTTCCTATACTGCAAAATCCACAACTGAGGCAGTCTTTGTAGTTACTTATTTGTTTTTTAATAAATATGTTTGCTACTTCTTCACCAAAAATCTTCTCAACAGATCAGACAAAGTGTAGCTCATATCTTGGAATAAATCAAGCTACTTTTTAACCCTTAAAATACATATCCATGGGAAATTAATCGATTTACATTTAACTCTGTGTCTGTCAACGTTTCCATAGAAATAACGCGTGCAACGCCGCGGGCATAAACTAGTGTCATGTCAAGTCAAAGTCAACATCGTTCGTTAGTCAAATATCAAAGTTGCTAGTAAAATGTATGTAAAATGAATAAATTAATCAAATGTGCTTAGACAAGGATATGTGACGAATTGTAAACCACCTTGGGTGATTTCGTTCGTCCAAGCATTTGACAAAATGTCATTGTCAGAGACAAACAGACTAGACAACATCAACAGCTGTTGTCAAAATGATAAAACAAAAATAGAGTCCATATAACTGCCGGCCATGGCATGTACAGACTTGGAAAATACGACCACGGATTCAGCAGGCTGTACTGCGCAGCCTGGTAATTTGCTTACAAATGGCTGTGGTTACCGGGCCGTTCATAACTGACCCGTAATATTAACTTACAACCTGTAGCTTTCGACCCAGTTTTGTTCAACCTTGGAAAGTGTGTCCAAACTGTACTGAGATCCATGTACAGACTTTCCACGGCTGAAAGTTCTAGTTACGTGTCAGTCATGTTCAGCCTGGAAATCACAGACTTGGCAACTTTGACCAGTGCTTGTGATTGGTTGGAAGCCTATGCTTCGTTAGATGCATATACAGATTAAAAATGTTACTGTCCCGTTCTGTAATCTAACAAAAACCACAGATTAAATAAATAAACAATCAGAAACACACCTGTCGAACTTAGTTTGGCAGTTAGGTGATTAATTAATAATTATTTCACCTACCTTCCCATTAATACAATGACAAGTATTTTATTTAGTATTTTTTGAGTAAATGAGTGGGAAGGTTGTCGTACCTCACTAGAAGTTCAGATTTATGTAGATCGTATTGTTCCTAGGTAGGTATATTAAGTTTTGAGTTTCGCAGAGGTAGGTCACACATCAATTTTATAACAACACAAGTAATGTAACAAAAGTAAGAAAGAAAAGTAGGTACATAGCCATAAAACTTTGCCTGTTAATTCTTATTTCTTAATAATTCTATTTTCTCTGTATAATCGTTAATATCATCATAGTAACCAAGTAACGCCATCTATTTTCAACTTCATAAAACTGAAAGCACTTTGCTCAATCGCTACATAAATTGAAGAGTGGCTTATCTTGAGTTCTTGACACACATTGACACAGAATGGTGATAAATAAATGCAGTGGTTGTGGCAAAAATGTAACAGGTGGCGCTACATGTTCTCAGTTTATGAAAGGTAATAAAACAATTTGAAAGCGTTTGGAACCTTTACAGGTTGAAAAATATGAGTAGGAAGTAAATTACGATCCGAGTCCAGAATTAAATAGGTAATTTATTGATTGGGACGCGTTCTCATGTTGCGCATGTTTTGCTTTGATGATTTATCACATTACAGAATATCTATATGTATTCTGATTAGTATTTTTACTTACTTATGTATTCCGTAAATTGTGTGATATACATAATTTTTAAATTATGCTTTGTGAAAATCAAAAATCTGCCAATAAGCCGATTTATGTATAAATAAACAAATAAATAAATAAATAATGCTGGACAACTTACACAGCATTATCTAGCCCAATGGTAAGCTAAGCTTGTGTTATGGGTACTAGATAACTCATAGACATAATACAACAATACATTACATAGATCGATATTTTTCATTATACATAGAAAACAACCAGAACACCCGGAAAAAATATCTGTGGCTTTTAGATTTATTTTCATGGCAATCTAATAGATCCTTGGCATCCGCAGGTACATCAGCTTTCAACCACGGTGTTATACTGTGGTGTGGAGTGACAGTACGGGCATCGAACAACTTTTATAACGCAAAATAAATAAATACGTATCCAGGGACGGGACGAGTAAAATTACGTCTTGTCTCTTGATACATATCCTTGTAAATATTCCTCCGCAAAAATTCGGCAAGACACTTTATTCACTTAGCTTATCCTGCATCTATACCTACATAAGTAAGAAGCGGCCATGTTTGTTAGAAAACATAAAAAAATACTTCAAAACAAAAGAAATAACTGTCATCATCATCATCAACCTATAGTAGTCCATTGCTGGACATAGGCCTAATGAGCGCAATAGACTATAACTTTAAGTACCAGACTAAATAAAAATAGAATAGTAGGTAAGTATAGTAAGCGTTACATATAAGTACCCCCCTATCTCTATGTATGTGGGTTCGAATCCTGCCGACTGATTGGGAGATAAAAACGACACGTAATTTATAATTTTCCATTTTCTTTAATATGTTTAGACGTTTCCAACATAAATTGTATGTTTTGTATCTTTAAATTGCAATTCGTCAATAAAATATAATTTTCTTTCTTTTTCATTTGGTAACGTGACTTTAAATTTCGAACAAACTCACAAGTAACAATTTGGCTCTGCGGCAGATATGTACAGGCAAATAAATGCAAGATATCAGTGACATGACAGGGTTCAAATCTCGTAAGCAGTGTTCTTTTTTCAATCAAATGTTATCTATTCTCGTTACATTATGCAAGATTTTTTATTAATATTGTTCCGCAAGTGCTTAATAGCTAGTAATTTAAAAAAAACTTTGTTTTTATAGATGCCTACAAGAAAAGACGATAAATATCTACTAAATGTGATTACTTATGTGAGAATAAGTAACGAAATAATAGTTAAAAATTATAAATAATATTTGTGAACAGTGTAAGGTAAGGTAAGGATTGTGATAATTTATTCAGAAATAGGTAATTTGTTTTGTCTCGGAGATACGCACAAAGCAAACCACACGAAATAATACGAGTGACTGTACGGTTTACATACCATACAGAGATACCTACATGTTCCTGCGGGTCAGCGGTTTTACGCTGTGTCGTGTCTCTAAGGACGTAAGGACAGTTGTTTTCGACTGTCGTTGTATGTCATTGACTACGTACCCTGGACACCTAATACAGGGCAAACGATTTTAGACATCACATAAGGAAAAGAGATCTTATAAAAATCCACGCCCACTAACGTTCGATCAGTAACGACCAGACCAGTGACCCGTGACAATCTCTGCGCTGGCTTACTCAATGACTCCTGACGGAGCTCAACTTAATTTGGTTGGCCGGTTGAGGTCAACTGTCGAGGTCAACTGTGCATCTCTTTGTTTCATAACCAATTCTGTATTTGCTTTCCTTTCTTCTCTGAGAAGGCGGGGGCAAATAGTGCCATCAACATTAAGATGTCGATGGACGTAGGAAAGATTATGATGAATTATGTAAAAGTCGATTAAAATAATATTTAACGTTACATTGCTACACGGTATTATCTAAAATGTAAGGTACCTAAATGTTAACCCTAATATTTATTTATATTTTTCATATTATATTATTCTATTCTACTATAGTATAAAGCTAGATTACCATTGATACTTTTTTTTTATACTCTACAGGGTTATAGGTAACTAATCAATAACCTCTTAAAGGTGACTTGGGTACATTTGGGTACCAGACTAACAACTTTTGTTCTATGACTTTATCTAATTCAATGATTTTTTTTCCTTAAAAAAAATTATAATTTCCAGTTCTAATCTTCTATGCTCTTTGTAGGCGGGCGCGCGTTTGTGTGTCGGTCAGCTGTACAGAGAAAGGGGTTGCGGGGTGAGACGAGCGGGGGCGGGCACTTGCCCTTGACCTAGTTCACGATACGCACGACAGTTGCAATGTTCGCTGCGCGCGATGTTATTTTATTTACTTTTTTATTTTTAATGAAGCCAGTCTTAGGCCTGGATAAGTATGAAGGAATTTTGGATTCGATATATAAACATGTACCTAAAGATCTTAGAACCTTTGTTGAAACACTAACCTAGGTAGGTCTTTCTGCTACGCGGTCATAAACGCTATGCAGTATGTAGCACGTCACTCGGCCGGGCGGGCGATTGCGTAGCACTCAGCTGACTGCACACACTTACGCTATGCCAGAATCGTATAAATGAAACGTATGTATTAACGGGCTCCTACATAGAGCCGTATTGCTGTTTGTTTTATAGTTACTAGATGACTGATCAACTTAATAGAATACAACACATTAGGTACATAGATAGATATTTTTTATTATACATACATAGAAAATACCCAAAACACCCGAAACAAATAGGTACTTGCAGATCGTAGAAATATTTTACCCCAGGCGGGAATCGAACCCACAACCTCCTGCGTCGCAGGCAGTCCTCGCCCGCTGCGCCACATCGGTCGTCAAATCGTCAAAGTAAATATTACCTTGTTGCAAGTATCGATTGTTTTTATAGAACTTACCCCATCACTAATAATGGTCATGATTTGTCGTAACCTTGAACGGACCAATGAGCGAGCACTCACTTCCCCGCGCCCGCTCACCTTAGTTGGTTGACAGATTTGTTTGCACAGTGAATAAATAGGTATTAGGCGTCTATTATACGTAGTCGATGTTGTATGTGTTTTCTGCGAAGCGTCATATAGCAAGGTATGATGATTTGAATTACACTGCAGGCAGCGTTTTTCGGACTTGCATTGTTTGTCTTTTTGGTCGTACAAACAATTGTTATATATCTAGAGTCTCAGAGTAATAAGACGTAGAGTGATAATTTCACAAAACATTCCGCTCTAAGTTGAAGCTAAAAATCAACCAATGTGTGCGTAAGCAGCACGTTATTTATTACATTAGCCGACACGCACCCAAGTGCACAAATAATGTTGCAAGCTATTAACATTTTCCCCATAAGGTAGGGAAATTGTAACATTTTGTATGGAGTAAATGATATTTATCACTTTTATGTTAGATGATATTTCATTAACAGAAAATGTCCTGTTAATATAACATACTCTATGGGTGTTTACATACAGGGTAATGTTCAGTTAGCGAACAAGTTAAATAGATAGAAATAAATATTATGGCCGAAACATTTTCATACCTTTGTTGGGATAGCACCCTCTCGTAATTTGCACAAACCACCTTTCATGATAATTATACTAGTCTTTTTCTTCAAAATATATAGAACATAATAATATTTTAGTGTATTTAGTTGGCTTCCAAAAATTTTCTTTACGATTCAGTATAAGTTTTTTAACCCATCGGGAAGCAACAGTCTATTTTATTTTTCGTGTTATTTCATTATGTATTTATCTTTGTTACCCTATGTATTATTTTCTTTGACATATAAGAATATTCTTTTTAATAAAGAACTGAACTGATGTCGGATCAAAAGTAAATCTAAAAACGAATATAAAGACATTAATAAAACTAGGGTTCATCGTCAAATGAAACCAATTAAGTTTTTATATTTAAAGCTCCGACACATCAACATCCGGACAGTCTGCAATAATCTATTCCCTTGCCTGTGAAAATAAAACAGAAGTGTTTGATTATTTATACCAAGCTTAATAGAACATAGGTGTGCATATTTAACTTAAAAATCTAGGTAAGTTAGGAGGTAACCCTAATTATATCTGGCAAATAAAAGTCCTACAAGTGTAAAGTAGAAATAGATTAAACAAATAAGTAGGTACCTATGGGGAAAATATTTTTTCTAATAATAATAATAATATCAACATGTTTATGTAATGGCGTCTGTTATGTTTACGATTTATTTGTGCCTAAACCAACGTTTTACTCAAGAATATAAGATGCCAGGTTTGCGTCACTCATGAATTCGGACAAGTTGGGTAGTTCTTGCGGTTCCTACACCGATTCCATGTAATCACTGTAGGTGTCGGGTCGGCATCGAGTTTCAGCGAGAGAAGGTACCAGGTACCAGGATAGCGTCCCATGTTGAGATATCGACGCTGACCTTTTCGATCGCGTTTATGCATTCGTTCGCCGTATCATGTAGTTTTTTGATGGAAGTACCTACCAGTTTGATTTTGTAGTGTTTGTAGGTTTAGTATAGGTAGTGTTAAGGTGCGAAATAGAAATTTGTTTCTTGTTGTTGTACCTGTTGTTGAGTATGTCCCAGCATATCGAGTAGTTGTCGGTACTAATTGTTAGGTATTGTATTAGTTTTTCTGCTTCACCCTTTACCTTAGATTTTAGGTACTGCATCTTTTGTGCACCTGATAGTATTCTGTTGTTATTGATTACCTCTTGAAACAAGTCCTTGAAAGATGTCCAGTGTTGGTAGGATCCAGAGAAAGTAGGGATGTAGTTCCATTTCAGGATTCGATTTTTCAATTTGAGAAACAGACCACATTTTAGTGCTATTTAGCTATTTAGGCTTTCTTCATGGAGTGGTATTGTTCTTCGTAGGTCTCGAAGATCGATTCGTAATCTTGGTCGAGCGCGTTTTCACAGTGGATCTCCTAGTGCAGGGAGTCGACGGTTCTCCACCTAGATTCGAGAGCTTTGAGGGCGTCCTCGAACTCCCAGTTCTCGTTTATTTGTTCGATATTGATTGTAGATAGTGTACTAGCAAAAGCCCTAAAGTTACTTTTCTGTTTTCGCAGTAGGTCTTCAGACTAGCTAGGGTTACCTTGGGATTTTGTTTGGTAGGCAGGGGCAACGTCACCTGCTCGTTGGTGCGATGTAGATAGTTCTCCCGAAGGCTGTTGAGTTTCAGATACCTGGATTGTAGGACTCTTTCATTCGGCTGTGGAGAGACCGCATACTGTGCGATCAACGCTAGAGCTACAGCGTAAATCTGCCTTGTTAGTTAGAAGTGGTTCTCCGTGAAGTACCTCCCTACACCTACGCATACTTAGTTGCGATCTTTACATTGGCAAAGTTGTGGGTATATGGTTTTGAAATTTCTTCCAGTAGGAATCTAGAACTTCAAGTCGTTTCTTCACATAAAGTTGAGTTTTTCGCTCCATCTTTCTTGAAGTTGCCTAGGAGTCTTTGTATCTCCTCTTGCAGTATAGTTTGGTTTGTTAGAATATTCTGGATATCCATAGTGTTACGTTGTAGTTATACCTAGTATAAAGTAGGTAGTTGTGGATGTGGTGTGGTAGGTACTAATCTTTCAGTATGTGCGACTTCTCAATCCAACCGGTGAGACCCGCTTGTGTGGGAGGCCAGTCGAACCGATCCGCTACTTATAGGCAATACATAGGTACCTAGTAAATACTCACTCACCCAGTTGTAGTTAGTGTCCTTATAAAACTCACCGCACTCACTGTTATAGTCACGATAGAGTTCACAAGAGAAAAATCAACAAAGTTGTAGGGTGCGTAGTTCGCCACTTCGCCACCTACAATGCTATGAGTTTAGATTGTTCGAAATAAAGTTAAAAAGAGTTTTAGTTAGTTGTAGTTAATATCGACATTTCTTTAAATCTAAATCCGAACATTTCAGTAACTAGGTACAATAGACGAAATAAAGACAAACTAATTTTACCTACGACTACCCTTACACAATTTAGCAAAGGTCCTTACTCGCGATTAGATAATATTTATAATAAAATACCTACCTAGCTCCATAAAATATATTAAAAAAGATTCGATTTTCCGTAAAAACCTAAGGAAGTTCCGTGTAGTCCCCCGACTAGTACACGCGTTTATTCATTGCAACTAATTACTCGCCAAAAAATAAAAAATACGGACTAATCCAAAAACAATTCAAAGTGTATTGAAATATAAGTGAAGTTCGTTTGTGCACCACTACTGGATTTACGTCTTCATAGTTCCGAGAAGCCGCCACAGAGAAACTCATAGTAGCCACAGCGCAAACGCAACCAGCAGCGGTGCGAAAACGAGACACTATCTCCCCTCTCGTGTTACTAGCGCATTGTACAAAAAATGTTTACGAAACACTTAGCAAAGAACAAAAACCTACCCGCTGCTGTTTCATCGGAACCCCACCTCGAAGACATCAATATAATGTAACAACATCCTACCCCGAAGAATAAAGAGTCTTCTGTTATATCTGAGCCCGACCTCCGCTCACCAGGAATCTCAGATTTACAGTGATTTTACAGCAGCCGGACCCATATGTAGGAATCATTACAGAAGAACTAGCAGCATTTCGCGAAGAAATGATGACATTTTTTTAAAAGATTTGCGGCCCAACAAAAAGAAGACTTCGCCGAGTTACAAAAAAATCTCACAGTTATTAGATGACATATAAAGGATGCGGGATACTACCGATAATTTAAATCTAAGATACGAGAATATAAACTAAGAGGTATCCAATATCAAGACGGAAAATAGGTATTGATATTCGCGATAAAATAAAAAACCTAGAGAGTGATATTCAATCAATAAAAACTACTTGCCAACAAAGCGAGCCCTCGACATCGATGGAGTGGAGCACCCCTTACACATCACATGAAAACATGTTTCGGGAACTCGAGGAGCGCCACCGCCGCATGAACAATCTTATCGTCGTGGGTATTCCTGAATCTAATGAGAAGAACCTAAAGATACGACAACAGCATGATCAAGGTCAATCGCAGATCCTATCTTCATGCGATCCAAGAGGAACTAAAGACCCGTGAAACGAACGGGGAATAGACATCGGGATAAAATACGTTAAGAGGATTCCAAAGGTAGTAAAAATCCCTTCAAAAAACTAATAAAATCTACACCAGGAACTAATGATACTACAAATACCTACCACTACATTAAATCTACCTACGACAGCATATTTTACGACCCGTCTTCACTCAAGATATTTTACACCAATATGCGCAGTATTCGCACCAAAGGAAAATTCGATAAATTACAATGTATTATAAAGGCAATGAACTGTATCACCCACCTCATAGTAATAACAGAAACTTGGCTTAGATCGGACGAAGAAGCCCAGTTGTTTACTTTACCAGAATATTCACATGCCTACAATATACGAAAAGACGAGAGGGAGGAAGCGTTTCTATATACATACACAAAAGCCTTTCTTACGACCTAACACAGAACACAATAATAGATGGAATCAACTATCTATGGATATTCATACAACGCTACAATTTTCACCTGGGTGCAATCTACAAACCTGATAAGAAATATACCAAGCAATTTCTAGAAACCTATTCAAACACAGCTAGAACAACCACAAAACAAACGAACTCGAAGGAGAAACAAAACTTCATGCAATTTAATTTGGGTGGTTTTATGCATTTTTGCGATACTAAATCCCGTTCGGTGTGACTACAGCCTAGCTAACATAAACAACAACCAAACTATGTACTTTGATAAGGTCACTGATATGCACCTAGTACGTGATGAATGGAAATTAATCGTATACTAGGATATGCAACCATAATGGCAAGGAATAGAAGCTTTCAAAAGCTACATTTCTACACTGCGACAAACATGTACTAACATCGAAACACATAATCAATGTAACTTAATACTAGGTACTCCAGTTACAAAACGGCTATGCGGAACTGATGCATTACAGCGGGATGCTTTTGGACCGAAAACGAATGAACAACTTAGTTCGGTGGGGGCTCATCAACGGCGATGGGTACCTACTAGGGTTGCCAGATTCTTTTTGATCCTGTAAGGGACACATGCTCATTATGGCAAAAAAACAAGGGATTTTATTTTTTTCCCCGGGACAAATGAAAAACAAATGTATTTTACGTTGTTTTTATTGCTAGTTAATAGTTAGGTATATTTTAAAGATCGTGCAAGCTTTAACATGTCTTTGTTTGATTTTACATATTTATAAAATTCAATGCACCTATAATCATAGTTGAAAACGTTCATTAATTCGCTTTTTATCAAATCCGGAGTACATTTGTTGCGCATTTCAGTCCTTTTTAATGCCATCTGCGAAAAAATCCTCTCTACAAAACAGTTGGAACTAGGTATGCTGAAGACAAATGATATAATTAGAAAAATGTTAGGAATTTCACTTCTGGAAAATCCTTCCATTATTTTTTTCCATTTTTTTTCATTTTTCAATAGCACCCATGCTTTTGTCATCAAGAGACGTTGCAATTTCCAGGCTTTTTTTAATAATTTGAAATTCTTCGTATAACATGTCCTCCATATTTAATTGATCGATCCTTAAAAGCTCTGCAGCTTTTTGAAAATGTTCATAATGTAAAAATAATGCTGAAATACGGGACAGAGTCTGTCCCGGCGGGACGTTTAAAATTATACCTGAAATACGGGACGTCCCGGGAAATACGGGACGTCTGGCAACGCTAGTACGTACCTACCTCACCAACAACTTGTTCGGAGTGCTGGATGAACACTTTGCCGAAAAAGACAGCATCCGATCTAACGAACAACACTTCGCTTCATTGTGGAAAAATCAAACTTCTATTCTAGAAGCCGAGAATAACGTAATGAAGAGAATAGAGAACTCTATCGACCAACAATATAAAATGTATAACCAACACAATTGATAACACTGAATAAGGCCGTGAACACACTAGCTATTGAAATGAGAGACGTCAAAATAAACAATGACTTTACTATGATGTCGATTGTCGCGTACAACATTTTGATGAATTTGAAAGGTCTTCAAGAGATACTTTTGGAAACTGTTACCGAAATTCACAACGGAAAATTCAACATCCATATATTGAGTCCACAACATCTTACGGAAGAGCTTAACATAATATCTGGTCAACTATCGAAGGACACATTCGATAGTTGGCCATGGTTCAAGGAAAATATTCAAGTGGATCTTCGGAAACTATATCAAAGGCAAGGCTGACTCTGAAGTAGGTAGGTACTTTATATTATTTCAAAATTCCTTTGATAACTCGGGATGCCTACGAGATTTACAACCTTATCGAAGACCCTCAACTTATACACAAAACTATGGTGACTATTGTGACTACGTTTTCATAAATCTACAAAAGGACGCCTACAAACCGATGTCCGAAAACGAGCTACAAAACTGCACACCATACATGAATACCCTTATTTATTTATTTATAAAAAATACAGTAGTTAGCTTACAGTCTAACACCAAAACACTAACTACAGAATATAGGTATTAAAAACTTATGTGCAAACTACAACGAACTATCTACCAACAGAAGTCTGAAAACAGCCTATGTACTATGAAGGAAGAAATGGTACAATACGCAATAAAACATACAATCTGCGGGGACGTGTGGATTGAGCTTTACAAAACAAATACCTACATGTACTTCTGTTGTACTCAACGAACGATAAGAATAATATGCGAACGGCAAGTAACAGCTGAGTGACTCAACATGCCGGCATTATCAGCCTCGGGAATGGATGCGTCATCAAGGGCGAAAGCTTTACTATTTACATAAAATCTTATTGAAAATCTTTTAAAATCGTTTGACATAAAATCTTATTGTTCATACTAAAATACCAATTAAACCGATAAACATTTATAATTTAATGTTATTCAAGTGATACATTTACTAATTTATCAAAAGAAGTAGGTAAGTATTAAAATTTCTTCAAAATGTAAACAATATCGGTACATGTATTTTGCCAACATGGCTGACCATTTTCACGGATCTAGATACGAATGGATGTGGCATTGCGGTATCGCAATCATTATCATCATCAAACAAGGCAGCTCATGTAGGAATAAAATCATACGAAATATGTGAATCCCAGACGGGGTATTTGTGGCATTTTGAAATCCATTTAACATTCTTACATTGCATTTAATTGTAACGGTTGTATTTAATTTAAAATTGTTGTTTTAGAATCGTGAGCTACAGTCCTCCGCGTCCTGCCCTTCCGGATGCTGATATATTTTCAATGTTCCATTTCAGTATGTTTAACTTCTTTTGTAGGAGTTATCATTATGTGTTATGATGTCATATTAAAAATAACAATTTTTTTTACCAGGAAGCGACGAGGACTTTAGTGATGACAATGAGGAAATTTTAAATATAGGTACACCGAGAGTAGCTCAGTTGTCGATGGTTTATGTAAATGTTTTTTTCCAGTTTAATATTTATAAAATTCCCAAAAAAATATTTAAAGTATTTTATTTTGTAAAAGACTTTAAAACTACAACCAAAAAAGCTCGATGAAAATATATTCATGCCGCATCCAGTAATATCCATTTTGTTAGTTGATCCTTGGCATTGTCATTGATGGTAATTTGAGAATTTTGAGACTTTTGGTTGTTGAATTTCTAAATGTTTTTCTATAGGAATAGGTGATTATTTTACTATGAATCTTTTGTAAATATATTAAAGCTTTTGGATAAAAAAAAATCTTGACATGTTGATAGTAATTATTACTACAATACATACATTGTTAGTGTGTATTTGTTATTCGTATTAAAAGGTTCTGGTATTTAGTTTAGAAATCTCCAAATAGTATTCTAAGGATGTGTGAACCTTTGTCTGAGTATTGCTTATAAACTACTCTTGTGATTTGAGCCACAATAGAGGCCAGGAGGCCACTTCATTCATGTGGAATTCATAAACAATCCTTAAATTTTATACTCTCGCAGCGGGCCGCTAGGGTCACGTCACGCCGACTTTAACCATTTTTTGTGGTTCTTTTTTTTTGAAAAAATTCCTTGAGAGCTATACTTTTGTTGACTCAGTAATGTAGCGTAGTGTATATATTTATATTTATTATATTTATAAATAAAAGAGATACTTCACTTAAAATCTTTTTTTTTATGTTAACCCTCAAACATTTTGTACGCAAAGCGGGAATCCACCCGCGTAATAAATCTTTCAGTTCAAGTAGCAACATGTTCATTTGTGAACAACTAATATTTACTATTGAATGGGTTAGAAAATTTCAAGACTATTTCAAGAAGGTTTATTACTACATAGGCACAGTAGAAAAACGTAAAATTATCATCACATAAGTACCGCGCGGCGCAAAAGCGCGTAGCACCCACGTAGGCCCCTTCGACAGAAGTGACAAATTACGCGCACTAGGATGCGCAGGCTTAGGGTTAAAAACCAATACTAAAAGGATCAAGCGTCAATCAATGTATTGGCCAATACTACACCAGACCACACCTATATAGGTACACCAACACTCATAAACACCCGCACTACACGATGGGCAAAACGAGTTGGCCAACGTGAGACTGAATTTAGTATGTACATAATTATATTAAAACAAACATACAGACCTACACTTATTTTTTAATTGAGTGTGCATTACATCATCATCAGCCTATTATAGCAGTCCACTGCTGGATATAGGCCACCCCAATGAGCGCCATAGCGCCCTGTCTTCAGCTTGCCGCATCCAGCATCTACCTGCAGTCTTACGCAGGTCGTCATCCCACCTGGTCGGAGGGCGTCCTACACTACGTTTACCGAGTCATGGTCTCGACTCAAGAACACGTTTGCCCCAGCATTTTGCACAGCATACAGCTCAGCAATCATATATATAAGCTGTAATGCACAATGCTGTGCTGCTGCACAGCATTACATATCTACATACATTAAAGTTAAGATTATGAATTTATGATGCAAAGGTGGTTTTATTTATTATTATCAATATTACAATGCTGTAATAGGTAGGTTAGATGTGGTGCATACATAAAATACATACAAAATAAATAATGTATTTGAAAGGTGAGGTACCTTACGATAAGTAGGTACGTACCTATCTACCCAACAGCACTCGCCTTACGATATTCACTTTCAACTCGTGTCTCTACTTTCAAATCCCTTAGGTATATTGATAATATTTACAGTTAGTAGTCTATAGGTCCTGAATTTAGGAACTGATTAAATAATGGTACGCAGGTAAAGGCATAGGTAGGGTTTTATCTAATAGCTACATATAAGTACTATAAAAATATGGTAGAATTTTGGATGGGGCTGTAAGATCATCTTTCTAGAACATGAATTAAGATCCATTCAAAGACAGATGCCTTCAGTCACTGGGTCCAGCTAAGAACGGTAGGTAGCGGAAGGATGTTCTTCGTAGTTCCTTCTTGTCGTGCAAAGCGCTAAGCTTATAGATAAATAAATAATAATAAATAAATAATACTGGACAATTCACGCAGCATTATCTAGCCCCATGGTAAGCAGAGCTTGTGTTATGGGTACTATACTGATAACTGATATACATAATACAATACATTACATAGATAGATATTTTTTATTATACATAGAAAACGACCAGAACACCCGGAACAAGTATCTGCAGATCGTACACACAATTGTTCCGAGGCGGGAATCGAACCCGCAACCTCCTGCGTCGCAGGCGGACCTTCACCCACCGCGCCACATCGGTCGTCAGATAAGCTCCAATTGGAGCATTTTTAAATTTTGACAAATTATTCGCTAGTATGTAGCTAGTAGCGTCATCTCTGTGATATATTGTGAAGCATTTCAACACTATTCTCATAAAAAAAGTTAGGGGGCCAACTACACGGACAGAGGTTAGGCAGGAGTATTTAGAACTCCAGCCACACGGACTAGGCACACGGAGATTTAATTATTCAAGGGTATACTCTGTAGAAACATAAGTGTTATGTTTCTACAGAGTATACATTGACAGTGACATTATCATGTGATGCTATCCAATTGTCAGCTTGCACGAGCTAGTGATTGTAAACGCAGCATAGGATAGGATGTCATCTTGGCATTATTTTCCAAGGCTGTAAAGTTTGGGCTGTGAAAGGTTGGTACGTATCAATATCTGTCGGCCTCTGATAATTCAACCTTGGTATATACAACCTTGGAATGCTCTGCCAATGGCAGAACTTTCCACGGCTGTAAGTGACGAGGCCGTGCTATTAATGTTCAGCCCGTACTTTACATAATCAGAACTTACAGCCTTGGAATATGATGCCATCCATGTACAGATATTACTGGGCTGTAACCTCCATGGTTGTTCCTTGGTTGGCCGTAAGAGCATGGCACCCACAAAAATCCAGCCAAAAATAATTTCTTATAAAGCAAATTGAAAGAGTATTACGAAACAAACAAATCAATGAAATATTATAAAAGTAACAAATTGGCAAAAAAGTCAAGGTATGTACGAAAGAATAAAAATAAGTCAAACAAATTTTTTGTTGCAAATAAAACTACGCATTTGAACTACAAACCTCTATTTTTTTTAGATGTCTGCCAAAATTGTAGCTAGTGCTACAGTCAGAGCTGTTAAGAAAAGGTTGCTGCCTTCTAGGGCGGCCCTTGTTCTGACTCCATCTGCAGTGGAGAAAGTAAAGGAAATCATGGCGAAAGAGGATGCCAAAGGTTTTATAGGTCTGAAGGTTGGCGTTCGGCAGAGAGGCTGCAATGGCCTATCATACACCTTGGACTATGCAAAGACTAAAGACAAGCTTGATGAAGAAGTAAAACAAGACGGTGTCACTATTATCATAGACAGAAAAGCACAATTGACTCTACTAGGTATGTACTTAACTTCTTATAGTTATCTCAGGTTATCTCACTTATAAAAAAAAGCCAAAAAACATAACATAAAAAACAAGGTATCATATAACTAACATTATGATGTTGTATCTGTATGTGATAAACAATGTTGGTTGCCAATTGGCTTTGAAGGTGATCTCTTGAACTTCGTGATAGGATTATTATGGGTTTTATTTATTTCCTCAGAAGACATATTACATCATAACAGGTTTTTAGCCCTAATATGTAATACAATAAGATAGGTACCCTGTGCTATTTGTAGGAGTTTCCGTAAGTTATTGTTAAACTATAAAAACAAAAACATATTATGCTGTTCCAGACAAGATATTGACTAGATAGATAACAAGTGATTTATGGGCAAACTAAGTAGGTTAGTCCTACAGTAATACAGGGCACCATAAGCATGTGTTAGTTGACAATGTTTACAGAATAATAGCAATTTATCAGCTGAACCCCTGAAACCATGATTCTTTGTTACAGGTACTGAAATGGACTTTGTAGAAGATAAATTAGCAGCAGAATTTGTTTTCAATAACCCAAATATAAAAGGCACTTGCGGTTGTGGTGAATCCTTCAGCATATAGAAATTTTGTTAATAATTATAGGTTTTAGCTTCATTTTTTTTAATGAAAATATTTACTTTACTAAGTATGTCCTCATAAGCTAAAATCCCAAAGAAGGGAGATATTTTATAATCAGTAGCTGCAAGCTCCATTTCTCAAAATGGTTTTACTTCAATCTCAGAAATATTTCTTTCTTTTAAGCTTTGAGTTATTGTTGTTTGAACTTTGAAAATGTGACTCTGGTAGCTATATAGAAATGAAATTTAATCTTGATTACTGTAGTTTCAACTCTTTTTCGGTATTATAGCTTATTGGAAGGCACACTAGATAATTATTATAGTGTAGGTAGAGCTTTAAAAGCATAGGTCTGAGAATTTGTAAACTTAACCATTTATGAACAAACAGAAGGTATAATAAAGATGAAATTAAACCATGTAGCAGATTGTATAGATAATTAGTAAAATAATACAACAATGTATTTATCTTATTTTTTATAATTATGACTTGTGATAGATTAAATTATTTTGTTGATTGCTTACATAACTAATCTAATTTTCTATTTCTACTTTTGTAGGACCTATTCTAGAGCCACATATACTAGTAAGTTAAAGGAGCTATTTTTATTTCTGGATTTTTAATGTCAGAAGTACTTATCTGCTTGTTGTGCCAAAAATCAGTCTACGAAAAATACTTAGGTCATTTATTTCAATAGTTTACTAAATTTTTTTTTCAACTACTCGGGCTGTAGGTACTGCTTATTAAAGTCAGTAGTGACATTTCGCGTACAATTGCATTTGACACTATCTATCTGGTTCTGAGTAATTATTTTTAGATAAAAAAACTATAAATGAAATGAAATTCTGTTGTTGGTTCATCAACAGATTTATGTACTTAATACGCGCGTCCTTTCGTCATTATATTCTGCAAAATCTAACTAGATTACGTTAATTTAAGCAAAGTTACCCATGTTGCGTAACAGGTTGCTACTTAGTTAGTGATTGTCATTGTTTGACGACCTGCGAAGGACTGCAGGCTGATGCTGGATGCGGCAAGCTGAAGACAGGGCGCTATGGCGCTCATTAGGGGAGGCCCATCATCAGCCTATAGTAGTCCAGCAGTGGACTACTATAGGCCGATGATGATGATGATGATTGTTTGTAAGCTATGTGGTTTCTAGTAACGGGATGTCATAGGGGAATAAGTAGCCATGTTTTTGAAGGGCCATCAGAATTTTTACAAACCATACGTAGTAGGTACCTTGATCATTGTACGTCACTAAGACTTACATACAATAAAAACTAACGAAATAACAATATTTAATTCGTTTCGGAGAATACTCGCGACCGTCAGGTTCAAATCAGAATTCCAGAATATGCGAATTTAAATTTCTGATTTTAACCTTATTCCATGGGAATAATGACGTCATCGCTGCCACTGCCCAACCCACCCACGGCCAACCCAACCGGCCCGGAATAGACGAAATTGTACCAATTTCGTCATGAGACAAACATCATTGGTTCGTTCAAGGACGAATGTCGTATTCGAGTGCACTTGGGTTGGGTTGCTATACTGACCCTGGGCTCAGCTGATTTTTGCGACACTTCTATTGACAAGTAAATGAATACCGATTGGACCGCTATTGAAATTAAAACTGTTTTCTAAACTACACTCGTGAGCAGCTAAATAGACTCAATCCTTCAAAAAGTACAGTGTTTTTTTTTTCATAAGTGGCTTTCATAATGTGCATAAAATATTAGGTATTGAAACGAAGAAAGAACTCTATAGGTAGGTCTACGAATTTTAATGATTGGTGTTATTAAAAAGCTTAAAGACGAAGGTATAATAAAAAAATAGATATAGGCAGGGTTGGCATGATTAAAACAAGTTGTTTTAAAACACGTGTTTAAAACAGTTTGAAATAAAACTATGTTTTATATTAAGAAAAAAACTAAAAATGAATGTGTATAAATACCAAAGACAGGCTGTGGTATTTAAACACTGCATAGGTAACTCCCCGCCAGTAAAGTCCCGCAGGGAAAGTCCCTATTTCGGTCGTTTTATACACTGCACACTGCATAGGTAACGCCCCGCCAGTAAATTCCCACAGGGAAAGTCCCTATGTCGGCCGTCGAAAGAAAGTAATTCACTGGATTAGTGGGTACGGTACCTATCCCCGCTCTCTCTCTAGTTCTCTACCTACCTACAACACTACATACAAGGTGTATGTAAAGTGTTTTGTATTGATTAATAATAATAATAATTTTTAATAATTAGATTAGAGGTACTGAGATATGCAACAAAAGTAAATATTTATCGTTTTGTTAATTTTTACTAATATGAATTAGGAAATAGTTTCGAAATGGATTATTTTATTATTCGCTATAATTGATTTGAAATTGATAAGTAAAAAAAAAACATAAAAAGCACTTGTTTTAAACATTTTGAACTGTTTGTTTTATAAAATATAAAAAAAAACTGTTTTTTTTTTCCAACCCTGGATATAGGTACCTACCTACATTAAAGCATTTTCGAAAAAAGTTACTCTGTAGGTAGGTACTTTTTGTAGGTTTGAGTCGATTCGGCTGCTCGCGAGATGTACCTAGTTCCTCTTGTTAATATTCATGTTAGCGATGCTAAAATTAACTAACTTACTTTTTACTACTGTATCTCAATGACCGTTAAAATATTTCCATAATTTATTAAACGTTGGGGGTGTATTGTATAATAACCTATATTTTGTTCATTACTTTTCATAGCTTAACTGAACAACTTTGAACTGGTGGACTACCTAACCCTATACGTCTCAGCTCCGTAGGTCATAGGTAACGGGTAGGACGATTTATTTAAAACTTTCGATTTTAAACATTTCGGTATGGATGACGAGAAGACACGGCGTAGTTTCCCAAACGCTGCCCAGCCTATAATAGGTGGATTCTCCCCTTGACCTCCTTCTTAAAATTGTTTTTAGGTACTGCAGAATCTGCCCGAGGTAGACAAGTGTATTCGGAAACGATTTAGAGAAGGTGACCATGTACGACAACGACGATATACAGGATGGCTTTTTGATATGGGAGTGGAATGTAGAAACTCTTAAGTACGATTTAGAGAAAAATCGTGAAAAGAAGACCTCTATTGATTTGATGAGAAAACAAAAACTGCATATTAAGATTTTAAAATCTTTTACTATTGAAGGAAATCGAACGGACCGATTGATTAAAAAAATCTGTCCTACTAAGGGAAATACATATTTTATTTAAGGTATAGTTTTTTTTTTAAATTAGGACCATGAACCGTGGTTATCTAACTAGAAAATAATCACAATTTCAATGTTGTACAATGAGGATTTGTCTAATATCTATCAAACTTTAAACAAAAAACCGGAAAAGCTCTCATTACCCTCCATAGTGGGAAATGCAAGCTTATGTAAATTCCATATGTTTGATGGGAGCCATTATAAACAATATCTCTAAAAAATAGGAATTATGTAGCCAAGCCACTTAAACGCCCCAGCAACATTTGTTAAGACCACTTGATTATTATATAACGTACTTTGCTAAGCAGTGAGGCTGCTTTTTTCCTCATACAGGCGGCGAAGCCGTCTACGCGGGCCTCCGCAAACATGCCAGAGGCACTGCAAAATCGTGGGAGCCCCAACAGCATCCTGAGAGCATTGTTATACTGGACGCGGAGAGTATTGACGGATTTCTTAGTATAATAATAATAATAATGATCTTTATTTCAGACTACATGGGTCCATATAAACTTAAAAGTACACAATAATAATTAAAAAGACACATAAATCTACAAAAATTAAAAATAAACATGAGATAATTGAAGGGAAAAATAACAAAAACAAAAATAACAAAATAATCAAAACAAGAAATTAATAAACAAAATTACAAAAATTATTTAACTATTTTGAACTTTACATCATTATTATTTGTAAAAGCGTGTAATAGATTTTGATATATATTATGAAATAGAATAAGAGCATATATATTAAAGATTGTTTATTAATTGATCGTAATTACAATCATCATTAATTACTAAAGAGTTTTGGAGTATTTATATTACAAATTGTTTATGAATTGATCTTAATTCCAATGTTTATTTAAATACTTAATCATTCGTTTCAAATAATATATTCTTATTAATTTAAACAATATAATTTATTTTATATAAATTTTAATAGGACATAAATATTATAGAATATTTATTTCAACTATTAGTAACACAGGAAGGCTACTTAGCTTTTAACAACTGGCCACACGACAGCCTTTTATAGCAGCAAGTAAAAAACTGCCAGTGTGTAGGTTATTTGACATAAAAGTTGTTTTCTGCTTCTTATTTCACACAAATCGTTTATAAAACATTAGCTTTAATAAATACATTATTTTACAGCTAAAACAGTGTATATAATACGGTTTTATCTACATAACAAGGTTTAAATTATAAAACAAAACAATACAATCAAAGTAGGTTAATGTTTTACAATATTAGGTATGACTTTATTTTATTCAGGAGCATATACACAGTTTTACATTATGTTTATATCATGTGTAATAATCTATCACGGCCTTACTGACTAGTACTTCGTTCTCGAAGTACCAACTATAATTTTGCCCCAAAAATTAACCTGTTTAAGTCTCAGTAACTATCCCGCACTGAGACTATGACAGTCATACCAGTGATCTCTGACCTTGCCATACAACACCTATCACCTGCTGCAGCATGAATTTTCAGTGAAGTATCAGGACAGAGACCGACCAGCAGTCTATGCATTTAATTTCATTTTATTTCATTACATTTTATTATCTGATTCAGTACCTTGGCATGAAGACCCTGTCACCACTGCAAATGACATTCAGGTCAGCATCAGGCAAAGAATCGACCAGTGTTTTACCCACCATGTGTATGCTCCTTACAATATTATTGTTATGAAATAATTATTCAAACAAACTTATTCATTAAAAATATCAGTTGTTCAATTACAGATTTATCCAAAATCGAATTTACTAGTTAGTTAATTTTATACCATCAAAATGAATATAATTTTATGTATCTGATCCAAACAGTATCTTCAATAATTCATTTTTATTTTTTTATTTCTACCAACTGTATGAAAATATATTTATCACTGTTCATGTGCTTACACACATATTTATGTCCAATATTAGTACTGAATCAACACAAATAATATAAGCAGGTAGGTACAAGGATAATAGGAGGTAAGGTTAATCACTTACATGTTAACGAGTCTGAACCTATGGTACTTTAGGTACTTACAATTTTTTACTTTGTTATTTTTCACACCCGGCATTTTAACAACAGTTTCCCATTCTCCCGGTCAAAATTGGTTATTTTCATCAAATTATTTAACAGTTTTAGAGCATAGCGGTTATGGGAATAAATTAATAAATTGAAATCGCCTATGGCTAATGATACTAAATCACCTACCTAACAAACTTGTTATTTGCCTTGTAGAATAACACTTATGGTCTTTTTAACTTGTTTGAGATCAAAAGAGAACGATTCTATCTACACCTGTATTCCAAGCTGTTATCGTCCCAAACCTCAGACGGATTCACACAATTTTATAATTGAATTATTCCTATTCGTTTGGCCAATCTGACAAAACATTACAACATACTTATAATGTATATAACACGATCATATATATTATATTTAATTACTGTTGCATAAGAAGACACCTAAACAACAAAGTTCGTCCGAATTATTTTATTTATTTTGATGAACTTGTTTCCGAAAGCAAAGGGCACAGTGTTGAGACATTAATATTCTGCCTGTAATACCACAATACATCTATGAAAATTTAATGTATACCGAAAAAGTGTGTTGTTCCTAATATAAATACAAGAACAAGAAAAGAAATTCAATGTTGTGCCCAGCTCCAAATAAATATTGTCATGTTTCTTATATCGCATTTTATTTAGATTTAGATAAGCAAATTAAACTACTGAAAGTACTAGACATAAGTGATATATGAACACACCAGTAGTAGTAATCTATGATACCAGTGGTCTCCATTTCACTTCTCCCGTGGACAAAAATAATTTAAGAGAACAGTAAAACAGCAAAATATTCTCACAATAATTCATAGCATAACATTTGACTTGTCCCAGTGCCCATTCTATAAATAAATATTTTGACTTTGAGACAAGAACTTCTATCTTCTCCAATAGTTTTAAATTGAACCAAAACATCGTGTAGGTACCTATATAAATTGGAGGTGAATTGTACGAGTCAGCCAAATAGGTACCTATTACCTACTAATACAAAAATAGCTTTTCTAATTTTTTTATGGTTTTAATGAGCGAGGACTTTCAGTTATACGTAATACCCCTTTTTATGGCTAATGAACGTCATAATAGCAACATAAGCTCAAACATTTTCTTTTCTTTTTTTTTACCTTCATAAGTAACAATGTTTATTTTATTATCAAATTGCCTCGACTCGAATTACTAATTACTTGCACAGTAATAGTCGAAGTAATAGAAAGTCTATAAAAAAAGTCTGTTTACCTCTGACCAATGTTTCTTGTCATATATACTCGCTATACCCGCTGCAAATATCAAAAGTCTACATAAAGTCTACGGTCGCCGGTCGCCAGCGGAAGGTAATTTTTTTGTACATTCTCGTTTTATATTCACAAGTATTATTAACAGAAACCGTTAAGTTACCTTCTAAACACAAGCCCTTTTTACTTCCAAACGTAGGTAGATAGATAAATTGAATTTAGAATGACTCAGAGTTTAATTTTCTAAGAGAGAGAGATGAGTTTTCTATTTGTTTATATTATATGGTCCTATTATTATAGCACTTTAAATGAATGCCGCTACTTTTTTGTTAAGTAATAATAATTATGAGAGATAATTACCTAACTACAACATCATGTAGTTCCTTACTTGCTTGAAGTTAGAAAGTACCTACAAACTACCTTCATATTATTTTATTTTTATGTCAAATCCATGATGACATGACTAAATAAATAAAGCCAAATAACATGGCATCAAGATCAGGTACCCATCAAGTCTTGCAACCAAATTACATGGTTACACAGTCAAGTCAAGTCATGGCACTGTCAAATCACATGACACACCGTCAAATCACATGACGTATCGTAATCCTGCCAAATCACATGACGTATCGTATACATACCTGCCAAATCTTTTATTATTTATTTTATTTATTTATAATGCTGGACAATTCACACAGCATTATCTAGACTAGACCCATGGTAAGCAGAGCTTGTGTTATGGGTACTAGATAATTGATAAACATAATGCAATACATTACATAGATAGATATTTTTTATTATATAGAAAACGACCAGAACACCCAAAACAATTTTCTGCAGATCGTACACACAATTGTTCCGAGGCGGGAATCGAACCCGCGACCTCCTGCGTCGCAGGCGGACCTTCGCTCACCACGCCACCCACATAGGTTGTCTAATCACATGATCAATCACATTTTCTTTTCTTTTTTTTTAGGCTAACTATTTTTGATCTCTAATTAAGCTGATGTGGTTCGCTTGAGTAATACGTTGAGGCAAACGGCACTGTGTTTTAGTACGTATGATATCTATAATATAAAAATGAATCGCTGAATGTGTTGCTGTTGAAGTACGAGGATGGTTCTTACGGAGAGAAAGATATTATTTTTTAAATTGCCTAAAACAAATGACCACCCGGGCGAAGCTGGGACGGGCTGTTAGTTTGCCACAGAAATAAGCACCTTTTGACCATAAAGGTCCTTGAAGTCCCTACCGCGATCAAACGTATTAAGGAAAACATAAATCAAAGTGATTTTCTTACACTGCTATTAAATGATACCATTTACATACTAAATCGACTTAGTACCAGTAGTAAAAACTACTTTTGTTTAACCTACGTAAATCTAAACATGCTTCTTATTTACTGTTTACTGACGGAGTTTATGGTGTTGCACCAGCTGTCAGCACTTTGGTTGTTGATCGAAAGGCAGCAACTGGGCACTGGACAGCATAGCCGCAGTACCCTGGATAGCGTGGATGTCTTGCCATGGACAGCGTGGCAACAGCACCCTCACGCCGACACAGCCGCTGGAATGACATTCAAACAAAGCAAAGTAAAATATTTTGTAAGGAATGATGTCCCTACTATGTTCTATTCGACATTTAGCTGCAAATTATGTTAACAAATCCCAGTCACAATAACATAGATAATATTTATTACACCATCAAAAAAAATGTGGTGCTGACGTCATCCAAAGTGGTTCAGAAGTATTGGTAATTCTATGAGTGAGGTTTCATAGGGGGATAAAATTTGGTTATTTTTGACGTATCTCTTACCGTTTACGAGATACCTAATTGCAAAAAACTCTTTTACTCTATAGTTAAGGTAGATAAGGAAAACGTGACTTGGTACCAAGTTTGTTTGTTAAATTGTGAGGCACAAACGACGGCCTTATCGTTAGTAGCGATCTTTTCAAACCAGTTATAGACAAAGTGTTGAAGGTTATATAAAAAAATGCTGAAGTAGGCTTTTGCCGGCCATATAATAAATAAAAATTGTATGATCGAACAGAGAATGCGAAGTACAAAAATAACACGTGGTTTTATAGATTCTACCAATTACTTTGTTTGATCGGTTCTATATGTCCGACTTACACATCCTTTTGCTGGTTGGTCACATGAAAATGATTGGATGATGAAAATTCACCGAAAAAAATTCATAAAAAAATAGTCTGTGGTTATGGATACATCCCACTTCTGATAATAGATTTTGATATATATTATGAAATAGAATAAGAGCATATATATTAAAAATTGTTTATTAATTGATCGTCATTACAATCATCATTAATTACTAAAGAGTTTTGGAGTATTTATATTACAAATTGTTTATTAATTGATCATGATTCGAATAATTATTTAAATACTAAATCATTCGTTTCAAATAATATATTCTTATTAATTTAAACAATATAATTTATTTTATATAAATTTTAATAGGACATAAATATTATAGAATATTTATTTCAACTATTAGTAACACAGTAAGGCTACTTAGCTTTTAACAACTTGCAAACTGGCAGAGCTCCGCTCGGTCCGACGGCTGGTCTCAAAGTGCCACTGCCGGCCACTAGTAGTGAGCGTTGAATCGACGAACCGTTTTTTAAACTGTTTTTCTACAGCCAACGAGTCGACTGTTTTCTTATTACGGCAAAAGTAGTTCTTTCAACGAACAGGTTTTTTCATTCAACGTCAACGATAAACGCAACGCAAACGAAACGAAACGAACGAAACACAAAGACAGATTCAACTACATACACAACGACACCACCCGAAAATTAACGAACGAGCCGCGAGCGAAGCGCGAGGTGAAACGCGGTACGCGAGCGAGCGAGACATCCGTCGCTCAGTTGTTTGAGAGTGTAAGAGATGTATGTGTTTGTTCATTCCGAGGCTAAGTTTAGCGCTCGAGCCAAACTGACCGAAAAAACAGGTTAATTGGGCATAGGTTTGTTTGTTTTCGTTTCAAATTTAAATTAGGTAGTTTGTCTAAGTGACGTGACACGTGAGGTCAACGCTTTTTTGTTTGGCGCGAAAGTATTACTTCTATTGTCATAGTGAAAGTTATTCTTGTAAATAAAGACAGTTTTTAGAGTAATTAAATCATAGTAATAGTAGTTTAAAAACAGTAATCAAATAAAACAATTTGCAAAATGTCGGCAGCGGCACGTAAAAACTCTAGTCTTTTGTGGCGTCATTTTGAAAAACACAGTGAAAGTGGAAAAGCTTTGTGCAACATTTGTAAGGAATAGTTAAGTTATAAATCGACAACTGCAAATTTACGGGGTCATTTACAAAGAAAACATATTTCTACCTATACGTCTCTTGTATCCGAAGAAAAGGGAGTATCCGCGTCGCCGACAGTCACTGAAGATGAAGGCGAGGGTCATCGTGTTCCCGTACCAGGTACTAGTCACATAAATACACCACCACCACCACCAGCTCCTAAGCGTCAAAAGGTTATTGACACGTACACCGTACAAAAAAAGATAAGCTCGGAACAGAAAAAAAAATATGATCGAGACCTACTGGATCTCTGTGTTGATGGATTTCATCCCTTTTCGTTAGTAGAAGAACGCTCTTTTATAAAATTTTCATGGATACCTGGATATTCCTTGCCGACTAGAAAAACCTTGTCAAATTCTTTGTTACAAGAGGCTTACACACAGACTGATCATATTGTTAAGCAACAGGTTGCTGAAGAAGTATTAACAATGTGCATAACCACAGATTTATGGACATCACGAGTGACGGAAAGCTATATAGCCGTGACCGGCCATTATTTAACCAAAGACCTGGATTTTAAGACCTTATTACTGGGATGCTGCCATTTTTCTGGTAACCACACTGCAACGAACATTGCGGCAGAGATTAGTGCAATGATTGATAATTGGGGTCTTAAAGGGAAAGTAAACTTTGCGGTTAGTGATAACGCAACAAATGTTACCAAAGCAATCAAAGAGGGCTTATGATGGAAACACTTTGGTTGCTTCGCACATACACTTAATTTAATTGTAGAAGATGCTCTGAAACTCGTCAAGGTACAAATTGAAAAAGTCAAGACGATCGTCACACACTACAAAAAGAGTACTGTTTCGTCAGAGGGACTCGCAAAGTATCAAGTGCAACAACAACAAGCACCAAAGCACTTGATACAAAGTGTGGAAACGAGGTGGAATTCTAAAGAAAGAAAAGTTTTTTGAAGTTCAAAAAACCACAAATACTGTACAAATCGCTGCAGAAACGAATGACGCCGTCGTCGTCATCGAGAAAGATGAATTAAGCCCCTGGGAAATATTTGATTCAATTATTGGCCAGAATAAGACCCAAGGTACACCAGTCTCTATGGCAATAAAAGAAGTGGACATGTATTTGTCTGATGAAGTACTACCGAGAAAAAGTGCAACAGGCACATGGAACTGTCCCTTGAAATGGTGGAAAAATCATCGGTACGAGTACCCGAATTTAACGGAATTGTTTATAAAACATTGCAATATCGTCGCGACTTCAGTGCCTTGTGAACGTATGTTCTCGAAGTCCGGGCTGATTATAAATCAACGTAGAAGTAGATTGACCACAAGCAAAGTCGAAAAACTTATGTACTTAAATGTGAATATGAACCCTGATAGGTTTAAATAAAAAAACATAGTATGAAAAGTGTATATAATCAGAAAAAACAAAAAAAGCAAAAAAAAAAATGAAACCCGATAATTAAAACAAAAAACAACATTGTATATAAGTGTATATAGTCTGTAAATAATAAAAAATAAATAAAAAAAATAGGCTAATACTGATTATGTACATAAAATGAATTGAACTTCTAAATACGCCTGGTTCAACTACCAGTCCTAAGCCTGGAAAAGTATGAAGGGAAGTTTAGTTCATTTTATTGTCTAGATTCATAATTCTATTCAATTCAACTGCTCACTCAAACATACTAAATTAAACAAACAACGATGATTAAAAAACAACGATAGACAAATAACTATGTTCAGTTCGTTTTTCAATGTAACTACCAACGCATAGTTCCTTCTACAACAGTTTACGAAAACCAGTCGACGGTCAACCAGTTGAAAAAACGGTTGCGACATTTAACTGGTTCATTCGTTGAACTACGAACGAACCAATGTCTGCATCGTCTTTCAGGTCAGAGGTTAGGAGATGACCCAAGTATTTAAATTCTCTAACTATCTTTAATGAAGTTCCATACAACTTTATGGACGTTATGTTAGATAAGATACGGGACAGCTTCCTCTGGCCTGAAAAACCATGCATTCACTCTTCTTCACATTATATTTCAGACCATGTACTGTAGCGTACCTCTCGCATATCTGTAATAGCTTACCCAGGCCACACGTGGATGCGCTCAACAGCACCATGTCGTCTGCATAGCTTATGCTGTTAATGCAGACACCGTCAATGTGACAACCGACACGAGTGCTGCTGAGCTCATCCATCAGCGCGTTCACATACAGGTTGAAGAGCTTTGGAGAAGTCCGCCCCCCCTGTCTCACGCCACACTCCAGCCTGAATGCATCCGAGTAAGCGCCTGACCATCGTACCATATTGACCTGGTTTTGATACCAGAACTTAAAAATATCATTAAGCTCTGGTGGCATTTCTAGTTCACTTAGCTATAGTATAAGTGAACCACAGGCTGCTCGTGCAAAAGGCAATCCTTTTGCACGAGCAGCCTGTGGTTCCTGTGGCAAAAGGACTTAAAAAGAGTTATTTTCACTTCTGTGGAACAACGAGCAAACCTGCGGACCAAAATATTCGCTCTCACCGTCAACGCCCTCCGCTCCCTCTCCATGTCCTCTTCATCTCTCAAGGTATCTGACCCAGATACCTAAACTTAAAAACTCTAGAAAGCACATTTCCACCTAAGAAAAGAGGTGGCACTGATACCGGGGCCCTACACCAGGTCAAAAAACCATGAACTCACTTTTCTTGGCATTATACTGCAAGCCATGGCTAGCAGCATAAGCCTCACAGTAGGACAACAAAGCTCTAAGTGCCCTCATAGATGGCGCCAGCAGCACCATGTCGTCTGCATAGCATACGTTGTTGACCGTGACTCCGTCAATGGTGCAGCCGACTGGCAAGCTGCTGAGTCCCTCTATCAGGCCATTTAAGTACAAATTAAATAACGAGCGAGCTTTGGCGAGCTTACCCCCCCCCCCTGCCTCACACGGCACTCCGAGCCATAGGCGTCTGAAAGGGCACCAGCCCATCTAACATAGTTCACTTGATGTTCATACCAATACTCAAAACAGAACATAACTCCTCTGGTAATGTTGTGTCCCTAAACTTCTTCCACAGTATGTCATAACATGCTGTGTCAAAAGCTTTCGACAGGTCGAGGAAGCACGCAAAGACTGGTGTCTGTCTATTCACGTAGTAGTGAACCGTATGCTTAAGGCTGAGTGGCACTGAGCACTCTCGGTGGACAGACCGGACCGAACTGTCCATCGGGCAGCTGGAGATGCTGGTCCAAGTGACTATCCAAAAGCCGGTCCAGCACTTTAGCAATTACAGTTGCAAGCGAAATTGGCCTGTAATTACTTTTGTCTGCTATATCACCGCTTCTGTTTTTGACTATTGGTACGACAATGGTTTTTATACAATTGGCTGGTAGGTACGAGCGACTCACACACATAGAATAGAACATGGCAAGCACCCCGGGCAGTTGTACACCCGCGTGCCGCAAGTGCTCGACACTCAGCCCGTCATGTCCTGACGACTTACCTCCACTTATAGATTTAATGGTTTTAAGTATTTCTTTACCAGAAAATCGCGTCATAATCTTTGGAATATGACTAGAGTGAGTCTCTTTCACCCGCGGCCCAGAAGCATGTCCTAAAGTAGAACCAACATTAAATTGATCCTTAAACAAGTTAGCTATCTGTTTAGGATCTGAGACAGCTGCTACACTCGATGGTAGGCCCTGTTTAGGATCCAGCTTTTTAATATTCTTCCAGAACATGAAGAAATTTTTACAGTTTTAGTGGCTAGCAATGATGTCCATCTGATCTTGATGGTTTTTTTTACTAAGACTTGGTCTATAAAGTTATTGATTCCGTATAGTTTTCGCTTTTTTATGGTATATTTTTTAGGGCAAATGTAGTATACGGGATATAACGATTTATGTAAAAAATGGGACGCGCTCGCGGCGCCGGCGCCGTGATTTTTGTCCGCGAAGCTCGGACATTTAGGACTTCTATTACCCCGTGACCACCATCTTAGATTAAAATCGAAAACATAAATTTTACCTATGATTCCTAGCACATTTTAAATACAGAAACATAAAATGAGATAGATCTGTCTATACGGTGTCCCCCAAGGCAGTGTGCTAGGCCACTCCTGTTTATATTGTATATAAACGAATTACCCTATGCTTTAAATCAACCAATAACTTTATTTGCAGATGACAGTACAGTGACTATAAAATGTAAAGACAAGGAAACCTATGAATCGGACATAAATGAATCATTAAACTCAATTATTTGCGTTAGCCAAAACTAGTATAATACATTTCAACCAAAGACTGCATAATCCCTTAAACATTAAATTGACATTTCAAAATTGACTTTAATTACTATTCAAGCAATTGACTCTACACGATTCCTAGGTTTACAAATTGACGAAAGGCTTAACTGAAAAAAACATATTGAGATTCTAAGTAAAAGGGTTAGCAGCTTAGCTTATGCTCTATATAAGCTTTCCCCAACTGTTAATCAAAATACTCTATTAATATTAACAGCTTATTATGGTACAGTAGAATCGGTGATCAGATACGGAATTATCTTCTACGGTAATTCCACTGATAAGGAAATAATTTTCAAAATGCAAAAGCGCTGCATAAGAGCTATGTTTAAAATCGAACCTACAGACAGTTGTAAGCCCCTGTTTAAAAAACATAAGATACTGACACTTACAAGCTTGTACATTTTGGAGTTTGCGTTATTTGTTAGGAACAATCCCAATCTGTTTCCCCGAATGTGTGACATTGTAATTAGGAATAGAAGGGACAACACTAGATTAGTCAGACACGAATCAAAAACTACTATGTTGAGAAAGAGTGTAGTGTGCATGGCACCTGTAATCTATGTATAATAAAATACCTAAGAGCTACAAAGACTTAAATGTAAACTTATTTAAGACTAAATTTAAAAAACTTTTATGTGAAAAATGCTACTATAACATTGACGAATTTCTGAATGATTATTAATCTTGTAAATTTGTTATTGTTATGTACAATTAACGTTTTGAACATTTAGACCTGCATGCCATACTCTCTAATTATTTTTGCACACCAATGTATATGGGTCAAACATGCTGACTCAAAAAAACTATTTGTCATCTTTTTTACACGTGTTTTGCAAATTAATGACTTTTACTTTTATAAGAATAATGTACCTAAACTAATTTTACTAAACATATAATATTTACGTGGGGTTTGGAAAGTTGTGAATTCAAGCACAGAGCGAAAAACCGTTGACCGTCTCTGGCGGCGGCGCCGGAACGCGTGGCATTGTCGAGTCAACCGAGTGAGCCGAACCGGTGTATTCCCGTTGTCCTCGTACGCCATGTCCCCGTCTTACGGGGACAGCGGCACCTTCATTAAATATTTAAAAATATTTCCCGTTGTCCCCGTACTCTGTCCCCGTAAATATATTTGAATTAATAATTTAAAAATTAGTGCCCGTTGTCCCCGTTTTTTCATTAGTGTATTATGTGTGAGTTTGCATCTTACCTATGTATTATGAGTCTGCATCTTTTTTTTTTACCCAACAAACAAAGTGTAGGTAAGGAATATTTTTCGATCAGTCTTGGTACCCGGTAGATTAATAAAAAGTATTTTTGACCTTGTTTAAAGTTCTTAGTCGGATTTGTATATACAACTGAATTCGATCGAAATAGTGAATTATTGTGAATGCAATTGTTATTTTTTTTAAATAGGTAAGTAACTACTTAAACTTATTCCATTACCTGATAATTTTTTTCATGTATCGTACATTCAAATTTTTCTAGCTATTATGATAAACAGAGCGACCTGGAAAAGGATGCGCCGGCGTCGGGCGCACCTGTGCAGCTGCAAGACATAAGCGCAGATAATATTGTTTTTGCAGAGCTCTCGTTGGCTCATGCAAAGTCCCACTCCAGAATTCGACAAAAGGATCGACTTAGTAATTGCAGTTAGTTGTGAACTTCACATTGAGAACTGGTGATGTTGGTGAAAATGTAAAAGAGAACTCATGTAAGTAGGTTTTTTTGAGTTGTGAAGTGCTTATTATTTTTAATATTTGCAAAATGTGTTATATCTAACTAAAACTATAATATTTGAAAACTACTTAGTACTTAACAATAAAAATGTATGGAAGTCGTTAACTTAAAATCAAAATTTTTGTATTTCTGTAGTAAGATGTTTGTAACTATTTATCATGTTGATTATCTTTTAGGCAAATAATTGTGATATTTTTTGTAGTAAGATGTGTAACTATTTACCACGTTGATAATTTTTTTAGTAATTATTAGGATATTTTTTTTTATTTATAGTATAAATAATGTAAGTTGTGGTATTTATATAAGTTTTATTATAATTACAATTTATTTTATAAAACTTACAAAAATAACATAACAATTACATATATTTAACTATATAATTTGTTTACCTAAAATTAAAATTGTAATACATATAAATATTTTTTTTTTACTTCACATTTTTCCCACGCTAAAACTAAGCTTTTAACAGGAATACAGATTTAAGGGGACAACGACACGTTAAATTTTTACTACCCTTTGTCCCCGTCCCCGAATCTACGTTACGGGGACAACAGGAAATAAATTTTATGACGTGGCGCTGTCCCCGTGACGGGGACAGGGCGTACGGGGACAACGGGAATATACGGCCGAACCTAGCCAATGTTATACGAACGCATCCGAGTGGCGCCCGAGCGGATTCTCATGAGCATTGACGAACCCGGTAAACCTCACCTTGTAGTAGGTATTCAAAATTAAGTTTGCCGACTTTGACCCGGTTTACGTGATTTAAAATATAACTTGATTACCTTTATTATAAAATTAGTTTTACGTGCCTATAAAAAATCTAGTTCGTTGTAAAATGTTTAAAGTTGTAGCTCGCCCGATCTAGAGACAGCTACCTGTACCTCAGATAATTAATACTAGTAGAGACGAAATAATGAAATATTTGGGGTAAGCAAAAAATAATACTTGCAGACCTTAGATTATTTATTTTCATCAAGCAACTTACCCGCTTCGCTCGGGTAGTTAGGTAGTAGGCACCAGAGCAGTTAAGAGAAAAATTTAGTCAAAAGGGCAACGTCAAAAATTTATTTAAAAAAACTGTCTATTTAAATCTATTTTCTTCTTCTGATTTATATTAACACTGGTTATTTATCGATATTAAAACAACAATTATCGCTCTAAATTTAAAAATGCGAGATAAAAACGATATTATTTCATAATTCATTGAGATTTTTTTCCTCTAAAAAACTAAAAAAATCGTTATGAAACTTGGCTTGCAGATTATTTTAAAAACATAACCGTTTTCTTAGCTCTCCAACAATGCATAACAACTAAGAACTTATTTCAAAGAAACTGAAAAAACATAATTACAAAGGAAGCAGGCGGAAATTCGTATACGAACTAAACCTAAGGTCGTTCTATAAAATTTCTATAAAACTAACATAACCCAATGTAAATAAAACGAAAAATACTTATTTAAAATAAAATTTTGCAATTGTTAAGTAGTAACAACAATAAACAAAATTTATACTAAGTAACAATCAAGACATTTTGTAATTTAGCCTAATTCAAGTTAAGTAAAGTAGTAGAAAAATATATTTGTATTTAAAATAAAATTTTGCAATAGTAGTAACAAGAATAAAGAAAATTAATAATAAGTAACAATCAAGATATTTTGTAATTTAGCATAATTAAAGTTCTTAACTTCCCCTATTACGTTCGCAAAGTAGCATTATTTTTCTTGATTAGTTGTGACTTAACTACCGAAGTAGTCAAATTTCGCATCGCATATGCTGGGTTTATAATTCTTGTTTTGAGTTCTTCCGCGGAATAACACAAAACACGAATCATAAACACCCCCCATTGCGTTTCACTTCAAGCAAGAAACTTTAATTAGGCTAAATTACAAAATGTATAAAAAAATTGCACCAGTGTTGCGGGCAGGATTGATTCGCCAATATGGCGGAAATTAATAAGAAATGCAATTGGTTAATTTGAATTTAATGATGATGTAATTTGATTTGTTTTAATTTATTTTAATTTTTTCTAATTTATTCTAATTTATTACTATTCATTTTGATTATTCATTTCAATTTAATTTAATTTTAGTTCGTAAGAATTACTAACATTTATTCTAAGATTTACTAACAAATTATGGATAGAGTAGTCCGAAATAAAAGAATTTTATTTTATTTATTTATTTATTAGTTTTTATAAAACAGAAGAAAAAAATAGATTTAAATAGACAGTTTTTTTTAAATAAAATTTTGATGTTGCACTTTTAACTTATTTTGAAAAAAGCTAAAAATCATGATAACTTAAAAATGGTTCACTTTTGCATGATGCACGTGGGATGAAAATTATCGCAAATAGTCACCCCTATCACCTCCTAACGGGAATACGTCGAATTACCAATAACCCTGTATAAAATAATAAAAAATGATATTATTCATTTTTTATTCTTTTATATTTCTTTTCTTATTTGTATTGAAGTATGGCGGGGATTTAGATTGCCCTAGGACCTAGGGCAATCACCTAGGGCAATCTATATTTAAGTGGATTTATTGTAGACAACCTAGGGCCTATAGGTTGTCTACAATAAATCCACTTAAATTATCTCTTTCTGCAGTTTAAGGACCGAATTCTCGAGATTTGACTTCCCACCTAGACTGAAATATGGGGGCGCTCGATCCATTCACAGCAGTTGTATTTTATTTCAATTCTAAACTGTAATTTTAAAATGCTGTTACGAAAAATATATTTATCAAATAATTTCTTGATTTTCATTCGAAGTACTAAAAATACCGGACCTGCACCGGTAACATAAATGTACACGTTTTTTAACACGTTAGCTGCCATGTCAGTCACCGGTGCCTGACAGCCATGGTACTTGATCAGGCCGTGTCAGTCACCAGTGACTGACATCGAGACATTGGATTGAAATGCTTGTAGTGCTGCTGCCAGCATCTTTAGCCTGCTTGTTTCTATTAGAATTGACTGACATGGCCCCGGGCTAACTATGTATATGCAACATGGCCTGTTACTTTTCTTGTAGAACTGAAATTAGTCAATATTTTCTGGGGAAAATGTTAAATTTGTTTATTAGAAGAAATGCAGCAAAACGTCTTATTTACTCTTACTCTAAATTGATATTTTTTGCATTTTAAGACCTTTGATTCGATTTACAAAATTTTGAAATTGGTCGTAATCGCGAATTTGTTCTGGCAGCTAACGTGTTAAAACTACGAGATTCAAACTGATACTTACCGAATACAAAACGGTAAATTATTATAAAAATAAATGATCAGGTTTTTTCTTTTGCGTACAATTCAAGAAAATACCTGATCATTTATTTTTATAACAGAACTGGAATAAGCCCAAAATACAAAATACAAAACGGTTCATTATTTAAATAAATGATCAGGTAGGTACTTTAAAATACGAGATCCGAACGAAAACATCCGTTTAATTTTACAATAAGAGGTAAAAATAAAACAAAACTATTTCTAACCTTAATTATGGTGTTAATGTTTTGGTTCCTTGTTAAAAAAAATACGATTCCTCATACTCTGTCTAATTAGGGCTGTATGTGTCTTTTGTATCATAATAGGCTACTTGAAATTTTCACAGAGTGAGTATAAGCTCTATAACCACAATAAATCTTTAACGAAAATTGTAACAAACATGTACGGAACCCTTAGCGTGCGAGTCTGACTCGCACTTGGCTGATTTTTAATTATAATGATTGCTATAATGGTCCGTGGCTCGTTCAAAGAGTTTTGAACTTTGATCCATATAGGTAATTAAGATGATACTTACACAGAATAAATTCAATTCTCGCATCTAATTATAAAATGTTTTCTTCCTGTTTCACATCATCTATTTATTTATTTCATCATTAAAATAATAAAGAAAATGTTTTATTTCAGATAAAAATAGTACCTAAGTATTCTTTACGAGTGCTTGCTACTTATACAAAATTAAAGCCTAGCTCCTGTTTACCCATAGCTTCCAAAATTCAACGAAATCTTTGGATCTATGTTTGGCACGGTTATTTCTCACCAACTGAGACTTTTACGGGACTCATACATTTTATCATAAATTGTTCCAGAAGTAGGTCGGCTACATTCTGCCACAGTTTTCTAAGTTAGCCAGGCTAAACTGTGGGCACTATGTAGCCTACCTACATCTCGACAGATCCACGGTGAAATTCATGGACGTGCTCGTTCCAGCCAAGCCACATACTAGGTACTATTTCTAAGTTATATTATATCGAAAACACCGTTTCTACAAATATGGCCTTCCTTCCCTTCAATAAACCCGTTGATGTATCTATGTACTGCAGACTTGCCTGTAAAAACTTGCAGTCAAAGTCACTAGAGGACGGTAAATTTATACCGTTTTGCGGACTTATTTCTATTATAACAACTTGCCACCCTTAAATCCGAAGCCATTAAAACTCGCGCATCAATATAACCTTTACTTGTGTGTGGACAAATTACTTCAGGCTTGTGCGGAGATCCGCTTATAATCGATGAAATTGTACCGGTCGTCGTAGCCTACGAGGAGCGTTAAAATATCGACGATTTTTTGCGGTTTTGTCGTCTATTTTCATATTCATTAGGTACTATGAGTATACCTACCGTTAGCTGGTGTAACCGGTTGTGACGAAACCGTAGTACTCGGCGATGGCCTCAACGCAATGCTCATTGTTCGAAACCGACGAACCAATGCTGTTTTTATTTTCTCATAGGTAAATTGAGCCCATGACTCCTTTCACGACTTTTCTCTAGCTCATGTTTTCGGATTTGACCATCCACTCCCATCTCAAAAAGTCACCCTGTATACTGGTACTAAAAATAAAATTTACCAACTTTAATTTAGGTACTGGTGAAACTGGTGTAACGGTTCACGTGATTTATAAAAATAACTTTTCTACCTTTATAAATAATAACTTGATTAGGTACCTTTGTTAGATGTTTTTTATAGGTTTAACATACCTATAAAAATATAATTCGTTGTAAAATGTTTAAAAGTTGTTATTAGTTGTAGCTCGTCCGATCTAGAGACACCTGTACCGCAAATCATACCCACTTGTAGAGCTGAAATAATGAAATATTTGGGGTAAGCATAAAATAATCATTACATACTTTAGATGACTTTTTTACTTTTATCAAGTTGCAGAGTGGAACATAAAAAATCTAAAAAAATATTTTTTTATTCAACAAAATCGAAAATCTATATAGCAGCATATAGGTAAACAGGTATAGGTACAATTGAATTCAGCTTTTGATTAATACTCATGTTATCGATGCCCATGATAGCTCATAGTTTTGCCATCATTCTTAGAATTAAGAAGAATATTCATAGGAATTGCGTTTTCAGCTGTTACAGAAATCGGAAGTGTTTCTAAGGTTACGAGCGACCTATGTATACCTAGTGTAGTTAAAGTGGCTAGTACCTACATAGACCAATTAGTATACTTGAACCTACTTATAAGTTTAGTTCAGCGAATAATGTCGTCCGATTGCAATGATTAGGTAGGTAGGTGTATATAAATCTTGTTAGAAAGGTGATTGGTGGTGCGGTACAACAATGGTGATCGAAAGTTGATCGAAGCCTGAGACGAGACGTTTCGTTTTTAGGGTGCGTTAACCAAAGGATGAAAACGGGACACATTAAGTACTAAGCCAAGCCATCGCTGTCTGTTATTCAGCAACAGCGAGCACTTATACAATTGGATAAGTGCTCGCTGTTCAGCAGGCTGTAGTACCTATCTCATGAACCGTAAATGGTAGACTTAATGTTTTTTTTTGCTGCCATCACAACAAATAATAAAAATAAAATTAAAGGAGACTCTCATAAAAAAACATAATTTTTGGCTAGTTTTGCTCTACTTTTGTCGAGGTTGTATCTCCAGCCAGTTGAGATTTTGACAGAAAGTAGATTATTATTGCCGCCATAACAAAAAAAAAAAATTGTAATTAGGTAAGGGTCCTATGTCCATAGCAATTTGAGAACTGATAACTGAAGTTAAGGAACGTCGGTCGAATCCCTTTGCGAAGTGGTACCGTACGGTAGGTACTTAAAGGTAATTGTTCTGCAGAAGGCACTGCTGCCCGCACCCCGGTGGATATCCCTTAGTCGCTTCTTACGTTACGACACCCGCGGGAAGAGTTGGGGTGGTACAGTTTTTATGATGGCAGAAAACAGTCCAACCAGAGACATATTGTATTACAATGAATCATCATAGCGGGTCATAAATAATAATATCTATAATGATGACGATGACGGGGGTTCACAAGCGGGTGAACCATGGTTTTGTTAGAATAACATCTTCAACAAACCTAGCGTGAAGAAGATAGTATGTGAGTAGGTAAGGTACCTATCTTAGTTACCTCAACTAACTAATGTTTTTTTGATTTCCAGATTGTTACACCCTCTATACCTGCTGATAGTATCAGATTTAGTAGAAGGTCGCCAATGGTGGGAATCGTTATGGGACTCTATCGGTGCTGATGACTACGGGTTTCCAGAAAAATTTAAATTAAAAAGTGAGATTTCAACAATACAGTAGGTATTTGCCTCCCATATCGCTGGCTAGGTCTCTAGCTCTGAGGTGCGGTAGTGGTAGGTAGTAGGTAGTGTTAATGTTGTCAACTAGATGGCGATACAATTTCGAGTACATTGTGGTGGGCTCGGGCGCGGCAAGGAGCGCGGTGGCCGCTCGGCTCGCGCTCGCGGGACGCGATGACGACGCGTCGTCGCGTCCTGCGAGCGCGAGACAATACGTCGCGAGTCGCGACGCGACGTATTGTAGGTATAGTGTTTATGTTGTCAACTAGATGGCGATACATTCGAGTACATCGTGGTGGGCGCGGGCGCGGCAGGGAGCGCGGTGGCCGCTCGTCTCGCGCTCGCAGGACATGACGTATTGCTAGTCGAAGCAGGAGGAGACCCGCCTGCCGTTGCTAAGGTGGGTACCTAGTTACCTACCTAAGATGTTACTATTATTTACTAAAATTTATTACAAGAAATTATAAGGCACTACTTTCAGGGATGCAGTTATGCATAGTGAGTCCAAGCGCCAAATTCCATTTAATTTGGGAATCGTTATGGGACTCTATCGGTGCTGATGACTACGGGTTTCCAGAAAAATTTAAATTAAAAAGTGAGATTTCAACTATACAGTATTTATTATAAGAGGTGCTTACCTCCCATATATCGACCTCTGACCTCTCCCGCGCTCGCAGGACGCGACGACGCGTCCTCATCGTATAATTTTTTTTCGTACAAGAAGAGTACTAGTTTGAGAAAAGTAACAAAAATTTCGGCGGCTCGCGCCGAAATTTATTATATTTCTTTTGTATCGCCAAAAAATCTCGAAATGCTGCGGTTATCTCCATCGTTCCTCCGCCGTTGTAGCTTCCTCGTCTTTCTTGCTAAACTGACCTCACCAAAGTCCAAAATTAACCCCATTATCTATCAATACCAAGTCCTTACATCCTACATTTTCAGGGTTCGCTGTTCTTACTTTTGTCATAGTCATAGGTGGTATCGTAATTTTACTTACTTCAGCTTTGGAACTTTGGAACATAAAATAAAATATGCGCGTTCTCACATGCCTGTTAAAAAGTGAAATAACAAGACGTTAAAAATAGAACCCACAATAATTATTTTATCTATACATACTTATGTACTTAATAAGTGCAACTCTTGCAACTTATTTTCAGGTTCCCGGTGGCATTACGAGCCTGGTAGGAAGCGAATACGATTGGTCATACAAGACGACATCCAACAACAAGTCATGTCTGTCGAACGGTTGTACCTTCTATCGCGGCAAATGTCTTGGTGGGTCTACTAGCATCAATCACATGCTTTATACGCGTGGCAATCGAGAAGACTTTGAATACGACCTTCCTGGGTGGACCTGGAACGATTTCAAACCCTATTTTCTTCGATACGAGGGTTTGGACGAAGCAGAACGACTACCTGAATCATCAAAGAAGTATCACAACACCTCAGGCTTGATGAAATTGTCCTTCATGAATGACAGGAAAAGTCCTTGGCATCCAAGGATTATCAATGGATACAGACATTTAAACTTTCCCCATAACGATGACGTGAACGGAGAGTCGCAGATAGGAGTGGGAATCATACCAGGATACGTGCATAAAGGGGAGCGGATGAGCACAGCGCGTGCATATTTAGCACGGGACGATGTGAAGCCTAATCTCAAAGTTGCAAAACATACTTTTTGCGTTGGAGTCATTATAGAAAACAAAATTGTAATCGGAGTTAAGCTAACACAAAAGCATAGAAAAATAATTGAAGTATATGCAAGTAAAGAAGTCATTCTGAGCGCTGGGGCAATCGGAACGCCTCAGATATTAATGTTATCAGGGATCGGACCTGCAAAACACCTGAAAGCCAAAGGAATCCCGTTGCAAGTAGATTTGCCAGTCGGAGAAAATATGATCGAACATTTTTATCCGGCACTTTTTGTGTTAGCAGACCGAAGTACTGGATTAGCTGGAGATTTTGCCGCATTGGCTGGTAGAGCCGTCGATTTTTCGGAGTACGTAGCTACTAGGACAGGCCCCCTTTCATCCATAGGCTTGGTAGACATAGGTGTATTTGTAAATAGCAGTTGCTATAAGTATAGTGCGAAAGTTTTAGATAAAGGCACCAGTTGTGATGTTCCAAACCTTCAAATCGTGCACATTTATATAGATCGACACTTTTTCAAGTTCGGCAGATCGCAATTAGAGTTGCATTATAGTCGTAACATAGCTGATCAACTCATAACTGCGGGAGATAAGTATGGGATAATTTTGATAACTCCTTTAATACTAACACCTCACTCTCGTGGAAGCATCCGTCTAGCAAGTAAAGATCCATTCGAAGGACCCGAGATTAATCCAAACTTTCTATCCGATGAACGAGATTTAGATCAAAGCTTGCGTGGGATATCTTTAATTGAAGATTTGTTAGAAACTCCTGCGTTTCAAGAAAAAGGTGCAAAGCTTCTGAGACTAAAACTGGATTGTCCGGACCACAAAAAATATAGAGAAGGTTATTGGAAGTGTTATTCAAGACATCTGACCTCGTCAGGGTTGCATGCGGTGGGTACAGCAGCGCTGGGCACTGTCCTGGATGAACGACTGCGTGTGCGAAATATATCTCGACTACGAGTGGCAGACACAAGTGCCATGCCTAAGATACCCAAAGGTAGTACGGAAGCATCAGCTTTAGCGCTAGGAGAGAGGGTGGTGGATTTTATTCTTGAAGATAACGTAAACTGAGTGTTTGAATGTCTTTGTTTTGTAAATATATTTATTTCGTAATTTTTTTATAAAAAAAATCAGAGTATTTCTGGTTGCTACTTTAATTAAGAGAAACTCGTGATTGCCCAACAGCTTTTATACGAAAAGTAGCCTCTGCCCGATGCTTCACGAGTTTTGCATTTAGTTTGAGTTCTTCAAGTATTATAATGCGACATAGAACAAGAAGAACTAGGCACACAGAAGGGACAATGCCTCAAATCTCATGTTTTCCTTACTACGATACTCTACGGTACGCTATATAGACCACAGACATATCAATCTATAAGTTTAACACATATTCAAATTTTGTGCAAAAGAGTAGCAAGTGGTTATTATGCCATCTCGATGTAGTTATACCTAACTATTTACAATACAGTAAAACACATTCTAATGTAAGTTGCAATGTAGCTACAGGGTTGGTTGCTGATGCCATTTTTAGACACATCAGTAAAGTTACCACGCTATTTAGCACGGTAACGTAACGCGCATTATTATTAAAGGCAAATATTATTGTTAGCGTGTAGGTAACTTGTAAAAATCGTTATTCACGCTTAAATGCACCTGTTTTTTTGTGAATTCTAGACTAGGTATTTAGAAAATAAGACCTAGGTATTTGCTGTGTTTAAATATTATTGTATGTCCGAAAGGATAATATTGTTGATACCTAGGTACTAATTAATATAATAATTCGATGACTTTTTCGATGACCTTTACTTTTGTAAGATGTACACAATTTTTTACAATTAAATATTCTTATTCACTACGAGTACCTATCTATGGATTCGAAATTATCAGAAATAAACGAATCTTATTAATTTATTTATTGTGCTGCCATACTTCTTATGTTTTTCTTTTAAATAAAAGCACAAGGAATTAATTATTAATTCATAATTATAATATAATTAATAATTATTATCTGATTCATAAGTACTTAAATTAATTCATTCATTTAGCAAATAGTAAACACGTTGCCTTTGGTTTAATTTTTCAAGTTTGCTTATTAAAATAATATAAAATAAAAACCTTTTAATTCTCGACTCATAAATTAAAACAAATTAGTACCTAATTCATGTTTGCATAAATGGTCACAAATTCTAGTGAAATAATTAAGTAGGTAAGTCGCTTTGTGTCCTTGTGTCTCAAGTAAAATTTTATTTGGTAGGTAGGTAAGGTACCAGGTAACTAATTCTAAATTAGTTTTGTACTCAATGATCTAATTAGATTAAATATTTATTGAAATTTATTGATTTGGGCACCTCTCTAGTTAACGCCTCCTCCATCCATTTCCACAGGTGAGACAGGAGTCAGGACAGGACGTCGTCGACCGTCGTCGACTGCGGCCTTCGCGTGGCTCACTCCATTCGGCTAACTATAACTATGCGATAAAGGCGTCAATGGTGTAGTCAATAGTGTAGGAACATTGACTAAGTAAAGAAATAAACGGCCGCGAATAAATTTTTACTTTAGGAATGATACATAATAATAATATATTTATTATTATTCAGACTACCAGTGCGAAGCCGGGAAGGGCCACTAGCTAGTGTTTATTATACATATAGATTGTAAATGTCCTGCAGTTTAGAGTTATTTTAGCAGTTTCCTTGTTTTGTCCTTTTTTGTTGTTCCGTGTTTGTAGTTTTGTGGTACATTTTATTGATTCACAGTTAATGGTTGTCTTCTTTATTGTAAATACTCTTTCTAGATGTTTACTAATATCTACTAATGCGTAACCCATAAAGAAAGCTACCGATCCTACTATGAGACGGATATTGATGATGACATTTTCAGACAAAAGAGACGTCTCGTGGCGAAACGGTGAACTAACGATCGCAACAAAAGTAGTACCTACCTACGCGCGCCCTCAATTCCTAAGAGACTTCTCTTTTTGCACAGACTCTAGAACTGTGTCAATCCAGATGCAGAGCCATCTAGCAAGAAGTTGAAGTTAAATTCAATGTCACCAATAAAATTACGTGGAAATAGCTAAGGCTAGCAATACTTTATGTTCATCTGAGACTAGATGTTCCTTGGAATTGGAATACTTTCTTCGAAGATCGAAGAAATAGCCAGCCGAGCGTGTTTTTGCGTTGTTTCTGTTCTGAGGTTATGCGTACGTTGTTGGCTGTGTTGTGTTGTTTATTTGTATTCAAAGTTTCATATTTTCTTTTTAAGTTGAATAATCACTATTTCTGTCTGTGTTATTGTGAATAATGGTACGTATATATACAAGCTGTACGTTAGTTTGATATCAAAAAATTATAAAAGTCAAATTGCAGATGATAAAATTGTTTGCTGTTGTTTTCAATTATTAGGGTGAAAAGGCTTTTTTTATGTAAGAATTAGATTTATATAATGTACCTACATAATAAATGGATTGATTAATCATTGTTTTGCTGAGCACTGACAAACTTTCATTTTGTATTGTTGTTTTTAAAAAAACAAACCAGCAAAACTTACTAGAGTATGAAAACCCAACACATTAAAATAAATAATAAATCAGCACATCAGAAAGAAATTATTGTCTGTCCTATGTTTACACAATTACAAGCTAAAAAAGTTAACATGATTTTAAAAACGCCTCTAATAAGTACTGAGTACATTATAATGTTATTGTTTATTTCAGGCTAGAAATGCAGAGAAGGCTATGTAAGTACATAGCATAATGCCAGAATGTTGGTCCGTGGAAACATCTGAAAGACTAAACCACAAACGCTTTAACTCCCAAAAACTCGAGCACAGTTTAGATTTTAACAAAAAACTTTGTTTGGTTTTCTAATATCATTAAAATTAGCCTAGGGCTGTTCTGATTACATAAATACCTAAATAAAAATAAAAGACATCTCATTTTTGTTTGGTATTTGCATAGTTCCATGCCCACACACAAGGTGCGACGGAGGCATTGTACCAAACATCATAGAAAAAATTAGACTTTTTAACACTTTGACTGCGGTTTTTTTTTTTTTTTTTACCTAAAAAATTCGTGCTGCCTCTCTACACAGCGGTTGTGTTGCGCCGCAAATGCGTTTAGTTTGAAAAATATTACAGCTCTGGTGAGTCACAAAGATCTGTATTTTCTCAGCCGCTGAGCTAGTGTGGATTTACACATATTAGTCACTTGTAGAAAACTCATACCGTGCGTTTTCAGCACTCAAAGTGTTAATACTCTCATTAAATTAAACTCAGGGGTTTCATTGAATATTGTCATAAATACTGACATGTAACCTGCTCAAATTTGTTTTGCTTTTATTTATTGGCTACTCTATTTACATAGAACTTTAGATTTATTTATTTCTTTGTAACCTGAAATATGACATGATTGAGAAAAAAATTATGTCAGTCAATTATGACTGTTTAACACATAATGTAATGTGGCCAAGATCCCTGCTGCTGTCTATTGAAATGACTTATATTTTGAATTACTTGGTTCCTCTTCTAAGCCAGTTTCTTAGTTGTCGAAAAATATTTAAATTCTGTGGTAAATTTTTTTTTTATAGTACAAAGAACTTTGTACATAGTACATAGAAAGCCCAGAACACCCGAAACAAATATTTGCAGATCATACAAACATTAGTCCCAAGGCGGGAATCGAACTCGTAACTTCTTGCGTCTCTAGTGGTTGCTGATAATAATTAATCTTTCCAAACAAAAGCATTCTTGAAAAAAAGGAAATGGCTAATGTAAAAACTAACTTCGACGAAATTGAATAGAGGATTGTCTTGACTCTTGCCGATGGATGGAGCTAGAGTCTGTTCATAAGAGAACCGTCGTCGTGGCGGCGTTACGGTGAACTAACATTTTAACGCAACAAAAGTAGTAAATTGGCACACGGGCGCCCTTAATTACTATGATGCTTCTCTTTTTGCACAGACTCTACCTGTACCATTTAAAAACTTTTGTCATAGGACAACGCTGGCGCGATGGCGCGCAGCCCAGGTGCAAGAGTCGGGAGGGCAGAGAGAACGCCGGCCGTTCATAGCTGCCGAGTGCAACAACCTGCACAAAGCAGAGAAATGGAGACTCGAGATCGTCAGGGAAATCGCCAAGAAAGTTGCGCAGATACAGAATGGTGAGCTCTTAAATTATCTTCTACTAGCGGACCTTCCCGGCTTCGCACGGTTTTAATACGGATCCCTAACTTTTTGAATATATAATAATATAGCCTATGTTCACCGGGGATAGTGTAGCTTCCCAATGGTAAAATAATTTTTCAAATCGGTCCAGTAGTTACGGAGCCTATTCATTACAAACAAACAATCAAATCTTTCCTCTTGGCGGGAGTTGTTATATTAAGTACTAGCTGCGCCCCGCGGCTTCGCCCGCTTGTATGGTAAATCTATGTGTCAAATAAAAAAGAAGTTTATAAACCTTCCTCTTGAATAAATCTATTTATTAAAGAAACCGCATTAAAATCCTAAGCATACATAGGGACAGACAGACAGCGGGAAGCGACTTGACTTCAGGTATACTTTAAACTACTTAGTTACTTACTCATATGGGACAGGGCCATAGGAGTAAGTAAGTCTAACTAACATATAAGAACAATATAAAACTATTTGACGATTCTGCTTAAAATCCATCCATGCTACTATAATAAATGTGAAAGTGATTCAGTGAGTGACCTTTTCAAAATCCTTCGCAAAATGTCTCATCCAAACCGATCATGAAATTTAGCAAAACGATAAACGGCATCATAATTACCACCCACAGGGCTAGGCTATTTTTAATCCCCGAAAACCATGTGCGAAGCTGCGGGCGGAAGCCAGTCATCATGAGTTGAAATTAACTAGGTCTGAGGTAAAGCTGTCAAAAGGTATTCATCAGCTTGACTGGACCTACTCAAAAGATTTGATGCACTTTTGTTAATATATCAGGAAGGCTATGGCATTTGAAATTGTTTTGCTATTATTTTTAAGAAAATGTGGTAAATTTTAGTTAAAAAAAATCGTTCATTTAACTTTCAATATTAAGCAGTACCATGGAGGAGAACAATGAAGATGCCGATGAAACTATTCCTCAGACAAAAACTCCAACTCCAAAATCTATAGCAAGCCCTTCTATCATATCCAAGTCTTCTAATAAACAACCTATAGCAAGCCCTTCTATCCTATCCAAGTCTTCTAATAAACAACCTAGTCCTCACAGGAGTATATCAAACAAAAGTGACTCTAAATCTCCTCAGAATATCACCGACGCTGTATCCAATCTCGAACCCAGAGGTAAGGACCTCAGCGATCACATCAACGAACTAACCGAAACTGTCAACAAACTATCACAGGACATATCAAACCCACTTGCTATAGTCGACGACAGCAACATCGATAAAATAGCGAACATGAGCAAAGTTCTCACAGACGAAGCGAGTGCTCTGAGACAATCCATAAGGATCTTATCAGAAGATATAGTCAAGACGAAACAGTTGATGACCGGGCAAACAGTAAAAGAGGATGTCAACTTTCCATACCATCTATTCCTGATTGAAATAATAATTAACAAAATACACATGAAATGTGACTGCTTCGATTTAGATTTCAACAATATGGTTATAACTGCTACATTTCTGGGCAAACAGCCTGTGGCACTCTACGACTCATCGTACGGGATGCTGCATGACTTAAGCAAAATAAACGTCGGCAAATCTATACTATTCGCAATGACGTATGACAAAATATGTAGTATCAAAGAGTTTGAAGTCGCGATAGAATTGACGAAACAGCCGCCTTGCTCGCCAATAGTGCAGAAGATAGGCGAAACGCAAATAGATTACACGAACGAGTTTAATGTGCTGCGTGAAGAACTCTGCGATAAGTGGAAGAATGAGCAGCCAAACGACAGCATAGTTTGCACTACTTCGTCACCGCTGACCAAAAACATGTATTACTTGACGTGCGGTGACGTAGAACATCCCATCGGAGTCATAGAAATTTCTACCCGGATGTCTTTTCTCGGCAAAGAGATCACAACTGCCTTTTCAGGGGCACCGAGACCGCAAGGCACTTCGGTGTTCTCTAAAAACGACCGCGGTATGTCGATGTACGCTTGCCAAAATGTTGAAATGGATGAGCAGGGGAAAGTTCTGTTAGATGAAGAAGTATTGAGAAAACCGACGTGCCAAAGCTTGCCGTTCTCGGATACATCTGCAATGTCTCCAGTTAAAAGAGGCCGAGATCCCTACTATAATAGAAACTATGATGATGGTAAGTACTCAATTTTTAATATATAGTTTATATTCCATTCATGGACGCGAGTGTAGTTAAACACCAGGCTTTTAACGATCATAAATGCAGGGATTACCCTACAATTATTTATTGGTGACCCTTAAAAATTTGTTGGGAAAGCCCTCTTAATGAGTCAATGCGATCTTCAAAAGCATGTTCTTCTCTTATTATCAAATTTCATGCTTCTTCTAATTGTATTTCTCTTTCTAGATGATTTGCCCAGATACGATGAAATTGTTACAAAAATGAATGCCAATGAGCTTAAAATTAAAGTGCCTAAAAGCACAAGAGTAGAACGAATGGGAAAGTATGATAGAATACAAGAGTTGTGCACATGCGAAAGCACGCCGTACAACACCGGTGACCAACTGCAGTTCGAGATGCCTCCCGACCTTTGTGGCCCGGACAAATCCCATAGAAACCACACATCCAACTTGAAGTACACTTACAACGGATGCGACAAGTCATGTGAAAATAAAAACAAGAGCAGAAAAATAATTAACGTTACACCCACGAACTGTCCTGTGCCAGTCGCGATGGAGAAAATGGTTCATCCGCAGAAAGACATATTTATACTGAAGATAGGAAAGAAACTAGAGACCAAAGATAAGAAGACTGAGCTAGAGATAGAACTGACTACTCCGAGAGGACCTGACAAGGCAAGTGATAAGGTAAAGGATCTAGCTCAGCAGTGCAGTAGCGAAACACTCAAGTCGAAGGGTGGCAAAAAGGACAAGAAATCGAAGAATAAGAAAGGTGGGAAAGATAAGAAAGGTGGAAAAGATAAGAAGGGTGGGAAGAAGAAAGGCAAAAAGAAGTAAATAAAAAATATGAATATCAATAAGCGTTTGCTTTTATTTTATCTCTCATATGATTAAAACAATACAAAGACATTATACCTACCATTGCTGCCAGCAAATATTATTAGTATTGTCAGCTTAAGAATAAAGACATGCTCACTTACAAAATAGGTGCTTTCTAGAACACTGTTAAATATTAAATAAAGATTAAAATTATTGTTCAAGATCTTGGTCTTCTTTATCATCTTATTTAATCGAGTGTAAGAAGGTAAATGAGGATTTAAAGAGAATGAGAATTAAGGCGCGCATTCTATCTAGCTATAGCTGCTAGCGCCACTAATAACATGTTTTCTGACTAACACGTTATGTAAAGCAATTATGATATTTTCACACTCATAGCTCTATGCTCCTTATTATAAGCGTTACAGGCGCATTCAGCCCGGACTCTGCCAAAGCAGAAAAAAGATATCAAAACAGTTGGGTAAATAGAAGCTTCCGTTTTATCAACTGCCTTACTAGGCATCAGTTTAACGCTGTCAGAACCCTGTCTATCTTAAACGTCGATAGTGGTATTCCCGAGGAGTCGAATTTCTTGATCGATGATCCTCAAACTTCAAACCTAATACAATTAAAAATATCTGTGTATAAAAATGAATAAATAATGGTGGACAATCCACACAGCATCATCTAGCCCCAAGCTAAGCAGAGCTTGTGTTATGGGTACTAGATAACTGACATTAGGTACCTACTCGTACTTAATAATGATTGACGACATGTAATTAATTGACGACGCTCCGTTGCACGGCAGGCGAAGGTCCACATGCGACACAGCGGTTGCGGGTTCGATTCCCGCTTGGGACAACGTTTGTAGGGTCAGTGATGGTACAAAGTTTGGCGACCTCACAGAAGATCTAACAGATGATGCTTTGTGGATTGTCCAATATTATTTATCTATCGAGATCATGATTTATTAATTTTACATGTTCTTTACAGCTGGTCTTGGCGAGTTCCGAATAAGAGACCTGAACGATGAGATCAACAAACTGATGCGCGAGAAGCGGCACTGGGAGGTCCAGATCAAAGCGCTGAACGGGCCTGACCACGCTCGTGTCGGGCCGAGGATGCTCGACCAGGACGGGAAGGAAGTGCCCGGAAACAGGGGGTATAAGTACTTCGGAGCCGCCAAGGATTTACCAGGTAAACATGCTTTTTACAAACTTAAAGTGCCGTATTTTATGACCTCTGTGGCGCAACGGGCGAAGCTTGCGTGTTCGATTCTTGCCTAGTACGACTAGGAGAAGCCTAGAGGGAAGCCTAAAAAATAAATATATAATTTTGCAAAATCATTGATATTGTATTCTATGGCAAGAACCATGGTAAATGACACAAACTTCGGATGTTACCGCGTGTGTATAAAATTCGGATGATGTTAATAAAAAAAAATAAGCTGGATAATCCGCACCATCCACGCAGCCCCAATCGCGAAAAGAGCCAAGTCAGCCATTTTATTACGACCATTTCGACTATTGAGTTAGCAAATTACCTAGGCATGTTGTCTGTCTAGTTTAACATAACTTTCGAGTACGTAATTTGCGAACTTACTACTTGCGTGATAAAATACACGACATTTATACATCAAAGACAAATAAAATTGTTATTTATTTGTACCCAGGTGTGCGAGAGTTATTCGAGCAGGAGCCCCCGCCGCCGCCGCGCCGCACGCGCGCCGACCTGATGCGCGACGTGGACGCAGACTACTACGGGTATAGAGACGACGACGACGGGATATTGCTGCCGATCGAGAAGGAGGCTGAGAGAGACGGTACCTTACTTCATTACTTGGAACCTCCGATACAAGACTTTTCTAACCTGGGGTTCTTGTATACACACGATTTTACGTTTAAACAGTAAGGGATAGGCGAGGCCGGTGCACAGCTGAATAATGTTTTTTTCTTTATCAGCGATCGCGAGAGCTCTTGAGGAATGGAAAGCAAATAAGGAGCAGAACAAAGACCAAGATGTGACAGAGGAAGAGAATATTTATCCAGAAGATGTAAGTTTGGAAAGATGGCGACGTATTTTTAACTAGGTCAGTTAAAAATACGTCAACCATAAACAAAAGAGAATGTGGTTCTATGTATTTTCTGTATGTTCGTCGATTTCTCCAAATGTCGCTGTCTAATATGGACCGATTTGTAACATTCTATTGTAGGGAGAATTTTCCCGAGTAGTCCTTAAAAGAAAATATTCCCGAAGGATAAGTATTTCTCCCGAAAAACTTAATTTAACAGCACTATAAATGTAGTGTCCCTTTCATTACCATCGAAATATAAAGAATAAGTAAATGGTTCGTCTATCTATAAACAGGTATTTTTCCTTTTAGCCGGAAGACAAACGTCTGGAAGACGATGAAGAGGAACCGATCACTTCGACCTCCACATCCCTGGTGGCTGTGCCATCTCAGAAGGACATTGAAGAAGCGCTCTTAAAGCGCAAGAAACAAGAGCTACTCGAGAAATACGGCTGTTTAGACGTTAAGATGGAAAGCTGACTGTAATTTGTAAATAATTTGAGTAGGGTTAAGAAAATATACTAAGCTTATTCAGTGATTTGTTTTTTACCTTTTATATACATACATAGGCCTGACCAAAATACGCCTACAATTCCACTGTTCTGCATTCGTAATGAGTTAATGACGGATAAATAGCCCGTCCGTTAAAATAATTAACTCCTATTATACTTTACCAACAATGTATCGTAACAATAGAATAACAAAGATCCCACCCATCTTGGCAAACTTAATTAATTTGCCAATCAGTGACTGAAAATGAAAATGAAAATGAAAATGAAAAGTTTATTTATTTCTTTAAGCTTACAAATAAGCACTTAGACAGGTCATATTTTATAGTTCACTTCAATTTTTTGTCCACCAGTGGAAGAAGTCAGAAGAAACCACTAGTATATTCATAACTTATGTGTCTAGTACATTTGATTTGCTTATCTGTAAGTTGGTAGATTTTGAGTTGGAGCAAAACTCGTTCCAAACTTTTATATCTTCTAAGTAAGAATATGTTTAACAATTTTTTTAAATTTCGTTATTGATAATTTTTGCAACTCACTTGGAGTTTTGTTGTAGAAGCGTATACGTTGCCCTTTAAAAGATACATTTATCTTGTGTAGCCTAGTTGTGGGCACAGCGAGTTTATTCTTATTTCTAGTATTTACATTATGTATATCACTTTTTTTAGTGAACCGATTGATATTTTTATGAGTGTACAACAAGTTTTCATAAATATATTGACACGGTACTGTCATTATGTTTATTTCTTTGAATTTTTCACGTAGCCCTTTTCTGCAACACAAATACGGTGTTTATATCTGCAGCGTTCCCCCACAGTAGTATGCCATAAGACATAATACTATGGAAGTAGCCGAAATAGACTAGTCTAGAAGTATCAACGTCTGTAAGGTGACGGATTTTTTTAACTGCATATGCTGCAGAACTAAGTCTCTTCGATAGCTTATCTATATGTGGGCCCCATTGAAGTTTACTATCTAAGGTAATTCCTAAAAATACGGTATTGTCTACAATTTCTAACGTTTCTCCTTTTACGTTTATATCGGCCTTAACTTGTTTTACATTAGGTAGAATAAATCTTAAACATTTTGTTTTGGTTTCATTAAGCAAAAGATTATATACTAAACCAATGGACTACCTTTGAGATTGCAGTATTTACAACGTCGAAATATGTGTTTTGTCGTTTCATTTTAAAAATTAATGAAGTATCATCAGCAAACAATACAATCTCATGATCATTCTTTACAAGATGAGGCAGGTCATTAATATAAACTAAAAATAGGAAAGGACCCAAGATAGAGCCCTGCGGTACACCCATTGTAACAACAGACCCTTTAGATCGTTTCCCATTAACGTCAACTCTTTGTATCCTATCACTCAAGTAAGATGTAAAGCCGCCAGTACACAATGGCCTGTGATGGGCCACGCTTTACAATGCACAATTGTAGGCCACGATCACTTGGTGTTCACACAATGGCGCATGGCTCATTGCTGCCTGGCAAACCACTTGCGATGGACGTCGAAGTAATTACGGCTGCGGCTATTTATTTGTATACTGTTTACAAGTATTACAGAAGTGTGTACCGTCACAAAGTTATTAAAAAGAAATGGCGAAAAAGGCGAAAAAAATCATTCAAAAAATTCTAGTTCTAGCACGTAACACAAAAGTGTAATAGTACACTATTACACTTACTAAGTGTATTAGTTCGTCAATGGGCTATCCCGGTCAGCGGCCGGTGACTGACGAACTAAACAATGGCCGATTGTGTAAACACCACAGGCCACGCTACGCCACGATTCCTTTGAAGTGTGCCCAAAAAACCGACAACTCCCCGATTGCGCGCCACGATTGACAATTGTCCGCCATCATATACCATTACCCCCTGTACACAATGGCGATGGCCTGTAGTGGGCCCGCATGGGCCATTGTGTACTGGAGCCATAAGAAGATCCAAAGAGCTTTCCATAATGATGTAGTTTCCTGATTAATGTTTCGTGATGAACGCAATCGAATGCTTTTGACAAGTCGCAAAAAACGCCTAAAGCATCTTGCGACTTCTCCCAAGCATAAAAAATATGCGATACCAACTCTACACCGGCATCAGTAGTTGACCTGCCACGAGTAAACCCAAATTGCTTACAATGTAGCAGGTCATTGCCATTAAAATGACTAAGCAATTGGTGTAAAATAAGTTTTTCAAAAACTTTACTGAATGTAGGCAGTACTGATATTGGTCTAAAGTTAGTGGGGTCAGACCTACTACCCGATTTAAACAATGGGATTATTTTACTATGTTTCATTAGATCAGGAAATACGCCACAATCAATGGATTAATTAAATATAAAAGCTAGATCTGGTGCAATGGTATTAATTAAAGGTTTAATAATTCTAACGGAAATGCCCCAGAGATCTGCAGTTTTTTTAATATTTAAAAGTTTAAAGGTTTTTTTTATATCGTGTTCATTAACATGGGTGAAATTAAATTCACTGTCGCATTTAGGTACATTTTCTATAAGTAATGATTCGGCTATTACTTGAGAAGAGTTTAGACACTTTGTAGTACAGATTGGAATGTCAGTAAAAAAAATTCAAACTTTGCTACCTCAACATCATTTTTTATGGAGCAATCATTAATCTTTAAATCGTAATCATTAATGTAGGTACTGACCTTTCCAGTCTCACTATTAATTATTTTCCAGGTTGATTTTATTACATTTTTACTATTTTTAATTTTCGAGCTAATATAATTTGATTTTGCTGTATTACAAACTACTTACGACTTGCGATTTGCCGTAGGTAACTTATTGAGACGCCTATAATTCTAGCGGAGCGTCACTTTCTGCTGGCATCGTAAATCCTTAAAATGTAAAGAATGCAACGCAAAAAGAAAATAATTTTATTTTCCGAAATTACTTATTGCATAAAAAAACTATATTTATCAGAGTACTTTTCTATGCAATGAGCTGGCAACACCATCCTACGTCACCACAATCGATCGAAAAGATACTGAAACCCCGCTTCAAATCAAAACGCGGCAGAGCTTACGAACCTTGAGATGAAGGACTGACCTCGGTTACAAAGGACGCGACCTCGCCTCAAGGTTGACCTTGCTGCGAAGGCAACTAAGAAGGTCAACCTTGCTGATATAGGTGACCTTACTTCTCAAGGTTTGCATGTGATTTCCGCGTATTATCTTTGCTATGATGAATTTGACGCAGGTGCCGTTCGACGTAGACGATAAAACAATGTTGAGGTAGGTCAGAAAAGATTAGCGATCATGTAGATACATAGCTTATTATTGTCTGTCGTTCCTAAAATAACAGAGGGCAAATAGAATGAGAACAAATCTTTTGTAATTATTTATTTTTGAACAATATTATTTTGGGTCATACCTACATTATTTCCTAAGCAAAATATACACAACATCCAGAAAATACATTACTACTAAGAATCACTGAATTGATACAATCAAGCAGATGAATAAATCGAGACAGGTATAAAAATAAGTACTCGTTGTGCTATTTAAACTATGATAATTAATATTTTTATCTAGGCCCCTTTAAGAGCATCACTGGCCCGCTAGATAGTGACTAGGGAACAGTCGAAAGATAGGTATCACAAGCGAATTCGAACCTTATTCCCATAAAACAAAGATTCATTACGCTACCCCCAACCTTACGCCAACAGCTAAAATATCTATGCAGAAATTAAAATACGAAATAAAGGCCGACTCAAACCATACCACAGAAAATCATTGATAATACTAAGCCTTATATTCTTTTTCAGTACATATTACCCAAATGTTCATGTTATTTTATTTCGTATATTGATTTTCTAGGTGTATATTGCATAATTTATATCTAACAGGTTATAACTGTAAGAACTTCGTTCTTAAGAAATAATTTGTACACAAATAATTCTGAACATAAAAAAAACTGCCCTTTACACAAATCTACCACTTACCTCTTAAGCGAATGAAACTATTAATTCAAAACTATAATTCTGGGTGCTAGGCGATAAAAAACTTAAATACTAATGCTACGCCAATTCTAACACGAGACGATTTCGTCGCCATTACAGCCAACCGATCGCATTAAGCATATTAATCGGCTGTGAACATTCATATCTATGAATTCCGAATAATCAATTGCACCGGCGAGAAAAGCTTCGTTTCTTAGAATCTCGTGTAAAAATGTGCTAACTAAATTAGGAATGTACAAACTTACATTATCATAAGCTCTTAAACATAAGGGAATAAACTTTCGAACTATACAATTCTAAGCATAATATGCCTAACTTTATAACTTTTAAGTTAATATAAGTTTAGTATATTTATATATAAGAAGTACCTTTAATGCCTTTATATTATGGGTGTATTCTATTTTTTCCAATTTATGACCAAAGATTTGATGGTCATATTTTTTTTAACAAAATATAGTAGGTATAACCTGCGTAGGTACAGAATGGGATTGAAATGACGTCATCTCTCATGCTGTCCCGCTCAGTTGTGCGATTACGCTAATAACTTTAAACTTTTAGCTAAAATTTCCAATCCCATTCAATGAGAATGGGAATTTCCATCTATGGAAAATATTAAATAAATATTTTGATGTTATCTATAAAATTAAAATAGCTACAATGACTACAACACTAGCTAATTTAATCTAGTATATTTTGTATGAAATCACGTCAGACACCTCGATCACCCAGCCACAAAATAGTACACAAAGTAGTATATGATCCAGCCAGAAAATTGTATTTCAAATACATAGGTACACTTTTCTGACTGGATCATCGATATTTTTTTTACCATGTCACATCGCAAAAACAAATACATAATCTGATAGGAACCGAAATCATTTATCGTCGTTTATCATTGAATGGGAGATTTTAGCGTAACCCTATACTATACAGCAAATCGTATTCGAACTGAGCAGGACAGATGAAGTCATTCTCAATCCGATTCTAGAAGCACGCAGTTTATACTCTAACAAAACTACTCCAATAAACTCTAAGCGAATAATATATTTATATCATACATACTGGGCATTTGTTATTATAAATCAAAACAGTTACACAGTTTAGTTTGTTTAACAAAGTAACACTTTCATGCCCACGACGCAAATGTGGAACTTTCATACGTACTAGCTGCAGCCCGCCGCCGCCGCCGCGTCAGTGAGGGTCGCGCCGCAGAAGCCGGGCAGTGAAAGCGTTAACTAGATTTCCATTTATGAATTAGTAGCAATATAGTATTCTTTATACATAACTTTAATAAAGCTTTTAACGTGGAGCTATTTTATATCATTACATCACATTAGGACTATCTAAGAAGAAACTACAAAATTACATAGATAGCATTTTCAGACAGATTCTACCACACAATATCTATAGAGAAAAAATGTAGATTAATGTTTGAAGAATTTTATGGCCTTCAAAGTAACTTTGTTCATATGTTTAGTTCTAGAAAATGAGAATCATGCTATTTTTAACACTTAAGTTGGTATAACTAACACGGGTACCAATTGAACAAATCACCAATTTCCTACAATGTGCTTAATTTATAATCTCCCTCACTTTCAAATCAATTGCAATTGCAAACCGTGTAATATATACTGTTGTCGTTTGAATGACGCTAAACAAAATACTACTTGTAATGCAAACCTCTCCGCTTTAAACAGATGGTGAGCAGTGTTTTTTATATGGTATTCGTATATTTGTTTATTAATTTTGATAACACTTCGGCCGAGACTATCTTTTTCTGGCTCACGATGAGCATTCAAGAGAGGAAACCACGTCGCCTAACAATTGCGTAAAGAAAAGAGACACTTATAAATAACTAGGTACAGCTAGAGTTTAGCAACGGCTATGAGAAAGCTAGAATGTGATTACGGGATGATGATAACAAATGCGGTATTATTGCCAAGATCACTGGAACAAGTTCTGCTGCTTTGCATCGCCTTCGAAGTCAGTCCACGCGTTGTTCAGCTCCATAAATATCATCTTTGCTATGTTTTCGTTTGAAGTCCCCATTTGCTGAAAAACAAAATATGCACATAAAAATGGATTGCTTAAAAAAAAATTCTAGACATTTAATTGTTGTGCTGACAGTGTTTTATGCATTGTGTACCCACAAAGATACTACACCTAAAAAGTACCTGTATGCATGAGTGTGACTTGTAAATGATATGAATTTTACAGCTTTCATTAGCCCCGAACTAGATATGTAGATACTGGTTATGGGTTTCAAATTTACTGATACCGAATCGAATCCGCGACCTCATGCGTCTCAGTCTGGCGGACCTCAGCCCATTGCGCCACCGAGGTCATATATTAGGAGGTACATATTATGTTTACCTCACCTCCCCGTTAGAATATAGGAGAAGAGAGTTTGAGGAAATGTTTGTATAAAGGTTCCTAATAGTTTTTTATAGTTATTAATTATAAAAAAAAGTATTAGTATTAGACCTTTGTTTGACCACAATCTCACCTGATATAAAGTGAAGACGTAGACGATTTATCACGAAGATCTAGATCTACCTATTCAATCGTGTCTTGAAGAGACCCAGGTTGTAATTGATAGGAAAAACAGCAACAGAGAGCGTGTTCCAAGCATTAGACGAGGACAATGTCCAGCAGTGGACTAACATACCACACTACCCAAAGGTTAGGAGGAAGAGAATGCTATCTAGCATTATGCTCGCATATGTACAACTTTTGTGCAATAAAGTATATTCTATCATGGACGAATAAAATAAATAGACTTCCAAAGTCCATTCATCCGACCGAGAATCGATTACTAGTTATCTGGTAGGGCGCGAGATGGCACTAGGTGTAGCAATTCGTTAAAATTAATCAATCTGCCCGTTTATTTTACCGCAACAGCGCTACCTATTAGATGGTATTTGCAGCTTTTCAAGAGGTTATGTCAATGATATTCTTCCATCTAACTCAATTTTATAGATGGTGCTAATGTCGATTGCTACATGATTGATACGTTGCCAGATAGCATTTTTCCCGGCTGAACGACGACGACGCGACCCGGCGACGCGCGACGTTGCCGTTCTGCTGTGTTCTGCACTGGTTTGAGTAAAAATATTATTTACGTTCTCTCACGTACCTACCTCGCATCAGTATTGATTGACATACAATAAAAATCCCCTTAATTTTGGGTTAATATATAATATTTTTTTACGAATAACGTTTGAACTTTAATTAATAAATTTTATTCATGTTTTTCCTACAGCACACACATTATGCATAAAGCTCGAAACAATTTTCAATACTTGATTTAGCACGTTTCTTGGTCGATTAGATGGACATTTTTTAGAACATGACTTATGAAGATGTCTGTCGAAGTACCCTGCCTGATAGGATTTTTTGAATGTATGACGTCGGCCGAACTACCACCAGCAGAGCTGGTGCCAGCAAGGCCTCACTCACTCTAGGATCACTCATGTAAAAAGTAATGGGCTTCGCCCGCCGCACAATGCGGTTTTATTTCAAAAACCACGTGGTTCGCACACGTGGTATTTGACGACGAGAGAATGTTTGAGAAAACATTTAAAATCAATTTTGATGTAGTAAATATTAAAGTCATTTATAAGCTTATTTCTCATCGATTATTCAAGTTTACAAATTAGTTTAATCGTTAATAGTTGTTGCTTGAACATACGTCACCTCCACTACGTAGCGCGAAGTTCAAACAACAATTAGTCTTTTAATTTTACAAAGCATTGAAAACACTTAAAATCTTATCTCCTTGGTATTCTAAATTAACCTTATAAATTAATAACTATTTACAAATAAGAAAATCAATGTCAAACAATAAGCTTGATTAATTGTTTAAATCCAAGAGTATGTTTTCAATTGTTTTGAATTTGGTTTACAACACCATAAAAATCTACGGAATTATCAAACATTCCATCAGGACATTTAGCCTTAATGAATCAAATTTCTAGCAATTATTAGTTTTGAAGCGGTTCTGCGTCGTCATGTCAAAAATACCGAATTATTTTATAAAATATATATATTTATATCATAAAATTTGAAAGGTATCATATTCCTTCAAAAATTTTAATAACAAAAAGGTATTTATGCAAAAAGCATGTGACGTGGAGGTTCGAACCAGCAGTAAGTCTTTTTTGTTGGTACATTCCAATGTGTTAAACAACTGAGCCATGGAGCCGATAATTCTGCAGCCGAAATAGAAGGATGATTTCAATATTCTAACGATGTTCAAAAAATTATACGACCACCCGAATTGTTTTGAATTTGGTTCACAACACCATGAAAATCTACGTAATTATTAAGTTATAATTCACTAATCAAACATTCCATCAGGACATTAGCCTTAATTAATAAAATTTCTAGCAATTATTAGTTTTGAAGCGATTCTGCGTCGTTATGTCAAAAATACCGAATTATTTTATAAAATATATATATTCCTTAAAAAAAATTAATAACAAAAAGATATTTATGCAAAAAGCATGTGAAGTGGAGGTTCGAACCAGCAGTTTCCAGTCTTTTTCGTTGGTACATTCCAGTGTGTTAAACAACTGAGCCATGGAGCCGATAATTCTGCAGCCGAAATAGAAGGATGATTTCAATATTCTAACGATGCTCAAAAGATCCGTCAAGTTGGTAAAAATGTGACAAACTCGGTAGACAAATAATCACTGATTTTAATAACTTTGTATGATGTTTTCAGTGTATTTTCGTAATGTTCTGTTATTTTATGCTTGTTCTCGATCTTCACATGCATAAGTAATTTACGTTTATGGTGTTTATCGTCTTATTCACTTGATTTGCACTGTTTATTGTTGTTCACAGATCGTCCTTGTTTTGTAATCGCTGTTTTCTCTAATTTGTAATGTTTCGTTGAGATAATGTTATCCCATATGCTTAGTACGTTTTACTTTAATTTTCACTGGTTTAATCACTGTTTTACCCGGATTTCAATTTTAAATCAATTTTATTCATAGGGTGTACGTTGACCGTGCGAGCGCAGCGCCCTCTTGCAAATAAGCTAAAGCAAATACCTATAGTAAATAAAACGAGAAAACCTGCGGCATAATAGATAGGTATGCTTAGGGTATCTAATTGAACAGAAAGGGCCTGTTTTTGTATATGTTATTATTTTCATACACACTTCAAATAGCTAATCATAAAATTAATGTTATCATACAAACTTTTCATTTGCACGCCATCTACCTATTAAACGACGCTTTATCTTGTACATTATGCCACGCCATCTATCACTATTCTTTAGAGACTAGTCTACCAGGATGATTATCTATTAATAAAACAAAATTTGAATATATCAACCGGTAAGTATCAAAAACTTATTTAAAAAAAACTATAAAAGAATTGTTACGATTATCAAATGACTCCTATTCATTTACCGAGTTTAATCGTGGAATATAACGATTTTCGGGATAAGGATCAACGCCATCTAGTATTATCCAGAATTTCGGAGGAACGCAACTTTGAATGGGCTTTGGCTATCTTATGTTTCCTTCATCTATGATTCTATCAATAGATAGATATTATAAGTATTATTCAAGTTAGTCTATCTAACATAAACTGATCTGATGATGATTAGATTACCTTATCGGGGTGTACAGCTAGACACGCCTTCCGATAGTTACGCTTGACATCAGCCGGGGTGACCAGTTGGGACATGTCGCAGCGGTTCCATCGACAGTCCTCCCACACGACGGTGTGGAGAGAACAGAGTAGAGCGCGGATGTTGTCTTTCTTTCCTTCCACCTGTCGGTTAAATAAAAGTTTACTTTTAGAAATAATATTATTTAAATATTACATGTAAACGAATTGTTATTTATGTATTTATTTTAATATATTTTTAATTTTGTTTGTGCCAGCGGCTTCCCACGCGATGTTTCTATGGAAACGTTTAAAGATTTCATAGAAACATCGCGGAAGCCGCATAAACTAATATTACATATTCCAACTGCCGTCGGGCAAATTATTCTTCCATGTCTTCTTTCTTATTTTGTGCTGCTAAACAGCATTGCAGTGATGTTTATTATTTTATGCTCTCTGTGTTATTTTGGGCACCAATTCACTCACAATGTGGTGACAGAGCATTGCATAAAAGATAAAAGTAAACAGCTAAAATATATACTTAGTTCAGATTCGTCGAACAATAACATACCCAGTCTAAAACCTTGAGTTTCTCCGGATCCATTTCTTTCACCATTTCCTCTTTCCTCATAGCATTCATGGTCTTAGGACCCAAGTCGCGTTTGCTCGCGAACTGGTAGCCCTGGCTTCCGAGCAGGTCGCCGAAAACGTCGCCGGGCTTCTTCGGCTTGTCGTCGGCGGGAGATTTAGCTGGCTCGAAGTGGGACCGACTGCGGAGGAAAATTAAAGGTTTCATTCAATGAGTCCTTCAAAAGTGAAATGGTTAATATTATTTAATTTATTTCTTACGTTGGAAGCAAAGCCCCTACCGAAATTATTTTATAATTTAGAGGATAGGAGTTGCACGGTAGCATATGTCGCTGACAAACATGGCGCTGTAGTCGCAGTAATACTACTATTTGCGAGCGTGTGAAGTGTAAACACTTCGCGCACTGCACTGGGATGTCGTCATTAGTTGGCGAGCGAAGCGAGCCATGCTTTGTACTGTTATAAAGAGGACCTCACACCCCTCACCGTGTTTCATATACTTTATTTTAATCATGAATACCTTATTTTTATTAGAGTATACATTATTAGTTTCGTGTATGTACTAGCTATTCACCTGTAGTCAGGCTGATGCGCGGGCGAGCGCGCCGGCGTGTGCGGCTGATGCGCCGGAGTATGCGCCGGCGACGCTCTCGGAGTCGCCAGCGGAGTGGTGGCCGGTCCCATGGGCCCAGGCGGTCCCATAGACCCAGGCGCGGGCATCGACGCGCCCATGGGTGGAATGGTGGCGCCGAGTAGTCCGAGGTCGGCGAACGGGTCCTTCTTTGTGCTTTGAGTTTGTTCGGGTGGAACGCTTTGACATCGACCTGAAAAATTAAATAATTTATTGATTGGTAATCACTAATCACATTTCCTAGCGTCCCTCATTTTTGTATGGGATTTGCGTAGTTTCCTGTCCGCGATAGAGGCGCTGATGTACCTAATCCAAACTTTTAAAAAGCATGGTCGGGATTTATAATTTTCAATTAATTACTCGTTGTGTTTCTATTAAAAGTCAATGCTTAAACTTCGGTCAAAACTGCGCGTCAAACACGGACGCGTCGCGAGCGTCAGTCGTGCGGCGGACGCTGCAATGACGATTCAATGGCGCCTTGCACACCTACGCGACAGAGACACAAGAACTTTTGAAGGGAAAAGTTTCACGTTGTAGACGCCTTTCCGCGTCACACGTCCCGCATTTTTAACGCGTAGTTATGGCCGCAGCTTTACCTTCGTCGACTAGTTGTTGCGGTGCCAGCAAAGGTTCTTGCTTCGGCAGCGGCTCGTTGAGACCGAACGGGTCAAAGTTCAGATCACTCGAGTTGGGAAGGCGCTCTTTTTCTGTGGGAGGTGCGGGTAGGTCGCCGAATATGGGCTCGGATGTGAATGGCTGGAAATAACAATATTTTATTAAATAAACTATTGGAAAGATATTTCTGTTAGCAACAAGCTTACAACTAAATGACACTTGACGATGTTACTATTTATGGGCTTCATTCATAAATAAACATGCAGTCGAATTGAGAACTCTTAGATGTCGGTTAAACAAGGATGATTTGGGTCGATTCGGTTGCTGCAAAAACGTAAATTGGACAGCAGCGTTAAAAATTTTAGTGGAATTTTTATGCCACAATTGGTTTTATAATTTTGCGGGAAATGGAAACATCTCAGGATCATTTTCTATACAAAAGCGGAAATCGGTCCTTAATTGAAGGAAGGAGGGATAGAGAACAAAAAAGACAACGATCAATAAAAAACGAGAAATAAAAAAACACACATAGTGTTAGACATACCTCTGGATTATCAGCGACCGCACCTCCTAAGAAATCTCCGAAGGAATCCACTGGTTTCTCCATCATTCCGAAGAAGTCAAACGAGTCGTTACTCTTCAGCTTTTTCTCATTCTTTGGGGCCTCCGGAATGGTATCTGAATTTAATTAAGGATATTAATGAAAGTAGAAGCATCTACGCGGGAAAAAGGTCGGTAAAGACAGAATTAAATTCTCTTTAATAATTACTAGATGCCCCCACGGATTCGCTCGCGTCGAAGGTCGCGAGCGAAGCTAATAACCTATAAGTTAAAACTTAAGTTTTAGTTACCAGGTTGCGGTGTCAAGTTAAGGAAGTCCGCTGTAGAGGGGCCGGTAGCTTGGCCCCCAGTGGCTGATGGGGGCTGAGGCCGCGGCGGAGGGGGCCGTGTCGGCAGCGGGGACGCGCGCGGGGGCCGCTCCGGGGGATCTTTTTGCGGATAGTCTGCTGTCACTGCAACATGAACACAACATTTTTATACCTTTGATTTTAAGTTAACTATGTCATATCTTATGTATTTACCAAAAAATATATGATAGTATTATATCAGTCAGATGACTGACTTCATCTATACTTTGGCTAAACTCAAATAGTAAAGTTATTTTTCAATCACAACGCCTACAATGGAATTAAGGTGGTTTGTGTTGCAAGTTAACAAGCATTATACCTTGAGAATGGCAATATATATATTATTTTTTTCTGTTATGTTTGCTCTAAATTTCACTTTTGTTAAACATACATGTACTTAACATATTATTTTTTATTATTCACATTCTATTTATATTCTTGTTGTTTTTATTTATATTAGTGCGTTTTTGTTTATTTGTATAGCGGTAGTGAATAGTCAGTCCGTAACGCCAACAAATTGCTTTGCCGGAAGACCAGCGTTGGTTGCTAGCATGCTAGTCATCCAACTCATGCTGAGGCAAAGCCATTTTGTTACAGGACTTACATGATTACTAACACGTTTAGTTTACATTTAAGTTTAAGTTTATTATGTCTGTGTAAGTCTTTTAACAAATAAATTCATTTCATTTAATTTTTTCATTTCAATAGTATCTGTAACACAAATCTGCCCTCTTTAAGCTAAAATAAACCGGTTAGTTTAGGTAATATTGATAATTAACTCTATCTATGGCATTACCACAGGCACATTTTGTCAAACCATTGACTATTGGTTTGACAAAATGAGTTTGAGGGTCTAGGTACAAGCAAAGGTAAAATCCCTGATTTTATTATTTCATGCAGTAAAAGTTGATGTTTTAGTTTGAACAATGTTCAAATCTTCCAAACTCTAATAGCCGCCACACACAGAAACCGTAGCCGGCTCGGTCGCGAAGGCGTGCTGGTTGTATCATACGATTTTATATGAAAAACTATACATACATCGCCGGGCGGTGGCTAAGCGATGCACGTAAATTCGTATGAATCAACTCGCAAGCCTTAGCCTCCGGCTCTGCCACGGTTTGTGTGTGGCGGCTTTAATCCTTAGACAAAAATGATAATTACTAAAAAAAAAAAAAGAATTTGACTTTGTATGCGGTATGTGTATGGTAGTGCCAAAATGAACACATCTTGAACAAATTGAATGGAGTAATGTTATTCCACTACACACTGACACTACAACATACTTGTTTTAGGCGCTGGCGTCGGATTCTTTCGTAGGTTAGCTGTATAATAAATTAGAAGTTAAATAAGTTCATAATAGCGTAGCGTAGGTACCTAGAGTCTTGGCAGCATTACCTATAAGTCCAGATACAAGTTTATATAGGCTGTTTCTATCATAGAGATTCAAAAGATGTGGATTATTCTGGAGTTCCAATTTGTATTGAATGGACACCCATGCTTAATGATATATTTTGTAAGCCTTTTTACAAAGGATATGTTTGGCAATTTGTTTGAATTTACTTGTTGATAAAAAAAAATTACACTCACTTGGAGTTTTGTTGTTAAGCGTATACATTCATTGCCCTTTACAAATATAAATGGTTTTTTTTCGTTCACAAAGTTCATGTTTATCTTACAAATCTCTAAAGCCTCCTCTAAATAAGAATACAGTTTCTAGTAGCTTCAAGGGTTTGTGGCGAATTGTGAACGACGCGGCTTCGGGGCTGAACACGAAGAAAGTGGCGATCACGTTAGGCCTATCAAGACCGCAGTGATACCCAAGCCACACCAAAAGAAAAAAAAAATAGAATACATGTACTAGGAGGTCTCGCTTTAAAATATACATTTATCTTGTTTAGCCTAGTCTCGTAGACTCACCAAAGTTGTCGATAGTCTCGTCCCGTTCCAACGTAGTAGTGAATAAGACATCGGGTGTCCGTATCGGGAAGGAGTGGTCCTCCTCCCAAGGGTCGCTGCCGGGCTTGCGACGCTCGCCGTTCTGTACCACGAGGCTGACGACAGCTGACGTGTTGCCTGAGAAGTGGTCGTTCACTGGGGCGCTTTCGTCTATTCCGTCGATTTCTGACCTGTAAAAACCAAATTAATATCTTAAATAAAAATTGTTTATTTAGAACACAGGACAAAATATTACATTTAAATACCCAAAAGCTGTCTTCAAGCTGAAGACAGGGCTCTGTGGCGCTCATTGGGGGAGGCCTATGTCCGGTGGACTAATATAGGCTAGTGATGATGATGAAATACCCAAACATAGACAAAATTATATAGACACAAACAAAATACGGACCACGAGGGACCATCAGTGACCGGGGCACCACCCCTAAAAAAGGGTTGCGTGTAAGTTTATCCAGTAACCCATAAACGGAGAGTCCTACCTATCCGCCAATGTGCTTAGAATGGTGTTGGTGATATTGAAGTTAGCTTTAGTAAAATTAAATATAATTCAAAAGATTTTGTTCTTACGAAATAGATAGTTCAGTTACGTAGTGAACTTGAGTGCATGCTGCGTGTAAGCGAGCGAGCCTGTAGCACGAGAACGGCGAAAATATCATAAAAATTATGTATTAAAAAAAACTAATGAAATATAACGATGTCCCGGAACCAGTCAGGTGTGCCCTCTCGATGGAGCTTTCTGTTTTGTATGTCTCTTACCTAGTGAACTTGAGTGCGTGCTGCGTGTGAGCGAGCGTGCCCGCGTTCATATGCAACTGTAGCACGGGCACGACGTGCACGCGCCCGAGCTGCTGGCGCGCGTGGAATATACAGATGGCCACGTCACCGACAACTGTCGTGTCTAGGGGGAGGCTCACCTGTGGACAAGAAAGCCGTTGAGTGTTCTGTCCAATATTATGTAATAATATTATGGTGGGCGAAGGTCCGCCTGCGAGGCAGGAGGTTGCGGGTTCGATTCCCGCCTCGGAACAATTGTGTGTACGATCTACAGATATTTGTTCCGGGTGTTCTGGTTGTTTTCGATGTAAAATAAAAAAATCTATCTATGTAATGTATTGTATTATGTATATCAGTTACCCATAACACAAGCTCTGCTTACCATAATGCTGCGTGAATTGTCCAGCGTTATTATTATTTTTTAATCTTACCTTGCCCTCTGCGATGCTGTAAACATGCAACCTGTCGTAATCCTGAAGAGTTGACAAGAGTAACCTGTCTTCATTGTAGATTTCTATGTACGGTCGGCAGCCATCTCTGAAAACACAAGTATTTTTTAAATACAAACAATGCATTATACATACATATATACAAACGGGAAGCGTAGTTTAGGACGCCCTCCTAACAGGTGGGATGTCGATCTACGATAGACAGGCAGATGCTGGATGCGGCAAGCTGAAGACTGGGCATTATGGCGCTCATATCATATACATATCATTTCCAGCATTGGACTTATATAGGCCGATGATGATAATTGTATATAAATAGGACTCAAACCTCAATTTTTGTGTTTACGAAGACAATTTCCCATTTGTAGGAAATTGTCTTCATAAACAGTTATTTGTTTAAGACTAATAATAACTCATATATACCTAATTAAAATCCGCATCAAAATTTGACTTTGTTTTATTCTATGTAGTGATTCCACCAGATTTGTGCCAATTCACTGTTTAGCTCTTCATAGAGCTTCTGCCTAACACAATTCTGGTAGAAAGGCACCTTAAATCAGATCCAAGAGCAAAAACTTTGCAGGATAAACTTACCTGGCTTTTGTAAAAAGGGGCACAGGCTGGATCGTCAGAGATACCAATGAAACAGGCCTAAAGTGCGGCAGGATTGGTTCAGGTCTGAAACAATTAAATGCTTAATAATTATGTTTATTATTCACTGTCCATCTTTAAAGGTCTGACACTAAAACAATGCGAAATAATTATTTTTGTGTTTTCACCGTCTATCTTTAACCCTTTACAAACATACTATTTGTTGGTAAAACTAGGTACATGTCAAGTTTTCATTAAAGTACATAGTTATTATAACACAAATTGTATTGTAAAAATCAGTAAGCAAATTAGATTTAATAACTTATATGAAAAACAAATTAAATATATTTAAAAGTTGGTATTCAAATTCATATAAAAACGGAAATATAATCAATTATAAATTCACTGTAGTGTAGTGAAGTGTGGTAGCACTGTAGAAGTGTTCCTTTAAGACCTCTAAAAAAGGAAGAGGCAGGGATTCTCATACCGGCTGTAACTGTTCTTTTAATTATTAAAAATTTCAGTGCACTACACTAACAATATACGTTTCGGACAGATAGACAACGTAGGTTATGATGTCTTCATTTATTTATTTAACAAAATCCATAGTCATTTTTCTAAACATACTTAAAATACTATGTTTTAATACTTACCTAATAATATTATGTAGATAGTATAGATATCTGAGTTGACTAGGCGGTATGTTGATAGGCGACCGCTTGACTGCAAAGATCTGCAAGGCGTCTTCAGGCACCGTCACCAGTTTGGCGTACAGGAGCAACGCACAGACGAGTAGGCAGGAATGTTGCTTGCCGTCCTAGAAAATAACAACATTATAAGATACTAGCTGCGCCCCGCGGCTTCGCCCCCGTGGAAATCTTTGTCAAATGGTATAAATTATAAAAAGTATCCTGGTTCTAAGCTACCAATTTTCAGCCAATATTTTTTTATTAATTTTTTTTTAAATTCGTGCATACATATATACATATGCATGCACGATATATATATATAAACCAGATAGTGGACGTAGACTCTTGAAGTGAGCCAAATTTAAATGGACTGAGTGGGACACGATTTTTTTAAAACATTTTAATTTAGGCGATCAACACACTGCCACGCACCACGCTGCGTGAATGCATGTTCTGAAGTTGCTTGTAAGTATCTCCGTTTGTATATAAAACAAGCAGAATCCAATACACAGAAAATGCATCCACGCGCTAAGGTAAGTAGGTGCGTCGACTGACATGAGCAATAAAGCAAGAGCACATTTCAATAAAAATAATGCTGGACAATCCACACAGCATCAGCCCCAAGCTAAGCAGAGCTTGTGTTATGGGTACTAGATGGCTGATATACTTAATACAATACATACTTAGATAATTTTTATTATACATAGATAACGACCAGAACACCCGGGACAAAGACCTGCAGATTTTTTATAATAATAATATAATAATAATTCTGGACAATTCACACAGCATTATCTAGCCCCATGGTAAGCAGAGCTTGTGTTATGGGTACTAGATAACTGATATACATAATACAATACATTACATAGATAGATATTTTTTATTATACATAGAAAACGACCAGAACACCCGAAACAAATATCTGCAGAACGTACACACATTTGTTCCGAGGCGGGAATCGAACTCGCAACCTCCTGCGTTACAGACAGACCGTCTCCCACCGCAACACAGTCGTCGAATATATCGATAGATGTCTTCAATCTGTTACCTGACAAGTGATGACCACGGCACTGCGCTCGTCTTTCGCTAGGCACTGGTACATGCCTTTAGCGAGGTTATAGAGCGGCGCTAGCATCGGCGTCGGGTTTAGCGCATGGCTCGCGTCGGAGACTATCACGTGACGCGGGAAACTGTTGCGGACGCCCTTGCAAGCGTTGAATACTGTGTACTTTCCGCCGGGGTGACGGCTTTCCAGAAACGCCTGGAAATAAAATAAGTTCTCATTCAAAATCGAATAAGTTCACACCAATAGATTCAGTTAAGGATTTTAGTGAAATTGAAATGTAGGCTATGCAATTTATTGCGATATTCAATATTTGCTTATCCGATAGAAGAATTTCAAACTTGTTTGTCAAAATAATTTGGACCTTTTTAAATTTCATAAGCATTTCCAAACTTCTTATTGAAAAACAATAATGTAACAGTATTCAAGTATCGATGGTAGTCGATGGATAGATGAACGAGTAAAGACACTGGTGCTAATGCTATACGAAAAAGCTATGTAAGTATTTAATTTTGTCAGCATACCTTCACATCGTCTATATGATTAGTCTTGTAAGCACCTTCCAATCCTTCAGAAGGATACGGCATCACAATAATTCGGCTCGTTATGTAGCTGATATCCAAATCTGTTCGTGCGATTGACCTGAAAATGTTAATCTTTCTGTAAGTTTGCTCTTTTGCCACAAGGTTTAATATGTGCTATGTATGATGTACTTGCAGCTTTCAGAAGAAAAGAGACTGCGGAAGACTAAAAGTATTAACCGGATATCAGCAGCCTAGAGGCGGCTGATAAGTTCGCGGCCTAAGGTACTAAATGAAAGAAATATACAGTTTTTATTTTTTTATTTTTCAATGTAATCCCCCTTAAGTGAAATACACATCTCAGATCGTGAATATAATACTTTTATACAATCAAAAAAATATTATTTCGTTTTCTCTTCAAAATGGCTGTCTACGGCCGCCATCATCTCACTGTCTTCCGAAAATCTTCGTAACCGTAGCTCCTTTTTTAAAATTGAAAAAAGGAAAAAGTCACTTGGAGGTAGGGTGGGTGGTCAATTTGTATAAAGCCCGTAGATTTTAAGACATCCCTCGCAACCCGAGCGGTGTGAACGGGCGCATTGTCTTGCAGAAAAAGCACTCCGCGCGCCAACTTGCCACGTCTTTTCTGCACGACTGCCTCACGTGCTTGACTCAGTAAATTAGCGTAATACTATACTAACCGTTCATATTAAGCCAAAGCAAATAATCAATTAATAAAATTCCCTCGCTGTCCCAGAAAATGGTAGCCATTAGCTTCGATGCCGACTTTTCCACTTTGATTTCTTTGGATTTCTTTGGTGGCCTTTCTCCCTTTTTTATCCATTGCATCGACTCTTGTTTGGACTCGGGATCGTACTGACGAATCCATGTTTCATCAACGGTCACAATGCGATTAATAATTTCATCCAGATCAGGCTGGCATAACTCCAAAAAATGTTTACAACACTCTAATCATCGCTGCTTGTCAAGCGGTGTCAGCATTCGCGGTACCCAACGCGCAGTGATTTTTTTCATGTGCAAATGATTATGCAAAATTTCTCCAACTAGTTATTTGCTAATCTGTAGCTCTTCTGATATCTGCCACAATTTAATTCTTCGTTCATCTAGTATTAATTTCTCCACATTTTTGACATTTTCATCGGTCAAGACCGTCACAGGGCGACCCGGGCGAGGGTCGTCTTCACATGTCTCTCTGCCTTGTTGAAATAGCCGAGCCCATTTTTTTACCATCGAATACGAAGGTGCAGAATGCTGAAGGACTGACGACATCTCTTCAAAACATTTTTTGGGCGTATTTCCTTTTTTAACAAGATATTTAATCACAGCGCGATGCTCCAAATTGCGGGAATTTCCAGTTTCCGATGACATGGTGTTGTTCCTTGTTCCAAACTTAAAATGTTTACGAACCAAATTAAAAAAAATACCTGCTATTTATACTAACAACGAGTCACGCAATTAGTGGTATCAGTAGCGAGATGATAAATTATTGTTAAGTACCTAAGGCCGCGAACTTATCAGCCGCCCCTCGTACCTTCTATTATAGATATGATCTGTCGTGACGCAATACAGAGACAGAGTTGAGAGAAGCTTCGCGTTGAGACAGTGGACACTACTGTCTCGTAATAAATGAAAAATTGCTACACTTTAATATTTCTGGAGAACACTCACTGTTGAACTGTCTGCATAACCTTCGAAGAAGTATCCTTCAAATTCTTTAGAAAGCTTCCAGCACCACCCTTTATTGACGAGAAAAGTCCTCCAGAATTCATCGGAGGTTGCGGCAAAGGCGGTTGGTAATGCGGGGCAGCCGGCGGTCTGGCCGGTGGTGGAGGCCTAGCCGGTTCGGGAGGCCGGCTTGCCACTTCCTGGCTGTTTGTGGGCTCTTTGCTGGCTGGAAATAAAATAAAGTTTAGTGATGTGTTGCTTTCTCTGGAAGCTTGATATTTTAAACATTTATACATAAGTATTCAATTCAGATTTTGTTAAGAAATATGGAGTTCGGCATAATATATTATGCCCAACCCCAACAGACAAAAGCAAATAAAAAAAATTACGTGTTTATAAACTTTTACATAATTAAGCGTAAATTTAAAAAAAAAATTATGATTGTGATCTATAAGATTATGTGAATGACTGTTTTCTTATTCCATACTAAGAAACAGTCATTCGCAGATACAAATTGCCATTTAACGATGTAGATTTAACTGAATTATAAAAGTTAATAAGCAACTTTAAATTATACAACCTATGTATGTTCCTATTATTTGTAACTTTGCGAGTTTAATTTAGAAAATAAACAATAGATGACACTGGATGCATAAAACAAAAACACAATTTATAATATAACTATATATTTATTGCTAAATAGGTAATTAAATATCTTACATAATTTGTCTTAGAATTATCAATAACAAAAATATTGCTCATCTATAACTATGTAACTTTAATAGTTTTTTGTGATGAATCAACTTTACAATTAAGCTAATATATTGATGTAAAAGTAAAAAGATATAGGTAAACAATTTAACCTAATTTACTTAGTATATTTTAGCTATGTATTCAAAGATATTCGTTAAAAATTTCGTATTGAGCTAAATATTCAAAAATTAATAATAAATCTATGTATTAACTTAAATACTGAGTTTCCAGAATACAAAAAATATTAAGGCATATTTATGAATGATTATGAGCATAATATTAGAATAGAACTCAAGGACAGCAAAGCCACAGCGATGCTTTGTAATCAATAGCAGATGTGGTAGGTATTGTTTGACTTTAACCTAATATCATTTTCCTAACCATTAACACAGTTTAGTATATTCTTGGCCTCATTGTGGATTGTCCTACTCGCGTTGGAATTATTTACGGAATGTTCACTTGATTAAACTAAGAGTACACTGAAGCGAGTTATTTAAGCAAATTACTTCACAACACGTCTGGAAGGCCTTTACAATATTCGATTTAATTTGGGGCACACTCATTAAATTTATAAAAGAAACTTATAATAGAGAAATAGCACCATCTAATTCAATAAACAAACATTGTTGGAATGCACTATTTGTCTTTCATCAATATATATTAAATAAAATCACAATCAACTGGAAAGGTTTTTGGATAATGCAATAGCAGCCATTGTAAACAATCTAAAAGTAATAGTGATTTAACAAAAATATGTGTAAATTCACTAAAATGGTAACTTATAAATTTGTAAATATTCGTACCAGGTAAATGCGAACCGTAGGTACACCCTCATCTCCGCTATGCTACAAGTCACAAGTCATAAAAACTGACTAAATTCTATTTAAGTAAAGTTTGGGTCACGTTATTGTCAAAAAGATTTTAGAACTACATACAATAAATAAAAAATATTCAATACATATTTAGGATTTTTAGTTAAACATGATTTTATCAATATAATTTCAAGATTAATTTGACAATGACTTTTTTCAAAATCAATTTTTGGTTTACACAGCAGGCACATAAAGGTGCATAACAAAATTAAGACTAATCATAAATAAACAATGAATACTCATCATTGCGTTTTGCGAGCAAGTCCAGGGTTTAGCGCCTAGCGTTGTGAATCCGATGCAATAGTTCAAGGGTCATGCGCAGGTCATTTAAACGAGAAAACAATGGGGCACCCGAAAAAGTTGAAAACACCTAAAATGAAAAAGAAAATGTGATATGTAAAGGCCGCATACTGCTTGCACGAAATCTCGCTTCTTTTACTGGGTCCGTTCTCAATCATTCTGATAAAATTTCAGTCGGTACTTTATAGTCTTATTTAAATGGACGGACAGTTGGTTTAATTTATAAATTTTGTATTCACATTTTTTACCATGTTTTGAAAAACGAATAGTTTATTTGTATTCTTAATTTTTTATGCAAATAAGTTTGAGCCAAATTACTCGTAAAATAATAAGTAAAAGGCGCGAGAGATCATGACACAACAAAAGACATATAACATGCAATGGAATGGTCATTCAAAAGGAATAGAAACAAGCACTTCAAATAATAAAACAACATGGACGTGGGTACATGCATAGGTAACATAACAGGGGACATTCCTTTGTATTTTTGCATTCCTAAGTAGCAATTAATGGAATTCTTTAATGTTTACTTGCCTAATATTTACCAGTAGTTTACCTAGCGATTAAACATCTACCTATCTCATTACTGATTAGAACTAGATAAGCATTGAAAATGTCACCAGAGCGTAACTAACCCAAGAATTAAATATGTTTTAGATTCAAGATAGAGCGTTATATTAATAAGAGATAGTCAAACATTTGCAATGGATAATGTTCGATTTTGACTAAGGCCCGGACTTGTGTTAATGTTAGTTTGTGCAAGAAAGATGAAGGATTAACGTACACCGAAACCAAATGTTAGTAACCATATTTATATGACAAATTATTATTACCCATGAATGTCCAATGGCTGCTAAAACCGTGAATTGTGATGTACCTAAAATCTCATAACCATGTAAGTAATAAAAACAAAACAGATTTGTGATGAATATACGTATTTATTTCTCTATTTTAAGTTTCTTTTAATGACTATACTAATGTAGGACCAAAAATATAATGACAATTTCGAAGCATCCAAAGTGTCTGTACACACTTTGTTATAGCAATACTATCATACAAAATGTAAACATTTATATAATACTTTTAAATAAATAAATATACTTTATAAATAGTTGTACCTCTCATTAATCATTTCCTTATATTGTCAATGGTGCGGTTTCTATGATTTAAAATTGATTAAATCAACATAAAAATGTATCTAATGATAATAGTATTAAAATATAGTTTACCTTAGTTTAAATTGAACAAGATTTATACTACAGTTATACAATACGACCCAATAAATGTTTGTTGTAAAAAAGTAAACAAAGGTGCGCCTTTTACCAAGCTACCATTTATTAGTGCTAATTATTATTTAGTTGGTAGATAATACCTGTTAGTAAGTTTTACACTTGTTTGTGTTAGTAAATATGTATGAAAAATAAATTATTAGGAATAATCTAGTTAGTACCTTGGAGTAAAACTATTTTCATAGGTACTTTTGAGATGATTCCTCAAAGTAAATATTATGCAAAATATGGGGTGATAGTCTTATGTTTAAGTGATTAAAGCCCCATAGTTTAGTAGGAATGTTAACATAATATAGTATAATGCGTAAAAATTGATTAAACCTATAAATATTATTATCTAGTGACACATTCTACACTATATGGTATGCACTTTATAAATGCATACTGACTTTTTTGGTAATTAATTTCAGTTGACATATCAAATACATTTCGATGACTACTGATTTAACAAAAGGTTATTTAATTTTGAATGCAAGATGTTGCCATAGCTTTTCAAAATAGCTTTAGAGCTAAAGACGCTTTAACATACCTATATAAAATCAAAGTTAAGAGGGTAAATAATGTTCATAAATTGTATCTAGCAAGTAAATGTTTATACCTACAAGTAAATACATACCTACGCGAAGCCAGAGCCTATGAAAGAGTAAAACACCTCACAGATATAATCCTACATAGGTATCTAATGTCATTTCAGCTTCGAAACAACATACTTTGATAGTAAATTTAAATATTTTAAAGTCAAATAAATGCTATACTACCTTGTTCCTTTTCAGTAAACAGTTTGTTCCAAGTTGCCTTACCTTTGGTGATGTTAATTTTTGGTGAATAATCGACATTGGAATGTAAATAATCTCACAGTTTGTTTAACGATTAATCGTTCTAGGGAACTCAACTCAAAAAAATATGAATTAAAAAAATTTGAGTGTAAAAAGTCAAAAAATGCTTGACCATTTTTAGCTCGAGTTTTGATTGCAACAAAACATAAGGATGGGCCGAAGTTATGGAACGGCGCGCGGTACCAAATTTATATTTAGGCTTTTGAATAAAATTTTATCATAATAAACCGAAACGTCTCTTAGGATATGGTAGTGTAATATTTACTTGACTTCTTGTTACCTGGCGAGCTAGTGGCCACAGATTGTTCAACTTTTTTACGCTCAAATTTGAGTGGTTGCTTGAGATTGATATTGTTGGACTCCGCTATCGCAGCAAGCCGCTCCAGAACGCTACTTATAGACAAGCGCTCTTCTGGATTCACAGTGAGGCAACCACCTGAGGACAACACAAAACATTTACACTCCAGTAGTGTAAATACAATAAACCACTCACATACCAAAACAAGACTCACTTATTATTTCCTGGAAACATTTGTAGCGCTGATCGTTAGGGTTATTGTTGTAGTTTCCATTCAATATAGCCAGTTTGGCAGAGTCCTCAAATGGGTGCTGCATATAACACAAGGTGTATAAAATGCATCCCAATGCCCACACATCCACAGTGTGATCAATTTTACGATTATCCCATGTATCTAGCATTTCTGGGGCTCTGTACATTGGGGTAGTGAACTGGGCTAACTGAAAGCACACAATAACATTTGGAATTCCCATGTTAAGATAAAATTTTCTTATAAATTTGAGTGGTGGAGAGCACACAAAAAAATTTGGAATCCCCCATGTTGTGTGAGATAAATTTCCTTATAAATTGTATGAAGTTAAAAATATTCTTACAGTTTCCTCTAACATATTTCTTTGATTAGCACTCCAGGATGGGTTGGGTGCATAGACATCTGTGGTGGCTGAACCAAAATCACATAATTTTATTGTACCTAAAAACAAAAAAAAAATTAAAGTTGGGCACATGAGCATGAATTTCATACTTATAAAGTTAGAATAGCCTGTTATAATAACGTGATGATTATTACCTTCACTAGTTATTAAGAAATTTTCTAGTTTGAGATCACGATGAGCTATTGGAGGAACTTGAGAGTGCATATGCTGCACAGCTCGGCAAGTCTGGTAGAACACCCTTAGTATTGTCTGTAGAGGGAAAGCTGTTCCTCGATTTTGTAGTGCCTCCATCAAACTACCTCCACTACATAAATCAGTAAGCAACAAATACTCTCCCATTCCATGTGAGGTCTTTGATTTATCAATGAATGAGGCAGCAATGTATTTAATTATATTAGGGTGTCCAGACAGTTTCTTTAAAATACTTATTTCTTGTATAATGTTTTTATTAGCTTGTTCATCAGCTGCCATTAGCCTTTTCAGGGCAAATTCTGTTCCACTGGACACATCTTGAGCGACAAATACAAATGCAAAGCCACCTGTAAAAAATGTTGAGCTTAAATTAGGATACATGGCAGTAACAGTTATTTAGTAAAATTAGCCCTAAAAACTTATGTGAGCTAAACAAAACACAAGTGATAATCTAAAAATTATTGTAGGTAGCTTATATGAACAAGAGAAACCTTGTGAAGGTGTGCACTATAAAAAAATTCCTAATATTGAATCTTGTGCTAAAGAGAATCTAAAAATTCTAAACTAGAAAATCTAAACTCAAATAGTGCTTTGGGTTTTGACACCCAGCTCTTTAGGTTGCATTTCTTTACTCATCATATCCCTATCCTGTTTTCCGCCCCCAACATACAGAGACGACAATGAATGACGTACGCAGAGTGTACCGACCTAAAGTATGTGCTCTTATTATGGGCTTGAAACTAAATTGGAGAAAAAAACTAGCAGTAGTTCATGCATATTCCAAATGGAATAAACAGATGCAAAATAATCAAGAACTCACCCTCTGCAATAACTTTTTTCACTCTCAATTTCATGTTACCAATTTCCACAAATTGACCAACGAAATCATTTTCGTTGCTACCGTTTGCACCTCCTGAGCTGAAATAGCCCATAGCAGATTTAAAAACACTCATTTTGAAATGCAATTTTTGGTGATTTGTTCAAACTAAAAAGGAAAAAGTTGCTAAAAGAATTCAACACCCTCGACCAGGGTCCATTTTCTCTGGCAGATTTTTTTTTATTGACGTCTGAGTCTTGCTTTGTGTCTGAGTTTGACATTAGCTTTGACAGCCAGCTAATAGGGTTACCAGTACAAGGGGGCCAACCTAAAATAACTCTATAGCCAACCCGGGCCACAGACGCGATATCATGCGCGATATCACTTTTCTCGCACATGATATGACGATACACGCGATATGTCATATGGCGTGATATTTGCGATATCACTTTTCAGTACATTGTAACGAAGTTACATTCTACTGCAATAATAACGACACAAGGAGCCTGTTCGAACATAATTTACTTATTCAAATAAATTTATTTAGAAAAGATACATTTATTTTATTTATTTATTTAAGAAACAAAATCCACAGCCTTTAAAACTAATATTAACATACTTAATTACTAAACTTAAGGCCAATAAAGGATTTACTTTGTATAAAATTAAAAAATGACTATCACTTTAAATCAAATTAATAAACGCTAAAACAATTTGAATGACATAAGAAAAAAAGAGTATAAACTAAATTTAAAACAAAAAGAAACATGAAAATTAAAACTAAAATACTAAATACAAATCTCATTATTCAAGTGTCTCAGCTATGTACCTAAATGATCACAGCTTTACTGTTAACTATAAACAATGTAAATTAGGTCATTGGGAATAACTAAATACATTACAATTACACTTAATGATAATAAAACCTGTAAGTTAACTGTGTACTATAAATCATATATGTTTATAATGTGTATTATATATATATATGTTTATATATATATTTATGTCTATGCAATACAAGTATACTAATATAAAAACATGTGTCGACCTATAATGATCCACACCACACTATTAATCCACTAACTTCGTACGCGCGTTTGACTCTACCCCGCCAACCGTACCCTGTTCTAGATTTTTTAAGACTAGTAGAACATTACGTTTGAACCCCGGCTTACCAATGTTGATGTCTATATCATTAAATATTTTGTTATAGCTATTATGCAGACGACTAATAAGAGAATGTTGAGCATAGTTAGAAGTAGTATTGGACAGCGAAAAGTTTAGTTTTTGTATGTCTAGTTCGCTTTTTGGGCACGTTTAAACATAAAACTACATTCAAAACGTTTTCCATAACAAATAACCCTCTGTTCACATTTTTATGCGGTCGCTTTAGGAACCACTCACTACACTAGCATGCCTATATCATATCATATCATCATTATATGCCAACCATGCAGCACTGGAATTGGGAAAGAAGAAGGTGCAAAGCAGGCGGGCGCGGCCCTTGATTATGTATTGTCTTGAAAGAGTTGTCAATGCATAATATTGTCTTTGAATGTCAATGTCGACGTCAAACCAAAACATCCATTTCTATCTATTAGTTCTCCAATTCCAACAAAACACATTAAATTAGAATAGGTACAAAAGAAAATAGTGTTGTGTTGTAATTTCTGAATAGGGAAGTATTTTGTGTGTGATCTGATCAGTCACGCTGATAATTTACTGATTAATTTGGCTGGTCAACAAACATTGTCCTCAAACATAAAGCAACGATGTTATCGTGGTCTTTTGATTTTTGGTAAAATATGTCAGAGGTGAAGAAAGTATCAGAAAATAATATTGATTTCGATCCCATTTTACCTGATACAGGAGTGTTATTTTATGAAGAATGTCCTACTGAGTTTGAAATCGAGAGGCCAAGATTGTTGCCTTTGAAGTCTAATACGCAAATTCGCTTTGAGCAACTGCAGCACGAAGCTGCCAGGAGTTGGAGAGAGCAGCAGAAAACTGCTAAAAGTTCGAGCGTACCACATCAACAGTTATAGTTATCATGGTTTACACGCTGTTTGTTATAGAGATTTTGGCGGCGTTTATATTGGCCGCCACACTCTTGTATCGATATGGAGACTGCTACAGGAATCACATACTGGTTACTGTTTCTGTGCTGACAGCATGGTTCTTCTCATTTGTCATTATGTTCATATTGCCATTGGATGTGTCATCGGTAAGTTATCAGAATGTCAATAAGATTTTTAGTGGTGCACTAAAATTACACTATTATTTTGAAACAATAATTGTTTATTGTAAGCTAAGTCGTTACATTAAGCACATAATAAAAATAATAATCACAAAAAATACTGAAAATAACCATTGAGTTCAAGTTGAGTCTGTTATCTTTAATAACAGACTCAACTTGAACTATAATTGTCTAAAAACTATAAAATGTTCACTTTACAGACTGTTTATCGCCAATGCCTGCAAGACAACTCCACAACAGAAGTCCCACTGATCCTAACGGCCAGTAATGATTCAACTCCAGTGTCTCCACCTAGTAACCAGTGCCAGAAACCGTGGAGCTATGTGCCGGATTCAGTATTCCCAAATCTGTGGAGGGTTGTGTACTGGACTTCTCAGTGTTTGACATGGTATATTATTTATTTGGGTTTCATCATTATCAATACTATTTATTTATCAATTGTAAAATACCTTTTCTAACTATGCCAAGTTAGAAAAGGTATTTTACAATGGTATAAATATTTGTGTATAAAAATACCAATAATTCTTAATAAAAGTTGAGTTTAGATTTATACAAATGTAAGCCTTTGCAAAAATATGTATGATTCCTTGATTGTGCTTTTATCACATCCATACACTGATTGATACAAAAGTGTTCTATTCATATTCATTTATTTATTTCTATGTACAAACTTAACATCACTTAATCCTTTGTTCCATCAAACAATAACTTAACTTTTTATTTCAGGCTCATAATGCCAATGATGCAGTCCTACAGTAAAGCAGGAGACTTTACAGTAAAAGGCAAACTAAAATCAGCCCTTGTTGATAACGCTATCTACTATGGCTCATACCTATTCATATGTGGAATCCTCTTGATATACATAGCCCTAAAACCTGGAGTATATCTCGATGGATCCAAGATCAAAGCTATAGCCTCATCAGCAAGTAACACTTGGGGGCTGTTCCTATTGATTCTGTTGCTGGGATATGCCTTAGTTGAAGTACCAAGGAATCTGTGGTTTAACTCTATCAAGAACAATACACTCACATACAGTTATTTCAAGATTGCTAAACTAAGCACAGATAAGATTGAGGCTGAAGAGACTGTGGATGATATCATAGATGTAAGTTTTTATTCTCGATCTTTAAGCACAATCACTACATAGTATAAAACAAAGCCTCCTCTTCGTTTTTTTTAATAGGTAGAGAGATTCGATTGGAAGGTTTATAAACCATTTGACACAAATATTTCCATGCGGGCGAAGCCGCGGGGCGCAGCTAGTAATTTATATAAAAGCAATATGTGAAGAGACAGGTGCCTACTACTACCACCAAGTTCCTATATAAAAAATGGAATACAAGTTTACAAAACACACAAAATATGTCTTCTAATTGTTTTAATAACAGCTAAATAACTGATTGAACTTTATTACAATTCCACAGAGCTTAAATTCGATTAATGCAGCTGTGGGCCCAGGCCACCCACTGCATCGCCACGTAGATACCATAGTCCAGAAGCTTCCAATACAGCTCAGAGACAAACTGAACTCCAGGGCGGCACCAGAACGGCCTAACTCCCCCTCACTGAAGTCTCTTGTGAACTTGCATAAGAAGGTATATTATATTATCATTTCTTTTTTAAGTCCTAGCATAAATGCATCAATTATATAAAAGAACAGGACTTCTCAGAAAAATAAACAGGCTGCTGGTTCCAAACCTTAGTAGGTTAGTAAAAAAATCTCCTAATAAGAGTGTAGTTCACAACTTTGTATCTAGTTGGTAAGGTCAGCAAAAACACAATATTTTCTATAGACTTAATAATGTAACTAAAACTATGTTATTGAATTATATTTTCTGCTGAAATCTAAAGATAATTTTGAAACCTGGCCACCTTCAACTTTCAGTACCTATTGCCAGGCCCTGCTTGGGTACCATTAAGTCTTTTAAACATTACCTAGATACTTAAGACCAACCAATGTACACAATGAAGCAATAAAGTAAATTCACACCTCATTTTCAGACTATAAAAGCCCTGCACGTGTTACAAAGGACAGAAACGCAATGGGGTCTGATGATTGAGCGTATATTCCACCTCGAAGACGTTGCGTCGAACGTCCGATCGCCAGATAAGAGGTTCCAACACACGTTTCCTACACCGCGGCCGAAGGTTCAACGGATCTTTTATCCTCCTATAGTTGGTAAGTATAAAGATAGCACTCAATAAATATCGAAAAAGCTCAAAGTATGAGCAAGTTAAAGAGGCAATGGGTCGGCCATACCTCGCGAAGAACCGACAACCGCTGGGGTAAACGTGTTCTTGAGTGGTGTAGGACGACGCCCTCCGGCCAGGTGGGATTATGACTTGCGAAAGACTGCGGGTAGATGCTGGATGCGGCAAGCTGAAGACAGGGCGCTATGGCGCACGCATTTGGAGAAGCTTATGTCGAGCGTGGACTAATAGGCTGATGATGATGATGAAATGTCGAATCAGTCGAGTACTTGACTTCACTGACCGGTGTTACGGGGCGTAAGGTACCATTCGCATTGATCGTAAAATAAAAAATCATATCGTTGCTCGTTGCGAGCGATCTTTCCCCGTACTGATACTGACTGAACGCTTGCTGTTGACCGGCGCGTAATGTAATCTGTGACATTACATTACGTTTGTGGTTTTTATGATGGTAGTAGTCGAAATATACTGGTGTAAGTTTTTTTTAAGAGGTAGTAGGAGAAAGGATTGCATTGGCGGGCCCAACTTTGCCCAACCCTGTTCTAGATGATGCTATGTAAATTATAGCATAATTTGTTTATTTCAGAATGGTACTGGGAATGCTTCATGCGCCAGTACTTCCTGAAAACTCTGGCCGTGGTCACGGGGATAATGTCAGTGGCTGTGGTCTGGTCTGAGATGACCTTCTTCTGCAAGAAGCCTGTGCTGTCCATATTCGCGAATATAGTCATCGCGGCTAAGGATACTTATAACTATGCTACTATTGTTGTAAGTACCGTGCTTTACCCCCTAATTTCCGTTTTGTTGAAACAGTAACTGCCGTCGGTCTACCTGTATCGGTATTTGTATTTATTTATTTTTAAAGAATATACGTAATTACTTATATTAATTAACACTCTTTAAACCCTCAGGGGTTTGACCTGAATGTTACATTCCTCGGGTTTCAGTCTTAAAATAAAGTGTACATAACTTTGTACGTACGTACGAGTGAAATTACTGAGTGCCATACCCACCTTTAGATCAAAATGTGCCATACTTACCTTTGGGTCATCCAAAGGTAAGTATGGCACTTGGTCATTAGTGATTACTCATTATACAATGCTCTAAGTGCCTACGCGTTATTCTGAGTTATACAGAACAGTTAAATGAAATAGGTTTATGTATAACTGAGCCTGTGATATAAATAGAAAACCTTAAAGCTCACTTGACGACCTCTGTGGCGCGGTGGGCGAAGGTCCGCCTGCGACGCAGGAAGGTTGCGGGTTCAATCCCGCCTCGGGGCAATTGTGTGTACGATCTGCAGATATTTGTTCCGGGTGTTCTGGTCGTTATCTATGTATTGTATTGTATTAAGTATATCAGTCATCATATAGTCAGTATAGTATCCATAACACAAGCTCTGCTTTACGTGGGGCTATGCGATGCTATGTAGATGGTCCAGCATTATTTATTTACTTTATGAATAAGTTAAATAAGATTTCTTACCTATCTATCGTCTGTTATATATCTTTACAGACAATATCAACAATAGTAATCGCGTACATGTTCTACTGCGCGTACTCGACCGTCCTAAAGATCCGTCTCCTAAACCTGTACTACCTAGCACCGCACCATCAGACAAACGAATATTCTCTTATATTCTCTGGAATGATGGTCTGTCGTCTCACGCCCGCGATGTGCCTTAACTTCCTAAGTCTTACGCATATGGACTCCCATGTTATTAAGATGAGGGTTATGGAGACTTATTATACGCAGGTTAGTTGTTTATAGAATAGATTTTTTTTTTAAACTTACACAGAACATAATAAACTTAATTTAAGATGAACGACGACAGTAACAAAATGGGTCTGTCAACATGAGTTGAATGACTCTAACAACCAACGCTGCTGGTCTTCCGTCAGATGGATGGAGGCGGCCTATGTCGAGTAATGGACGTGTGTGGGCAAAATCTTTCATATGCGACACTAGTTCGTCTCTCCCTCGACGCTGTCTTCCGCGAAGACGTTTCGTGTTTCTTGGGATACTTTCGTCTTGACAAATGGGACTATTGTAGCAAAACAGAAAAGTTGAAAAAGGGGTAAGAGGCCTAGCAATGTGATAGTAAAATCTCCTAAAACGGTACTCCTAAAGCTTTCTGCTTATCGTTTATGCTGCCTTGAATTGAAAGTAATCTGTTATACCATTATTCAGATATTGAATCTGTTATGACTGTATGCGCACTGACTATTTTACTGCAACAGGCTACCCTAATAATACCTCGACTTTTACAGATAATGGGCCATATGGACGTCCTCGGTATAATATCAGAAGGATTCAACATCTACTTCCCTATGCTGGTCGTGTTTCTCTGCGCGGCCACATACCTGTCTCTAGGCAGTCGCCTGCTGTCCATGTGTGGCTTCCAGCAGTTCGTGGGCGATGATGAGTTAACGACCGACTTGGTGGATGAGGGCAGGGAGATTGTTAAACGAGGTAAGCTGGCTCTAAGTTCGAAATCATCATTATTATCAGACTCATCTACTGCTGGTTACAGGATTTTACACTCTAATGCATCAAGTTTATGTTCAAACAAATCGGATAATTTTTTATGATTACCAAGATGCTGCCCGCGGTTTCGCACGCACTTTCGTCTCCGGGAAAACATTTACCTGGCTAGCAAATTTCATTTAGATCCGTTCAGCCGTTTAGGCAACGCGTGAAAAGGCAACAGACAGACAGAATGGCAGACTTAGTTTAGAGTTACTTTTCAATATACGATATTAGTATGGATTCGGGAAAAAGTTATAAGTAGAATGTGGACTGGCTGTATGTTTATCTAGCGGATACCTTTTAAATATAGTGAAAATAGGCCATTAGCACAATAAACTAACTTGCCAAACGAAAACAAACCCTAACAAACTAATATTTTTAAACTTACACGATCTGAACTAACAAACTAGTTCCTAAATTGTATTTTACTCTGCAGAGAAACGCAAGCGCCAACGAGCTGAGGAGTCCCTAAGCCGTCGCCGTGACTACAGCGAGCGATTCTCTAGCTACCGAACTCGAGAGGCGCAGGATGGAGGTAATACGAATTTACAATCTATTATCTACGGCATTAGGTCTATTTTACTAAAGAAGTTGTGCGAATTCTGAACTGTCTTTCAAAAACCTTCACTAACTTTGTATGAGGTCAAATTTCTATTGTTTTTTGCATATATGACATTTTGATATTGTGCTTCAAACAGAGTCAGCACGAGTTTTTGACGTATGTATATTATCTATAAAGATTTATATCTTAAGATTCTTAAGTTAGAACCACACTATTGTGATGGTGTACAACATTACGACACACAGTAGTTCGTTGCCACACTTCAATGGACAGGCAGCCTCATAATGAGTTTCTAACCATACTAAATGTATGAAACCTATATGCTTCTGACGCGTCACAAGAGTGTGATTCTAGCTTTACGTTTTTGGTGGCGGTTTGTGTTTTGCACACCATTCAATCATTATGCACCTACCTGTGTTGTTAATTTGTGGGACAGCTGTTTGTAATATCCCTCAGAACGCAGTTTTTTTACCGTTTCTTTGAATTGTTTCAGATCTCATAATAAGAATCTTTGTTTTATAAATTATTAACTTTTAAAACTATCATGGTTACACTAAAGTCATTAAAAGCGGGATATGTATCATGATTTGATTTTAGAGTTTTCCAATATTTGCCTAACCTTTTGGTACAGAACCCTAGAACGCAATACCTATATTTTAGCTGACAATTTATAAAACGTGATATTGTCTATGATTTGATTTTCGTATTTTCCAATATTTCGGCACAGTTTCATGCGCCATGATCACGGAATAACTGAAGGCAGTGCGAGTATATAAGTTTTTATTGGCAGACATTCCAATCTATCCTCATTTTTTGTCTTTTGATACGAACGTTACACCCAAAAATAAAAAAAACTCCCCCTACTTTGTTACAAAAATTATTGGAGAAGATAATGTTATAATAATTTAACATGTGCACAAAACAGCTGTTCCTAGCACCGGAACCCTTCCTCGCATCACTAATATCGACCGTTATTGTGCATGTGGTCACATTTCAGCCCACACCGGGCTGCTCAACGACGTGGACTCAGACTACTACGTGACGCCGAGTCCTGATCGCGTCGTGCAGACCGGCTACCAGAGAGCCGAGCTGCCTTATAATAGGACGCTGGAGGATGAGCTCGATCAGAGGTGACTCACATTATTTTTTGTCATAATTTTCCACAACGGGCTGCTCAACGACGACGTGGACTCAGATTACTACGCGACTCCGAGTCCTAATCGCGTCGTGCAGGCCGGCTACCAGAGAGCCGAGCTGCCTTATAATAGGACGGAAGATGAGCTCGATCAGAGGTGACTCACATTATTTTTATGTCATCATTTACAGTGTTAAACTACTACAGATGACATCGTTTTTCAAAACGTTTATTATTATTGCTAGCTGCGCTCCACGGCTTCGCTCTCGTCAAAATCCATGTTTCAAATAGGTAGCCTGACAACAACGTGAATCAAGTTCTAATTTTATTCTAACATAATTTATTGTTTAGGTTCGGTGAAAGTACGCTGCCGTCCATTAAAACAGAGTTCGAAGGGAGACGCGACAAGATGACGATGCCTCCGAGAGGTTTGTTCGACGACGTATAGGGTACAGATATAAAGAAAATTGTACATCCGTACCTAGGATGTATAGGCTAAATGTAAGCGTATGGATGTATAGGGCGAAATGTAAGGTATGGAATGTGTAGGCAAAATCACGGCAAAATAGTGTGGGTTTGTGACTGATATCACAAATACTATCTAGATGTCGGGTCGGCGCAAAAAATCCGTCACCGTAAATAAGAGCGCACTTGTAATGTGAGCTCTTATTTTGTTTTTAGTTCGATTGAAACACAGCCAACGTAAACACGTGTCACAATGCCACGTATTCAAAAGATGCAAAAATAAAAATAAAATATTATTTGTTAGTCTAAAGCTGAAAATATAACTTATTCTACATTTACTTACCTCAAGTGCGCTCTTATTTACGGAGACGGCTTTTAGCTTTGATTTTGTATGTGACCCGAAATCTAGATAGTATTTGTGATCGCAGGTTTGTGAAGAGCGGAAGAATCTCGCTTGGAGATGAGAAAGATTCTCTCCTTCGAGACAAAGATATCTAATTTAATAATTTAAGCAATTATTGTTAATATACAATGCCGGACAATTAACACACCAATGTTATGATAGATAGTTTTGCTCCAACTCGAAAACCAACAATCTAACAAGGTGACGGTTTTTCGTTCGCTTCTTTACTTTACATCAAAAAGATTGAAGTGAATAAAGAATCGACGTGTTTAAGAGTACTGTATGGAAATAAAGCACTTTGATGTTTGATAGTGGGACTTAATGAATCCAAGGAGATTATTTTATTGTCTCGAAGGAGGTTGCTTTACATAGGTGTATAAATCAGTTGTTATGTGTCAGAATCAGAATTATCTTTACTTCCTGTTTCTATGTTCGACCGTACAGGAATAATTGAAGTAATTCAAAACTTAATCATACTAAGAAATTGAAAGCTAAAAAAAGAAAGAAATTGAAAGCTAAAAAAATTTTGAATTAAAAATAAACCTCTAGCTATGAGTAGTTGAATAGTACTATTCAATAGATAATGTTGGTATAAAATTTATATCTCCATAGTATATGTGCCATCTAGCTACTGAAGTTAAGGTTGGTTATAAGAACCATCAAGTAGTTTTCATTGCATTTTGCAGCAAATTGACGAAATGCTTCTTAGACAAATTTGTGACAAAAATTTATCTTTGTGCAATTGTGCATTTAGAAGCGTTGTTGTGATGTACTATAGCAGATCCCTAATAAGTGGCAGCTTAGCCAAAAATTACTTCACAGAGCCACATGAATTCTTGATCGTCTGTTATTTATTTATTTAAACATGTAGCTCTTTTTTTACAGGATTTACCTAATGGGTATAACAGAGGTTAATGTTAGTTCTGTAGCCATAATAAAGTAAATTCGCGAGATTTAGTAACATTCTGGAAATTTGTGAAATACCATGCTTGTTTATTGATATTTTTTTACATAACTTGAGTTTTATCAAAAACCATCTTACTAACATAACAGGACTAATATTAGCAAAGTAAATAAGCTTCACAAGCCACGGCGGCGCTGCGGATGGTAGCTTCGAGGGTAGATGAGAAAAGAAACGTATGAAATTGTACGGAATCGACCACGCCTATCAGTGCGTTCGTCGTAGCCTGACAGATTTCTGTTTGAATGATTTTGAAATCTATTATCTATGCCATGTGTCATGCTACCATCATCCTGCCAGTACGTCTGTAGCCTAGGTGTAAAACCTTATTCCTGTGTATAGTCAAGAATATAAGAATTGTCAAAACCTTACACAGTCAATAATCTGTTTATATGTATATAGTAATAGGTTACCTAGTAAGTAAATAATGTTATGCTACTGTAAAATATGTACATTTTATAATTATAAATAGAAAATTTTAATTTAACCATTAATTTATACCAACTGATAATTTTATTATGATGTGTGCAATTTATAGTTTTTTTATATTATTTAGTAGATACAAATATCACTTTTTTTCTTGCCCAGCAGCATAAATATATTTTAGAAATTAAAAATTGAATGCATTAATGCTCTTGAGAATTAGTCTTAAATTTTTACACGTTGTTCGCAGGGACATCCCAGCTTCACTTAAAGTAGCGAGTAGGTAGATTAATTTCAACCTTAAATCACATAATAGAAACTCTAGGTATTCAGTTAATTCTTGGTTAAAGCTTCCGAAATTAAGCAGTAACCAAGGATGCACGCAATGGTCTGCCGCAGAATTTCTATTTGCACGTTTTGTCACATGTTGGAATATTGAGCTCACATTTAGATAAATAAGATCACTGTTTGTTTTATTTTTATTTTAATAAAAAAATACATCTTACGTGAAAATCACTTAGGATGCTAAGTGATTGTTCTTAATTTAATTGGTGCAATATTTACATTTGTGCTTTCGCGACACAAAGATGTAGTTTATAAACAAATAACGCCTATTTTAGACTCCTATAAATTCATATAGGTTGTGTATTTACTTGATAAGTTGAGATTATTTCTGTATCATTATCGCTGAGATGAATAAACATTCTCATTTTACATCAACTTTCTAGAAAGAGTTAGGTACTGTACTGTTTTTTATTCAAAAGATTGAGAATCATCCTGATGGCAGGAAATTTGAGGGGTGTCGAGAGGTGCGGCCAGCAACAGCGACGCGACCGCGACCGCAATTTTAGCAAGCAATTTTTAGTTCACCGATTGTCCGGCAGAGGGAAACCTAGTGCTCGATTGCTGGGTGACGTAGTACCTGGTGTCATCTAATACAAAATTGGCTTTTGACAGCACTGATTGCTTAATTTTCGCCTGTCGCAAACCGGTCGCAGTTACATAATCTGGGGGCCGGTTTCCTCGCTATTAGACACTTCCACCCCGAGTCTACATCCTAAGATGCATCTCTCGCGACTCCACTCAGACCGATAAATTTTTGATGCTGAAATATACATTCATACCAAGTCATTAAAGATAAATATTATTTATCTTCGAAGGCCTTGCCTAATGAGCGCCCTGTCTTCAACTTGCCGCATGTACTTATTAAAAAATGTTTATTAACAAAGAATTATAGAAATAAATAAGAACAAGTATTTACAATTGAAATAATTGAACTGCAGGCTGTTGCAAATAATCTAAAGGTAGCTCAATTGATCCATATCAATAACAGTCTGAAGCGTCCCCAACACGCTGGCTGCATTTACCCCGCTATATGGCAATGCTGATGTGTTGCGTATTCACCAGCTCTCGGGTCACCATATGTAAAAATGTGTATTCATCCCAGAAATTATAACTTATAAGAAAAGTATTCTATAGATTCGTAACTGTACAAAATGTTATGTACTAGCTAATTAGTAACATAATATTATTTATGCAGTCAATTTATCTGTTATTTTCATTCCATAGTTTTATTGGATGCGGTAGCATTAAACACGTGATAAATATTGTTAACTGTTGTTTTTTTTACTAACCCTACTTCATTCATTTACATTAGCAACCCATATTTACCCATTGTACTTCTCTCTTCACTTTGTCTCTCTCTCTCCCAATAAGGTTTGCTGGAAGAGAACTCTTTTGAGGGTTAAATTCGCCTTTGTATAAATTTTCTAGAATAAGTATTGTGTTATGTTTTTCGTGCAAGAAGTTTAAATAAATAAAAAATTACTACCTATTGTGAGATTGGTATAAATTGTGATGTTGGTTGTCGTAGTTTTCATTTCAGGCTTGAATAAAGGTGTGGAATACCATTAAGAATTCATCGTTTATTAAAATCACTACTTATGCGTCAATAAATACTTAAGGTACGTTAGCTACTTCAAGAAATCTTTGATGTCATCTACTTTAGTTCTTATTTCGTGTGATGAATCCTTTGACAAGTCTTGTGCGTACGTCTCGTAAATGCTTTTCAGTTTATCCAGTTCTTCTGTTTTGTTGAGATCTGAAAAGGAATACTCATCTTTAGTAAAATAATATAAACAAATTAGAAAGAACTAGTATTTACAATTGAAACGATTGAGCTAACTGCAGTCTGTTGCAAAAAATGTACAGGTGGCTCGACTGGTCGTTATTTTTAAATATAGTTGATTTTCCACAATATCATACTAATTTTATAAATGTGAAAGTTTGGGTGTATGGATGTTTGTTACTTCTGCACAGCAAAAATATTGAACGGATCGGGCTGTTTCGCATACAGGTCTGGAATAAAACATAGGCTTTTTTATATCCCATAAATCAGTTCCCGTGGGATAGAAAAACACATTAAAACATTCCCATAGAAATAACGCATTCGAAGCTTTTGGCAGATACTATTTCATAACGAATGTTACCGAATGGGTTACCGGAACCAAATTTGTGTTGTAAGAACACTAACATTCGACAATGACTCATAATCAGTTCGTAAAACTACGAAAGTTTTTATATACTGGTTGATTTAATTAGAAATAGTGGATTATACCTTTTAGTTTTTTGAGGAATATTTCCATAATATTGAGCGCATCCCTCCGATGCCTTACTTGGTTGCTGTTTTCTGAAAGAATAGAACAACACTTTACAATTTTTTCAATTGTTTAGCTATAAAGGCCGGCCTGTCGACTGCCTGAACAAAGAAGCTTTCACCCAGAACTGTTATCTTAAAACAAACGACAAAATTCCTCGCATCCGGTCTATGTGAATCAGGCTGAGACGACATACAGAGTGTCCTAGGAGAGAACGAGACAGATTGCTTCGTCGATTTCCAGGGGCTGATTTCGAGGGGTTGATTCTTACGCTGCGACCGTCACATTTCTTTTACGGCGTAACTTACTGAGAGTATATTCTATAATACAATCCACTTTATCCGCCACACTTGCTTATCCTTATTAGTAGTGACTACATACAAATATTGGATCGAGAATTAGGAGATATCGTCGTCAAATTTTAGAAAGGTTAGTAACTATGTAACTGTTTCATGTAACTTTTTTAGCCCCATTACTGATTAGTATACTTCATCATCATCATCAGCCTATAGCAGTCCACTGCTGAACATAGGCCTCCCCCAATGAGCGCCATAGCGCCCTGTCTTCAGCTTGCCGCATCTGCAGTCTTTCGCAGGTCGTCATCCCACCATCGGAGGGCGTCCTACACTACGTTTACCGAGTCGTGGTCTCCACCCAAGAACACGCTTGCTCCAACGGCCGTCGGTTCTTCGCGAGATATGGCCGGCCCACTAGTATACTTACACCCATTAGTATACTTACTGAGAGTAAATTCTATAACAGAATTCACTTTCTCCGCCACACTTGCAATAGCCTTATCCTTATTCGTAGTGACTACATTATCCGTTTCCATTGGTTCTCCGGTGTCTGATAGTATAGAGAGGCTCTCGATGACTCGCGTCATGGACGTCAGGATGGCGAGCTGGGTCGATCGAGTGCTGTGCGCGTAGGAGTTAGCGCAGTGGTCGAAGAATACTTCTTGGTATTTCTCTGAAAGAAAAATGAATTTAGATAGACAGAACTTAATTGAATTGAGAAATCAGGGTACAGTAGTGGACATAGGCTGTGATGACACATATCGGCAAATTATTTAATAAAATCAGCCAAGTGCGAGTCAGACTCGCGCACGAAGGGTACTGTAGAAAATACTCTTGATTGTGTGTTATATTGATATGTATCAATCACGTGTTTGAGCGACCAATCAGGCGCCAGTAAACCCGGGTGCGCGGGGGCAGGGGGTAGCTATGTGAGAGCCGCGCGCCATGTAGGGACGAGGCGGCGAGTAGTTGAATTAGTTGTTTGCGAACGGAGGAACGGTTCGGTCGGTCGGGCGTCTCGGGTCAGGTGGCCGTGCGAAGCCACGCGGTTGCGGTAGATTGAGTTAGATTCTGTGTGTGAGTGAATAAACCCGCTAACTTAAAATATCCTATCAGTATTTTTATCTGAAAACGGACGAACCCTGCGACTTAATCTATAACATTGGTTCTTCGAGCCGCATCATGACGACGTCGCGAAAGGAAACACGCAGTATAACCGCCGCCGCCGCTGAACGCCTACATGAAGAACCTCCGCTATGCACGACTCCAACGAATGCCTGCAAACCGGCTGTTTCGAATAGAGAAACCATCAGCCAGGAAACGAGGAGTAGGAGCTTGCGCACGAGCAAAGAAACATTGACAAGACGAGCGGTATACGAAGCAGAAATTCAGTTAGCTGAAATAAAAAAGGATGTGAATGTTAAAAAGTTAGCCTTGGACATCGCGGTGATTGAAAACCAGGTAAACAGTGACGAGAACCGAAGCCGTGTCTCGCGAGTTGACACACATCACAGTGTTGACGTTGACGGGTGGCTTTCGGATATACCAGAGGCTTTGCCACCACCACGGTACACGGCTGAGAGAAGGCCTAGTGGACCCTTGAATCCTACCGGTAATCGAGAGATAGGCCCCCACGCGTCCTACCAATTAAAGGGGCCCCATCAACCTGCAGCAAGCCAGGGATACAAACCCCCCCAAGTTACTTATCCCATGAAAATTATAAGTTATGAGTTACCATCATTTGAAGGGGGGCCCGCCGACTGGCTGATGTTCAAAAGGTCGTATGAAACGTCATTAGCCACGTACAATTTTAGTGAGTTCGAGAACGTTACCCGCTTACAAAGAGCACTGAACGGGGAAGCGAAGACCGCCGTCGAGGACCTACTGAGAATCAGCACCGACCGGGAGAAATTATGAACGCTTTGGAACAGGAGTTTGGTCATCCTAACCTTCTCCTACAATGTGTGATGTCTGAAAGCGGGTCTGAGTTACGGAAGTTTACCTCAGTTGTGAGAAATTGTGTCTCGATTTTGAGAAACATAAAGGCGGATGGATACATTAATAACCCCCAGCTTTTGAGTGACGTGATAAGTAAGCTAACACCCATGCAACAAGCTCAATATGGTGAATATGCTATGAAAAAAGATTTATCCCTTGAATATCGTGTGGAACTCAGAGTATCACCAAACCTAGACCTCGTGGTAGAATTCCTCACATACTTATCGAAAGTATCATCTTACTACACGCCAATTCTACCTGCTGCATCACTGGAAGCTCCGACAAATTTTCCCGGAGTTTCGAGCGGCGATGGTCGTCGAGTTAACCCTTCGGCGGCCCCTTATATATTTATTTTATTGTTATTCTGTAATTTGTTATTATAGCAGCAACAGAAATACAACAACTGTCAAACTATCACGGTTCGTGAGATACAGCCTGGTGACAGACGGACGGACAGCAAAGTCCCTGAACCCTTTGGGTACGGAACCCTAAAAATGATGTCATGACATAGAGTAAATATTGTCTAGTCTAGATTGTCTCTTAGATTATCTCTTATTAAACGTCAGAGTTGAGTACGATATCAAGTCGTTTTCCACTAAATTCCAAATTATAAAACAAAGCCGCTTCCCGCTGTCTGTCTGTCCCTATGTATGCTTAGATCTTTAAAACTACGCAACGGATTTTAATACGGTTTTTTTTGGGTGATTCAAGAGGAAGGTTTATAAACCATTTGACACATAGATTTCCACGTGGGCGAAGCTGCGGAGCGCAGCTAGTGTGAATTGAACTGTACCTTGCGTCTCGCAGTCCTTAGGCCAGGCCTTCCCGAGTAGTTCGTAGGCCGCCTCTTTGAGCGCCGTCAGTTGTTCCCTTCTTTGTCGCGCGCCTTCGTTGTCCTCTTCGTCGGAATCCTTACCCATGGAGAATTCATCCTGAAAATAATTTTATTATAAAAAGTAAAAAGTGTTGGGATGTTCAAATTTCAAGTTTTATTTCTTTAGGCTTACAAAATATGCACTTAGACAAGTCAAATTTTATGCTATAAATTATTATCAAATAAGATCATTTTCCTGTTCGCTCATATTTTTTGTCCACTAGTGGTTCATTTTGTTGATCAGGCATGGTAGATAAGTAAGTGAATAGTGCTGGACTAATCGCAAAGTATTATCTAGCACAAGCTATGCAGAGCTTGTGTTAGCTAGATAACTGATGTTAAGTTAGACAGAGACAGCGACACCACAAAATCTTATGCGGAAAAAAAGTGATTCGAATTAAGAATGCTGATGAGGAATAGAAACACTACACTCGCCGCCGAAAATTCAGTTAAATTTTGCGTTGCTTTGTCAACAACTTTGCCGTCTTGTCGAGCAATCGCTATTTTTCTAAGTAAGTAAACCCACCTTCGATAGTATAACTTTAACGATCTCATAGACGTGGTGGAAGCGGTCCACGTTAGTGGACGCGAGCGCGCGCCCCAGCGCCGTGATCGCGTGCTTCTTGTACACCATTTCCTGCTTGCGAGCCTCCACGAGCAACGCGGATATACATTCCGTGGCTAGTGTTGGTGACAGGGCGGCCTCGCCTTCTTTGGTACTGGAAAAAAAATAAGGTGGGTAGGTTAGATTGATTGATGGACCAAAGCAGGCACTGAATGGTGGTCAGGGATATGTGGCGCCGAGGTAGACCACCTACCCGACGGTCAGATGAAATTTTGGGGGCTGTAGGAAAGCTGTGGATCTGACTAGCATAAGATCGCCAGGGACGGCGAGATAAGGAAGAACCTTATACGCGCGTATGTGATATCTAGATAGAAGGGTGACATTCATCGAATGATAATGGGAAGATGAAGGTATGTTAGTAAATGAGAAGGTTTGGATAAACTTCCATGCTCCCCTGTAGGTGGAGCTAACGGCGGCACTAGAGTCCGAAGGAAGTCAACGTTTTCCAACCTGTACTAAATGGAATGGCAAGGCTTCCTGTACTAAATGGACGGTTGCCGCTTCAAGAATGTAAGCCAAACGTCACACACAAGATTTTTAGATAAACCGATTACATGCGTTTAATTTGTTATTTGTTTGGGCAGAAAATCAATAAAATAGCTGTTAAATCATCAAGTAACTTTCTCATTTATAAAATTAGTGTGGATATCTCACATGCACATTTCAGCCAAAGCGTCGATAACGTGTTGTTTCCCGTCGAAAGTTTTCCCGTGCACTGCCGCGAGAAGCGAGCGAACCAACTGCTCCCGTTGATCGCCTAGTCCCGTTGATGCTTCTTTGCATATCGTTTTGACGGCGTTTGCACCCTGGAAATGTGGTGAGATATAAATACGGTAGGGAGTTATTAAGGCAGGATATCTGAAAGTCAGACAATTAAGGCTGAGACTCACACACATAGGACAAATTGTGCTGGTGCACTAAAGAGACCTCTGAGTTACACCGCCGAGCCTGTTAGCGCAGTTAATGCCTTATTTATACATTATGTTCGGCACAACGTTGGTCATATGGAAACTGAGGTAAGTGCAATAGCTTGACAGCTTTTTTAACCTTTATGACTTTTCTCAAGCATCAAAAATAAACAAAACGTACTAGTTTGGCGTTGAGTTTCCGATAAACGTTTATGCAATATTTATTAAAGGAAAGATCTAAAATCGACAAGCAATGTAAAGCACGTATAAAAATACCTGAGCGAATTTTAGGTAAAGTTTGGGAGGTTTATTTACATACATTGTATATCGAGTTTGGCTGGGTTTTATTTACAAACATTTTATATAGTTCAATATAATGGCTGGAATAAAGATATCTTACCTGCACTTTCTTAGTCCAGCTACTAGAGTTCAAAGCCTCTTCGATAGAACCTCTTAGCGCCGGCAGATGGCGGTTGATGCCGCTTGCCATAGTTGGGCTGATGTCTTGCCATATTTCTTCAAACATCTCTACAGTTGTCGAATCTAGAAACAAACGGAGTTTTTAAAAAGGTAAGTTTGGTTAAAAATTCGTCTATTGTTTTTATCAAACAATTAATTGATAAAGTTGACATTATCGTCAAAGTCAACGACCTTTACTGAAAACTAGAATTGGATATACCTACATATATTATAATTTAGGTTTCACACCTTAAAAGGTTCACAGGGTTTTATTTTAAGGTGCGGAACCCTAAAAAAAGAAAAAAGAGAATCGCGTCAGCTTTTAAAATGTATCTTTAAATAAACATCCTACTATTTTACCAACGCCACCTAGTTACAAGAAGTGAACTAACCGTCATCCTTAGGTGCGTGCATAGCCAAAAATACAGTGGGAGCTAGAATCGCCTCATTGTCCTTGATGTGTTCTATCTTCGCTTTGGCCACGGATTTGAGCACCAGAGCGATGGCGGAACGCGACATGTCGTCTTCTTTGGTTTCGTACAGTGACACTAGCTTTTTCATCAACTTTTCTATTGAAGATGGCTGGAATAAATAGAATAAAGTAGAATAGCAAAAACATTTATTTGGACACAGGTACTAAATACAGACACAGAATAATCAAACGGAAAACAAAGAGGCATACATGGGTGATACTAAAAATAAGACTGCCTCCATGACCCTGCGCCGAAATAGGGATAGCATTTATTATATATAAAAATAATAAATAATTATTTTAAAAAAAATAAGATACATTTATGCATAGAATTATAAATCTTAATTATGAGAGAGCTCTTACGAGAGAAAGGGCTTACATACTATTATAACAAAAACCTTATAAATAAAATTACGAAATATACAATTTGATATGAAAATGGCCTGTGTTTTATAAATACGTGATATTTGAACTCAAAGCATATTTTATGGCTATTTTGAACTATCTACTTTCTGATACAGTTTTTTTACCAATCCAATTTTAAATGTTGTGACGAAACCCTCGTTTGTCATGGATATAAGCACAACACTACACTGGTTAAAAACCTAGTGCCAAGATAAATGAAACTTATTTGACAGCACTAAAATGTACCTTTCTCATTTATTTAGTTAGAAAAGAAAGTATCACACTAGTTTATTTTACGTATCAAGAGAGACTCAAGAACGATTTTTTTTTTTTTTCACACGAAGTGAACAAAATAAAATCCAAGTGATGACTTTATTTCCTATGAGATCTAAAACAAATAAAGCACTTTGAATAATTAATCTTGACCCGACACCACTACCGAACAAATACGTTAACATATAATGTTGTAGAAAAAACAACAAATATATAAATACCTTAGCAAAAGCTGAGATCTGTCCAAGCGCCTCTGAATAATTCTTCCTCACAGTGGAGTTCCTATCAAAAGTCCCGTTCAACAGATTGGTCATAAGTTTCCCAGCAATGGGTTCGAGCTCAGCCCTGAGGTAGTGGGCGGCTAGCACTATGAAGTGGCAGCAAGCCACTTTGGTGCCCAGCTGTGGGGACTTTGTCAGCTCTAAGATTTTTGGTAACATCTCGGTGACGACTTCGATGTCGATGTATGGCATACACTGGAATAAACAATAATATGATTTACTTTTGATAAAAATTAGCATATGATAATCGATTTTAATCATTCTTATAACTTCACCACGAACTGTGTAGTATGCTTATGCTTAGATTTAATTGTCATAAATCACAAATAATACTAGACAATCCACAGAGCATCTAGCCCCAGGCTAAGCAGAGCTTGTGTTATGGGTACTAAATGACTGTTATACATAATACAATACATAGCTATATATAGTTTTTTTTACTATGCACAGAAATACGACTGTCCCATCCAAAACTTCGTTCGTTCCAACATTACCCAGTGTGGTAATCAAGTACGATAACTTAGCAGACTCAAACTGACCGGCTACGCCAAATAAAGCTAAGATCAAGTTAGATTTCAAGTTGACGACCGATGTGGCGCGGTGGGCGAAGGTCCGCCTGCGACGCAGGAGGTTGCGGGTTCGATTCCCGCCTCGGAACAATTGTGTGTACGATCTGCAGATATTTGTTCCGGGTGTTCTGGTCGTTTTCTATGTACATATAATAAAAAATATCTATCTATGTAATGTATTGTATTATGTATATCAGTTATCTACTACCCATAACACAAGCTTTGCTTACCATGGGGCTAGATAATGCTGCGTGGATTGTCCAGCATTATTTATTTATTTATTTATTACCTTCACAACAGTATCGGTAGTGTAGTGATGTCTCGCCGCACTGGCTCTCATATCATCCAACACCTCCCTGGTTCCAGAATCAGCCAGTGCGGTACTCAAGTACGATAACTTAGCAGACTCTAACTCTCCGGCTGCGCCAACTAAAGCTGGGATCAACTTTGGCAGGAATGGCTTTAGGCTTTCGCCCGCTGCTGTGACTAGTTTTGATACTGTTTGTAAGCTGAAACAAAATTATCAGTTAACTTATTTGTTTTAATACCTTCCAATAGATCTTCTAAGGTCATTATGCAAAATTATTCTTATCTTATTTTGGGTCTGACTTGTTTGTATTAAATTTTCTTTACTATCTATTAAGTCTTGAGAAAAATCTCAAGTGTGTTAGATATCAATGTAAAAGTTAAATACAAAGAAATGAAAATGAAAAACTGTACAAAATACACATAACACCCAACGAGTACGAGTTCGATCTATAAGAGCTGAGTAAACTTACCTTACGCTCCTGACGTCCTTCACGAGATTCGTAATACCCGTGTCTAATAAGACGGGTAGAATGACAGACACAATTTCTTTGCCGTCTTTCCCCTGATTCACGTCTGAAGCCCGAATGCAAAGCTGGAATAGGGAACAGAAAAAAATATCGTCAACAAATTGGTTATTTTTAGCATAGGTAACAATGAAAGCGGAGGTCAAGAATAAGGTCAATACACAGTACGGCAAAATTTTAGACCCCCGACCTAAACAAAAAAAGGTGTTGTAAATTTAACTTGTATATTATTAAGTGCCTATCTTTGGCATTGCATCGCTGATTACGACATGCACACGCCGTCGCCTTAATAAAAAAGCGTGTTATTAATTTAGTCTTATAATAATATATTTTATGTATGCTAGTTTTAAGGTATATATTACTATGGACCGTAGAATAATTTAAATAAGATCTATTACTATTCTATGGTCTGAAATAAATGATTTATTATTATACACTCATTTATTAAAATTCTCGTATAAAATACATTTTTTACTATAGAAAATACAATAAAATTGTATAAAACTATTCTACAGTAAAAAATATATCAAAACGGTAGATCACGCGAAGCTAGGCTCAAGCGGCCGGTGACTAGGGCTGCAAAGAAAGGAACTTCCTGACGATACGTGCCGAGTCCAAGAGTACCGCCTTCTGGATCTGGCCCTTGATCCAACTTCCTAGCGAGAGTCTCTTCAGGTGTTGATCGAGGCTCTTCGCTATTACGCCGTTAACCGAAACGACTATCGGGACTATGGTCGCTGAATCTACATCCCACATGCTGACAACCTCGTTAGCCAAGTCAAGATATTTGCTAAGTTTATCTTTCTCAGCTCTAACGAGGTTAGCATCATGCGGTATGGTGACATCAGCGAGCACCGCCCTCCGTTCTAACCGATCTATCAGTACAATATCAGGCTTATTCGCAAGAATAGTCCTGTCCGTAATGATAGATCGGTCCCAATAGAGCGTGGCACGGCCATTTTCAAGAACTGGCGCCGGTGTGTACTTATAGTACGGAACTTCAGGACCAGTAAGGCCGTATCGGAGAGCAAGTTGCTGGTGTATAATTTTGGCTACTTGGTTGTGTCTGTGCAAGTACTGAGAGTTAGCAAGGTGCGAACAACCCGAAAGTATATGACGGAGGGTCTCCCCAGGAAGATGACACGCTCGACAAATATCGATCGTGCCGTCTTTCATGATATACTTTCGATAATTGTTCGTCTTTACCACCTCGTCCATAATTGCACAGACAAAACCTTCGGTTTCCCCAAAGAGGTCACCAAAGCGTAGCCAGTTCACTGAGCTTAGGAGATCTACATCAGGTCCTGTGAGAACCTTGTAGAATCTCCCATGCAGCTCTTTGCTCTCCCATATAGTCTTCCGGTCCTGGATGCTCATCACCACAGGTTTGCGCCAGTTCTCGTTAGCCAAGGAAAGAGGGGTAAGGTTCTTATCTACTGCAACCACATCGCGATGCATCTGGTATTCAACTTGTAAAAAGTGATTTCTGAGATTGCATACCTCACGGTTGTGTAGAGTCTTGGCGTTTAAAAAGCCACGACCACCACATTTCCGTGGGATATACAATCTCATTACCGAAGATCGAGGGTGTCGCATGCGATGAGTGACTAAAAGTTGACGAACCCTACAGTCCAAGGCGTCTAGTTCTGTCTGAGTCCATCTTAGTATGCCAAACGTATACGTGAGCAATGGCATAACCCAGCCGTTGAAGGCTCGTACCTTGTTGCCGCCTGACAAAAGGCTATTTAGCACTTTTTTGAGGCGACAAAAGAAGCGCTCCTTCACCGACTGCTTTATGTCTCCGTCCACAATACCCAACGCTTCTGGCATACCAAGGTACTTGTAAGTTTCGCCCTCCGAGAGTGATTTCAGGGATATGGTCTCTGAAAGCTGTAAATTATCAGAATGTACAACTTTCCCTCGCTGTATTTGTATGACCGCACACTTATCGACACCGAACTCCATGTTAATAGCACTACTGAATATCTGTGTGATATTCAGAAGGGCCATCAACTGTGTTTTATTCGGCGCGAACAGTTTGAGGTCATCCATATACAGTAAGTGAGAGACGATCTCACCATCTCTCCGAGGGCGATAGCCTATTCCTGAATCCTTCAGTAGAGTACTGAGCGGATTCAGAGCCAGGCAAAACCACAAGGGACTCAGACTGTCACCCTGGAATATACCCCTCTCTATCCTTATCTGATCATTGGTGGCAGGTAGTTCCGCTCGGCTCCCTGGATGACGAAGAACAGTGGTCCACTGTCTCATACATGATCCCAAGAATGATCTTAGAGTAGTATCTACTTTATACAACTCTAAGACCCTCTCAAGCCAAGTATGAGGCACCGAATCATAAGCCTTCTTATAGTCTATCCAAGCAGCCGACAAGTTCCCTCTGCCACGTTTGACCTGTTGACTAATGGCCATGTCAATGAGGAGGAGCTCCTTAGTACCACGGGACCCAACCCTACATCCATTCTGAGCAGGTGCTAAAATATTGTTTGTAACAATATGAGCGTTAATTTTGGTGGTCAAAATGGATGTAAGCAACTTGTAGATGGTGGGTAAGCACGTTATGGGTCTATAATTCTTTGGTTCCGCAGAACTACCAGATTTATGGAGCAGGACAGTTACACCCGTCGTCATAAAATGTGGGAGTGACCCGATCTCAATCGCTTCTTGGAATTGTGCAGCCAAAACCGAATGTGAGCACCGAAACCATTTCAACCAAAAGTTATGCAATCCATCCGGGCCAGGACTTTTCCAGTTTTGAACCGAGCGGATTGCATTACTTATATCTAACCGTGATATGGTTATAGCATCCATGGTTTCGATGTTTTGACATTCAGCACTGACCACATTCATCCAGTCCGCTTCCGTGTGTCCAACCGGTATGGACCAGATGCCTCGCCAAAAATTATTTCCAGTTTCGACATCCGGTACCTGCCCGTCAGACACACGTAGATCAGGTTTCTCCCAGTCACGGTAAACTTTCCTTTGATCACTTTGAAAGATGCGATTCTGCCAAAATCTGTCAACTCTCTTTTTAAATCTTTTTATTCGGCTCGCCCACGCATAGACTTTATTATTATTATTTATTATTGTAGCTCCCAAAAGACTAAAACGATTTGTATTTTTTTTTTACTTCTTAGCTATATTTGAAGAAAATTGGTGCAGTAGTTCTTATGAAATGTTATAATTTAATTTATAGACAATACTGCCAGAGTTTTTTCGAATTCTTGTAAATTTGCTTGTTTAATTGTTATCAGTACCAAGACCATAAAAATATTTGTATTTATTCAAGACAATTGCATCTATTATATCTAGGTATGCGCTATGGAAAGTGAGACGAAATATCTAGTTATACTTTCTTACCTTAGATAAAACGTGAGCCGTGGTTGTGGCCGCTTGCCTTGTGCCTTCGTGGACGTCGTCCATTACACGGAACAGCTCTGTCCATATCTTCGGCAGTTGGTGGATCGATTGGTGGAGGTTGTTCGCTCCTCTGTACACAAAAAAGGTTAAACCCAATCTTACGTAATAATCATAATCATGTTGAAAATAACCTCTCGAATGGAAATGTGTTGGTCCGGAAGCCAGTGCCAGATTTTCATGACCAAGTCCCTCCCAAGCAAAACTTCGTAATATGCAGTAGCGATGACGACATTATTTCAATGAAAGAAGGTTCAAATCAGAATTCTAGAATTTGTGAATTTTAATTTATATTTTATTGATAAATGTATCTTTTAAAGGGCAATGCATACGCTTCTACAACAAAACTCCAAGAGAGTTGCAAAAATTATCACTAAATAAATTAAAAAAAAAATTTAAACATATTCTTTGTAAAAAAGTTTATTACAAAATATCAGATTACTTAGAAGATAAAAAAGCTTGGAACGAGTTTTGCTCCAACTCAAAATCTACCAACTTACAGATAAGCAAACCAAATGTACTAGACACATAAGTTATGAACATACTAGTGGTTTCTTCTCACTTCTTCCACTGGTGGACAAAAAATTGAAGTGAACTATAAAATATGACCTGTCTAAGTGCTTATTTGTAAGCTTAAAGAAATAAAAACTTTTCATTTTCATTGATTTGAACCTATTCCATGGGAATAATGTCGTCATCGCTGCCACTGCCCAACCCACCCACACCTACGGAATCGCAGCTCACGGTCACGAGTATTCATAATATTAATCCCTAATGCAAATTACGAATATTCGCTCGGGAGGAAATAACTGACCAAATTTGTACCTGGCTCACAGACCAAGTTCAATAATCTAAAATGGCGTCAAAATAGCGTGACTAAGCCTCTGTTCAATATGAAATTTGACTTGTCTAAGTGCTTATTTCGTAAGCCTAAAGAAATAAAGTTTTTTAAATTCGAATTTACATGTTGTTATGATCACGTGACGTTATTTTAGCTTCATGCTTTCTTCACCCTTCGCTTTGATTAAAACCTATAGGTTCCTACAAACGGGACAGAATTAATCAATCACATGGTTTAAAATACACCTCGTCTCGTAAAAGTTTCTTGTTGGTAGATTTGGACGATTTGTATTATCTCCACTTAGAATCAAAGCGGACCTGAGTCTGTTAAATTACTCTCTAGTAGTAATAACGTAACCCTTACCTCAACAAATCTGCTAATGCGTTACAGCAAGACATTCTCACGCGCCATTGATTCGCAGTCAGGTTTGCCACAAGATCGTCTAAGATTTCCTTGTGATATTTGTGAACCTACAAAGAAAATTAATTTACGGATAATGCCACTTACGTGAAGCGAATCAAGAAGTATTTAGTTACTCTTTGTTAACTTATTCACGCCAAAACCACTAGCGTAATCGATGTGCCCCATGGCCAAATCGTCACTTTTTTAAGTTTGATGGTGGCCAAATCGCTTTGCCATCCCCAAATAAATAACCTTAAAATTTGCATAGGCATTCTTCATCTGTAACAACGTATAGGCTGCATTTACCCACAAAAGGCTAGTACAGGATCGGACTAGAAGCTACTAGAAAATAAACCGTATTTATATTGTTAAAATACTCAAAAAAAATATGTTAAAGGAGCACTATTTGTCCTGCTGTCACTAATGCATAACTGAGTCCCTATGTATGTAAGTAGTATAAGTATATATATTTTATGATATGTATGTAGTATATTTCCATGTAAGTATTATAAGTATTTTATTTTATTTTATAATATATGTATAACCTGCAAGCACACAGATCCCCTGGTACTGTCCACGATCCTATCCATCCATGGTTGTCTGGTAGAGATCGCTCTTGAGCGATAAGACCGCCAATTGTATCTAGTTTTTATTTTACATTGTCATTTTATACTAAGTGTGCAATAAAAAAATATCTATCTATCTATACTCATAATGGTCTGTGTACTCGGTTGTACTATAGCATGCTAGCCATAGAGTTCTGAATCCAAGATGTCGTGCGTCGGGTCAAATCGACGCGGTAGAGACTTCACGATCTGGGCTAGAAGCTAGTGAAAAATAAAGCTTATTTCTATAGATACAATACTCACAGTGGCTTGTGTACTCGGTACTATAGCATGCCAGATGCTAGCCATAGAGTTTTGAATTCTAGGCGTCGGATCGAAACGGTAGCGATAAAGTCTGGGCACTATCTTGGGCAAGTGTTCCGATAGTTGCGCGCCCGCTTGTAGTGCTATGGAGTGGAAACCGAATGCAGCACCTGAAATTAAATAGGGTAGTCAGGACAGGCTTAACCAAACTCTGGTTTCAATTGTTTAAAGTACAAAATTACTTGATCGTGCAAGCCCTTGCATGTGCAAGAGTCATTGCTTGAACGCTAGCACGCTAGCGCATGTGTACATATCTCATCTGGCAGTCGATACGACTTATAACAAATATTTTCCATTAATTGTTATTTACCGTGAAATGCTTTGAGCAGTTACTGTCTTTCTCTTTGGAGCGAAATAGATTTTTCGAATTATCTTTCTTAAGTATTCAATAATCATTTATTTCGTAAATTTTTGAATAACACGTCACATTCGATTTAACTACAGGTACGTAGAATTTTAGATTAAATTAAGGTCAAACAAATAATATCCCGTTGATAGTAAAAAGGGTAGGGAACGGTAATAGTTTATTGAGTACCTTTCTTTGAGTTCCACACAGAGTTGTGATGAGCAAGATGCATGAACTTGTAAAGTAGATCCGGTTGATTCAGGTCTGACGCGAGGGAGCACAACTCCTTGTATGTTGACAGGTTACCGCTGAAACAAAGTATATTAAAGTTACTACTCAATAATCCAAGTCATTTAAAAGACGATATTTAACACGATTAGATTTTCGAGTTTTCCAATATTTCGGCACAGTTTCATTGGCGTTAAGTTTTTATTGGTGGACATACCAAAATGACTTTGATGTTTTAATTTAAATTTTAGTTTCAAGAGTTTTACGCAATAATCTCCCCCAGTAAGCGCTTTCCCCGAGATTCCCTCCTCAAATATCTTCGTATCTTCGGTGACTTTAGCGACCGACCGTATACCGCTGGTCAACTGTCTATGATCTGACCGACTAGCGCTTGCTGATGGCTTTCATCGAAGTTCTAGTACACAAGGCTTTTGCTTGTAAAGAATAGAAGAACAAATCTCTTACCCAGTAGGCGCTTTCCCCAACTGCCCCTCCTCAAATATCTTCGTATCCTCTGTGACCTTAGCGACTGACCGCTTGCCGCTAGTCAGCTGGTCTATGATCTGACCGACAAGCGCTTGCTGCTGGCTTTCGTCGGAGTTCTGGTACACGAGGCTGAGACCTTTGCTTGCGACGTCTTGGACGATGTCTGGATATAAAAAATATTTATAGGGACATAAGTATCAACAGTTGAAAATCAGCGCTGAAGTTTATGTTTTTGTAGGCAAATATCCATTGCACTTGATTTATGAAACAAAGTTAAACGTTGACGATGTAACGCGGCAGGCGAAGGTTCTCCTGCGCTGTTCTATTCCCGCCTTGGGACAAATGTTTGCACGGTCTGCAAATATGTGTTCTTTGTATTTTCTATGTATAATAAGAATATATATCTATGTAAAGTATTGTATTATGTATATATCAGTCATCTACACCCATAACACAAGCTCTGCTTAGCTTGGGGCTAGATGATGTTGTGTGGATTGTCCAGCATTATTTATTTATTATTAAAATTTACTTACCGCTATTCTCTGATAAGAAGTCCATGAACACTTCCTGTAGAAGTTCCAGCTTGGTCTTTATTGGCTCACGTTCTGGGCAGTTCTTCAAGAGGGCCAGAAGCCAAATGCTGGTAGCCTAAAAACAAAATGAACCTTATTTCTATAAGCATAAAGCATCGTAGTGTTACTTTGGTAACGGTCTTTTTATAGCAAGTTTATTACTTATAAAGTTATAACAAGGAAGATTTAACTTTTTGAAGACCTCAGGGCGCTGTGGGCTAAGGAAATCTGCAACGCATACGATTGTGAGTTCGATTCCCGTTTTCAGATCTTTTTTGTATAATCTGCAGATTCGTTCGGGGTCTGAGTGTGTAAGTAATAAGTATATCAGCCATATGATGCCCATAACACAAGATCTACTTTACTTTGAGGCTAAATAATGTTGTGTGGAAATGTTAAAAGCTTTTATTTATTTTTCGTACCTGTCTTGAATGTGGATGCGGATGTTTCCCAATCTTGAATAACTGTTGCAGCAGCCACTCCAGTAATTCGTCGTTTTCTTTCAACGCCTCGGTACTATTCACTTTGTCGGCGCCCTGTAAATCAAGCAACTCTCATTAGTAAAGATAATATTATCTCATTATTTATTATCAATTATCTTAACCAACTCTCATTAGTTAAGTAGTAATTAATGAGAGTTGGTTCAAACTCTAATAATAAAGAATAAATGATAAAAAATACTTGACACGCCATTTTGTCGCGGCGGCCATCTTGGACCGATTTCCGGGGGTTAAAAAGGGAACCTTGTACCTTATTGCCTATTTAATTGGTGATTTCGCTGTTTTGATTAATAATTAAATAAATGTCTTACCTACTCTTTTGAAAAAGACCTATACATTACTAAGTAGTAAATTAGTGATAAATAACTCTTTACATTTTGTGTGTAAATTATGACCTTCCTATGATACTTATCTTCATTTATACATATTTCGTTAAGAATGTGCAATAAATGTCCGTTTTATAATTACCTTACGTCTTTTGCTGTAATAAAAACTTTTTTACTTTACTTTAACTCCAAATACTTCAAATATTAGGAAATGGGATCTACTGGAAGTACGGAATCAACAGATATTGCAACTTATTTAATAACGATTGATTACTTACCTCTTTAGGCAGTTCAGTCCACATATCGCGGTTTTCGTTAGAATTCACACCTTCGACGCACAGTACCAATGATTCACCGATTTGCAGATGAATTTCAAACTCCTTGCTCTGAAAAAAAAAACATCATCTTTAGACTGTTAACTGTTATAAAAACAGTATTTGATTGAAATAGAGACAAGAAAGACGATGCCCCCTTAGGTTTGCCTACGTTGGTCAGGTTCAAAAGCAGCCTATTGAGTTTATCCATGTTATTTTCTATTTACCAAATATCATCAAAGCACAAGTAACATTAAATCATATCTGCCAGTTACACGAAAATGTTCACATCTCTTCATATCATGCACATTTTAACCAGATAAAAATATTCATTATTAAATCGGACTGAAATAAGCTGCTGTCCTTCCTTTGGGAGGTTCCTTTAGTCGCCTCGACATCTACGGCCACAGTAAAATGAATTCGATTCTGCTTGCAGGATCGCCCCGGCCTTTTCCGATACAAGTTTTGAAAAAATATAGATTAATTTAACTTACGTCCTTAGCCATCTGCAAGAAGCCCATCAGAATCTGCTTAGCGAACGTCAGCCGCTCCCCACAGCACATCAACCCTAGCGTATACAACGCTCGCTCCTTCACTTTACTCGTCAGTTTCACATTCGCAACAATCTTGAACAACCTCTCCGCGACTGTGTACTTAGTTATGACGTCGGTTTCGTCGCTGTTGAACGGAGTGTCGGAGTGCAGGAGTGTTTCTTGTTTTGGTGAGGTTATTGGGAGAGGTAAGCCGCTCGTGCGAGCCAGGACTTGGACTGCGCTGCATGCTGTGCTAACTAAGTGTGGTTGGGTGCTTGCTAGGTGGTTTGCTGAAACAATAAAGACAATTTCGGTTATGTTCGAAGTGTAGAACGATGTGTTTTGCTGGGTGAATTTATGTTTGCTTGTTTTTGGACCTTCGTTTGATCGAAATCTCACCTGATGGTAAGAGATGATTGTGCTATTCTCTTGTCTTGAAGAGACCCAGGTTGATTGATATATGACAGCTTTAGACGACGACGATGCGACGTCAAATCAAGTGATCTCAAAAAAAGTGAAGTCCTTGTATTTAGAAGTGCAAATAAAGGGCCCGCCTATGTTCCACCCATAGTACTTGATGGTGCGGCTCTGAAGGTAGTAAGTACGTTTAAATACTTAGGACATGTCGTCAACAACTCCCTAAGTGATGATGCAGATGTTGAGAGGGAACGTAGAGCTCTGGCTGTACGGGGGAACATGATCGCGCGTAGGTTCGCACGCTGCTCGAGAGAAGTGAAAGTGACGTTATTTAAGGCATACTGCCAGTCTTTCTACTCGAGCAGCCTCTGGCTGAACTGTACCCGCCGCGCAGCCAGCGCTCTACGCGTACAATACAACAACATTTTCAGGATGCTGATGCGGCTGCCTCGCTTTTGCAGCGCATCTGGTATGTTCGCGGAGGCGCGCACGGACAACTTTTACGCGATTATTCGCAAAAAAGTCGCATCCTTATCGCAGCGCGCGCGAGCCAGTAGCAACGGCATCCTGCAAATGCTTATGTCCCGTCTGGACTGTCCCATCCAAAACAAATGGATGAGGATAGTAATGGGGAGTAACTCCATTTAAGTTGTTAGTAAGTAATTATTTTATTTTATTTTATGTGACCTAATATTAATTTGAACCAATTGTATTGTATAATTTTAATTTTATAATGACATTATATTTTAAGTTTTTAATTTGATTGTATTGTTTTATGGAATATGTTTCTGAAATAAATGAGTTAATAATAAATACATAGCAAAGTAGACGATATAAATAAATCTTTAAGAAAATTTGATGAAAAATTGAGAAAATCATTAAGACCAGCTAGGAAAAATAAGCGGCTATCTGAACTTAGCCTAAAAGTTGATGGCATGAACGATCCTAACCTTTAGGCAAATCCCCCAGTTTTTAATTAAAATTATAACCATCGGCGTCAAGCACATACCTAGACAAACAGCGCCCTCTTGGTAAGGCTCCCAGCTAGCCGGACTGAAGCCCTTTCCGCCGAATTTCCCGCGTTTGGACAGCGCCACGCATCTCTCACACAAGTGCGCGAACGCGGACACATAGCCACATTGTGCTTCGAGGTTCTTGTTTCCAATGCCTTGTGCCACGAACTCTTTTATCTAAAAAATAGTTAAAAATTAGTAATGTCTTGGTAACGGTGAATAGAATGCTTGATTCTTTCGAATAGAGACTTGATTGAGCGCGCTACTGATGAATACTGGCTATATACTGTGCTTCCGATTCTCCGGTAGAGTGCTCCCCTAGATCTTCTGCGGGCTGTGAGGTATGCCTCCCTCTGTTAATTTATAAGCAACGCCCGCAACAAAATTTGCATCGTACAAACATTTGTCCCAAGGCTGGATTCGAACCCGCAACATTCTGCGTCGAGACACATCAGTATGGATAAAGTATTGATCAAAATATCTACTTAATCTATAATAAAATATACCTTAGTAAGCGTACAACAAAATATTATATTGCTTTCGGGTTACCATAATACATTGCTGACAAAAATATCAATGAAAATTTACCTGATTATCAATAGCAGACTTTTCAGAAGTGTGTACTGTGATAATTGAATATATCACCGCCGCGATATCTCTTATTTCCTCCTTGGTGCTCGTAGTGAAGAGATTGCGGAAGAATGGCAGTAGGCTCGTGTATTTAGGAGCCATCTTCTCGGGGACGCATCCGACTACGTCCAGAAAACAGGTGAGCGACATGATATCTGCAAGAAAAGATTTACTTTCTTTAAGAAAAATCTAGAGAGAAAATTATATTTGGTTATTTAATTTGATGGATATTCGGAAGGCATTGCTCTACCCATCTTATTCCCGCTGGATCCAAAGCCAGCTGGCAAAGGTCTCCGGTCTTTCCAAGACATCAGCATCGAGGTAGTTTTGATATATTCAAGGTTACATAATGTATTAAAATAAAATGCACACAAACAATGTCTCGGAGGCTCAACTACTCCCGTGGCTCAGCGAACCAAAGTGGGCCAAGATGCCTGCAGAATTTGGTTCTGAACTGTATCTCGCTGCTTCGAATTTGTTTAGATCGGCATTCATTAATAACAGAAGGCGTTCTACAGTATTGACGATAATATGTGCGGAAAATTACATTATATTTTAAGTAGGTATTATTACTTAGTTATTATTTATTAATTTCGTGCCTATTCCAAATAAATAATGCTAGACACCATTTAGGCCCAAGCTAAGTAGATCAACTTACCAGGACTAGCATTCATCAGCAAAGTAATCAAGGACAGGTAGTTATCCAAAACCTTAGTATCAAGCAGGTTGTCGTAGATATACTTGGCGAGGACAGGCGACGCTGCGTTCGGGTGGTTCGAGCAATCCTTTAGATTCGCGTCGCGGTTTAACGACATGCGGAGGTAACGGAGGATCTAAAACATAAATATAATAAATAATAAAATTTTATTGCCAAAAAAGAATTATTACAAACACATAACATAATTCATTTGTAGTTTACATTAGAGACAAGTCCAGTATATCGAGATTCTAGTCCAAACTATTACGTAGCCTCAGCTGCCTAAACTAGACTGAAAAGTCTGTAATATAGGCAGCTGTGCTCCCCCTACTATGATACACAAATTGTTTGAAAGATGACGATAAAATAAATAATTTAACATACAAAAAATTATGGAATTATGATAAAAATTGGCTCGGTACTATTTTAATCATGTTACAAATAATCTACTTAGATAAATAGTAAGAATTCAGACAAAAAAATATATAATTTGATTACTAATACTGATTACAAATTGATGCGTGAATAGATTGATGTACAATAAATTATTACAGATTGTTTAGACATTACAAGTAAATAAAATTTAATTTGATTGATTAAATAAAATTGACTCTATGTAGAAATAATTATTACTAAAATTATACTAATTAATTGATTTAACTAATTTTATAGAAAAACTAACCTACAGTATTAAGATTAAGCTTATGAGTTACTCTAAATTGTCATAATAACAGCTAAATATTATGCGATTTATATAGAGATAGAGGAGTGAAGTAGATTTAATCACTTCATAACAATTAGCAAGTCCTCGGTACTGTCATACGAATGGTTTTTAAGAATATTAGAGATATATGCTTTCAATTGAAAAAAGTTAAGATCACGTAAGCGTTCCTCTTTAGAGAGCCTATTGTACAAATAACTACCCAGAAAACAAGGAAAATGCTGAATAAAAGTAGTGGAAGGCTGCATTCCGTCAAAAACTCTATAAGCACGCCGTCCTCCTCGCGCTGCTGGACAAAATCTATGCTGTCTTATTATAAGTCTTAATATGAATAATTGTCGCACTGTTAAGACGTTAGTCTCTTTGTAAAGTGTAGTAGTAGGGAATCTATAGGGCATGAAATTACTGACTTTAAGCACGGCGCGCTGTGCCCTTTCTAATGTGAGCAAAAGGGTTTTATGGGCTCCACCCCAAGACTCTATGCAGTATGTAAGTAAACTTTGACAAAGGGAAAAATATATAATGCGAATAGTGTCCTTGTCAGTGACATGACGAATGTTCTTAAAAATAGCAATGAGTTTTCTTACTCTACCTACAAGCGTCGATATATGTTGATCGAAAACTAATCGGGTGTCAAGTGTCACACCAAGATAGCGAATATCAGATGCTCTTTGCAGCTTAGGACACACACAAGAGTTCTGGGCACATAAGTTGGGTGAGGTAGAAAACGTGTGGGCAACAATGTTAAAGTCAAGGGGCGGTTGGAATTTATTAATTAGAGAGAATGTCATAATTTTGGTTTTAGAGACATTTAACTTAAGGAGACTACTGAATAGCCAATTGGTTACAATATTAAAACCTTTCTGGGCGTTACAGAAAACAGTGTCCCAGCTCTCTCCCCTAAAAACAAGCGCGGTATCATCTGCATATGTAAAAATATTACCCGACGGTAATTCCAAATTACACAGTTCATTTAGAAAGGCAAGGAAGAGTGTCGGACCAAGAATACTGCCTTGGGGCACTCCGAATTTGACTGGAACATATGAGCTGGAAGTATTAGCGATGCTTACACATTGAACTCTATCTGTGAGATAGTCTTTAAATAGTTGTAATGGAAAACCACGAATACCCAGTCTCTCGAGCCTCTGAAGAAGGTGGGGAATAGAAACAGAATCAAATGCTTTTTCTAGGTCCAAAAAAATTGCCAAGCACTTGTGTCCAGAATCGAGACCACGGGCAATAGAGTCAGTAAGGTCGCAGACAGCATCAGCAGTTGATATGTTTTGGCGAAAACCGTATTGATTGGTTGAGATAAGGTCGTGGTGCTCCAGATAATTAACCAGCCGCTTGTTTAGTAAACGTTCTAAGATTTTTGAAAAAGTAGGGAGAATGGAAATGGGCCTATAGTTGTATACTTCACTCTTGGAACCAGTCTTGTAAATAGGTATAATAGTGGCCTTTTTAAAAGCTTTCGGAAAGCAGCCTTGTTTAATAGCCAGGTTACATATGTGTGTTAAGAGGCCCGCCAAGATAAGCTTGTTCTCTTTTAGTATGCGAGAAGATATACCATCATACCCCGTGGAAGCCGTATTTTTGAGTGAGTTTATGATCGCGACAACCTCAGTAAGATCTGTTTCTAGCATCACAAAGGAATTGCACTGAGAAGGACTCGACGCAGAGCTGTAGAATGGACTATCAGGGGTGGGAATGGAAGAATTATGAATTAAACTATTAGCTATATTCTCTCCCACGCTAGCGAAATAGTTATTTGCACTATTTACGGCATCTAAGGGACAAGAAGCAGCAGTGAGAAGTTCTGTAGAATGTGATTTCTTAGGTTTCATGTTAGTAACGCTGCTGATAACTTGCCACATCTTTTTCCTTGTATTAGCTTGTTGAATCTGTGTGCGTTCAAACGTTAGTCTAGCTTTGCGTAAGATACGATTCAAAAAGTTACGATATCTTGTGTATGTTACTTTTAAAGTAATACTTTCAGGGGACTTTCTCAGGCAACTGTGCAAGTGATCTCTATTTTTCATGCATCTGATTAACCCAGGTGTTATCCACGGTTTAATAGGAGTCTTGCGCTTAGCCAAGTAAACTACCGTTGTACGGGATTTTACGATATCCGCCACCATATTAGTGAGAATTTCAGCAGCAGTATCGCAGTCTATGCAGTCCCATACGCACTGAAAGTTCGCCTGGTTAATATCGCTGTGAATTTGGTCATAATTTATCTTAGTTATTCCTAATCTGGGACATCTTGAAACTCTATTTTTAAAATCTAAGGATAGTATTACAGTATAATGATCAGTGAGGCTATTTTCAACGACAATGGTCTTGGATTTAAGTTTAGTCATCAGCATCACGTGATCGAGGCAGCTAAAGGCTCGAGTATTAAAAATGTGTGCTGGAAGAAGGCCATGCGAAGCAGTGAGATTCAAATATTCAGATGCGTGTCTGTCCTTCGAGTCCGGTTTTATGTCAATATTTATATCGCCTACAATTGCCACCGTCTTATAATTAGACAAAGACCTAAGCGTGTCATCTAAGGAGTGTGTAAAATTATCAATATTAACGAATGAGGGAGGTCTGTAAATGGCAATAACGGCAAAACGTCTTTTTTATAAGTAATAATAATGCAATTAGCGTCACAGAATTTCGGTTCATAAATATTACAGGGGAGGTCTGATCTTGTTAGAATTACTAGTCCGTCGTTTTGATTATGCAGCCTAGTAGAAACCGTAGTATTGTAGCCACTTAAACTCGGGGTCAGAAATCCTCCGGACAGCCACGACTCTGTAAGGATGATAATATCCTGCTCCACGGATATTCTATTGAGTAAAGTATAAAATCCATCCAAATTGCGATTTATACTTCTAATGTTTTGGGCGATTATGTTTAGGCAATTTGACTTAGGATCGTTCATTATAGTGGAACAGGTTTCAGGTGTACATGTAAAAGCGTTAGACACGCTCAAATCATCTAATTGGCGCTCAATATCTAAAATTGTATCCATCATACAAGATATTTATATAGTAAAAGACCATAAATTTGTGCACAACTGCAGACATAATACCAGAGAGCATGAGCAGCACTAAAAATTAAAATAGAGCTTACCTTTTGTTTACATTTTTTATCAATAAGATCACACACAGAGGAATCGCTTGAGTATCGTTGAAAGCAGTATTTCGTTTTATATTCTTGAGAGCTTAATAAACCAATAATATCGTTTGTGTACCGTAGGATAATAAGATAATTGTTATTTATATATCTATACGTGCGTGTGTTAAGTTTTAAACTTAGCATAGTGTTACTTAAATTAAAATGGTCAAACAAAAATAGAAAAAAGTTTAAGCATGCATTATAAAGTAAAGCTTCAGTCGTCTCTAGTCATTTAGGATTTTCTAGCTCCAGCTTATCAAGATCCGATTCATGGTTTATGCGGATATGAGGCGCGCCATCCTTTTTACGTAGGTACACAACGCTATTCGCGGTCCAGCAGTGGTGGTAGTTATGTGAATTCTTGAATTCACGCGCTAAGCGGAAAAGTTGTTTAGTTTTAAACGTCAGACATTCTGAGACGTAGACAGGTTGAGAGGGACCTTTCATACGAAGGTGACTTGTAGAGAGCTTGTCGCTGCCTTTCCTATCCTTATTAAACCTTTTCGCTGAGCTTAGAACGGTTTCTTTTTTCAGCACCGTGGTGAACTCGACTGTAATCGGTTTATTAATATCTCTGTTGCTGTGTTGTCTGTAGATATCCTTTATCTCAGCCTCATGAATCTTCGTATTAAGAGTCGTTCCCAGATTGATGATCAGATCTCGTAGTTGGGCCTTCGACTCAGTTAGACCGGTGGAACTCTCAGCCTTTGGCATATTTCTTATTTCGAGACAAGAGCTACGTGCTTTGCGCTCTAGGAATTCGACTGCGCGCTCGAGCGAGCGTATGTAGTCCTGATCTTGCTCACGGGTTTTCTCTAATCTCTTTAGGTTAGCGACAGTTTCCTCTTGTCGCGCTGAAAGGTACTCGAGTGATTTAGTGAGTTCAGAGACTTCTGAGCTCAGCGCTGCAACGGAGACCTGAACGGACTTTTCTATAGACGTTTGTAGAGACGAGAGTTTTTTGTCCTGCTCCTCCGTGAACTGACTAAAAAGGGAACGCATTTCTGAAATTATTGTGCATTTGTCTATTCTGTCAGTGCTGTCGACTTTACGTTTCATGCGTTTAGAAGCTGAATCCTCCTGAAACTCCGATTCCAGTGTTCGTTGCGAGAAAATAGAGTATAGTGGAGTATCCGTCGGAGCTGGATTTTTCACTGAGCTTTCAGTCGCGCTCGAGGCATCAGGAGTCTGTGGTGGGGTCCGATTGAGAGGAAACATTACGTTGATGTATTTCCTTATAAAGTTCTAGTAGTGATGGCCAGTCGAGCAGAGAGTCTTGCTATTGCAAACAATTCAGGCGCTCTGACTTGCCTCCTGACGTGACCGATTTTTGTGTTTGCTCTTACGAATTGTAAGTATTATTTTTTGTAATGTGGGTACTTAAGTGAATGTTGACTCACAATTTATTTTCGATGTTTTCAGTTTTTGCACCATAAATAGCTCTTGAATTCCGAAATTAATTACGTTAATCCGTGTAGAGGGTCGTTCTGCGAACGTTGATCACTTTTGTTGCACTATTATGTAGCTTAAATCTGCGTACTGAATTAAAATCGACGGAGCAAAATACGACACGTCTGACTACGACGGACCCGAGGGGGGGAAGATAGATAGAAACACTTTATTATACCACACAAAACAGAAATTAACAATAGAATAGAAAATATATATATATATATATAAAGGGCTCTATCGCTGAGAGCGATTTCTTCCAGGCAACATTAGGATGGACTGGATAAGAAACAATATAGACGGTGGCACTTTAATAAATATAAGCAAGTATAAGTTTTTGAGGGGCTATATAATAATTGACTTATGCATAAAATGCGAGATATGTTTATCATTGGCCTTAACATCCACGGAGATTGGTTTATGTAGGGTTTGTTTGTCGGCGCTTTAGTTTGCCTAACCATTAACGCGGAGTGAGGCAGAGGAATGGAGATTTTAAGCAATTCCATTGGTTAAATGGATTTGCATTAATGTTGCAATAAGATTTTTTGGTTTCATCATCATCATCATCAGCCCTTGTCCCACTACTGGACTAACATAAAAAAATGTATTGGTTTCTTTACCTCTCGATAAGTTATAGGATGGAACTGAAGAACTTGATTGCTGATCACGAAGCGATGTTTGGCGTTAGATCCCTTCTTCCGCTTCTGCATTTGATCCCACACGTATTTCACCATAGCCTTAGATGGATAGAAAACACTTTATTACACCACACAAAACAATACAGAAATAAATATAATTATAAGTATTGATACAGCGGGTATTTATCGCGTTTATTTGCCTATTTTTACGTCGGGAAAAAAAGGTAAATAAACTCGATAAGTACAAAATATTTAGAAATAAATATTTTGAATAGAGGAAGTATAAAGGGCGGCCTTATCGGTGAGAGCGATCTCTTAGATAAATCTATATTTAACGATTGATTAGAAATTGTGATCAATATATTTGACAGACTGATCGACAAATCATAACACTCACAATCACAACTCGATAACGTCAAATTTATCTTGCTAGATTTCACTGGTTCATTACAATTCAAATAAATAAGAGCTGTAATTACCTTGAACTTTGGCACTTTAAACTCCTGCTCTGGTTCTTTGTTTCCGTCAGACTTGGACGAATCTTCGTCTAGATTGACTGTTGTCGTCTCTTTCTTTGACACGTTGTTGACCACATCTTCTATCTCCACTGGGCGGGAAGTTCCGTATAGACATTTTAAGGCTTCGTTTGAGATTTCATCTTGGCTATTTTAGGGATGAGATAATGGAAAATGTCAATGATTTCAATTATCTTCCGAATATAGTTTTATTGCACCAGATATGTGATAGATGTATATTTGTCAAATATTATGAGACAAATGACGAAATGTTTCAAATATTTAAGGCTGGTGTTCACAAAAAATAATCGGACAATTAGACAGCTTCTCGTAGGTTAACTTTGACGTTTAATGTATGCAAACTTGTGACAAAAACTAGGCTAAGCTTCTCTCAAATTAAAACATTGGTTGAACAGTATTTTGATCATATTCTGACCTATGTCAGCAGAGAAACTAACGCAGGCTCTAACCGCTTTTTTGGCGTCGTATGGGGTAGGCCTATGTCCACCAGTGGACGTGTGTGGGCTGCTATGATGATGTTCTTACCTGTCTCCACTAGCCATCAGCAGTAGGTATCTGGAATGTATGTAATCCTGCGGGAAGACCGTCGCGGAGTAGCGCATAGCTATGTAGCGAATCATTGAATCCTCACTCTGCATGTAACTGTGTGAGATTGAGAGATGAAAGACATTAATTATATTCAACAAAATTTAACAAAAATTAAACGTGTGCGTGTGGTGATAAAATAGCCATGTTGTTATTTAAATAAATAATGCTGGACAATTCATACATCATTATCTAGCCCCATGGTAAGCAGAGCTTGTGTTATGGGTACTAGATAACCGATATACAATACAATACATTACATAGATAGATATTATTTATTATGCATAGAAATCAACCAGAAAATTTATCGCTATTATGTCACCATATAAACCTAAAGCGATACCAGTGTCGTTAGTTTATCGTGGTTCAAGCGTACTAAACCAAAGGAAGAAAAAGACAAACAACACAACCGAAAGCCGATTTTTGAAGTGAACACTTCTTTAGGCGCGTTTAGCACTTTTTGGGTGAACAAAAGTCATGGCACTCGCGTCATCGTCACCGAAAGCTTTCCTGTGCACTTTTAGCGTGTAACTAACCGTCACCGCACGCTTCCCAGTATAATAAAATATAAAATTACTTAGTTTTCACTTCAATCGGCAGTCCCCAATGACTGGCCCGCATTGTTTTTTTATGAAGTGATTGGAATGATTGAATTTATTGGAATTAGGGCCCAGGCAATAAAACTTACTGGTCTAACAAAGCGAAGAGTGCCAATGCCTGTGGCTCGTCGAATTTACTCGTGGCCTTTTTGACGTCAGTAGCAGAGCTGTCGTCTACCTCCATTTTGCTAGAGCTCGCTCCCTGCTCGGGCTCAGACGGATTTGGTTTACCTGCCATGAATAAAAAAAAATATTATACAGGAAAACAAACAAATTGAATCAAGTTGGCACCGCATAACACGAGGGTTTTTGCCGTAATCACCAGGCTTGGCAGACGGGTTGGTGATCGCAGTGGAAGCGTTAACTAGGAAAATTAAATTTCAAAATTCACCCACAAATATACAGACAAAATAATTTAAAAAAATGTAATTCGCCATTTTGTGTTGGCAGCTATTTTGGATTTAAAATGTACCATAATGAATAGTGCTTTACTAGTTAAGCCCATTCATTTGATATCATTTATATCTAGTAGATAGTGCTAAGAGTGCAAAAAGAGGCCGATTTATAGCTCGCGTATATAATCAAACAATTTCTGACTAATAAACAAACTATCTGACGGGGGCATTCAAACCTTCAGCCCTCAAAATTACCTTTAAAAGTATTCTTGTAAGCCACACAAAAAGAGGTCTATTTATAGATCGCGCAAATAATAAAAAAAAATCTGATTAATATTTATTTGACGACCGATGTGGCGCGGTGGGCGAAGGTCCGCCTGCGACGCAGGAGGTTGCGGGTTCGATTCCCGCCTCGGAACAATTGTGTGTACGATCTGCAGATATTTGTTCCGGGTGTTCTGGTCGTTTTCTATGTATAATAAAAAATATCTATCTATGTAATATATTGTATTATGTATATCAGTTATCTAGTACCCATAACACAAGCTTTGCTTACCATGGGGCTAGATAATGCTGTGTGGATTGTCCAGCATTATTTATTTTATTTTTATTTTATTTATTAAAACTATCAGACCAGGCATTCCACCTTCAGCCCTCAAAATTACCTTCAAAAGTATTCTTGTAAGCCACAGCCATTTCCAACAACGCATCACGCAGTGCGGTCTTCACTTCTGGCGGCGCTTCTGGAATCTTCTTCACCAGTTCTTCTAGTAATGTGAACTCAGTGCTGATAGTTTCAGGGCATTTCACTGCCAGTCGACCTGCGAATGTATTAACGATGGTAATTTACAGCTGATCTATTAATTAATTTACCTATGTTTATACATGCCGACCTCTGTGGCACGATGGACGAAGGGCCGCTTGCGAAGCAGAAGGTTGTACGATCTACAGATATCTGTTACGGGTGTTCTGGTCGTTTTCTAAGCATAATAAAAAATGTATATCTATGTAATGTCTTGTATTATGTATATCAGTTATCTGGTATAACACAACATAAGCTTTATAATTACTTTAAATAATGCTGGACAATCCACACAGCATCATCTAGCCCTAAGCTAAGCAGAGCTTGTGTTATGGGTACTAGATGACTCATATAATTAATACAATGCATTACCAAGATAAATGTTTTTATTTATTTATATCATAAAATAATAACTATGCGTCATAAAGAATTAAACATATACAAAAAAGTTCAAAATAAATAAGAATAGAAAATATAAATTCTCACCCAAGCACATGCAAGCCTTTGGCTGATCCTCCAGACTCTCGTCAGATCTGATGAGCTTCAAAATCCCTTGAAGGAATACCGACGATACCTTCCTCAATTGGGTTATCTCACCACTATAACAAAACATTTATAACGATTATTGTGATATATCTCACCACTATAAAACCTTTTTAACGATTAGTAGAAGAACTTTAATCGAGTATAAACTTAAATACTATGTGAAATATAAGTAAACACACAAATCATAACAAATAAAATTAAAATTCACATGCATGCAGATATATGTAGATCATTTATGTAAGGAATATTTTTTGAAGGAAAGATTTCAAGTCGACAAGACATGTAAATTAAAAAAATTAAATTATTTTGATGTGGTCTGTTGCCAGATTTTGTAAAGTTTTTATACCTCTAATTATGTAAATAAATATGTTTTGCTGTTTACATAAAAATTGTAGATCAAGAGTATGGACCTTATTTACTAATTGTTAATGGAACAAAATATCTTACCCATTTATAACGTTGAGGAAAAACATAAGAGCTAAGTTCCTCAGTCTTGGATTAGTGTTTGGGTCGAACAACGAAGAAAAAATCACCTGTCAACATAAATATTATTTAAAATACCTTCAAGGGAATACCAGCTTTATTTTCAAGAAGTTACAGTATAATTAATTACCTGCACACAATGTGGGAACATAATAGCTGGTCCAGTACATTTGTTCAAATACAGTATCAACTTCAAACGCAGTCTTGTGCATGCTGGGACCTAAAATATTAAAAAAAAACATTTGGATGAAGTAAAAAACTAATTATTAATAACTTAGCTTTTTCGCCCTTCGCATGCGTTGTTTCTATGGAAATGTTGTTCTATGGAAGGGTCTTTCTATCTTATGGGAACTGACATATGGGATATAAAGTTGCCTATATTTTATTCCCGGCCTGGGATGGGCTGGGATATAAACGTTTCCATAGTAGAAACTAGTACTTTAATGTACAAATTAAGTGGAGTGATAAATTTATTTAAGTTTGAGTCGAGTAAGAGTCGAGGTTATGACTATAAATATGTTTTTTGTGACTCACCTTACGGTCATCTTGAGGTACTTTCATACCGCCCCAAGTACCCAGATATAGGGAGTATAAGGGAGCCACTACTGAGGGCTGAGACCAATCCACTGAACTAAAAAAAAAAAATAACTCTGTTAGTAAAATATGGTATAAACACGGTTTGAAGATATCAAGCTTGGTTATCGTTCATCATAATAATAACCAGCCAATATTGGTCCACTGAAGTTTGAAGTATGCTGAACGTAGGCCTCCCCTTGACAAGTGCCTTATTGACTTTTATCTCACGGGAGTAAAAACCCCCGCATAATCCCACGCGGGTTGGAGGCGCTGCTGCCCGTTCCCCAGTGAGGTATATCCCTTAGTCGCGTCCTACGACACCCACAGGAAGAGTTGGGGTGGAGCAAATTCCAAGCCGGCACCACACGGTGACCTACAAAACAAAGTCGTTCTCGCGTCTAACAAAGACTTCATCATCATCATCATCAGCCTATAGCTGTCCACTGCTGGACATAGGCCTCCCCCAATGATAAAGACATACTATCAACATTATTATTTATTAATGCGCTGGCTGTCTGTCTTACCTACTGAGCCTGTAGAGAGGGTTGCACGCATGGTTGGCAACATTAAACCGAGAGTCAGCGGCGGCGACGATGACCGTCAGGAGACAGTCATTCATGTTCAGAATATCCTTGCTAATGAAGTTTATTATTGACAGCTTCATCTGAAAATGAAATTATTTATTTCACCATTAATTTGATTAACTTAATAAAGTTTATAAATGGTGGATGCAACCCATTGAAATGAAATGACAATGTTTTATGTATCAAATCTACACAGCATAATAACTAAAGGTTAAACGAGTTAACGCCGCGAACTTGTCGGTAGGCGAGACCTAAATGCTATCTCACCTGACATAGAGTCTGTGAAAAAAGAGAAGTCTCGTGGCGAAACGCTGAACTAACATATTACCGCAACAAAAGTAGTACATTGGCACATGCGCGCCCTCAATTCCTAGGAGACTTCTCTTTTTGCACAGACTCTAGTGTGCGAAAGGGTGCGCTAGGATGAAGATGAAAATGCACAACGCGCGGCACTCGGTCACTTTGTTTCTGCATTTTGCGCTGTGCGGACGTTATTTTGTGATCAAGTTAAGTTTTGACGTTATTTGTTTTTTTATAAATAATTTAGATTTCTTTGGAAATTCTTTTGTTTTAAATAAAATCCGCTATTGATTCCTAAAAATATTATCTAATGGAGTTTATATACTTTATATACTCTATTAGATCCATTAGATTCTAAATATGGATATATATTGTTTGACTCTTACCTCCTCAAGTTGTGTGGGGTTAATCTGATTTTTGTCAATAATCCTCTTGTAACTCTTCATGCTCATACCAGGCGGCACTTGGAATTCACTCTCACCAGGGTTAGGTAGGGCCCTGACGAAACATACATTTAAATAAATAATGCTGGACAATCCACACAGCATCATCTAGCCCCAACCTAAGCAGAGCTTGTATTATGGGAACTAGATGACACACTACATGACATTACATACATACATATATTTTTTAGTTTACAAAGAAAACAACCAGAACACCCATAAAAATATCTGCAGATCGTACAAACATTTGTCCCGAGGCGGGAATCGAACCCGCGACCTCCTGCGTCCTGCGAGGTTGTCAAATATTTATTTATTTCTTTACTGAATATACTAAAATAAAACAATAAAGAAGTGATAAGTGTGCTAACTATAATCACTATAGTAAAGACTTGTTGGAATAAGAGGTATATTCAACAAGAATATAATTGTTGTTGAACACCTATTTTCTTAAGAAACAACCAAGTTTAAAATCCTTGCCTGTAAGGTAGCAGTAGAACATCGGTTGCAAACTTCAGTATCAGAGCAGCTACTTTGGGTTTGTCCTTCAGGTTGAGATCTGTCTCCTTTATTTGTCCAAGAAGTGGCATTAGCAGCATAAGGATTCTGAAAGATATTTAACATTGATCATTAATATATTATAATTGTTAATTCTACAATAAGACAAAAGATGATATCATTTCATAGGGAGCATTCCACAAATGATAAATTACTAAGATGCTAAGAAATTACATAATAATTAGCATTGCAGTTCCAAAAGAAAATATCTCAAAAATGTAAGACCTCAACCCCTAGTTGCCTGGAAGAAATCGCTGTAAGCGATAAGTTGTTATTTTGTTATTTTAAGTGCAATAAAGTGTTAATTCATTCATTCATTCGAATTTGTTGCCTGTGTGGCACATGAATTTGCTTATGGTTGGCCAGAATTAGGGACTCTTTGCCCAACAGTGGGTGAGTTGTTGATAGTGATGAACTGACTTACTGGTCTTGATGCCCCTGTGGCTTATTCTCAATGGCACTGATGAGGGTTGGCGCCAAATTTAGCCGTTGCTCTTGAGGCAGTCTTGGAAAGCCCATGGTTATATAAATAATGGTGAAGTTCTGGAATAATAACAAATATTTACATTATTCAACCTATGAAACTAATATTAGGAATGCTTGGCTTTGTATTATATGTGGCAGTGAGTCATTTTCCAATCTTTAAATCCAATAAATTAGATTCCGAATACTAGACAGTATTCGGAATAGCAAGCTAGCAATACAATTGGAATGATATAGCCTTGGACAATAGTGATGTTTTTTTATTTATTTTTTGTATCATGAAAGTTATATCTAAGCAATATTTATAGTAGCTTCTACAATATTTTAATTCGCTTCAGAAAGTGGTACATGTAAACCTGTTGTTGAAAGTGGTACTTACAACAATGAAACTGTTAGATGTTGCATCTGAATACAGTTGAAGTAGGGTTTGAACAGGCAACTGTACTTCAGCTCGGCACTTCACTCGCTTGCTCACATGGATCAACAGTTCCATCACTTTCTTTCGCACCTAAAATAAGGTAATAAACTATTGATGTATAAGCTTAGAAAATGGTGCATCATCAAAAGGTAAGAGAAGAGCATAATCAATTGGTACCATAATGCTCAATTTGCTATGCTTATGTTTGAAATAAATTTACACAAATGCAGAGGTATAGTTAAAACATAGTCAGACAGGTCTTAAAAGTACTATAACTTAACATCTGTCCAGTGTAATATTACTATATTACGCTGAACAGATGTTAGGTGCTGATTTATGAACTGAACATACCTGTTCATGGCTTGATGATAGCTTGAGAATAACAGGTGGCAGAAACCTGTTCAGGCAACTCTCCAGCTGCTCATCGCTATCTGCATTCCCAAGGCGAAGAAACACTCGATCTAACAGCACTAAAACAAAACCCGGCAATTAATATAGGCTCGAGCATCCCGGTAGAACATTATGGTCAAATTGCCATGTTTTTAATCGTTAGATCAAAAGGTAACTGGCTCGTTGCTGATACACAACTTACTAAGATCATTTGAACCATCATTTGCGCCCTCCGTCACTTCCATTTCAGACATTTTTGATGATTTTTACGAGAATTATTAGTAAAGTTCGAAAAAAGAACAATTTCAATTCCACAATCTAACAATGACAATCAAAAATGTTGATTATTGTTTGGCTTGACAGTTGACTTTGACCACAATGACACATGTTGTTCAGTTTGACAAATTTACAATAACAGTTATATTAAAGTTGCCTTGTTCGATTTTGATTAATATTTCGTTCGGAACTTCGTCCATGATGATTCGCACGTGGTTCGCATAGAATAATATTCTGCGATCACAAACAAATACTAGGTATCTAGATTTCGGGTCACATACAAAATCAAAGCTACAAGCTGTCTTCCTAAATAAGAGCGCACTTGAGGTAAGTAAATGTAGAAAAAAAAAATACTTTTAGCATTAAACCACATCGCGGCATTGTGAAACGACGACGACGTGTTTAAGTTGGCTGTGAACTTTTTTTTTGTTTCAATCGAAGTAAACAAAATAAGAGCTCAAATTACAAGTGCGCTCTTATTTACGGAGATGGACTTAATAAAGCACGAATAATATTTCTAAAATATACAAATACTTTAAACCGCGGAATTAATCTACCACGGTAATTTAATTTAAACATGACTTATGTTACGTTGAAAACAACAATATTGCGTCGAGGCCGTCGATGTCCTTCGCATATTTGTTTGGCACATCTAAATGCTAAACAATCAAAAAACCGACACATTCTTTATGACTTCACTTTCTAAGTACGGGTTTGACGGTATTTACAAACGGACAGCTGTCTATTTAAAGTTACCCAAAATCAGCTGCTGTAACATATCCATTAAGGTTCTCTTATTATACGGCACATTATGTATGTACTCCTTCCCGAGGCTTAAACAACCATAGAATGTTCCGCCAATGGCAGAATTTTCCATGGCTGTAAGTGCAGAGGCATACACCGCCGAAGGCGGTCCATATCAGGACATGACACAAAAATATCTGACATAATTAATTCTAAATTCAATTCAATTCTAAAATTATAATGTACCTACACAACTATTAACTCTTTATTTTACTATTATTATTATTGTTTTAAAAATTGGGATATGGAATAAAGCTGTTTTTATTTTATTTTATTTATAAGTGCAGAGGCCCGGGGGCCATGCTATTAATGTTCAGCCCGTAAATTCCATACTCAGAAATTACAGCCTTGGAATATGCTGCCATCTATGTATAGAAACTCCTGGGCTGTAACGTCCCTAGTTGTTTCTGGATTGGCCGTGTAAGCTTGGCACTTGGCATGGCATTACCCTGACAGGGTTTGATTCGTTCGTAAACGTCTTCCACATTGAGGTGAATTCGTGAAAAAAAAGAATAAAACCAATCAAACCATTGCGTACGGATCTGTCGATTTATCTATTTGTTTATCAATTTCCTTGTTTTACAGTGCGTTTTTAGCAAAAATTCCAGTTCAACGTAAACTAAGAACAGATGTTTGTCAATTTTATGAGTAAATAACAAACATGGGCTTTGATATCAAAAGATTTCAAGACGTTGACGAAGAGCTCATTTGCCCTATTTGTTCGGGGGTTCTTGAGGATCCGCTGCAGGTTGGTCTCATTCTACATAATAGTTTGGTTATACAACTATCACTTATTATTTCCTGTTGATAAATTGTGTTGTAACTTGGTTTTTAGGCGCCCGGGTGTGAGCACGCTTTTTGTCGAGCCTGTATCCACGAATGGATCAGTCGCCAGCCTACATGTCCTGTAGATCGCCAGGCAGTGACCGCTAGCCAGCTCAAATCAGTTCCGAGAATACTACGCAACCTGTTGTCCAGGTTTGTATCGTGCCACCTATTTCATGTTAGTACTGGATTTGTAGGTCAGACAGACCCCTCTATTGTTTCAGCTTATGTCATAATATCTTTGCTTCAAAATAATTGTAAACATAGGTGTTGAATAGGCTACTTCAAGCTAAAAATTTTCAATACATTAGACCACATGAATATTCATAGACCAATGTTTGATTTGATATCAAGATCATTATCATAACAAGATTAATGTCATCATCAGCTGTTTCTAGCGCCTTAGTCAGCATAATGTTACTTTATTTTTATTTAAGTAGGTAGTAAGATTAGTTTTGAGGAAATCATTAATTTATTAATGAAGCATTTAAGTAGAAAACCATTAAACTTTGACCTACCTCTAGTCTACATTGTCTATAAAAGTCAGCAGTAACTGTTATTGTAAATATTAGTTCTAATTTGTTAATAATATGTATTGTGATTTGTTATATGATCGATATAGATCTATAAAAGTCTATGAAGGATGCCTAGATAGTGTCCTTAATATTAAATTACTATAAATCTCTATTTTTAACCAAAAGGCAGGTTGTAATTATCAAGTTATAACAATTGAACTATTTGCTTTTCTTTCAGACTACAGACAAGCTGTGATAATCAACCTCATGGGTGTAATGCCATCTTAAAATTAGATCTCTTACCAGCACATTTAATTGAATGTAAGTATTATAAACAACATGCGCCCCGCGGCTTCGCCCGCGTGGTAATCTATGTGTCAAATGGTTTATAAACCTTCCTCTTGAATCACTATCTATAAAAAAATTGCATTAAAATCCGTTTCATAGTTTTAAAGATCTAAGCATACATAGGGGCAGAAAGACAGCGGGAAGGGACTTTGTTTTATACTATGTAGTGATGTAGTCTCTGAAAATGTTTAAGTAACTACATTCTGAACATAAAAACAAATATGTGAGAGAGGTGTTCTTCAAAAGATAAATATCCTTTACCTACAACAAAATAATCTGTCCATTTATTTTCTCAACTTGGGGCTAGAAGATGCTGTGTGGATTTTCCAGCATTAAAATTAACCAAAGAAGCTGATTCTTGTCAAATTGTCTTTCTAAGAGACTAACTCATAAAACTGGCTGTGGCAAAACTTCTCAATTTTGCTGTTTGTTTAGAAATATCACAGGCTCTCAATTTTCATTTGTATGCCTTATGCCATTAGTAGATTTCTCAAATAAAAAATCTGGTTTGTGTTCCCTTGCCTTTATAAATACCTTATTTCTATTTTATTTATTTATTTGCAAAATTTTGGAGAAACTTACAGCTAGGTTTACAAATATTAAGATACATAATATAGAACATGCCTGGATAGACCATTTATTTAGCTATGTATGTATGATCATGTATTAATTAGTTTTATTGACTATGATTCTTGGTCAAAATATACTGAATTTATTATCTGTAAAACATTAGCATTTCTATTTCAGGTGAATTCAACCCCAAAAGGCCAATGCCCTGTGAAGCGGGTTGTGGCCTTGTGATTCCTAAAGATGAGTTGGCAGAGCACAACTGCGTGCGGGAGTTACGCGCGCTCATCGCCACCCAGCAAGGGAAACTAACAGACTACCAACAAGAACTGGCAGAGCAACGGCTGGTTATCAATGAGCATAAGAGAGAGCTTGCTCTCTTGAAGGTAACATTACCTCGTCAGCATTTATTCGTATAAACGTCTAACCGAAGTAACTGACATAGGTCTTAGAAATAGCAGGCTGAAATTAGCATATAGCCTACACAACCGAAAACTGATGGGGAGAAAAGTTACTTGAGTGGAGATCCTGATGTAATGTGAAACAGAGTGTCGGAAGATCTCTCACTCGATGTACCGACGATATTTCGGTAATAGGTAATTCTTTTAAGCTATGTCAACAACTTTGGTAACTGGACTTTACAAAAGGATCAAGCTCATTATTTTCAAAGATTGAAATGACAATGACATACCTACTTATTTATTTTACGTAGGAGTTCAAGGTACACTTGGTAACGTCAATACACAGTCTCTGACGTGTCAATATATAGCCGCCTATTAAAAACCGGCGTTCTTTGTTTTGTACTGACTAAGGTTTCAAACAATAAGGCAAACAGACGAAATATCTAACAATAGTATAAGCGATAGTCTTTAAGTAACAAAATGTAAATAGTTTCTGAATAGAAAGTTTAAAAATGAATGTTTCCAACAACTGTAGAACAAGGTTATGAATCTCAAAATCTCTGTTTCACAGGAGTTTATGAGAGCGATGCGCGTATCAAACCCTACGATGCGAGCGCTCGCCGACCAAATGGAACGAGAAGAAGTCGTCCGCTGGGCCAACTCCCTTTCCCGAGCTAGGGTCACGCGGTGGGGAGGGATGATATCCACGCCTGATGAAGTGCTGCAGGTAATTTTAGACTCTATTTTGTTATAATTGTAGTATAAGTTAGAAATGAAGTAAGGTTAGGCTTAATGTGTTGGCTCTCGCCGACCAAAAAGCAAAGCAAACAGATTCTTTCTGTCTTATTCTACATTCCTACAGCGGCGGATCACGATTAAATGAGCCAAGGTAATCCCCTCTTCCTCATGTTCGCGACTATTTGTGATATCGTCCAGGGGAGGCTTATATTCAGCAGTTGGACTTCTAAGAGATTGTATGATGTTTGAGTTGAGATAGACTTTCAAAGACGGAGAAGAGAAGAAGACTAAATACAAACTCAGTAAAAATAAAGAAAATAAAGGCATGTAGCAAATTAGTTGAGGAAAGGGTCAATGTTTTGTTTATAAATGTTACAATCAGACACATTGTGGTTTACCTGTCCACGGCACTTGGATATACAGTGCCGTAAACGACCAAAGTGAAGTCACTGTTTGTTTTTCATAAACCTGGACATGATGGCATTGTTTCCGTCTATACACTAGCGCCAAATTATATATTTAATGCTCACCTTATTGAACTAAGTAAATAAATAAATAAAGCCAGGCATTTGACAAAGCAAATCCTAGCTCGAAAGTAAGCAGACCTTGAGTTATTTATATACTAACTTGTATAACCTTTGCTTGCTTTGGTTACTTCTTGACAAATTATATATTTTCGATATAAATTCTAGATTTGATATAGATTGATAAATTATTATTTATTGTACAGACTGTGTACAGTACACTACAAAAGAAATTGTAATTAAACAATTTAGGTACACCAACAACAATTCTAAAATGATCTCTTCTAAACCGTCTAGATTCTGCAGTTAGGTAAAAAAAACGATAAGGGTGCCAATAATTGGGTAGCAGTGGACTAACATAGGCTGATGATGATGATAGATAGTAATATGTATGTAAACGCTACTTTGTTACTGCAACACAGAATACAAAGGTTTTGTTTATGTTCTTTCTAGTTGATGATAAAGCGCAGTCTGTCCGAATCCGGCTGTCCACCGCACATAATAGACGATCTCATGGAGAACTGCCACGAGCGGCGGTGGCCGCCCGGGCTATCGTCACTCGAGACGAGGCAGAATAATAGAAGGTATTGTTTTGATAACCTAAAATTTTGCTACATTCTAAGCTGTGTTCATGATGGATAATCCACACAGCATTATTTAGCCCTAAAGTAAAGAGAGCTTGTGTTGTGGATACTATTAAACTGGCTTATTTTATGAATTTTAAGAAGCTATTATTTTACAATAAGGTCTTTGCTTAAGATAACAAGCATGATAGAGTCTGTGCAAAAAGAGAAGCGTCGTGGCGAAACGGTGAACTAACATTTTTACGCAACAATAGGTGTTATTTTGTTATTTTAAGTGCAATAAACTATTCATTCATTCATTAAATAGTACATTGGCACACGCGCGCCCGCAATCCCTAAGTCGCTTGTTCTCTTTTTGCACAGACTTATGTATGCATGCACAAAGAAAATGCTAGAAAGACTTAGAATATGCCAGAGATGCATAGAAAGAAGTTTCTTAGGAATCAAACTCAGAGAGAAAGTGAGAAACCAAGAAATAAGAAGAAAAACCAGAACAAAAGACGTAGTAAAAAGAATACTGGGCTTAAAATGGAAATGGGCAGGGCACATTCAAAGATTAAAACCCAGCAGATGGCCATATATAGTCACAAACTGGATACCGCTTGACCAAAAAAGGACAAAAGGGAGACCATTCAAAAGATGGAATGATGACATCACACAAGTAGCTGGAAAAATGTTGCCACAAAAAGCCAGAGACAGAAACCTCTGGAGATCCTTGGAGGAGGCATACACCGCCGAAGGCGGTCCATATCAGGACATGACACAAAAATATCTGACATAATTAATTCTAAATTCAATTCAATTCTAAAATTATAATGTACTTACACAACTATTAACTCTTTATTTTACTATTATTATTATTGTTTTAAAATTGTACATACTAATAACTATTGGGATATGGAATAAAGCTGTTTTTTTTTTTTTATTATTTATTTTATTTAATGTATGCATGATATTCTACTGAGGGCTAATTACAAGTTTCCACATGATGTTTACTAAAAACTTAACTAAAAGTCAATATACATCGATATAAGGAAATGCACACAAGAAGATAGGTTTAAAGATATTTATTCTTAAAAAAAAGACACAGTCACTTACATGAGAATAGTTATTTAGCTTAGTGTAAACAATTTGTATAATGTAAATATAAGTTGTTCGATCTATAGGTAAGTTATTAATTACATATTGTACAAATTAATTTAAAAGATAAGTTACAACAAAATAGGAAAAAGATTTTCACAAGAAGATAAATACAAAAAAAGTGAAAATAAAAAATAAAAAAAATACATAGGTAAAAGGCTATTAAAAAAATATTATCCTTATTATACTTACTAAACATTTGACTTTGTATATATATAACTAGTATTTACAATTGAAACAATTTTGCTAAATGCAGACTATTGTTGATTAAAACCATTTAAAACTTCAACTTCAATAATTGACACAATGTATTAATTTATCCATCCTAGCAGAGAAAAAACTTAATAATACTACTTTACTTGCCTTGCTTGAGCTTTCAGTATTAAGTAAATTTAGTTATAAGGTTTTATTTTGTTATGTTTTTAGTGCAATAAAGTGTACATTCATTCATTCTTTTTCCACAGGCAATACGAAAAGTACGTGTGCAAGCGCGTTCCCGGAAAGCAAGCGGTGCTGGTACTGCAATGTGACAACAGCCACGTGGAAGAACACATGATGGTCGAGCCAGGACTCGTTATGATATTCGCTCACGGCATAGAGTAATCGAACTTGTTTACTACTAGTTAGTATATTGGATTACAATACGACGGATATTGCTTTACTAAAACACAACCGTTTTGTTAGAAGAGTTGAATATGGTGGCAAAAATGGCACAGGTTCGTTGAAAAGTGCATTACTATAAATACACTGCAATGAAATTATACATTTCAAAGGTATTCTGTATTTTAAGTCGGAAATTGTCTCGAATTCTTTGAACAAAATATGACTACATAGCCCCATTTTAGGAATCTCTTCTCTGCAGAATGGATTGATCTCGAAAAGTGCGTTATTTGAGACTGCATTATTGGTGAAACCGCTTGACTTTGCACATAATAAGGTAGTGTCAAAAAAAATTATTTTTCTATTTAGTTCTTCAGTTAGATTATTAGAAGATATGGGACACATATTTTTTCTTTTGTCAATCAAACAATGACTTGCTCGTGACGTCACAATTTGCTAAAAAGTGTAGCAAGACGTGACGTCACGCGGAACTTTAACTGGCTATTCTTCATATTTTTTTGTTTAATTGACAAAAGAAAAAACACTGGTCCAATATCTTCTAATAACCTAACTGACGAACTAAGTAGATTTATTTAGGACACTAGCCTATTATGAAGTTTTTCTTAAGTATGTGCAACGTCGAGGGTTTCACTTATTTCAAAATGTTTTTTTTAATTTATAAAAGATATAAATAAAAACAATTGAGTTAAAAACAAATATCAACAATCATTTTCACAGTTGGATAGTAACTTTTAGTAAAAGGAAATTAAAAAAAACTGGAGACAGGATCTGATAAATCCAGACAAATTACTATAGTAGAGAAAACTGATCATGACAAGATGATAATGCACACACTACAATTAGCATGTGGGTAGGCAAAAATAATATTCCACACTTGACATTAGCTACTGTCAAAATCGTAATAATATTGCTTCATGCAGACCTTAGTGCTTTCTATGATAAATCAATATATGATCGTCAGAAATTGCCAATCAGCCAATCTCGTTACCGTTTTGTTTTTTTTTAAATAAGTTCGATATAAAGGCCCTACGGGTCGCGCGAGTTTTTTAATAATAAAATGTTAATTGCGACAAAACAGGTCTTGCTAATTCATTACATTGATGAAAAATACTTAATCTGGTGTGTGAGTTTATAGCTGATCCGTTTTTAATATTTTTGTGATTGCTTGATTGCCATCTAACTTATTTGTTAGAGTGGAGTTGCTAGATTAGATACCCTACTTAGGGAATGAAAGACTTATTGAAGGACATTTGAGCCCAGGAAGTTTTACGAACCAACGAATTTTCCTAATAACATCTCAAAATGTTAGTTTTGGGAGTAAACTGCTCTCAGCAGCTTTTTAAATTCATTAGACTAACGAAATGCCATGTCAAAATTCTACTTTGCTTTATATTTTGTAATATAATAAACACAATAATAATATAAATAAATACAATGTAGGTATGTGTATAACAATGATTGCTTCACGATCATAATAAATGCCTGTGATGAAAAACAAATATTTCATATTATATTAGTTAAGTGACCTTTTTGACATCTGACACATTCGATATTTTTTGTACCTCTTTTTCGTAGCGGGAGTGAATGTACAAAGATTATTTTTATAGTAACACGTGGCTAAAAAATTAATAGTATTATTTAAATTGTAATGAATTGGATGAACATTCCTAATAAACGAAAAGGATTTTAATTTAGTTCGTATTTAGTTTGTAATGATTTTTTCTATTATAGTGTTGCCAGTAACATTTATTGTATGTAGTGAGTGATTGAGTGCTGTGTTACGTTTATAGTTGGCAATGTTTGATTTTTGTTATTCGGTTTATGTTGAAAATTGTATAAAACAACATTATTTTTAAAATTCCCGTTTTGTGTAGTATAGATAGCTCAATCTTTTAATGTAATAAATATAATGAATCATTTTTAAAAAAAGCATTTTTACATTTTTAATAATAATAATAATGCTGGACAATTCAACACACAGTATTATCTAGCCCCATGGTAAGCAGAGCTTGTGTTACGGGTACTAGATAACTGATATAAATAATACAATATATTACATAGATAGATATTTTTTATTATACATAGAAAACGACCAGAACACCCTGAACAATTATCTGCAGATCGTACACACAATTGTTCCGAGGCGGGAATCGAACCCGCAACCTCCTGCGTCGCAGGCGGACCTTCGCCCACCGCGCCATATCGGTCGTCAAATAAATATTACATTATACAGGGTGTGGCGTAATGAGTGGATAATCCTTTACCCACGGTTGGGGGGCATCGCGACTGTTCGGAAAATGACAATTTGTATTCAGTAAAAGTGTCACGGTTTTCGAGATATAAGGCATTTTTAAAAATTTTAAAAAAGTTAGACCTTACCCACTCTTTTAAGTACCAAATTTACAATACAAAGAATTTTCTCAGTCTGTTTTCTGAATAGCATTCCTAGATAGTGGTGCTATCAAATGTAAACTACCCATACCCCATAATAACTACATACTCTGAAGTACGTCTGAAGTACGCCGTACGACACTCGCTAAGGCAACATCATTCATTGTGAGCTCTGAGAATTTAATTTTAAAAAAGTGAAAAAAGTGACGTGACTCTGATAAAAGTTAGTGCAATTTGTGACCAGCGGAAACACCTTTCTGGTAACTGTTACTTTTTTATAATTGACCCAGTGGTTTCAAAGTTACAAGCAAAATCATTTCAAAAATTTTTGCCAACCCTCCGGTAACTGACCTGGGTCAACTCGCGCTCAGCGCTCTTGCACCGAGCCCCGCGCGGTGAGTCACACACGGACCGCGCGCGCGCGCTTCACTGACCGCGCGCTGCCTACTTAGTGGAATCCTACGACACGCGCCTGCGACTTTTGTCATAGTTACAGGATGAGTTGCTCCGCATGTGACGGTGGCATACTTCCGAATGAAAACTATCTACAATGTGTGATAGTAGGTTGCAGCAAGCTGTATCATCATCTATGCATTGGTGGGAAAGACTCGACTCTCGACGAGAAGAACACCTGGGAATGTCCTGAATGCTGCTGCGCTGCCAAAAAAGGAGGAAACAACAGCTCTACTCCTGTTGGTTCTAAAAAGCGAGATTACAGCTCAAATGTAACGAATAGAAAGAGAACACCACTCCCAATCAACGTGGATTCATCATCTAAATGTGATAAGCCGGCCGATCACTTTTTAGGAATCAAAAGCAAAGGCGGAGACAAAAGTCTGACCCCTACCGGTGCCGATAGCGATCGTAATGTTACCCAGAGAGTCAAGATACCCATTCCTTCGGATGCAGAGCCAGCAAGTTGCGTAGAAAATGCCCCATCGCAATTGTCTGCAGAGGTGCGCAGCTTAAGACAGGAGGTATCGATACTGAGAGACCAGCTTACTCTAGCTATATCAATACTTACCAGCTACGACGCAAAACTGGATGGCTATTCGTCACAAGTACAGGCGCTTCACATCAAGTACGAGCAGGCAGCGGCAGTTCCGGTAGCAAAAAACCCACCCCAGTCCCAAGAGATCCCCCGGGAGCCCGTGACAGCGATTGCTTTCAAACCCGCAATGAAATCGTCGACGGTACCGAAGAAACCAAACACCGCAGCTCCAATGGCGCCACCACGTCCAGGCAAGGACATTAATACCAAGGCGACACGGCCCAACGGAGGTGAAACAGGTACAAGTACCGGCGAATCATCGGGTCCAACTCGTAGCCTGAACCAGGGAACAGAGGACAGGCAGCAGTGGACTGAAGTGAGGCGAAGCCGTAGGCCGGCCTCACTGAGTGGTACGGCGGGCCCCACTGTAACGACACTAAAGGCGGTTGAGCCTCGTAGCTATGTACATCTGTGGAATATGGAGTCGAGTGCTGATGAGATCCGTACCTACCTGCGGGGCCTGTGCCCCGGCGGGACCTGCTCGGTGACGGAGCTTTCGGCGAAGGGTGACTACAAGTCATACAAAATCGGAGTTCCTTTGCCGTATGAGGAAATGTGCCTGTCCGCCGAAGTATGGCCGGTTAACGCCAAAATTAAGCCTTGGATTGTGTATCCAGCTAGATATAATGCACACAAACCAAACCAGCCCTTTCGTGACGACGGCGCCGCGCAGAACCTGCACTAAACAAGTTAGTAATATTGAAATATATTACCAGAACGCTAGAGGGCTGAGAACGAAGCTAAATCGGTTCTATACAAGCATAGAATGTTCAGGTAGCGATCTTTTCGCCATCACAGAAACGGGGTGCAATGACTCAATAGACGATGCAGAAATAGTACCTCCGGGGTTCCAAGTGCTGAGGTGCGACCGCACGGACGGGAGAAAGCACGGCGGGGTGTTCCTAGCGGCCGCGCCACGCATAGAGCTGCGAAAAGTGGACGTACTAGCGGGCGTAAATGTCGATAATTGTGTTTTTGAGATTATTGGGGCGACCGTTTTTTTAAATAATAATTTTCTGTTTTTTTGTAGTGTGGTATACATCCCCCCACATAGTAAGGACAATGACTATATGATTTTATTTAGAATAATCGAAAATTGGTGTGCAAAATATAATTCGTGTTTAGTTATAGGTGACTTTAATATGTATTCTTGTAGTGATAATATTATTAATTATTTTGAATTTGTGACTGCTTTCTGCGAATTCGCTCAGAGAAATAAGGTAAAGAATTGTAACGATCGTATATTGGATTTAGTATTAGTCTCTCTGAGCATGAGGTGGTGGTATGCCCCGCGGACGAGGAGCTGGTGCCCCGCGATGTGCAGCACCCGCCGCTCGCGGTGTCGGTGCGTCGCGCGCCGCCGTTCTCAAGCACGCCGCCCTCCGCGCACCCGCCCCCATTCGACGTCAAACGCCAATGGAACTTTTCCAAAGCTGATTATCACGAACTGTATTCGTCGATAGCAGCTGCGGATTGGAGTCCTCTCTATAAAACGCGAGATCCAGAAGAAGCCTTGGACTTACTCTATTACATCTTAATAGACATTTTTGACAAATGTGTTCCCATAAGGCGACAACAGCGGACAGACTCTAGGTACCAGTATCCCAAATGGTACACAGTGGACGTCATAAGAGAGATTAAACTGAAGGCAAGGCTACATAGGCAATACAAACAAGGAAGATCGAGTTATGTGGCATTTTCTCAAAGTAGAGCAAGGGTGAAGAAAATGATAGAGGAGGCGCAAACTCAGCACCAGCAACGAGTGGAGCACCGTCTGACGGAGGATCCGAAGTCGTTCTGGAATTTTGTGAAAGCAAAAAGAGGGACCGTGAACCGAAAACAGATCACATTGAAAGGAAAATCTCTCTCGGAACCGCAATGTGCGGAAGAATTTGCGAAGTTTTTTCATTCGGTTTACGGCACCTCACCGGCTCAACTAGACGTGGCAGCAGCTGAAGCGGCGAGCGCCGCCAGCGCCGCGCGCGTGCACGTGCCGCACCTGACGCTGGCCGAAGTACGCGCGGCGCTGACGAGGCTTAAACCGAAGCGGTCCGCAGGCCCGGACGGCATACCGGTCTTTATTATGAGAGACTGTCGAATGTCGCTTGCGGAACCACTCGCCCACATTTACAATGCTTGTCTAGAGAAATCACATTTTCCAGAACGATGGAAGATAACAAGGGTTATTCCTATACCTAAAGGCTCTGGATCAGATGTGACGGAATACCGACCTGTGGCCATTCTGTCAACGGCGGCAAAGGTGTTTGAGTCGGCCGTGCAGCGCAGCGTGCAGGAGCAGATCTCGGAGAGACTGTCCGACGCGCAGCACGGTTTTCGGCCGGCTCATAGCACTTCAACGAACCTCCTTGACTCAATGGCCTTCGTGCTACCGCAAGTCGACGCAGGAGTGCAAGTCGACGCCGCCTACTTCGACTACAAAAAAGCGTTCGATCTAGTCGACAACGATATCTTGCTTGAGAAGTTGGCGACGATCGGCTGCACTACCAAACTGCTGCAGTTCTTCGCGAGCTATATGAAGGACCGGCGGCAGTATGTCGACTACGCGGGATGCAGATCACAGGCTTACACTACCTTAACAGGCGTGAGTCAGGGGAGTAATTTAGGGCCGCTAGAGTTTACCATAATGATTAACGACCTGCCCACAGTCGTCAAAGACGCCAAGTGTTTGTTGTTCGCGGACGACCTCAAGCTACTCTTACCCATCAAGGACGAAGAAGACTGTGTACGCCTTCAACGGGACGTGGATAGAGTAGTAGAATGGAGTAGGGTAAATAAGCTTCAGTTTAATGCCAGCAAATGCTCTATAATAACTTTTAGTCGAGCTAAGACTCCACTCTACTACGACTACCAGTTGAAGGATACTCAACTAAAGAGAGTCGAATCAGTAAGAGATTTAGGGGTTCGTCTCGACGACAATCTTCACTTCAGGGAGCAGGTTGTTAACATATGTAAGAAGGCCTTTAAAACTTTAGGATTTGTGCTCCGTCAGACAAACAGCTTTAAAAACCTGCAAGCAGTAAAATCGCTCTATGGCGCTTTAGTTAGAAGCCATTTGGAATTTAATTCCGCGATATGGGCTCCGCATGAGGCCAAGTACATCCAAATGGTAGAACGCATACAAAATAAGTTCACAAGATATTTATACCTGAAGCAATACGGTACGTATCCCTTCTACCCTTTGATGTATCCAACCTTGTTTGTTATTGGCATGGTTGGATACAACAAGCTAGAAGTAAGGAGGGATGCAGCGCTCGCTCTACACCTGTTCAAAGTGCTGAGAGGGATGATCGCCCATCCAAGCATTTTGGAGGAACTGCGGCTGAATGTGCCGGCGGACTATGTGCACAGACGAAGGCGTCCAGCCCTATTCGCAGTACCAAAAGGGCGTACTAACCTAGTACATAAATCCCCTCTAACGCGCAGCATCCGCACGCTGAATCTGATTGCCGAGAGAATAGATCTTTTCTCCTGTTCCCAGAGCGAGTTCCAAAAAGCTGCATTGTTTATTTTATGTAATCGTTAGTTGTGTAAATCCGTATTATCACAGTTAGACTGAAATTTTTATTTTTTAATATCGATAATATTCTTATATAATGAAATTATGTTGTATATGGAAATGGATATGATTTGTGATTTTTAATGTATGATTTTGTAATGTAAGGTTGACTCTATGATTTTTGTGTTGTTTTTCTGTATTATATAATTATTTCTAATTTTAATATTAAATTTAAATATGTACTCTATTGCATTGGGTGTTCCCGTAAAAATAGAGGTACTTTTGTAAATAAATAAATAAATAAATAAATAAATAAATAACCAATTTTGTACGATAGCCATAGCTTTTTTAATTTTTTTATTTTTGAACGCAAAATTTGTGTTTTTACTTTATTTTTTTCTAACTTTGGTATCTCGTGGTGTAAAAAAAATGTAAGGTGACATGAGTGCCCAATTAATTAATTAATAGCCTATTTCATCAGGATTCCAAAATGGTATAACATACGATATCTCAAGCTCTGAACTTAAAAATATTGAATTTAACATGAGTCAAGTCCAAATTTCTTAGAAAGTTGTCTTTCGCAAAACTATTACTTTTTTTAATAGTTTTACTTCATATGCCTTTATCCTTAAAAAAATGGCCCCTCCGTCAAGTCGAATATTAATTAATGCTGCGAAAAATTAGAAACGATCCCGAATTTTTTGATAGAGTACTCTGGAGCGACGAATCGTCATGTAAAAAAGACGGCTATTTTAATATGCACAATTTGCATAGCTGGCAGCTCACCAACTCTCGTTTGATAGAAGAAAGGTCCCAGTACCAATTTAAAATAAACCTTTGGACTGGGATCTGGAATGGCCAAGTCATCGGTCCAATTGAGCTGCCGGCAACGCTGACTGCCGAAGGATATTTAAATTTACCACAGAATGATCTCCCAACACTATTAGAAGACGTTCCGCTTGAAGAGAGAAGGAGAATGTTGCTGCAGCAAGATGGTTGCCCCGCGCATTACGCCCGAGTTGTGCGCGAACATCTCGACGCCACATTTTCCGGAAGATGGATTGGGCGCTTGGGAACTATTCAGTGGCCACCTCGGACATCTGATTTAAACCCCCTGGATTTTTTTTACTGGGGGTGCCTCAAGGACATGGTTTACAAAGACCCATCTCCACCATCGACCAACTTCGGGAGCGAATAAACAGGGCAGCTTAGACCATAAGTCAAACGGGGCATGCCCGAAATGTTAAGCGATCGTTTATTAGAAGGTGCAGGGCATGCATTCGAGCTCACGGTGGGCAATTCGAACATTTATTGTAAATAAATGTAATAAATGTAATTTTGATGACTTTATGTTTCATTTACACGCTCTAATACTGTTCCTAGTTGTAACATTGGTATTAATTATTAAAATGAAATAATTTTAAATTAACTTGTAAATTCAAAAAATGCTTCTAACTCATCTTAAAAGCATTAGTTTTTTAATTCAGAGCTAGAAATGTCGTATGTTATACCATTTTGGAATCCTAATGAAATAGGCTATTAATTAATTAATTGGGCACTCATGTCACCGTACATTTTTTTTTACTCGAAATCCGTTACACTTTTACTGAATACAAATTGTCATTTTCCGAACAGTCGCGATGCCCCCCAACCGTGGGTAAAGGATTTTCCACTCATTACGCCACACCCTGTATACTAGGTACATAATACCAAATTTTTTTTAATTGTGACAAACCTATAATTAACGATTAACGTAGGTATCGTTTTACGTTCAATCTATGAGCGTAAATCCGAGCAAGTGGGAGACAATAATAAATCATTTCAGGCAACATGAGTCTAGTACAGAATGTAAAATAACAAAACATACTTATACATAAAATAAACCTTTTTACCTACACTACGTTTACCGAGTCGTGGTCTCCACTCAAGAACACGTTTGTCCCAGCGGCCGTCGGTTAATTCTTTGAGCTATGTCTATAACCTTGGTTCTCTGTCGGATGTATTCGTTACGAATCCTATCCTTCAGAGAAACTCCGAGCATAGCTCTTTCCATAGCTCGCTGAGCGACTTTGAACTCGTGGACCAACCCTATCGTGAGTGTCCACGTCTCAGCTCCATAGATCATAACGAGTAGGACGCACTGATTGATCACTGATTGAGTGACACGTAATAATAGTAATGAATATATTATAATATCAGTTCGTAAAACTAGGCACTTTTCGTACATAAATCTGTTTGCTATACGGCTCATCATCTATCTATTCGATGGTAAATCCCAATCCAAACAGCGAACAAAAGGAGGGAACACTATTGAGAACAAATGGGACGTAAGCTGGATTATTGGCGTTCAGTAGGTTCCTATAGGTACCTATCGGCTTGATTGAATAGAACTTTGATATTGGGTATACAATTTTAGAGTTCAGGCCTCGCTTCCGTGTTTGCACAATTTCAAAGATCCGGTGGTTGATTTTCTGTCTAATATTCAACGGACTGATAAGGGACTATTGTCCCTGTCCGGTAAATAATAGACCAATCTCTGTGCAAATTCACCGTCTTGTATAATCTAATCGGACCTAAAATAAACCTTAAAATTGATTTGGTACCTACTACAAATTATTATTCGCTGAATAAATCGACGATTGCCCTACAAACAGGGTGGTGTTCTTTGAAAGATACGATCTCTAAAAAAAACTAGCTCTTGATTATCCGATGGTCAAGAGCTTGTTTTCTTCTTGTTAACCTGATGTAGGTATTAGGGTAAACATTAACGATACGTTTTGTGAAAATCCTCATTGCATTAGGTACTTGTACGTAGCTACAGTTAAAGTGGCGATGATGTAGGTACCTACTTACGAGACTTAGAACCTGAGCAAGGGAAGTCAAGTGTCTAGTCTGTGAACGCCACTAATATCTTCTAAGATCTTATGTACATATAGTGGAGACACAAAATAGCTAGCTATTCCGACAAAGCAGCAGCCGTTGCTAAGTGTGCAAGGACATGGCATCTATGATTTATCTCCCCGCAAGCAAGCGTCCGACCAAAAAGATGAATAGTGCCAGACGCCGGGCTTTGACCACAGACTATAGACTACTCATGTCCGTTTTAGAACGGTGTTTTAGTTAGGTCTTCCAGAGACGTATTTTAAGTTTACCTACGCTTTGTTAATAATTACTTTTACCAGGTAGCTATAGCTACCAACAGAAGCTCTGCAATAAAAAGAAAGAAAAGCATATCATGTCGTAAAAATTAACCCTTGCGTACAAGGCTTAAGTTATAATAGGTAATAAATAATGCTGGATAATTCACACAGCATTATCTAGCCCCAAGCTAAGCAGAGCGTGTGTTGTGGGCAGGTACTAGATATCTGATATACTTAATACAGTACATCGATATATATTTTTAAATATACATAGATCGTACAAAGATTGGCCCGAGGCGGGAATAGAACCCGCAACCTGCTGCGTCGCAGGCGGACCTTTGCCCACAGCGCCACAGAGGTCGTCAAAGTTATGGCTCTACATAAACCGTAAAACTGTACTAAGTGCATGAGAAGTAGGTACCAAGGTATAGATGTAGATATTCTAAAGGGTCTCGAACGGCGATCTGGGCAAAGCCTTTGGGAGTCATAAACTAGCTTACGGTAGGTAGTAAAGCCCAACAGGTAGTAAACAAGCGATCCTAAAGGGCAAATTGTGTCGCCAAAGATATGACGTGCAATGCTTTCATTTCCCACGTCATTTAGGCCTAAAATGAGAAGACCTTGTTTATGGGAACTACACAAATAATATACGTAAGCACAGGCTGGTCAAAGTATTTCTGTAGGTAGGGGTTGGTAGGTTCCTCCTACCTACGCTAGGAGCTCTTTCGACTTCATGGTGTAAGACATTTTCTTCTCGACTACAGGTAGAAGAAACATTTCTTACACCATGTAGACGAAAGAGCTCCTACCTATAGCAGCTCTTTCGGCTATAGAGTCCTGACCTAAACCAATGATGAAAAAAATTTGATTCCTCCGAGGATACATGATGTTATTTCAATTCTTCGACTACACAATTGAAAAAGGTAATAACAAAAGAATGCCTCAGCAGTGTTAAATCACGTTTAAAACAAGAAATGTAATGAATGCTTTGACCGCGCCTAGCCTAGAATGCCTGAGCCTCGCTATTACTCTCTGTCTGGCGTTTTTATTCCCATTTATTTTGTAGGTTTGTGTTAGGACTACGCTTTACTACGTTAATTGGCTTAGCTAAGACTTGAACATTAGTTACACTAAAACTTTTGAAACTATCATGGTTATTAACATAAAAGTAAATTGTCAAAATATAATAAAGGGTATATAAGTATGCCGATGATGGCGCAAGAAACTGTACCGAAATATTGGAGATCTCAAAAATCTAATCGTGGTATAAATATCCTATTATAAATGAATTTTGTAGAAACCATAATTCTACGGACATAGAGTAGCTATATACTTGTAGGTATGTAGTTAACATAGATCTCCGTGACATAGATTGATTGTAAAATTCTTGATAAAAGAGCTAACTTACTCTACATTGTAGAGTAGTTCTCTACGTGCAGTGTGGTTTACCGTTACTATAACTTTAAGATAACTTTCGTGTTTTTATTTTAATTAGGTATAAAAACAAGCACGCAGAAAAGCTGAGCATGCTAAGCTTTGCGATTCGTAACATGCTCCCTAACGGATGCAAAGTTAAAATTTCGAGTTGGTGAACAACACTCGTTTACAACATGACACAAACCACAAACTAAGTCTTAACATTCTACAAAGTCCTCCTATGACCTAACTTTAGGGCGCCTTTGAGATTAAGCTCAGTTCTTTGACTGTAAAATATATCGTCCAGAGCAAAGTTTAATAAAAACAGACCTAAACTTCAAAAACAAAAAATAAAGTTTAGTTTTACGGGTAATACGGGATAACCTCGGAATTATTCTCTACACAACTCAAAAAGAATCATCCTAATTCGTCTATAAAAGACTGAGAAATTAGATAGCCGAACAAGGAACCTAATTTTTTTGAAGTCAGTTAAAAAGAAGCTAGGTAAGTAACTTTATAAACATAATTATAAGTACTATTTAACGGGTATTTATCTTGTTGTGAATTTAGTGTGTAAACCTGTTAAAAGTCGGGATAAATAGGTAAATACCAGTTAAATATTAATTACGTGTTGAGATCGTGTGAGTTTTAAAGATTATATTAATGTTTTTTGTGATATTTTTTAAAACAAAAATACCTCTAACTATGTTGGAACATAAGCCTAAGCAATAATTATTACACCTAAGAGAGGAAAAATCACGCGTCACTGGACCTGTGGAGAGCGCAGAAAGGCCCATTCATGTCATTTCTCCTCTACAAGATGGCCAACATGGGTGCCATAGTGTTGGCCCACACTTTGGCGAACAGTTGGTGAAAGCATCCACGCGTTGGCAGCTCGTTCTGTTTGCTTCGGTTCAGGCCGGTGGACGTTAGCAAGTTCTGCAAAATAAGTTAGAGGTGTCCATTGACACCTTTTTGGTGACCGATTTTGTCAGTTTCTCTGTAGTAGGTACTATTCGTCTCTGTTCTGGCAAAACAAAAATCTTTTTACTCTACTTTAAATAAAATATGAATATATTATAAAAAGCATTCTGTTCGTCCCCGAGATACCATCTACCTCCCTGCCAAATTTAAAAAAGATTTTACTACCTAACCAAACCTAACCACTTGGCTAACGTGTGGACATGACCGCTATAATCACGCCACAATTCCTTTGATCTACGTTGAAAAACCGACACCAAACAGATCTAGCGCCAATGTATTGGCCTAATACAAGACCAACACTCAACAAAAACCTGCACTACACGATGGCCAATACGTGTTGGCCAACTAAATGCAACTCTTATTGTCCAACGTGTGGAAGAGACATCATAGTTATAAGTAGTTTTCTCTGTGTAAGTAAGTGATAGTAAATCTTTGGAGAAAAAATATCTGAAAAGATGTTTCTAATAACCATCAAACACTAGCTTTTGTGTAGCAGATATTGGCAATTAGGTAGGTTCGTTGTGTTTTTTTTCTAGGTGTCTACATTTTTCTAAGCAGTAGGCTACTTACAAGTTATGTACCTGTTTGCCCTGTTAGGGGCTATTTTAGCTACCCAAGGGAGATGAAGATAAAGCCCTATCCCACGGGTTGGTAACACCCACAACACAGGACACAGGGGCAGACTCGTTTCAAAGCAATTTCCATAAACATGCCTGCACTGACATTCAGTTTAAGTGTTATGAACTTATGAAGTTGAAATAGCGCAGTTTCGGGGCAAAACGGCTGTTTAAGAGCCAATTTTGGGCTCTGTAATAGTCGTAATGATAAGTAGGTTATTTTTAATGGAATCAGCAGCGGGACTGTTTAGGTTTTATAGGTACAGCCGTCCACACAAGCCTCTGAACTTTGCTGAGCTTATTACGAGTATGAGGCATATTTAGTTCAAAAATTAAAATGTTGTTTGTTTTTCATTGGACCGTAATTGTATGCATACAGTCATGGTCCATCAAGCGAGAATGATGGAATGTAGGCCTTTGCCCTGGAATGGTAAAAACAGGGCTCAAAAACCAAAAACAATACCAACGTAAGGTGAAGTTGAATAACAGTATATAATAGAAGTTCTATTATAATTATACTGTAGGTACTGTGTTCTATTATTTACATTTCCTGTCTTTCACAAATAAGAAGTTACTGAACAATACGTTCTTAATTAATTCCTTGTATGAAGACAATACACTGTTAATTGATTAACTAGAATTATCAAGTTGCGCCACAAGTGTCCTCATCATACACAAATAATCCAAAGGTTTGTATGTATGTTCATGTCTAGTGCGTCTCCTTCGTGGTAAAAACTTCTAAACGGAGCGTTATGCAAAGAATACCTACGCAGTTTTAGACTACCTTTTTTATCCGTGAGAAGCGCGTGCAAAGCCGCTGGCCGAATCTATTTGTGAAAAATTGATACTCTGGTTGTAGTGTTGCGCGTACTTAGATTTTACAAAGTAGGCATAGCAGCTATAACTATGCCTATATAAATAAATATAAGTGCGGCTTAAGTGCACAAACACATATTGAACAATTTTCTTCCCAAAAATAATTATTATTTAACTTACGGACTTTATCAATAAAGTGTATTCAAATATATAATAACGGCAAACAGGTTTTAACAATAGCCATGTCGAAATAGATTTTCAAATGCTTACGTACAATCTACAAAATACACATCTAACAAAAAAAATAAGCAGTGTTTGCACAAGTTTTCTGTGTTTGTTTAATGTGCCCTCATTAACGACGACTTCTTCGTGGTATTGCTGAGTCGAAAACCAGAGCTGGTGGTCCAAAATGAAGTATCGAATATTCACATTTTTCGTGTGGGTTTCCTGTTTCAGTATTGTTTGTAAGTAAATTTGTAAATTAATTTTATTTCAATTGGATTAATTTGTAATTTTAATTTATTTTTCAATTAACCCAGATTTCTGCCATTCCTGTTTTTTTCTTTTTTTGTAGCGTCCATTCACCAGTACCAAGAATTTGGACATCAATACCAACAGCATCCCGATGGGCCTCCAAATGCTTATGCCCATAAAACCCCAGTGTACCCAAAATACTCTCAGTTCCTTAACCATGATGTACCGTCTCACGTAAGCATCTACCCATCGAACACTGAACCTCGATATGGGTCGCATCATCGACCAGAAACCTTTGATGAAATTGATCCAAGAGTCCCCGAAAATATTGAAATTAGCTCTACCCAAAGCAAAGCGAAATCAATATATGAAGGGCATAAATCTCTAGGGTACATTCCGCAACCGCATCAATTACTATCAAGACCTTATACTGTTGATAAAACTTTAGAGATCGATGTTTCTTCCGCGGAACATGGTTACAGACCAGATTACAAACATCATGTTGCAAAACCATGGGTATCAGGCACGTATCCAGAGCCCTACCATCAACAAGTTGTGTATTCTAAACCACAATTCAATGTGTACCAACAACCACCACCGATTCAACAAGTATATCCTCAACATACACAACCACCTCATCAGGCACAGCCTCAACAGCCACAGCCTTCTCAACATCTACCACCTCCTCAATACCCAACGCCACATCAACAAATTGATTACCAAACACAGCCTTCATATGTGGTCCCAGTTGCCCACGCTCAAGCGAAGTCATATGGCACTTCAGGTACCTATATTATTTGTTACTTAGTTTCTTGTATAAGGTTTTCTACATTAACTTATTGCAAAGAGAGATTTATAGTTATATGTATAGTATATTTGTTATACAGTATATAATATAGTAGTATAATTTCAGAAACGAATGTTGAGGACATACTAGCTTCGAATCTGGAAGTAAAAGACTATTTGGAATCAGCGCTTCTTAAGCAACTCGATGATTTGGGTAATTCAAACCGTGTTAAATCCAGTGATGTTAAGTTGGATGAGAACGATAGTGATATGGAAAGAACTCACAATAATCATCAAATTAATAAGCATATTAAAAAACAGCTATTAGATAATGATGACAATCAAAATAAAAAACCCCAGGAAAATAGTATTGGAAATCCGCAAACTTTCTCCGAAGAAACAAAACATGAAACTGTTCCACCTAAAAATGATGATAATGAATATATTAATCATCCAAGATTTGCATATCTACATCACAAAAAAAAACCAACCGAAGTAAAGTCATTTCCGGTCGAAGTCAAACCAGTTCACCCTCACCATTATCGCAACCCAAATGTAAATCATCATCCTAATGCAAACAATCCTAATAACATTTTAGTCAATGAACAACAAAAACCAGCAGTGCCTTCTACTTCTTTAGGTAATACGGATGATGGTAGTCCGATTGAACCACAACACTTGAAAATTTATGAAAATTCCAAGCTGAAAGACAAAGAAGTTACGGTAAACGATCACGATTTACCTACCCAGGAACAACGTAGTAAAAATAAGTCAGAAACAAATCCACCACAGCCACATAAAATACATGCTGAAAATGATTATATTCCACCAAATAAATACTCTAAAATCCCAAGTCATTCAACTCCAACAGACCAAATAATTATAGAAAATCCTGTGAATCAGTCTGTAGAGACTCCTTCGCACGGCATTAATAAGCCAACAGATTCTTTTGACGACGTATCCCCTTTTCTATTTTATTCAGACCCAGTTGATGACATAAAAGCTCCACTGATTGCATCACCTAATTCTAAAGATGACAAACCATTCAAAGAATTTTATCCGAATCTACAATCACAACCAGTGGTTGCAAAGCCTACATCAGTCACTTACGATATCGATGTCGTAACTAATCCTATAGTATCACAAAAAGACGACTCGGAAAAAAGTTTAGTCGCTAAAATTGATTTTACTAAATCAAATGAAATAAATGATAAAAAACAAACTATAAATGAAAACGTCTCTGATAATGCTGATAAACATCAAAAAGCTGAATCTGAACCCATATCAAAGCTCCCTCAGGATATAAAACAATATTCTATAGAAGGAAGTCCACTAAATGCAGACTCTCCGACAGATGATGAAACGTCAACCGAAGACTGCACGTCGGGCGAAATTGACCCTAATAACAATGGAGATGATGAAGAAGCAGCTGGTAAGAATCTCTTAGATGAATGTTGTAGTTCAATCACAATAACTGAACATTTGTTTCTTATGGAGAACTATTATCAAGTTGTGGCAATTTTTCAGATTCGGAAAATAATATCCATGCTGTCTTGTTGTCCAACATCGACTTGTGGGAAAAGCTTTTTGCAAAACATCCGAATATAGAGTTGCAAGCCTTTAATGTTGTAACTTCAAGTCCAATAGTCAAGAAAACTAGCAGGTTGTTTGCTTATCCGAACGACACTACTGTAGAGGAAAGCATAGAAACAGTTTGGGAACATGAAGGCGGTAAGTCTGTACACTAAACACTTCTTATAATACTGGCGTAAGTACATTAGGGTCGTTATAATAATGCTTTAAAATAATTTCAGATGCGCTTCCATTGGAGATAAAATACGCAAAAACCGTTAAATACGCTAGACGACATCCAGAAAAATCTGATAAAAATGAAGAAGACGAAAATAAATGTGACTAACCTGGTGACTTATTATTATTGTCTGCCATTATTCTTCCCATTATTTTGCCATTTTTTTTTTGCAATTGTATGTAGGTCTTTAAGAAGTTAATTTTAGTTAAAGTAACGTCCAAAGTAATATCAGTTTGGGCCTGGCTTGAGTACTGTTTACTTAGTAACCACTTGTGTTCAAAACTTTTATAGAAATACATACTATCTACCTGTGTCAACCTTAACATAAAGAACTGCAAAATAATAAACACAATTTTGTCTTCTGATTCACGCATTCGATTGTTTTATTTAAATCAGGACAATTTATTGCTGGTAACAAATTGGGCCCCAGCTGTGTCAAACGAGAGTCATTAGTGAACTCTGTTCAAAATAAAATGCTATTTCGTATAATCATAATAATTTTACAGTTAAGGACTCCACTTGAATTTATTTGTAGGTAAATCACATCTACCGCGGTGTGATTTGTTTTGTCTAATGGTGCGTCTTTTATTTTATCTATTCAATGTTTCTTAATCTTTTAGTGATGGGGAACCACTTGATAAATTTCTGGCTAGTCCACTAACTTTTTGGATTAATACCTACGATGAGACCATAACCAGAAATTCATTTATGGTGGTTAAATACCTTACGATAGTCTTCAAACCTCTACAAACGAAAAACTTGAGATTTTTTCAAAAAATAAAATATTTTTGTTTGTTTGAGGTAAAATATTCGCTTAAAAAATTAATTTAATTGCTAAGGACCTTCCTGCGCGTACAGGTCTCTTCGATTTGTAAATTTAATAAATTTTGCTTTCTTTGTCATTTCCGGTCGAAGTCAAACCAGGTCACCCTCACCATTATCGCAACCCAAATGTAAATCATCATCCTAATGCAAACAATCCTAATAACATTTTAGTCAATGAACAACAATGAACTCTCTTTTTACTACTAAATCTAGCTCACTTCTAGCACGTCTTTTAAAGACTATATGGGTGTATGTAGCTAGGGGAATTAAAACGTTTTTTAAATATAACTAAATGTATGCTGTATGCTCGTAGGATACAAAATGTATTGTATTTATTTATTCCATAAAGATACATTGGTACACTTGGAAATGTCAAATTTTATACATATTTTATGTAACAGAGTAAAACGTAAGATGTAGAATAGGTTATGTAGAAATATCGAACTTAACAAAGGAATAACCACTTCAATAAAACTCGTGGAGTAAAAAAACTAGAGTTGCTAAGGTACTTTCTGGAGTGGACAGTCATAAAAGCTTTCCACTCATGAATTTTACAAGACATGGGCTGAACGTTTGCACCGTCATCAACTAACGACCGTGTTCCCTTTATACCCTCGGATTATGTTCTCACTCGAAACGAGCCGCAAAAAGTTCGGTCTAGTGCGGTCTATAAAAAGCTCTAGATTAAATTAACGCAGGGATAGTATCTATACTACCGAACATGTTGCGAATATTGTTAACACTTTGAATGTTTCATTCGAAAACTCACACATCATAATACACACTCAAATCGATTTATGCCATATTCATGTGGGCCAAAATTCCCCTAGGAATTTCGGCCCACATGAAAAAATCTGCTTTCGTCCCACGTTATATGCCGTATTCGGCCCATAATTATATTTTATTTAAAAAAATCTTTGTTCGTCCTATTTTTTAGATCCACATTCGGCCCAATGTTTTTGTATAGGCAAATCATGATAAATAACCATAATAAATGACTTATAATGTTGTCAAGTATAGATTACTAGCTACGCCCCGCGATTTCACCCACGTGGTGATAGCTATTTTGGATAATATACAATATATCTTTATAAATTGTAGCCTATGTGTTATTTTGATGTATAAGCTATATTATTGTAAAGTTTCATTAAAATCCATTTAGTAGTTTTTACGTGAAAGAGTAACAAACATCCATCCATACTTACAAACTTTCGCGTTTATTATATTAGTAGGATGTTTCTAGAAATTTCTTTCTGAGTATATTGATTTAAGTTTTGTAGGTAATTTAGGTAGATTTGGACTAGGATTAGTTGTCTTGGTAGGGGGACTAAATTGCATATCTGCTATAATTACTATGTTTGGACCGATTTATTATTTATTATATATTATTTATTTTTACAATCTTAGGAAAACTTACAGCTAGATAAAGATTAGATACAAGAATATTTAACTTAAGGCCAATTAGAAGTTTCCACAAATAATTTGAAAAAAGCAGCAATTTGGAAAAAAAATACAGAAAGTAGACGATTTATATTATTAAGTTAAAAGAAAGAAAAAGTTACACACACAAAAAAAAAAAAATTCTATCTATGAATTTACTCCTAAAGATAAAAGTGATCGGCGTTACGGGGCGTAATGGAACGTGTTACACGGCGATCGTTTGCGCAGTATTTATGGGGAAAGAAGAAGAATTAAAATAATGCAGAAAATCTACGTCGTAAAGGGTCTACGTCGTAGAGGGTCTACGTCGTAGTGGGTCTACGTCGTAGAGGGTCTACGTCGCATAGAGTCTACGTCATAGAGGGTCTACGCCGTAGAGGTTCTATGTTGTAGAGTGTAGAGGATCTAAATAGTAGAAGAAGGAAGAAGGACTACTAACTCCTTTTTTAAATGAAGTAATACCCTATATTCATATACCTACACATTACACCGACGTAAACAAACAACCACCCACACTTATTCACGCATAAATTATCACAGAAATAGGCGCCATATTTCTCTATTCATACCGAAAACGATAGATGAGAATATCCCCAACTGTGAGCTGATGTAACAATACGTAAATTTGTAACTGTCGACCCTGACCTTAGGAAGAATAGGGCTGGATGTCGGAATTGATCAATAAGGCCAGACTCCGAAAATAACGTTACATCAACAGACTGGTACAAATTCTCTTTGGAAGGCAAGTCCGTCTTAGTTGAAAATAGGCACGTAATCATATTTTTTTTATTTTATTATTAGGCAAATGTCTAGGTAGGTATTCTAATCGTATGTAACGTAGCACATAGATATTATACCAAAAGAGTATTCTATTATCCCATAAAAGTTATTTACCAAAATCAAATCCCACGTAATTTGCAATTCAGTGAATCAAAATTGCTAAAAAATATGTAGGTACCTACTACTGATATCATATTTGGTAAATAGGTGTACCTATGTGTTTTTTCTTCATATTAAGTTTTTAAAATACTGTTCTTCATTATTTTTAACTCTGATATTTGTGCGTGAACCTAATAAAAAGTCTATCTACTTAAATTCTGAAATAAAATAAATAAATAATGTTGGACAATTCACATAGCATTATCTAGCCCCATGGTAAGCAGAGCTTGTGTTATAGGTACTAGATAACTGATATACATAATACAATATATTACATAGATAGATATTTTTATTTATTATACATAGAAAACGACCAGAACACCCGGAACAAATATCTGCAGATCGTACACACAATTGTTCCGAGGCGGGAATCGAACCCGCAACCTCCTGCGTCGCAGGCGGACCTTCGCCCACCGCGCCACATCGGTCGTCAAAAAGTCCGAAAGTCAAACATATTTTCAAAAACACAAAAGTAAATTCAACTAGCTAAAATAACTTTACCTGTCATCAGCTTTTATATCTTAGAAGATCTCAGATAATGCACTTTGTAGTTTTCTTGTTATTAAAACATAAGCACTATTCTTGCGAACTTTCAACAGCAACTTCAGAAACGATAAAATTCAGGCGAGCAACAATAGCTGGATTGGATAGCAGATTTAAAGGTAGCCAAGTATGAGCGCTTCCGAGGGAGCTTTAGTCAGAGAAATAAGTAATACCTTTGGTTGAGTTGCGCGTTAGAGGCATATCAGTTTCATACGTTTATTATGGTTAGAGACATATTATAACAGCAACGTGATACACCCAACACACAGTAATAATGTATGTATTTGTAGCCTAACTAAATGGTTGTAACCTATAATGCTACTGACGCGGCACCACACTAAACCAAAATATAGATAGATAAATATAGACCAAGAACGGAAATTTTACATCTTTCTATAGACCGTTTGCCTGCCGTGCGAGTACACCAAACGTAGAAAACTGTCAAAATCCGCCTGAGCTTCCACTCCTTCTTATCATCTTACCAGCTGGTAACGCCTGAGTATAGCCCTATTCCTTATCCACTCAATCTTTGCCACTCCTGACGGTCTTGCCCATCAGTTCCACTACTTCCATGCTGCCCCCATAATGTTGTCTGACCATTAGGCGGGTGCCAATAGTCCTCGAGACCCCCGCATATCTCTGGGCCACCGTTCGGTAACTAACTTGGTCCATTGGCGATCATCTCTCCTCCACTCTCTCTGCCCATCTAAATGTATAGTGATCTTATTTTAGGTGATGATCCATCCACGGTTTGTGAGAAAAGTACCCAGAAGAATACATGGGGTGGGAAAAAAAGTGGCTGGTCTAGGCCGACCTTTAGTTCCCGCGCCTCCACAAAATATAGTATGTAACACGACACCCTATTACTTGGCTGAGTGTAGCGCGGTAATGCATTCCTATATTGTTTTTCGTGAGAGCACTTTTAGAAGAATATTTTATGTAAAAGTTGTTTCAGTAAGCTTACAAATTTTATGAATTGTGGTTCTTAGGAGTTTTTTTCCAGCTAATGTAAAGCTCTTTCTGAGGCTCGTTTGTAGTAAGTACTTACCTACATCATTTTGGTTTGACTAGATAGAGCTTTTTGGGCTGGAAATATATTTTGTGTTTTTTTTTTCTTCTGTGCAAAGTTACCAGGGAGGCACTTTTATTAGGCCTCCACGGTAATTTATATATTTATTTATGCATTCACAAATCAGATAAAAATCAAACTATATATGTATAACTTAGAGTACTTTAATAATTTTGATCTAGATTGAAATTAATTATGTTATTTGTGCTAATACTTTGATAAATAAATAAATAATGCCGAACAATTCATACAGTATCATCTAGCCCCAACCAAGCTTAACAGAGCAGAGCTTGGGTTGTGGGTACTAGTTCTCGAGGCCTGCTTATGTTGTGTGTTCTTGTATAATTTCTCTGCTTTACTAAATACAATAAGATATATTTTTTTATTTTACATATGTACTTAGAACCATACAAAACACCCGAAAATATTACAATATTAATAATAAAATATTACCCGCTAAATATTTGCAAAGAGGTCGTCGCTTTAAATTTACGTAGGCTAAGAAAAACGTGAATTAAGTCAGAATTTTGTTGAAAGTATAAGCATCTAACAGAATCTCCGATATATTTACCTTCTACCAATTTTCTATGTTAGCTCGAAGCGAAGGCTGCGCTCTCAATACCAGTAGGATAGTGTTTACGAATACATTAGATAGCATCGAAAGGTGCTCCTTGGTGCAGCTTAAAATAAATCACAACGAAACCCGCGAGTATATTCTATAACAGCGCCGCGCCATCCACATAGATTGAATATTCACTTAGGAAATTCCTTTTTTAAAAGTTCCATCCAATTCTAAATGTCAGGAAATCATTATCTACCTTATTTCATAATCCTACTAATATTAGAAACGCGAAAGTTTATATGTATGTATGGATGTTTTTTACTTTTTCACGCTAAAACTACTGAACAAATCGGGCTGGAAAAATTTGAAAGAATCATTCAAATTCAAACAGAAACAAAATATAGGCTACGTTTTATCCTATAAATCAGTACCCATGGGATACAAAAAATCTTAAAACGTTTTCATAAAAACAACGCTTGCGAAGTCGCGGGCAGAAACTAAACATTAATGGTATAAAACTTGACTTGTAAGAGTTTATTTTATAGGCCTAAAGATTTTTTATTTATTTTAATTTATAATATCTTTGTCTTTGTCTAAACTAGTTACTGCCCGCGAGTTAGTAGCCAATGTCCGTCACCGGGATAGTTTTAACTCTGCTAAATTTAATTAAGATCCGTTCAGCCGTATAAGCATGAAAAAGTCAGACAGCCCGAAATACTTTCGCTTTTATAATATTGGTATGAATTGCTAACCTGACTAATGATTTTCTTACTATTTGAGTAGAAAATAGTATCGCAAATTGCCAGTCTGAATAACCAAACATTTTAGAGATGTAAATCGTTCTGTTTAATGTTAGCTCAAAGCTATTTGCAGATTGAAACGCGGTGTACTAAATAAATAACCTACAAAATGTACAAACTCACGGATTAGATTAGAACCTTCAGAAGTTTTAATTCCACGGCGCCTGTGAGTAGGCGTATGTAAATCAGTTAAACAAGCTTAGCGACTGACGGGCTCACTCCGAAAGTTTAACTTTGCCGCGAAGCCCATGAGAGTTTAAAGTTACAAGTTGTATTTTCACATACGCCAATCTCAACGGTATAAAACTTCTACTACCGTTTCCATCCCTCACAGGACGCTTGGCACTATTAAGTCGCGACAATAGTCGCAACCGTCCTCCAAGGGGACTGGTACCTGGGGCTGTTGGTGGTGACGGTTAGGAACATATTAATTCAGTTAATTTATTCAGTTTAGTAATTCAGTTTGGTAATTCAGTTTGTAATCTAGTTTAGTAATTCAGTTAAGTAATTCAATTTAGTAATTCATTTCAGTTTCAGTCTAGTAATTCAGTTTCGCAATTCAGTTTAGTAATTCAGTTGAGACTGGTATTGATATGGATCAGTTGAGCTACCTATATATCTTTGCAACAGTCTGCAGTTAGCTCAATTGTTTCTTTGAATACTAGTTCTAATTTGTTTCTATGTAACTTTCTTCGTTAATAAAGATATGAAGTTTAGTAATGCAGTTTGGAATTTTAGTTTAATAATTCAGTTTAGGAATTCAGTTTCATACTTCAGTTTATTTAAAAAACACTGAATAAGTCATTAAGGTGAAGTAATCACCATCACCATGCATCCAACATAATTAACATAATTTAATCTCTAAACTATTGTTGCTCCTTTGCACCTTGTCTACCTTCGAAGATAAAAGATAACTTCAATTAAGAACTACCCTCATTAATTTAATCAATTTTGTTATTTTAATCTCTGAGAAATAAACGTCACCTAAGCCTACAGACCAAATATTTTAAAATCTTTACTATACTTATCCACACATAGAAAATTTGTGAGAATATTTTATAGATAATATAAAGAGATAGTTAGGAATACCAAGTCTTTATTTGGTGTTCATTCAAGTAGAGAGCACTCTTAGGATTCGAAGCCGTTTGCAAACATTAGGTACAAAGCTTCACAATGTATGTAGGTAGGTGTAGCGACATTGTATTTGGACTAACAGCTCGAATAGCACAAGCAAAGTATGTTTTCTCCAAGTTTACCAATTTGTAGAACGAGTTCTGTCACTCGTAATGTGTTATGCCGATTACAAGAACGGTCTTCAGGGAAGCAAGTTGAAACCTTCTGTGTTTCTAAAGATTGTTTTTGTACTAACATACAATTCACGAGTGTCAGGAGACATCTTTATAAGGACCGGTAATGTACACAATATTTTGGACAAATTCATTAACACTAGAAATTATAGTAAAGAGAAAGAAAATATAATATATTGCTTAATCCATAAACCATGAAGAGATTTGCTTGCACTTGGTGTTTTTAAGTCACACCCATAGTTCTATAGAAGTGATTACCGACTAAATACAAAATTCCACACGTTTGGTATCAAGCAACTAAAACTTCTAGTGGATGGGGAACAACTACTATTATTCAATATCTGAGCGTAGAGTATAGAGCTCCTTTCTATTCCGATCCGTCGCGCGGGAGCAAGATTGTAATCAACTTGGCAAGCAAATACATCAAACAAGGTTCGAAAATATGCAGAAAATAGGTTTCCAGATATTTCACTTCTTTGTCACACTTCTATACTAAATAAAAATATTTACGGTACATTATCTTTAACTTCAGTCTCAATACTAAAGAAAATCATATAAGTTGGACAATCCACACAGCAGTCCCAATTCTAAGCAGAGCTTGTATTACTTAACCTTTTTTCTCTGCATTTTTGCCAAGCTGTAGGTGCCTTCTTTTTATGTAGGCCCGTTGCTTTCGACGAAAGTAATCAGTAATATAACTAGTGTTAATAACATAATAAAAATCAACATTATTCCTACCTTCTCGCTTAGAAATACGAGGAAAACGTGGAGGCAGTAAGCTGAGGGAGGAACGGACAGTGGTCCAACTTTGCTCACAAAAGTTAGCTAAGCACAGGATCTAGTGATTGCAGCTTCAAAGCCAAAACACAGATGCTTCATCAGTTACCAGATTCAGAACGCCTATTCTCGCAACTCTAAGCTTATCTCAAGTGTTATCTAGAACACTGTGAATCATGTCACAGGCTGGCGGATTAGAAACAGACCCATATTTTAGAGCTATTTGGGATATCTATATAAAATATTATTTTGATACCCCAAATAGGTCATCTCTGCATCTCAGGCCATCGATATAATTTATAATTATAAAATATATCGATGGCCTGAGATGCTCCACAGATTTTCAAGCAAATGCTAGTATTTAGTGAAGTTTAAAACTTTTTTGAACACCACGACAAGAAGCAATAAACGGAACACCCGAGTTTATTTAATGCTAGTATCGAGACGGCCACCTGGAAGGCCTAGGCGGAGATGGCGGGATGAGCTCGACCTATACAAAAAGGAGTGGGTTCTCCTTGCTGAGGACCGAGATGAGTGGGAGTGAGAGGGGAAGGGAGGAGGGTCAGGGAGGCCTTTGTCCTGCAGTGGGACACCCCGGGCTAATATAATAATAATAATAATAGTCGGTGATCTACCGTTTTGATATATTTTTTACTGTAGAATAGTTTTATAATATTTTATTGTATTTTCTATAGTAAAAAATGTATTTATACGAGAATTTAAATAAATGAGTGTATAATAATAATATCGAGACGTGACATCTCATTGTTACATAGGTTTGATTTTATATAAATAATTATTCGTTAATAATCATGATAGTTTCAAAATTTTTATTGTTTTCTATATGTTTATCTATACAGAAACCTATTGTATAACCATTAATTAGAAAAAAAATACTTGTCTTAGTGCTTATCATGTAAGTAAAGAAATAAAGGATTTAGTATTTTTTTATTGAATTTTAGGTATTACTTAACTAACTCTAAGCTCGACCATTCCTTTTTCATGTGTTCCTCTGACTCTGTAACACCCTGTATATCTGAGAGCACCAAGGTAAAAAGGTAGGTAAGGTACTATGTCTTGACGATGATGGATACCCAGCCAATTCTCGCAGCTTAGTCATTATTATCAATCACTCGATAAACGAGATTAGAGATGATATTGGATAAATTATGGTGCTAATAAATCTTTGTAAGAAGCCCTATACTAATTTGTTGATAAAGTTTATGCCGGGGCTTCACACCGTGTTTTCACCAATAAATTTCAGGTCCATATCAATTTTTTGTTGGTATACTAGTAGAGATCTAGTTTTATAGAGTCTACGAGAACATGTTTCCTTCAAAAATTGTCAAAAATCATAAAAACATTAAAGGGGATGATTCTTGAACCTGAGGAACTTGTGAATAACGAATAATTGTTTAAATTTCAACGGTTTTTTAAAATTGGTTTGTGCATATTGGCAACCAATTTTAGCCATCTTTCTGAAAGTCTATCAAGTTTGTATCTTGTAAGAGTGTCTTATTTTTAAATCTGATGTTATAAAAAAAAAAACTTCTTCTTCTTGAACGTAGGTACCAGCTGTCATTTTACTCATGTACCGCATACCGTAACCTTATAAGCCGTGCCATAAGTCACTTATAAAGTACAGCTTGGCAAAAATGTTTAGAATCGGAACTAAAATTACATGATACCTACTGGCAGCCCCGTTCAGTGTCAAGGTTAGGATATATTTGTTCTGTGGTGTCAAGCAGAGGTACAAGTAACGTCAGATAGTCGTAAATATTTTGCATTTATTATTAAATCTATCAATTTCGCGAGTTTATTGTGACTAGGAGTGTTTCAAAATGAATAAAACTCTTCGGAGCAGTGCCAGAGAAGTGATTTATAAAGTTTACAAGCGGTGTTTGTTGGAAAAAGAAGCAGGAACAATGTTGTCTGATCTCGATAAAGTTTTTCAGAGAACCGCAGAAATAACAGGTATTTAACTATGTTGAAATCATTTTTCTAATCAGATACGGTTATTTTAGTATATTTTACTGGTTCTAAACCGTCTCGTATATTAAAATTGATAAATAATTAAACTATCATTTGTAGGTTATGTTTACAAAACAAAATAGTGTAACACGGAAATTTTGATACTTTTAACCAACTTCAAGAAAAGGTTCCAAATAAATTGTTTTTTCTTTCAGGTAAATCTGTCAGTACAGTGAGAAGAATTGTTGTAAACCTTCAAGATGACAGCAGCAGTGATGACACCTCAGAATCCGACTCAACGAAAATGACGAAAATGACATGCCCAAATTGCCCAATGTTGCGCATAGCTCAAGCTGTGATATGGAATTCTCAGGCGTTGAATATTTGGAGGATGACCTATTAGATTAAAAAGTATAAAATATGTTCATTAAAATAAAAGTATATATTTAAAAAAATTACATTATTTCATTAAATTATACACACACAAAACAAACAAAAAGGCATGCCTTTGAAAAACACCATGTTAGACAGGATGCCATTTCAAACGAGTAGATTCTAGCAAAGTTATCAAGTATCAAAACCATTTATCATAATATTTTCGGATTGCCATATACCCTGCACAGTGGCGCCTCCATTATTTTCTATATTTTTTTGCCAAGCTGTAACTCGTAATAAAATTCGCAAAGCTGCACTGCTGGGACTGTCGCATGTCGTTTCAATTATAACTTTGTATGCTCATTAGCCGGTCCAAAATAGAATGGCTAATGATGCATGTGAAAATGGTGTCGGGTTTGTTATGCACAGCATTTTGTTTTGAGAGAAAATCTAGTTCAACTGTCGCTTCTTTGGACAAAGCTTTGTTAACTAAGCTGCTTGGAATTTTAATATCTGTAGCCAACGTGGACCAGACCAAGGATTTTAATACAAAATCTTCAAATTTTACTATTACATACTACCCCAAGTGAAATCCTGATATCGTAGTCTACTGAAGATCAAGAGGACTCCAAAAAACCTTTCACAGACTCATTTTGTAAGCACTTTTAGCACACGTTGAAGACTTGGGACTCCGCATTATAGACTTAGCGACCTTTCGTGGGTTATTTGAAATTTTCCGTCTGAACGATCTCGTAGATTGAAAAAGGTATTTCTAAATCCCCTTTCAACGGTTCGAAATTGAGATAACTGATAATAACTTTAGCCTTTATTATTTTAGCTGGCTAGTAAGTTGGTTCAAATATTTGGTTTCTTAGCTTAATCTATCATATCTAAAATATTTTGATCAAATTATACAAGGTTATTGGTATTTACTGACATTGCTTGAACTCAAGTAGGCTACCATAAATGCCTTCACGAACGAGTTAGTGAATATACTAGAACCCCGACCGAGTCGACTAGATAGTAACAAGATGTGATCGTGACGTCACATTTTTTCTTAGGTTTTGGTAGGTACAGCGTTTCCATCGTGCGGTCAGGGAACTTCGTAAATCTTATATAAAAATGAGATGTCACAATTACGTGTCGATACTATCATCAAATGGAATTGGGGATCAGGTCTTAATTCTTAAAATTGGTATAGAAGTAGGTAACGACAATACTAAGTGGGTACTCTCTTCAGTGAATTACTTTTTTGGTTTATTACTTTCATTTTTGCATTTAAGTATTTATTGCACTACGAAGGGTGGGCTTAATGGCGATACATTTTCTACACGCCGACCAGACCAGTACCACCTAGTTTGTAGGTAGTTAAGGTTTATGGATAATTTATGGAAATAAAGATGATATAAGATATCTTTGACATTAGGTACTCGTACGTACCTATATGGATAATTTTTGCAAAAAACTCCATTGGAACCACCTGAGCTCTAATTTAATTCCATAAGTACCAACAAAAATCCTCAATCTAAATTATAAAAACAATAAGGCGGGTTCGCTGTGGAAAATAGCTCTTATTTAATAATGCCACATCTGCTGCTGCTTCGCGTTATATTGTCAGAAACTAAGTAGGTACTTACCGACCTAATACAATAAATTCGTCGCGAATGTGTTTCTTACAGTACTTTTATTGGCTTTCTTATGAAGTTAGGCAAGATAAAGAAAAATGTCTTTGACATGTTGAAAAGAAGGCCTCGCCACTGAGAAACAAATTTACTAACTGTACGACAGATGAATCACTGATTAAGGGTTGAAATCGTAAAAAAATGAATCGTTTCGGTTCCTAATTTCGCAATATTCGATGAACCACAAGCAAGCCTTTTGCCTGATGGTCAGGAAACGTCAACAAGGCTGAGGAAAAGATGATAAATGTCGCATGGCCCAATACAGAGAAGGCAATATTTGATGGCTGAATATAGCTAGATAATATAGATATGTAGTTTATAATAGGCACGTAGTCACTGCTGCACCAATAACTTTCAAAGTTAATCTTATCAAATTATTACGATTTCTGAGTAGTTTGCACTGGAGAAAAGATAGTGCTTATTTACAGTTATGCTTATGTGTACATATAGCACGTGCTCAACTCAACGTAAGGAGCGTGAGGAAACTTGAGGTAGGTTGGAGGTAAACCTTTACGGATTTTCGAGATAAGGAGCTTAGTATATATTATTTAGTTTCTAAATACCTTCTTCTTGATTAGTTCGGAAGTAGTATGAAAGATAAGTTTTTGCAAGGGGAATACTTGACTTAGGAAATATTGTGAAATATGAATCAATGTATGCTGTAACATTGATTTATATTTCACAATGTTTTCTTCAAAACTGAGTAAAGTAGTCAAAACATTCTTTTTTCCAATTTTTCCATATACTTCACACCTAAGCTTCGATTTTTAGATGGATGATGTATGAATGCATGTTTGTTATTTATTCACGCTAAAACTACTTAAGGGTTCTGGCTGAAATTTTGCATACATACATATACTATTTATTATGTCTTTTTTATCCCATAAATCAGCACCTATGGGATAGAAATAACTTAAAAAGTTTCCATAGAAATAACGCGGGAGTAGCCGCGGGCAGAAATAAAGGTGAAATAAGAATCAATGTGCTTGGGCAAGGTAGGTAATCCAAATAAAAATATTTGTGGTTTTTAAAATTCGGCAAATTAATTCAGGAACCTCGTTTCAACATTACGAAATTTGCTGTCTACTCCATACAGCAGCATCGAGCCCTAAGCTTGTGGTCTTGTGTTATCGATACCATACGATTTATAAAGTTTTTACGATACATTACATAGATATTTTTTATTATTTATTTTATATAAAAAATACCCACCCAATACCAGAACACTCGGAACAAATATTTGCAGATCGTACAAACATGTATCTCAGGGCGAGAATCGAACCCGCAACCTCCTGCTTTACACGCGAACCTTCGCCAACTGCGCCACATCAGTAGACAATAAAAAGTGTCTTTATAATTTTCTAGGTTACAGGTTGAGACTGGCATCAAAAAGTCTAACCATACACGTTTACGATGTACATAGGTACATATGTTAGGAACTTAAGTAGAAGCTTTTAGGTTTGATTTATTCACATATATAAGTCACTTATAAAAGTAGGTATCATTCCTTCGTTCGGTTTTACTTAATGCAAAGCCATCAACACTTTAAGCCAGATTGAAAAGCGATGGAAAAACTTTGCTTTAGTCAAGGTCTTTTACGTCCATTTCGACGAACTAAGTCTAAGTTCATTGGCTAAGTCTAGCCAGTTTAGCGATGGTATGTGTGTCTTGTACCTAGTTCCGTTAATTTTCACCGAAACTTCGCCCTGCTGTGGACTAGGCGAGAGACAATGTAGTCGAATTCTCGCAGCTTACACTTTGAATACATTTTAGAAGTTTGAACATCATCATCAGCCTATAGCAGTCCACTGCTGGACATAGGCCTCCCCCAATGAGCGCCATAGCGCCCTGTCTTCAGCTTGCCGCATCCAGCATCTACCTGCAGTCTTTCGCAGGTCGTCATCCCCCCTGGTCGGAGGGCGAGAAGTTTGAACAGCAGGGTGTAACTGTTAGATTACACAACCCAGCTCATCCAATTTCAAAGTAATTCAGGCCTAAATTAGTAACATTCACATCAGTGGTTTGAGCTGGTAATTAGTCTGTTATTATACAGTGACATCTGCTAAAAGCGTGTTCTCAGCTACTTTGGTCACATAGCTAGACAAAACCTGGATAAACTAACCCGGACAACCTGAATAGTTGATAGATAGAGAGATATAGATAGTTGTGGTGGGCAAAGCAGATGGGAAAAGAACACGAGGAAGATAACCTAGCCGCTGGTCTGCTCTGAAAGAGATCCAGGGTCTCCCAGTGATTACTGCTCTCAGATAAGCTGAAGATAGGGTGGCGTGGAAGTAGCTGGTCAACTCCTGGACGAAGTTTTTTCAAAACGGGCACGACCTTTAGTAATGTAGAATACATCTATAATATAAAAATTAATCGCAAAATGTGTTGGTAAGCGCATAACTCAACAACGCCTGGACCAATTTGGCCAAATCTTTTTTTAAAATGTTCGTTGAAGTTCAAGGATGGTTTTTACGGTTGTTTTTTGTGTTTGAGACATAGAATACTTTTTATCATTTAAACAATTTGACACATAGATTTCCACGGGGGCGAAGCCGCGGGGCGCAGCTAGTTGACAATAAAATTTGTTCATGCGAATACCATAAGGGATAATTTTATTTATTCCTGGCTGGGCTGGGTAGTGATTGCGTCGAAAGTCATTTATGAGCTGAGTCTGAGTCTGAGTCCGGTCACTCGTATGTAAGTTCTAGTAAAGTAAAGTAAAGTAAATATTTATTGCATCAAATACATGTAAATAGGGCACATAGGTGGTGTATGTTTAAATAAGACAGAATGTATTTCTACCTTTGTGGCGTGCAAAATCTGGTTACAATAATTGTCACTTAATTTAAATTTATACATACTTAGTAAATAAATGGAATATAACAATTAATAAATTTAAATAAAATTTATAAATAATGAAAAGCTAGAGATGCCATTTGCTTAAATCTAAAATATGTTAATCTATGATAATCTATGATAATGCAATGTATGTCATTGCATCAAGCTGATCTGATGATGGAGGCAGGAGGTGCATAGGAATTCCTAACCGAATCAGCTGAATCTAGTCGAGTTTGGGTTCGTTGGACTTGTCTTTCCAAGCACTTTGGTGATGGATAATAATAAAAGCTTGTTATATATATATTTTATCTTATTTAACCAAATTTTCTTTTGGTACCGTCTACCTACATGCATATTTTATAATTTGTATTACCTACATTACTGAGATAAATTTTACATTACCTAGGTCGGTTAAAACAGGTTTCATTTTCTATTCACGTACGAAACGATACATTTTTCCGAATAAAAGTTATTTGCCTTTACCAAATGTTTCGTAAGTATCACCTACTAATATCGAGGGACGCATTAATCAAACGAAACAGAAAGAGGGCTGGATTCTTTGTTTCATCCATCATCATCACAAATACGTTCTTTAACAGACAACTGCTGCTAGGTATTGTTTTGATTATTATTATTCGGTTCGACGACCGATGTGGCGCGGTGGGCGAAGGTCCGCCTGCGACGCAGTAGGTTGCGGGTTCGATTCCCGCCTCGGAAAAATTGTGTGTACGATCTGCAGATATTTGTTCCGGGTGTTCTGGTCGTTTTCTATGTATAATAAAAAATATCTATATATGTAATGTATTGTATTATGTATTTCAGTTATCTAGTGCCCATAACACAAGCTCTGCTTACCATGGGGCTAGATAATGCTGTGTGAATTGTCCAGCATTATTTATTTATTTTATTTTATTTTAGATAGTAAAAGTCGTGTTTTGGATGATCTGTTAATAGGGCGTTCTGCTTAAATGTCCTTTCGATACGAAACTTTTCCTTGATAGACCTTCTGATACGGAGCGTTTCTTTTATACAAACTTAAAACTATACACAGCCTGATAAAAGGATGAATGACACAAAATGTCACCGTAAATTTGAAATTGGTCAAAACAAAATAAAAAAATTATAAAAAAATATTCAAAATTTGGATGAGATGGAGTCCATCACTATATGCATCCACCTGTTTTGATTAAGGCAGTCTGCCCGGGCTCCAATGATTTTTAGGATGCCGTTACTGCTGCCTCGCGCACGCTGGTGTAGGGAAGCGAATAATCGCGATTTTTGAAAAGCATGCTATTTCTACTTTGTTTGAAGAGATTTGAAATGTATTGAATGAGACTAGCCATGTGTGTGTGCCATAACTAACGACCTAAAAAGGCAGTTTCAAATAAATATTCATAGATTTTAAATTTTCCCTTTATCATTCAATATTAAGCTAAAGTAATTCTGTCTGTCTGTCTGTTACCTTTTCACGCCAGAGGGTATGCAGAGGACGAACATAGGCTTCTTTTCATCCCGGAAAAATGGGTGCAAAGCCTGGAGGCAGAATCTAGTGGTAGATACTTAATGAAATGAAATTCGCATTTCATTTCATTTCATTAGGTTTTGCCCGCGTGCTATGCAGAATGTCAGGCTTTTTGAGAGATAGATAGATAGAGATAGGGTCGGGTTTACTGATTGGGCCACTCCCGGCATTTACAGAAGTAGGAATAGGCTATACGATCTCTATGGTGCTAGAGAAGCTATGTTACATGACCCTGCGTTTCTTTTGTATGTAAATAACTACTCGAAAACATTTAAGAAATTCTGCAACACAGCAAAGTGCCTATTTTTGAAGAATAAAATAACAAACTCATCTAGTAAAATAAAAGCGACATGGAGACTAATAAATAATGAAACTGGTAAATCAAAGCCACGTAATAGAGAAATAAAGTTAAAAGTTAATAATTCAATTCTTATAAATGAAAAAGATATTGCAGATGGATTCTTTGCTGATATCCCTAAAATTGTAACCCGGTCTCTCAATTCCTCTGCTTTAAAGGCAGTTGAATTATTAGAATCATCTGTTGAGAAATGTAAGGAAGTCTTTATCTTTAGTCACGTAAATGGTAATTACATTGTAAAAACTTTTAAATCTATAAACATCAAAAATACTGAGGATCTCTGGGGCATTTCAACGAAAGTACTAAGTTCAATTATTAAGGAAGTGGCTCCCTGCTTGGCCCATATTTTCAATAATTGTGTAGACGCAGGAGTTTTTCCTGATCTTATGAAATGTAGTAAACTGGTTCCTCTTTACAAATCTGGTAGCCATACTGATCCGGCCAATTACAGGCCAATTTCAATACTTCCTGCAATAAGTAAAATTTTCGAAAAAATTATCCTCACTCAGTTGACTTCACACTTCAACCTTAACAGGCTGTTACATAAAAATCAGTTTGGCTTCACCAAGGGTAGATCGACAACCGATGCTGGCACAGTTCTATTAAAGCATATATTAGATGCCTGGGATAAAGCAAAAAACGCTATTGGAGTATTCTGTGACCTTTCTAAGGCTTTTGATTGCGTGGATCATGGTACACTAATTAGGAAGTTGGAACACTGTGGAATTAGTAACAAGGCACTAGACCTTATGCAATCATATTTAGCTGATAGAGTTCAAAAAGTAGATATTGGTAAAGAAAGATCTAGAGGATCAAAACTTGAACTAGGCGTCCCGCAAGGATCAATATTAGGTCCTTTTTTATTTTTAGTATATGTAAATGATCTTCCATTTTTAGCAAAAGATCTTTGTGATATAGTCTTATTTGCTGATGATACTTCATTGATTTTTAAAGTTGATAGAAATAAATATAACTATGACGATGTAAATAATTCGCTTTCACAAATACTAGATTGGTTCACCGCCAATAATCTACTACTCAATGCTAAAAAGACTAAATGTATAAAATTCATGCTACCGAATGTAAGAGAACTCCCAACAAAAATAATGCTGAAGGATGAGATTGTTCACCTTGTAGACTCTACTGTATTCCTAGGGTTACATATTGATTCTTCTCTTCAATGGAGGTCGCAAATAGAGGCTCTGGCAGGTAGACTTAGTTCAGCAGCTTATGCAGTTCAAACAATTAGATATATTACCAATGAAGACACAGCTAGGTTAGTTTATTTCAGTTACTTCCATAGTATTATGTCTTATGGTATTTTGCTCGAAATGGAAAAGTCAGAAACTTTTCCATTTCGGCCAGCGGCGTTTCTACGCTAACTTTCGTTACCTAAGGACTTGTATCGACTTTGAATAGCTTTTTTAAATCACCAAACGGAGTTAGCGTACAAAAAATATATGATTTATGCTTCTGTAGGTAGAATTGTTTCTATGGGCTTGGTAGAGACATTGCTACGGATTTACAACGCCCTAAAGCAATTTCGTACGATGATGCATGCCAGTAACCTGCCTATCACAATAAATAGTAAACAGTAAATTACTTTCTCTAACAAATTACATTTTGCAAATTTTTAAACCTAAACATACAAGAAAATAAACCTTTTCATCATATAGAAATTATACGTATATACATATAAATAAATAAATAATGCTGGACAATTCACACAGCATTATCTAGCCCCATGGTAAGCAGAGCTTGTGTTATGGCTACTAGATAACTGATATACATAATATACAATACATTACATAGATAGATATTTTTTATTATACATAGAAAACGACCAGAACACCCGAAACAAATATCTGCAGATCGTACACACATTTGTTCCGAGGCGGGAATCGAACCCGCAACCTCCCGCGTCGCAGGCGGACCTTCGCCCACCGCGCCACATCGGTCGTCTATATATATCTATATATGGAATGGGCGGAATATAAAATTACACCAAAACTTTTTCGCTAGGTGTAAACAAAACAAAAGGCTTCGACATAGATGGAATGACAGCTCGAAATAAAATTTATGTATTATACAGGCAGGAGAATAGTATGTATAATACAAAATTAAGGTTCTTTTTTGCAAATTTGCCACCGAGTACCGAACCTTAAAAAGGTTTCATGAAATTGCTACCAAGAATGAAAACTCATCAACTATACCTTTCTTCTGGCCATATGTGGCGTAAGAGACTCCCTAAGGCCAAATACAGCGACCGTTCTCTGAAGTGCAAAAATATTCATTGGTTCTATTGTGGTCCACTCTCATCCCTTTTCATTAGGCCCTTCGCATCGGGGGGCTTTAACAAGGGAATAGCGGGCAGATAATCTACGTAAGGCTGTCTTTTCTCTCGTAACAATAAAAAACATCCTTTAATCGAAGGTCTAAAACACTCCTATCAGGGGCGGCTCTAGCCCATGTAGCACCCGTGTGCAGCTAAGACCTAGGCTATACTGTGTGCCCCTTTAGTAAACGCGCGATCAAATTTTATTCATATATGTACGTACCAACCGCTGCTGGCGTAAACGTATTCTTGAGTGGTGGCCGCGACTCTGCAAACGTAGTGTAGGACGCCCTCCGGCCAGGTGGGATGACGACCAGCGTAGGACTTCAGGCAGATGCTGGATGCGGCAAGCTGAAGACAGGTTACTTTTCGCTTTGATTGAATTAGAAATTCGCGATAAGGCGCTTCTTCCTATATCGCAGGATAGACTGTCGGCAGTGAACTGGCCGCTCGGTCCCACTAGAAAGGGGCGCCGCGCCCATATGCACCGCACACCCGCTAAAGCCGGGCCTGGTTCCTATCCGACTAATATTACAAACGCAAAAGTTTGTGTGGATGTATGTAAGTAATTCTGTTGCTCTTTCACGCAAAAACTACTGAATGGATTTTCATGAAACTTCACAATAATATAGCTTACATATCAGAATAACACATAGGCTACAATTCGTAAAGATATAATGCATATTATCCGAAATATCTATCACCACGCGGGTGAAACCGCAAGGCGCAGCTAGTATCCTATATTCGAATTCTGGATATTTTTTGTAAGCAAAAAGGTTAAAAAGCCAAAGAAATATTAGTTCATACATTAGGTATCATTTCGGAGCAAATCGCAGAAGAAAACCAAAAATGTATTCTGACATTTTTGGTTTTGAAACCTTTCTTTCATCCGTTTTGATACTCAAGTTTTAACCGTTTTCGGCTGAGCTTGTGCAATTTTGCGACGTTGCAGTTTTATTAATTACCTTGTTATTCTCTGTTATTGTTTTCAATGTTGGTTAAGTTTTCATAATTATATTTATAGTCTTTGTTGAATAAATATTTTGGATTCTAGAAACGAGTTTAGAAACAAACACTTTAGGTGTTATGAAATACAATATTTTCAGGTTCCGTTTATGCCACTATTTGATTTGATTGCAGACCCTATGATAAAACACAATTACCCAAAATCCATTGTTATTTTCGCATCCAATTAGAGCCTAACAAATCCATCTATAAAGGTAAACCCAATAATAGCTTTACGCAACTTTACATGTATTGTTCCGGACCTTTCCGGATATGGCATTCGGAAGTAGGAGTAATTGGTATGTCAGGAATATATCTGGCACTCTGATAAATCATGGTCAGGTACGATGATGTGGTATTAGATCTGCCACCCGGACAATGGATCTGATTGGTGGATATTCAAATTATGATGGAATTTCACGGGTAGCTCGTCAAATATTATGTGAAAGGGTTTTCAATACCTTTCACAAAATATTATGGAATATATAATAAATATGGAATAATAATAACGGGATTCGATGAATGTTTATGTTGGTATAATTGAAAATCTGATTGTATTTATTCTGTATCACACATCATGTAGATTTGATAACACCAGTTATCAGAATATTAACAAAAAAATTAGCCAAATTGAAAAAAAGGAGGAGTTTATATGCTATATATATATGGTCTGTACGTATGTTTTTTAATGTTCGTCGATTTTTCCGTAAATTATGGACTGATTTTGAAAATTCTTCTCTATTGTATGGAAAATTATCCCGAAGTAGTCCCCGGGATCATTTTCAGAATTTATACATTTTTATACAAAATTTATTCCCGAGAGATTAGTATTTGTCCCGAAAAATTAAAAAAAACAACATACTAAGGAATTTGAAGTCGGTTTTTAGTTTTTTCATAAAATACTAATTTTAAACTTCTGCCATTAAAACACATAACATAATAGGTAGGTAGTCATCATATACAGTGGAAATCCTAATGAAAACTCGTGAAAACTAAAATCCAACGTAAAATAACGATACTACCCGTGAATACTTGGTATAAACTTATATAATTCAAAAGAGTATCTCAAAAACAAAACACAAGCGCTCAACCTAAAATTTCACCATACATGCTTTATACAACCGAAAGCTCACGAGATCAGCCTTCACAAGCAAGAAAATAAAAACACAAGTGTTTTCCCAGCGCCCCCGCTTTTCATATCAAACGGTGCAAACAGCGGAGAATGTGAAAACAGCCGCTAAAATGAGCTGAAATAAGGCTGAAGGCCGAAATAATCCTCCTTTCGCAGAAACGCAGCGGTCAGTAGAGCGGCCAGCTGAATAGTTGATGACACTATCGGGACGCGTTTCATTAGCACTGTGCAGATCCGCCCAATGAATTGAGATTTGGCGCCTCGTGTTCCCGTCACGGCTGGTTATTAATTAGGGTTCCGCAAAAAGGTGTCGAGGTCCAGTGGCTGTGACGCAGGCTCCTGCGGCAATCCAGTATCCGTTCGGAGGCCGAAACGGGTGCCCGTGTCGTCAGAAAACCGAGCCCGGGATAGGCGCGTGCTCGACCTGTCAAAATATTTGAATTTAGAAATGACAAATCGGTACTTTTTGTGATGTTTACAATGTTGCCAGTGCTTTTGACTTTTTAATTCATTTTGGCGGGATGTAGTAGCCGTCGGAATGGCAGGTATGTGAAGAATTAATTTAAATACATCAAAGATTTTATTTGAAGGTAAACAATATATTTTGTAGTTTGTTTACATAGCTTAAAGTGAGACATTGGGATCATTTATTAGTTGTACTAGTGTACCTATAAATTATATGCAACATCAACGTTGTAAAATTGGCATATTTGATTCTGATAATAGTTTAATCTAATTATCGAAACCAAATGCGCGTGGTTTTGTGGGCAATGAATGAACTGACACAATTATTATTCTTTTGTAGTTTTATGGAGAACAGCTAAATGCCCTTTTTTCATAAACCAAATGCAAATGTGGTAGGTTTACCTAATATTTTTCTTTATATCTTGTTTTTAAGTTCTTTTTTGGACAAGTGTTGGATTACGATGTATCCACCGAAACAATTATGTAGACATTCTATCTTCTTTTTTATCTTTTCTTCGCAACTTAATTAACAAAATAAGTCGAATGCTGTGAAGCCACTCCTTAAACCTTTGAAGTTGCCATAAAATTGTCGTCTTTCATCAATACAGAGATAAACTTTTTTCACCAGTTTTTATTGATTTTTTGCTTGTATACTCAGATAATTTGGTCGTTGTTTAGGTTTATCTTAAAATATAGGGCATTTGTCCCAAATGATGCATTTTCATCTTTTTTGTAAGACAGCAGTAAGCCAAGCACGCAGATTATTCTCTAGGGTAGAAAATACAATAATGACATTGCATCGACATAAATTACGTAGATTATCGAAGTTGAAGGAATGAATTTCAAATAATTTACGCATTCGATGACAAAGTAACGTCATATTTCTCTATTCTACCTTAGATAAAATCCCGTGTTGTACTGGTAACGTAAAAAGGTAGGTGTTTTTTAGGTTTTCATACATAAATAAGTGAGTCATACTTACTAAATGTAAGTTAGCATAAAATATCAAGAAATAAACGGCTCTGTCACCATTCTCTGGAGTCGGATTTTATCCACTTTATACAGGCGTCTCGTTTTCTTATTCGCCAAAGTACTGTGCTAGCCGCATCCATGTTATCTTATTTTATTATTGCGTAAGCTGGCCATAACTCTTCTATAAGCAAAAATAAATACTTGAGCGCCTCTCAATGCGGAAACGAAATGCTTTCATTATGTTCTTGGCTCAATTTCAGATGTGCCATCGCATAGCACCCATTAGTCTCACAATACCATTCTTAACGATCGGAATAAAGCTGAGGAATCTTCTCGAGCCAAGAAACGGCAGATGGTCTTAATTTTCCACGACTCGTCTACAACTTCTCTGTCTTCGGACGACCTGTGTAGCGCAGTGGGAGAAGGTCCGCCTTGGATTTAGAAGGTTCAATTCACCGCTTAAAGACAAATTTTGTATGTTCTGAAAATATTTGGTACGTGCCGGGGTGTTTTCTCTTTATGATATGGCAGCATTTACAAAAAATGTTACTTTAATGTTTTTATAATTTTTATATATATTATCTAATTCAATAGCTAGGCAAAGCTTTATTTTAGGTTTGGAGCATCGTGCATGAGTATGTACTTGGTATTGTTTTTATTGTTTAGATAGGGACTCCTCTGACTTGTGTTCTTGGACCAATCGATTATCAGTCATAAATAAAAGACTGTTGAATTTCTAGTTGAACAGTAACAGCCCTCTAAATAAAAGTGTTGCCATGTAACAGTTGAAAATTAAGCACTAATTCAAACTGTGGTAGGTATAATTTGAGAGATGAAATGGATTACTCCGTAGCTCTTATAATAATTGCCTTCCATTATAAATCGAGACGAGAATGATTCGCTCTGATTACATCTGAAAAGCAAACTTTTCAGAAATTCGTAGAATTTCACAAAATTTTATACGACTCTATATTTTTTTGCTCGAATCACTGGGTTTATCCTGATCCAATACGGCTTTTCCAAATACGATTATTAAAATGAAAATACTGCGCTGTTCGTGTGCGTATCGAATACTTTCTACTTTTTAGGGTTCCGTATTTCTTACACTTAGATTACGAAAAGAAAAAGTAATGTTTTCTTTCGCTTCCAACCAGGATACACTGGGTAAAGGGTAAAATGTGAACAAAAAATCAAATCTCTACAATGAACCTGAGAAGGTTATTAGCATAATCTACGCGCTACGCGGAGAGGCGGTACGTAGGTCTACGAGACCACGAGTGTCGCAGCTCAAGTAGAATACATTAACGGGATTACTGACTTTACATTTTTGGAGGTGCGTATCATGTTTGTAAATCTAAAGTGTACCAGATCACTCCAATCTACATAGTTCCTTGCCAACGATTCAACAGAAAGTGGATATTATAATTGGATTGTTTTGAAAAAAACTAGAAACCGACTTCGAATCCCCTAGTTTTAAACAGTTTTTAATGTTTTGTCTGTGCACATTTTTTTTATAAATTACGTTTCAAAACTTTTCCCTTCAGCACAAATACGTCCACAGCCTCCCTCAAGGGAGGTTTTGTCATAATTAATAATTATTATAAACATTAAATTTTTACCAATTTACTCTACACACTGTGCTTGCCAACACAGGACGCGTATAGCCCATGACCCTCCCAACTCCCAAAACATTACGTCGGTCCCAATTACAAAACATCCAGTGTAAAGGGCAACCGACAACGTTTTGTCAACTTGTTATCTTAAACCTGGTTCTAAGGATAGATTTTATGGAAAGTGCCATTCTTATAAAATTCTTATTCCAAACAGACTACAGTGAAGTTTATCAAAAATTTTAGACTGAGAAAGAAAGAGGACAAATATTGTACTTTATTGGTAAATGCTGCTTCTTTCTAATTTAAAATTTTCCTAAAACATATTGCTATTTGCCCTGGGGCCGAATTCCACTACATAAATCTCGCTTTTCCTTAACAATGGTATCGTCACAAAATGACATAGCCCTCTCACGCGTATCAAAAGTGTCAACGGTACAACTATTCTATCAATCTCCCTGTGCAAATACCACCTCACATAGTGCATGCCATGCTATTTGCGCACACTAGAGTTTCTTTCATTTATGGACGAATCTGTGTCCATACTATTGTCATAGTAAAGCGAATTCAGCCCGGTTTTTGGACCAATATCGCGTAGTACCTTGCCTTCAGTGATCGAGTATGCTATACTTTTTGTTTGTAAATCTTACTAAAACATAGCATGACAGTTTGTGGGTCGGTCTTTGCGAGTTATCACTTAAGCTATACTACTACAGCTTACGTGCTACCTACGTAGGTGGTAGTAGCTACAGAGTGCGCAGAAACGTGTCAAGCTGTATAAGCAATGGATTAGAACGCGACTCGGAGTATTTCCTTCACAGTAGAAAAATGAAACACATGTTTATATTTTCGATTACTGTGATGGATTTGAAACTAATGCATCGACATGTATTTTTTATGTGCGTATTGCCGATTTTCACAAAAGCTATAAAGAGATCTATAAAACATCCGATAGAATCGCATTGGTAAGGTATGTGACCCTATTCTGACACAATGTTATTGATAAGAAGCATTATACACTAGAACTAAGTTGAACTAGAACCACTAGAAGCTCCATTTGTTATTTTCATCTGTCAGTTTAACCTTCAACATCAAAAGCACAATGCTCTTTTAAAATTATCGATGAAAGAATCAGTAAAAAACGTTGCGAGTAAAAAACAGAGAAATCCAATAATTAATAAAGTTCAGGAACATAACTTAAAACCTTTCGTTCAAAAACAATCATACTTTCAATTAAATCTGAGGTTCCGAAATAAATTTCAAAATGGATTCTAATCTCGAACTTGGGAGTACAACACCGAATTAATCCTCTCGAATATTTCAGCACATAATTAACGCAAGCCTACAAAAACTCTTGTAACCTACTTGCGCAGTTTGTCCCTCTGTGTAACGAATGGATTAAGTTGGTGGTGCCCTTGGCAGCGATTAACTGTGCTCTGATAAGGGTGGGAGTTCCTTAGTACATCGAAAACTAGGTTGGTATACTAGACTGGCATTCTTATGCGTTAAACTTATTCATCTATCAAATTGGTTTTGCCGATGATTTATATTTGTTAGGATATAAATATGATCTTCGCCTTGCATTTAACTTGAGAGAATTAGAGACGAATAGAGAACATTCTAAAAGATAGAAGAATTGGGGTGAGGTGAAACAAACAGGAAAAGGCATAGATACCAAAATATAATGTAACTGAGAACAACTGCAGTGAGTTATTTGAATTCGTGCGATTATTTACCTTATTCGTGTTCTTCTGTTGAAAAAAGTCTTCTGAATTTTAAATAAATATTTTCTTGAATTCTTTTTCTGTGTTCAGCTTTATACATGTTTTTTTTTCAGTATATTCGTCGATTTCTTCATAAAAAAGGGGAAATTCTTTCACTGTTGTTTAGATAATGAACCTGAAATGGTCCCATAATGAATTTTACTTAATAACAGTGTAAAATTAACGTATTCGAAGTCGGTTTTTAGTTTATTATGTATCAATTTGATTTTGTTGTAAATGGTTTCTAAAATACCTACATCGCAAATGATTACAAGTTGTACCGCGGCTGAAAGGTTAAAAATCAACTGTCAGACAACTGTACTCAAGTTTCCTAAACAAGGATGAAGTTTGATAAACTTCATCTATACTCAGTTCTATAATCCGAAAAGACATTTATGAATATAACCTAACAGAAACTGAAAACTACAGAAGATGACAAGGTAACAGAAAAGTAATAACCACTAAGAATGACAGCGTCAACAGCGCATAATAGATAATGCATACAGCATTATCTATTCATATAGCCTTATAAAACATGCAGTACATTATTATTTTTTCCTTTAGAAACAAACGACTTTATCACTGAAAGCGATCTCTTCCAGGCAACCACGGTGAACGGGGAATATCATGGCGGTGGCGGCCTAATTGCACGCACACGTGCGGTAATTTTTTTTAAATTCGAGTTCAAAAATAGAGGAAAGACGAATGAAATGATGTATGAAAGTTTAGAAATCTACTAATTATTTCAAACTTATGCAGTTTACTCAGATGATATTAGTGTCATACAATATTTTCCATATAAAATATCTTTGGTTTTATACCCCTTTGCTTACAAAATTTATCCAACATTCTATAACCTACAGGATAAATAGAGGGATTGTCATAATTTAGCTCCTTAGATATGCCTGACTGGCCCTGGGTTCAGATACGGATACAAAGCGTTGAAAAAAGGCCCCAGAACAGGGAAACGATAGAGCTCATCAATTTTTTATCATCACATCCATCCGAGCCGTCAGTCGTTATCGATGCCGTGTCACAAATATTTCAAAAGCGCAAAAGCTATTTCACACGCGTTTGTTTGAATATTCAGAGATTTTTAGTGCTGGGATTCTTAAGTGCCAACGCACGTGACATTGTGTATCAGAGCGCGTAAAATGCTATATTTTTTCACAACTTGCCCAATTTTAAAAATTGAATTTTACGCCATATATGCGAAACTCAACTCAAGTTGGTAGAGGTACATTTGTTCAACTTGTGCTATTTTATGCATAGTGCTGAGTACAACTGAGTTCCTGCGGAAATCAAGACAAAACCACGTACAAAACACGTTAGACAAGTCTCCTCTCTCGTCTCATAACCGTTTCGTTCGACCATACAACCTTAAAAGTCGAGACTAACCTCGAGCTGCCTCGAGATCAGTCCAGCATTCATCAGAAGTACAACCTCGCTCTGGCAAGACAGGTGCTTAGCTAAGACTAACGGGGATCGTAAGACCGCATCCGATTAGTATGCGTCATCAAGCACCGGGTCTAGGGTATAGATTAGTGCTTAGCAGATGCACTAACTTATACCATACTAGCTACACCCCGGCCCCGTGGCTTCGCCTGTGTGGAAATCTATGTGTTAAATGGTTTATTAACCTTCCTCTTGAATCAATCTATCTATTAAAATAAAACCACTTTAAAATCCGTTCCGTAGTTTTACAGATCTAAGTATGCATAGGAACAGACAGACCGCGGGAAGCGACTTTGTTATATGTTCTTTGTATACTGTGTAGTGATTGTGCTGAAGTTGATTTATTGATTGCTTTACCTATCTATTTACACTGCAGTCGATTTTCTCATCTTTTTAGCAGCCCACTGCTGGGGTTTAAGACTTCTTCTCTTTATCGCTATTCTATATATTCGGATTTATGCCACCCTAATCCACACATTACTTATTTGTTTTGTAGAGTATTGGTACCTAGGTACTCGTATTTGTCTCTATTTTACTTTGCCGTACGTATTGAAATGACCGAAATTAAAAATATCATAATAATATAATAATGTTTATTACTATGTTTTCTCTTTTTTTAAGAACCTTTTATTTTGAGTATTATTGTACCCGTCGCAATAAAGTATTTTCTGATAATCGGTATGCAGTGTTTACTTTGATAATCGAAAATAAATTCGTCTGTATCAGTATTTTCTAGAAATATTTTATAACTCTAGTGAAATTTACTGCTGTACTAGTAGAATTCAAATGAAATCGATTTCATTTGAATTCTAATAAAAATATTATAATAATTAACTTCACTGAAATATGGAGATCTTGTTTACTTCAGTCCTCGATCACTGCTGCTGTTTTTCCGGTCAATTATATACGTATCGTATGCGTCGCATACGTAATCAGTGAGTGACGCATATTTTTGCAGATTTTGTGCTCTTGATTTGTTTAATTATAATTTTTTTTTGTATCACCTTCATATATAATTGATTAGTTTTATTTTCTTATTGTATTTGTTTGTTTGCCCTGTATCAGTATCAGTTTCTTTAAATCTGTATCGTTAAAGTTACCTTTGTAAACAGGCTTCCCGCGACACAGGCTTGCCTCGTGCGGGGGCCGCCAGAAATGTGTACATATATCATAAGTGAAATGGCAAATAAATAATTTTGTATTTTTGTATTTGTAATTACAACCTGGGTCTCATCAAGACAAGAGTGATTAGGTATCTTCTAGACCTTCGTGATACATCGTCGGCCACATCTTCACTTGCCGGTCGCAGTTTGCGGTCAAACCAAGTTCTATTGAAGTTCTATTGTTCTATTATAAATGCAAAAATTTCTATGTATGGATGTTTGTTTCTCTTTCACGCAAAAACCACTGAATGGATCAGCCTGAAATAGGATACAGATAGTTTCAGGCCCGGAATAAAATAAACCAAAAACACTTACCTAATACTTTTTTTCCCATGAATAAGTTCCCATGGGATAGAAATAACCTTAAAACGTTTCCAAATAAACAACGCGTCCGAAGCCGCTAGTATAAACAACCTGAAGTATGCCTTCTAAATATTCACGCAAAAATAAATATCTGAAATGAGTCTGTAGATTAAAGAGACCAGTAAAACTGTAAGCTAAAAGGCTTACTGCCGAACTCTTCCTCAGAGGGCGGAAGGCTAATGAATCGGAAATTATGTCGGACTCCAGCTGTGACGAACTCTGACCTCTCACAATGAAAGCCGGTTCGGGTTCTTTTTTGTTTAATAATCATAATAATAAAGCTGGACAATTCACACAGCAAAAGCTAGCCCTAAGCAAGCTAAGCAGAGCTGGTGTAATGGGTACTAGATAACTGATATAATATGTACAATGTACATCATACAATACATTACATAGATAGATCGTTTTTAATATACATAGAAAACGACTAGAACACCCGATACAAATATCTGCAGATCTTACAAAAAATTGTCCCGAGGTGGGAACCAAACCCGCGACCTACGTTTATATGGAGTAACAATACAATACAATACAATATATCTCTATTGTACCATCAATACAAAAAAAAATATCTTAATGCTAACTAAATCTAGTGGCACAATCGGCGGCTTTATCGCTAAAAGTGATTTCTTCCAGGCAACCTTTGGATGAATACAAAACATGACCCTCCTTTCAAGCAAGTCACGTGTCTTTGTCTCTTTTGTTCCGCCAATCAAAAATGTTGTGCTGTTTATACATATACAAACAACTTTATAAAGTTTAAATAAATATGACTTTTCAATAATTAATATATTTTTTTCAATTTTTAATAATTCCTTTTTACTTAACACTTTGACTGCCATGTTTTTTCGACGACTGCGATCTTTTTTTAACCTAAAAAATTCGTGCTGCCGCTCTACACAGCGGTTGTGTTGCGCCGCACATGCGTTTCGTTCGAAAAATATTACAGCTGTGCTGAGTCACACAGATCTGTATTTTCTCAGCCGCTGCGCTAGTATGGATTTACGCATATTAGTCACTTGTAGAAAACACATACCGTGTGATTTCAGCAGTCAAAGTGTTAATACTCTAATTGGCAATGATCACAGCCAAATCCGAATTAAAGACTTGAAATTGGTTTTCCTCGTGATCTGGCTTCAGGGTAACTGAAGTCGTGCCCAAACTTAACGGCCCAATTAACCGATCAGACGACCTATCTGATCTTAATGTCATCAAATGACCCTTGTTTGTCTGCCAGATCAACTTCGGCGATAAAAATAATGAGATTGAATGTGATATAAATTGAAAGTAAAAAAGGGAATCTACAGCAAAATCTTTTCGTTCTCGAAATTCTTTCTTATTCATGGGTATGCAAAATTATTAAACCATTATATGTTTGTATTTTTGTAAAGGTTAAAGTTTGAAAGACGAACATATTTTTACATACACGTTCAACAAAACAACTATTGTATGCTTGTGAAAAATAAGAATACGAAAAAGTTTTCGAGAGCTCGAGAGAAAAGTTTGCGGGTTCGATTCCCGCCTCGGAACAATTGTGTGTACGATCTGCAGATAATTGTTCCGGGTGTTCTGGTCGTTTTCTATGTATAATAAAAAATATCTATCTATGTAATGTATTGTATTATGTATATCAGTTATCTAGTACCCATAACACAAGCTCTGCTTAACATGGGGCTAGGTAATGCTGTGTGAATTGTCCAGCATTATTATTATTATTATTATTTTCAAAACCATTCGAAAACTATAATCGAGTTCGTATGAAACTATTCAAACGCTGTCAACTACGAAATCTAGTTCCTCCCTATCCCGTAGAGTCGCGCTGTAAAGGCGCCAAATGTATTATAAAAAGAGACGAAAACATTTTAGGCTACGTCGTGTTATCCGGGATTTTTTTACCTGTATCTTTCCGTTTTTTGCACACAACACCAAGATAGATAAGATTCCTTATTATATAAAATAATATAATCCCTACCTAAAAACAGGGAGAACGATCTCAAAAAAGATCTCAGTCGACCTCGACAGCCGGCTCCGAAACTCCACGCAAATATTTACGAAAATACCATTAATAATACACTCGGTCTGTTGTTCGTAAGCGTAAACCAACGGCCAACCAACATACCAAGTTTATTGGCAGCGAGTGAATGCCGCAGGCTATATGAAAATTGTCTTCGTGCTCTGTTTGGTTCGAATTATTTACCAAGATACTTCTACATTTACGATCACAACACTTTATATAAAAATAGTTGTGGTTCCAACCAAATTCTCTCAGAATACATGAATAAAATAAAACGACGGTAAAAATTAATGATTACAGAAATTGTAACTGGTAGCTTTTTGCCGTTTTGTGACAGAGACAGACCGCTATTGATTTCTCGAGTGTGTTTGTAAAAGCTCGACTCAGCAAATTCACAAAAATCTAATTTGGCACGTACAACCAGTGACTTTTCCATTTTACATAACATCGGTATCTCATATCTACAGCTAACTTGGGGACAGATTTTGTAACCGATAAGGTGGTAATAGCCCTTTCGTAACGATATATCGAGTTAATAATTTAGATTGGAGTGTTTGGATTCAGATTGTTGAAAATTAGCGATTTTAGATATCGGGCAGATGGCATCGCGGCGACAATTTTGAAATTAGATTCGCTCGCGGCGTCGCACTCGTTTTTCTCGGATATATGTTGTAATTTTGTTATGATCCATTCAGCCATTTAAGCGTAAAAAGGTAATAAAAAAACATTGACAGGCAGATAAGATGGGATAGTCCCACCAATGCCTTGCAGTCAAAATTTACATTATTATATATTTCAGAAAAATCACCTAATATCTAATTTTGAAAAATATCACAGTAATCAACCTTGGTATTTAAACTTAGACGAAGTAACTGGTTTGGAAGCATCTTACTATTACTTCGTTATTACTATTATGGCTTGAAAATAAAGAATTTTGATAAACACTTTCTAATTTTATAAATATCACAGTGATCAAACTCAATATTTAAATACTACTTCTTCGTTACGACTTCGCATGGATGAAGCGGATGATTTTATAAACCCAGAAAGAGTTCACAATAGTCTGGCATCTATAAACTTAGAATAGTTAGATACCTTGTAGGTCACTAGAGTAATGTATCGACGGTGACGACGTCAAGTTCTAACATTTCATTGTTATTCACAACTTCGGATATTGAATGTTGAATAATAGTTACGTTGAAGTTTAGTAAACAATACTCTACAAGTAGTAGATAGGAGATGATTTCAAAGGGAAGGGGGTATTTATGAATTTAACTTACTACGAAACAAACGAAAGTTACGAACAAGTATTTTGGACAACGGCTAAGAATTAATACCTATTTAATTCTGAACGCCCATAATATAGAGGATAAAGGGAAAGTATGGCTGGAAAGTTTGCGGCATGGGTGACCTTCTAATTTGGAATAACATAAAAGATAATTTCGATTGCGAAAAAGGCCAGCAAAAGGTATGAATAATACTAACACAAACCAAACCTACAAAAATAATCATCTAAAAAGTTGTCTAAAAGTTGCATCCACTGTTGGAATCGTAGCATGCAGTGCGTAAGTATTTATGTATATCTGCTGATGTAAAGCATATTGTGAATGCCAACGCCACGTACGCTGCGATTCCAACGCGCAGCATTAATATAATAACGCAGCATCAGCTTAATATACCAAATATTAGTATTTAGACAGTATTATAACGATCCGTTTAGCCGTTAAAGCGCAAAAAGGTAATAAAAAGAACGAATGATAATATAAACCTTCCCTTTGAATCACTCAACCTGTTAAAAAAACCGCATCAAAATCTATTGCGTAGTTTTAAAGATCTAAGCATACATAGGGACAGGCAGACAGCGGGAAGCGACTTTGTTTTATACTATGTAGTGAATGCCAACGCCACGTACCTACACGCTTCGATTCCAACGCGCAGCTTTTGAATAACGCAGCATCAGCTTATTATACAGCTCCGACACGCAACGCGTGATGTCATCATAAAGAGAGAATGGAAACGTATCATTATGCAACCACAGAGGGTACAAGAACAAACGTTAAAACCAGCCTTACACTATATACACATTAGGCGGTTTGAAGCGCGCCTCGGTAACGCGTTCGCTGCAAAACGCCTGGAATGTATGAGTACGGATTGCAACCGTCTGGACACTTCCAAATATCGTTTCCTTAATCCCGTTGACGGCCGATATGATGACATGATCAGCATTAGTATAAGCTGAAGTAAAAGGATGAGATTTTCGTGCGTTTTAAAAACAATCTGGTGAAATATATCCCTACACATAAACGCGCTTGTGTAGGTACGTGACGTTTTGGTCAAAAGGTAAATCTACATATCGTATTCTACCTCATATGAAAGTCGTAATAAGTGTTGAAAAAAAAACAAAAATCAAAAATCGCTCTCTCCGTACTTTGGCACCGCATGTACTCTCTAGATAAAATTTTCTTTAATTTTAGAATTCTACGTGACGTTTCTGCGACGATATCGTTGTCATAGTAAACTAATTGGTTAGTAGAACTGGACCCTAAAACGCTCAAAAGCGCGCGGTTTAAAACGCCTAATGTACTCGCCCTTATTACAATTTCATTCGGCATCGTGACGCGACATGGCCTGTTTGTCACGATCCTTTGAATTTTTCACCCGAATATGGACTGCCTTTTATGGTTTTGGGCTTTCTCGTAATTTAAGAAACGTGTAAATTCTGAGTCGTAAAGCCGAGCCTTTTCAGGGGACTGTCACGTATAGAACGTTTTTAACGCTTTAACATACTAACCGAGCTTTTATATTGTAAAGGTACATTTTAAAAGCTGGCGCAATTCCTGTTTGTTTTTCGTATACTCGAGGCCAGGGCTTCTGACGCTTTGTGATTGTTGTATAGAAAAACAAAAGACAATCACGCCAGCCCTAGAAAATGTATATATGTATGTATACGAATTATTTCATATACCTACCTAAATAATATGCGCTGTACCTAGAAATTAACTACATTACATAGGAAAATATAGCCAACCGACAATTTAATTATTATTTATTTATTTATAGTACACATTACTTTGTTTTGGTTATAAGACCTTAACTTGAATAAATATATATTATTCTTATTACCCATATTACCAATTGACCTCTTCTTTTTATTTCCAGCTATACAGCATGCCAAATCAATAAATAAATAAATAATTCTGGACAATTCACACAGCATTATCTAGCCCCATGGTAAGCAGAGCTTGTGTTATGGGTACTAGATAACTGATATACATAATACAATACATAACATAGATAGATATTTTTTATACATAGAAAACGACCAGAACACCCGGAACAAATATCTGCAGATCGTACACACAATTGTTCCGAGGCGGCGGGAATCGAACCCGCAACCTCCTGCGTCGCAGGCGGACCTTCGCCCACCGCGCCACATCGGTCGTCAATCAATGGCTTTTATATATAGTATGTATAATAGCCATTGATTTTGCATGGTGTATATTGTATTCTGAACCATTTTTAATTCTCCTGTTTCATTCAAACAAGTTTTCACGTTAGGAAGCACAATGTAATCATAAAACAAAAGAGAATAGGTAAGATTATCATACGCAAGTGTCGACACCATGTTGCATAATGCGACAAAAGAGCTGTGATAATCGTCTTTCCTTATTTGAACTGAACATAAACGTTCCTACATTAACTCTCCTGTAATGTTGGAGTGTGTTGTGAATGATTTAAAGTTATGGTGGGTCATGAATTCAAGTTGTGGTCGGTCACGTGCTGGATCACGTGACCGACCACAACTTGAATTCATGCTCAGAAAGTATACAGTAGAAATATGTTTCGTTGCTTTTGTCTCCTCTACTCAGTTATACAAACTTGTTAAACTTCGGCTAAAGAGAATTTAAAAGTATTCGTATGCACCCGTATTTGCTTCCTGCGAAAGCGTGCGTTGGCAAGCAAAAATTAATTACGGCGCGGTCGCAGACCAAGACTTAGGGGGGGTGGTGGTTACACTTGGTCAGTACCGAATGCAATTCGGAGGAGGAGCGTAAAGACGAGAATATAAGTGGCTTTAAGATAAGCATTTTGGACAGTGGTGGTTGAGGAATAAGAATTTCACATTTTTATACACTTTTCGTGCAAAGTGGCCGAACAGGAGGGTCGAACTTTGGTCCAAGGGACGAAATGTGTAAGCGAGCGGGAACTTTTAAGACCTTCATAGATTTTTTGCAGTGTCTAGCAAGTTCGTTGTCAAAAATGTTGTTGGCAATCAGAGCGAGCTGTGACAGTTTTTGGTTTCCATTTGATTTTTGTGTTATTTTTTAAAATGAGAGTCGAGATCTATCTATATTCGGAAGAAACAATTGTTTTTGGCGAGCGGATCAAGAAATGAAAACGAAAATGTTGTCCAAAAATTTTGTTGTCTCATTAGATTTTTGTGCGTTCTTTCATAAAGTGACCTCGCAAAATATTTGTTTGATTTTTGCGTTATTTTTTATGGTGATTGAATTGATAGAATGCCCCCTGTGGGCCCCCTTCCCTGGGACCGTGCCTTCTTACTTATTTAGCGTGTACTTACTTAGGGCTAAGTAACAATTTCACCGTTCCTAACTTTGCCGAAGTTACACGTACCAATGAATTTTGTGAATTTTCCTAATTGGTTTTGCATTTTATCTAAACTAACTTTGACTTCAGGAATCCGTTACTAATAAATAGGTGAGTTGAAGTAAAGCTTTATAGAACAAGTTCCGGTCGTTTTGAAATACATATAATGTATATCGTGTAATTTTATGATGACTTTTACGCATATAAACGATTAGTGGACGCCATCTTGTCTTAAAATAAACCAACATTTCAACAAATGGGAACATACTTCAATTTCTTTTACAAAAGGCCTTCCACTAACTTCACTTTAGACTCAAGTAAACTAACACATAAAGCGACCAGTAATAGAACGAACACATACAATTTATACTCAACAATGTTGGTGTTTTCTCCAATTGCACTTTAGTAATATAATTCACTAAGGTCCGTATTATGAAAGTTTTCTTAGTCATAGATATATGCTTGAGTGCCCTTTATAGTCATACAAAATAGTTATTCAAGCCTAAATCGATGACTGAGCAAGCTTTTGTAATACGGACCTAAATTTCACAAATTAACTTGAAATTATCTCTCTCCTCCGCTGACTAATTATAAGTGCTTTATTGGAAAGAGCTTTAATAGTGAGGATAAAATAGGAATAATTGCCTTTTAACGGAACCTACATTGGAGATGAAAGGAGAACCCGGCTTGCGGTTTTGTGTGCCTCGTGCAGAATGCACTATGCCACTCATATTTGCAGTTTGATTTTATTCTTATATCTTTTCAGTTAACCTAAAACATTGTGTAGTAATTTCAAAATGATTATGTTTGTTACTTCTTTACGCTAAATGTACTAAATGGATCAGGCTATTTTGTACATACGGAGTTAAAGAATATGGAATAACTTGCTAGCTTTCATCTCGAAACGCATGTGAGGCCGCGGGCAGAAGCTAGTTGAATCATATGTTTGATAAATATCGCTCTCGTTGGAAGCAAACAAAATAGCAAAAACACAATACATTTCTAGATTTATTATACAAAGATATTCCGCACCATTTGTTTCACCATTAAATCATTACGTATGGCTCCATTCTTCTACTATATTGGCATGGATGTTGAACCCTCTGACAAGGTATTATTTTATATCAAGTATGGAAAAAGTTGAAACAACAAATATCTTACCAAAGAATTTCTAAAAACATAGCAAGAGCTACGAAATTCCTGGCAAGAGCTACGAAAAGCGTAGCAAAGGCTACGAAATCGTAGCACGTGCTACAATAACTGTAGCAAGACCTACGACAAGCTTAGTTGTCTAGAGTTACTGCTACGCTTGTAGCTCATCTAAAACTACTTGCTTTAGATTACGCAGCTGTTACGATTACCATACTACTATTAATATAGATTCCCAGTTTGTACTTGCATGCACCTGATTTGCATGCACTTAGAGATTAGAACTAGATTATGTCTTCTCATTACGCTTTAAGTAAATTCTGTGCAATAGTGTTCCAACACACTGCATCATCTGGATCTGTGAGGATGAATTGCAACCGTATCGATATTCCTAAGTCTCTTCAGAGTACCGTTGGTGGGCGATAACGCGAATAGTAAAAGCTTTTCATCACCTGCGAGCCTGCGATCCATTTATTCGCAGAAACGGAGGCCGTAATTTTATTTCCAGATCGGAGGGTATTGGCGCCCGTTTGTTCCGGATCCCGGTTTGTTTTCCATTGATACGGACTGACGGAGAGAGAAATGCTTGATTCGCATGGAAGTTATTTTTTGCTTTGCATGGAAAACCTGCTTTTTAGTCGTTTTTCATGCCCCTATCATATTGTGCTTTTTGTCAGGATGGCTGAGGTCAATCAGATTTGTTCAGGATGATTTCAAACAATGTAATGCTTTGTGGCAAAAAAACGTTTCGTCAGGTTGGCTACCAAAAATGAGAAATTGCAAAATCAGTTTTGCTATCCGTAAAATGCATGCCTCGGTATTTGTTATCATGTAGGTTTCACACCAAAAAGAGCTTGTAACTTTTGCACCAAAACGAGGATACGCGGAGTTCATACCATGCAGGTGGCAGTTCGAAAACTTGATTACCTACGTACAGTAGGTAATCAAGTTTTCGTTCGTAACTAGCATTCGTTAGTTTGTTACATGCATTTTTCTTTCCATATATTGGGGTCTATATAGGCACAAATTGCTTTTAGTTTTGGGTATCGGTTAAAACGATTTTAAAAGATTTTAAGTGCAACTCCATTTCTGACCTTTTGATTTTTTTATTTATTTTGGTGTATACTGATTTTCATGCTTGTTTTGTTTGTTACTTTTGATCTTGCATCATTGCATCCTTTTGTCATCTAGGAAATAGATTTTACTCCTAGTCATTCCGAAAAGATCAAGAGTAGTATCAGTTTTGTAGTAAACTTAATCGAATGTCGATACAATCTCGCAAGCTGTCGTTATCACATGCGTAATTTGTAGTCTGCGTATTCCCCCAAGTTATCGTTCGAGTTATAGCCTACGCAATAATAGTAAATTCAAGCTTGACGCTTGTAAAACAGCCACTTCACTTCATTATCTCTTAGAAGTTACATAAATTGATAGTTATAATTTCTTCCAGTCACTAAAAGAAACAAATAAGTCAATCAAAAAAATTAATAGTAGGGGAGACTAAAATGACTGTACTAGAAACATGTGATTGGCAGTATAAACTATATAACTACTAAAATAAAAGTTCGTAATTTATCACAATTTTGCTTTTTCTAGAAATCTCCATTCTCAATCTAAGCATTTAGAGATTTAGAGATCATGTAGAGAACTATGAACCTCTATCAAACTATAATAGGCAGGTTAACCTTAAAAAAAACTATACCTGTCTATATATAAACTATAACTATATACATATATGTTCGTACCGTGAAATTGTGAATAAAAACAACGTAGACTATTTTAGTGACACAGTTTAATTGTATTCAGAGACTGATTCCATTAGTTAGTCAAGAAGTTTTAGATTTTATTTTATTTATTGATAAACTATTTACAATGCCTTTACAGTTGGACACCAAAGCAACAAAGAAATATAACAAAAAACAAAACACAAACCAAAAAACGAACATTCTACACACTACTAAATACCACTTAATATTAAACTTAAAATAAACCTATTTACATATTCCTATGGGTCCTATCCAAATATAGATAAAGTCTTGGTTACATTTTATGTCAAAGCTTCACTTCTCGTTACCTAAACTACATAATGATTTGATTACCGACGGCATCTAGCCGCAAAATAGGGTAAAAGGAAATTGGGCTCCACAATATAAAAGAAAAGAATATTGGCTTGTATGTAAATGCTACACATTTGTGTGAAATTGTGAAAGCTTCGCATTTACAAAATTGTATGTTATTATGACTGATTTTTTTACAAAAATGCCTGGAGCGTTTGTGTAATCCGCAGTACGATGTTTAAAGTCCTATCTTAAGTGACTAAAACAGCTTATATTTTAAAACAGGACGCAAATAATCTCCCCTGACTACGTCACCAGCTCTCTAGTAGATAACTATGTATCAGTTTATCTTGTTTCGTGTCATCGATGCAACTTCGTAAGACAATTTTTCACTCTTTTGTATAGCTAGTGTAGGAATTTCTCGAGACTGACACATGTGTACAAAACTTGGACGTGCGGCGTTAGATAAAGAAAAACAAACAAGTAAGAATATTTGAACATTATTGGTAAACTTTGATACTTTCGTTTTGTGATATTGGTATTAAGTTTCTTGCTTTGTATTTGGTCCTGATATCAAATGTGCTCTGTCCAGATCTCAGACATTCTTACGAATAGGAATTTGAACTTAAATCTTTGGGTCGTTTTTCGGGACGTGTCTTGTTTGAAAGTTGTATAAATCATTCAACGGATGTCCATTTATTGTGGAGTCTAATAACATACGTTCTTAGAAATTTAGTTGAGTTTAATTATAACATCGGCCCTTGAAAGCTTACGTAAGACAATCCTAATTCTGACAATCACCGAGAATACCTCGAGTTGTTTTTACAAACTTCCTTTCTTGACCTTTGTCCTTGTCGACCTCTCTAAGCAAGTAATTCTAGCCTCATCTACTATATTCTGTTGGTTATTTATGCTGAGTGACGATGAAGAAATAATAGAAAAGGAAAATCATTTCATTATCTGAGTTCATTTACACCAACGTCCTAAGTACCTACTATTATAGGTTATTATTTATTATAAAAGCAAGTGGATTCATGCATATCCCAATAACTCATGTAATTCATGTAACTGTTAAAATGTTTTATAGAAAATAAATAAAAATCAACTTGTACTGTCTAACGTAAATGAAGTTAATTTAGGTTTTATATTTTTTTTGGTTCGATTTTTTTATATTCAGTGTTCCATTTCCAGTTTAAATAATTTTATTTTGTGTGGATTACGGTGAAATAAACCTCTGTCAGTCGAATAAATGTGTGTAAATCGCGGCTAGTCGCGGCCTCGACAAATTGCACGGCGCGTTATCGCGTGATTTGTCGGAAGGTCGATTTGAATCCCCGATCCCCATTCACCCCTCTCGTTAAATTGCGGTATTCTGGAGAAAGCCAGTAAAAAGAGGAAACGAGCAAAAAAAACCCGCGAGCCATTATCCTTCTGAACTACTCAAGGTAATTCAGATTATGAATTGGTCATGAATTTATCGCTTGGGATTGGAAATATTTTATTCGGTTTTAAAAGAATTACCGGGAATTGTATACTCGCATAAACCTAGATAAAAAAGAGAACTTTAGAGTGTGGTTAAAGCGAATTTATTTAATAATCATCATAAGCCTATATCAGTTTACTGCTGGACATAGGCCTCTCCCAATGAGCGCCATAGCGCCCTGTCTTCAATTTGCCGCATCCAGCATCTACCTGCAGTATTTTGCAGGTCGTCATCCCACCTGGTCGGAGGGCGTCCTACACTACATTTACCGAATCGTGGTCTCCACTCAAGAACACGTTTGCCCCAGCGGCCGTCAGTTTTCGCAAGATATGGCTGGCCCACTGCCACTTCAGGGCAGTTGTTATGCTGGGGCTGGGGTTATGTGAAGTCCGTAGAGAGGGGGAGGACACCGTAACCCTAGACTCGGGCCATCTTCTCTACTATTTAATAATAACTTTAGGAAATATCCATAACATGAAAAATTAAACATAATCAGCCAAAAAAATGACGCATAGGACTTATGTATTTAACTATTGCAAAAGAGAACAACACAAGTGCCTTATTCTAACATCTCCATTTACCGACACAAACGGTCCCTATTGAGAGAGCTGTCGTAGTAAATCCATTTGAGTTCCCGCGACTACAAAAGTAAGCAAGTCAAGTAACTCCACTGAGATGCTTTGAATATCGCATTCAGACGTTCTTCTACTCATTCGGAACAGCATTATTTGGTTTTTCATACAACAGGCTATGAATGCAAAAAGTTCACGCACGTTTTTTGATAAAGTTTAGTTTGCGGTTTCAGAGCAAGCGTGACACATTAACTAATGAATTACAGAAATCAATCATGTTTAATTATTAATAACTAGCTGTGCCCCGCGGCTTCGCCCCCGTTGAATCTATGTGTCTAGTCAAATGGTTAAAATGATAAAAAATATCCTATGTTAGACTCCTGGTTCTAAGCTACCTCTCCACCAATTTTCAGCTAAATCGGTCCAGCCGTTCTCGAGTTATAAGTGTTGTAACAAACACGACTTTCTTTTATATATATATAGATAATAATAAATAATGCTGGACAATTCACACAGCATTATCTAGCCCCATGGTAAGCAGAGCTTGTGTTATGGGTACTAGATAACTGATATACATAATACAATACATTACATAGATAGATATTTTTTTATATTATATATAGAAAACGACCAGAACACCCGGAACAAATATCTGCAATTCTGAAGACTTACAAATACTAGATTCATAGACACGTCAAATTTTAAACTTGACTATTATAAAACAGCCAGCTTATTAAACTCAATTGATTAATGGAGACACCTACTTTCTAATCATTCTTATCATAAACGACATGAAAACCTGCCTGATAAGTCCACCTAAACAAATAACCACTCAAATCTAAGACCTTTGCAATCCTGTGTTCATATTAAAGTGTTCTATGTAGGCTTTTTTTTTTAAACATGTAGTTTCATTTTTCGGCAACGGAGAAATAAGTGACCACGTTTGAAACAGTAGGTAACCTTGCTTCGTCAGTCAAAATATATTCCGTATTTCACACACCTGTGGTAGGTCGAGTAGTCCCATTCATTCGAGGTTAGTAGGTCGAACTAAGGGCCCCTGCAGAACTACCGGGAGAATTTAAACTTTACAAGTGGTTTGCTCAAAAATTCTCTAAACCTGCCTTTTGCCCTGAGAATTTTATAAGTCGAGTGGCACCGGAATGAACCAAATGTAAAAGTTTTCGCAGTTAATTAAAATGTTTCATTGGCGGTTTTTTAACTGAACTGAATTAAAAAAAAGCTTTCCAGCAGACGGCAAGAGCAAATCCTCAGTAGTTTGATAACTGATTAAAAGTAAGTAATTAGAAGATAGATTCTCACCGATTTGACAATTTCTAATATAAAACTGCTAGTGCGAGTTAATCTTGAATTACTTGAAGAAAATCATCCTTAAATGATTCCTTTCCATAGTAAAAACCTGCTCGAAGAACACATCCAAGATTGTTATAAATTATTTTTTATTTGGTAGGAAACTAAGTTATCTACTTTTATGACGTGTCTGTGTTGTGTTGTGATAAGAAAAGATAACAAATAAATAATGCTGGACAATTCACACAGCATCATCTAGCTAAGCAGAGCTTGTGTTATGGGTACTAGATGACTGATATACATAATGCAATACATTACATAGATAGATATTTTTTATTATATAACGACCAGAACACCCGGAACAAATATCTGCAGATTGTACACACAATTTTTTTAATTTTTTTTTAATTAATTAAATAACTTCAATAAAGGCTATGGATTCAGCTATATTTTATTACTGTCAGTGTTACTCTTTGGTATTTCAGAAAGCTTTGAAAAATAGTTTACTAAGGCAAAGAATCTTTGAGAGGAAAAACTAGGATTCGCTAGACGTTAATATTAAAGTTTATGTTTGTTCATCTCTCATTTTCAACTATTTTCAAGTGGTAAAACAAGTTTTAAAAATTTCAACATTAAAAAAAAACTCCTAAAGTATTATAAGAATTGTTAATAAGAGACCTAATCCCTTCATAGATCCCAAGTTCGCCAAATTTCACAAATTTATTGGTCAACCAAATTCTTGTTCTCTCTCGCTGGTTTCACCAAGAGCGGCTTCGTCTAATTATAAAAAATGGCTTAGAATGGTAGTAGACAAACGAGGTGTAGCCAACTAAAATGCGACAAACGTGTCTCATTTCCTATTCGTATTCCTGCGCTCGCATGCGTGAAAGCACTGAAGTAATTATGCTTGTCAACTCATACATAGATTCGGTTTTGCCTATCAGCAAGGTTGTTCGTTTCGTGCAATCTATTAACGAAAACTTCTAATTTCGTGTTTCTAAGTAGTAAGTTGTGTTTACTTTCATTCATAAATTCACCCATGTGTCATCAAATTAAATTAGATTCGAACTTTACTAGATCGCTATAAAATTTTTCAAGTGGGGACTACTTGAAAAATTAAATAGCGCTATCGAAGGCTTAAACTATTTTCTAACACATTATTCAGGAATTAAAAGTAGTTTTATAGTTACTAAATCATGGTATGATTCATGATCGATTCAATAGTTCCAAATTCAAGATTTTTGAGGTCTAATACTTTTTCTAAAACAGCATTTCAAACCGCTTTGTATCTGGTAATCCTCTCGGCCAAGTTTTATTTGTTGGGCGTCTACTATGTAGCTATTCGTATTGATAGATGGGGAAGGACGTAAATAAAACTGTTTGAATGTATTGTGTCCATTTTCCTCAAGCGGCTCAGTTCACTGAGCGGAGTCTTTATTGGCGATTTCGTATGCGTTGTATTCTCCATCCTTTCTCGAACCCAAGTAATGGAACGCATCTTCGAAGGTCATGGAAATCGAGAGTATTCCTTTTTCAAATCAGTTCAATATATGGTTTCGAGTAACAAAGTTTCGAACGTTACCTGATTTTCATTTGTTTGAATTTGTATCGTGCATTTTTTAAGTATCCATAGCAAAGGTAATGTATAGTTATTTTCTGGTAATGTCCTAGCTCCTACGTGGCTACAAATCATACCTTTATTTCAAAAATAACACCGGGTTCTAAATAGTGGTCGTTTACTAAAGGTCTAAATATTTTGAACCCGCTTTTTCGTGGACTGGCTGTGGTTCATAAACAAATATTTGCTCCCTCGCAAAGTGTTTTGTCAGCAATAAGCATGACCCAGCCTTTCTACAGCTGCAGAATAATCTCTCCCATGATGGTACAAGTTTATTGCGAAGCTCGAAGGGCTGAAATAAACTTGTCAGTCATGAAATGTCACAGTGGTTCCAAGAATTGCTTAACCCTTGTCAAATACTGAATTTCTGTGGGAATGGCAATACGGTTACGGTTTCATGGCAAACATGACTCGGCATGAATGTTATTAAGGGATAATATTTGAGCTTTTGATACCCGGTTTATAGATCTTTTGTCATAACGTTTAATTGCGCAAGATTATTGCAGTCGTAAAATGTGGATGGATTTGTTATAGCGGTCATCTTTTATTGACGAATATGGCCGTTCGATGCTTGTTTATGCGAAAATACAATAAATTTGTTTTATTTCCAGATAAAAGCGAAATCCGAAAAATAAAATAATAAAGCTTGAGAAACATAAGTGATAATAGTGATTTGTTGATCAGTCTAAAATTGGTGGATTCGTAATTATAAAAAAGTTGTGAAATTGTGATGTCAGTGAAAAACTCGAAACATGCGACAATGCAATGGGCGGGAGGGGGAGAGAGGGTTCTGATTGGCTGTCACCGTGATTCATTGCATTCGATAACCAGCTTCCACTGAGACCAGACGTCCGGACACCAAAATGTCGGCAGGTAAATTTACGAACCCATTATTTTCGGAAACTATCAGTGTTTGGATGGAAATAGTGGAATGATAATGGATATTCGACCGTAAATTGTGATTTTTCCTATTAGTAAACCTCTATATATCCAAGCGAGTAAAAAAAAACAGTTCAATTGTGATGTGATGAATTGAAAATCTACTAAGATACATAAATACCGTTATCGTAATTCATTAGGACACTAGACATTGACTACTCACACAGCCATTCGACTACTATGATAAAAACTTAAAAGTACCTAACTAAAATTTTATATTTCTACCTCGTTAAACGCAGTGGCATCCATGAGAGCTAAGAGGCATTTATTTGCAGTCCAGCTGTGCAAGATATCCAGCTCAGGTGCTTCTAGCTCCAATTTAAATTACAGTTAATTTAATGACGCTTAGCTTCATGTCTGGAGAGTTTCAGTGGTTTTATTATGAGTAGATTTAGCCAGGGTGTATGGTAGGTATCTATTAGCTAATAGTGAAATATTTATAGACCTCGTTGGACGCTATTGAATGTAAGTCTTTACCAAAGAAATGTAACTCGTTACAAGTTTATTAAAATATCGTTCACCCCGATGATGATTTTACTTTGAACCATTATAATTAATAATAAAAATCGATTCATACGTACGTTTAGAAGCTATGATGCCACATATATACACGTCAAACACATAACACTCCCCTTTTTGTTGGTTAAAAAGCGTATTTCTGCTACGTTAACACTCTCAGTGCCCTAGGAGCACAGCTGTTAGATCGATGTCGAGCGTGTAGTAGCCACACGGCACCAACTTGCGTATCGCACGTACCGCAGATGGGCAGTGTTTTATTTGAATCGTGTTTGTTCTGTTAATACCCAATAAACATTAATAGCGATTGTGGGTTGGTAAGTACTATATGGTGCTGTTTGCTATCCCAAACCCTTCTTAATCCGGTGTTGTTTACTCCCCCAAATGTATTATTATATATTATCTGCCCTGGCCCTACAATGCAAATAATATGTCTCTATAAATGGTTATCTACAAAATATATTTACAATTTATTTTCACTACATAGTTTCGCGAAAAGAGAAGATATTACCTGAATCAAATAATATTGAGTAATCGACAATTTTCAGAAACGCTTTTACGCTGCATTTATTGTAAAATTGTACTTAATAATCAAGTTTATTCTGCTCATTTGCATACTTACACACCAATTACAATTATGTAACATTAAATTATTCTTATTATTGCTAAATGTTAAGACTAATATAAAAAAAAGCTTAACCCTGAGTTAGAAAACTCTAACTCAGGGTTAAGCTCGCCTATGTAATGTCTTTTTAATTAAGTTATTTTTAAGTTTTGTATGTGTACAATAAAGAATTAATATAGTGATCTTACTATGATTTCTCACGAGGGTGGGTACCCTGATACTGGTACCCTATGAAGTGGCTATTATCCTCAAAAAGTTTTGGTAAATAGTTCGATTTTGGTAGACCCTCTTTTGTAACAGTCGTTGACTTACATTCACTCAGACAATTTACACAAAAAGCGATGTTATGAATAGCATAGAACGATAGTCCTTTCGGCCATATCAAAATCGATTAGGCATAAGCGAGAACGCAGCCTCTGTACTAGGCCAAGCCTATTCAATGCTGGACAATTCACACAGCATCATCTAGCTACAAGCAATTAGAGCTTGTATTATGGGTAAACTATAGGTTTTTATTTTATTTTTCTTTATTTGGAATACAAATAGTTTTACATTACACACTTAACAGATAAACTTAAAAAAACAACTAATAACCATTTATATGTCATCGCATGTAAAGTAGATCACTGATATACTTAATACAATTTATCGCATAATAATGTAAGAATATATACTTATATTATAAATTTTTACTACACATAAAAGAACACAGAACAACAGGAACTAATATAATTCGTGTGGCATGCAAAGCTAATTGCAATGCCCTTGCAGAGTGCATGTTGGATTTCTGTTATATTATTTTAAGACCTATTTGTACATATGTAACCAATAAAATATTGAGTATTGAGCTAATTAGTAATGTTCTGTCTTCAGCAGGCTCAGCGGTGGCCATGATCGGCGCCAACCTGCGGTTTGGATCAGCTGGTGCGTCAAACTCGTCGATCCTCAACAACACGCGGTACTGTCCGCCAGGCGGCGCGGCGAGCGCAGCCGCCCTGCTAGCCCTATCCGGACTTGGCATATCAGCGAATCTGGCGCTCATGACTGTCATACTTAGCAAGAAGCAGTTGAGGAGGTCGGTTCCTAGTTTTAGAATAGGTAGGTACTGTTTAAACTGTACCTCCCTAATCATTGACCTTTGGGGAATGTCTAGACTGTGACTAGCAGTGTTGTGTATTAATAAAATAGTATTTCAGCTGATATGTTTGTAAATACGTAAAAAGATTGCAAACAGTAGAAGAACGTAACATGCTTAGTTAAAAGTGGGTTACACCGAGCATGTTAAGTCGGTAATGATTGAACAAAAATCGGGCAAGTGCGTGCAAGTTGAATACGCGCGGTAAGAGCCCCAAACGACAATGTTTTGACTTCCTATACGTCCTTGTTTGGTCACAGATATGATTGTGCCAGAATTCAATTTAATCGATATATCGATTCCGAGAAAAAGAGAAGTGATGGACGGACTCACACCGTCCTATAAGTGTTCCGTTTTTCGTTCGGATAAATATTAATTAAAAAAAAAAACAAATGAATAAGCTAAAAGCTTGTTGTGTCATGGCAATTTCCCATTACAGTTCAGAACAGTGTGTTTTTTAATTTTAACAAACGTTTGAAATTATTTCTCGCATGATTGAGCTGGCTAATTTGATTATTAATTAGATTATTCTTATATCGCACATTACACTATTAGGATAAGATCTTGTTCCTAATCCTAATAATGTCATTACTAGCATAATAGGTCCATAAAAGTAAAGCGGGTACTAAAATAATTAAATAGGGTCCCTATTATTTTAATAAGCTTCGGAAAAGGCGCCTTTTCTGTAGGTAGTACTTACTTTCGAATTGTTTTCGAACATTGTAAGCTCATTTACTTTTGAAGATAATTTTCAACGTTTTTTACAAAAACTGATTTACACTCATCATCATCATCACCAGCCTATAGTAGTCCACTACTGGACTGCCTCCCCCAATGAGCGCCATAGCGCCCTGTCTTCAGCTTGCCGCATCCAGCATCTACCTGCAGTCTTTCGCAGGCGGCCTACACTAGGTTTACCGAGTCGTGATCTCCACTCAAGAACACGTTTGCCGCAGCGGCCGTCGGTTCTTCGCGAGATATGGCCGGCCCACTGCCACTTCTTTGAGCTATGTCGATAACCTTGGTTCTCTGTCAGATGTATTCGTAACGAATCCTATCCTTCAGAGAAACTCCGAGCATAGCTCTTTCCATAGCTCGCTGAGCGACTTTGAACTGGTGGACCAGCCCTGTCGTGATTTACACTGTTTTCTTTTAATTATTTCTAGACAAATAGTTACCCCGGGATATTTTTTGTACAAAGCTAAAAGCTTTAGATTAATGGTTTTAAGGAAACATAACTCATAAAAGTAGTAGTTACACATAATCAACAAACATACACAATATATATACATAATACATAAACCCAATGACACAATGACAAAATAAAATGCAAAAAGCCCAGCAGATTCAAATAATCTAGTTTGGATTATCTTAAAGCCAATCTAGTTTTTAATAACCTTAGTAGTAAGGTTAGGTTAGACTAGGATTTACCATCACCTTTATCGATGTCGCGACCCACCATACAAAATTTTCCAACGTGATAAATAATCTAGATCGAAATCTAAAATTTAACTTGTTTAAGTGCTTATTTTGTAAGCCTATGAAATAAAGAAATTTGAATTTGAATCTAAAGTAAATTAGAAATAAATAAAAATAAATACCAGTTCATGGGTAATTTCTGATACGATTCCAGTCCATTAAGAAAGGTAATTCGATTCAAGAGCCGATCTAGAAGTGCTCACCCTACAAATATGATTAATAACGGTTAAAGGTCCCGAAATATTCGAAACCCTTATTAACCCTGTTTGTCCATAAAACGAGATTTCTCGAAAAATATAATTTAATGGGAAATATGTGAATCGTCTTAACTTTGATTAACTGATTTATTTGTAGGTACCGATAGGAAACAAATACACATAAACTTAATTTTTAAGAAATCAATCGACTCATTTGCTTTTACTACAATCCAATAAGTATGAAATTACGAAGACCATAAAGATTAACACAATAAACGTGACTATGATTATTACTATAATTAATTCAATTATTCACACGTCCCATCCTGTTCACAAACATAACATACCAATTTATTCTTCAACTATGCGACCATATGTGTCTTTTCGATAATAGCCTTTTACTACAAAACGACGATAAAAACTCTATCTCTACGAAATAGAGTTCCTTTTTGGTAGTTTCGTTACAAGAACATCCCTTCTATCTGACCCAGTTTCAGGATGTTTCAAAGTCTTCCAAGACAGTAAAGATTGACCTGATAAAACATTGAAAAATTATTTCGGGAAGACTATTCTCGGAGCTTCGTTGTAAATGGTTTTATTGATGTTCGACAGAATATATATTCGAGACAAATCGTTGATGATAAGAGAATGAAAGACTATTTCTGAATAAATAAGAAGGGAAAATAATTATCTTCCTAATTTTCTTTTTACGAAGTCGACACACCAAAGTCGGCGATCCACTGACAAAACACAGTCGCCTACAATATTCATAAAATGAAATGTTGCACCAATCCCATGGGCTGTTGTGCAGAGTGTAGTTTCCTTTAGGAATAATTACTATAAGAACACAATTAATAGTAATAAATAAAAATGCTGGATAATTTAGTAATTTAAAATTAGCAAGTAGCAAAAATAGCCCAACCGCAATGCTTAAAATGAGGGAAATGTCCTATAAGAAATTGAGCCTAGCAGTAGCTAAATAGTAGATCCCGCAAAATCCTCATGAAATCACAAACGGCGTGGACCTTCCACACCTTTTATTTACGTGAACCACTGAATATAAATGAATCTGAATCGCTGAAATATCCTTTTTATTTACGTGATTCGAAGGGACATTTACGGGTCGTCACCCACGCGACGCTAACGTGACATTTTTGGATGGATGATAAATTACCTATGCTAATACAGATTTCCTTTCACCAAAGTAAAGTTTCATGTACCAGTTTTTTTGTTATATTCAAGAAGAAAAATTGCGGTGGGTTGCGTATGATATGCTTTTGTGTAAAAAGCTTTGAAATAAATATACATTAGGCTCTGATATTGGTAATCAGGAGACAGTTGCATAAGTACATTTACAAACCTAATAAACAATTCTAGATAAATCATTATCTATTATATAAGTAAGCAGTTTGTGTTGACGCATTAGAAATTTAATGAAAAAACATTAAGTAGTAAACATAATGATTAAAAACCATCGTTTTGTTGTCGGCAGATGGTCTCACGGACTGCTATTCCATCAAGCAGTAGTCGACATGGCTCGCGCTGCAATTCTTCTCCCCCTTGGCATAGCGGTGTTTCGATGTCAGCCCGTCTACAAGTGTTCGCTCGTTGAAACCGCATTCCTTTTATTGGTAAGCGAACTTTTATGTTTTATATCGTTACTTTTCAACACGACAAAGAAGTGAAGTTACGCTCTGTTTCATTTCCACTGACGTTATCTGAACAAAAGTTTAATTGGAAAAACAAATTCTAAATAAAAATGATGGTATGAGACACTCACATTTTCAAGATAAAACTCTGCTTCTTTTTTGACTCACGAGTTCAAACCAGTGATAATTATTATTTCGTTTCGTATCCCAGCTAAAAACCTCCCCTCGTGATAAAGTTTGCAGAGAGGGAGATATCAATGAATCAATATAAATTGGTCACGGGTGTTGAACGAAAGCCATATTTCTTCCAAATATATGGAAAGAAAAGTAATATATCAACGTCCAGCTCTTGACTCTGATGAATACCAAAAATTGCTTTGATTTTGATCAATATTTCAAACTTCGGTGAGCTCTCAAGGGCTTTGAACAACAATAAATCTATAACGACATCTCCAAAGTTAGAATTAGGAATTTTCGAATAAAAGGCTTCTCTCAAAAGTAACAGATTGTGCGAATGCCAGCCAACAATCGTTACAAAGGCAATAGCGGCCAAAGTGGTAGTGGTGATTAATGGCCACTTAAGAGTCCCAGACGAGTGTGAGCTGAGAATAATATTTTCCTTTTAATTTTGATGGCACCTTAAAGCCAACTTGCTTCTGTAAATAATGAGGAGAAGGCGAAAATGAATGGAGTTGTTTGCGTCGTTTGGAGTTGTTACTAATATTTTAAGCAGAAATCTTGCGTGCGTTATGTGCCGCCAGCGCTTCATGGCGTAGATAAATGACTCACCCCAATTTAAAAGGAAAATGTTTTTAGGTGACAGTTTCAACGGTAAACATGCTCACAACAGTCCTGAACGACAGTCCCATTTTTCCGGAAAATGAAGAGGAACAAGCTGATTTATCTGCACCATTACTGATGGACAGCCCCCAGGTAAAATTGTATAAAATAATTTAATTATAACGATAACGACCTAATTTATAATTTGGCTCGAGAATTTAAGAGAAAATTTCCCTGAAACGACTGTGAGTCATCTGTAACTTTCCAAATATTTATGAAACTTATTTAAATTCAAACTTGAATAATTCAGGCATTTTATTTATTTCAGTGCGTCCTTTTCGGCACTTTTATGATATGGTTCGCATCTATCACAATAAATCTCGGGCCGACGTTCTTATCTGGAGCTTTGGCCGCCAGTGCCGGCTCGTACTCGTCCTACGGGCCAGGGCCGTCCTGTCCCCTAGTCCGAGGACCCTTCAGGCATTACGTGCTTAACGCGCTCTGGATAGGCGTGAACGCCGTCTGCGTTGGATTGACACTTTTCCACTTGAAGAAACTCCATCGCGACCTAACCAAGGTTGGTGTTTCTCTTAATTGATGTCTTAGTACCGTGAGAGCGGAACAGATGGCATGGAGAGGTTTCATTATACAGTAAAGCTTTGTTCGTCATCGCGTTAATTTGCATTGTCATCATTTTCATTTTCATGCCAAGTTATTCAAACTTCTCCATGCTCATTTGTGGAATATTTATCGTCATACTGCTTCGTGACCGACTTAGTTAGCCGGAATGACATAAGTTACGTAGTGCTATGTTCTGCCCAGTGCCCGAAACTCGGGTTCTTGTGCTCTTCAAGTCGTTGAAATTCACGAAGTCATACACATAATATTCCAGCTACACAATATTTTGCATAATAGTCTCACGTTGGCCGGACTAGGTATTTTTGTTGGTACCATGCCAATGTTCTTTGCGGTGGAGCAAATAAGATTTAAATTTTCGGAAGTCGGCTTGAATGGGCGCTAGTGCAGAAAGCGCCATCCGTTTTCGATTCTAAACAAGAGGTCAAATATGCATTTGCAAAATTGAAGTTCAGAATGGAGTGTTCGATAAATTTAAATCTTATCGCATGCAGGCTAACGTAGAGGCAGTACGAGTAGCAGGTTTAGTGACCACGCTTGTCAGCATGGCCGGGGACAACAGACGCATGGATGGTCTTCCGAACAGCGTTGGACCCAGGGTACGTACCTGCATGTGCCTACACTGTTGTAACGTTATAGCTCTTTGAAGTAGACTTAAGAACCTATACTTTCAAAACTTGATTTGTCTTATACAAATAATCTTCCTTTTTTTAGCAGCACATACCTAACTAAAAACCTTATTTTTATTTACCCAATCTTAAATAAATGTTTTATATCTTTTTACGCACTCTATCCTCTCTTTTTGAATCCTCTGTACCATCCTAATCAATCAGTCCCCCTCAACATGTTATCTTTAATGTCCAGACTGTTGACGGGTCTTTGGATGGTCCTTGCCGTCAGTCCAACAACATGCCCCTGGGTGGAGGGCGTCGGCTCCGGGGCTACCTGGCCAGGGTTGAACGGGAGGGGGTGCGGAGGGTCCGCATGTTCCTGGTTATCACGGCAGCGTATGTGCTGTTCTGGGGTCCACTATTCATGATAACGTTGCTGCACCATCCGGCTTTGACTTCACATATAGCGTATGAGGTAAATAAAATAATCTTCATATACATAACACATGTATTTTCTTTCGCTGTCTCCAGAACCCGTCATTTCCGTACATCCGTTCTTGTCCGTGTCATCTTTCCCAAAATAAATAAATAATGCTGGACAGTTTGTCCAGTAACCAATTTAGTGCAAAACTTAATGGTTTCTAAAGTTTAATAAACAGTGAATGATTTTTTAAATGGCCATATTGTTTGACATTTTTATATCTAATTGACTACCTATGAATTTGTTAAGAAATTACTAACTTAAATTTGTTATGAAATTATCAATAAATTATTAATTTCAATGAAAATAATTCTAACATCATAAGTATTTAAATTAAATGATTATTTATATAACTGCAAGATTTTAAATAAAATAATATAATTATGATTGTTGGCTACAATATTAATACAATGTTTATTGAAATGTTTGTACGCCTAAGTGGCAGAATCTAACGAAAAAATATAAATATAATAAATTACCTGGTTCACAAACAATAAATTATTTATGAAATTATTCAATCATCGAATGAATGTTCACTTGATCACATAAAACTTTAGCGGTTATTTAACTATTTAGCCGTTATTTAACTACGAGTATCTATGGTTTTTGTTCTACACAGATGTACTTCCAAATAACGCTACACATCTCGTACGTGCACGCTGCCGTGAATCCCCTTCTATTCATGGCATTACATCGGGCGCTGCGGCGCGCGGCACTGCAACTCTGCTGCGGCTGCTGCGTGCATTGGAGCCAGTTTGTGCTGGCCCTCACTGCTGCTGGTAGGTACTGAAAGCCAGATGGCAGGCAGAGCTCTATCATACTGGCTGTTTGCGAACGGGTTTTCAAGGGGATTGGTCAATGTCTCTGCGATGAAAGCTATCATGACGATGTCATGGTTGGCTGGCAGGGAGTAGTGGAATCTTGATAGTCTACTCAAAGCTGACATGTTGACTGATAATAGTACCCTCGCAAACTACCAGTGTGATAGAGACGGTATTGATTAGATTGTTTTTTGTTTGGTAGCGCAATCCCCGCTGGCTCCAGCGTCATTCTCCCCGGCGGCGGCGTCCCCCGAGCCTCCCCCCGCGCCACCGCCCCCCGTCAACCAGGCACCCCATGAATCAGGGTCTCTCGCGCCGCACACGATGATGGTAATTACCTCTTATATGTAAGTGTTAACACCGTAATATGTGGTTTAATTTGCACTTCCCCGCACCCTCTACCCTTAGACGTAGACATCCGACACTAACCTCGCGGTTGTGCCCCCTGTAGTATCCAGATCCCACTCTTTGGGTTGATACACAAAGCAAAGTATCATCAATCAGGTTTTTGTGTGTCGTCTCTTATGGAGTTTACCCATTTCACCGTGCCATAGCATGGCATGAACGTATCAGACACTGTAAAGAAATAGCAAAATAAACATTTTAACGAAGCTTGCGTTTATCGTCATGTGTTGATACGATTACGGTCATATTTTGGCACGGGGTAGTGGGTAGAGTCCTTTAGTTACTAAATGAAATCTCGATCTCAGAGTTGGGAAGTTGAGGAGTATGATGCTGAGAGTATGTCGAGTGCGCGTGTACAGGGAGACGAGGATATGATGGAGCCGTGGAGCGGCAGCGTGCGGCGCCTGCCGCGCTCGCCGAGCCCGCTCCTGCCCACCATCTGAGCGCGCCCAAGCCGACCCCGCCCCGCGCACGCTGCCCCGCGCCCTACCCCGCGCGCGACGCTCGCGTGTACGCGCGCCGCGCCGCTCCACAGACATATCGAAAATATGGCTGCTATTATCATCTCTTCAAAAATTTTTATGTGTTTAAAAAACTATCCTACATGTGCATTGTAAATAATATCTCTTGATCATTCAAATAAAGGGTACTAATATAGTTATACGTGTCAGTAGTTTGTGATGTGGAATCGTATTAGTTTGTGTTATAAACTAAATTAGAAAGCTCAAATTCTAAAATACCTTTCATCTATCCCATCTATTATTCTATGTACTGTCTAGTGATGAATGTTAATTATGCACCTTATTCGGTAGATGTTCGCACTTGATCAGTGAAATAATTATGTAAAGTACCTATGTAGATAATGTAATGTGTAAAAAGAAAAATATATATATTTTTGTGACAAATCGAAAAAAATATTGGACAATTAAATTGGAATACCAAGTGTAAAACATGGTGTGATGTGAATTAGTGAAAATCCCTAATTTTGTCATATTTAGTGAAAGTGCACAAATAACAGAAAACATAAGAGACTTTTTTAAGGATCATCTAGTTATATCTAAATCAAGTAAAATATCAATATGTCATGTAGAAATATGTATGTTAATAGAAACTAAACAATCATATAAAAACAGAAATAAAATCAAAATGTTATATATTTGTTTTAACAATAAGAAATTGGGCAGATTCTAAGGGGGTTCTTTCTTTTAGAATCTGCCCAATTAAAAAAGCCGGTAAGCAAAATTATTATTTGTTGATCAAAATCAAAGAACCGACGGATTTTTCTACACAATATCTGCCACTTTAGCGACTCACATAAAATTAAAATTAAAACCAAGCTTTTAAGAGAATAGAAGCTTTTGTTATCTGACTCAATAAACTGTTTAGTTTTCTTTACTATAGATAGGCGTGAATTTAAAAACCTTACGATTATCAGAATGCGACCGGGTTAACTGTGAACCAAGAGTGTTTGAAGAAACATTGACGTTCATCCAACACAAAAAAGGTTTATTGTTATCCCGATCACTTTTATACGGAATTCGACAAACTACGAGAGTTTCATTGATTATAGTTATGATTGTTGTATGGAGATTTCTTATATTTTAAAGACTGATATAACCTGGTTTCTTCTATGTATAATTTATTAAATACCATAACAAATAGTCAAAGTTTCTAAGTAAATAGAGAATCGCTCCTTCATTTATAACACACATGCATAATTATACGGTAAGTAAATGTATAATTTAGGCACATAAAAGTCCGGAATTTTTTATTAAACATTTATTAGAAATTTTACTTTTTAATGTTTGAATTTTTTATAATATGTAACTTAAAAGTCGTCCTCTATACATTTTCGTAATAATATACAATTTTTTGCATTATTTGTTCTAAATGTAAGTTGATGTACTTATGATTATAGAAATTAAGTAACTATCATGAAAGATAAATGGTGAAATAATAACAGTATGATATAAAGAGGTATTCTTCAAACTATTATAAAAAGAAGAAACGGTAAATAAATGGAAATAAAATTATTTATTAAACGTTATGTGTTTGTTTTATTCATTTTATATAATACCACGGCTGTGCCACACGGAGGGAAACTATCTTAAATAGGGTTTGATTTCTGGTTCAGACAGGAGATTATTCAAAAATCTTTAAAAGCAGTTTAAATTGTTATCAAAAACAAAATAAAATATTCTTTCAGTAAAATGTACTATCTACAATATTAAAGATACTTTCCCTCCAGGTGGCACAGCCGTGGGACGCTCTGTATATTTCAATAAATTTGCAACTAATAGAGACAAATTACACATAAATCACTTATATGTACAGTGTACACTTACGTCAATTTCCTAAAAATCAATAGATATTTTTATATTATACTAGCGATCCGTCCCGGCTTCGTCTATTTATTGTTTCAGGCAATTTTTTATATTTTTCTCATTTTTCTCTCTGTGAGAACCATCCTCGTACTTCAAGGAATATTCTAAAAAAATAATTAGCGAAGTCGGTTCAGCTGCTCTCGAAATTTGCGCTTCGCAACACATTCAGCGATTCATTTTTTATTATAGATTATATTTTATATTTATTTGCAGGAAAACCAGAGGCTTATAAATAACAGAATAGCAAATTGAGTAATACTAGAGCTTATTGAATATTTTGCAATAAGGACAGATTTTTTTGTTAGTAACCGTATATTTTTATATCTTTAGCAAAAAAATATCTACAAAAACATGAGTAAAGTACTAACAAAGGGCTACGTTGTAATCTTTCCTATAAATTGTGGCAATTCTACGCTTCCTCAACTCCATACGTAGAAATGTCAATTGTTATTCCGCAGCCGAAGGGAAATGCCGTTTCGAAGTTCCAAGGCCCTTGGGAATGCTCCGCTCGCATCGAATTATGTGTATTCAAGCCTTCCCCAGCTGTGGGGCTTCTATTAATAGCACGCTTCATAAATTACTATCTTTGCAAGATATGGCATTGTTCTTGACTTCGTGACAATCAACGGAAAGCTGCTAGATTACTTTGGATTGCTGTACAATCCATACAATATCATCTAGCCTTGAAAACCTGTGTTATGAGTAGAGAGACATATACATAAATATTTTAAATATTATTCTCCAGCATCGGGACACAAATGTTTGTACGATTTGCAGATGTTTTTTAAAAGTACACGCCAAAAAATAAGCACCCCTTCAAGAATAGGAGCCAAGATTTTCATCTTAATTTGGCTGTGAATATTTCCAAATCCAATGAATTCTCTAAGCATATTATATTCGAATAAATTCGAGACTTTTAAAAGCTTTTGTTGTTTTTTACATTAAAAAGTTACCAAAGAACAAAATTGTATCCAAAGAAAAAAGTCCATTTAGAATTTGGCTACGTCACTCTGCCACAGAACAGATAGATTGCGACACCCAGAATGTTCACTATGGGGCACTATTCTGGTAAACGATTCGCTTCATTATGACAATGGTATTGTCGCAGAATCGCCATTGACACGTTTTGGTATTCTACTTTCATCATCATCAGCCCGTACACGTCCACCTCTAAACATGGGCCTCCTGACGCCACAAATAGCGGTCCTGAGCCGCCTCCATCCATCGACTCCCTGCAACCGCTGCAATGTCGTCGGTCTATCGCGTGAGAGGTCTTCCCACTCTTCGTTTCGCATTGCATCGCGTTCAACACTTGATAACCTTAACTCCCCAACAGTATATGGCTCTATAGATGGAGGAACACACATCCAAATTGTCGAGGTCGAAACCAATATTCTGCGATATTTCATCTAAGGATAGGAAGATGATTCTGTGACGATACTACTGTCATAGTGAAGTGATTAGTTAGTAGCAGAATTGGGCCCCTGGATAATAAGCCAAAGCTGTCTTGCTGTCTCCTTTGCTTGCCACTGTCTGGCTTTACTGTGTTTAAATGTAGAGCTGCGACGGATGCAAACAGTGCAGAGTTAAATACATCAAGCTGTTTTTCTTTAGTACGCCATCTCAGTAGTACTGTGAAGTCTCAGGGTCCTTCAATCCTGACCCTGAGACTTCACAGAGTTGGGTATAGCTAAAATTTTAGTTTTTAATAATGTTTAATAATAATGCCAATCATATTTGTTTCTAAAAACTCAATGATAAGATCGTATTTGATGGCTTACTAAAGCAAATTTAATAAGATTGTGTTAACTAAATAGCCGAGTTATACTTAGTTCTAGATTCCAAGGTATTTTTAGTAAACAATTTTTTTTAACGACATTCGTAATCAATAATATTCATAATCATTCAAAAGTCATCGTAGCAAACTTAAGTAGTCATCTTAGAAACTATATTTGGTTTTGACAGCTTTTATTCATCATTAATAAATTACTTCATTTCTCGTCCATTTTCTAAGTATAAATTGAACCTTTTTCGATGGCGTGTTTGTTATACGTAGACGTCCGCGTTTCTGTATTTTGTGGTATCCTTGTCTAGTTGTTTAGTATTATTTTTATCAGTTTTAGTTTTAACTTTTCATTCATAAATGTCTTTGTTGACTTACAATATATTTGATTCTAGATCAATATTATATCGCACACAACACGCAGAACTATTATAGTTCTGTTATTATAGTTCTGCGCACTATAATAATGGTACCCATTCAACGATGTAGCAATATTGCCAAATAATTAAGATTCACGAGGATAATTAATTAGTTGAATAGGTATTTGACTTAGGCCATAATTTCATTAGAGCGCTCAGTGTAAATGTTTATCGCCTTTATTTATATCTTGCTGAAGTTTGTTTAATTAATAATGTTTGAAGAAGTTCTAAAATGAACTTAAAAACCATAAAACTTCTGATACATTGTAGGTGCGTTTTAAAGATAAATTATTATTAGTATAATAAAACTTTTTTTTATAACAAGCTTTCTAAGTTTGAAATTCAGTTGCAAGATGAGAGATGAGAAGAAGAAGCTTGTAGTAGATATAACCATAGGAACTCCTAAACGAAACGACTTGACCCCGTCGATTTTGGGTTCATTTGATATGTCTTCCCAAAAACTTTGGTCCTAGATTACAAATGCTTGATTTAAAAAAGATTTTTTAATTAATAAAAATGTGTTTGTAAAAAACAAATCCATCATAGAAAACATCCGGATATGCAGATAGTATATACCTATAAATATTTATCCCGATGCATGGGGAGATTCGAACCCGCAACCTTTTGAGGTACAGGCGAAACTTCGCCCTTTGGGCCACAAAGGTCGACGAGATCTAATAATAAACCGATTAACACAGTACTTTTGAGCGTAGGTACACATTTAAACCATAACTTGGAGGCCTGCCTAGGCCTCCAAGATATGGTTAATGCCCTTCTATACATATAACAGGCATCGTTTTGTTCTGTGCAAACTGATCTATTGCTAAAACTTCTGAACTCTGTCACCCAATTTATAGTAAAAGCAGTCCATTGGGTGAAACTACTAGAACAAACGCTATAAAGAAGACATGAAAAGCCATTTAAATGAATAAAGCCGCCCTAGCCAACTTAATCGTGACGTCACAGCGTTATTTTCATTCGTCGACCGGGTGCATGGTTCACAAGAAATCTGGTAATGTTATTTTTGCCACGTATTTATACTATTCGTCTGTTCTGGAAAAATAAAATTCTTTGTACTTTTACTATTTATCTTGCCGAAACCACAAATATTTATAGAACTAATTGGATATCATGATAGTCAAAATCCTCCCTCGTAGACAAAACAACCCTACGGAAAATATTTCTTATCGCTACTACTTTTCTAAAGGCAATTCTTTCCTTTCTTATCCAGTGCAAAACAAATTAGTATCGTAGCCGAGAAAAGCATTTTCCAGGCGCTAATTAATTTATTGAAAGATCACTGAAGTGGAATTTAATTTGAGCCAAATTGAACTAACGCGTGAGGGTCTGTACCCCCAGCAGTGAGCGGGGATGCGAGGGAATTAAATTACTGAGGGGGATGACAAGGTACCTAAAGTACTTAGTTCATTATACTATGGTAACAAGCTAACAGTTTAAACTGAACGCCAGCGCTGCACTGGCTTATGTCAATGTGGCATTTAATGCTGAGCCAGTAGCCTTTCTGTGTTCTCATATTTTTATTCTTTTATTCGTTCCTAATTTGTTATCTTTATTATCATTAGTTCTTCATCATCAGCCTATATCAGTCCACTGCTGGACATAGGCCTCCCCCAATGAGCGCCATAGCGCCCTGTCTTCAGCTTGCCGCATTCAGCATCTACCTGCAGTCTTTTGCAAGTCGTCATCCCACCTGTTCGGAGGGCGTCCTACACTACGCTTACCGAGTCGCGGTCTCCACGTCATTAGTTCTTAAGTTGTATTATTTTATATGAAACACAAATAAACATTTTCTATTTCTATAAACACGCTGCAAAAAAACAGGTAGATTTGGACGGGTCAGGTATCCTGGGTGTACGCCGTCACGGTATGGATGAGAGAATTAAGCTATGAAAGATTTGTATGGTAATAAAGGAACTAGTTTAAATAGAGGTATTTTGTTACTTCTAGTACTTTATTGTAGAGAATGACAATAAAAAAACACATGAGAAATAATATTTACAATTGAGCTAACTGCGGATTGTTGTACACAATCAAACTCAAAATAATTTTTAATGTCCCCCAAATCTACCCGGTAGCTCAACTAAGTCATATAATACCAGTCGAAAGCATCCCCAAGACGGGTAAGTAAGTAGTAAGCTTCTTGGATTTTGGATCATGGAACTCAAAGAGTTGGGTGGGACACATCGCTAGGCGAATAACACGTGGAGCATTTCCCTTCTGTAACACAGTTTTTAAAACTACCGCAGCAGGCAGACCTACTCGGAAAAGGAAAATCAAAGTATGAAAATCGATTTCGTGCAAAACAAACTCTTATGTCACTTGCGTAAGTTTCGCGTTTGCTCGAAAAGGAATCAGAAACTTCGATTTCGTTATTACGAGTACTGCCCCTGATTCCTATGTAGACGATAGAGACACCGCTACTAGCACAGGACCGTGGTAGACGAAACAAACTTCGCGAGAACTAATACTAACCAGCATGTTTTTTTGTCTGTATACATGTTATCTAGTACTAAGTTATATTTCAGTAACTAAATTTGTTAGTGTTTTGAGTCTAATAAATAATTTTCGTCATCTTCTTTATACGACGATGATGACAGTATTGGTACTGGGTTAAGAAATCACGGTTTCTAGTAACATTATTAATTAATATGTTAATAAAGACATGTATTTCAGCATGTTCACACAAATAAACGCTAAGCTCATGAAATGTAATCAATAATTTGAATATTCATACCGCACAGTGCGCGTCTGTGAATGGCACATAGTAATTGATAGAAAATACAAAATAATTAGCTAATTACACGTAATTATGGTTAAAAAAATATTATCAGAGGGATCTTCATTGTTTAATAATTTGCGAAACTACAGGAATGTGTTAATTTGAGTGCCTTTAAAAATAAACTATTTGGCATAAACAACTCTGTAAAATATTGTGTGTTAACACTTTGACTGCGGTTTTTTTTCGACGACTACGATCTTTTTTTTAACCTAAAACATTCGTGCTGCCGCTCTACACAGCGCGGTTGCGTTGCGCCGCACATGCGTTTCGTTCGAAAAATATTACGGCTTTGCTGAGTCACACAGATCTGTATTTTCTCAGCCGCTGCGCTAGTATGGATTTACGCATATCAGTCACTTGTAGAAAACTCATACCGTGTGATTTCAGCAATCAAAGTGTTAAACAATATTTGGTTATTGATAATGTTTTGTTATATTTTATTGTAGGTACCACAGGTTAATTAAATTATTGTCAAGCCTAGATTAATTCGTACTCATGTATCTCATTATAAGTAAATACTATGTTTGTATGAGAATAAAGTTCTTTAAACCTATAGAAATACAGAAATACATTTTATTGGTAAAACCACTTACATGTCACATTTTCGTATAAGTACCATAGGTAAATATTGTTAAAATTTAAAATAAAATAAAATCATGTTAGAATAGTAAATTAAAATAAAGTCAGGGTTACAATTGTAATAGTTCGTTCACAGAATAGAAATTCTGCTCGACAAACCAACGTTTAGTCTTATTTTAAAGTATGATAGACTGCCATCAGCTGTGACAGAGTGTGGTAGTTTGCTGTATAATGCCGGACCCATCACATGAGTTACCTTTGAGGACTTCGTGAGGGTACCTATAAGGCTTCTAATGCAAATATTTTAATGAAGCAGGGAAAGAGTATCTGCAGCATCTGATCGTTAAGATGCTTTGTTCAATGAGCTATCTGTGGATATCTAATGGAGAGATAATCAATATTATGTGAAGCTAGAGTACTTACACACGGCTTTAGAATCCAAGATATTATTTGTAAGCAAATAGATTTAAGTAAGAACACTAAACAAAAACTGACAATAATTAGACAGCAGGCAAGGTAGCAAGGTAACTAAAACCAAAAATAAAGCCTTCAACAACATAGAACACAGGCGGCGAAAAAGGTGCACATATACGAGTTCGAAAACGGATGAGAGACAAGTGTGTAAAGCTACAGTTCTTTGGTTTAATAAAAGTCTTGTAAACTTAAAAGAAAAAACACACATAATCAGCACCGCCTCCTCTCGTCTCCGCCTCAAATTGTGTTGATCGCACGCGTCGTGTGGACAACACGACGATAGCTACCAGCAAGCTCGCAGTCTACACACTTTTAATTCAAATTCAAAAACACCTCCACAAAACATGACATGGCATCAGCAGTTAGCTGTGGGTATCTAACGACGTAGGCAAACTTACATTTGTGAAGGCTGATCAGTATTCAAGTACGAACTATGGGCAATAGTTACATAATGACATTAATATTCATAACTTCCATTTACTGATATACTGGCGTTTACTGGCTTTGACGTTCATTAGGAGTCGGGGAAGATCATGATATAATGTATACATACCTTCGTGGTTTACAATAATTATTGGGAAAATGCTGGAAAATTCATAGAACATCATCTAGCCTCAGTCTAAGCAGAGCTTATGATTACTAGATGACTGATTTATTTAATAAAATGCAATATATCGTTTTTTATTATTACTCGTATATAGAAAAATATTTAGAAGATCCAAAAAAATATTATTCAAAAACAGAAATCGAACCCGCAACCTCGCAGGTGGACGTTCAGCAGCCGCGCCACAGAAGTCGTCAAACAGACAAAATTTTCTTTTCCAAAATACAATGTTTTTATTATTTATCATTAACTAGCTGTGCCCCGCGGCTTCGCCCCCGTTGAATCTATGTGTCAAAATGATAAAAAGTATCCTATGTTAGACTCCTGGTTCTAAGCTACCTCTCCACCAATTTTCAGCTAAATCGGTCCAGCCGTTCTCGAGTTATAAGTGTTGTAACAAACACGACTTTCTTTTATATATATAGATTAATATGTTCCTATTCTTAATGATGCTGTGTGGATTTTCCAGCATTATGTATTTCTTAAATACTTATATGTTTTTACGCATCCGTCTCACGGCTTTCGCATGCCACAGGAGGTCAATATCTCTCGCGGCAGGGCTATAACATAAGTTCGTTAAATTCAAACCGAATTGAATATAAATTAAGTGCTTTTGGCTCATTTTTGAAGCTGATTCGAAGTACTCAGAGCGTGTTAATCCAGACCACAGCGGGGCTCTGCTCAATCATCGTTGGCGTAAAAATGTTAAAGTATATTTTTCTACCATAAAACTTGGGAGCTTCATTTTACTACTCAAAAGCTGTAGACCACAACAACCTTATCCTTCCTGTGTTACGGTTGAGTTTACATTATCAAATTATTTTTGTGGTTCGAGCCTTGGGAATTGAATGCGCGCGTAAATTCGACAAGATTCTTGAGATAAAGCCAGACTGTTGCCGAGCTTATAGATGTTGGTATTTATGATTTTTTTTCTTACGCAAAATTACAATATTTCAGCAGAAGAGGCTAAATTCCAGTAACACGTAAGATTTGTTCGGTAAGTCCTTGCCTACATTTTTGCAAAACCTGATTGAAACGCAGCATCATCAAAAAAACTGATAAAAACCTACATCAAGTTTTTAAAGTTTTGTGTGAAAAATACTAATCCCTCGGGAATAAAGTTTTTATGAGGCCATCTCAAAATCATTCTCCATAACAAAAGAATCGTAAAATCGGTCCACAACTGAGGGGATTAATCGGCAAACATACGTAGAAACTCCCTGTTTTTAAAGACGTTAAAAACCTTCTTTAATGGCCCATACATAAAGTTTTAATAAAGAAAGTTAAACAATTGAGCAAACTGCAGATTGTTGCAAGTTATCTACGGCTAGCTCAACTACACACTACAACTACATCGATACCAGTCGACATTTCTCCGCTGTACGACAATCATCATCATCATCAGCCTAAAGTCCACTGCTGAACATAGACCTCCCCTAATGAGCGCCATAGCACCCTGTCTTCAGTTTACGCATCCAGCATCTCCCTACAGTTTTTCGAGGGTCGTCATCCCACCGGAGAGCGTCCTACACGTTTATCGAGTAGTGGTCTCTCACTTAAGAACATGTTGACCCCAGCGGTTGTACGACAAAGCTGATGCAAAAATACAAAGAAAATACAAATACAGAGAATAGTAAAGTATCTCCTACAACTCATTATTCTGTCATTTATCTGTGTTATTTTATGATGTGTTACCTATTGTTACCTTTATATCATGTGCTGCAGTGAGTGTCAAATAAATGCATTATCTATCTATCTCTATCTATCTATGTGCCTTTCCTATTGTGACCTTTGTAACATGTGCTGCAGTGTCAAATAAATGCATTATCTATCTATCTCTATCTATCTATGTGCCTTTCCTATTGTGACCTTTGTAACATGTGCTGCAGTGTCAAATAAATGTGTTATCTATCTATCTCTATCTATCTATGTGCCTTTCCTATTGTGACCTTTGTAACATGTGCTGCAGTGTCAAATAAATGTGTTATCTATCTATCTCTATCTATCTATGTGCCTTTCCTATTGTGACCTTTGTAACATGTGCTGCAGTGTCAAATAAATGCATTATCTATCTATCTCTATCTATCTATGTGCCTTTCCTATTGTGACCTTTGTAACATGTGCTGCAGTGTCAAATAAATGCATTATCTATCTATCTCTATCTATCTATGTGCCTTTCCTATTGTGACCTTTGTAACATGTGCTGCAGTGTCAAATAAATGCATTATCTATCTATCTCTATCTATCTATGTGCCTTTCCTATTGTGACCTTTGTAACATGTGCTGCAGTGTCAAATAAATGCATTATCTATCTATCTCTATCTATCTATGTGCCTTTCCTATTGTGACCTTTGTAACATGTGCTGCAGTGTCAAATAAATGCATTATCTATCTATCTCTATCAATCTATGTGCCTTTCCTATTGTGACCTTTGTAACATGTGCTGCAGTGTCAAATAAATGCATTATCTATCTATCTCTATCTATCTATGTGCCTTTCCTATTGTGACCTTTGTAACATGTGCTGCAGTGTCAAATAAATGTGTTATCTATCTATCTCTATCTATCTATGTGCCTTTCCTATTGTGACCTTTGTAACATGTGCTGCAGTGTCAAATAAATGCATTATCTATCTCTATCTATCTATGTGCCTTTCCTATTGTGACCTTTGTAACATGTGCTGCAGTGTCAAATAAATGCATTATCTATCTATCTCTATCTATCTATGTGCCTTTCCTATTGTGACCTTTGTAACATGTGCTGCAGTGTCAAATAAATGCATTATCTATCTATCTCTATCTATCTATGTGCCTTTCCTATTGTGACCTTTGTAACATGTGCTGCAGTGTCAAATAAATGCATTATCTATCTATCTCTATCTATCTATGTGCCTTTCCTATTGTGACCTTTGTAACATGTGCTGCAGTGTCAAATAAATGCATTATCTATCTATCTCTATCTATCTATGTGCCTTTCCTATTGTGACCTTTGTAACATGTGCTGCAGTGTCAAATAAATGCATTATCTATCTATCTCTATCTATCTATGTGCCTTTCCTATTGTGACCTTTGTAACATGTGCTGCAGTGTCAAATAAATGTGTTATCTATCTATCTCTATCTATCTATGTGCCTTTCCTATTGTGACCTTTGTAACATGTGCTGCAGTGTCAAATAAATGTGTTATCTATCTATCTACAATATACAGGGACACTCTCGCTCACGAACACCGTATGTGCTTGCTGAGACTTCCTATAATCCGCACTGCAATCGGATCACGCTTGGCACACACAGCTATAAATGTAGTACCTACCATCCATTTTAAACTATCGAGTATTGCAACCGCAACTATATTCCACGAAGATAAATTCGTTTGAGTACGTGTCCTGTGACCTTAAGAACTCTCATATAGGTAATATTTGACGACCGATGTGACGCTGTAGACGAGTCCCACGCTGGAGGTTGCGGGTTCGATTCCCGTCTCGGGTCAAATGTGTGTAAGATCTACAGATATTTGTATCGGGTGTTGTGGTCGTTTTCTATACATTATTCATATATAATTTGATAAATTTTTTGACTATCTTTGTAATGTATTGTATTATGTATGTATATCAGTTATCTGGTACCCATAACGCTCTGTTTAGCTTGGGGATAGATAATTCTGTGTGAATTGTCCAGCATTATCTATAATATAAAAATGAATCGCTGAATGTGTTGCTAAGCGCAAATCTCGAGAGCAGCTGAACCGATTTCACTTATTCTTTTTTTAGAAAAAGTATTTCTTGAAGTACGAGGATGGTTCTAATACGGAGAGAAAAAATGCCTAAAACTAATGACCACCCGGGCGAAGCCGGGACGGGCCGCTAGTTTATTATAAATTTGAGTTGTTTGATGAATGGATTACAGAGTGTTCTTTTACTTCTCACGTTGAAATGATATAACGATTGGTCTGAAACTTTGGCCATGTAATAGATTTTTTTTTTTTATATTTAATAGACCTTCGTTTGACCACAATCTTACCTGATGGAAAGTAAAAATGTGGCTGACGATGTATCACGAAGGTAATTATAACAACAGTACCTAAACATAAAACGTTTCAATTATAACAATAATTAAACCTTTGTTGACTCATATATCTACTTTTGTATCCACAACTACAATTGTTAACAAAAGTAGATACATTATTATGAGTCAACGAAGGTTTCACAACGCGTGAACGGTGAAAGCCGCGGGCAGAAACTAATAATAAAATAAGTTTGTTGAAAAATTGTGGTCTATAACTCTCAACTCATTCTTGAGCCCTACGAATGTCCGGCATCAATTCTCATTATACCCGGCTCTATGCCCTTTGGCTTGGATTACAGATAGCGTCGTAAATCGTGTAATCTTTACGAGTAATGTGTGAAAATGTCTGAAGAAACTAAATCGCGTGAAAGAGATATATTGATGGGTTAAGAAGGGTTCATCATCATCATCAACCTATGTTTGACATAGGCCTCCCCCAATAAGTTAAGGGTACATACTAATTATGTAGGTCACGCTCCGGGGTGGCTTTTAAAAAAAGACTTATTTTAATTAACCCTAATTTATTATAAAAAATTACAATGTAGAGACTCGTTCGAAGTATGAATCGAGAATGGTAAGTTCCTTCGTCATTTACACGAGCCGTCGAGTCAGCAGAACCTCGGCAGAACGCTCGAAGTCCATGCTATCAAGGTCGGTGCTAGTATTGCGGTTTCCCTACATCAGCCTTGCGTAACATACTATTGTTATTATTTATAAATAAATTGCTGCGCCCTTACAGGGTAGTAGATAGAAAGCTTTTATTAACACACACAAAAAACACAAACATATGTTAAAAATACACATTAAGCTAAATAAGATATACCACTAAAACTAAAAGATAAACAATAGAAAAAACAATGGTACACGTCTAGCTGAAGCAACCTAGCCGCCCATTTATCGTCTTGCTGTGCGGATATATCTTATCTAACATTACTTAACTAAAATTTTAGGTAGGTACTTATCAACTCCCTGCAGGCTACGACGCCGACAGCTAGATAGCCGTCGTCGTAGCCGGCAGGGAGTTGCTGGATGTATTAAGCTGAAGTCAACAGGCGCTATGGCGCTCATTAGGGGAGGCCTATGCCCGGCAGATAATGATGACCTACCTACGAGTAGTCTAAACCTACACGTATTACCGAAAAAATGCTGGCACTAAAGTAGACGGCAAATAGACAGCCGGAAATTATTTGTTCAGTGTCTGGGTCATGCTATTATTTAGGCGACGCGTCGAAGGTGACCCATATATTATTCGATGACAGCCTCTACTTTATTGTTATTAGGTCCGTTTGCAGATCAACCTTTTTCAAATGAAATTGTAGTCATCATTGTTCAACTTTTGAAGAAAACTAGTTTATGTCCGCGGCAACGTATGCCATGTTTTTAGAAGATTATTTCTATCCAATGGGGACTGATGGGATAAAAAATATATACTTATTACACACTAACATTATAATTAAAAAAACTATAATAACAATAACATAAAAACTATAATGTTTTTATGTTATTGTTATTATAGTTTTTCATCACACAAGCTCTGCGTAGCTTCGGGCTAGATGATGATGTGTGGATTGTCCAGTCCAGCATTATTTATTAATTACAACTATAATAAATACAATAAATTGTTCAACAAATTAGTTTCGCTGTCTCTAATAAAGGTATAATTAATATTTCAGTGTGAACGACATGAAACTCCCGGCGGCGCGTGGCCATCTGTCACGCGAGACATGTTTATGGGCGCCCTCAGATTAGGCTTTTATAATTATAAGCACGTGTTCGGTAAATTTATAGAAGACTGCATCAGGGTGCGGCTTTATATACCTTTTTTCTGAAAACAAAGAGAGGCTTAGAATAAAACTAGGAATATATGCAAACTCAGCTCAACCCGTTTAGTTTATGGTTGGAAGAGGAAACAGGCTTCCATCCATCTGGCACCATATCCCGTCCACGTATTTATTTTTTGTTCAAATTTATCATGTCAACAATCAAGAAAATTTATAGTCGTGCATGTATGTATATGCACGACTATAAATTTTCTTGATCGTTGACCGATGAGTGGAGGAAGACTGAATGACAGAATGAGGTATTTCATAGACACGTTACTTTTGATAGATAGAGATGCGAATTTGTTGAATTGAAAAATGTAGGTATGGTTTATGTATTCGGTCGACACATTCCTCTACGTCGAATAAATAATATAAAACCCTACATACATTATACTTTCATCTTTTCATTTCAAAACAGGAGAACATAATCATATTCATGTTCATATAAAACTGTTATAATTTTGAATTAATCAGGTTCAACGCTTAGCTTATTCAAAGCTATAAAAACTCTCTCGCCGTACAATTCAGTGCTAATACATATTTTACGAGGGTTAATAATATTACAATTTAGCTTCCAAGGGATACGGACGTGTGAAATTCACATTAAAAATGGAAATGGCCCAGGTCCTTTTAATAGCATTAAAAATAGCTCTATCCCGAAAAAATACTGCTCCATTTTTGTTTTCTGTCCTTTGACTTGAATAAATTTATTATATTAAGAACATGTTACAGCAATCACAAAACTCGCTCATGTGAGAATTCGGAGATCAGAGAGAAGCTTTTTCTTTATCGTAGAGCCTTCGTAGCTCCGTAGCATTGGCGTAGTACAATTTTATTTATTTTTTTGAAACGATATCTAAATCTTTCCGCCTTCTTAGAATATAACAAAGCGGTGCGGCGGCAGATTTGCATTCAGCATCTCAAAAAGCTGGTCTCGACAGAACCTACGCATTTTCTGCACTTGGAGCCGAATCCGTGAGGTAACGAAGCTCTCCACCGACCCGACAACTGGTGCATATCTGGTGCAGCACATCAGCATTGTCATACAGCGGGGTAATGCAGCGAGCGTCTAGGGGACGCTTCCGATTCGTATTGACACTAAACAGTTCAGCTACTCTTGATGAATCGCAGCGGTCTGCAAGTAAGCTCAACTGTTTCAAGTGTAGTTCTAATTTGTTTATATTCTTAAATTGTTATTTTTATCAAGAGTATACTCACCAGGTCACGAGCTCTCGGGTCACGCGTTGTTTTGTTGTATTAAGTCGTCGGTCTCTAAGAACACATGAAGAAATAAAATAGGATTAACAGGAAGTACTCTATAACTTTGCTTGCGTCATAACTCCGGAACCACTCTAGACTAGACCGGTTGTTGGATCTCTAAGAAGTCAGAAGAATGAAACTAAAACAGTCACGACAATCATTGTTAGAGGCTGACTACTAGTAAATGATAATTGTTGATACAGGCACAGTATTTGCATGGAAACATGTTTCCAACTATACAAACCTAGACTAACAAACTCGAAACAAATGAAAACACACGTATTAAACATTAATGGCAGCCTCGTTTACTAGTTCTGTATGCGAACTTGTAACACTTACAACTTAATCCAAATCTCCATTGTCCAAGCGACTTTAGAATAATTGCAGCTTTTTCTTCGCAAATTGCTCATTTTGCAGGTTCGTGTTGAATTAAAACGAGTTTTAAGCAAAATTCGGAAGCCCCATAAGCACCAGGCTATGGACTAGACTGCAATAGAATCAGCAAGAGTTAGAAACAGCGTTTGAACTTGATATTTGCATGATTGTAGGAAGTTTGTACTGCACGTTCTTGTCAAATGACAACTGTCTGTAAATACAGACAGTTCATCGTGAAAATGTGTGTGAAAGTGAAAGTGGCCAGTGTGATGCCTCAACCGACAGTAAAATATTACACCCATTTTTGAAAAAGTAGCCTAATTAGATTCTTTTGTGCTGATAAACTACAAAAAAAAGAATATTCTATCGATAAGTGCTATTAAAATAAATTATAATTTATTTATTTTAAGGAAGGCCTACAGCTTAAATAATACAAAATAGGTAACATTAACCTAGCAACAGAAAAGTTAATAAATGGCCTTCACGGCTTAAATGTACATTTTCAAGTTTCGCGCGTAATTTGACGAAAACGCTGGACGTTGTGAACGCCATATTACTCTGTGTTCATGACGTCAGTTCGCTGTATGCGTTGATGTTGCTAATGACATGACGGTTGATACTTTTTAGTTTACCTACTCAGGATGACGTAATAACATTTCGCCTACTAGACTCTGGGCAACAGGAGCTTTACCGATGTGTTTTGTTATGTCATAAATATTATATGAAGTATCAAAATCAAATCAAATAGTTTATTGCTTTAACTTAAATTAATTAATATATTTCAGTGGTATGGGACCCTCTTTTAAGTAATATAATACCTGTGCTAGAGGGTCTCGCTCTGCAGCGCGGCTATGTTAAAGATAATTAAATTAAGTATATATTTTATGTTCCAATAAAATTATCTGTATTTCATGGTGTTAAACCTAACTAATTTTTTCTGACTGTCTTTTGCCTAAGCCATCTGAATAATACCTATATTTTTAGATTTTTAAGAGTAAGAGAAGACCTGCACCATTACAACAGGTAGCACTAATAATAATAATATTTTTTTTTATTTCAATCCATAGAAAAGTAACAGATCTTATTTAACTTATTCTACGGTCCATAGTAATATATACCTTAAAACTAGCATACATAAAATATACAGAAAATATTAAATTAATAACACGCTTATTATGATAATGCCGACACTATACCTGGTGAGCACAGCACCACACACCTATAGCTACAAGTTCCTTCTCAGACCTCTGGGGTCAGTACAAAATTACTGCTCCAAGGAAAACTCACAATTTTGTCCTCATAATATAAGGTCACAGCGAGAAAATTAGAGAAGAGTAGGAAAAGGTCGGACTTTTTAGGAGAATATTAATTTTCACGGTTTTAATTGTGCACCCAACCCTGAAACAAGGTTAAGCTTTACAGAAGGATAACCTTTAACGTTTTGGAAAAGCTAAATCTATGTTATAATGGAATATTCGGCGTCATCGTCTGAGTTCGAATTTAACGCATTGTTGCACTAAAAGGCCTTTCGACTTAGGTCACTCAGCACGGTCCATCGAGTAGCCGCTTCATCATCAATACAATACAATACAAATTGTACACCTGATACAGATCATTACAAAAATACATGAAATGCGACAAGTACAATGGGCGGCCTTATTGCTTAAAAGCGATCTCTTCCACCTTTGGATGGAAAGAATTCCTCATCATATCAAAAATTCGAATAACGTAAGGCCTTGCGCGGCGGCAGATTTAATTGAGGATCTAAAGAGGCGCAAATATGCAGGTCTTGACATATCCTTTGCTGCCAATAAAAAAACCAACGAGGAATCAAAACTCTTCGGGTTTTCAAAAAAATATCAGAGGGTCTAAAAATATCATGTTAGACGCTGGTGAGTATCTGGCGCATCAGCATTGTCATACAATGAGACAATGCGGCCAGAGTCATACAACGGGGCAAACAGCAGAGTCTTGTGGACGCTTCTGTTTGGTAAAAAAGGATTAGTTAAGCTACCCATAGATTGTTTGCAACAGTATGCAGTTAGCTTAACAGTTTCCTAGGCACATTTGTTCTATATAGCTTAAACACTATGTGATAATGGAATGGGATATCACAGTGCTTCGCTAATTCAAACTGACTACATATTATAGATATAAGTATTTATCATTATTCTATCACTATAGAAGCTTCTTCTCCCTTAATTTCCATATACAAAACAAATTTAATTAGGTACGTGAAACACTGTTAATTACAACAAAGTAATTATACGAAAGAATCTGGAGCAGACATAGCGTGTATGTAACATTAAACCTTAAGAAAACAACATTACGTACGAAACTGGTAATTTTGTTCATGTAGGCATTTGAGTATTACAGCGCGCCACACTTAACTGGCACACTGCCCTGCATTACATTTTATTTATTTATAAAAAATACAGCAGTTAGCTTACAGTCTAACACCAAAACACTAACTACTAGACTTAAAAAAGACAGAATATATTAAAAACAATACACAGTATATAATAATAAATTAAAAACAAGATTACAAATAGGTAGATTACAATAGTCATACATACATAAACAGATTATTTAAAAGTAAGGTACGATCTTAAACTTAAGTAGATAAGGCTTAAACTATCATTAAATACATGACATGTATGTCCACATGTTGGAACTGTTGCAAGAAATCGTTGAGTAGTGCGAGTGCTCTGAGTGTAGGAGCATTAACATACTAACTAACATAACTGAGTAGTAACAAATAGCAAAGTGCTTTATCTTCTTAAGACCTTACAGTACTCACAGTACACTTTTGGACACGTCACAAAATTCATATTACATAAGTAAAACTAGGAAATAAAGTGATCTTTGATTTGTTGTTCTTTTTTAAATTTTTAAGGAAACTTTACCTTGTTAGTTTTTGAGTTGGAGCAAAACTCGTCACAAGCTTTTTTATCGTCTAGCTAGATAATCCGATATTATGTAGTAAGCCTTTTTACAAAGGATGTGTTTGACAATTTGTTTGTCCATAGCGCATAGGCGGCTATCGGCTAATGCCTACGTCCAGTAGGCATTCCTTATATTATTAACTGTCGTCATTTAGTTTACAGTGAACAAACCTCCGTTTGACCCTAATTCCATGGTAAGTGTTGGTTATCCTGGTTGTAGTTGGCTGAGACGCAGGCAGCGGGCTAAAAACCTAAGCGGGTTACAACCTTGGGGGTAGGTAATGCCATAATCTCCTCGCTGGGCATGCGGGTTGGGGAACGTAATTCTAGTTGCTTGTAGAAATATTGTAAACTACTTCAAATACAACTTTTTAAACTTTCGCGATTTGTTAACATATAAAAAAAATATTTATAGAGTATTTATCGCGTACCTTCTGTTTTACTTTTCCCTACATTTCTATCGCAAACGTAGGGGAATATAAAACAAAAGGTTCCGGTATCTTTAATTACTTCTTCGAATTTTCGGATATCGATCTTTCAAGAATCGAATAAAAAATACAAGATTATCCAATTGCATTACCGCGTACTGTAAGGAACCTAATTACCCCTTTGTTCTCACGGAGCCCCTTAGAGACGCGATTACCCACTTGCGATGTCAAAGGTTTTGTCCGTTTATGTTTGTAATTTAACTTTTACTGCCTTGACTTATGGCTGGTTTCTGCTTTTAATTGCAAAAGTACGCAACTAAGATATTTCTGATGTAATTTCAAAAGTTGAGGAAGTGTCCTGAAGATCTCGACAGAAGAACAAAATTATAAAAAAAACATACATATATATTAAATTGACCTACGTAGCTATGTCAGTTTGGAAATCTAACACTAGGTGTCGAGGTACAGTAAGGTATACTCCGATTCAAAAACCTGGATATTTTTTGTATACTGCATTTTTTTATAAAGGGGTTACAAACCCGAGGAATATTGATGGAAAATATTAAACGATATTGGTATCATCCAAGCAAAGCATAAAAGCTTGACAGTTTTTGATTTTGAAAAGGAAGAGAGATCAATTAAATGATGAATTTTCATTCATCATTTAATTGATCTCTCTTTCTTATACATTTTCATTTTCGAATACAAATTTAAATGTATTTTGTTCCATATGTAAGATTATGTGTTGTAGAAGTTTATATTTATATTTATTTAAAGGAAAACCAGAAGCTTATATATAACACAATAAAAAGTTCATAAATACTAGAAAGCTTATTGAAGGTTTTCACGGATAAATAACAGAACAGTTTATGTGGTAACCTTACTGACACCTTGTCGTTTTCTGTTATTGTTATCGATTTTAGTTAAGTTTTTATTCATAAAGGTGTGGCGAATCGATTTATAGATCGGTACATCACTACTGAGTGTCCCCTCCCTACAGGACCTGCCATGATGATTTGGATTGTCCCATTATTATTTTACATTTTCCAATTTTCATGCAATCACGTAGTCTCGCCTATGTACATATCATTTTTAGTTAAGTTATTTTTAAGTTTTTAGTGTACTATAAAGATTTACAAGAATTGTTTTATTTGTAATAGAAGAATACAACCATCTCCAAATAAACTGCAGTGATTATCCGCTCTTTTATTTACATGGGAAGAGTATCCCCCATAAATGTCTTTGTTGACATAAAATATCTAGGATTCTATATCGGAGTATAGGTACCTAAATATAGGGAACTGATTTATGTGATAAGAAGTATCTTATTAAGTTATTTCAGGATCTGTTCAGTAGTAGCTGGATAATCCCCACTGCATCATCTAGCCGCAAGCTAAACGGAGCTTGTGTTATGGGTACGAGATTACTGATATACGGTAAAAATATAGATTTATTTATTTATTTTAAGCCATTATTGTCCCACTGCTGGGCAAAGGCTCCTTCCACTCCTCGCGATCCAACGCTGCAATAGGGCATGATGGAAAATGTACCTCGAGCTCGTCGCGCCATCTCATCCTGGGCCTTCCACGTCGCCTCTTAGCGTTGAAATATATATAGATATACATATATATATATATATATATATATATATACTAATATAGATAGGTATTTTTTATTACACAGATAATATACAAAACACCGGGAAATATCTGTAGATCGTACAAACATTTGTCCCAAGGCGGGAATCTAACCCGCCACCTCCTGCTTAGTAAAAAAGAAGTAATAAACACACATCCATTTATCCAAACTTTTGTATTTACAAAAATAGTTTGATACATAATGTTTTGATTTAACCGAGTGTAGATAGCCCACAATAAATAATTAGATAAAATAACTAAGTAGCTAGATGTTATTTGGGTAGCTAGATGTTATTACTAAAAATAAAATACAATTAAATGTTTCAAAACTCTTTGTACTCTTTGGAAACAAAATTTGTTTCCCGATTGAAACACGATTCAAACGAGAGTTTTAGAATCAAACATGTTAATATGAAAATGAATTGTTACGACTGAAGAGTTTTGAAACATTTAATTGTATTTTATTTTTAGTAATAGCCCTTTGTTAGCTCAGCCGAAAGACTTGTTTGAAAAATCCTCGTATTATTTACAAATTATCTCTATTAACAAATTCAATTGAATTTTATAGATCACTCAAACATTTTGATAATTAAAGAATACCTAATAAATAATTTATTAATAGCCACACTCACACACAGGAATATGTAGGTCGTAGGGATTTAAACTTTAACATAATGTAGCGTGTAGTAGAGTCCCAAGAGTTAGAAAAACTTGTCTTTCCCTATTTGCGCGGCTAATAAGGTCCAATCTCAGCTTGTTGTTATTATTGATCGAGGACGACAGTGACACTGGTTTTCAGGCTGCACCTTAAATTGGTTAATGCACCAATTTAGGGTCCAGCCATGTTACAATTTTACAGGGAAACCAGCCGAATTATACAATATTAGGTAGCGCTGCTAAAAGTGTTCTGCGGTAACAAAAATGCATAAAGACAAATGTTCAGCTTCAACGCCGCGCCCATGCGAACCGCCATACTAGTGCAGGGTCGGCTGAAGGAATAGTTTGTAGTCAATTTGTTTTATTTTCAGAAGTTGATTAGAACTCACACGGGTGAACAACTCCTTTCCTTTTTAAATTTCGCTAGTCCAGACCTTTACTAGACATAGTCATATTTACCACTGAATCACGAGCTTAAAGTACACTCAAAACATTATAATGTGCACTGAGCTACCTATATTAAGCTAGTAGACAAGGTCATACTAGTTTCAATCTTCAAACACCAGCAGCAAGTTATAAGCAATTTATGACAATCTAAATAATTAGTGACCATAGAAAGTCGAGGGCGAAGCCGCGCTCAGAAACTAGTATAATAAGTCTATTAAACTGTTGAGGTACCAGTCAATTTACAACATTTTTGAAGTTTTTGCCGCTCATTGGTTCTTTTACGGCAGTAAAAGAACCAATGAGCGGCATTATAAATAATACGGGCACGTATTTAGTAAAAAGAAACCAATGAGGCGGCGAAAACAGATTCAGCGAGAAACGTTCAAAGGTTGTTTATATCCCGGGACAACTGAGTTAAGATATAAAAGTCTATGTGTGATTCAAGGTTTCACCATCATTTATGCAAAGTTTTGGGTAAGCTTGGTATCTGTTCAGTAGTTTTGGCGTGAAGAAGTGACAAACATACATAAATCCATCCAAACTTTTGCATTCATAATATTAGTGCGATAAGACTTTATTGGATAGAATGTCACTTATGCTCCAATTTTTTGAACTGTGTTTTATATTAGTGCTTATTATAATTACAACAACGTTTAGGGCGCTCTATTGCGGACGCCCAAATACTAGCGCATCGGGCATGTTTGCTAACGCTCAGACAGACGATGTCCATGCTAGCGAGTAAACTCAATTGCCCTATTTTGTGCGTATGCTGTGTGGGACGGACTAACAAAAATACACACATTCAGCTACAAACTTTTGCCTTTATAATATTCGTCGAATGTTCGAATGTACATTTCACAATCTAAAATTCCCTAGATTCCTGTCTGCCCTGCTGGAGCGGGATGAAATGTGGTTATTCTGGTTTTATTAAATATCTACTCTGGCTGGAATTATGATGTTACTGGGATAGAAACATTTTTAAATTCACATCATTATGTCCATCGAAAGGTTGCCTGGAAGATTTAGCTTCTAAGCGCCGCCCATTGAACTTGTCACGTGTAATGTATTTTATGTCTATATCTGCATCTGGTGTACAATAAAGCATGTTTGTATTGTAAACCGATGGACACGTACGTAGGTACATACATGATTCAGGTAAAATCATGCCGAGGTTGGTCAAGCCTGGTTAAGCATAGATTTACAAATCTGTATCACTAACACCGTTCCTCACATGTGGCAAACCGAAACAGGCAGTTTAAAGCTCTAAAGTAGATTTCGTATGAGACCTTCGACCGGCCCTGTACCTAAATCCTTTTCGTATTTCTTGGCAGTCTCATTAAGGAGACACCACTACAACACCACATAAACCTAAATTCTAATACTAACTTACTGAATAAACACCTCCGTATTGAATGAAATGAGTTATCAATTACATGTATTCAATATTCAATATTTGTTTCGTATTGAATGAAATACATCATGTATTTCATTCAATACGAAACAAATATTGGAGGTGTTTGGTTATGGTATTTGTAAAATTCGATTAGGGCATAAATAAAAAAACTAACGCACTCGCGGTTTCTTAGCTATTTGTATCCCACTGCCTCAGTATAATACCAATTGATACTAATTATTTGCAAAACCGGCAAAATTCAGTTAATTGCACCAAATTTAATTTCCACAGCCAATATTTATATGATTCCGGTAAATTTATGGTCCACAATTTTGCCACATTGCGTTCAAATAATTAAACTTTGTTGGAATAGCCACAGAGAATTAAACAACTGATGGTTTAATTTGATTGTGGTTGAAAAAGAGGAACTGAATTGCAAGAGCGCTTAATCACTTTACTAGCTTCTGCGCCCGGCATCGCTTACATGTACCTGAATTACGTAAACGTCACTCAAGCACAGTGATTTTTACGAGAGAAGGCCAATAAGTTGTAGGTAGCTACTAAATATTTTTAACGCTAAATTATTTTCAGACAACTGTGACTGCAAAGCAATCGACATAGTCCTCTGCTTGCCTTAACATATCCTATTTGCACAGATGTTGGTCGATAAGGACAACTTCAAGGTAATATTCGTGGCTTCGCGCCGTCACGTAGTCGACCTTCAAACGCTTCTCAAATTTCTTTTTCTATCTAAAAAGGAGCTTTTGTATTATTACAGTCAGATAATCAGAAATTTTGCGTTGGTTCATTCATAGAGAATGAACCAACGCAAAATTTCTGATTCAATCAGTTTAACAATTTGAGCGTAGTTTGCGCACAAACACAAAACATTCGGCTTTGTTACTGCGTGATGCATATCAGTACATAGTATAACAAAGTCGCTTCCCGCTGTCTGTCTATTCCTATGTATGGTATGCTTAGATCTTTAAAACTACACAACGGATTTTGATGCGGTTTTTTTTAATAGGTAGAGTGATTAAAGATGAAGGCTTATAAACCATCGGACACATCGACTTCCAGGCGAGCGAAGCCACGGGGTGCAGCTAGTATATCTTATAATATTATTGGGATATGCAGTTCCGGTAGTTCGGGTATATCGATATTCAGCCAATTATGCTCCGTTGCTCCGTCAATATTTATACAGACTGAAAGCCTCGTTAGGTGCAGGAAGTAGGCAAGTACCTACGTCGATGATGATGATTCTTCGTTAACACTTTGACTTGCTAAAATCACACGGTATGTGTTTTCTACAAGTGACTACTATGCGTAAATCCACACTAGCGCAGCGGCTGAGAAAATACAGATCTGTGTGACTCAGCACAGCCGTAATATTTTTCGAACGAAACGCATGTGCGGCGCAACACAACCGCTGTGTAGAGCGGCAGCACGAATTTTTTAGGTTAAAAAAAAGATCGCAGTCGTCGAAAAAAAACCGCAGTCAAAGTGTTAATGGCAATTGTGTCTGGTTGGGCACTTGTCTGCTAGTGTCAGGTAATGGAAAATTGTAAAATTAATGAGTTATCAAATTATGATCATGGTTTGAAATTTTGCTCTGAGTTCGTTATCTAGCAGAGTGTACCACGTGCAGGTTAGGTTGGCTTGGGAGACGAGATGTTGGAGTCCCCCTTACACCCCGCAACTACGTCGAGCTCGTACGCACTTGCGGTTATACCAATCATGTAGGTCATTTAACTGACAGCTTTTGGCTGTGATGTACGGATTGAGAAGCTGTATTAAGTGACTGCAACCGCTGTGATGCTGGAACATAACTAAGACCTAATTCTCCTTAACAATTGCTTCACTATGGCAATGGTGTCGTTGCACGATCGTCTCGTAGAATCCTTAGGTTATAGAAACTGTAGAAGTGTGCGCGATGCTATTTGCTCGAAGAGATTTGTGGCATGGTTTTAACCTGGACACTTATACGTGCGTCATCTTTTATCTAAGCTGCAGTATTTTATCTAAGTGTGTGCAAAATCTTCTACTGGAGTGTGAGCGGAGCGAGTCTACAAGATCAGAACTTAGTGATTTGTACAATGATAATCTAATGGAAGCTGGTGTTATCAGAATTATTTTGTTCGCACCACTGAGTCATGGCAGTAAAATTATTTAGGTTTTTATTTTCATTTGTTTAGCTAGTTTTAGATGTAATAAAGTTTTATGTAGCAGTACAGAATAACTACATATATAGTTCAAACGTATTAGTAGCAGTTTGTTTGTCAATCGGGCAATACGGGTATACGGGTATAGGTATTCATACCAATGACTCAAAGTCCTTTAAATAAGAGGATTAAAAAAGGTAGAATCTCCAAAATCTCATTCTGTGACGATACCATTGTCTTAGTGAAAAGATGTGGCAGATCGCAGTCCCTATTTGACACAGTTTTTATTATAGTACTAAATTAAAAACCAGGGAAACTGCCGCTTGTTTGTAAATTTATTTAAGCATTTGTGTATTATTTTGTATTGTATAGGTACAACTTTACCGTCAGGCACTTTTACTCTGTAACTATAAGGAGTTGGACTGGTTAAGGTCTGGTTTATGCCTCTGTCTAAAGGGGAATGGTATGAAATGGGAAGGATATTGCACAATAATATTTCATGCAAAACCCAGACTCCAAATTAGAATCAGTACGTACGGATGCTAGCTCGACTCTTTAGATTATGCAAAATTGCCAAAACTGAAAAATATATAAATTCAAGCTCACCAAACCACCAATAAATAAGCGCAAACTCAGCACTATCAATATTTATAGGCAAAAGGGCACGCCAAGGGATATTACGCACGTACTGCCCGAGGAATCGGAATCTGGTCAATTCAATCGCATTTGATTTATATTCTGTACTGGCTGTAGCCTGTGACCAAGGATATTTCTGCTCAACTGTACTTTTAGCATATTTACTTGTCATCTAAGATATTTGACTGTTTTGAAAAAAAAAATACAACTGACTTCGAAATCCACTGTTTTTAAGTTTTGCGGGACAAATACTTATCCCTGCGGAATCTAATCTATATGGGATCACCTCGGAATCATATATCTATACCAAGTTTCATAAAAGACGGAGAAGTCGACAAAAAATACATATAAAAAGCATAGATACAGCAAGGTATGCTTGCACCAGAGAGCACGTCAAAATGCCAACGACAACGTATAAACTTCAAAAAAAAAAACGCTACGGACCCAGCCACCAAGCCTAAGCCTACCTTTGGTGATAGGCCACTATTAGTGCTGTACTACTACCATTAGCCACCACAAGATTTTCTTAACTATGTACTAGGGTAGTATAAATGTGAAGGAAGTAGGTACTTGCATTTGATTTTACCAGTGAACATCAAATCATATCTCTTTATCTCTTAACAATTTCTGCGCTTAGATTAATCCCTTTCTACGAGTTATTTTTATTTATTTTCAATTTATTTAAGAATGAACATACATAGACATTATAATATAACTAAAATACAACGGAACACTGAAAAGCGCATAAGTAAAAAACTGTGTAGCACCGCGCACCTCCCAGCACGCAAACTCAGGATAAAGTTTAGGCCGATTTCACCAAACAGAAAGCATGAATGGTACTAATTAATTATATATTTTTACACTAGGGACCAAATTAACCTATTATATAAGTGGTTATAGTCCTGAGCGTAGCGAGGTAGGATGACCAGACCCTGTTATATATGTACATATAATGGGTGGTTTTGGACCGAGTGTAAGTCTATTTTTCATTTCGATTGCGAGATAATCAAAAATCAAAACTTACCATGATATTGCACACTTTTTTACTTCTCTATTTACTACCATGGATAAAGAATCACCCTTCTTATAAACATCCTACAGTCACCGAAAACACGCATTCATTTTTTTTTTAATAAAGTCAAATGAAATGTATTTTCATTGTAAATGGATCACCAAAAAGTCGAGTTCTTATGTAAGAGGACGAATGTCTTGTACTGGCGAATGAATTCAGCCTAAAATTATGAGGAAAAATTAGGTACTTTTAATCCCTAGGGAGTACACGAGTTTTACGGTCGCTTAGCTACGCAATGATAATGACTCACTTTTTGAGCAAGAGAAGTGATAATATATTTATTTATGATTTAAATAATCGTAATGATTCGAATAACTGCATCTGATGATTCTACTTATTTTAACGTATTCCTTATGTCAAAAAATTGTTCGAGCAGACTGAAAAGATGACACTTCATTATTGAAATTAAAATGGTATAGACCCTGTACGAAACATGAAATTAAATCCCAAAAAATCGATTTCAGCGGGACTTATTCACTTACGGGACTTATTATTATTATTTCAGCGACCTTCCACTTTTTTTGGATACTAATTCATTTCTTAGAGATTACCACGAGTGCGAGGGCGACCGCACCATGACACTATATCTCAAACTTTATTCTCCCAGGAAAGATCTCTGCCATCGTCGATGTCGAGTAAATAGCTAAATAGGTTTCTCTTCTATTGAAACGCCTCATTCCATACAAATTCACAAAAGTTAGGCAACACGCAGAACATTTATATCTAGCGTAACACATGTCGTGTTCATAGAATTAGTTCAAATCAAATTAGGGATCGCTCGATACGGCCGATACCAAACCAATTCGAAGTATTCGTTACGTATTCAGGAGAGGTATAGTCCCTTTTAATTCGGTTTCAAATGTGGTAGTAACATTGCCTTACCGACCCTTGTTTTGGTGGAACAAATGTGACCCGCCATTTGCTATTGTTACCTAAACTAACCTTTATGGAATAATTATTGTACATAATAGTTTGGGAATTGCTTTGCTGCTTTTCTGTTTGTTTTAAAACCTGAAAATGTTGTGCTTGGGTTTCTCTTGTTAATGAAACCGAAAGCTTATTCTACTGAGCTTGCATTTTAAAGAGATTATTTACTCTCAGCAAACTCGTTAATTATGGAGGCCGATACTTGTTTACATACAATTTTCGTTACATTGAACAAAATTAATATTAATTAATCGCTAAATATTTATGAGATCGAACGGCACCACTGTGTCAGCTTTCCTCCTGGTAATATGATAATCATGAAACTTTCTGATTCATAAATTAACTATGAAATTCATTTGCTACGTTGTGCTTGCGTATAACTTTTGTCGCGTAAGCTAATCTTTAAAATTATGTTTACTTTGATATATACGGATAAAAAAATAAATAAATAATGTTGGTCAATCCACACAGCATCTTCTAGTCCCAAGCTTAAGCAGAGCTTGTGTAATGGGTACTAGATGACTACTATACAGAATACAATACATTAAATTAGTTATATTAGTTGTTATATTAGTAAGTTATATTGTTAAAGTTCGAATTACGATAACTTATATAATCAAAGTTCATCAGTAATATTCCCCGATATGAGCCCAGGGCATTCAATTAGTTAAAACTCTAGCCCTCTTCAAAGATAAATTGTTCTCATCGTCAGAAGATTTTAATAAAATGAGAATTTAAACGATTTTATACCTAGAGCTTCGTGTAATTGCGTGCAAATTCCTGAAGCAGTGTAATTGGCAAGGCACGCTTCAGGGAGCAGCCTTAACGGCTTGAATCTTCCGCCCAATGGGTAATTTTAACGACAACTTTTGTTATTATATTTTATAATGTATTGTTTAGAAAATAAAGGATAATAAAGACTAGCTTCGCAACAGACTTGTTAAAAAAATATTTTACCTGCTACCTTATTAATTGGCTCTGATAAATATCCTTAGCTTTTATTATTATTTATTTTATTCTTATTCGTCGTACCAGTAACTAAAACTAAAGTATGTCCATTTTAATGCTTACTTTAATTTATTTATAAAAAACCTATGTGTTATTTTTTGAAATAAATGATTAATTATTTTTATTAAAACAATATTCACAGTCTTTTGCAATAAATAAATAGACATGTAACAACTGAATCCCATAACTGATAGCTGAAAATAAATTCAGCGATGTTGATTACATTCAGGGCAAACACTCAGCAAGTCATTGTTTCGTTTTTCACAAAATAATTACGGCAACAATGGTGATAATGACCTCCGAAAACTGGTAGGGGTGTCACATATATGTATTTAAATTTAATTTGAACCAAAATTCTTTAAATACTCTTTTTTTTTACATACATTTACTCATTTATTTTTATCGAACTTATTATCATTAGTACCTTTAACGGGTATTTATTGCACTTAATTATTATAGACTTATAAGGACGCGCCTAATTTCAAAAACCAAATGAGGGTAGTTACATATAATGCTGCCCCCGCTTCGCAGAGGTAGCTCCAGTACTCCTGTGACTATGACAGTGTGTAATAAACATGTTGAAACGTCATATAAAATAAGTAAATAAACTCGATTAATACACGTTAAATAGTTAAGTGCGACTTGATTATAGAAACATCGATTTACAACACGGTAGGCGCGACAGCCTCGGACAAAATAATAAATAAATAATGCTGGACAATTCACACTGCATTATCTAGCCCAAGGCTAAGCATAAATAAATGAGCATTATAATGATAAATTTGTGGTCCTCACAATAAACCAGTCATTGTAAGGACCATTTTGGCAGACCTTTTAGGCCTTTGATGAGAACATAATATTGAAATTAACATTTAATCTAATTAATATATACAATAATCCTCATTAATCGCCTCTTCAGCAGTGCCTTGAGTATTCAAGAGCTTTGCTGGAGGTGAGTATGTCTACATAAATCTAAATTCAGTCTCCAATGTTCCCGTTTTTGCTATTCCAATCGCCATTGTCTTTTTTTAACGAAACTCATTCTCCGTTTTTCTCGCACTTGAGATAAATTGGAGTCTTTATAACTAAAAATAATAATTTAGAAAATGAGGAGAGAAAATATTCACAGTCAGTCTCTATTTGCCTGATTTGGGTTATAAAATTCTAGTGAGAGATATTTTTAACCGAATTAAAAAAAGGAGTAGGTGCTCAATTCGACTGTATTTTTTTATGTTTGTTACCTCAGAACTTTCGTCTGGATTTACCGATTTTGATGATTATTTCTTAAAATCTGGTGTTTCCCGTGCCGTCCTATTTCAATGTGGTCTAGTTCTGACAATGCCATCCAAGAGAAAACCCTATAAGTCTTAAATTTGCATTAAGTATGTGCGCGACATATGGACAAATAACTCAATAAGTTATAAGGCAATTCTCATTATTTCGAATGTTTAAGCCGGTTTATAGTTTTTAAGACATGCCAAATTATTATGTAACTTGATAAGAATATATTTGCTCGTTATAATGCATATATAGCGAAAAGTTTTATCTATAACACTCGAATAAACCAGGGATTTGCGTCAATGCAAATGCAGCGTTTCCGAGATAGCGCGGGCCGCCAGCATTAGCGACCGGATGCATAATTCATTTGTAAAGGATCTGTTGGAACTTTAACCAATTTGTAGAAGAGACTTTAAAAGAATTCAACAATTTGTTGAATTTAAACAAGAAAATTTGGACTATTCTTAAGACTGACTAAGACTGCCTTTAAATCCATTATTGCTTTGAACTGATTGCTTTTAAACTCGCCTCAAGCTTTTCGTCTTTTTTTTTTATTAAAACATTTTATTTTTATGGAGTCTAGTTTCAGTTGATAAAACACTGCGCGCAATAAAATTAGCGAATATACATAGATAATAATTATTAGCAAGTGGTTGCTTGAAGTTTTATTTAACGATGTTTTCTACTACTACTAGTAAATAATAATATGATAACCCATCCCAAAAAACAAATACCACATTGTAAAAAGAAAGAAGGTAAAAGTCTATTATGTAATTGCAAAAATACAGAAAAATGGTAACAAATTACAATCAATTATTATGAATAAATACTTTTAAACTTACGCGATCTGAACACATATTTATAAGTATTAATACAACGGGTATTTATCGCGACACACTGTTATTATGAATTTAAAACCGGTGTGGCGCAGCGGGCTAAAGTCCGCTTGCGCCGCAGAAGTTTGCGAGTTCGATTCCCGCCTTGAGACAAATATATGTATGATCTTCAATTATTTGTTTCGGGTGTTCTGGGTATTTCCTATGTATAATTAAATATATATCTAGGTAATTAATTGTATTATGTATATCAGTTATCTAGTACCGATAACACTAGCTAAGCTTAGCTTGGGGCTAGATGTGTGGAATGTCCAGCATTATTTATTATTTTATTGGTCAAAATAATACTGATAAATAATGCAGAACCTACAAATTTTAAAATACAAAATGTCAACGCGAAAAATACCGTTCGTAAAATATTATGTTTGTAGGCAACCCTGCACAAAATTGAGTCTAATTCACAATACACAATGAGAGCGTTGTTCAGAGATTGATCGCGGGGTTAATTAACTACCGATGGTAGATTATTCGGACAATGGAGGTAAAGGGCGAATAGAGACAGCGTTCCATACTCTAGCGTTCAGACTCTGAAACTGAAGGACCAATAGCGTTGCGCCAAGATAATATTATCACTTCAAGCAGTTTCTATGCGTAGTCGGTGGAATGCCCATGGTCGCAAAATTGATAATATAAAAAAATATTTGAAAAACTATTTTTAAATGATCTGTACAACTGAGCCAAGAAATCAAGTAACCACTATAATAACATAACTCTTAACAATAAATAAATAAATAATAATGCTGGACAATTCACACAGCATTATCTAGCCCCATGGTAAGCAGAGCTTGTGTTATGGGTACTAGATAACTGATATACATAATATACAATACATTACATAGATAGATATTTTTTTATTATACATAGAAAACGACCAGAACACCCGAAACAAATATCTGCAGATCGTACACACAGTTGTTCCGAGGCGGGAATCAACCTCCTGCGTCGCAGGCGGACCTTCGCCCACCGCGCCACATCGGTCGTCAATATCTTACTGTAGGTCTGACTAAAACCAGAATGAATAAATAGGTACCTATCGAAACGGAATATTGAATAAATAATCGCCCACCAAATATTGGTAAACTTAGTGCTAAAGTACCTTTACGTAACACAAGTATTTGCTAGGCAATACGCAAGAAAAAACGTTGTTTTTCTGACTAACTTTATTGGGATATTACTTTTTACTTCAGTAACAGAGTAGGTAGAAAGGCGCACAACTAGAGACGTATCGACGTATCTAAGGCTCTCAAATTTTACTGACAATAAACAAAGAATTCAGTAGAGTACAATTTAGAATCCAAAACTTGTCTTCGCAGACTGATAGATTCACAGGGCTCACAAAAGTAGGTTCCTAAATGGTACAGGAGAAGAAGAATTGTATCAACTAGTTGCCAAAAGGGGTTGAGTTGTAATCTATTCTAATATTACAAAGAGGAAAGGTTTGATTTTTTGTTTGTTTGTAATTAATAGGCTCTGGAACTAGTGGACCGATTTGAAAAATCCTTTCACCATCGGCTTTGCAAAGATACAGTTTAATACATCTCTTAAGGAATCTCACTAATATTATAAATGCGAAAGTTTGGATATTTAGATGGATGGATTAATGTTTGTCTTGACGCCAAAACTACTGAACGGATATATCTGAACTGAATTTTGCATACAGTTCTTAGGCCTGGCAATAAAACTTAACTTCTTTTTATCTCATATTTCGATCCCCATGGGATAGTAATAGCCTTAAACCGTTTCCTTATAAACAACGCGTACGAGGTAGAAACTAGTAATTTCAGAATACATTTTTTAGGTAAGTAAGGTAGGTATGATAATTGTTAGATCGTATCGTTTCTATGTAAGCTCAAACCAATCTTCTCTGTGGTTTCTCTCAAGGGACTCATTGAAGGGAAGCTAATAACTGAACCCGAAGTCTTTTCGGCCTAAGTACAAAAACTTTGGAGTAAGTTAAACACGAGCAGCTTACCAAGCTAAATCCCTTAGGGTGAGGTCAAGTCAAGTCAAATCCGATAAGGTACCAAATGATACTTTATTTTGAAACAAAAGAGTAAAATTGAGTTTTAACATATGATACATATACATACCCTCCGGCCGTCTACAGAACTTTTAATTACTTGTACGGAACATAGACGGCATGGTCGCTGATTTTTAGAATAGTGACAAAGCATTTTTTTGTCTGGTGTTAAATAAAAAAAGTATTTTTGGTACAAATTTAAATTTCAAACTGTTCATAATAAATAATAAGAAACCAATGCTTCATTGCTAGAGAAAAGGTTACCGTTTTTCTGCTACCTTCCCAATAATTTTAATCTCATACATTTTCAAACTGAATACACCGTGAAAACAATCTGTGTAGCTGTCTAAAATTTGCTGAACCGCTACAATACAATACGTTACGTACAAGCAACATTTTAAAACCCGCTCTCAAAATAAATTTGATACGCTTTTTTACGTATGATCGACATCGCATTGTGCTTCCAACTTTTACAGGATTTTTGCCGCTTGTTTCAACGCTTTACATAAAATAAAAAGTGTTGATTATAACATTTTATTTGAAAAGGGGAGAGTGCTTAAATATAAGAGGGCGTAAATGTGCCTACTACCCTCGTTCAGGTTTATAACGGAAATAATGGTCATAAATTTTAGAATAAATATTGAGGGTTCATTTTATGTCTCGCGTAAAACGTATCAGATTGCTGGCTTATGGCGTACCAAGCTTTTCAGCATTTATTTTAATGTGTGCGTGGATATATGAGCTATATGTACACCGATCGGCTGACAATCCAACAGTGAATTCCAATCGATGAATAGGGTCAATTTTCCGAAACTCGTTTATCAGAAATCGAAAGATCGGAAGGGCCCGGCTTACCTTTCAGCAAGATTTTTGTCGTTCGTTCTAATAAAATACATCTTTAATCGATCGTTTTCATAACCGACCTTATTTATTTTGTAAAAGAAAAATCCAACCAAAAACATAAATGTAAAATAGGAGAGCTAAGTTCAATGCAAAAATTATGATTGGCTGTGGGCTTCGCGGCAAAAAGAATTGATATCTGAATGAGTGCCAAGTCAAATCTATGTAGGTTAGATTTGACTTGGCCAGTTTTCATTACATCAGTCATTTTATAAAGTTATTCAACGTTTTAATTCTGATAAAAACTGGCCAAGTCAAATCTAACCTACATAGATTTGACTTGGCACTCATTCAGATATCAATTCTTTTTGCCGCGAAGCCCACAGCCAATCATAATTTTTGCATTGAACTTGGCTCTCCTATTTTACATTTATGTTTTTGGTTGGATATCATTACTTTTTGTAAAGAAAACTAGGCAGGTATTGACTCGGCGTTTCCAAATATAATTCTACTTGACAATAGATGGCGACACTTTGTATCATGGGAAATAAACCTACGTAGGGCTCAGTAATAATATATTTTACTAATCAAATGTACTGAAATTTGTTCAACTACACAACTGACCAATATAATTCTTTTTGGATTTTTCTGAATACCGCATCATATTTTAAAAGTTCTCGAACATTTCCATTGCGACTCGGCGTTTCCAAATATAATTCTACTTGACAATAGATGGCGATACTTTGTATCATGGGAAATAAACATTTATAGGTACGTAGGGCTCAGTGTTAATATATTTTAATAATCATATGTACTGAAATTACTTCAACTTAAGTTCCTAAAGACTTTTTAGTCGCCAAAATTTTAATTTTTTAGTTTCTATAGTCATTTTTAAACAAGCCGCCATCTATCGTCAACCATTAACTTATAAAGAAAAACAGGGCCAGGGCCGTATTTAGAATCCAATTATTTTACTGAATGTCCCACGGCTATGTTGAAACATAGCATGTATGGAATGCACCTATGGAATGTTTTATAATAAATATTCTATATTGAAAGTACTTTCCCTCCGTGAGACAACTACTATAATAGTAGTTGTTTAGTAAATTTAATGAAATTGAAGCCCACCTATTATTGCAATTTTAAATTGTGTATGTTCTAGATTTCCATCTCAAGATAATGTAAGACAGCAATGGATCACAAAAATTAATAGACAAGACTGGACTCCGACGAAATATACGAATATTTGTTCTTGCTGATAATACTGATAATCATATTATTCTTCTGGGGCATAGGGCAACCAACCGACAACAATTAACCAAAACAGTTATTTTTGCTGGAAAATTAATTTTGTGAATAAAATAATTCTTAGTACGTCCCCTACACTAGTGACATCTAGTGTGAGGTAGTAAAAATATGTAGTTACTTCGAAAACAGAATCTATTATTTGCCGGTCCCTAACAACTACACTGTATTCTATTGCGCAATCGGAGACGTTTGTACTATTGCTTATTCTATGCAATGCGGATTCTATTCGAATTTAAACCTTATTTCATTGACATAAGGTCGTCGTTGCTAACATCACTTATTTTTTGACTTTTTTTTATTTTTTTATTTTTTCCTACGCTTACACACAATTACCGAGCTGGATTCCAAATTTCATCCTTCTAGGTCATCTGGAAGTAGGTTAGAATTAGGTACTATATGTATGTCAGTCAGTCAATGTGAATTTTTACGACTTTTCGACCTTCATATCTTTGTAACCGTTTGAGCTAGCTTCATGAAATTTGGGCTTCTACATGTCCTTATGGATATAATTAAACAGACGTAGTTTTATGTGTTTACGTTAAAGATGTTTTGAGTTATAGAAGGGTCAAAAGTGGCACCAAGTGGTTCGTGTAATGATACACTCGGCGCGTTCCTTTGCTTGAACTTGGCTTGGTCACGCTGCCGCGTGCCCTGATAATCTAATTAGAACAATCTGTCAGATTCATAAGTAGTTTCTATAATTCAGACTAACAGATCATTAATTAGTAAGCTCTTATTAGCGCTATATACTTATAGTCATTGGTTGTTCGATTCCCGCCTAGGGACAAATGTTTGTACGATCTGTAAATATTATTTCCGGGTATTCTGGGGTATGTCTATGTTAAATAAAATAACATATCTATGTAATGTGTTATATTATGTATAGCAGTAATGTAGTACCCATAACACAAGCTCTGCTTAGCTTGGGGCATTGCTTGAGTGACGTTTATGCCATAGAAAAGTTACCCAAGCATAGATCGATGACTGAGCAAGCCTTTATAATATGGGCCTTAGGTACTAATGCAGTAATGCCTTGTTTATATAAAAGCCACATCAGAAGTATTTTCTAAGAATGTAAATCACAATTAAAGATTAGAATCGAATAAGAACTAGTATTCCAAATTGAAACAGTTAAGCAACTGCAGACTGTTGCAAACAATCCAGAGGTAGCTGAGATGATTCAAATGAAATGTAGTTTTCATAAATTTTCATTCATCAAAATCTCTTTTCTGGGGCCTTTTACTGGTAGAAAAAAATAAACTCTTCTAAAGAACAAATGTTTGATATTTTATCCCTTTGAACATTTTACAAACATTTTTAAAAGTAACAAGGCAGTTGGCGGGTTGATAGCCGATCGCAACGTAGCAAAATTCCTTTGACATTCAGAGGTGCGAAGCTTCGGGCTTGTTCACAAATTAGATTTATTAAGGAACTGTTACTAAAGTGCCGTTGCTATTTGAGAGTAGCCAAGACTCTCTAGGGCACGCTCTTAAACCTAATGAATAAATGATTTATAGTTGAAAGCCAAAAATTTTGGAGGCGAGTGTGATTCAGAATTGAAATATGAGTGCTACGAAATTGCGCAGCATCATAGCATTTTATTTTGCTTGTGATAACTGGTATGTTGCAAAACACTTAAAAAAATAAGACATGAATTTGGAATTTTATAAAGAGTTTGTGTTCGTTTCGAATACAGGATTGAATTGAGAACTTGCTTGGCTTATCTTAAGCCTACGCTTTAATACAGGCTCGAGAGTAGTAAACGATAATAATCGTTAAAATATATTGATAAACAAATTAACTAATAGAATGGTGACAAATAAATGTTCGTGAGAACATTGAGGTAGGTATGTAAAATTTATCATAACTTATCAAAATATTGTGATAAACAGGATAAAGGTTTTTTCATGATAGAAAATTCTAGGACCTTATGTCTAAAGAAGTGTTGGGAAAATGGTACTTAACAATTGTTTGGAAAATAAGGTACTCGGTTAAACATCATTAAACTTTGATGGGTATTCTTGCATTAGATCTAAATTGTTCCACTAAAATAAACAGTCTGACAAGCAGATCAAATGAATTTGTAAGCTGTAGCCGTAATAAACATTGTAGATAAGCTCTTCAGTAACCTGAGACAGTTTGACGGATTGACGAAGGTTCTCCCTCGATGGTTCAAAGGCTCACCTGCTTTCAAACCGCGACGTAAGCAGGAAGCTTATTTGATGAAGCAATGGAATAACGTTTTTTCTTATTATAAATCAAACATTATAATACCTAGTAACAAGTGGATGCAATGTAACATAAGCATCTTAACTATTGGTTCGGCCACATGTTGACCACGTCATCCAGGACGTACCTTTTAATAACAGCCAATAAGGTCCTTCTAGCCGAATTTTTGGCCACGGCAGTCAATCTTAATTAACGGGAGCCAGGTGCTCAGGATTTATTATAGTGTACGAGTGTATGCACCAGCACAGGTACATCTGATAATGCTGATGAGACGGCAGAATGATCAACAAAACAGGGTCGGGCACGATTTTTTATGTTCAATTGCTCATAATGGGGTTCCGAGTTGACAGCCTATACAAGGCCTTATGAATCGACCAAAATGTAGACAAACCAAATCTATCACAAAGTAAAATAATCCTCTATTATCATCATCAACTATTTCTTTTAATTATAAAAACGATATTCTAATATTTTTTTCTTCTTTAATTTATAATTTCTCTTTGCGATTAAAGAATAATCAATATTATTAAAAGGATTAATAATAATTGAGTAAAAACCGAATACTTACAATTGCAATTTAAAAGTTTTGAATGAGTCCGTCAATTCCTTTAAAAAACAACCAGAGAAACTTATTCCAGCAGTTAAAACTGACGCGAAACTCGAATTAATAAAATTTAATCTGCGAAAACTCGAGAAGTTTCCAATAGCTTAGAGCCTGCGACCGCCAGACCTTCGTCATTTTATAAAAGCCGAGAGTTCGTTGTTTATAAATTATTCCTAATTATTATGGCATGTAGGTAAACATTAGCATAGGTCGATAGACCGAACGATTTAAAAAAAATATGAATCATTAAATATTTTATACTTAGATCTTTATGAAACATCGCTATAAAGGGTTGCTTTAATGTTCATCTTGTTTTCGTCTGAATAGACCCTTTATTGCCTGTATATAAAATCCGTAGCCTAAAGCAAAACATCTAGCACAATTCGCTTTTAAGGCGTTAGTTGAGGACTAAACAGATGTGGACCGCCATCGCTCAGTATTAACTGAGCATTTAAATATGGTCTTAAAATCCTTATCATTCGATATATTTTACAGTGACAGCGTAGAACAGCTGACGGCAATCTAGCTTGCCACAACCACAAAATAACTGTATAATAACCATAAGCTGGTTAACGCCTTGCTAACCGAAAGCTTCAAGCGAGAGGCCCAAGCGCTGTAGCCGCTTGGATTGTCTGCTTGAAGTAAGATGCTCGATCATACAGCTCTTGGCCGACCGTGCGTAGACAGCGAACTCGCTGCTTACGGTCAGCACTATTTGATGCGGAAGCGTGCGGTGTCTGAACGAGAGAAAAACAATTGAATTTCGATATTTTTGAAGCTAAGAAACATAATGTACCTCTTTTCGACAGTAACATAAATATAACACTATTCCACTGTGGTATATTTGTATTACTGTCAAAACTGGTATACCAATAGTCAAGACCAAAATCTTGGCTCTCATTGTCAGGTCTAGAAAGAGCCAGCTGTTTTCTATAGACCATACAAAAGCTAATGGAAAAGGTAAGCCAACACCTGTATGTGCCCATTACGGGAATCGTAAATTTCTTTTACGGTATTGTTTTGCTCAAGAATCCATTCACTCCTTCTTGTATTTGGGTAATTCGTCAAAATTTGTTTATTTCATTCCGTTTTCTTTTCTGTTCGGGATTTCCACGTTCATGGAAATTACGTTATTATGTATGATATATTTTGTTGTTTTCTTCGTTTGTGTGTGGATAGGTAAGTATCCATAAACACTACATGACCGCCAATTACATACAATTCAGGTTCACTCTTACAACATCATAAAGAAGTTACCTTCGAGCAAGTTAGAAAGTTCTAGAATAGGTTTCTAAAGAAACTCAGCACTTAGGTACGGGGTCAAAACAAGCTCTCTTGCCAACGGATGTCAATCGTGAAATCGTAAAATGAGAGCTCTACCCAGTGGCATAAAGACTTGGCAGGTACGACAAGCTTATAAAGCTTGGAGACCATGTTAACGCTCTACTGGGTTTCATATAACTGTCTCTACCAAGTCTTACCATAGATTTTATTTTAAATCAATAAACACATTTCTTCACTTAAGCAGCTTAGAACTCTATTAGTGTGAAACTAAGGTTACGTTAGGCAAGGCTATGGAGTGGAGTATGTGTGGAGTCTCGCTCATAGAGCACACCTTATTCTTTGCCTTATGGTTATGCCATGCAATGAAATAAGGGCACAGAGGTCTGATCGCGAGCTAAGGCAGCCATATAATGACGAGACTTAAGTCAAAGCTTATTTCATGAAGAAATTAGTATGCATCACAGAAGATACCCACCGAGAAAGATAGCGTTTAGAAAATCTCTGTAAATCCTAAACAATTATTGAGCAAGCTAGCCACCATCAAACCGTAGAGTCCATTCTTCAAGCTCACTCTGAGCTTAGGTATTTTTATCTTTGAGTGCCCGCTATAATTTATCGCCTGTCGACTAGATCGATTGGGTGAAATTATTTATCTCGAGGACAGGAGCGTTTAGATATTTCTTTGAGCTTAAGACTTTTAAACGATAAATAATAAATAGAAAAGAGTTTTAATAGCGTTTTTTTTGTCGACTCGTTATAAAATTTCGCTGTCATGAACACAAAGACTTATCTTTAGTTCAGAGTCTAAAGAAAATTACGAAATTTTTAAGTTTCAAATAAATTTTGTAGGGCTGTTCCCACCTTGTTTAAAAGATTTCATTCATCAAACGCACTTTTAAGTTCGACGGATTGCCATTTACAATCCGTTTTCAAAGAAAAATTGTTGAAAAGTTATTTGAGACATGGAACACCTCTCTCTATATCACCGTGACACCGTTCATGCCAAGAAAGTTTGCCTCGGCTTACCTTTTACGGTACTAAGTACTTACGAATGTCCGACATAACTTTTCGCATAATTTTTCCAAAATCTCTAAAAAAGATCCAGTGCAATTATGTTATCAAAACTTATGAAATAAGCTCCTTTTTTGACAAAGTAGAAACGAAGGCCTTTAATTTATTGCTGTGCAGTTTTAGAAAGAATTGGGTAACCCTTTGTATTAAACCTTGGATTTATCAGACTAAGCACTGCCTACCTGTTATATGTATGTAGAGCGGCAAACTTTTGTAAATCCTGAATACATACATAACATAGCGTAGGTGTATAGTATAGCTTTAGAAAACATTTAACCATAAAAGCTTTCATCATCATCACATCAGCCTATATTCCATTGCTGTTGATAGCCTTCCCTAATGTAGAAACAGAGGCCTTTAATTTATTGCTGTGCAGTTTTAGAAGGAATTGGGTAACCCTTTGTATTAAACCTTGGATTTATCAGACTAAGCACTGTCTACCTACCTGTTATATGTATGTAGAGCGGCAAACTTTTGTAAATCCTGAATACATACATAACATAGCGTAGGTGTATAGTATTGCTTTAGAAAACATTTAACCATAAAAGCTTTCATCATCATCAGCCTATATTCCATTGCTGTTGATAGCTTTCCCTAATGAGCACCATAGCGCGCTGTCTGCAGCAGGCCGCATCCAGCATCTGCCTACAGCCTTTCGCAGATTTTCATCCCACTAAGCTGGAGGGCGTCCTACTACACTACGTTGAAAACTTTTATAATTTTAATATAATTTACGCCTATAAATATGCTTTTAACGACGAATTAACGACCTCTGTGGCACGGTGGGCGAAAGTTCACCTGCGACGCAGAAAGTCGGTCGCGGTTTTGATTCTCGCCTCGGGACAAATGTACATAATGTACGATCTACAGATATTTTGTTTCGGGTGTTCTGGTCCTTTTGTATGTATAATAAAAAATATCTATCCATGTAATGTATTGTATATTAGTCATCTAGTACCCATAACACAAGCTCTGATTACCTTGGGGCTAGATATTGCTGTGTGAATGGGCTTATATTTCTACATAGCAAAATAGAAATCGCTAAAATGATCTTGGTGGATCATGTTTTGCTAATGTTTACAGTTTGGATATGTTTGCCGACCTTTTAGCCCAGCTCTCGCACGACACGAATAACCAATTAATCTTGTTTGAGAGAGATCTGTCGTGAGATCAAGTGTCGGTTGCATGTAGGGTAGATGAGAGACGGTAACGAGACCCGACTCATCGTCAATTACTGTCATCGGCGCTGTTGATATGAGAAATAAACTTTTCTCAATGCTTGCGAATGTTTTTAAGTTTAAGACAAAAATAATTTATAACGGGATATGTACCATGATTTGATTTTAGAGTTCATAAATCAAATCACGGTAAATATGTGTTATTAACCGTGATAGATTCAAAAGTTTTTAATTTTATCTATGAAAGTATGGTACGCGCCTTATATTATGCAACTTGAAATGCTCAAGGGAGTATTTTTAGAGAAAACTTTGCTGTTCGGTACCCACTGCAGCGGGGTAATGCAGCCAGCGTCTTGGAAACGCTTCCGATTAGTATTTTCAAGGATTAGTTGAGTTACCTCTAGACTGTTTGCAACAGTCTGCAGTTAACTCCACCGGTTTAATTGTAAATCATCATCATCAACCTATAGCAGTCTCCTGCTGGACATATGCCTCCCCCAATGAGCGCCATAGCGCCCAGTCTTCAGCTGGCCGCATCCAGCATCTACCTGCAGTCTCTCGCAGGTCGTCATCCCACCTGGTCAGAGGGCGTCCTACACTACGTTTACCGAGTCGTTGAGTTGTAAATACTAGTTCTAAATTATTGCTATTCCTTAATAGTAATTTTACACATTTTCTATTAGGAAACTCAAACAAAAGCCTTTACTGGTCCACAGGACGCAGGACTCCCCACCCCCCTCAGATGAATGATGCATTTCATTCATCATTTATCTAATCATAATAAAACCTCATTCATACATATACAGATACTTCTTTTGCAAGCATGCGTAGTAATAAAATAAGAGCGCAATTTCAGTTGAAATTTATATAATTCTATTGCGCCATACTACGCTGATAGCCACAATATTTCATCATTTAATGCACCCGCCTCCATTTAAAGTAATGGACCGCACTCTCTGCTTTTAACTTGGAAATATCATATGAAGTATGTTAGAATGTTTCGAAGAATTCACGTTTACGAACATTTTCACGAAGTTATCAAACCTCCTTTGTGTACTTATGAGGCTCACTTGGTTCAATAGCTAGTGATTTCAAATAGCTACTTCTTTAAACTCGCTTACCGAACATGACGTAATATTTTAACGACTAGCTAGCAAATTGGCTAGGACTTTTTATAACAACTCATAGCATAGCAACAAAATGGCGGTTTATCAGCTTTTTTGTAAATGAAGTTATCTTATCACTATTTGAATGTCGAATTTGTGTATGAAAATTTGTATTTTTGCTATGTGAAAAAATCCGACGCAATCTAATAATATATTATTATTAGTATGTAGACGTTGCTTTAATTCAAAACCTACTGTCTACCAAAAAATAAACACAGAAAACCTTTTTTTCCCTGAAATTGAGACATCTCGATAGATTAATGTTGTCTTTCGTAATTCAGCTTTCGGCACCACAAATGAATTAGAATAAATGATTTTATTTCTGGGTTTAAGCGTTTCGGAGAAAGGTCCTGCAAAAATTCGCAGTGGTTTTTCACTTTTCCTATCCATATGTGTTATCAAAACAACGTACACCCGAATTGAGCACATCTTCCTTTTTTGAAATCGGTTAAAAATGGAATAAGCCATAATAAGCTTGTTGGAGTGTTGTTAAAATGGATTTTGTGGGACCGTTGGCGCTGGCTTGCGCATTTTAAATAAGGGTAAATTACCAACCCTTACGATAGTGGATATTACACCTCTCTCAGGTGTAATTCTAACAAACTGCACGTGAGTATAATAATGGTATGAAAATGTTTTTGAAGTATGGTGGGTGTTTCGAAGACTAAGCTAAGCCATTACACTTAGCTTTTTTGGCTTTATCTTTTCCTTACACAAAAAACACACAGAACAGAGGGAACGAAGATTTGCAGATCGTACAAACATTTGTCCCAAGGCGAGAATCGAACCCGCAGCCTCCTGCGGCGCACGCGGGCCTTCGCCCGTCGCGCTACATCGGTCGTCTTCGATATTGGTAAGTATCGATCTAATCTATCGAATAAAGCAGTAAAGGCATTGGATTAATTCTATTGCTTCGGAATGAAAGTTCGAAACAAAGGAAAAAGGAACGCTTTCTACCATTGTACAAAGTCGCCCCACAAAAACGAAACGAGTTGTTCATGTAATAAAGAAAGTTAACCTCTGAAATGAGGTAGATAGGCACCTCAGAGCCGGTTCAGACTGATAAGTTCCCGGTACGAATTCCAAATTTTCCGGTAGAGAGGATTCTCCTACTGAACGTGTTTACGGAGCCGGTCAGAATAATTAATAGTCGTATCTGAAGCTTGAGAATTTACCACTTTGACTGCGGTTTTTTTTCGACGACTGCGATCTTTTTTTTTACCTAAAAAATTCGTGCTGCGTCACAAAGATCTATATTTTCTTAGCCGCTGCGCTAGTGTGGATTTTCGCAGATTAGTTACTTGTAGAAAACTCATACCGTGCGTTTTCAGCACTCAAAGTGTTACGGTCGGGAGATTCTGAGCTAGGATGTAATCAATTCCATTCCAAGAGTATATTGTATACAAATTTTGTTGTAAAGTTATTTCAATGGAATTTGTCTTACAAAAAGTATAAGTGATGAGTGCGTCATTAAGATGAATTTCAGTCACGACGGCTCATCTCAACGGAGACTACCCATGTATGCAGAATATTTGTGAGGAAGTGAAGAACAAAACATTATTTTAACTTTTGAATGGTAATTAAGACCTAATAAAAACCACATATAAATTTAGAGTTTAGATTTAAGTTACAGAAGGTATTTTTTTTAACTAAATATTCCATAATGTTTATCAAAATCACGCTTTTTAAAAAAAGTATGATCAAAACTTCTAAATTTTATTTCAAAATATTGGCTAAGATTCTCATAATTTCTAAGTTTTATATTTTCAAATAATGTTGTTTGTTCTGGCCGTTTTTTATGTATAATAAAAAATATCTACCTATCTAATGTCCTGTCATTCTATCCCTGTTAGCGATAAGACCGCCGATTGTGCCACTAGATTTAATTAGTACCTATTAATTGTTTTTTTTTATATTGATGGTGCAATAAAGATATTATTGTTGTATTATTATTGTATTGTAATAAATTGTATTTTGTAGTACCCATAACACAAGCTTGGGCTTAGCTTGGAGCTTGAGATGAACATACTAGTTTCTATTTCACTTCTTCCACTAGTGGAAAAAATATAAAAGTGAACAATAAAATAATTTTATTTGATAATAATTTAATGTATAAAATATGACTTGTCTATGTGCTTATTTTGTAAGCCTAAAGGAATAAACGATTTTTGACTTGGCTTGATTATGCTGTGTGGGTTGTCCAGCATTATTTATTTATTTAATGTCAGGTAATTGTAGTCGGTTAGTTATTAATATTTCACCATTTCTTAGAAAATCTGGAAAAGTGAAGTTTTGTTCTTCAGATCCACATACATATAGCAAATACAAGGAGAGAAAATACACGAAAATACAGCGCAAATACAGGTGCACTTTCTATTCCCTCTCTATCCCCAATTTGTATAAGTAAATAAAATAAATAAATAATGCTGGACAATTCACACAGCATCATCTAGCCCCAAGCTAAGCAGAGCTTGTGTTATGGGTACTAGATGACTGATATACATAATACAATACATTACATAGATAGATATTTTTTATTATACACAGAAAACGACCAGAACACCCGGAACAAATATCTGCAGATCGTACACAATTGTTCCGAGGCGGGAATCGAACCCGCAACCTCCTGCGTCGCAGGCCGACCTTCGCCCACCGCGCAACATCGGTCGTCAAATGTAAGTTATTTCTATTTGAGAAAATGTAAGACGCCTGTCTTTGTTGAATAATGAAGAATTACGCCGCACGCATCGTCATCGAATTCGTAACATATGTGAAGTTATATTATTTCAGCATTCTATCAACTACAATAATTTACGCAGTGTATTATTTCAAATTCAAATTCAAAACGTTTATTACAGACAATCAGTTTATAGTACGTACAGAAACAATAAAAGTGTCCATATTTTTTAATACGGAGGAGGACTCCGTATTCGTATAGACAAGTATTTATGTAAGCCTTCTGTCTTAAATTTTCTCAAAAAGAAGTAAAGCCAGTGTCACTAATATAAGGATTAACGTTTAAATTGATATTGAATTAAAAAGTTATGTTAGAGTTAAAAATTCACATACCTAAACACTGAGCACACAAATTTTTGGTCAGTCATATAAAAATACCTTGTTGCCGATACCTGCCGTATTCAAGCCATATCATAGATAAGTTTAGGCAAAAGTAAGTACCTAAGGGCTGATTTAGATTCTATAACAGAGTAAAAACTCAGAATAACACAGAATAAAAAGAAGAAACGGCAATTATTTTGAATCTATATTACTCCTGAAAGCGTTGTCCTTACTTTTTATAACAACCTATTTTCTACAAGTTAGCGATTCAAAAGGAGCTCCTAGGCCCATGAGTGCAAATTAAAATTCCTAGGGCTGGAAATCCTAGGGTCGACTTTTCAAGAATGAGACGAAACTATCCGGGCTACGTATTTAGATGAAAGTTGAAGTAATGTCGACAAGTCAAAATACTTTTTAATTTCCTCGGGTCTCCCGGGAAACGAACTCAACTTTCTACGTTTATTATAAATCAATTCCATAAATGTATGATGGTATAGGCGTATCTACTCTACAGTATATAGTAATTAGGTAGGATAACATTTTAAAACTTAAAATGAAGGTTGTCTAGGTTTATGTAATTAATTACAGAGCGTAGGTAAGCCTGGTAATTTCTAAGAAGTTAAGTAATATTACTTAAATTTTATTTATCGGATAGAGCTAAATTAAATAAATAAAATAAATAATGCTGGACAATTCACACAGCATTATCTAGCCCCATGGTAAGCAGAGCTTGTGTTATGGGTACTAGATAACTGATATACATAATACAATATATTATAGATAGATATTTTTTATTATACATAGAAAACGACCAGAACACCCGGAACAAATATCTGCAGATCGTACACACAATTGTTCCGAGGCGGGAATCGAACCCGCAACCTCCTGCGTCGCAGGCGGACCTTCGCCCACCGCGCCACATTGCTCGTCAAATTACGATCTCGTTACTAAGCTCACTGTATCGTACGTTACTTCTCTAACAATATTTGGTCCTAAGTATTTTCACAAGTAAATGGAAAACTATCGGCAATCTTCACTTGGATATTATACATTGGTTTTACACGCTACGTCTCTCACTGTCGTCGTATAATTAAAACAGCAATAACCTTTTTAAATCTAAATTTTCGCCATTTTCCACTGAGATCATGCAAATAGCAGGCTGAGGTCACCTGCTATTTGCATGATCTCAGTGGAAAATGGCGAAAATTTAGATTTAAAAAGGTTATTGCTGTTTTAATTATACGACGACAGTGAGAGACGTAGCAAGTTAGTACGTAGTACAATTCAGTAGAATAGAGAAAAATTACGTCGCATCGTCATCAAATTCGTAAAATATTTTATGTTCATTCCATCATTCTTGTCATATTTGCTTATTTTACCCAAGACAACAATCGCTGTGATTGGCCTACGAAAATATTTGAGGATAATCGGCTAACGGATAATTAAAAAGAACAAGAAAACTGTACGATACTATCGCTGATTACAAACACAGCTTAACAAGAAGCTTTACCTAGCTCCCGAAAGTTCTAGAACAGCGCTATGTATCCAAATTATTCTATATTTATTCATAGATAAACTTTGTGGCTATTTCGTGCCTGTCGTAATACTAGCACAATGCAACCGCCTCGAATACTAAGAAGGATTTCTCACACAAGTCCGTGCCTTGTCAGTGACGTGACACAGTTGAAATTGGCGAGGAATTGGCAAAAATACAAAACCCAGTTGCTGTGAGGCCAAGGGAGCTAACAAGATAATCTTTCTTGAATGAAGATTTTAATAAATCTGATAGCTTTGTAAAGCTTAAAGCAAACAGCGCTATAATATCTTTAGTTGTAGTAAACTAAAGATATTATAGTACCTTTGTATTGTAAAAGAGTAAAGTAGAGTAATTCGTTACAGCGCCGAACGTGCTTTTTAAGCTTGTCGGCATTATGCTGAGCTTACTTCCATTGCCTGAGAATGTACTTAGTTAACACTTTGACTGCTGAAATCACACGGTTTGTGTTTTCTACAAGTGACTAATATGCGTAAATCCACACTAGCGCAGCGGCTGAGTAAATACAGATCTGTGTGACTCAGCACAGCCGTAATATTTTTCGAACGAAACGCATGGGCGGCGCAACAAAACCGCTGTGTAGAGCGGCAGCACGAATTTTTTAGGTTAAAAAAAGATCGCAGTCATCGAAAAAAAACCGCAGTCAAAGTGTTAATAGAAGTGTGAATTGTATGTTATGTAAGTACCTACTTATTAATTATAGATATAAGTTATGTTTTTAGTTTATGATGTAGTATCTATAAGTAGTTATAAATTCAGGCAATAAATCATTATTCTATTCTATTCATTCGTTTGTTTTTTGTTCACGGTTAGCTCAAGGAAAGCTTAAATGTTAAATTAACCGCGATAAGAAATGAAGCAAATTCGCAGTGCGTTGCCTGGTTATGTACCTATGTAATTGTGCCAGCTACAGTTATGTCAGTACAGTCATGCATTCCAAGACGTATACTTGGAAATACAGGCATGCAAAACGCAAATGGCATACCAGTTTATCTTGCAAGTATTCACTGTGTGCCACATGCCTTTAACTGGCATACTGTTCCGTTGTATTGACATTTGTTCCGACTTTACTCTAACCTGTCTCCCGCTAGGTTCACTGTTACGTCACCTGTAAAAGTCTTCTAACTTTCAGGATGGACCATGTTCATACAAAGTGCTCGCGGAGAGGCAGTTCCAAGCATTTCAGTTCCGTATGTTCCATGTATTTGACAGCCGATATCTTTCTGATACTGCCGTTGAACTTGTGGATTAAATTGTTCGGTTGCTTTAAAATGAGGCTAAATATCGTGAATGTAAACCTTTTTTGCAGGCATGTTTAAGGATACATACCTATGTGGATAAAAATGGAAAATAGCGAAGAATAGTATGAAATTAGTGGTCATCGTTTAAGTAATGCGTTTGAGATTTAATTGGCAGATTTTACACATCTCTGTTACCTCTTTGGACCAAACCCATTTATCACGCTTTACATAATTTAAATTTTTCACTCTTTTAAGATCTCCCTTATCGCTACGTTCTTCGGTACATATATTATTTATAAGAAATACAAAAAAAAAACTAAATTTAATTGTATGCTTGGACGTGATGCTAGTTTGCATTGTACGTACGTGTTTAAAAACTGTTCAGTTTGGTATTCAGGAGGACACCGGTCTCATAATTCTCCGAGAAACAGGAGCTACCAAACCAAAGTGTGTAGGTGTAGGTAATGTGTGTTGTAATTCCTAGAATCAGTGACGGTCGACGCACTCCCGCTGCCTATTTCATTGGCAGTAACAAGCGTTCTCAATTTGCATTGAAATCCTAGTTTTATCAGTTTTATATTCGTTCGAACAAAAAACATGTTTATTGTGGAACAGTCCGTTGACCCCTGATGTGGGTCGCAGGCTGTGGCAGGGTGCCAGAGAGGGTATTCGTCGACAGATAAATTTGTGCACACGCTTTCTCTGCTATTGCCAATGATGTAATAAATGGTAAAGGCTATGGCAAAAATTATGCACCACAATTTATTAAAATTTGGCAGTCTCATTTTCACTTTATGTCCCAATGACGCATTGAGTCTCGCATACCTCTCACCAGCTGATGGGCGTGTAGGTACGTCATTAAAGTGTTAGGTATGTATAACGTAAAAATGAATTTATATACTGCAGTCATTTGTCCTTTATTTCAGTCAAAGTTTTCATTTGTTTGGCGAGTATACAAATAAAATGTATAATACGTAAAACGGGTGCGCTATGTGGAAGTAAATAGGTACGCTTCGCCTAGGTGCGCTTCATTCGGTTGCGCTTAGAAGAATGCCCCAAATTCATTAGTAGCATAGGTTTTTTAACGAAAAAACATGTTATGCTCTTCTTAATTTTTAAACCCACTACTGAATAAAATTCAAAGCTCTGTGCACACCGCGCCTCGACGGCCGGCGGCGCGGCGGCGGCGCGTCACCAGCAGTCCGCTCGTAAATGGGATAGTAGGTAACAGACCCAATAACAATTGGTATTTTTGACGCTTTAAGGCTCAACTCACACCAAAAGAGCGTCGAAGCGCAGCGAAGCGGAGTTTCAGTGTCATATGAATTTTAACTTTATTTTCATTACAATAAAACTTATTATCGCATGAGAAACTCGAACGAGTCGCGCGGATGCCCGCGGCGCCGCGGGAATTCCGGCGAATTCGACTCGTTCATTTCCATTACATTTTCTTTCTTCTTCAACTTCAAATAGTTCATATTTTATGTATGTATATGTATAATAGTGTCTATAATCAGTATTTATTTCCATTAACGTATAAACATGTATTTATGTATTTGTATTGTATATAATTTATAAACAACATTAGTCTATAATACGCCACCGTCATAGCTGTACTTTAGCTACGTGTCCATCCAAAGGTTGCCTGGAAGAAATCGCTCTTAGCGATAAGGCCGCCCATTGTGCATCTGTATCTTTGTTCTTGACTGTTTTTGCTTTTCTGTGTTTGATGTGCAATAAAGCGTATTTGTATTGTATTGTATTGTAATACTTATAATTAGCAAGCTGAAGTGGCAGTGGGCCGGCCATATCTCGCGAAGAACCGACGGCCGCTGGGGCAAACGTGTTCTTGAGTGGAGACCACGACTCGGTAAACGTAGTGTAGGACGCCCTCCGACCAGGTGGGATGACGACCTGCGAAAGACTGCAGGTAGATGCTGGATGCGTCAAGCCGAAGACAGGGCGCTATGGCGCTCATTGGGGGAGGCCTATGTCCAGCAGTGGACTAATATAGGCTCATGATGATGATGATGATGATGATGACTTATAATTGAGATTGTTAACTACAATAATTTTATAATGTTTATTGAAATGTTTGTAATAATGTACCTACGCAGAATCCAGCGCAGCGATCTAAAATTAGTCTTACTCTTATCTACTAACTGTAAATTATCTGATTCGCAAACTATGAATGAATTATTAATTACAAATAATAAAATAAAAATGAGGTAAGTCTTCCCAAACAAAATACCTATTAATTAATTTCGTTGTCGAACTCGTTGATTTAATATCATTATTCACTGCCCATTGCCCTATTTGTAACAGACAATACACTAACTTCATTGATGTTACGTAACGGATATCGAAGTGGCTGTTAAAAAAAAAAAGTAAAGTAAAAGTAAAAAATCATTTATTTCTTTAGGCTTACAAAATAAGCACTTAGACAAGTCATATTTTATACATTAAATTATTATCAAATAAAATTATTTTACTGTTCACTTAAATTTTTTGTCCACTAGTGGAAGAAGTGAAAAAGAAACCACTAGCATGTTCATCTCTTATATGTCTAATACATGGTTATTTGCCTATTTCAGTCTAAATATAATATGATTCTATACATGTCAATATTTAAGTAAAGCTATGCACAATAACAAATTACTTACATACTATTGTCTGTGCGAAACTGAGCGACATCTGGCCAAGCATTAACATTATTGAGATAATCATTTATGGAGTAGAAAGCCTTCTTGATGAGATTTATTTTTATGTAATTTTTAAATTTACGAATAGGGAGCTCAGTTGCTTCAGATGGAAGCTTATTATAGAAGCGCACGCTATTGCCCATAAATGATTTCCCTACCTTGTGTAATCTAAATGATGGGATGTGTAACTTGTTCTTGTTTCTTGTATTTCTATTGTGAACATCACACTTTTTCATAAGGCTATCCTTATTTTTGTGGGTATACAATATAGTTACTTGTATACAGTCGAATAAACTTCTAGATATTTGCAGTGATGGTATCTCAAAATACCAAGAAATTTACCGTCAAGGACTCTAAGGTGTTTTATTGATTAGCCAAGGAAATATTTCTGAGTGTTCATTAATATTCACCTCAGTATAGAATAATTGTCTTGCCGTAGGTACCTACTAGGCTTGTTCTCAAATTGAAACCGTACCTAAATGTAAAGTGACTCTTGATTTAAGAAACTAGTTTTGAAGATAGAAGTAAGCTTTCGATTTCTGATATTTTATTAAGGGTTGTGAAATAAATTTCGAAACAAAGGCTTACATTTTAATGACAGAAATTATAATAATGATGTAAAAAGTGTTCTATCTCACTTATTTTATAAATCTGTAAGTTTGGATGTTCGTTACCTCTTCACGCAAAACCACTGAACGGATCGGGCTGAACTTTTGCATACAGGTAATTCCAGGCCTGGAATAAAACACAGGCTGCCTACTTTTTATCCCATACATCAGTTCCCATGGGATAGAAATAACTTTAAAACGTTTCGATAGAAACAACGCATGCGAAGCCGCGGGCAGAAACTAGTAATATTATAAATTAAATAAGTATTAAAACTTCCCTCCCCACTTTTATTAAAAGTGTATCAATAATTCTGGTGATTGCATTGAATTTATTGAAAGCATCGGCTACCGAAAATAATTAAACATTGATTCCCAACGTGTCATTTCAATGAATAGCTGCCTTACCGCGTCAATTTCAATAAAAGCTTTTTACGTGCTTGTTTATCGAAAATATTGAAATGAAGGAATTCAAGCAAAATCACCAACAATACCTAATCTTTACATAACGAGTATAAAATGAAGTCGCTTCCGCTGTTCTTAACTTAATTGCTTAGCTCTTAAAATACTCAACGTTTTTAAAATAAATAATCTTTATCTTATACCAGGTCCTGCCCGCTGTTTCGTACGCGTTTTCTCGAAATATACGTTATCCGGCCTTTACGTTAATCCAGTTCTAGATCTACCTACATCTAGCAAAATTTCGGCATCATTCGTCTAGTAGGTACCTACGTTCGGCGTAAAATTTTAATTAATTGTTAACACTAGGTAACTTTAGTATTTATCCCTCTAATACATAACAGTGTGATCAACACAGTAAGCATTATGGCAAGAGGCTTGACCATTAATTAGTTTGATGTGTTCGAGAAACCGGCGGCTATTTGCTTCTAACTCACCTGAAACCAACATTTACTTACCTACCAGTTAGTGATTTAGATTACAGTATAGTCAGTGCCTATTATGCACTACACACACTAAACACTAGGTAGGTAGGTACCTTCACGAGTCCCCACCCGTCTGGTAAAATTTTAACCCACATAAAAGAAACACTGGCCTATAATTATGAAATTATTATTTTTGTTTTTGTATAAATTCATGGTGTTTTTGCGTTATTGGATCAGTAAATAAATAAATGTTTAGGTACTTATATGCAGAATAAATTGAAAGTTTATTAACAAAGAAACTTACAATCAAATAAAAGAAACGAATTAGAACTAGTATTAAAAAAATCTAAATACAACTACTAAATTAGAATTGAAACAACAAATTAGAATTAACAATTGAGTTAACTGCAGACTGTTGCAAACAATCTACAGGTAAAAATTTAAAGGTAACTCTCAATTTTAATTAAAAAATCAGTAACCTAAACGAATTTATATCATCAACTAGCGCCCCGTCCCGGCTTCGCCCGGGTCACAGCCCGGGTGGTCATTTGTTTCAGGCAATTTTGAAATTTTTCTCTTTTTTATCTCCGTAAGAACCATCCTCGTACTTCAAGGAAAATTCTAATGAAAAAATTTGCGAAATCAGTTCAGCTGCTCTCGAGATTTGCGCTTAGCAACACATTCAGCGATTCATTTTTATCTACTACATCAAGTTAACTAGCCAATAACACTAAATCGGGTTGAAGCAGCTTTTCCAAGCTAATACAAAGTACAGAGGATATTTCAGCTGGCTTGGTCATCTGTACTAGTCCACTCGGTCACGGAGCAAACAAAATGGCGTCGTGTAAAAGTAAACAAAATGGCGTAGTATTAAAGTTTGTGTTTGTGAATCGTTTTCTTACAGTTTCAATGGGGTATTAGGGCACTTTTGTAAAGGGAAAAGGCACCTCGTGTAGGTTACAACCATAGAGAAATACGCATATTAACTTACAAACAAGTTTACCTATGCCCGTGGCTTTGGCAAAACTTTGCACGTGGTTTTAGTTGTTAAAATAGGTAACTATACTACCTATACTTTTTACCACAGGAAAAACGCAGTATCGTAGATAATCTACGATACTGCGTTTTTCCCCTTGGTAGATACTTATACTAACTTCATGCACATAAAATGTCAGCCTGATTTATTGGCGTTGTCCTGTTGTGACAAACGTTTGAAGGAACTTTTGAAACTCTCATGGTTATTAACAAAAGACAAAAGACTTTTATAACGGGATATGTGCCATTTATTTTTACGAAAACTCAAAAATCAAATCATACTAAATATACCTACCGTTGTAAATAACTTTTGCATGTTTAGGATGTAGAATAAACATGAAAAGGCTCCCTAAATAGGCAAATTTATAAACATTTGAGTTAAAATGCGGTTAACTTAACCAAAATCCTCACAACTGCACTTTAAACTACCTACTCAGAACATTAACTAAGTTTACAGCGCAAGTAGGTATGTTGGTACCTAGCTTAATAAACTTTCGTGCTTATACTTATATTATACTTATGCTTATACTTAGCCTGTTTACACACGAGACGACTTTATATCTTCGTATAAGAAGAATGAAACAAAGAAATATTATAGGTCAGGTACAGTCATCGACCAAATAGGATTTGTAAAATGTATGAAAGTGGAACAGACTAACTGAACAAAGCCAATCTCCCAAAAGCATTTCTAGAAGTATGGAAAGCTATTACGGCTATTATCCAGCAGTTTTAGATGTTAAACATGTTAGAGCATAAAAATAACTTGAGCTCTAAGTAGAATATAGAAATCCATTTTTATGCTTCAGGTACTTAGTGGATACTAAATAACCCACGCTTTATATGACTTTAGTCCTTTCAGAATCTATAAGACATTTTGTTTTTAATTTTTTCATAACACAGAACGTAAGCTAGGTTCTGGAAGCTTCAAAATTTTTTCAAGATTTTTCAGATGGTCTAAGGCCTCAAGTTTAGTTGGTTACAGAACCGGCGTTAATCCACCGGGGTGTAATCTAACACAGTGAGCGTTCGTGCAGTCAGTACGGGGATCAGAGGTAGGGATAGAAGGCGCTCGCAACGAGCAACGAGACGGATTAAAGCACGCGGCGGCGTTAAATATCATGCTTGCTGCGATCCGAATGATATATTACGTACTGTACCACTGGTCTGTACCCGGCTTAGGGGTCGGTACATATCTGATGGAAAATCCGTCGAGCAGCGGTCGCGTCTATACTGTCTAATTAGACCTGCCATAGTAGGCGCTCAGGTAGGCGTCTAGTCAGTTATCGAACGACCTATACCACACACTATCTCCGCTGATGCTACGCCAAGTCTGAATTCATCAAACAAAATGCACGTGTCGCGACACGTTACGTCAGACCGACTATGCGCTGACGAAAACGTAACAGACGCTGTACGCTCGACGCACTAATGCATCATCGGTTGAGTGTCAAGGGTTGAATGTTTATTATATACCTACTCGTATTTAGATGTTCCGGCGTAACGCGACCGATAATACGCAACGCATTTTCCGTCAGATATGTACCGACCTTTAGTAAAAGGTCAAAGTCTAGTCATATTCTATTTTATTCTAAGATTCAAAAGGAAAGGAATGTAATTGGATGTCATTTCTATATCCAAGCTTATTATTTTCTCATTTCGATTCTACCCGATTCTACCCGCAAAAATATTATCTCACGCAAATCGCCTATTTTGCCTGTTTTACCACAATACACAAAAGATCGGAATAACAATTCATTGTTATTATCTCTAAGAAAAATAACGGCTGTTGTGGAATAACAAAACCTCCAAATTACCTATTACTCAATTTTATAAAATGGTCTTACTGCTTGAATATTCTTGTAAAGACTTCTCTTAGATAATGTTACAATAATGGAATTTTTAAATAATTTTATGAATATCTCATTTAAATAGGTATTTAAGAATGAGAAAGAGGACCGATGTGGCGCGGTGGGCGAAGGTCCGCCTGCGACGCAGGAGGTTTCGGGTTCGATTCCCACCTCGGAACAATTGTGTGTACGATCTGCAGATTGTACCGGGTGTTCTGGTCGTTTTCTATGTATAATTAAAAATATCTATCTATGTAATGTATATTGTATTATGTATATCAGTTATCGAGTACCCATAACACAAGCTCTACTTACCATGGGGCTAGATAATGCTGTGTGAATTGTCCAGCATTATTTATTAAATAAAAAATAAAGAATGGATAAACATTGGTTTTGATTTATTCCATGGTGTACATATGTATATTAAGAACACAGATTCTAGTACATTATCTATAGTTCATCGTTACCTGATCCCCTAACAGGTAAATGATATTAAAACAAAATATCTTACTAATATTATAAGTGCGTCCTACCCGTTATGACCCACGGAGCTGAGACGTGGACACTCACGATAGGGTTGGTCCACCAGTTCAAAGTCGCTCAGCGAGCTATGGAAAGAGCTATGCTCGGAGTTTCTCTGAAGGATAGGATTCGTAACGAATACATCCGACAGAGAACCAAGGTTATCGACATATCTCAAAGAATTAGCAAGCTGAAGTGGCAGTGGGCCGGCCATATCTCGCGAAGAACCGACGGCCGCTGGGGCAAACGTGTTCTTGAGTGGAGACCACGACTCGGTAAACGTAGTGTAGGACGCCCTCCGACCAGGTGGGATGACGACCTGCGAAAGACTGCAGGTAGATGCTGGATGCGTCAAGCCGAAGACAGGGCGCTATGGCGCTCATTGGGGGAGGCCTATGTCCAGCAGTGGACTAATATAGGCTGATGATGATGATGAATATTATAAACGCGAAAGTTTGTAAGTATGGATGGATGGATGTTTGTTACTCTTTCACGTAAAAACTACTGAATGGATTTTAATGAAACTTTACAATAATATAGCTTATACATCAGAATAACACATAGGCTACAATTTATAAAGATAGTATATTATCCAAAATATCTATCACCACGGGGGTGAAACCGCTAGTAAAAAATTAACTTCAAACTTACGATATGAGGTGGGAGGAAATAGGCTGACATAAAAAACTATACGAATCCAGCAAAATATCTATACTGCGAACTTTCAATGTATCGACAAAGTAGATAACTATATTTGTGTACCTAGGTGGAAATTGCTTCGGTCAGGGGCCATTGGAACGAGATTCGGAATTGCCACTGACTTCGGAATACGCCTCGGATTGCCAGACTATCCGACTGGGCGTGAGCGCAACCATCTGAATATGTAAATTGGATCGAAGTAACATCAAATTACAGAAAATATGTTTTCCGAATTTAACAGTGGAATAATCTTGCCATGATATGGATGCAAAATGGGAGGCTTTTGTGAAAAAAGAACTGGAAGCGGTGCGCTAATAAATCTAGACGAAGATACAAAAGGTATTAAACTTTAACACTTTGACTGCGATTTTTTTTCGACGACTGCGATCTTTTTTTTAACTTAAGAAATTCGTGCTGCCGCTCTACACAGCGGTTGTGTTGCGCCGCACATGCGTTTCGTTCGAAAAATATTACGGCTGTGCTGAGTCACAAAGATCTGTATTTTCTCAGCCGCTGCGCTAGTGTGGATTTACGCATATTAGTCACTTGTAGAAAACAAATACCGTGTGATTTCAGCAGTCAAAGTGTTAAATATTTCCCTACAGGGAAATACAGTAGTTTTGAATTTAATAACAAACTTTCAAAGAGATGAGATACGATATTTTAATTAGTTTCACTTTTTAACTAAAGTTTTCTACTCGCAGAAGCTTGACTTCACTGTCCTACCAATAATTTTATCATAGCTGCTTCTGTATTCTTCTTAGTGTTGTGGTAATTGAATAGTCCTTACTTTTGTTACCATATTTTCTGAATTCTTTGCTTTTTTATCATAAGAAATTTTGATCTCTCATGACTCTGAAGTTAAAGTCCGGAACCGAATACTAAAGACTGAATGTATGTACATATTACCTATACATACATTCTTTGCCTTTAGTATACGCCTATACTCCGGCCAAACTCAATATAAAATGTTTGTAAACATAGACCTCAAACTTTACCTAAAAATCAATTTATACTAATGATTTATTCTAAGAAGCCAAAAAGATAATGTTGGATTTAAGGTAAGTAAGTGATTTACACACGTTATACTATATATGTATATTGCGAATCGCTCGAGTATAGGTAGTCATTCGCATATTCTTATTTAAAATATGTATATTTTGGAAAACGAATTCTTTTCAGCGATTTCGTTGTTGGCTGTATCTATCCTATCAAGTTAGTAAGAAGTAGTCATTCATATATTCCTACCTAAAATCTACTATTTAGGAAAACAAAACTCCTTTCAGCGATTTTGTTGTTGGCTGTACCTATCTAATCTAAGAAGTCAATGTTGCTTAGAATCCCTCTTGGAAAGCCAAACTTCATGTTGAAGAGCGCAGTTGCTTATCTGAAATCCCATCGATCCAACTCAAGCCTTTCTGAAGAAGCCCCAAATTGGTACAGTGCAGATACAGAGACTAAGTTACAAATTGGTTTAACTATTGGGGTGTCGCGGTTTGGCCTCCTGGCCGCCAACTGTGGGGTTGCCCTGGAGCTCACTTAAATGCGGCTAGGGATTGGGTGAATACGTGGCACTTTTATATAGTTAGATAGATAGAAAACTCTTTATTATATATATACATTAAACACCACACAAAACAGAAATAAAAACATAGAATAAAGGTATAAAAGGCGGCTTTTATCGATATAATATGATTTAATTATTATACGCCCTCCGGCCAGGTGGGATGACGACTTGCGAAGGACTGCAGGCAGATGCTGGATGCGGCAAGCTGAAGACAGGGCGCTATGGCGCTCTTTAGGGGAGGCCATAAGTTACCCGAGTAACATCCCAAAAGTAGTTCTGTTAAACACGTGTGCGAAGCCGCGGGCAGAAACTAGTGTGAAATAATGTGAACGCCCATTCGTGAATGCATTATTAGGTTCGTTTTTAATTAAAAGCCCATCTCCACACTCTCATATCCGATCAAAAACAATACAAAATTCAAAACAGAAACACAATACAGTGGATTAGTGAAACTAGCAATAAGCACGGAATGTGCACAGTGGGAATACTAAATGGTTTGTTATAGAATCGCCGAAATACCGGGGATTACACACATACAACAAAACGGGCAACTGGGGCACAGCCGACACTTTCCAAAATGTTGTTAGTTTGTGAAGGTTTCCAAAAATAAACGTACATACGCCTTACGGTGTTTTTGTTGTACAGAACTTTGTTCTTTCTTGTTCCGAGAACTTATAAATAACTGTCGAACTTTGAAGAACTTTTCTTTCCAAAATAACGGTCAAATCGCGATGTTTAATGAAATTCATTTCAGTCAATTCCTTTTCAAAAATTATATTTGATATAAATTTTAAGTCCGCTGAAATCCATTTCATTTCACGTATAAATAAAGGTCTGTTGTCTGTACCGAGCAAATATTTGAGGAGTAATCAAGAAATTTTGAGAGTTAAGACAATATTATCTTATCCACCGGTGCCGTTCCGTACGGTTGGAAGTGGATTAAATGTGGCAGAGAAAGCTAAGGATTTTTAGAACCGCCTAAGCTCGAATTATAAACTAGTTTCTGTCCGCGGCTTTGCACGCGTTGTCTAAGGTTATTTCTATACATGGGAACTGATTTATGGGATTAAAAGAATCAGTACTTAGCCTATGTTTTATTCCGGACCTAGAATAAACATAGGCTGTATATACATACTACGACCATTATGGTCAGTGTTAATTTTATTAATAATTTGAATGATAAAAAAACAGTTGAGGAATATACCTACAGGCCTATCACAGAGAGCCGTATTAGTAAATTTAAATGTAAAGTAGATCTAGCAGTAGCTAATATACCTTGTTCTGATGACCCTAATGGTTTATTTAACAGACTTTTTAATGTTATAAACAAAGAACACAATGAAGTATTCAAACTTAAAACATGCACAGTTAGAGATAGGGTCGGGTTTAATGATTGGGCCACTCCCGGCATTTACAGAAGTAGGAATAGGCTATACGATCTTTATGGTGCTAGAGAAGCTATGTTACATGACCCTGCGTTTCTTTTGTATGTAAATAAGTACTCGAAAACATTTAAGAAAGTCTGCAACACAGCAAAATGCCTATTTTTGAAGAATAAAATAACAAACACATCTAATAAAATAAAAGCGACATGGAGACTAATAAATAACGAAACTGGTAAATCAAAGCCACGTAATAGAGAAATAAAGTTAAAAGTTAATAATTCAATTCTTATAAATGAAAAAGATATTGCAGATGCTTTTGATGGATTCTTTGCTGATATCCCTAAAATTGTAACCCGGTCTCTCAATTCCTCACCTTTAAAGGCGGTTGAATTATTAGAATCATCTGTTGAGAAATGTAAGGAAGTCTTTATCTTTAGTCACGTAAATGGTAATTACATTGTAAAAACTTTTAAATCTATAAACATCAAAAAAACTGAGGATCTCTGGGGCATTTCAACGAAAGTACTAAGTTCAATTATTAAGGAAGTGGCTCCCTGCTTGGCCCATATTTTCAATAATTGTGTAGACGCAGGAGTTTTTCCTGATCTTATGACATGTAGTAAACTGGTTCCTCTTTACAAATCTGGTAGCCATACTGATCCGGCCAATTACAGGCCAATTTCAATACTTCATGCAAAAAGTAAAATTTTCGAAAAAATTATCCTCACTCAGTTGACTTCACACTTCAACCTTAACAGGCTGTTACATAAAAATCAGTTTGGCTTCACCAAGGGTAGATCGACAACCGATGCTAGCACAGTTCTATTAAAGCATATATCCCACCAAAAACATAAATGTAAAATAGGAGAGCCAAGTTCAATGCAAAAATTATGATTGGCTGTGGGCTTCGCGGCAAAAAGAATTGATATCTGAATGAGTGCCAAGTCAAATCTATGTAGGTTAGATTTGACTTGGCCAGTTTTCATTACATCAGTCATTTTATAAAGTTATTCAACGTTTTAATTCTGATAAAAACTGGCCAAGTCAAATCTAACCTACATAGATTTGACTTGGCACTCATTCAGATATCAATTCTTTTTGCCGCGAAGCCCACAGCCAATCATAATTTTTGCATTGAACTTGGCTCTCCTATTTTACATTTATGTTTTTGGTGGGATATCATTACTTTTTGTAAAGAAAACTAGGCAGGTATTGACTCGGCGTTTCCAAATATAATTCTATTTGACAATAGATGGCGACACTTTGTATCATGGGAAATAAACCTACGTAGGGCTCAGTAATAATATATTTTAATAATCAAATGTACTGAAATTTGTTCAACTACACAACAGACCAATATAATTCTTTTTGGATTTTTCTGAATACCGCATCATATTTTAAAAGTTCTCGAACATTTCCATTGAGACTCGGCGTTTCCAAATATAATTCTACTTGACAATAGATGGCGATACTTTGTATCATGGGAAATAAACATTTATAGGTACGTAGGGCTCAGTGTTCATAAATTTTAATAATCATATGTACTGAAATTACTTCAACTTAAGTTCCTAAAGACTTTTTAGTCGCCAAAATTTAAATTTTTTAGTTTTTATAGTCATTTTTAAACAAGCCGCCATCTATCGTCAACCATTAACTTATAAAGAAAAACAGGGCCAGGGCCGTATTTAGAATCCAATTATTTTACTGAATGTCCCACGGCTATGTTGAAACATAGCATGTCTGGAATGCACCTATGGAATGTTTTATAATAAATATTCTATATTGAAAGTACTTTCCCTCCGTGAGACAACTACTATAATAGTAGTTGTTTAGTAAATTTAATGAAATTGAAGCCCACCTATTATTGCAATTTTAAATTGTGTATGTTCTAGATTTCCATCTCAAGATAATGTAAGACAGCAATGGATCACAAAAATTAATAGACAAGACTGGACTCCGACGAAATATACGAATATTTGTTCTTGCTGATAATACTGATAATCATTTTATTCTTCTGATTAAATTAATAGCTGAAAAATATATAGGTATTCGTTTTTAGCATTTTGCAACCATAGAAAATGATAGGGCAACCAACCGACAACAATTAACCAAAACAGTTATTTTTGCTGGAAAATTAATTTTGTGAATAAAATAAGTCTTAGTACGTCCCCTACACTAGTGACATCTAGTGTGAGGTAGTAAAAATGTGTAGTTACTTCGAAAACAGAATCTATTATTTGCCGGTCCCTAACAACTACACTGTATTCTATTGCGCAATCGGAGACGTTAGTACTATTGCTTATTCTATGCAATGCGGATTCTATTCGAATTTAAACCTTATTTCATTGACATAAGGTCGTCGTTGCTAACATCACTTATTTTTTGACTTTTTTTTATTTTTTGATTTTTTCCTACGCTTACACACAATTACCGAGCTGGATTCCAAATTTCATCCTTCTAGGTCACCTGGAAGTAGGTTAGAATTAGGTACTATATGTATGTCAGTCAGTCAATGTGAATTTTTACGACTTTTCGACCTTCATATCTTTGTAACCGTTTGAGCTAGCTTCATGAAATTTGGGCTTCTACATGTCCTTATGGATATAATTCAACACACGTAGTTTTATGTTTTTACGTTAAAGAGGTTTTGAGTTATAGAAGGGTCAAAAGTGGCACCAAGTGGTTCGTGTAATGATACACTCGGCGCGTTCCTTTGCTTGAACTTGGCTTGGTCACGCTGCCGCGTGCCCTGATATTATATGCCTGGGATAAAGCAAAAAACGCTATTGGAGTATTCTGTGACCTTTCTAAGGCTTTTGATTGCGTGGATCATGGTACACTAATTAGGAAGTTGGAACACTATGGAATTAATAACAAGGCACTGGACCTTATGCAATCATATTTAGCTGATAGAGTTCTCTGGCAGGTAGACTTAGTTCAGCAGCTTATGCAGTTTGAACAATTAGATATATTACCAATGAAGACACAGCTAGGTTAGTTAATTTCAGTTATTTCCATAGTATTATGTCTTATGGTATTTTGCTTTGGGGACAGGCAGCTGACATCCAGACCATATTTGTTCTTCAAAAAAGGGCGGTACGCGCTATTTATAAATTAAAGCCACGAGATTCTTTGAGGGAATTATTTAAAAACATTAATATTCTGACTGTAATATCGCAATACATCTATGAAAATTTAATGTATACCCAGAAAAATAAGGATAGCCTTATGAAAAAGTGTGATGTTCACAATAGAAATACAAGAAACAAGAACAAGTTACACATCCCATCATTTAGATTATACAAGGTAGGGAAATCATTTATGGGCAATAGCGTGTGCTTCTATAATAAGCTTCCATCTGAAGCAACTGAGTTCCCTATTCGTAAATTTAAAAATTACATAAAACTAAATCTCATCAAGAAGGCTATCTACTCCATAAATGATTATCTCAATGATGTTAATGCTTGGCCAGATGTGGCTCAGTTTCGCACCGACAATAGTATGTAGTAAGTAACTTGTTGTTGTGTAGCTTTACTTAAATATTGACATGTATCGAATCATATTATATTTAGACTTAAATAGGCAAATAACCATGTATTAGACATATAAGAGATGAACATGCTAGTGGTTTCTTTTCACTTCTTCCACTTGTGGACAAAAAATTGAAGTGAACAGTAAAATAATTTTATTTGATAATAATTTATATATAAAATATGACTTGTCTAAGTGCTTATTTTGTAACCCAAAACTATAGATGTTATAAGCGTCGAAGGTTGTAACCGAGTTGAAATATTTAATAGTTTGAAATATTCTTTCAATCCCTCCGTCAATTCTGTAACGATGCCATTGTCATAGTAGTCGTCATGTAATTGTCATGTAGCTTTTGGTTAGCAGAATACGGTTCAAGTTGGTCAGAATGACACCAATTGCATACAAAAATATGACCGCGCGTTTACGTGAATAGTATAGGTACCTAATAATATGCAAGTAAATTCTGCTTGAAGCAAAAGCATTACGTGTGTTTGTTACTGATATACTTCTAATGAAACAACATTTAATTTCATGCTACAGAGAACTACCAGAGATTAGAGAGAGATGTTTAACTTGGCTTTGTCTTACTGTAACTAGCTTATTTAAATATTGCGCTTGTTTAGCGAGTTTGCCGTGAAAGCCACGTTAGAAATTATGGAACATATCTCGGGCCAGAGCTATTGTGAAATCAGGCTACCTTTTCCTCGGTTAGTATAAACCTATGCTACCCGTTTTTCGAGGAGGCATTATATTATAATGCATATAAATTCTTTGCAGGTATTTTTCGCGTTAATAGTTGGACTACTGAATTGACATTACCCCTGAGACCCCGACGCTGGCTAACCTACCTGTATATGTATACTAGCTGCGCCCCGCGGCTTCGCCCGCATGGGAATTTGAAAAATATGAGGGGTATGAAAAATATTTTACGTCTGTTCTTAGACCTACACACAAAATTTCATAAGAATCAGTCAAGCCGTTTCTTATATCGATAATAAGATATTAGAAGATAGATGATTAAAGTGACAACTCTTATATACCAGCTAACGCATGATAGCCCGTGTAGGCAATAGGAAATATAGGAAATGTCAAAAAAAAAGATATATTTATTAACGCGAGAAATACCTGCGAATTATTTATGTGCATTGTGTAATGACGTGTATTTAAAGTAAGACGTTAGTTGAAAAACTGTAGCGATAGAGTTCAGTCAAAAAAAAAACTGAAATACTGAAAACGAAAACTATTACCTATGTATAACCTATAACTGAAAAATACGGCGACGACGTTGACTTCGGATCTAAAGGCAGGGATAATGTCAGTTCAACGATTCCAGTAGAAGCAAGACCTGCTAAACAATGGCTCTAACTGAAATACCTACATCAGTTCATATATGTACGTACAGTAACATTAGCATTTTGAAACAGATCGGTATGACAATGCAGTATGAAATTGCAAGCCGTAAAAATTATCTTTACAAGTTTGCTTCCTTTAGATTTTAGGTATCTTACCTTTATTTGGGTACTATTTGATTGTTGAATGTAGTTTCACTTGCAGTATCTACAATATGCACAAAGTGTTATTTTCTGAAAGGTATGCTAATTATAAACATGTGTAAGTTTGGATGGATGTATGGATCGCTGTTTGTTACTCCTTCACGGTCTGTTACACACAGGTAGATGTAGGCCTGGAATAAAACAAAGGCATATTTTTATCCCATATATCAATTCCCATGGGATATAAATTACCTTTAAACGTTTATAAAAAAGCGTGCCTTTAGTAGAAACTAGGTAAATGTAAACAACATTTGACGATGTGGCGCGGTGGGCGAAGGTCCGCCTGCGACGCAGGAGGTTGCAGGTTCGATTCCCGCCTCGGAACAATTGTGTGTACGATCTGCAGATATTTGTTCCGGGTGTTCTGGTCGTTTTCTATGTATGATAAAAAAATCTAATAATAATAAAAATCTATCTCTCTGTATTATGTATATCAGTTATCTAGTACCCATAACACAAGCTCTGCTTACCATGGGGCCTAGATAATGCTGCGTGAATTGTCCAGCATTATTTATTTATTTTATTTAGTTGTAGGCCTGGAATAAAACAAAGGCATATTTTTTATCCCATATATCAATTCCCATGGGATATAAATTACCTTTAAACATTTATAATCAACGCGTGCCTTAAGCAGAAACTAGGTAAATGTAAACCTTAAGATATAAGAGATATCAATAATCCTGGACAATCCACACAGCATAATCTAGCCCTAAGCTTAGCAGAGCTTGTGTTATGAGTAGGTACTAGGTGACTGATATACTTAATTAATAGAATACCTACCTACTTTGCATAGATATGAAAAATCGCAAGCAACATAATATCTATTGAATACGAAGTGGGTTGAAAAGTGTCACACGGGCAACATCGGAAAAACGCAGTATCCCATGGACATTCCATTCCAGATTCGCAGGAAAGCTGTCAGTTCTATCCTGTGTTTGGACAGTCCGCTTCATTTGTGTAGGGAACGTGTGCCGTGTTGCATTCAAGAGTGCCAGCCGTTGTACGGATAATGCAAAACCAAACCAAACACGTCAGAGCTCGGCTCCTAACAGGCTTTGACACCCACGGCTCTCAATACGACAGTGGAATTAATTTCTGGAATAGATGCCCTAGTTACTGCACAACAGACTCTAACCTATCACACCACACACCTTTTTCCAAACAGATACTACTGGCTGAGGAATCTAAAACGTAAATATCTTATGGTGCTTGTGATTTTTGGTAGATTTGGTTGTTTTTTTTTCTTTTTCGTATAACAAATTGTTATGTTTATTATTCTGTACATAAATAGGTATTGTAAATGACGTAGCTCACCTACCTACATATATTTTGTTATTTTTTTTTTTAACTCATCCGCTTACTGCGACACTGTTTTTAAAACTTCTGCTGATGGTATCGTTTCCATTATTTACCATGTATCCATTGTTTTTTGTTCCATGATATACGATTTATAACGAGCGAGCCACCCCGACTACGCATGGGTGTAAAGTAGATATTAATATGGGGCAGTGTGCAATGAATCAAAAATAGTATAAACCTTCCTATTGAATCACTCTATCTATTCCAGAAAACTGCAATAAAATCCGTTGTGTAGATTAAAAGATCTAAGCGAACAGACAGCGGAAGCGACTTCATTTTTTTTTTTTTTTTAATGTCCGATCTGATAGCTTAGTTCATCGTGTGTGGGATATGGCATACTATATATCCTACACCTAATAGACTCAAGCTGTTATATAACAATATGTCCGTGTGTATAACAATGATTTGCTCTCACAATCGAATATACATATATAAGTCTCGGAACCAGTTTACAGAGTACATAGAACTAGGAAATTCCGGATAAAGCATTCTAGTAAAACCTGAAATTCTAGTAAAACATGCAATTCTAGTAAAACATGCAATTCTTGTAACACATGCAATTCTAGTAAAACATGCAATTCTAGTATTACATGCAATTCTAGTAAAACTTGCAATTCTGGTAACACATGCAATTCTAGTAAAACATGCAATTCTAGCAAAGTACTGATTTCCAAACTATAAAACAAATAGTGCGTGTGTCACTTCTTAGTAGAAGCAGATGTGATGCGGGTTTTATATTAAAAACGTGACAATTCTATGAAAACGCATAACGGAGAGGCGAAGGGGAGATACAAGATAAAAAATTATGTTGTCCCTCACCAGCGTAAAACGGCAGACAAATCGTTGTCTTTCGTCAGTGTCGTGCCGCTCGTTTTGACGACATAACTCGACTCAACAAGAATGTTATAAGCCAGAATTTATGACGACATGTTGGGAAGGTACTTGGCTATTTGTTTCTTAACTTAATTATAATTTTAGATTGATAGAGATCATCTTCTTATAGCAGACTCTTGACTTACCTATTCAGATCAAAAGAGTGATTGGGTAGAAATTATCCTTTCGGCCATAATGACTCATCACATCAATAACAGAGAAAATATAGAAATACTAAAGTATCAATTACGCGTTTTATAAATTTTAAAAATATTAAGAAGTTAAGAACAAACTGAATAGATAGCGCATAGAGGTTTTTTTAACTTCTCATTGCAAATTTCAATTATCCCGCGCAGGCCGTTAGTACGGGTTCGTGGGTTAGGCCCCCGGGGTGTGACGCCCCCGTCGTGGAGGCACCCGATTTCGTTTTAGTGCGATAAAAAGTAATAAAGTAATCAAAATAAAGTGTGTGAAAAAGTAAATTAATTTAAAGCCTATTTATCGGCAATCGTCGCAAAAATACCTTATAAACGGATCAAGGAACTATAAAGCTACGCCAGACCAAATAAACTTCACTCGCTAGATCTCTGAATTGAAAGAACGCAGTCATCGGCATTGAAATTGGTTTGCATTTGAATAGAACCTGATTGTACTCTTCAGAGCTCTATAGACTAGAGGCTTTCGTACATTCACTTATAGTGTATAGAATATTGAGTGCATTCCTCCATGAGAACACTCTGAACTTACTCAGTGATTTGCAATTCTAATGCGTTAAATAACCACTACGTGACATAATTGTAAGCACTAATGCAACGGGTATAATGGGGAAAACTATAATATCTACGTCGCGAAAATATGTAAATAAAAGTATGTGAACGAGAAATTAGTAATGTTATAAGCTCAATGAGCAGAAAACACAGTTATGGCGTCGATGAAATTCCACCAATCCTCATAAAAAAATGTAAATCTGTTTTTCTCCAGCCTTTAACAAAGCTCGTTAACCAATCGTTTTCAGAAGGCACTTTCCCGAACCAGCTAAAAATAGCAAAAATAAGACCGATTGCAAAAAAAGGTGGCCAGGCCGCCGGAAGCCCAAGTAGTTATAGACCTATAGCACTGTTACCTAACATCACAAAGATTTTTGAAAAAATCATGGCAACCCGCGTTAATTATTTCCTCGAAAAATACAGTGTTTTCGACGAGAACCAATACGGTTTTAGAATAAATAAATCAACAACATTAGCGACTTATAACTTTGTACAAAAAAATTATGACATAATTAACGAAAAAAAAATCGGAATCGGGCTATTTTTAGATATGACAAAAGCATACGACAAAGTAAATCACAAAATACTACTTCAGAAATTATACGGTGTCGGTATTAGAGGAGTTGCACATAAATGGTTTGAATCATACCTACATGATAGGAAACAGCTTGTGCAGCTAGATCACTACAATAATGATACGCGCGAGACAACTAAGGTAACATCCGATATATTGACAACAAACGCATCTATTCCACAAGGAAGTGTACTCGGATGTACCCTCTTTTTGATATACATAAATGACTTGCCAAAATATATTCCCACGACATGCACACTCTTCGCTGACGACGTGTCGCTTCTTTTCAGCAGCACAATGGACATTGACATAACTTATATTATGGAATCATTTAATGTATGCGAACAATGGCTCAGAGAACATAACTTAGAAATAAACTATAGTAAAACTAAAATAGTACAATTTAGAACATACAAAAAAAACCTTTAGACCTTAAAAATCTTACCAAAACTATGAAAATTGACGAGCAAAGCGACTTCAGCCTTTTAGGAATAATCCTAGATACACATTTAAATTGGAAAAAACAAATTGAATCTACTAAAACCAAACTATCGCGTTTTGTATACGCTCTAAGTGTTTTAAAATCAAACACAAACTACCAAACTGCCCTAACTGCCTACTATGCTCATGCGTATTCAGCTTTCAACTATGGTGTTATACTATGGAGTGACAGTACGGACTTTGAACAACTTTTTATAATGCAAAAAAAATTAATACGTATCCTTATAAATATTCCTTCGCGAGAAAGCTGCAAACCACACTTTATCCAAAAGAAAATACTTAGTTTACCCTGCATCTATATATTACAAGCGGCAATGTTTGTTAGAAAACATAAAAATTACTTTAAAACAAAACAAGAACTAGACAATAACTATAATAGACGAAATAAAAATAAAATAGTACTCCCTGATACAACCCTAACAACTGTTAGCAAAAGCCCCAAATTTAGATTAATTAAAAGATTTAACAAACTACCTGAAATCCTAAAATGCGAACCAAAAAATAATATATTTACGAAACACTTGAAAACTTTACTACTACAAAAATGCTATTATTCAATCCACGAATTTTTCTCCGATGACAATTTAAAACAAAAAACTGAAAGTGTACTAGCTGACATACCTACACATTAAATTAGTAAGCCTATCTTAGGTAGATAGGCTTACTAATTTAATCTGTAGGTATGTCAGCTACCTACAGATTAAATTATCATGACATTCCTATAATTTCTATATGACATTCCTATAATTCCTATATGACATTCCTAATTTTATAAAGAATGATTGTTTAGAATTTTAGGCTAATATTTAAAAAGAACCCAAAAATTGTTGTGCCCTGACAGGGTTTTTATGCATTGTGTACCTACCCACTAAAAAAAAATTAACGTTAAATACCCGTTGTATTAGTGCTTATAATTTCGTACACATTCATTCATACATAAACAGACACTCGCTACACAAACAACAACAAAATTTAAATTACATGAACATACACATTTGTGAAAATACAAATAAACGTATCTATTTATTTTAACATCAGTCACAGATGTGTTAAAGAGATGCATTACCGAACATGGCCGACAGAGTTCCATACATTACTTATTTTAAAGAAACAAACAATACGGGGCCCAAATTCTCTTAACCAATTGTTTAATTATGACAATGGTATTGGCGCAGAATCGTCCATAGATGAAATAAACTCTAGATAGCGCGTGCATGAAGAGATTAATATCAAGCTTGATACTTTTGACACGCTATACCTTTTATAGTTTTGTTTCATCAAAGGTAAAATGAAAAAATATGTCTTACTGAGACTATGCCATTTTTCCATAAGAATGGTAAAAGAAAGCGGTGTATAAACAATGGTAGAAAGAAGGTGCGATTAATTTAGTGACCTTAAGTCCCTAGACACTTTAAACATCATTAACTGACCCCAACGTAAGCGGAACTCGTAATATTAAATAAATAAAATAACACCAGACTTAGTTATAACATAAAGTCCCTAGTAACATGCAAGCTCAAATAACAGGCCACTCATCAATGTAGACCAGCGTAATGAATAGCCAGAACGTGAGGTTACCTCTCCTGGGTGCTTAGATTGGCGAGCGGGATCTTAAGTGCATGCTATTAATTCGGGTTAGACCCGTCTTTGTATTTTAAATGGTACGTCAAAAGCATTATGGAAATGCGAGTAAGCTGATCTTGTGCAGTAGATATTGCAGATATTTCTCGGAAACAAGGGTTTTAAGATTTTATTTTGTTATGTTTTTAAGTGCAATAATGTGTACATTCGTTTATTCATTTAATTAAGGATTTAGAATAAGCTCAGATTGAAAATTTGCAAGCGCGGTTGCAGTTTTTTAAATTAGAAGAGAGCGGCTTAGTGAATGTTCTTAATTTTTTTTTAATAAGTTGATTAAACAAACTGCATGCAGCTTTCCGTGAAGCTACGCACGCGTGTACCACGTACATAGCGCGTTTTGTGTGCATAGCGTGTACCTCGTTGACAGCGTTGAACTGTTTGGACGTCGACGCGTGTAGCAATGATGTCATTAATCTCCTAGGTATTTTTATAGGTTGTTCGTGGTTTGCAATTGACATTTAGGAGCTAATATTTTCTTGCAAAGCGAAGCAAGACACATGTGCGTAGCATCTCCATAGCGGTGGGAGCCTCACCTACTAATCGCAACGAAAAATCCATTTTTGCAAACCCGTTTTTCCTGTACTACGTGGCTGCGCGAATACTCGCTAAGTTACAAGGTACATTACGCCCCATAAAGCCAGTTTTATTATCCAAGTGGCAATTAAGTAGCCTGTCTCTAGGCAATAAAAGTGGAACATAGAACAAGTTGTTTTGGTACCTAATTGTGGAATTAGCTGCCCACATCCGAAACTAACAGAACTTTGTTCGCGAAACTAAATCGGACGTCATCCGGTTTAATGGCTTGTGCAAAGTTAAGCTCTACCTTGCGTTGTTTCACAATATAAACGACAGGTAGTTTATAATGGGTACTGTGATTTAAAAAGAAAATTTAATGTACCATAATGCTTATATTTCGATCTTTGAAGAACTTCGTATCAAGAAGACATTATTTTGATTGTGCACAAATGAATATTGAAGTTCTTTGATCAGACCTCATCTCTGACATAGTCTACGACTGACTGTCCCAACAACGCCAGCGAACAATAAATAAATAAGTTATTCTGGACAATCCACCCAGCATCATCTAGCCCCAAGATAAGCAGAGCTTCTGTTATGGGTACTCGATGACTGATATACATAATACAATACAGTATATCGATGGATATTTTTTTATCATACATAGAAATATTCAGAAGGGCGTTAGGAACAAATATCAGCAGTTCGTACAAACATTTATCCTGAGGCGGGAATCGAAACCATTTACTCCTGCATCGCATGCGGACCTTCTTTCGCTGTGCCACAGAAGTCTAGAATAGAACACCCAGTACAAAACTTGAGAAGTTTATGAGGACTAAAACTTCGGAGTAACTTTGCTATAATGAAGAAAGTTTTGATATCGATTTTAAAAACAATTTATTATACTCGCCATAACCTAGAGGCGAGACGAGTTATTTAGTTAAATTATATCGTTTTTCGTCTCCCAAAGTCGGGGCTCACACAACATCCACTGTTTCATTAGTGTTGGCGTCAATCTTCAATCAATCAATCGAAATCAAGTCTTGAGACAGAAAATCACACTTATATTATAAATGCAAAAGTTAGGATGTTTGGATGAATGTTTGCTACCTCTTCACGCCAAAACTACTAAACGGCTTGGGCTGAAATTTAGCTTTCAAATAGTTCCAGAACTGGAATAAAACATACGCTACTTTTTGTCCCATGGTATAGAAAAAACCTTAAAACCTTTCTATAAAACCAATGCGTGCTAAGCCGCGGGCAGAAACTAGTTGTAAATATTTTTTTCACCTTCTGTAAAACTTGAGAACTTTTTAAACTTTCGCGGTTTGTTAACATTACGCCGGCCGTCCTCGTGGGATCTAAGTGTGTGGTGCGTCATGATTCGGCTGTACTGCAGTGGGACACGGTCAGTGTAGTGTGTCGTACTGTGAACTTGGACATTCCAGTTTCTGAAGACGAATTGAGGGTAGTCGTGGATACTGCCGTTAATTCTCGGCTGCAACTCCGTGTACATCGCTGTAACGCGATGAAATTGTAGGGTAAAATAAATGAAAAGTTACGCGATAAATAATCTTAAACACATTATTTTGGTATTTGCCTAACGTAATATGAGCTTCCCAAAAAGCCGCAAATACATTTTTTCCTCTCATAATATTCCTACGTTATGAGAACCGCAAATTGCATGATAAACAAAACAAGGGTATGTATTGTTCGCAAAATCGTATTTCAGTGTTATTTTAACCGCACTGGTTCGGAAATATTTACGTTCTCGATACAAATAAAGGGAAATGAAGGGCAACAATGTGTGTTGTTATTTTTAATAATGTTTGTTTGGATATTACAAGTGAAAGTATTTTTCGTAGAAGTCCACTTGTAGTTAATAGTAATAATAATAATATAGTTTAACTCTGCCGTTGGCTTCAGCCCCACGCAAGCCCTCCAATGGACCACATTATGGCCCGAGATCATGGAAATGAGAACCATAATTATTATAATAACATATAATTATTATAATAACTATACTAATACCTAATAAAAAGGTTTTAATTTAGGAGATATGGATTAAAACGTGTTTGTAGGTATAACTCAACATCTGTACAAGGTACTTTATTATTCAGTCCATGCGTATGAAGTCAAGGCTACCTAACTTCATATTTTATTATAGCTTCGATATATCTCCATGAGGTTATATAATATGATTTCTTGTCTTCCGCATAATGTCTTCGTGTTAATAAATATAAACCAGTACCGAACTATCATCGTTGGAGTAATGATTTTACTGGTACCTCTAACAAAATCCGTGCTCTCGATAACTGTCAAATTAGCACAGAGACGTGGTCATGAAAAGTTTTTTCCCATGATTAATTTTGCAGCCACAAATCTTATTTTTACTAGATAAATCATAATGATATTTGATTTTTGAAAATTTACGAGTATCTAGACTTGCTACGACGTAGAGGGTGTAGACTAGCTACGACGTGGAGGGTGTAGACTAGCTACGACGTAGAGGGTGTAGACTAGCTACGACGTAGAGGGTGTAGACTAGCTACGACGTAGATAGCCTCCACGTCGTAGCAAGTCTATAGGCCCTACGTCGTCGTAATAAGTCTACATTGCCGTATCTGCGTCGTTATTTTGAGCATTAAAGTTAATGCTATATATACACTAGGTTCAAAGTTACTTACACACGGAAAGATTAATAAATCCTTTCGTGTGTAAAGAACAAGTAACTTAAGAATCTAAGAATTGATGGTCGAAGCGACTTGTGACCAGAGAGCTATGATATGTATCTAATGATATGTATATGACATGGAAGTAATATTTTTGAAATAAATACAGAGTCGATATATTTATGTATCCTATCCCAAAAATTTTGGTTTTTATAAAAAAAATCTACAATAACGCATACTCTGAAAATTGCAAAAGTTAGACCAAACTTTGCACCAACTTTTAAGGTATACAACGAATACTTTTGTTGCCTGCAAAAGCACTATTCGGCAATCTACTTTCGTGATAAATAACAAAACTTGCAAAATAATTCGGTCACAGCTGGCTGTTTCCGCTTTGTAAAAATGCAATGGAATAGTATTTGCTGATGCTAGATATATTTTTCGCCAGGTTATTTGCAATACATGCCTATTATTTTCAAACCTTTTTGTCACACAAGTCTTAATGACTAACGGGATATTTATCATAGAATAGAATAGAATAAGTTTATTTGTAACTCAATATACAAAAATATAAAACAAACATGATTATAAAAAATAAACGTTTGTCCACGGATTTTTGTAATTGAGTCACAAAACGGACTCTATCATGCTCCATGATTCGATTTTTGAGTTTTCGAATATTTCGGCACAGTTTCATGCGCCATGATCACGGAACAACTGAAGACCCTGACCAGAGCTGACTTTTTGTTACAATTAGGTTCATCATTGGTGGATAATCTAGAACAGCATGACATTTTTTTTTAATTTCTAGAAAAAGTAGGTACCTATGTGGTCTAATTAGGTAGGTATGTGACTACTTCAGATAGTATATAATATAATTTAACGCCTTTAACAAGACTGAGTGGTTCTGTACGTATTTTCCATAAAAAGTTGTCTCCTCTGAAAGTTTTCCAAGCTTTTTTCCTATAAAACTCATCGAAAGCAGCCAACTCATTTGCAAAGTCGCACAATACGACAATACTATCAAAGAAACTCATGAAACAAATGAATATCACGGAAAAGCGACAACAGTGCCAAGTTTGACGGCTGTACGAGATTATTCCTATTTATCTACATTTTTGCTCCTATAGTTTTTTCTCGTAAAACCAAGTCACTGCGGTATACTTCAAACGCTTACCTGAAATAACGCGGCTTCGCACGTGTTATTTCGGTTAAAATATAATGTAATTGATAACTCCGATTATGTTCTACGTTTATGCCATGTTTCATGTAGGTCTGTTCAGTAATTTAGTAAGCCAGTAGTTAGCATCTCCACTGCTGTCGCATTTCTAGCATTAGTAGCAAAAGTTTTAAGAAAGTCTACAGTCGTGGCGTTTTCACCAAAAAAGTGGATATTGCAAAAGCCTAAAAGAGAGCGTTTGCATTTATACCCGTTGTGTTCAGTGGGAGCAAGGTGAACCGGTCGCTTACAACCTTTTGTCTCAGCTCCCTCCCTCATTAATCTTTCATTCCAGCCGCCTTCGTAAACGTGGTCTCAGAAACAAAAGTGCGTGGCCGCTAAAATGATGCCAGGGACTTTTAACTCAACTTATCAATAAAAAAAAATTTTTTAACTCTCCACGTTTCGGCCAATTGGTATTGTATTATACCGAATTTGAGTTAGCAGGAAAAAACTGAAATGCGCAATTGCGTATTTAGATAATTAAAACAGACCTCCCGATCCAAACCCATCAAACTTTTATGACAACAGTGAATTTATTGAAATAAAAAACAAAATATTGCCCTTGTATCCTTTTTTTCTGTATTTCAAGGTTTGCGCTGACAAATATCCCTTGGTATTTTCAAGGAATATTTGTGGTATACTTTTATGAGACAACCCCGGAGTCATTTTCAATACAAAACTAAAATAATCATACAGTTAAATAGTAAGACTTGCTGTTTTCGTGTCGAAAAATGAATTTAAAATGTAATTATAATTTGAATTTTTATTCACTTTTAAAGAGTTATTTGATTAACGATTATGTGAGCGACTCCCTCGCGGAAACCTCGTATATTATCGAGTATGCCCGGTAATCAGGTTTCTTGTAAAAGCCAGCCAGACACAGAATTGAAAAAAATGCCGTGTATGTGATTATTGCTAAAATCACATACAGGACACAAACTTAATAAGAATAGACGCACCGCGTACATTCGATGTAAGAATGTGTAAAGCGTCATTTTAGAGCCCCAGAGAAAAATCCCGTTAAGTCGGCAAGAATAAAAAGCCTCTTACTGTAAGTGGCTGCATCTTTGAAGATATCTTCAAAGACATGCCACCTGTAACGTGTGCCCGTATGGAGATTTATTTATTTCCGTTCTTTAGGTGAGTAGAGTAAGAAAGAAATAAAATAAATGTAATATAATACAAAAATGCTTTATTATTCACCAAAAAGAATACATTGAAAAGAAACATTACAAAATACATCAGATCACCACCACTCTGGTGCCAATGGTATTTATATCTTCGTTGATTCTTCTTGATTGCCACCACTATTGACACAGCGGTGGCAATAGGGAATATTCTTCCTGATTCCCACCACTTTTGCCAGGTTTTGACTTTTTACTACATAAATTAGTTCCCATGGGATAGAAATAACTTATAACGTTTCTATAGAAACAACGCGTGCAAAGCCGCGGGCAGGCAAAAAAGTGTAATTATTTCTTGAAGACTCGGCAAATGAGACACCATTTGCCGAGTCTTCAAGAAATAATTTAATAGTATATTATAATAGTATCCTATTTCATTGTTGTTTAGTTATCTCCGTCTTGTTGGAGATAATTAACACATTGTATTATTTGCTAAATTAATTGCCATATCGTGATTATTTGGATTCGCAACTAATTTGAAGAGCTTATTGCTAATATAAAAGGTTATGTTGATTGACTACAAGCAATTAACGCTAATTACTTGAACATTGAGGACTGACGCTGTTTTTAGTACGTCTGTTTGTGATTCTAATGAAATCCAAAGCTAGCTTTATAAATCTCAAGCTACAAACTTTTAATTGGTTGAAAACTAGAGCAAAAAACTTCCAACACCCAACTTTTCTTTGAGTAAGGTTTCTTAAAATAGCTTGACTAGGTTGCTTCAGTGAACAGTAAGTCTAAACCCTAGTAGTTTTAGGGTTATTTATTAGGTACAAAATATTTATAAATAGCGACCCGCCCTGGCTTCGAATGATTATCAATATAAATACATATAAACACCTTCCTCTTAAATCACTCTATCTATTGCTGAAACCTGCATTAAATCTGTTGAATCGTTTAAAAGATCTAAGCCAATGACAGCGGAAGCGACTTCATTTTATACTATGTATAAATATTATAAAATATGTAATCATCATCATCATGATTAGCCTATGTTAGTCCATTACTGTACATAGGCTCCTCCCCTTATTAGCTCCTTAGCGCCCTGTTTCCAGCTTAACGCATCCAGCATAGCATCTGCCTGCAGTATTTCGCAAGTCTTCATCCCACCTGGCTGGAGGGCTTCATACACTACATTTGCCGAGTCGTGGTCACCTCTCAATAACACGTTTACACCAACAGTTTGTCGGTAGAACCGACAAATCATGATAGACAATTCACACAGCGTAGCACCATTTAGCCCCCAGCTAAGCAGAGCTTGTCTTATGGGTTCTAGATAACTGTTCCTTTTACTGATAAACTGGTAATAAAATATAATCTAAATACCTAGGTACCTTTATTAATACTAATTCTTATCAATGGCACCTATCTACTCCTTAACCTATTAATAATAAAGCATCAATTAAAGATAAAACAAGCCCACAGGGTTAGGTTTTAGTTATTCGCACGATAAAGCCTAAAGATAATTCTGTGAGTGGTTAGACTTTGCATGTAACTATTACTACGGGCATTAAAGTAAACTTGGGTAGTAAGCTTTCATGACGGTTCACATTACTTATATCATTGTGGGTTGTGGTAGCTATTTTCTAAACCCGATGTGTAAAGTAAAGTCCTCCTAAAACAGAATTTTCGACCGCAGCGGCCAGTATCAAGGATTCGACGATATTTCTTGTATTTTATTAATATAATCGCTTTCTTACGAACACAAATATATTTAAAATTAAATATAAACTGAAAACAACTAGGTAACAGCGAGGCAACAAAACTTCAACAACGTCTAATTAGACTAACGCAGCAAAAAAAGGTACACATTCGAGTTTGAAAACGGACGAGAAAGTAATTTAATTATGAATAAAAAATCCAAAATAATTTTGGGTTTTTTGTGTCGAGCTTCTGCAATTTGCTCCGTTGATTATCTACTGGATTACATAAGCCAGTGATGGATTAGATCCGCCTTTTTCCCACACTAATACATCAATGGTTTTACCAATGTCGTAATTTTTTTCCCGCGTATGCTGCTATTGTTTATTGTAAATAATCGTAAATGTAACATTACAGTCATTTACATCTAAGTCGTTGCTTTATATGTGTAAAATAAATCACAAAACAGACAAAAAAAAGAACATACTTAATTAGGTAAATACCTAGTAACATTATAAAACAGAATTAATACAAAGAAAGGGAATAAAATAAAATCATATACCTACCTTAAATTGAAATAAACTGGCCGAAAAAAGATATATAGCTATGATCTTCTGCATGTCCACTGTCCAGTCCACATGTTCGCAGAGGCATCGCAAAAATCATTGTTTTATTTGATTTGCCATTCTGTTTCTACAAATCTAGCTACAAGCCAGCGATTCAAAGCTTGCAATTATTTTTAATCATTTCCCATTGTTGGACATATGCCTCATGCCATAGGCGTCATTTTTGTCATAAATGTTTTGGTAGGTATTGTTTTCTTTAAAATAATAATTGTAATATGTATCTAGCTTAATGCTTTCAAATGTGACTCGCTATATGGACTGTGTATGTTTTGTACTGTTTGAAATAAATGTGATTTGATCCGATCACAATGGACCACGAGATGTCTGAATTAAAAAAAAAAAAAATTTATATGTTTATTAAACCAGCCTCGGGACAATTGAGTGTACGTTCTGCAGATATTTGTTCCGGGTGTTCTGGGCGTTATCTTTCTATAATAAAAAATATCTTATCTTTGTAATGTATTGTATTAAGTATATCAGTCATCTAGTACCCCTTACCCAAATATAGTGTAGATAATAGTGATAGATTTAAGAACCTTAGATTTAAGCATATTTATTATACTTTCTCTACTGCCCCTTTACAGCAAAATTGTTCTATATTACCTATCTCTATTGTATCTATATCGTGTTTGACGAGTCATAGTCTCATAATTTAATTTAAGTTACATTATTGTGATTTTATTATGTGTATGAATTATGACAATAAATTATCTGAATCTGAATCTGAATCTAACACAAGCTCTGCTTAGCTTGGGGCTTGATGATGCTATGTGAATTGTCCAGGATTAGTTTATTTTATTTATTTATTTACTTTATCAAGCGCACATGTTAGCTGATGCTCAACTTGCTACCTTTATTTCCAGTAATTACTTCTTGGTGGTGGAAACGAGTAAGTAAGGTCATTATATAAGAGAGACCAGGTGCAGTTGCTTCTCTAAGATAAATGTGAAAGCATCAAGGGAGTTAAAGTTCAACCGAGAAAATATAAAAACAGCTCTTTTAACGTTTATCTTTTTTCTTTCCTAGAATCTTTTAAAGCTTATAAAGATTGTCGAATGTCAGTTTTAGAAGCAAATAGATTAATAGACTACCTCTCAGATTTTATTTAGAAAAGCCTTTTACATTTGCTAAAGTATTTTTGACGACCTCTGTGGCGCAATGGGCGAGGGTCCGCCTGCGACGCAGGAGGTGGCGGGTTCGATTCACGCCTCGGGATACCGATTGTTTGTACGATCTGCAGATAATTGTTCCGGGTGTTCTGGTCGTTATCAATGAATAAAAAAAACTATCCATGATTGTATGTCAGTCATCTAGTACCCATAACACAAGCTCTGCTTAGCTTTGGGCTAGACGATGATGTGTGGATTGTTCCGTATTATTTATTTATTTATTTGAGTAGGCAAATTCTTGGTTTCTTCGACTTAGCATATAAAACGCAAAACATTTATACAGTCACCCTTCAAAGTGACTTGTCAGCACTTTACTAGATAAGTTACATGAATCGACAGCGCTATCTGGTTACGGAGATGGCAACGAGCCATCAAACTTTCAACGAAGACTAGCTCCAAGTCTCTGGAAGAAAATTGTAGACGTTCTATCTCTGATATCGGCGCGCTGGTGCAATTTGGGAAAGAGTCGATTTTACGCGAGCTCGGTGCAAATAGCCTTACAGGTAAGTAAGGTAAGTAAAGTATATTTATGTTGAGCACGTTTCAGTCAAGGGCCAAAAATTTAGTGGAGTGCGATATGGGGCGCTTTAAGTCTGTATGAAATGGTCCTAGGCTTACGCAAATTTTGTAAAAAATTTGTGAATTATATCTGTGTTCTGTAAAACGCAATGGTCTGTAACTTGGAGGCCTACAACAAAGTTCTAAAAGGAAGCAGATTACGACTAGTCAAGTGTCACCCACAATTCATCCAGCCACTAGGAGGCAGGATCTTGAAGCAAGAGCTTTCCTAACTGGTGGTGACATCCCAAGGAAGGTACCGAAATCGACGACACAGACCGGTGGGATGGTGCAACATTTTAATGTATGAAGATTAGAGGCCGACAGTAGTGTTTCGTCAAATTGTCGGCAGATCGTCGACTGTGTAGACTCCATTATGACGCAGTCGTGATGAAGGTATAGGTTTAAATATTAAGAAGTTGTGGTTAAATAGAACTAATAATTACGTCTCCAGATTGCGTAAGTTTAAAATTATTTAAACATATGTAATTATCTGTGTTCTGTAAAACGCAATGAACTTTCGTTGAAATATTAACAATATTTCAACAAACCGTTCATCATAGAAGGTACTTTTTGACCATAATTTGTAGCATAAACACAATACCAATCGAAAATTAATTTCCATAATGCATACTTCACTTCTCAGGTAAAGTTGATTCCGTCCAAGAAGTTAAGAAGGTTCAAGGAAGGTTCTCGCGTTTAATGCGACTTTAGATTGACTTTATGTCAGTCATATCTTGCCTTGCTGGAGGGTTTATAGGGTGTTAGGCTGACATCGACGCCTTGATGAAATAATAACGAGAGCGGGCGATGTTGGGCTCAAATCATAGAGCAGGGAAAGGGACTTTCCATACGTAGAAACGACAACGGTTAAATACAATTAGCAAAAGTTATAGTTTCGACTTTGTCTTTTGAACTGGAAACTTCTTAAGGCGCGTCTTAGCATTTTTGGGTAAACAAAAATCGTGGAACTCGTGTATTCGTCACCGAACGTTTTCCTAACTGTGTATAATATGTGTACTTTGTGGATGAACAAAATGCGTGAAACTCGCGTTATCGTCACCGCACGCTTCCCAGTATAAATAAAATATATAATTACTTAGTTTTCACTTCTATCGGCAGTCCCCAAAGACATGTTGCCATATGTTTTTTTAGGCTAGGCTTGCCTGTACTACCTACTCATATTTTAGGCAGAACAGTGCGATTTTGAACCTTAATTTGTCGCACAAGTGCGGATTCGAACTATTAATCGGAGTCGCATTACTATTTTGTCGACCTCGTACATTCACTTGTCGAACTGGTGTAGTGCACTTCAACTAGTATCTACTTGCCTACGCTCTTCGAAACTAGCTTTCTAAGCATAAGAAAAAAAAATTGGATTCTGTTTTATAGTTACAATACAATAAACAACTACTATTATTATTATATTATAACTATTTCTCATATTTTCTGATCCTTAAAGAAAGTGACGCCAACCTTTACAACGCTACCAAATTAAATTAGTAATAGGATTATCATCATCATCCTCGTCGACCTATGTTAGTCCATTGCTGGACATAGGCCTCCGCCAATGAGCGCCATAGCGCCCTGTCTTCAGCTTAACGCATCCAGCATCTACCTGCAGTCTTTCGCAGGTCGTCATCCCACCTGGTCGGAGGGCGTCCTACACTACGTTTACCGAGTCGTGGTAAACGAACTCAAGAACACTGAATAATTATATTGTGTGGATTAACCAGCAATATTTATTTGATTTATATTCATCCTCATCGACTCATTTATCTAGAATCCTATCTAGCAACTGAACAGCCAACAACGCGTGAGCTGTTCTATGGTTGGTATATTCGGATGACGGTGTAAAGCCTATTCGGGGACTAATCGAGTCGTTCACGCGACTGCGGGCGCCTCGTTTACTCGGGTGTGAGGCTTGATAAAATATCACATCTACAGGTGCTAAGGGTTCAGGCATAAAGGTGTCAATTAATAATATTTCAAATTCTGCTGAAAAAGAGAAAAATATTGTGATAACTTTTGTAATTTATTTAGGCATATGCTTGATTCCAGTGTGCGCGGTACTTCCACGTAGTCAAACTATTTAGTCCAACTGGTTTGACCTCGAGGAATTACGTTTCCTGATGGTCAAACTAGTCCAACGATCCTCCCTGTATCAATTTCAAGTTAAAAATATGTATAGTCAATCTTACGTGTAGTCTCTATATTACCGAAACACGTCAGAAGTACAAGCCGTCGGCTATTAACCGTGGTTTTTTGACAAACTTTCAATGATGACTGTCAAGTTATCTGTTAACACTTTGACTGCTCAAATCACACAGTATGTGTTTTCTACAAGTGACTAATATGCGTAAATCCACACTAGCGCAGCGGCTGAGAAAATACAGATCTTTGTGACTCAGCAGAGCTGTAATATTTTTCGAACGAAACGCATGTGCGGCGCAACACAACCGCTGTTTAGAGCGGCAGCACGAATTTTTTAGGTTAAAAAAAAGATCGCAGTCGTCGAAAAAATATCGCAGTCAAAGTGTTAAGACTATTAATTTATACTATAACCAAGCGCGGCGACACTGCGACCTGCGGCCGCGGCACGCAACGACCCTAGACTGCAGCGCCAGTGTGTCGCCCGATCGTGCTTGGCTTTAGTTTAATGTGTTTTTGTGTATTTTTCTTTCTGGTTGTACTTTCCTTGTGTTTTGTGTGTGCTAATAAAAAACAAATCTATTCTATTCTGCTAGCTTGTGAGCAGATGCCACACTAACCGCGAATTATTTTCTTCAAGGCAGTAAAGAGGTTTGTTAGATGCAGCAGTATTTCAAGCTCGTACTCATATCGTATATATTTAAACCAGCCACAAATCCCACAAGTGGTTTATAGGTACCCCTGGAAGCCGTGAATGTTGTAGCAGGTAGCTCGAGTGCCCAACTTTACGGACTCTGAGGCAATCGAGGCTGTTTTTATTCGGGGTTTATTAGGGGATGGAGCGCTGAAATGGTTTTCTGGTGCTTGGTAATCCATGAGGGATTAATTATGTTTATTTTAAAACTTACTACAAATGTTTAGTGATGTTTTGAAAATACCTAGACACACATATACAGTATAATCAGCCATAAGCGAATGATAATAAACATTTTTTGTGTATATGAATATAGTATAAAATATGACTTGTCTAAATGCTTATTTGTAAGCCTAAAGAATAAAACTTTTTTTGATTTTAATTTTATAGAGCTCTAAAATAATCAATAGTTACGTTTGATTATGTGAATGTGCGAGTAAATAATAGTTTAATAATCTATTAAAATAATAAATAATAAACACATTTCACACATCGTAACATAGAAGAAAAAGGCTTTTTTTTATTTGCTTTGGGGTGGCTTTCGTATCACGGCGGCCATGATAGGCCTATTGTGATAAGAAAAAGGCTTAGAATGATAGTAGACATAAACGAGTTGTTGATAGAAGAATTCGACCAATAAGTCTCAATTTTTTTTGACGACCGATGTGGCGCGTTGGACGTAGGTCCGCCTGCGACGCAGGAGGTTGCGGGTTCGATTCCCGCCTCGGAACAATTGTGTGCACGATCTGCAGATATTTGTTCCGGGTGTTCTGGTCGTTTTCTATGTATAATAAAAAATGTCTATGTATGTAATGTATTGTATTATGTATATCAGTTATCTAGTACCCATAACACAAGCTCTGCTTACCATGGGGCTAGATAATGCTGTGTAAATTGTCCAGCATTATTTATTTCCAATTTGTATGCTGTCAATTTTCTATGAGTTATTGTATTCTCTTTGTTGTGTCTGGCACTGAAGTTATATGCAAAGATAATACAATAACTACGTTAGGTTATATGCTTGTCAGCTCACACATAGATAATGTTTTGGTTACAAAATCAAGAAAATTGTTTAATGACACTATCCCTCTCTGCTGTGACCAGCGTGTTTTCCCTTTATGAATTGTAAGTTATCTCCAGAGACAACGAGGATATTGTTTACCTGCCTCTAGAAGCAGTTCTAATGCATATAAATAAGTAGGTAAATACTCAAGAAATCGTACGCTCTCTAGACAGTAGATTCCAAGTCGTGTTCAAGCTAATTTGGCATTCCAACAGTCACATAAATTTCTCTGGCGTTGAAAATCCTCAGAACACCCAGGTCTGACCTTAATCGGCTTGGCACTGGCCAAAAAGGATTATTCAGATTATGCCACCCTTATCAATATTAGATTTGAATATTAGTTTTACCTTTGGATCAATAATTTTAATCAGCAGGTGAATTGCTTATTGGGCCTACGTATATAAATAAATAATAAACAAATAGTATATAAATAATTATATACTATTTGTTTATAATTATTTATCGGGTACCATCATATTTTTCGCGTACCTTATGCAATCAGAAATCAATATTTTATATGCATTGCATATATATGCTTTTATGTCTTGAGTTAGCCTTACAAAATAGTAAATAAATAATTATATAAATAATAAAATAATAAATAATTATAAACTATTTGTTTATAATTATTTATCGGGTACCATCATATTTTTCGCGTACCTACGTACCTTATGCAATCAGAAATCAATATTTTATATGCATTGCATAGATGAATGCTTTTATGTCTTGAGTTAGCCTTACGAAATAGCTTCTTAGTCAAGTCAAATTTAAACTACAAATAAATTACTATCAAAATAAAATAAAGTGTTTATATTTATTTATTTGGAACACAAAACAGAATACAATCAAATATTATACAGTTAGAACACACAATAATTAAAACTAGACTGTATCCCTAAATATGTGTACACAGCATGTTCAAAGAGCAGTTTTTGCAGTTTTTATTTGATTTTCTTTTCACTTAACACTTTGAGTGCTGAAAACGCACGGTATAAGTTTTCTACAAGTGACTAATCTGCGAAATATGAGTTTTCTACAAGTGACTAATCTGCGAAAATCCACACTAGCTCAGCGGCTGAGAAAATACAGATCTTTGTGACTCAGCAGAGCTGTAATATTTTTCGAACGAAACGCATGTGCGGCGCAACACAACCGCTGTGTAGAGCGGCAGCACGAATTTTTTAGGTAAAAAAAAAGATCGCAGTCGTCGAAAAAAAACCGCAGTCAAAGTGTTAAATTTTATGCTCGTAGAAGAAGTGAAAAAGAAACCACTAGCATGTGTTTTATTTCCTCTACGTTTCCATCGCGTTGCAGCTATTTTGGTTACGGGGTATTTCACAACATTTTCGATATAACCACATTAATATTATAAATGCGAAAATTTGAATGTTTAGATGAAAGTTTGTAACTTCTTCACGCAATAACTAAATCAAACAAAACGACTAAACGGATCGGGCTGAAATTTTGCATACAGGTAGTTGTAGGCCTGAAATAAAACAGACTTTTTATCTCATAAATCAGTTCCCATGTTATAGAAATAATTCAAAATTCATTTTTTTATTTTCGTTAGGCTTACAAATAAGCACTTAGACACCTAACCTTTAAACGTTTCTATATAAACAACGCGCGCGAAGCCAATGGCAAAAACTAGTCATTAATGGGTATGTCAACAAATCAAAGTAAAAATGTACCTGTATAGTATGATCCAAAATGATAATAAATATTTTCAAGCACAAAACAACCAAGATACAAGACAAAATAAATGAATCGCAAAAGTGGTTTTTCCCCAAACAATTCTTGCATTTTCAAAGGTATCATATTATTTTTCTTTCAGTCCCCTCGCTCAAAAGGGACGTCCCCAAAAACAAATCTAATAAAGTGACGTGAAATAAAGGTATTGCATTTCTCATTTTGATGAAGCCGGTGGGGAAAGATATTCTTCACTGTATTTAAGAATGGCATGAGGTAGAAAGTAATTTTATAACAAAGTTAATTTGATGACCTCAGTGGTGCAGTGGTTGCTACTTCAACTCCCCGCTCGAGGCAAATATTTGTTACGAATGTATAATTCAAGTAATCGATACAACTTAGTTAAACAAATAGATATTTTTTTATTTATTGTTACTTACAGATTTGTTACAGTTTACCGTTGATAGCATCTTACATCATTACAGAGTAGTATTGTAGATATACATCTAGAAACTAGGGTTCTCTTAACAACACTAAATAAAATTTAAATACTTTTGCTAGTAGCAAAAAAAATAATGTCTCGTTGATCTATCATAGATCACATAAGATTTAGTTATGAATACAATTAATACCTTCTACATTAGAAAGATAAGTGCAATTGAAAAAAGCCCAGTTCTAGTGCTTAGGTGGATTTGAAATAGTGAACTAAAGCATAGAAGACAGAATTATATCTGAGGGCAAAGGTCGCGATGTTGAGGTTTGTTTTATTTTATTTTCTCAAAGGCGAGAGAAGATATTGTCTTAAATGCATTCTGAAATTATGTCATCTACCTTAATAGCTTCTTAAGCACTTCAAAATAGATTTTCAAATCCATCATCCAGTGACAAGGCCTTAGGCGTTGAGGCGCGATGCAAATTCCACATTGTTTGAACGCTCTGTGCACTCGCATAATTAATGCAATTAGAGCTGAGTGGGGATTAAGGCCTTCGAGTAAACTTGGGCCTTGAAGATCACAGAAAAAAATAGGGTTTTTAATGGCTATCTTTTAGGTTGTCTATTTGGAGGGATCTTCAAGGTGGTCACGAGTTTGCTACCTATAGTGGTTAGGATTTTTCTGGGCCTGTGCAGTTTGACGATAATATTTTTGCATAAGAATTGCGTAGATCTTCACGATAGAGACATGGTCCCAAATCCTATAGGAAATCAGACATCAGGAAGACGTCTTCATATTATCGCCAAACCGAACTCAGGGCTCTTAATAGGTTTTTAGTGAAAGAAAGTCACTGAATACGGATCCTCTTCTAGTATAGAAAGAATCTGAGGTCTTCCTGAAAAGTATTCCGATTTTATAAAAAAGAACATCTGCCAATAACGTTTTTATAGTTCCACGTATATCAGAAATAATTCCGCAGTGTGAGTTTCAGCAAATTGTGAAGAGAATTTAATTGCTTTTGGCTTGGGCTCTGATAAACTATACACCAGCCAATAGCTGATCAGTAATTCAGGTGCCTACTGTTGGCACAATCGCCGCGCCACCAATTATCATTGATTTATACGCTCTCTGTATTGACCATCGACCTGATTCCATGATGCACTTTACTTGTCCGATCGTGTAATTGGACTTTATTTTCTCTGGATTTGTAACTAAAAGTTTGTTAACGGGTAAGGAAAAATAGACGAGGGACTTAATAATGGAAGAAGCACGCAGCACACTATACAAATATTTACGAAAGACTAGATTCTACCCGCGGTTACGCTCTTGCAGTGTTTTATAATCCACCTGACTCGATGATGCACGCTAATATTGTAAATTGCGAGTGTTTGGATTGATGTACGTATGTTTGTTACTTCTTCACGCCAGTACTAAACGTATCGCAGCAACGAATGATTGCAGCTTCTTAGTAGTGAAGATAAGACCTATTTGAGATTTCTTGTTTTTTACATTGTTTGGATGTATTGTATCTAGTATAATGGGTAGGCCATTCCAAAACTTATAAACAATTGTTAATTGTAAATAATCTTAAATGTAACATTACAGCGCCAAGTTGTTACATTATGCACATAATAAAAATCAAATATCACAAAGAGAAAAAGAAAATACTTAGTTGAAGGGAATCAAATAAAATCATATACCTATCATATATAATACACCTTAAACACTACCTCTTGACACCATAAAGCGGGGGGAAATCGGCGCATTTTGTAACAATCTGCACGAAATATTTTTAACGCTATTCAAGAATGCCTCGTGATATTTTCAAGGAACACTTCAGTAGACTCTACTTGGCATCATCTCAGCTATGCCGGCCAAGAGCTGTATAGGTTGAAAATTAGTTTAGATAATGTTTCAACAAGTATTATACCTCCCACACTTTCTATATACTTTAGTATTCTTGTCTATCTAAAAAGTCATATGTATTTATGTATTCTTAGTAGGTAGGTATTTGTACGTAACATCTTATACATTTACAGATAAACATAATTCATACAGATCCTCATGTTCAATCCAACGATCCTATCCATCCACGGTTGTCTGTTAGAGGTCGCTCTTGAGCGATAAGACCGCCAAAATTATAATATTTTGTAATTTTTATCTTGTTTGTTGTATTTTTAAAGATACACAACAAATATATAGATACGAGAGACAGATATAAATTATTTTATTGCACTAAAATAATTTTCTTATAGGTATAAGGTCGTTGCGTGCCGATGGATAAATAGAAACTATCTATAAGTGGTACTAATGTATTATTAATGATGTAATACCAAAAAAATCCGCCTACTCGATGTCCCGCACCTCGCAAAAACTCGATTAACAACAAAACCATTTTCTCTTTGGTACTCCACTCGCAAATAATCAATCTTGGAGCCTCTCATTCAGAAAAAGATTTATTACTTAGGTCATCTTCAGCTAATCTCAAAATATTTTAGCTTAGAATGACAAACATTCAGACGAATGTGGATCTAGGTATAGTTTAGGTTTTATTTGATGGGTATTTTTCGTCTGTGATATTCGAATCTTAGCTAATATTTTTTCGTGTTGATAAATGTAATAAGTAGCCTTCCTATTTATTAAGTACCTATAGTTACTTAAGGATAAAATAATATACAATAAAACTTATTATCGCATGAGAAACTCGAACGAGTCGCGCGGATGCCCGCGGCGCCGCGGGAATTCCGGCGAATTCGACTCGTTCGAGTTTCTCATGCGAAAATAAGTTTTATTGTAATGAAAATAAAGTTAAAATTCATATGGCACTGAAACTGCGCTCCGCTTCGCTGCGCTTCGACGCTCTTTTGGTGTGAGTTGAGCTTAAAGAGACGCTTGTCAGCACGTCTAATGCCGGGCTTCGAATGCGAAAGGGTCATGAGCTGGACATGGTAAGCGGGACTCCTTTTCGTTTACATTTTCACCAACAAAGCAAAAGGTAAATGCAATAGTGAATAGAGAGCGGAGTTTATATGCAACACTTTCAGCTCACTCAGTCCTTTCAGTTCGACTATTTGTTGGTGAAAATACAAGTATGCATCTTGCGAATTGAATGGAGTCCATGGGTCCTACCCCGTAGCAGTGAGTACCTCGATTCTGACGAATAAGGACAAAAAATGTTACTAGTGAATTCAAACAATAGGCATTAACATTAATTGAAAATCAGTAGCAAACGAATACTATCTACTACCCTACTAAAGGAAGTCGTCTAAAATCTAGAGGCGCAAAATCTTCTTGAGTTAATAACGCAAGTCCGCTTCCAATACCGACTCAGCTTAGTTACTTTGATTGGCTAATATTTGCCGTTCCTAGTTTCGCAAACGCTTACGTGCTTTGGGTCTGCGATCACATCGTGAGTAGCCAACGGTAAAGGTTGAGGGGTTTGCTTTGATGAATAGTCAACGCAAAGAAGTATTATATTTACTACTAAAGTAGGCCAATATTATCGTCATTTTCTAATCCCAAGGGCTAAGTCAAAATTGTACCTACTTTCAGTATCTACATTCGACGAAAAAACCAATAAATTTTCTGAGAAGCGATCAAAAGCGCCCGTGACTTGTCCAAGATTGGTTTTTCCGTAATATAAAGAATAATTTGGAATTCCTGTGGAACCATGACCATTATGAACATCCCCAAAGTTACACAAAGCTACTAAAACGTAACGGGCAAAGAAACAGTAATTTCCACGATGTTCCTTCAGACGAAAATGGCTTTCCGGCTGGGACGCTTTGTAATCCTTACTCAAGGAAATGGGGATCGCTAAAATATGAAATGAGAAAATTTTCTTTGACATTGTTCATGTCATTCTCTTTTGAATGTCCTCTTTTGAATACCGGAACATTATGAGTGCACAATGAAAGTTATGGTGTTCTAAAAAGAGGGTAGGTAGAGAACTCGAAGTAAATCTTGACAATAGGTACCTAATCTACCTTGGTAAAGGTTTTCTCTTTAGTTTAACTTCATTGTCTAGCTACCTACTCCCCTTCAAATATTTATTTATATACAACTAGCAGGAATTGTGAGTTCGACAAGGTTTTACGTTATCTCAGCCACAAACTCATTTGGAACCTTGCCATAGGTGGTCTCGACTTCTCGAGGGACGATTTCACCGAGTTTCGTCACTGGAGCATAAATTCATGCACGGTTCTTTTGCTCATTAACTTTAAGGCAGATCTTACGAAATTGAACTTTATTGTACTGTTTTCAAGGGCTTCACCGAATGAGTTGGGTTTATGGTTAGATACGTAAAATGCAGTGTAAAAACTTTTTCGATTGAGACTCGTCCCACAACAAAACTGTGTAAAACACTCCATTTAAGTTCAACAAACCGTGTAAAAGCTATTTAACTTGTGGTTGAGTTTTTTAAAGTGTAAGTACCTACCCTCAATAGTGTAAAAGTTTTGACACTGGCCGCCTGGGAACTAAATTAGTTAAAGTTGGATTTTGTTACTGTCGTGGATTTAACAAACTTATTATAGGTGGGTAATTAGTTTCATAGTTTTGCTGTTTTTTTCTTATTTGAAGGAATATAATTAAAATTAGTTTAGAAAAATAACGCGAGTAAAGTTAGTAATTGTGAAATGTTATTATTTTTTGTTCACTCCTTGGCCATCGGTAGCTTGAGGGAATTTAGCGAATAGGCAGCAATTATAAAAATAAAAAGTAAGTAAAAAAAAGAGTGGCTTAATTCAATTATGCACTCTAGATGTTAATTAATTTATGCACAATATCACAGGAGAGGCGATACCCGAGCCATCTGCTTTTAAATTGATAAATTATTAAAATGGCGGTTCTCTCTATTCTATTTCGACAAAAATAAGCGTCTGCCAATTGGAGGAGACTTGTTAGCGGAATAGGTAAATCAGAAATACTAAACTAACAAATATAAATAAACTAGATGACTACTGAACTACATATTTTATCTTTTAAACCACCTATATAATATATTTTTTTAAATCGGATGGACCAAGCCGTTTCTAAGTTTTAGCGAGACTAATGAACAGCAATTGCATACATTTTTGCTAATAGTAAAAAACAGAATTGAAACGTATGTATCACGAATGAAGGTCTAGAATGCAGCAGGAATTTCCCGCGACAAACTCATTCAAACGGAGCGGTTCCCGCAACCAAGAATAGGGGATTTGTGTCACTAACCCTCTTAATCTGTAAGGTACAAACAGATTTCCCAATGTAATACTACAAAGTAACCTTTGGGTTAACTCAAAGTAAGAACAGCCCCCATTCTTGGAAGTGGTTTCGGACTGATTACCTATAGTAGAGAGTGTAGTAGAGTCGATAACATTATTGTCGATCAAGCATCCTTCAAATGGGGCTTTAAAAAGATCTTCCAAATATTCGTCTCCACGAGCGCACTCCGGCATTGAAAAGTAGATTAAGCAGCTATGGGTACTATTGATGTATTGGCAACATCCAATACCTTTCTAGCGTATCACCTTAGCTTCTGGAATGTGTTGATATATTCTGAGGCTAGATAAGGATTTTGGCTTGCCAATTTTTGGATTTAAAAAAACTAGGGATTTCAACCGAGCACAACAGACAGTCACAACTTGGTCACCTTGGATTAAGGTATGTTCACACAGCGCTATGGCGCTCATTGGGGGAGGCCTATGTCCAGCAGCGGACTGCTATAGGCTGATGATGATGACGATGACACAGTGGATACGTTTTTACAGGACCGTTTTTTCGCTTATAATGAGTCTATTTATAATGAGGTTAATCTTTATAAAAATAAATAAAGGTCTTTGTCAATAATAAATAGGTATTTTGGTTTTTAGAACCGAGTACTTATAGAGAAAAATAGGAGTGAAATGTTGTGTTAGTGTAAAGTAAGTTTGCATTAGGTTCGTTCGAGCACAAACAACTGAGAAGATCACACTAACAATTATATAAATGCGTATAATGTTTAGATGTGAGTAACCTCTGCACGCCATAACGAATGAACAGGTTGGGCTGAAATTTTGCATAAAACACATAGGTATTATACTTAAACACTACTTTTTATCCCATAAATCAGTTCTTATCGGATAGAAATAACCTTAAACAACGCGTGCGAAGCCGCGGGCTAAACTAGTTTTCAATATATAAATATATATAAGTTAATGTTTGAACATAGAAAGCTCGCCCTTAGGCTAGTGTTTACCAAGTAATTAGCGATTTTCCATGGCTCAGTCAAAAACAAAATAAGGGTCTGGAAATGACAAAAGACTTTTTTACTTCGCAAAGAATAGGCAATTTACGGATAAGACTTTACTTTACCCTCATCTTGGTCGTAATTTGATAATGATGATGAAGAGTTTTTAGAAAATAAGACAATTGAGTTTTTTGTTAGAAGATTAGGGAAGAAATTCAGTTTGAAAATTTTAGAAGGCACCTTATTATTTATTTATACCAACGTACGTTTGCACCTGGAAAAACATAGCCCTTGAATATTCAATTCAATTGAAATTCTTTATTATCAGACAACAAAGGTCCATAAAAAACACATACACAAAACTACAAAAAGGAAAATACAATTACAACGAAGAAAATAAAACCAAAATAACTAAATCTAGATTATAAGTAATTTCACCCAGTGGTGTCGTATTGGACAGTCATATTTACTAGCTATTACTTTCAGGATGCTGTTGTTACTACCTGTCACTCTACTCATCAGAGATGCCACTCGCTTTCGCATAATTGCCGCGAAGCCATCTGTGAATGTATTAGCTCAGTATATATGTGTACTGTGGTATTAGTGAACTTCTCAGATGCACTGCAGTAACGAGGAATATGTCTTGCGAAATTGGCTCTCGATCTTTTTGTTGCCTTGCCGAAGGACGTATTCATTTGATTCGCTGTGGCGTATGTAGTTGTATGAGCGAGTTCATACACCCGACAGTATTCCGGAATACTGGGAACAATCGTTTACTGGACCCGGATCTAGTAAACGATTGTTCCTTAGGCAACGTTAACACCTACATAATGCGCAGCGAAAAAGGCGTAAATTCAACAAAAAAGTGTCCATGTTTTTCTTAGAATAACTAGTGTAGATACCTACCCTACCTACTTGTAACATGAACCTTCATATTTCTATGAATCTCCCAAGACGGTGTATCAGAAAAGATACAAAAATGTTTTCTTTTAATTCCTGTGAGGGCAAGATTACCCTCATGTATAATGTAGTGTTGAACCGAAATACCGCAAAATATACACATGATCACAATCAGCTCCGAAAATATAAAAATACTAGAGAAAACATTTTCAGTGGATAAATAAAATGTAGAGTCAACAGACGGAACGAAATGAACTAGGAAAATATTTTGACGCCTAGCTAGAATATTGAAAATGTGAATGTCTCATAAGAATAAAAGTGTTTAGTTTGACATCTGAAAATGCTGGTGTATCCCATATTATACCTACCTATATGCCATTCGGTATAGGTACCTACCTTCTCATTTTACATTTGCAAAATGAGTAGGTAATATCCATTGTATTCATCCAGCTCATTGTGGTCTAGGGTTCTACAAAACTTACAACTACGGTACAACGTAGGTATTAATGATTATAAAACCTATCATTATAAGGCTTTCCGTGACTCAACTGAGCGGTATTCAGCGCGTGCCTCGTGCTCAGTTAATAAGTAGATTTCCATTGTTTCCTTCCATGTCTTGTGGGCGCTGGATTTGAGATCGTGTCTGTTATACTCTACCGGGTTCTGAAGAAAACCAGCGCTCTTTCACAAATGACCTTGAGTTATTGTTATAGAGCAACAAGCTGACCTGTTAGACGTACACACGCGCGCTTATATGCTTGCTGTGAGGGCTGCTTAGTATGAAATGTGTTAGTACCTACATTTTGTACCTATTACCTTTTTTTATATTTTGTCTGTGCTACGTGTTTTGTATTAAGTAGGTACCTACTATGTAGTCTTAATATACACACATATCTTATATTATACATAATTATTATACTTATTGTAATATGTGTAACTAAACTTGTTTGTGTGTTGTGTTAGTGTTTAATAAATAATTTTCTTCTTTCTTTCATTACTATTTATGTGATGGATGGAGGATTATGATGAATAGAATATTTCGTTATGACTTATGACGTTACAACAAAATATCAGACATAGCAAAGAAAGTAATATAGTGACATCTAGTGTTGCGACTCCGAAGTATTTGAACACAAAATACCTATGTTATTACGAGTCATAGACACAGAAACCACCGAAGGAAGGACAAGTTTGCATGAAAAGTCTAGCCATGTTATTGACACAAAAAATTGGTAGATGGCGCTGCTCAAAAGTTTCTGGTTTATTAGGTAGGTTTCTCTCTTTGGGTAGAGAATATATTTATACCTAGTGGCCTGTCCCAGCTTCGCCCGGGTTTCAGGATTTTTTTCTCTTTTTTCTCTCCGTAACATCCTCGTACTTCAAGGAATATTCTAAAAAAAGAATTAGCGAAATCGGTTCAGCTGCTCTCGAGATTTGCGCTTAGCAACACATTCAGCGATTTATTGTTATATTATAGATAAATAATACTTACGTACTTTGGGCAAAACAACTGTAGGTAATAGATAGATTAGCGCTTCCTTGAAAACACCTAGGCCCGTAGAAGAAAGTTAGTTCACTCATAACCATAACTCACTTAAATCTATGCTCGAGCGATATGCCATAGAAAAGCGTTTACCTAGGTGACTGAGAAAACTTTTAAGGTGAAGGTAATACGGGCCTGTGAGTTTAAGTTTGGTTTGCCATTATTAAAAGATTTTGAGTCGGGTTTGCCAAGAAAGATGTTATATTTCAGAGCTGCGCCTAAGATTTCAATATAGGTACCTCCATCCGTAGATAACTATTCGTCACTGCTTTATTTACTCATTCATTAGATGATTTAGTGCATGGCCTATTGCTATTGCGTCATAATAACTATGGTTCCTATGTATTTTCCACGAGTGTTAATCAGAACAATCTTAGAATCGGTCACAAAATGACGCAACTTGTGGCTAGTTTTATTTTCATCGCGATTGTTAAATGTATTACTTATGCAGGTAAGCATTTTTAAAATATTTTATTTCTAGTAGATTAAGCACCGAGGGCTCAAATCAGTGTTCGATACAAATCTGTGGTCTTGCGACACGGGCTTCGTCTTTAGTCGTTTCGCACCACAAGCGATTCGAACCGCGCGGTGCGAATAGGCCAAGTCCCCTTTTGAATGGGTTCTTTCGCACCGCGATGCGAATAGGCCAAACCTTTTTTCCCCCTATACAGCGGTTCCTAATCTATAATAAACGGTATCTACACCTACACCTAATATTTTGTTTACTGATATAGAAATTAAACACAATTTTAATAAAATTAAACGATTATCGGAAAAAGACTTGTAATCGTGAGATCATTATTGGTAACTATATCCATGTGGTAGGTATTAATAATTGCCATTATTTATGGTCGTTATATGTTATTGTTTATGTAGCATAACGTTGTTAAATTGCTAACTGACTCTACAATGGTTACTCTACAATAAGTTTAATTCCGGTAAACGGGGATTCCGTAATACGGAATGAAACCCTTGATGTAAAGCTAAGCTACATAGAACGTTGAGGAACTGAAATGGTAGAGAGAGGTACATTAATAAAAAAAATTAAGAGAATATTAATATATTATTATTTGATAATAATTTATTGTATAAAAATATGACTTGTTCTTATTTGTGAGCCTAAAGATTTTTTTTTTTATTCTTTGTACAAATCATTTTTAGGTATTTAAGCAGGTACTTTTGCCTACTTAGATAGATAGGTAATATGTTTATGGCACCTTATAAAATAATTCATCAAACGGTTACTATACCTAAAAATTAAATCTGGTGTGGCACAATCAGCAGCCATATCGCTGAACGAGATCTCCGGCTTAGTACATTGTGAAGCAACTTTACAAAAACCCCCTTTTCCCGGAACCAAACAGGAAAATCCATGATTTAGAAGCATATAAATTTTATGAACTGAACTCTTCAGCTACCTACCTAATTAATGTGGTTGTAAATACAAAATTATTTACAACCAACAACCACATTCTTACTCAATAACAACCACTTGATATTTTATTTTTACTTCTGGTAGAACTTGAGGACAGTCTCGATTGTGGAAAGAGACATGCACTGACAACGGCCTGCGCTACCAACTGTGAGATCGACCGATGTCCTGAAACGGAGCACTACTCGAGGGTCTGTGACAGTCAGGGCTGCGGGAGAGGCTGCCAGTGTCGGTTCAACGAGAAATTTCATGCAAATGGCACCTGCGTACCAACGCAACGCTGTCGTAAGTTTTGCAGATTAGTTTGGTTTATTTATTGGCGTGGATTAGATCTATTTAGAACCAACAACCGCTCTGGAGTAAACATGTGGTCTACAACTCGATGGCGTTTAAGGGATCCCGATCTATGTTATTTATAGCTCTAAATACTTGTAAAACTAATATTTTAATGACGACCTCTGCGGCGCGGTGGGCTAAGGTTCGCCTGCGATGTAGCAGGTAGCGGATTCGATTCGCCTCGGGCCAATTGTGTGTACGATCTGCAGATATTTGTTCCGAGTGTTCTGGTCGTTATCTATTTATACCTAATAAAAAATATCTATCTATGTAATGTATTGTATTAAGTATATCAGTCATTAAGCACCCATATCACAAGCTCCGAAAATTGGTTCTAAATGATGCTGTGAGGATTGTCCAGCATTTTTTATTTATTATTTTCCCCCAGCTCCATTCGCCTGCTCCCGACCGCACGAGGTCTTCACCGCCTGCCCGTCATACTGCGGTGATGACTGCTCATCCAGCTGCCTCTTTCAACTCCTGGTGGTGGAGTGCTTCCCAGCTTGCAGGTGTCAGCGTGGCTTCAAGAGGAAGGACGCCGTCTGTGTACCGCAGGAGCAGTGCTAGAGAAGATGGAAGAAAATCAATAAAATGATTTTAGGTTCAAGTTTAGGTTTAGTTTTATTTTTATTTTATTTTGTTGGTTTCGATACCAAAACGTAAATGAAGGGTACAAAAAATACCTTTGTTGTTAATTTACAAAGTAGGCGGATTGAACGGTATGATCAAATGGGATAAACTGGTAAGTTTACCGACTAACAGGGCCAATCCGACGGTTTGACCAAATCTCCAGCAATGATTGTTTAAAGTTGGGCCAACAGCTAGCCCAGCGCAGCGCAGTGAACAGGCCGCTATGTGTCCGGCACCGTAGTAGGTACGCAGTACGCAGCATACCTACCATATATTACTACTTATATTGATACCTACTGCTAATGAACGAAAGACCACGTCAAATAAACAAAAAATACATTTTGTTCGCTACATAGAGCCTGTTTTATATTATACCAGCTGCTGCGCCCCGCGGTTTCACCCGCGTGCTGATAGATATTTTGGATAATATACAATATAAATTGTAGCCAACAAACACAATAATATATGTAAGCTATATTATTATGAAGTTTCATCAAAATTCATTCAGTAGTTTTTGCGTGAAAGAGCTACAAACATACTTACATATGTACATCCTCACAAACTTTCGCGTTAATTATAGATATTAGTAGGATTATCTAACACCTGTCTCCACAAACATTTTGGCTGTCGATTCGGTGTTCTTTTATTTAAAAAATAACTTATGCAAATAGTTTCAGATAGTGCCAACTGTGTCAATTTCTTACCTCAATTTGTTTAGTAAAACTAACTTTAATTGAAATATTTATGGTAAGTAATTTTTGAATATTAGGAACACGAATAATCGTGAATCGCATACGCCAAATAGACTTCGTGAAGATGGCTCGTATCGTGTTACTTGTGCATATTATATTATTTTCCTTGAGTTGGACGGCAGGTAAGATTTTTTTTTGTTCACATGTCAAATGAGAATAACTAAAACCTTGATTAAGAGTTGTTTTTGTTTCTTGTTGTCTGTGTAGAACGTCTCCTAAATCATGTCTTTTTTCCCCTTTTGTAGTTTGTTTAATTCCTATCTGATAAAAAAAACTTCAAATATATTGTTTAACTCCGCATAGGTAGATTTGAAAGTCAACTGAAGATGTTTGACTAGGTACTTATCTGTTAATCGTAATTGGTTCCCACGATACAGGCCCAGCCTCATATGGGATCGTTGTCATTTTAATAAGTAAATACTCCTACCTACCTTTTAGACAATAATATTGCACCTACCTAACTTCAATAAGATTGTTTCGAACTAGCGTGAACCCAACCCAATATAATTTTGCGCGCGAAGTAATAGCGCGGCGAGTAGGTACGGTGCCACCGGCCGTCCGCCCCGTGGCGCCGCCCGTGCGCCGCGGCGCGGCGGCGTAACAAGCTGAGGCGAAATTTGATTTTCTGCTGAGGTAATGTAGGCCCTTAAGATACACAGAAATCATTAGTATTAAATACCTGGTTATAATTCTTTATGAACGAATTCTGTTTTATTGCAATAAACATATTCTTTAAAGATTTTTCAATTTTCTTTCTGCCTGCGAAATTACTAAGGCGTAGCGTGCTCTGTCCGTCTCGCTCTTGCCGGTTTTATTTAATGGATCAACTATAAATGACAGAAATATTGTATCGATCGTCTGATCAAGTCAAGTTTTGATAATTTAAGTTAGTTTATATCGGAATTAGCAAGCTGAAGTGGCAGTGGGCCGGTCATATCTCGCGAAGAACCGACAACCGCTAGGGCAAACGTGTTCTTGAGTGGAGACCACGACTCGGTAAACGTAGTGTAGGACGCCCTCCGACCAGGTGGGATGACGATCTGCGATAGACTGCAGGTAGATGCTGGATGCGGCAAGCTGAAGACAGGGCGCTATGGCGCTCATTGGGGAGGCCTATGTCCAGCAGTGGCTGCTATAGGCTGATGATGATAATACCGGAAGATTGCGGCAATATAATTACAATCTCGAAAACGAATGCTTCGTCAATAAGCTTCTGGAAGTTTGTGGCAATCGATCTATTCGGTCAAACAAAACACCGCACCGGTCTGAAATCTCATGGATCTTCCATTCTAAAATCAGCTCTGGTTTCCTCTTATTTCACATCTATAAATGCCATTTCTCTTACTCAACTAATTTACTAGCAATTGGCTCAACTGTGCTCATTGTAAATACTAATTCATATTTCTTTTTTGTAATTATCTTTGTTAATAAACATATTTCCTTTACCTAATAACCATAATAGGTATTCACTTCTTTTTTACGTGTATATTTGTAGTGGAATTTAGTTTTTTTTAAACTATGCAACTTAAGTACTTACCTACTAACTATTAAATGTGTGTTTTATGTATGAGCCATAAAATTGATAAACCGCTTTATCAAAATTTCCCATGTCACGACACGACACCCATCTAGATATCTATACTTGTTTTTATTACTTAAAGTAGGTGCTGATGTATTTAACTTAAATGCAAGTAAAGTACTAGGTACTCACTAAAACAATTGGAACATTTCACAGCCATTGTCTCATCAGATGTCGACGTAACATCATCAAATGCTGAAAGTTCAGTTATCTCAAAGTCTTCTTCTTCTTCGGATGCTGGCTCGTTGAGTTCTTCGGGTTCGGAAAGCTTGGATTCCCCTGTCGCGAGTTCGAGGAAAAGAGCTCATGCTATTTGCCACAAAGGAAAGAAAAAGTGTATGTTGCTATCGAGACGAAATTTTATTTGTATTTATAAGTAGGTATATAACTACTTCAGCTTTAGATCTTGGCACAAAGTTGCAAAGAATGCAAGTCCTGAAACTATTTTTCAGCTTCGATCATAGTGAATATTTTATTGATAAGGAAAGTCGTAAAAAAATCTAACCTTTCTAGAAAAGTCGGAAAATGGTGGCCTTTTAAAAGGCCTGTACTAACAGGAGGGGGGTCGATTTATATAATATGCAATACAACCCTAAAAATAAAACAAAAGTACTCTACAACTATTATTTTCGCAGCATCTTGTCCGAAGCATGAAGTTCGCACCAAATGTATACAAGCTTATTGTAAACCACAAAAGTGCTCAGAGAAAGGGCGGGATATCCCCTGTCCCGCTATAGCAGGTCCTTGCGAGAAGGGTTGTGTCTGCGAGAGCGGATACTTGCGGAATTGCAAAGGCAGGTGCATCCCGGAAAACAGATGTCCGCCAGGTAACAGTATAAGGGTCGTCGGTACATCTTTCGGAAAATGCGTCGCGTAACGCCAGAACAGTCAAATATCTAATATTTCCGTCAACGCATTTTCGGTCTACATAACGTATCGCGTCAAATTATTTCTGCTCCATGGGCATAATTATTATCTTAATTTACGCTTGATGACATTTTTAAATAATATACGATCGCTTTCAGATCAATTTGTAGAAAACAAATAATTCTAGACATATGTATGTACATATGACGCTAATACTACCTTTTTTGTAGGTATACTCGTTATCGTTATGCACAACTAAAATTACCTACCTACCTACGGCTTACACTCCAGTTTTACGACCTAGGACTAAAATGGTCTGAAAGGGTTAAAAAAAACCTTTAGGATAAAAAACCTGTTTCAGCTGGAAAATGCCAAGTCAACGAAGAATACTCCGACTGCATACAAGGCGTCTGCCGAGCTCTAAACTGCACGCAGAAAGGGAAACCCATTGCTTGCGCGGGGATCGCGGAAGGCTCTTGTGAGAAGGGATGTATCTGTTCACCTGGTTTCCTGAGAGACGAAGATGGGAACTGTATACCTGATGATCAGTGCCCATCTCCGAAATGCGACGGCCAGAACGAAGTTCTAGCAGAATGTCCGAACGGATGTGATCCTATCAACTGCCCCGAGAGCCTGCACGCCGAACAGGAGAGATTGGCTGGCTGCAACAGTATCGCTGCTTGTTTACCGCCTGACTGCAGGTGCCGTACAGACTACAGACGCGATGAAGAGGGAACGTGCATCCCTATTGAAGAATGTCGTAAGTTTTAATTCTTTATAGTTATGGGAGTAACTCTTCCCATGTTAAATAAAATAGTGGATAAATCACTGCAATTTATTGAGGTTGATAATTACTCAGTTACTTTAGGTCAAACAAATGAAACGTGGTGTTTTTCTTTGTATGGAAACAACCGAGAGAAAACTCCCAAGGGCAAATCCTACCTTGTCTTATCGACAGTGATGTGACAGCGTGAATAGTGTTGTGATAATCGATTCTCTACATAGTCACGTAAATTTTGTCTATAGCTGGCATCTGCCCGGTCACCGAAGAGTTCTCTAACTGCACTCAAGCTTTGTGCCGCGCTCAGAACTGCGCACAAAAGGGATTACCTCTTGCTTGTCCTGGGATTGCGGAAGGCTCATGCGAGAAAGGATGCGTTTGTTCAACGGGATTTCTCAGAAATGCGGAAGGAAACTGCGTAACTGATGATCAATGCCCAGGTAAAATCACTACACATTATAGTTAAATTGGCCTACTTATAAATTTTATGTACTTATCATGCTTCCCACCTTACCAATCATTCCTATCTTTTCAATATCAAACAATTAATATCTACTAACCACTTCATATCTTTCAGTTTGTCGATCTAAGGAAAATTTCTCGAATTGCATTCAGGCTATACGCCGAATCTTAAATTGTAGTCAACGCGGACTTCCATTAGCTTACCCAGATATTGCGAAAAGCAAATGTCAGAGTGGGTGCGTGTGTCAAGCTGGGTTTTTGAAAACAGCCAAAGGGGATTGTGTGCGTGATAGTCAATGTTATGGCAAGTACAAAATATGTATAAGGTACCTCCATACTTTTTAAAGTATGTAGGTATAGGTACCGATCGACCGAAGGCAGGCACATTGGATGCCTGCGTACCTACTTAAATACTCTCTGTTTTTCAGGCCCGTCAACCCTGCAATAGGTCTTAGACCCTACCAAATAGATTGGTACCGGCTTTTATCATCTGATTTAGTAAACCAGTCTCTTATATTTCAGGAGAACTCGTATGTGATGATAATGAGGTAGCGATCGCATCCCGCACTGACGCTACAAACGATTACTGTCCAAGATTTGAAGGTGATAAGGGAGAAATATCAGGAAACATGAGTGAAGCCGAAGAGCCTGTATGTGTTTGCAGATTTAACTACAAAAGAAGTTATGAAAACGGAAAGTGTATACCAACTGTTGATTGCCGTAAGTTTTATTTTTTTGAAATACAGAATTGATTTTAAACGTCTACTAAAGGTAGGTATATCAATCAAGAATTCACTGTAAAATAGTTCGTTTAAATTATTACATTATTTATTATCATATTTTAGCACCTTTCGAATGCAATCGGCCTTATGAAGAATACAGATCCTGTCCTCCGTGGTGTCCTTCAGACGATTGCAGCCAAGCTACGCCAACAGGACGCTGTCAAATTTATGGTAGAATTGGGATAGTCCTTGAATGTAACCCTACGTGCCGGTGCATAGAAGGGTATTGGAGAGACAACGGAACATGCGTACCGTACGCTGCATGTCGTAAGTAATTTTATACGATTTTGAATAGAATGGAATAACAAAACACATCTATATAGGTCTGTAGGTAGTTAATCATTAGGTACAAATTGTATAAAAAAGTTACAACAAGAAAGAATAACTAAACAGACACACAATACCTTTATGGAGGAATCGAGGAAAAATCATATTATACACTTGACGAAGCTATTGCATACATCTCACTGCTATACCTACCTATAATTACTGTGTGTATTTACTCTGCTTGTACCAATTTTACTAGGTACAGCAGAGTAACATAAATGTATAAAATAGAATTTTCCAAGTGTAGATAAAAACAATGTACCTACTTATCTTTATGGAATAAATGAATACAATAAATAATCGTTTCACAGCTGGAAAGTGTCCCACAAACGAAAGATACTCCTCGTGCATTCAAGGTGAATGCAGAGCTCTGAACTGCACTCAAAAAGGGAAATCTATCGCTTGCCCACGTCTAATACCCGGTGCATGTAAGAATGGGTGCGTTTGCGTTGAAGGCACTTTGAGAGCAGATAATGGCTCTTGTATCCCAGAGAAAGAATGTCCAGGTAAGTTGTATCACTAAGATTTTCAGAAAGACGCGAACAAGGAAAATCTCCAATACTAATGATGTAACACATTGTTTCAGTTTGTCCCGTCAACGAAGAATTCTCTAACTGCACTCAGGCTATCTGCCGTCAACAGACTTGCAAAGATAAAAAGTTACCTTTAAGTTGCTCAGCAATAAACGAAGGCGATTGCAACAGCGGATGTATTTGTCAATCTGGGTACCTGAGAACTGAAGAGGGCGAATGCGTGCCGCAAAACCAGTGTTCTGGTATATGCTTGTTATATATTTGCTGAACTGTGTAAATGCCTGTATTTACACAATAGCTTTTTGGGCCTTAGAAAGTAGACCAGCGTCTCTATTTCTCTGTGTTTATCTTTTATTTGTTCGTAGGGGACCTAGTCTGCAAAACCAACGAAGTAGTGGATAACTGTCCTAATTCTTGTCACGGGGACTGCTGTCCCAAGAGTGAAAAGGATGCCAAATTAAGAAAACAATCGAAAGTAATTACAGAATGTGAAGAGCAATCGTGTACCTGTCGATTTAATTACTTAAGGGCTGATAATGGAACTTGCATACCTGCAAGAGACTGTCGTAAGTGCCTTAACGAAATTTAAAAAAAATACGTAGTGGATACTAAGCCTGCGACGGAGGTTGGGGGTTCGATTCCCGCCTTGAAACATTGTGTATACGAGTAGCAGATATTTGTTCCGGGGATATAATGTATAATAAATAATATCTATCTACATAATCTATTGTATTATGAATATCAGTCATTTAGTAGCCATAACACAAGCTCTGCTTACCTTGGGGCTTGAGGATGCTGTGTGGATTGTCCAGCATTATTCATTTATTTATTTAATTATTTCCATCCAAAGGTTGCCTGGAAGAGATCGCTTCTAAGCGATAAGGCCGCCCATTGGACATGTCGCATATAATGTATTTTTGTAATGATTGATTTGATTATGGTGTACAATAAAGAATTTTTGTATTGTATTGTATTTATTAATATGCACTTCCAGCACCATTCGATTGCACCGGAGAGAACGAGGAGTTCAACCCATGCCCGCCATTCTGCCCTACCGATGACTGCGCCCAGGCGACTCCAAGCGGACGCTGTCCCCTACCTGGTCGCATCGGCATTGTGCTGCAGTGCAGGCCGGACTGTCGCTGCAAGACCGGCTTCTGGAGGAAAAACGGTGTCTGTGTACCTTACTCTGAATGCCGTGAGTACACATTTCAACTCGAACCAGCGAAACAGGTGCCAGGTGTATCAGTGAGTAGACGAAGCTCTAAAAGGGTCTAAAAATAAACTACAACCTATAGGATAAAAAATCTTTTTCAGCTGGAATATGCCCTGTGAACGAAGAATACTCCGACTGCATACAAGGCGTCTGCCGAGCTCTAAACTGCACGCAGAAAGGGAAACCCATTGCCTGTGCGGGGATCGCGGAAGGCTCTTGTGAGAAGGGTTGTATCTGTTCAACTGGTTTCCTGAGAGACGAAGATGGGAATTGTATACCTGAAGATAAATGTCAAGGTTACTAAGTGATACTAGCTACGTACGTTTCTACATAAAGATCAATTTTCCACCACATACACACACAATATAAATTACTTTTTTGAAATAAAAATATAACACTTAATTAACCGTTCATTATGGCAGTGAAGAATTAAATTTACCACTCGTTCTTTTTATGTTATCGAGATATCTAGATCCAGCAACTATGTCTAAAATGAGTTATGTTTAAACGACAGAGTACAAATGGAATACTTACGTATACTGTGTAGGCAAGTAAAATAAATATGGAAGCGCTCGTAATCCCGATATTTTTCGAGCCGATCGATTCGCATAATTTTTCTTAAGAAGAGTCTATGAAATATGTATTAGGTATATCTTTCTTTGAGTCATAGAAAATAAAATCGTGTACTCAGCAAAATTTTAAACACCCTGCATTAACAGACAACATAAAACATTTTTTTTTTTTAATTATGAATATGTTATTTTGTACAATGCAAGTAGTTGAGCTTACTGCGCGCGTCCCGCCATCGCGCCAGAGAGAGTTAAATAGTATTCATGCCTGGCTCGTAGTTAATAAATAGATAATTTCTGTGTCTACAGCTGGTATTTGCTCCGACAACGAAGAGTTCTCAAACTGCACTCAAGCTTTGTGCCGCGCTCAAAACTGCACTCAGAAAGGAAAACCTATTGCCTGCGCGGGGATAGCGGAAGGCTCTTGTGAGAAAGGATGCGTTTGTTTAAATGGATTCTTGAGAGACGCTGATGGAAACTGTATACCTGATGATCAATGCCCAGGTAAAACCTAAAGATCTTATTTTCATATGCAAATTTGAAAATATGTACATATAGTGTGGTGAATCTGGGGTGGGTTTTCTTTCGTGACTCTCAAAAGTATGTGTTCAAAAGTCATCAATCTGCTACTGAGTGGTCCACCCGAAATTTCTAGTCTAATCCAATGTATTATTTCAATTGTTACGGAATCGTGCGCAGACCGCGCATCCAAGATTAAATTAAAAGGTCGTTATTTCATTGAACAGACAATTTTTAATCATAGCAGCCAGTTTGATCTCCAGCTATTATATTTATCAATAAGAAATTGATTACCCAATTGAAGTAAAGTTAAAAATTAAAAAACTAACCTGACTGGGCAAAGTCACGCCCAACGAGCAAAAAGATGCCATGTTTTACTGCACCTACCAATACGGTTAATACTACGAACTTAAATAGTACATTGGTAACTAGGTAGTTTAGTTACTTAACCTACGTAGCGAATAATCCGGATTTCCACGAGTATAATGCCTGATAATGTTTAAGGTTATTTTGTACCCATCGTGTTGCACATAAGGAATTAATCACCCGATAGAATCAAAGCAAGAATCGAGTACCTATCGTAATTACGAGAATCATGCGTGCGCAGAAGGTTCCGCATTTTGATGAATTATTTTTGGTGCCTCTATTTTCGAAACTGTAATGTAGTTATATAGACTATAGTTTTTCATCAAGATATCTACTTACTTCTCTAAGTTCAGATCATTTACTTTTATTTTTGGCTGTGCTATGGTGAAAGAGAAATGGAAAACACACACAATCACAACACACAAACTTGTGTGTTACGGATACGAGATTTGTCTTTAGCTGAACACTAAAAATATTATAAATGCTATTATGGCAATTATTAAGGCAAGCATCGCAGATTAAACATCAGAACAAGATAAGTGATCACGCAAGATGGAAGCAAAGATTATTGTGTTATTGGGCTGTTTCATCTTCTGCGTGGGTTATGCCGGTATTAAAAACAATATTATTAATTACATAGTAGAATTTGCTTAGCTTCTACCACATTTTCAAACACCGAAGTAGTGTACAGATGTGCATTGTGCAACGTTATTAAATAGATATCGTATGGTCCTTATACGAGTATGAGTATGTCAACTCAAACTAATTGGCCTTAGGAACATAATGGTTAGAGGTTCATATTGGGATATAGGTACATATGTAAATACCTATCGGTAGTACATATCCTTTCAATACTCGTTTAATGGTATTTTATACCTAAATTATGTCTTCGTTTTCTATGTATAACAAAACATTTATACAACCTATCTATGTTAAGTATTGTATTGTGTATATCAATCACCCAAATCACAAGTTCTGCTTGGCTTGGAGCTTGATGCTGCTGGATTGTGGATAATTTCTTTTTTCCACATTACTTCTTCCACAGCGGCATCCAACGATTGCCCCCCAGACGAGGAGTTCTCCACTTGCACCCAAGCGACGTGCCGGCCACAAGATTGTACGCAGAGGGGTACGCTTCTGACCTGCCCAACTATCGCAGAGGGATATTGCCTGAAGGGATGCATTTGCGTTGACGGATACCTGAGAGATAAAGAAGGACACTGTGTAGCTGAAAGCAAATGTGCCAGTTAAGAACCTACTGTAATCTGTTCTAGAATGTATTGTAAACAACGACATTTATTATTTAAATAGAAAACTTAAAAACTGTTAGCAATACTAGAAAACAGCAAGGTAAACGCATATTTCAACAACGCATAACTGCAAACGAGCAGCAAAAATGTTTCAATTCGAGTTTAAAAACGGACAAAACGAATTAGATAAGTTAATGATAAACGAAAGCTGTGAAAACCAAAAACTGTTTGCTGTGAAAAACATAAATAGCGCATAAAGGGTGTGAGTGATATCACTTGTTTATTTTCCACTTCTGACTCACTTATAAAAGTTCAATAATACGGATCTTTAAAGGTGATATCGGATGCCGTATAGGGCATCCAGAAAGACAAAATAAATGACAGTGATAATAAGTAATCTGCATCCTAAACGTGTTAAGAGTATATAAAAAACCTAATTACCTAAATGCCTACACTTAAAAAACACTCACTTATAAAAGGAAAACATCGGGAGATATACAGTAGAACGAGTTAGGTGTTGACGCAAGATGGAACCCAAGTTTATTGTGTTGTTTTCCTGTTATATCGTATTATGTGCTGGTTATGGTTATAATGGTAAGATAATCTCGCTTTACATACTGAGCTAAGTATACCTATAGTAAGACTGGCTCCTCGAGGTCGTAATGGTTACCTTTAAATAACATTATGTACTCGTAGCTACTTTACGTTATAGTTAGATGCTTATCCTATTGATGAATAGATATAATTTATTAAATACATGTAAGTAAGTACTACACAATAAGTACCTATGCGTCTCGGTTGGCAGGTTTTTTGCCTAGTTATTCTAAGTTGTTTACTCTTTTGTGACACATATTATAATATCGAATTTACAAAAAAAAAAGTAATCAAAAGCTACAGCTGAACAATAATGAATAATAATTTTACGAATATAGTATAATCTCATATAACCCAACAGACCTACAAGATAATAATAATGATAGAATCACTCAGGATGGAAAGGTTTAGAAATGTACAAAGATAAATCCAAAGTTATAAACAACGATGATACAATACGAAATGCGATAAACTCCACATTTATGTATTGGATTGTCCAGCATTATTTATTTTATCAAGAATACCTATGTAGAAGACTAGGTATACTTTTTTAGCCAAACAATTTACCTAATTTGAAAGTGGCCATAAAGATGCAACTATAAAGGGTGGGAGTCTGTCAGAGAGTAATTGAGAAAAAACCCTAAGGGAATACTGGAAGAATACTTTTAACAAATAAGAAATGTAACGAATGAAAACATACGCAAAAGATGTAGCCAAAGCAGTACAAAAGTCAAAAGATCCTAAAGTTCAAATGGCTATGGGCCGGCAATATTACAGTGGCTATACTCGGACAGATGGTAAAAAAAATCGTCACCTATTCTTCAAGATGCCAAGCGCAGATGAGGTTGACCAAAAAGAGGTACCTACGTACGCTTTAATCAGGGTAGCGGAAAGCAGGACAGCAAGACACAGGGGCCAATGGAAAAGCTTGGAAGAAGCTATGACTGCCAAAAGCGGTCCTTACCGGACAGTAACTGCCACGAAAGTGTTAATATTTTATATGTAGGTATATCAGAAAATACGTTTCGTTTTCAAGCATAGACAATGTGGTTTGCTGTGTAAAAAATAACTACCTACTTCTGACATAAGTGCACTACCCCCCCCTTGAATGCCCCAAAGTTTAATTTCAACTTCAATTTTAATCGTTTTAGGATCCTTTTAATCTTTCTTAGTTCGAGCTTAGGTAACTCCTTCCTAAGGTCTTCTTAGATAAGTTATATAATATTACAGCTCCGAAATGCCACGGTCAGAACGAAGTTCTAGAAGAATGTCCGAACGGCTGCGCTCCTATCAACTGCCCCGAGAGCTTGAAAGAGGAACAGGAGAGATTGGCGAACTGCGTCTCTATCGCTGCCTGTTTATCGCCTGACTGCAGGTGCCGTCCTGACTACAGGCGCGATAAAGAGGGCAGGTGTATTCATATTGGAGAATGCCGTGAGTTTTTTCTTTGTACCGCATTTTTAAAACGCAGACCACGGTCGCACTGCAAAATGTGGGTCCTACCAGAAACGTTCGATTTAAAGTTTTTGTTTATAAGGATACTGCTCGCTTGTGCAGTGAAAATAAACTTTTGGGATTCCACAGCCGGCATTTGTCCCAAGAACGAAGAGTTTTCAAGCTGTACTCAAGGTTTATGCCGCGCTCAGAAGTGCACTCAGAAAGGGAAACCTATCGCCTGCCCAGATATTGATGAGGGCTTTTGCGATAAAGGATGCGTTTGTTCGACTGGATTCTTGAGAGACGAATATGGAAACTGTGTTCCTGATCACCAATGTCCAGGTAAAACCTCGAGACTTATTATCTTATGCAAATTGATCTGACTGATTGTAATTATTCTTGAAAATAGCTGTACTCGCGTCTTCGCACGCGTAGAATTCACATTTTCACGTTGGCCATTGTCATTACGTTCGGCGCGCGCGTTTAAATGTGTTCCTATTTATTTACGGTACGGATGTATCGGACCTATAAGGCCAGTTAAGATGTATTCGTAAGTGTATCACGCATACTATTTGTGATGTTCATTGGCTGCATTTTGATTACGAATAAAAATGCTGATGGTTTTTAAAAAGCGCGTTACCAACGCGCGCGCTTCAAAACGCCGTTGGTAAATAGTGTTACTAATATCAAAATAACATAAAAGTAGTTAGTAGCTAGGTATAAATCTCCTAAGCTTAAACGAATAGCTGATGTTATACCGTATAATCATCATCAGCCTATAGCAGTCATAGCCTCCATGCCTCCCCCAATGAGCGCCATAGCGCCCTGTCTTCAGCTTGCCGATCCAGCATCTACCTGCAGTCTTTCGCAGGTCATCCCACCTGGTCGGAGGGCGTCCTGCACTACATTTACCGAGTCGTGGTCTCCACTCAAGAAGTAAAGTGTTCTTATAATATTAGCTAGGTATCTATCTGCCAGTAAGTCTAGTCTCAAAATCAGTCTATTCGTTTAGGTTTAGGAGATTTAAACTAGGTATATATCTACGGACAAAGGGGTTGGGTCCGCGACTGGGTCTTCCAACTTGGGTTCCAGACTTTTATGAATTATGCTACCTGTATTTTAAACAATTTACCAAAGTGTAGGCATTTACTAGCTTAGCTAGAGCCTTAAGTAAGTATGGTTTCCGTAAAAAAGATTTTGTACAAATTGTAGATATTTTGTATTACTAAATTTGGAGGCAGGTCCCACGAATTCGGTCAATATTTTTGATAAGCTACCCAATTTAATTTTAAAAGAAAATTAGGTAGGTACCTAACTCTAGGTCCTAATACCTAATAATAAGCTTCATGCCGTGTCAATCGTCTTAAACGGGATGAACGGAACGGATGAGGGACAAAATCACTTTTCACTAAGTGTTATCTTATCAAGTTATCACACTTAGTGAAAAGTGAATTTTATTTTGTTACATATAGGATCTCCAAAACTACTGAACAGACCAAGCTGAAATTACGCGGCGCGGCGTAGGATGTAGAATGAGTCACTTCGATAATAGGCTAGTTATTATAACGAAAATAGATATGCGAAGCTGGGAACATAAGCTAGATTATTTAAAAGCGTAAAAAATATATAAACTTTAGATGGATATAGGTATACCAATACCTAAGTATTCGTTACTTTTCACGCCATCTATGAATGAATTGAGATGACACATTGCATTTCCATAGAAACAATGCGTGTGGAGCCGCGGGCAGAAACTAGTGTTTAATAATTCTTGTCTACTAAGCTATGTCCAGGGAGGTTTGCAAAATGGAGACAGAACTAGATTTGAATGTTTTAGTATATAAATACATAGGTTTAAGTACCTACACAAACAGTTTCACAATTTCATATTTACTTAAAAACTAATCAACAGTAACAATATGGTAATACTTCTTGTCATCCTCCGTTATAACATTAGGCGCTCCAGATAATGGATCCCTCCCATCATGGGACTTAGGGAATGCAATAACATCCCTAATAGACTCCGCATTGCATATAAGGGCCACTAACCTATCAATGCCTAAAGCTATGCCAGCATGTGGGGGACAACCACTTCCTAAGGCATCAAGAAAGTGTGATAAACTACTATCATTGATATTCAACATTTTCAGCAGCTTTTTCTGTAACTTTACATCGTGCACTCGTACTGAGCCACCGCCAACTTCATTTCCATTCATTACAATATCGTAGGCTAATGATCTCACTTTCAAAGGCTCAGTGTCAAGCAAATGCATATCTTCAGGATGTGGTGCTGTAAAAGGGTGGTGGCAGGTTTCTAAGCCATTTTCTCCTTTCAAAAATAATGGGAAGTCTACAACCCATAGTGGTTCTATGTTATCCTTGATGTCAAGAAGGTTTTGTGAATGAAGAATAGGAGCTAACATTTCTCTTATTTCCCCTAAGCATAGGCAGGCATTATCATTTTCACCAATTGAAACTATAGCAGAGTTATTCTTTCCAATTTCACTTTGTATTTTCCAAGCCATATCTTGTCCGAGCTCTTTAGATATATTTTCTTGTAAGATAATTTTTGTGTTGTACTTTTTCACAAACTCTTTTATTTTTTCTTTGTACTTTGCAGTTAGTTTTTGTAATCTATTTGGATATGGAAGAGCAAAAACTTCTTTAGAATCACTTTTGTCAGACAATAAGGGTTTAATGTTAATTAATTTCAGTTCATATGTCAAGTTAGGTTTATCACTGCCATAGTTTTCAAGTGCATCTTTGTATGTCATTCTTTTGAAAGGTGGTTTCGGTAAAGGTTTAACAATAGTGTTCAGAAGTAACTCATCAATCATTGAGAGTACTTCCTCGCGACTAGTAAAAGATAATTCAATATCAAGTTGTGTGAATTCTGGCTGTCTATCTGGTCTAGTTGCTTCATCTCGATAACACCTGGCAACTTGGAAATATCTATCAATTCCTCCTGACATGAGCATTTGTTTAAACTGTTGAGGACTTTGTACAAGTGAGTAAAAGAGTCCTGAATGGTGTGTAGGGACTACAAACTCTCTAGCTCCACCGGGGGTTCGACAAAACAAGGTTGGAGTTTCAACTTCTACAAAATTGTGGCCCTCAACTAAGAACCGTCTCATAAAATGTAGCATATGAGATCTTTCTCTCAAATTTTGTTGCATCTGGGGGAATCGTAAATCTATGTAGCGATGCTGAAGTCGCAACTGTTCTTTAGGTTTTTGATAGTCTCTCAGATTAAAAGAAAGTTTATCAACTGTATTGAGAATATCAAGCTTCTCTATTTCTACCTCTACTTCTCCAGTAGTCATAGTTTGGTTTACTTGGGTTTTCGGGCGTAAAGTCACTTTACCTTCTATTTTTACAATTGTTTCTAGTGGAATATCTGAGAAACTTATACCATCGTTGTTTATAACGCACTGCGTCGTGCCATACGCGTCCCTTACGAGTAGAAACTTGGAAAGTCGCGAATATTGGACCCAGCCACATAATATAACTTTCTGACCTTTGTTTTCAGCTCTCAATTCGCCGCAGGTGTGCGTTCTGTATGTGTAGGAGTTGCAGTCTGCTTCAGGTTGCCATTTTACTCGCGGTCGAACATCTTGTAGCTTCATGTTTGTCGTAGAACTGTAGGCAACATGGCTCTGCAGGTATCTTGGGGCTAAGTAACAAGAGTTTGTTCTTAGCTTCCGAAATGCCAATAGAGCCGTATTATTACAGTGATATACCGATTTTGTAAACTGTTGCAGAAGTAGGTTATTTTTTGTAGGGCACTTTGATATTGCTGGTAGCCAGCGAACACAGCTCTTGGATAAATACATTTTATCTTTAGTCAGATTGAATTTTATTAAATTTTCAGTTTTCACTTCAGTTCACAATCATTGCGTTAAAAATATTATTAAATATTCAATTCACTGTTTTTATGTTTTGTTTGTTTACAATTTTATATTTTGTGGAGAACGAGAACATAACCTTACTTTTGTGTTTGACACTGACATTGAGTTACAATACAAATTGAAGCTACGACCAAGGAGTAATAAGGGACCTGTGAGGGAGGTATGATTTATTTCGTCAGAGGCCACAAGACGTGAACTTAATAGATAAATGTTCTATGGACGTCTTCATGGACGTAATGATAAATAATAAATAACAAAGCATCTCACTGGGACGTGAAAAATAAATAAATAAAATAATGCTGGTCAATTCACACACGCACACAGCATTCTCATCTCATCTAGCATGTTTCTACGTACCCTAGACACCTAAAACAGGGCGAACGATTTAAGACATCACATAAGGAAAAGAGATCTTGTAAAAATCCACCCGTGACAATCTCTGCGTTCGCTTACTCAATGGCTCCTGACGGAGCTCAACTTAATTTGGTTGACCGGTTGAGGTCAACTGTCGAGGTCATCTGTGCATCTCTTTCTTTCATAACCAATTCTGTATTTGCTTTCCTTTCTTCTCTGAGAAGGCGGGGGCAAATAGTGCCGTGCCGTAGGCGACATTAAGATGTCGATGGCCGTAGGAAAGATTATGATGAATTATGTAAAAGTCGATTAAAATAATATTTAACGTTACATTGCTACATGGCATTATCTAAAATGTAAGGTACCTAAATGTTAACCCTAATATTTATTTATTTTTCATATAATATTATTCTATTCTACTAAAGTATAAAGCTAGATTACCATTGATACTTATTTTTTTTATTATTATACATTATACATACTATATAAAGCTAGATTACCACTGACTGACTGATTTTCGCCTTGATGGTGGATGGGAAGGTATGTTTTCTTTACAGAATCGTATAGGGGAGGTAAAAGTCTCCTAGGGAAAATTCCGACTTTTTATGACATTTGCCCCCCCAAGACCGCCCCCAGTGGGGGGGCTCCTACATGGAGCCATAGTGCTTAATTTTTTTATGGGGGTTGTATAGAGGGGGACAAGTGATTTTGAATGCATAGAAAATGTTGCCCCCCCTGCCCCCCAGGACCCCCCTTTTGAGTGGCTTCCCCTTGGTTGCATTGCGGCTCGCTTCGCTCACCGCAATGCGACCAAGGGGAATGGCACACCGAGCGAAGCGAGCCGTGCCGTGTCAATGACCCAATGACCCGGCCCAATGACCCCCCAAGACCCCCTCAACTATAACCCGGGGGAGCATTGTGGCGAGCGAAGCGAGCCTCAATGCGACCAAGGGGAACAGCACAGCGAGCGAAGCGAGCCGTGCCGTGACCCCCATAAGCCCCCAGCCCCCCTGTAGCCCCCCTACCAAAAAATCGGATATGGGTATCGTTTTTGACTAACTTCAAGATGCGACTATTTATTATTATACATACATAGAAAATACCCAAAACACCCGAAACAAATAGGATCGTAGAAATATTTGACCCCAGGCGGGAATCGAACCCACAACCTCCTGCGTCGCAGGCAGCCCTCGCCCGCCGCGCCACATCGGTCATCAAATCGTCAAAGTAAATATACCTGGTTGCAAGTATCGATTGCTTTCATAGTACTTACCCGATCACTAATAATGGTCATGATTTGTCGTAACCTTGAACGGACCAATGAGCACTCACTTCCCCGCGCCCGCTCACCTCAGTTGGTTGACAGACTTGTTTGCACAGTGAATAAATAGGTATTAGGCGTCTATTATACGTAGTCGATGATCTAGCCCTATGGCAAGCAGAGCTTGTGTTATGGGTACTAGATAACTGATATACATAATACAATTCATTACATTGATAGATATTTTTTATTACACATTCAAAATGAACAGAACACCCGGAACAAATATCTGCAATCGTAGGTATACACAATTGTTCAGAGACGAGGAATCGAACCCCAACCTCCTGCGTCGCAGGCGGACCTTCGCCCACCGCGCTACATCGGTCGTCCAACGTGAAAGTTAGTCACGCTGAATAGATGGCGTTAGCGAGATGATAGCGGAGGAAGTTTTAGAGCTGATTTATATATTATTATAATGAGCAGATAGGTACCTCAAATAGGCCTAGATCTGTGATCAATACTCACGGGTTCCCTATAGTATAAGCCTTCTTCATCATTATGCTGGCGTAGGTAGGTAGGTAGGTACTCACTAAGAATGGTCATTATTTCTAAAACTAAAGAGGCTAATTTTATGTTTGCACGGCATAACAACAACGTGAATAAGTTTATGTGATGGTAGCGTAGGTACCTACACTACCAGCACGGACACACTTCCGAGGTGTTCGTATTCTATTTATTATAGCTATCTACCTATGTCTGCTTTCCTTATTGTAACATTTAAATTTCTACAGCTCCACAGCAGCCGCAATGTCGCGAAAATGAAGTTCTGCGGTGTGTGCATGAATGCCCCCCTGAAAGAACATGTAGAAATCGTGGAATACAATTTAGCTGCATAGAACCTACAAAGAAATGTGAAAATAAATGCATCTGCAAGAAGGGATATTACAAAAACTATTTAGGTGACTGCATAACCGGAAAGCAATGTGGTAAGAATAAAACTTGAACAAACTCCATACAACCTCCTACTCTTTCGTAGCTACCTATTACCTAACCTACCTAGTAGCAGGGATCAGTTATATAAAAATACTGCCAACTTTAATTTATGTAACTGGTCCCTGCTAGTAGTATAAGCATGCCTGTAGTATACCTATGTCTAATACTACATTAGGTCCTTACACTATACCTACTTAGGTACCTATGAAGTTCATGAATCTAAACCTAATCTTTTCACAGATCAGTGTTCGGGCCCTAACGAGTTTTTCTCCTGTGGTTCTGCATGCGACAATGAGTGCAAAACATGGGGTACTCAAAATAGGACCAACTGTCCTATTGTTAATGTCGTATGTAACCCATCGTGCTATTGCGAAGATGGCTACGCAAGAAATGAAAGAAAACAATGTATTCCAGTGGAAGAATGCCCTAAACGTATGTTCAAACTCAAAGATATTAGAACATAGGGGGAGTGGAGGAGGATTGATACGATTTTGGAAACATGCCATTTTTAGGTGTTATACCATTAATGAATCTGAATGCAAAGTATTTTGTCGTAAAGATTGGTTCTTTGGCTAAAACATTACAAACTATATCCGGTTGAAGTCCAGTGGAAGAATGCCCTAAACGTACATGTATGTTCAAACTACAAAGATTTTACACAGAACATAAGTCAAAAATATCCAAGCTGAATTCAGGAAAATCCAATACTATAAAACCATAAGCACTCCGTTCATGCCGTTGTTTATTTCACTTAAATTTTTTGATCCGTACCCTATATTCCAAATTTTTAAAAATCGTCTGTCGGTGTTCAGTCCTTTCGGCTCAGTATAATGTTTCGTGCCACCCTGTTGAATTATCAAATGAGTCTTCGACCATAGAAAAGTTGATCACAGCGCCGCACTGCGCCCTCTAATGCAGCAGTGGCCACATACATCTTGAAAATGGGAATTACAAAATAGAACAAAAGCGCGCGAGATTAAAATTTTTAAACTCCAAAATTAAATTATGCTTAGCTCTGCAACCTGACCTACATAATTATTTTCCTTTCCACAGCTAACCTATGCTGCGGTCCAAACGAAGAGTATGTAAACTGCAAGAAGACATGTCCCCCAGAAGTTTGCTTCTCTTTGGTTGCAAGGTTCAAATGCCCTGGTAATCCGAAGTGCGAGCCTGGCTGTGCCTGCAAGCCTGGCTACCTAAGAAAGGAGGATGGATCCCAATGTGTACCTATTTGCGATTGTCCAGAGATGAAGGGTTCACAAGACTGCAAGAAACAATGGCCTAATTCCAAATATTAAACTTACTGCTTATAATATTCATATTGTATCCTATACTATTTAGATAGGAAATTGTAATAAAAGTTGAATGTTTTATGTAATTGTTTATTGAGTAAATAGGTTTAACAAAAAATACTTTTAGTCAGAAAATATACAATACATTCTCTCTGAATATACCATGGTATAAACACAAGGAAGTATTGATGAGTGGCTACTTTACACTTTGTAAATAATGCCTAAACTAAAAAAACTTAATAGGTACTTACTTATTTATGGAATCAGATGAATCAACCTTATAACAGTCTCAGTTTGAAATTAACTTTGAATCAATGTAAGCAAATAGGTCTAATGATTATGCTAAGTTAGTCAGAAATATAAATTAAAGTGGGCAATTTATGTATTTGCAGAAGTCAAGAGTCGGTTTATTTCAAACATCTGAAACTTGTTGGTCAAACTTACACTAAACTAAGTTGCTCTTCTAACAATATCACAATTATCAAAATTGCTCCATTTGTTAGCAAGTGAGCAAAACTTAAAAATAATAAAAAGGCACAACAAATAAATAAATGAATTTTCAACCTTATTCCTCAGAAATAAGTTTCAAAATACATGACAAACTGAACCTACGAGAAGCTTTTCCCAAATTTGAAATTTAGAACCCAAAAAGTTAATTTTTGGCACTTCTAAAACTATTCCCTAACTAAATAAGTTCTATCAGCCTAGGTCAAGAGGTTTTAGTTAACATTAAACGCTTCGCCACTGCGGTGGTGGTAGAACAGGCATTTGGCGACAGAACGAAGAGTTCATGTAGTCATATTGCGGGCCTACGCAGTTCGGCATCTGCGGGACAAGGGTGGCGGAGTACTGGGTCGGCATAGGTAAAAACGGCTGGGTCGGCATAGGTGAAAGCATCAGGTCCGACCTCAACATCTGAAAAATAAATATTGCCAAATTAAATATTTTAGGGACCTGCAACAGCAAGTTTCTAAATATTTTTTCAGGTAGCTTAATTATTTCCGAAAGCCATCTTACAATTTATGGATTTGCACATGTAGTTTCTTTAAAGCCGCCACACACAGTAACCGTGACCGGCCAGAGGATGAGATGAGAATTTTAAGAAAGACTACACAAACGGCTAAGCCTGGCTGGCATTCAGCGTGTGGCGGCTTTTATTTAAATTTCTATCACATGAGAACAGATCTTTGTGATGAAAATGAACTATTTGTATAGGTACTATCACTTTGCATGTTTTAAGACGGATTTCAAATTCCTTAATGATGAAAATGTGTTTAAAACTTAATTATTGAAGGGAAGCACCTGCTTTCAAATAAAAAAGAATCATCAAAATCGCTTCACCCAGTCAAAAGTTTAGAGGTTACAAACATTTAAAAACTTAAAAATTATATCCAACGAAACTGCATATTTTATTAATTTATGTAGGTACCTACTAGGTAGTGCGATTTTATAGAGATGACAACCACAGGCAGGCAGCATATTTGATACATAGTAGAACATTTGCAGAGACAAGACCCTATGGGTACCCTGACAAGAGAATAGTGCACCATGTAAACATGTGCTTGCCTTTCAGGGTATCTAAGAAAGTGTGAACCACATATCTGAAGCTTGCCAGGAATCTTTAGTTTCATAGCACAAACACCTACATAGTAATATCTCATAGGTACATACCTGAATAACATTGAGTGCAGTCACAGCAGCCTCCACTTGAGCCTGTTGCATGCTGTAGCAGAGAGATGTCATCACTGGCCCAATGCGTCTGGGCACAGTAAGCAGCGGCTGGCCTACAAGAGGGAGCTCCACTTTACCAACCCACAACTCTGTGCCTCTGGGGTCAACATATTTCTGGTATTCGTAAATTGGAGGTGCCCACATGTATCTGGAAAATAAAATGTATTCAAGAAATTGCATTTAGGAATGATAAGAGTATATCACTACATAGTATAAAACAAAGTCACTTTCCACTTCTGTCCCTATGTATGCTTAGATCTTTAAAACTTAGTTTTTTTTAATAGAGAGTGGATGCAAGGGGAAAGTTTATAAACAATTTGACACTGATTTCCACGAGGGCGAAGCCGCGGGGCACAGCTAGTATAAGAATAGCAGAATATAAAGACAACCCACCTTTTGCACATTGAATCAAGCTTGGCTGGAGCCAGGGTGTAATTTTCACTGCCAACAGTCTTTGGGAACATGGGCTTGGTATCAGTTGGTGAACCACAGGTAGACCCTCCATAACCAGAGCCAATACCTTCGTCCTCCTTGGGAGAATTGGCATATTCTTTCTTCTCCAGATGCTGTTTGTAAAGTGCAAGGGTGTGAGTCAAGTCATAGCTATTGTTGAACTTTGCATTGCCTCTGCTTTGCTTTTGGATTCTGTACAGTTCGCGGTCTACTGGCTTTGCCCATCTGATCTCAATGGTGCTGCCGTCAATCTCAGAACTTTGCAAGGTTTGCATCGCCAGCTCAGCATGGGCACGATCATAAAAGTGCAAGAATGCATAGTCGTAAATCTTTTTTACCCGCTCTATCTTGTTTTTTATCGCTGCCTCAAATACAGTTTTTATAGCATCTGGTGTGGTCTTTATTAACAAGTTACGTATATATAGCACCTTCACCTGCAAAGGCAAGGTACTTTACTATCAAGGAGGCAATTGTTTAGATTTTATAGGAAAGGAGACACCTAAGATTGTTTTGGTATTCAGCTAAATTAAACACTGTATAAACACTACTATAAAGATGCAATAAAAGTTCGCAAATGAAAACAGCGCCAGCTGCTATCTCGCACAGAAAAACAAAGCAAGGTACAATACAAGAGATGCGGCATCGATATTGAGCCCTCGGTATGAAGGTAGAGAAAAAGAAAAAAACATTTTATAGTAACTTAACTATAGATACTCTAGTAGCGCTTTAATTTTAGAGAAAAGGACTTACCGACTTCATCTGGTCATCGTCAATTTCGGGCTCCGGCTCAGCCCAGTCCACGTTGACCTCATGGTCCCACAGCTTCACGCAGCCAGGTACCAGGGCGCGCCTCGCCATGGCCGCCGCGCGATGAGACGTGAATTCCACGAATGCAAACCCTCGGTTTTGCCTCCGGTCAAAGCAGTTCTTGTAGAGAATCACGTCCACGATTCCAGACACCCGCTTGGACAACTCTTCGTAGACCTCTTCCTTGGACTTAGTCTTTGGGATGCAGCCAACGAACAGGCGGCAGTTGTCCACAGACTTTACGACACCGATATGCCTTCCCTGCCTGATCTCGAACCCGTTTAGCTCTCGGACAGCGTGGAAAGCGTCGCTGCGGCTTGTGTAGGTCACGAAAGCATATCCTCGGTTAGACCCTGAGAAATCCATCATCAGGCGCATCTCGTAGATCTTCCCGCATTTCGCGAAGATGGGAACGAGCTCGTCTTCGAAGATTTCTCTAGGCAGCTTGCCCACGAAGACTTCGCATCCTTTCGGTGGCGGTGGACCAGTCCATTCCGGCGGTGGCCCGAACTTGCGCTGTCCGTTCTGCTGCAGGAGGGGGTAACCGGTATCTTTCATCAGGTTGAGGAGTTTCCTCGTCAGTTCCTTGCCTTGGTCCATAGTTTTGGGAACTAAACAGTTGTCGCGTGCAGTCTGAAATTGAATAAGTGAAAAGGCGGTGGGACAAAGTGCCGATTCCCTTTATACTTTTGCCGACAAGGGCGGACGGTCGGTACCCGCGGCGGCTGTGACGTAGTCGCTGTTTGAATTTGGAGGTTTTTTGTCTAACTTTTAAAACTTTATTATAAACTTATCTTCAGAAATAGAAGCATTATAAATTTGTAATTAAATATAATACTATTATATACTACAATTTTGTAGCTAAAATAATATTTTTATGAAGAAATCACTTTTTAACTATTGAACTTTTATTCGTGTTGGTGTGTGGTTTAGTTTTACGAGAGAAGAAAAATACTTGAAAAATTAATGAAAATTTATTATAACTAAAATCTTTTTCTTCCAAACAGTTTTTGAAAAAAAAATATACGAAGAGGTCTTTGTGAAAATTATTTTTTTATCCAATTTAGCGGAATATTCGCGGGAATACTGCAATAAAATTATGTGAATTATCTAAATTTCTCACAGTCATGATTTTTTAAATTTAATTAAATTCTACATATCTATTGTCTTTATTAAAAATGTCCATTCCATCCAAATAATACCTGTTAAAAAATTACGACAGATGGCGCCTTTTTATTCTTTCTTCTGATGAAACAAACAATCTACGGGTTGACAATACTCGTAGAATGATCATTCTACGATAAAATAATATTTTATAGCACACATACGCACATGCCTGAAAATTATAACGAGAAATTTAAAAAATTTACCGTTTTTTATATTTTCTGCGTTTTCTCCTTCGATTTCAAAGACCCTGATCAATATAACTAGCGGTACCAATGCTAAGAAAAACTTCGCTAAGTTTGTCTCCTTAGTTTCGAAATGCAAGAGATTTTATTTCTAAAACAATCACAGATTACTGATCTGCGAAAAACCATACTTACCTACCTACTACAGGTAAAACCCGGTTTTATTCCAGGGCTGTCGGTCAACTACCTGTATGCAAAATTCCAGCCTGATCCGTTCAGTAGTTTAGGCGTAAAGAAGTAATTTATCCAGGTGATCCAGGTCAATTCCGGGGATCACACTGAACCAAACGACCGCTACGCCAGATGGACCCTTTACGTACGTAACTACGCCAATAAAATATTTTCTATCCGTATGTCTAATCGACTGATTACGACATAGCAGTCCATAGCTGGACACAAGCCTCTAATGATCGCCATAGCGCCCGGTCTTCAGATTGCCGTATCAGCATCTGCCTGCAGTCTTGCACGTCATACCACCTGGGTTCAGGTCTTCCTACAATACGAGTCGCTGTCTCCGCCCAAGTATATGTGTATGGCTGGCCCACTGCCACTTAGCTTGTGATGTCTTGACTCTTCCTAATAGAGGGAAAGGGAAGTGAAAAAAAAAGAAAGCTTGTTACATTTAATAAAATCATTTACATTAATCACTACCACAAATCATCTAAATAGTTACAGATCAAGACTTCAACAGATCTTTCAATATTTTACAAAATACAATTTTTTACGACTTATTTTCTATACAAATACCTATGTCTTAAAACTAGAAATTATCACATTAAAAAACAATTGAAGCCACAAATGTATTTCATTAAAACATACACAAGCGACGATATATGCATGATTTAAACTTTGTTAAGTCAAGCGCGAGTGATAAGTGGAAGTAATCGTTTCATTTGTTTATTCATTTCATTTATCAAATCAGTGATTAGTAAAATTTCTACGTTCAGAAGTTGCTTTTAGTAATCACTTTTGTTTACACACTGATTACTAATTACTTAACACTTACACTTGCCACTCGCACTGGATACCTAACAAAGTGTAAATCAGGCATTATGTATGTAGTACATAATGCCTGATTTACACTGTAAATAACGTTACTTACGTACTTATAGTATAGCTATGTCGAGTAGGATTCTTAAGACACACTTCTGCAAAGTCCAATTCATACTTAAAACTATGGAGGGAACAAAATACAACATAAATAACAAAATCACCTATTCGAAGCTCAAACACGGAAGAACTTGTAAGCGTTTTAGACTTAACACTTTGATTGCTGAAATCACACCGTATGTGTTTTCTACAAGTGACTAATATGCGTAAATCTACACTAGCGCAGCGGCTGAGAAAATACAGATCTTTGTGACTCAGCACAGCCGTAATATTTTTCGAACGAAACGCATGTGCGGCGCAACACAACCGCTGTGTAGAGCGGCAGCACGAATTTTTTAGGTTAAAAAAAAGATCGCTGTCGTCGAAAAAAAATCGCAGTCAAAGTGTTAAGTAGGTATATATAATTTGACGATAGTATCGACACGTGATCGTGACGTCTCATATATATAAATAAAAAAGAAAAAGAAGTAATGCTGTACAATTCACACACCATTATCTAGCCCCAAGCTAAGCAGAGCTTGTGCTATGGGTACTAGATAACTGATAGACAATACAATACATTACAAAGATATTTTATTACATTAGATAGCTATTTTTTTAAACTTAAATAACGATCAAAATACCCGGAACAAATATCTGCAGATCGCGAGAATCGAGCCCGCAACCTCGTGCGTCGCCCTTCGCTTAACGCGATACAAGTCGTCGAAAAAAATTGTATAGGATTTGCGTAGTTCCCTATCCGCACGATAGAGGCGCTGTACCAAAACCTACGGACCGGACGTCACGTCTCGATAATATCGTCAAATGGACTCGTAGAAAAAACTGAGAAAACATTCTTAAGAATTTCTCTTGATTTACAATAGTTATTCTACCTACCTACGATTAAAATAAAAATATAATTCGTCCCAATTTCGGAATCAAACCTAACGAGTGTATAGGTTATCTCATAAAATCTCATCACTGGTGTCAATTCTAATGTCGCCAAAACTCAACCAAACAAATTTGAGAGATCTCAAAATGTGCCCTCTCTTTCATAACGATCGAAATAATAAGGATGTTATTATTTTTATAATGTCAAATTAATTTAGTAAGTTTTAGCGACATTTGTATTGACATCATTGTCTAGTAGAATAAATAAGTATACATTTGAGAATTTATCCTAAGCTTCGAAACAATGCAAGCTTGAAGCACAAGCTTTGTTGCTGACAGAAGCGCCCACGTTTTTATACCACAAAAGATGAGGTTAAAACTGATGTCCTAGCTTTAACCCGATTTAAATCAACCAGTGACTTGGGGATTATTCCAATACAGTAGGGCAAGCACGGAGATTGTTCTCTAGGGTAGAATAGACACTAATGGCATCGCATCGTCATACATTCCGTAAATTATTAAAGCTGAAGGAATGAATTTTTACTATTTTATGCTTTCTACTATCTACTAATACCGTAGACAACAATCTCTGTGCTTGGCTTACTGGGCACTGAACATTGTTGGTCATGTATTTCAGTCTCCTATTCAAATTCAAAATTATCAAAGATTCTACATTTCAGAATTATCCATAGCTTTGTTATCATAACCCCTAGCGGTGGTGACGCTAGCGCCATCTGTGTCGAAGGTGGCATCCGAGTCGAACTCCACGACCCAGGGTTGTTTCTCTGCGGAGGCGAATACGCCGTAAACTACTGCGCCCACCAAATAGATGGCGCTGGAGATAAAAAATACTATCCGCCATTGTTCTGCAGTCTGGAACAAATAGAAATAATAAAATTATATCTTGTTACACAGAGAGCGTTCGTGCATTCAGTATGGGGAAGGAAAGCTAAGCATCTGCATAGCCCAGACGAGCTACGAGACATCACCCCGTAGAAAATCCTACGGTTCCTAGCAACTGCAAGGGTTAATGGCGAATTATGAACGCTACAGCTTCCAAGCTGAACGAATAAAGTGGCGATCACAATAGACCTAACATGGCCGCAGTCTTAGAATAACTAGGCTGTCTTATTACTCTGAGGCCGCCTAAGAAAGCCAACCTAAGAAAATAAAATATAAAACAAAAATTGGGAAGGAAGGCACTCGTAGCGAGATTAATTTTAGTAGACGGCGGCGTTACGTATCATGCTCGCTACGAATGGTACATTACGCCCCGTAACACCTGTCACCCAAACCATATTTATAACACTCATCATCATCATCTGCTAGTCCACTGCTGGACATAGGCCTCCCACATCTACCTGCAGTCTTTCGCAGGTCGTCATCCCAACTGGTCGGAGGGCGTCCTACACTACGTTTACCGAGTCGTGGTCTCCACTTAAGAACACGTTTGCCCCACCGGCCGTCGGTTCTTCGCAAGATATGGCCGGCCCACTGCCACTTCAGCTTGCTAATTCTTAGAGCTATGTCGATAACTTTGGTTCTTTATTTATAACACTAACTCATTAATATTATAAATGCGTAAGTTTGGATAGATATCCATCTCTTCCTTTACCTCTTCACGCCAAACCTATTTGTGCGGATCGGGCTGAAGTCTTGCATACAGGTATATGCAGGCCTGGAATTAAATACTTTTTACCCCATAAATCAGTTCCCGTGTGATAAAAATAATCTTAATACGTTTCCATAGAAACAACGCGTGCGAGTATCACTATTATAAAACAAAGTCGCTTTCCGCTGTCTGTCTGTTTCTATGTATGCTTAGATCTTTAAAACTACGCAACGGATTTTGATGCGGTTTTTTTAATAGATAGAGTGATTGAAGAGGATGGTTTAAAACCATTTGACACACAGATTTCAACGCGGGCGAAGCCGCCGGGCACAGCTATTTTTATATAAGAGTAGCAGAATATAAAGACAAACCACCTTTTGCACACTGAATCAGGCTTGGCTGGAGCCAGGGTGTAATTTTCACTTCAATGCAATTTTCGTCTTTGGGAACATGGGCTTTATTATTATAAATAGAAAAACAGTATTTGCGCGAATGTAACATACCATTTAAATTTTTATATTTAATTATTTTTAGATGTATTTTGATGATTTGAATTTTTATTTTATGTTTTTAATTGTGATTTTTATTAATTATAAGGTAACTAAGTAATTTTATATTATATAATTATGCTCAAATATGGACACATATGATGAATGAATGATGTCTGTTGTAAACTTTTTGAATTGAATTGAATACCTTGTCAGTGACAATGGCTCCTGATAGCGTAGGACTGATGATGCCAGGCAGCGTGGCCACCGTGTTAGACAAACCCATCAACACGCTGGCGTGGGGAGGCGCTATGTCCAGGTGATTCACGCTGAAAATGTAGACAAATAAAATTACTTATTGATATCACAGATATTCCTTCAACGCAGGAGTTTGCGGGTTCGATTTTCGCCTTGGCAACACACAGCATCAATAAGCTCCAAGCTAAGCAGACCTTGTGTAGAACTGATACACGTACTTAGTATCAGTTATCTGGTACCCATAACACAAGTTCTGCTTAGCTTGGGGCTAGATAATACTCCGGTATTATTAAAAGTATTCAAAACTCATTTAATGAACACCCATCATGTACCTATTAGTATGTATTATTTGATAATTAAGGTACATACCCGAAACCCGCCCAGGCAAATCCGCCGAGGCCGACGGCTATTGTGAGGAAAACGACGCAGCCCACAATGGTCGAGGAGTATGCAGCAACCACCATGAATATCGTCTGAAATTAGAACACAGACGTTTGTTAGTTCAATTAAAATTCATTTACTATAAAACAGAACTTACAGCGCTCGCACGTACAACACCGCTACCGCATAACACAAAAATTTGCATTCAATTATAAGCTGCAAAAGATATGTACATTGGCGAGCTTAACCCTAACAAAGAGTTTTCTTACAGCAAAACCTTAGGTTTACAGGAGAGGCGATAGAACAGATAGAGGAAGTGTACAAAGAAACAAATTGGACTAATAGTATAATATAATTTAAAAAAATATATATCAATGTCTATAATATACCTAAAGTTAACGAGTCCGTATTTGAATGCTTATTTTAGTGTTGAGCGGTATGGATGCTCAGGCCTTAACTTTTAGAGACCGCAAGTAAGTATTTAAGTAGGTTTGTATTACAGTCTCTTAGTGAATTAGAATTTGAGAAAGAATAAAGATTTATTTAGCACAGACAAAAACAAATGAAAGTAGGTACAAATAAAAAAATCATAAATTAAAACACTTAAGAGTTGATACTATCTGAAATCGGTTATTTTCAACGACCATATCTTCCACAATTCTGAAGCATTTACTTTGAGATTTTAATATGTTATAGTTCAGGATTGATGCTAGACCACCTGTGTTTCGAAAACACGATTACATGAAATTTTCTCGATAGAAAAAAAATCCAAAGTTCACTCTAAACTGTACTTTAAACCGTCGCTATTCAATAGATACGTTAAAATAAGCCTTGATACTTTATACAGTAAACAATCAGAGTATAAAGCAGACGATGTGTGTTTTAGATTTTCAAAATTACTATTATTTTTACCGTAAAAAAATAATACCTAAACATTCACGCGCTATCTTCCGTCCGGGCCATAATTCAGTCTAGCTTCGGCCTTCGGACGGGGAGCCTGTGTCGCTGCTCCGCGCTTCGTGTCATCGGACTTTGTATATTTGTAAATATGGGAAATCTTTATAATAAGTGTAGAAAGCGACGACGGAATCATAAAAAAGATGGAAAACACATGAACGACGTTGTAAAGTAAGTACCTACCTACCCTACACGTTGAGGTGAGGTGAGGTGAGGATGTGGATTGTGATTTGTGAGTACCTAAGTAAATGTCGCAGCCAAACTAATTATTTTTTATTTTATTTTAGAAAACGTCGATTAGAAAGTACAGCTCCTATTGTAAGCGATGATGGCGACAATGATAAAGAAAATAATGTCCCGGTAAATCCGTGTGTACCAAACACCTACCTACCTACCAGTAAGGTAGTAGACCTTACTTGTTTATGGGACTGGATGGCGCTAAGTATGTGAAAATCGTATTTTTTATACTTATAGGTAAATACCTATACCTAGGTCCTACCTAGGTGTAAATACAAGGTATACCGACCTCATTTGTATCTCCATGTGATAGAACTAGTATTTTCACAACACATCATTATCTAGGTAGAAATATATATTAGGGTTCCGTTTGACTATCAATACTATAAAATATTTACACCTAGGTATACCCACCTAATTTGTATCTCCATAATATATGAATCGTTACTGATACATGATGGAAGTAACATCGAATGATCTGGACATTTTGGATATCAGAAAAGATCCGTACGAGATTTTTTTTTACCAATTACAAAACATTGAATTGTAAGTAGTAGGTTAGGTACCTACTATAGTTACTAACTATAGTACCTACTGTCTACACCTATAATGTATTATAACTTTCCTAACATTTTTACGAGTTTGTAAATTTTAGGGTTCTGCAATAATTAATTTAGTCATGGTTCCAACCTTACGAACACAAGCTTTTCTACTTTTAGTTCATGAAAGTGAAGATATATCACATGGTTCAAAATATAAATGGGTAATAATGGACTTATACGGTTTAGACCTTGAACGAGAGTCCTTATTAATTATTCATTATAATTCATTCATATTACTAGAGTGGGCATATTATATTTACATGTTAGGTACCTATTTTCTTGACATGTATGACTGTTACAGGATGGAAGTAACGTCGTATGATTCGACAAATGGCATAAATCCGGACAAGATAAATCTTTATCAATTACAGAACATAGAATTGTAAGTAAATACTTACATATCTACTGAAATATAAATATACCTAGTGTATATTCTTTCCTAACGTTTTCACGAGTTTGTAAATTTTAGGGTTCTGCAATAATTTAACCTAGAACTATTCGTACCTAACGAACACAAGCTTTTCTACTTTTAGTTCATGAAAGTGAAAATATGTCACATGGTTCAAATTTATAAATTGGGTAATAATGGACTTTTTACGGTTGATAGCTTGAACGAGAGTCCTTATTAATTCTTCATTACGATTCATTCATATTACTAGAGTGGGCACATATATTTACATGTTAGGTACCTTACCTACCTACTTTCTTGGCATGTGTAACTGTTACAGGATGGAAGTAACGTCGAATGATTTGACAAATGGCATAAATTCGGATAAGACAAATCTTTATCAATTACAGAACGTAGAATTGTAAGTAAATACTTACATATCTACTGAAATATGATTTGGTATCTAGATTATAATAAGATTGTGTTTTATTTTTCCTTTTTCAGACAAACACACACCTCTCCAGAGTCAAAGTCACTACCCCACCCTACCCAAACCTACCAACCTACCTACCCTACGCTAACCTACCCTGCGGGATAAAAAGTATCCTATATCCTTCTGCTGGTTCTAAGCTACCTCTCCACCAATTTTCAGCCAAATCGGTTCAGCCGTTCTTGAGTTATAAATAGTGTAACTAACACGACTTTCTTTTATATATATTATATACACAATAGATATAGATTGGTGTGATAAAATATCATTTCATTTCAGATGAACGTTGAGATCATCGAAAGGGATGACGAATTTTGGGAACAACTAATGGAACCAAAATTTTTTTAACATATATTTTGTCCGAGTTATGCGATCCCTGGGATGTTCGCAATATGAAAATACGAGATATAAGTGAATTGAAATAAAGTAATATATATTGTTAATAAAGTTAAACATATTATGTATGTGCAAATATAATCTAGACTATATTTTAATTTATTACAATATTTACCTGCACACTACTTGTCATACACATCCTATTTCCACACAATGTTTTTTTGGCAAAATTCAATTTTACTTAAAAAACTAATATGCGGAACCCTCACTCAATATACTTAGACATAAACTTGTATTCTATTTCATTGCTTATATAGGTTTTGTTGTGTTAGTTTTACCTTATATAGGTAGTAGTACCAATCTTCGTTTATATTAAATCTGTAAACAAGGTGTTATAATAAAAAATCCTATTTACTAGTACCAAAGAATAAATAATAGTACTACGTACCTATTTTTAGGTTGGTAGTAGGCATAAGTATAATTTACATTTCGCAGAACACTATCTTACTACAGAAAAGAATGTCTTCAGCGCTATAGCGACTCGCACCTGTCTAGTGTTTGGGTAGAAAATAACGTCTCGGGCGCGGTGGTCTAGTAGCAGTAGTAGGTATGTTGGCAACTACATTGAAAAACAATAAAATAAAATAATGTTTTGTAATTGTAAGTAGGTAGGTAGGTACCTACCAATATCCAACTATCATAATATTAGGTAGGTATAGGTACATACTAAGGTATAAAGTTACTAAAAAGCATTACCTACGTATTTGATAATTTCATTTCTTAGTAGGTACCGTATATATAATTAATTACCTACCTTTTAGACAATAATATTGCACGTACCTAACTTCAATAAGATTGTTTTGAACTAGCGTGAACCCAACCCAATATAATTTTGCGCGCGAAGTAATAGCGCGGCGAGTAGGTACGTTGCCACCGGCCGTCCGCCCCGTGGCGCCGCCCGTGCGCCGCGGCGCGGCGGCGTAACAAGCTGAGGCGAAATTTGATTTTCTGCTGAGGTAATGTAGGCCCTTAATAAAACTAAATTAAAAACAGTCTGGTATAATATAAGCCTTTCCCTAATGCGCGGCTAAACAGGTCCAGACTCAGCTTAATGTCGCTGCCGCCAGAGGGCTGTAACGACGCTGGTTTTCATTCTGAGCCTCCTATTATTACTTGAGCATAAAACTGGTACATACTTGACGACCGATGTGGCGCGGTGGGCGAAGGTCCGCCTGCGACGCAGGAGGTTGCGGATTCGATTCCCGCCTCGGAACAATTGTGTGTACGATCTGCAGATATTTGTTCCGTATGTATTGTATTATGTATATCAGTTATCTAGTACCCATAACATAAGCTCTGCTTACCATGGGGCTAGATAATGCTGTGTGAATTGTTCAGCATTATTTATTTATTATTTATTTACTTGAGCTATAAAAGCGCCGCAGTTGAACAGCTTCCTGATATTAGTCCTAGATATACTGCCACGTTTCAGCAACAGGTCAGCTAAATGCCCGGCCAGTTGTAAGACGATCGCCATCGCTAAGTACGGTACAGCCGCCAGCCAACCAGTTTGTGATGTTTCGAACTTGTATACATCTGGAAATAATAAAATAAATTGCTATAGTAATGCTTGTTTTTAAAATTATATTTATTATCAAGGACTTTTACTGTGCAAAGAAAATTCCTATCATCACCTAAACTTATTAATCCTACTAATATTATAAACGCGAAAGTTTGTAAGTATGGATGGATGGATGGATGTTTGTTACTCTTTCACGTAAAAACTACTGAATTGATTTCTTACCATAATATAGCCTACATATCAGAATAACCCATAGGCTACAATTCATAAAGATATAATGTAGTATATTATCCAAAACATCTATCACCACGCGGCCGCGGGTGAAACCGCGGGGCGTAGCTAGTAACAAATAAAACAAAATTACGCATAGCAGTGAAGTTGTAGGTTTATCTTATGCATAAAAATTTTGAACAATGGTGAATAGCCGATGTTGAATATGGTTCCGCGAAAATGATAACAAGTGTACCTAAATATAATCTATTATAAATTTAGTTCCAGTCATCAGTGTCTCCCTTCGATCTGTGAACTTGGCTTTAGTAATGTTTATTAAAATAAATAAATAAAGAATGCTGGAGAATTCACACTACAGCACACACAACAGTTTTTACTCTTGAATATCGATTTCGAACTAATCGAGGGTGCAGGTTATGATAAGGAGATACCAAATAAAAAAAAACACTAGAACACAACCGCCGCGAGCTACTTGCAGCTCGCACACACCTTAACAACTAGATACACATACATATTTTACCTAGATTTTAGTTATATTATTATGTATTTTTTAAGAATTAGCAAGCTGAAGTGGCAGTGGGCCGGCCATATTTCGCGAAGAACCGACGGCCGCTGGGGCAAACGTGTTCTTGAGTGGAGACCACGACTCGGTAAACGTAGTGTAGGAAGCCCTCCGACCAGGTGGGATGACGACTTGCGAAAGACTGCAGGTAGATGCTGGATGCGGCAAGCTGAAGACAGGGCGCAATGGCGCTCATCGGGGGAGGCCTATGTCCAGCAGTGGACTGATATAGGCTGATGATGATGATGATTATGTATTTTTATTAGTTTGGACTAGTGAACTAATAGTTGTTTTTTGTGTGTGTCTGAAGTTGCAAATAAAGACTCATCTATCTGTTTTATTTAGTAAGGATGTTAAATTTTATGCTTCTACATATGTAGATAAAACAAACGTCGTACCAACGTTTGTTAAAAAAAATTGAGGCAAAGCATTTGAGTGCTCATAGGTAAGATACCGTCTGGGATCTATACACTGGTCAACTCGATGCAGATAGTTTGTAAACAAACCGCCCATACTTAACCAGAAATTCACTCTTGTGTCGCGTCTTTTTATCAAAAGGCGACAAAAGAGTGAAATTCTCAAATCGACAAGTTATATGTAAGGTATGTGTCCTGTCGATTTAATTCTTCAGATTCTTCCTTCAATAAATATTTTTAACAATTATTATAACTGAAACTGACTGCAGGTCTGTTTCAGGATGCGTCAAGCTGAAGACAGGACCCTATGGCGCTCATTGGGGGAGGCCTATGTCCAGCAGTGGACTAATATAGGCTGATGATGATGATAGTAAAATAATGTAGATACCTTTCATAAAAGTAGGCAAGAAGGTAAGCAGGGTGTAGAACCCCCAGTTCTCACTGAAATGGGCCATGACTATAGCCCAGACGGGTGCGGAAGTCAGCATAGCGGACCATGGGTGCCGGATCTTAGACCCTTCTACCGCTTGGGTTCCTCGGGAGTCCTGAAAAACGGAAACATATCAATTAATCTGTCACATAAGTCAACTAATTACCTATGCATCTGCCGAGTTCACAATAGTTAGTCTACAATACAAATGCGCTTTATTGCACATCAAGACAGAGGAAAAAACAGTAAAGATACAGATGCACAATGGGCGGCCTTATCGCTAAGAGTGATTTCTTCCAGTGAACTCTCTGTTCTACTTTAGTGAAGGTTCAAATTATAGAAATACTACACTAGGAAAATTAGATTTCTTTGGACGATTATATGGATATAAAAAATGGAAGGTACGCATGCGCTTATTGAGTTCCACTGAAGGGCAAATTTCGTCATCAGCATCACCAGCCTACATTAGTTCACTGCTTGACACAGGCCTCCCCTAATGAGCTCCATAGCGCCCTATCTTCAGCTTGTCGCATCCAGAATCTACCTGCAGCCTTTCGCAGATCGTCCATCCCACCTGGCCGGAAGGCGTCCTACACTACATTTACCGAGTCGCGGTCTTCACTCAAGAACACGTTTACCACAGAGATTGTCGGTATAGATATCAGTATTGTCGGGTATGGGCAAACTTACTTGGATGTATTTTAATTCGGCCGGCGTAATGCGTGGGTCTTTCTCCGGGGATTCCTTCACGACTATCCACCATATCGTGGTCCATATTAAGCCTAATAAGCCTGAAATAGACATAAAAACATTATATTGACTTTTCAAGCTAATATTGCAATAAAATTTAGAGACTCTGATGTCTTTACTTTTAACCAACGAGATGACTTTGTGATAAGTAACACTTAATATTATAAATGCGAAGCTTTGGATGTTTAGATGGATGGATAGATGGTACATTATGTTTGTTATCTTCTTCACGTCAAAACTACTAAACGGATCGGGCCCTAACTTTGCATACATGTAGTTTCTAGGCTTGGAAAAATAAATAATCATATGTATATAATAAAAAATATAAAAAAATATCCTATGTTAACTCATCTGTGAGATAAAAATAAGTAGCCTATACAATACAATACAATAACTCTTTATTGCACACCAAACAACATAAAAGATACACAAGACAGGAAAAGAAAAACAAATACAAAATATGCTGTACAATGGGCGGCCTTATCGCTAAGAGCGATCGCTGCCAGGCAACCTTTGGATGGACATGAAGTGCTAGAACAAGTATAGACGGTGGCGTGTAATACAGAAAAATATTTAATAGGGACATACATAAAATACCTACTGATATACATAGCTATGAGTATAAATACATACATAAATATATAATATAAATAAAAAATATAAAAATACACATATAAATATATAATATAGGTATGATGTATATATACGATGTATATAAATATATCAATTAACAGTTTGATGTTGAGGTAAGAAAGTGTTCATAGACCATATGTTTGAATATACGGAGAGACTTGGCTTGTCGTATAGAAATGGGTAGGGCATTCCACAGTTTTATGGCATGTACGGTAAAGGATGAGCTATAGGAATGGAAGGGGCGAGGAGTTTTTAGTTGAAGAGTGATAATCTTAAAACTTTTCTATAGACACAACGCGTGTGAAGCCGCAGGCAGAAACTAGTAACGCATAAAGCTCTCTTTATCAATATAATTTTGCAAATAATCGAGAACCCTGACGACTTTAAGCAGGTCTTTTAAACCAGCACAAATAGAACGACTTTCGTAACATGGGAATGGCTACACCGATTTTTGACTAACACAAAACAATAACCCTAATAACACTAGTATTAGAAAACATAAGCTTTGCTAGTCTTGGAGCTAGATGATGCTGTGTGGTTTTCCAGCATTATGTATTTAATTTAAAACACACGCACAATTCCTGACTAGAAATACAAGACAAAAATAGATTACACGTCCCGCCTTGTAGGCTAGAGCTTGTTAAGCGTAACTCCCACTATCCACTATGCCATAATTATGTATAGTAAATTACCTAATAATTTCAAAGATTTGCCTGTTTAAAGCAAACCTGTTTAAAACTAGATTCAAACACTGGCTATTTAGAAAATTAGTTTAAAGTTCAGATAATTACTTTTAATTTTTAAGAACTGGTTGTCTTTTCCATCTCGCTTTTTTTGTTCTTATTGTTATACACCTGTTATTATTAATTTGTTTTTATTGTAATTTTTCTACTTGAATTTAATGTTATTTAGAATCATTATAATTCATAGATACTATACATTTATATAATAACATAAGCATCCATATTTTGCAGAAGGAAGATGATGCATTCTTTGCTAAGCTTGTGTATAGGTAAATGAGTGTGTATGCTATTCCATATTTATCATATACCACGATCCGTGATACCCGTTGTTTTAATACTTATTAATACAACGGGTATCACGGATCATGGTCACGGGATGACCGAGTCATCCCGTGACCAACACAGTGTGTAAATCTGTTGAAACGTCGGGAAAAATAGGTAAATAAACGCGATAAATACCCGTTGTATTAATACTTATAAATATGTGTTCAGATCGCGTAAGTTTAAAAGTATTTATGCTATTCCAATTTAACCTTTATTCTCACTCACCAAAGACATAAAATATCCCCGGCCAGCCAGTATAATGCGCTAGTAAGGAACATATCGGCATAGAGACGACCGTGCCTGCATAGCTACCACTGAATGCGAAGGTGGCAAGACGAGCTCTTTCTTGTGCCGGCGCCCATCGCGCCCATACTGCGTGGATGCATGGATATGTAACTCCCTGGAAAAAACAAGCTTTATTAAATCATACCTAATAGATAGATCATTTATTCAATTATAAATACGTTTTTTATTTCAGTTCGCACTAATTTTAAAAGCAAGACTTGAACTTTAGTTAGTTTATAAATAAATAAATAAAGCTGGACAATTCACACAGCATTATCTAGCCCCATGGTAAGCAGAGCTTGTGTTATGGGTACTAGATAACTGATATACATAATACAATACATTACATAGATAGATATTTTTTACAGTATGTATTATATTATCTGTGATTATACATAGAATTTGGCCACCAATTTATGTTCAGGTGTAGAACATAAGGCAGCTTAATTTTTATGAATTAAACTCCAGCGTTTTTACAAATGACAAGTCTGAATAGTGAAGTGAGTGTCGAGAGAGGATTAGTATTTTTTTAAAAGCATAGACGCGAAGCGCGTGGCTTTAACAGTTTTTATAATTTCTTAGTCTATTAACTCTCAAAATTACTAATCTAAATTAATAATTATCTTAGTAACTTCAACGTCGTATTTTCCCTTTAAACGTCCGTTTCGCAGAGTGAATAAATATAAAACGGCGCTAGAGTCAAAGATTTTCGACTCGTCACTAGATTTCGTGGCTCAGATGGAGAGTCGTCCCTGTAGACGAACGTCACGGGTTCAAGTCCCGTCGAAAACGATTTTTTTGGGATATTATTTAAAGAGCTGAACCCCGCGGCCCATCTATTAAAAAAACCGCATCAAAATCCGTTGCGTAGTTTTAAAGATCTAAATACACAAAGGGATAGATAGACAGCGGGAAGCGACTTTGTTTCATACTATGAAGTGATTTCTTAAATACTTACATACTTTCTTACATACATACTTAAATATAAAAATAAAACAACCAACCTCAAACAATCCCTCGATAACCCGCACTGCGATCAGCAGTCCGGTACTCGTGTGTGCAAGAAGCGGCGTGAAGAGAGTCAGCAGGGATGTCACTCCGATGCCTATCGCGAAAACCCTGGAATTTGAACAAATACATACATTTATTTATTGTTAATGTAAAGTAAGTAAAGTAAAGTAAAAAATCATTTATTTCTTTAGGCTTACAAAATAAGCACTTAGACAAGTCATATTTTAAATATAAATTATTATCAAATAAAATTATTTTACTGTTCACTTCATTTTTTGTCCACTAGTGGAAGAAGTGAAAAGAAACCACTAGCATGTTCATCTCTTATATGTCTAATACATGGTTATTTGCCTATTTTAAGTCTAAATATAATATGATTCTATACATGTCAATATTTAAGTAAAGCTATGCACAACAACAAATTACTTACTACATACTATTGTCGGTGCGAAACTGAGCGACATCTGGCCAAGCATTAACATCATTGAGATAATCATTTATGGAGTAGAAAGCCTTCTTGATGAGATTTAGTTTTATGTAATTTTTAAATTTACGAATAGGGAGCTCAGTTGCTTCAGATGGAAGCTTATTATAGAAGCGCACGCTATTGCCCATAAATGATTTCCCTACCTTGTGTAATCTAAATGATGGGATGTGTAACTTGTTCTTGTTTCTTGTATTTCTATTGTGAACATCACACTTTTTCATAAGGCTATCCTTATTTTTGTGGGTATACATTAAATTTTCATAGATGTATTGCGATATTACAGTCAGAATATTAATGTTTTTAAATAATTCCCTCAAAGAATCTCGTGGCTTTAATTTATAAATAGCGCGTACCGCCCTTTTTTGAAGAACAAATATGGTCTGGATGTCAGCTGCCTGTCCCCAAAGCAAAATACCATAAGACATAATACTATGGAAGTAACTAAAATAAACTAACCTAGCTGTGTCTTCATTGGTAATATATCTAATTGTTCGAACTGCATAAGCTGCTGAACTAAGTCTACCTCAGTCTACGTCTTCAGCATTATTTTTGTTGGGAGTTCTCTTACATTCGGTAGCATGAATTTTATACATTTAGTTTTTTTAGCATTGAGTAGTAGGTTATTGGCGGTGAACCAATCTAGTATTTGTGAAAGCGAATTATTTACATCGTCATAGTTATATTTATTTCTATCAACTTTAAAAATCAATGAAGTATCATCAGCAAATAAGACTATATCACAAAGATTTCTTGCTAAAAATGGAAGATCATTTACATATACTAAAAATAAAAAAGGACCTAATATTGATCCTTGCGGGACGCCTAGTTCAAGTTTTGATCCTCTAGATCTTTCTTTACCAATATCTACCTTTTGAACTCTATCAGCTAAATATGATTGCATAAGGTCCAGTGCCTTGTTATTAATTCCATAGTGTTCCAACTTCCTAATTAGTGTACCATGATCCACGCAATCAAAAGCCTTAGAAAGGTCACAGAATACACCAATAGCGTTTTTTGCTTTATCCCAGGCATCTAATATATGCTTTAATAGAACTGTGCCAGCATCGGTTGTCGATCTACCCTTGGTGAAGCCAAACTGATTTTTATGAAACAGCCTGTGAAGGTTGAAGTTTGAAGTCAACTGAGTAAGTATAATTTTTTCGAAAATTTTACTTATTGCAGGAAGTATTGAAATTGGCCTGTAATTGGCCGGATATGGCTACCAGATTTGTAAAGAGGCACCGGTTTACTACATTTCATAAGATCAGGAAAAACTCCTGCGTCTACACAATTATTGAAAATATGGGCCAAGCAGGGAGCCACTTCCTTAATAATTGAACTTAGTACTTTCGTTGAAATGCCCCAGAGATCCTCAGTATTTTTGATGTTTATAGATTTAAAAGTTTTTACAATGTTATTACCATTTACGTGACTAAAGATAAAGACTTCCTTACATTTCTCAACAGATGATTCTAATAATTCAACCGCCTTTAAAGCTGAGGAATTGAGAGACCGGGTTACAATTTTAGGGATATCAGCAAAGAATTCATCAAAAGCATCTGCAATATCTTTTTCATTTATAAGAATTGAATTATTAACTTTTAACTTTATTTCTTTCGCTCTTTATTCTTCGGCTTTGATTTACCAGTTTCGTTATTTATTAGTCTCCATGTAGCTTTAATTTTATTAGATGAGTTTGTTATTTTATTCTTCAAAAATAGGCATTTTGCTGTGTTGCAGACTTTCTTAAATGTTTTCGAGTAGTTATTTACATACAAAAGAAACGCAGGGTTATGTAACATAGCTTCTCTAGCACCATATAGATCGTATAGCCTATTCCTACTTCTGTAAATGCCGGGAGTGGCCCAATCAGTAAACCGGACCCTATCTCTAACTGTGCATGTTTTAAGTTTGAATACTTCATTGTGTTCTTTGTTTATAACATTAAAAAGTCTGTTAAATAAACCATTAGGGTCATCAGAACAAGGTATATTAGCTACTGCTAGATCTACTTTACATTTAAATTTACTAATACGGCTCTCTGTGATAGGCCTGTGGGCATATTCCTCAACTGTTTTTTTATCATTCAAATTATTAATAAAATTAACACTCTGACCATAATGGTCTGATTTGAAATGCTTAATTACTGCTTTGTTAGTTGGAGATTGACTGCAGTAAATATTATCTAAACAAGTGGCAGAAGTTAGGGTTACCCTAGTCGGATCATTAAAAAGGTGTTGTAAGTTAAAGCATTTGAATAAATTTATCAATCTATCAGCGAGAGGATTTGCTAAAATATCTATATTAAAATCACCACAAACAATGAGATCCTTCCTACAAGTAAATACTTTTAGCATAGCTTCTTCCATAGTACTTTCAAAGTCTACCTGATTTGCGTCGGGAGGGCGGTACACACACACTATGATATGTCGCTCCAGTTCCACACAAGAAAGTTCAATAGTTCTCTCAATACTAAGTTTAACAATATCTTTCCGTTCTTTACATTTAAGACTATTTTTAACTATAATCAGAGAGCCACCACGTATTGCAGCTTTTCTTTTATAGGAACTTGCAAGACAATAGTTATGATAAAAGGGAAGTAACTGATTTTTCACAATCCAGTGTTCTGTTATGCACATAACATCTACATTTAAATAATTTAAAAATAGTTCTAATTCTAGAACTTTGCTGGGTAAGCCTTGTATATTCTGATGGACTATATGAAATGTATTTGGCTTTCCCATTGTCGATGTACATATAAGTACTATTTAACGAATTCATTACGGATGTGAGCAGGTTAACTTCTCTCTGTCAATGTACCCTATTTGTGTTGGAAGGACACCAACGTTTTATCCTTTAACGAGGGACTATATCATCATCATCATCATTATCAGCCTATAGTAGTCCGCAGCTGGACATAGGCCTCCCCTAATGAGCGCCATAGCGCCCTGTCTTCATGCTTGCCGCATCCAGCATCAGCTACCTGCAGTCCTTCGCAGGTTGTCATCCCGGCCATCCTACGCCACTAGGAACTATATACTACTAGCAGCCTAACTACATGCGTAATGTATTCGTCAAACTACGATAGTTTTAATAACGTTTAAAGGTTATTTCTATCCCAAGAAAACAGTTTCATGGGATAAAAAGTAGCCTATGTTTGATTAAGGCTACATTTATGCAAAATACCAGCCTGATCCGTTTTGTAGTTTTGGCGTGAAGAAGTAACTTCCATCTAATCTAAACATTCAAACTTATATCCTTAAAATTAAATCTATCCATCTAAACTAAACATTCAAACTTACGCATATATAATATTAGCCTAGTTAATAAGATTGGCGGTTCTATTCTGTCGAAACTACTTAAGACATAACTCACAAGACACTGTGGGCTTACGTTTAAGATTCGTAATTGTAAAATTTTATACCCTGGTAGAAAGGTATCCTGAGCTTATTTACTTAAATGGCATTGGGTCTTTATGATAAAACCTAGAGCCTTCAAACAAATGCCTGTGACGAACGACCTCATGATCTTTGCAGCCTTCAAACCATCCGATTACGATTGCTAAATGTATTCACATCAACAGTCACGCATTTTTACATAACAAGAGAATGTATTTATAAATCTCTTACCTAACATTTTAGACCGGTAATTTTGTTAAATAAACACTTGTTGTTTTTTTTCTTCAGAATCTTATAATAAATGATAATTTCACGGTCACGTATATTTTTACACTTAGAGTAAAAAAGTATATACATATTCCACCTCTGAATTTTGTTATACAAAGTAAAACCGGATATACATAATTATCTCGGGTCTTCTGCTATTGCGGAAGGTTAAAATTGTTAAGAAGGACGGAATGGATAAATAAATATGTATGTTGATCTTTAATTTGCAAGTCTGCGAATACTTCAATCACATTTCAAGATCAATATTTAAACCTTTTGCGATTTTATGCTCAGTAGACGTGGAAAAAGACCAACAGGAATAAGACTATAATGAGGCAACTGTGTTTGGTTGGACACTTTTTTTGTCACTGTCAAAGAAAGGAAAATAATTGTTAATCTGAGCTTCAAATTATGAACATTATTTAATTTTTGCACCAGAGCCTAGTTCGTTATATAGCAGGGTGTACCACGTGCAGGTAAGGTTGGCTTGTGAGACAAGATGTTAGAGCCCCCCTACACCAATTAAGGTCGTATTTCAAGCCAGATAAGAACCACACTCGAAATCAGCTTGTGAAAAGCAGTATTGTTGAAAGTCTAAGCAGATGACGCAACAATGTACGGGTAGAAGCTGATTCCGTGATACTTATATTAATTATGTTACGCACGACTTTATAAATATTGGAGAAGCTACACAAGGCTATTTGTAGAGCTGATAATAGAGGACATAAATATAAATAAATAAATAATGCTGGACGCACTACACAGCATCATCTACCCATAACACAGACCACCAAGCTAAGCAGAGTTTGTGTTATGGGCACTAGATATATAATACAATACATTACATATTTTTTATCATACATAGAAAACGACCAGAACATCCCGAAAAAACATCTACAGATCGTACAAACATTTGTCTCGATGTCGAGAAGGTGGCGGGAATCGGACCCGCCACCTTCTCCGTCGCAGGCGGACGTTCACCCACCGCGCCAAAGAGGTCGTTGTCGAAGGAGGAGGAATGGGGGTAAAAGCGTAGTGTCGTAAGGCTGGAACAAACCTGTTACCTCCTATTTTAGCAGCCAACCATCCACCAGGCAGCTGCGTCACGATGTACCCGTAAAAGAACGAGGAAAGCACCAGTCCTTTGGTCTGCGAGCTCCAGTCGAATTCTGGGACCTGGAACATAAGTAAATACATAAATCATGAGATATAAGGTTTTATTTTGTTATGTTTTTAAGTACAATAAAGTGTACATTCATTAATTCAATGAGGGATTAGAGCTAGAGTGAGCTGAGAGTATAATAGCTAAATATTAGTTGATAAACTGATACGAAGTCTACTTAAAACAAAAAACACATATAATATAGAGACAATAATAATCACACTAATATTATAAATCCTACAGTTTGAATGTTTGTTACCTATTCATGTCAAAACTAATAGGCTCCATTATTATCGCATAAATCAGACCACAAAATATAAATACTGTTTAAACGTTTCCATATAAACAACGTGTGCGAAGCCGCGCGCAGAAACTAGTGTAATATAATACTGGACTATCCATACAGCATCATCTAGCCACAAGCTAAGCAGAGCTTGTATATGAAGATCACAACATACATATTTAATAATAATAATTTGGAAGTCTCCTTATTACGTAAATCTGTTTGATTTAATTTGCAGAAAGTTTTTGGTCAATCAAATAATCGCGTTCGAGATTAAATTAATTTATTGATTTGATGACACATGAAATCGATCAAAATGAGTAGGGTGTTTTTCCATTTGCATGCTTACCTAATCAATAAACACATTTTTTTTTATAGGTAAGCAGTTTTAATAATTAAGTGAAATGTTTTTTGGACTTTTTCCTCAGACTTTGCAGCTAAGGCCTGGTGAGAAAAAATCCCAAGTTACCTGGTCTTAATTGACAGTTCATCATGATCATTAGCGGAGGCCTATGACCACTGCTGGGCATAGGCCTCGCCTAAATGACGGTTTGAGTCCCCCCGGCTCGACACCCTCCCCTCTAAACGCCTCACGTCGCTTGCTCAAAGAACACACAACGTTCACGTAATTTAAAGAAGTCCCAAAATCGAGAAAAAACTCTGAGAATCATAACTTATTGTTTCGTTTCGCAAGTGAAAGTAAAGGTCACTGACACCATCGCGATAAAACTGCCAATGACTACGCCAATTATAATCTGTTAACAGAATCTCTATGTAAATGAAAAGCTTATTCTCGCATTCTGTTTCCTTATTTCAAAGTGAAATTAGAACTGTTTAATTCAGGGTTCAATGACCGACTTGTTATGTAAATAGATAAGTTTATCACGGTTCCTTCTAAGTAAGTTCCAAGTCGATGTTTCCAGAAGAAAATTACCATATCAAAGTACAGAGTCTGTCAAGAGTCAACAAGACGAATCGGCACAATTTCAATATTGCTTTTGAATAAAATATGTAAAATGGAAATTATTTGTGTTTCAAATTATAAAACAGTACAAAGTAGGAACTAATAAAAATTGCAATTCATATTTTAAAAGTAATGCGATCTGAACACTTAATTATTATTGTACTTAACGACAGTGTAAACCTGTTAAAATGTTGGGAAAAATAGGTAAATAAACGCGATAAATACCCGTTCAATAGTACTTATTATAGCATTAGTACAATAGTAGTACTTAAAAGTTATAATTAATTACAATTAAATTACGAAATATGAGAAAGCTTACGAAATTAACAGCGAGAACACAAATAGGCTACATCAGCATTAAATGCTTCATTTAATGAATTTTAATGAAAATAAACACAACGCTTTTGGAAAGTTCGTTCGTCTCGCGTCTTCAATAGTTCTTATTTAATTTAATTATGAATGAAGTACCTACAAGTAAGTCATTTATTACATTAGGTAGATATTATCATAGATGAAGTTGTTTTTATTTGTCCATGATATTATGATGACGTTTCACCAAATATGTAACCAATAATCCTTGAAAATAACTCCATTTTTACGTGCCCATAAAACAAATACAGTCTAAGTGAATTAAGCCTTCGGTGAATAAAGTTTTATAGTCGCCAAGCCCAGTAACTTGAAGTGCCCGTTGATTTTTATAACGCCATTGTTATAAATCGTAGTGTTTCAATGGAAGTTAAAGGTAGAATGTCTGAAGGTAGGACCACATTCTTCAAAATATAGCGAGTTAACTTCGCCTTCATTCTACAATTCACTTTACATTCTAAAAATTATTAATTTAAAAAGATTACAATGCTGGACAATCTACACGGCAATCATCTAGCCCCAACGTAAGCAGAGTTTGTGTCAGGATGTACTCTAATCTGAATTAGTAGTTCTATTTTTAAGTACTACTTTAGTTACTTATTTCTAGCTACCTGTAAATTGTTTGCAGCCGTCTGCAGTTACTTCAATTGTTTCAATTGTAAATAATAGTTCCTATCTGTTTATATTATTTCAATGTAAGAAAGTTACAATTAAATAATAGAAATGTTAATTAAGATCTAAAATATACATACTTCCTTTACGAAATATATAATAATGTTTGATTTAACTAAGAAAACACCCAGAACACCGGAAACAAATATTTGAAGAGGAATAGAACTAGCAATCTTCTACGTCGTAGGCGGCCCTAGCTGATCTACCCGCTGCGTCAAAGGGTCAAAGATAAATTGGGACAAGCTGTGAAAATGCCTGTCAATTCTTGGCGATAGCTTCGAATACATCGGTCATCTTGCGAGCACGGTCGTTATAAAGCGAAGCGAACGACACGCCGCCGCCGAGAAGTAAAAACCAGAAGGGACCCGATAAATACTCGATATAGCTTGTTGGAATAGCAAGGTGAGGACGTAATACGGATGGAACGCATGGTTGAACATGTATAGGTTGGGTTGGCACTGCTGCTATTAACTATATTAGCTATGCTGACATACACAATACAATACAACTCGTTTGTAGTACAATAAGGTTATCTGGAAGCGTTCTTACTACATCATCCTCCGCTGTATCCAGTGCTGGGACATAAAGCTCTCTACATATATGCTTACTGACACTTTTCGTTTCGAGTCTCTAAGAAATAGATGTCAAGAATTATTTTCATCCAAAGAACGGTTCCGTCAACGTTCGCTTTGTGCCGGTATTCGTCAACATCGTAATTCGTTTTTCAAAGAAGACCTCCTGACCTCTTACTTTTCGTAACAAAGTTTGACTAACTAGAAAATGTGTGAAATATCAGAATGTCTGAGAGAGTAATATGTTCTGAAAACTCACTTATGCTAACCCATTACTGTGTGTGATTGTTTTTTTTTCTGAAATTAAATGCCACTCTATACTAGTCTAGTACCTTACCTACAAAAGCTTATTTAGTGCTTAAATGCCCATGAATCCTGAGAGCCCATTATGTTTAGTAGGTACTTAGCGAAACTGCTTAAAATTGAGAAGAAAATAGCTTATTTCGATTGCGCCGGGGACCAGAATACAGCCTTTTTATCGATGAATTTTATGGGCAATAAATATTTTAGCCGTGAAAATTCATATGATCCTGATAACAGCTATGGTAGAGCAAGGGATCATGAATATTTCGTTGAACGAAGTACCACCGCAGGAGTGAAATTGGTATCGCAGCAGAGATATTACCGAAAATTTTCAATCTACCTTCGTGATAATAATTTAATAAATATTCTAGTATTATAGCTACTTTCGTGCAATGAGATGTCTCTTGAAATATCCTTTAGGAGTTAGGTAATTCGCGAAGTTAAATCCGCTCCACTCACGTTCAGAGAAGATTACCATACGATCCTTATCATGTCACCGACCACCGCACCGTATACTGCATATTTCGTACCTACAGTGCAGTGTGCCTACACTTATCTCATACTTTCGATTAACAAATAAAGTGGGCATAGCAAACGCCATTTTTTTGCTGAAATAATCTACCTTACACGCCATAACGGCCACTGCAATTTTTAATTGAATAACAAAATGGACAGTAAATTTTTTTTTGTTCTTTCATATTTTTAACATTTTTTAATTGTAACTACAACCAAGGCGTAGTTTTAAGAGATTTATGTAAAAAAAAATGAAATAATAATGAAAAGTAATTATGTGAGAGTATGTGCTAGCTTAGCTTAGGCTAAAATTAGATTTTTAAGAGATGTTGCATTGGTAGAGCACACAAGCAAAGCTCGTAGTTTAAGCCACCCTGGCCGAAAACGTGCTGCTGGGTTTCGCCGGGCCACTATGACGACTTTGTCGTCCGTTTTCTCGTAAATTTGTTTCATATTAGCTTATGATATCATACCAAAAAGAGCGAGACAAAACAGTCGACAAATTTTGTAGCGCAAACTGAATCATCATGAAAGACAAAGAGGATGAGAACTCACCATAGCAATGGTTCCATTCTCTAGCTCAGTTTCCACAGGCTCGGTCATGGCGACCACAGCGACGGACAGGTTCACTCGGAGTGCGTATACGTTGAAGAACCCGAAGAAAGCCAGCAGTGCCACCACCAGCCGCCGCCGCCGCCAGAATCTCCATGTCAGCTGGTGTTCTTTTGATGGTTCTCTGAAAAATAAGATATGAGATTATAAGAGAATGATATAGATTCAGTTTCAATTTAGTTGGCGGCGGCGGCGCGTCCCTTTGTGTCACACCGCTGAGCTTGCGCAGTGCATGCCTTTTCCATAGAAACAAATCAAAACGAAGCCGCGGGCTGAAACTAGTATATCATAATACTTATCGCCCTAGCCCCATGAGGGAACCCACCAGAGGAACAGTAGCTTCCTTAGGTGTACTTATTTTAACACGTCTACTGCGGCGGCAAGATTGCTGATCACCAATCCTGCCAACCGTCGTAATTATAGCAAAATCCACTTTCATATGCTGGCTGATGACAAGAGTCTTGCATTTTCGGGCCATTGTTAATAGCTTAGTTATCAACCCAATTTGATAAATATTGGGTAAAGGTTAGATAAACAACGGCTACTTTGACGTCAGTAGCTTTTGTTTGAAGCACCGTAATATTGCACGTAGGTGTTAGCTAGATAACAACAAAGCGAGTATCAAATCGATTCTGTGACTGTTTATCTTTGTCCATTTGTTTTGACAGCGATGGCGATCGATGGGGTATAGAAATCTATTGTTGCGAACTTTACACTGACGACGTATTAAATAAGGTGTTTTATGGGCATCTATTGTAACACGATGCCATCAATGTGATGAATTTTGTTTTCATAAGCGCTTAGGTGAGTACAGCCGATTCCTCGAGTATATCTTTCAAATTAATATTTTTTCAATAGCTTATTGGATTCATTTTGAGCAGAGCACTGACCTGTTCCGTATCAATGATATTTTGAGCATAATATTTTGGGTTTGTAAGGGGCTGTTTCTTAATAATGTGCGTGAGGGTCGAAAGGAGGGTGTTCGGAAAAAATCACGAAATATCACAAGGGACGGGGTGTAGAGAGATTCATGTGTATTTATTTTCATTTAGTTTAAACCAAATACACAGTATTTTTAAAAACGATGCTTAATTTTTCAAATTTAATTAATTTATACCTTGTAGGTATTACAATTGAAACACTTCAGCTAGCTGACGACTGTTGCGAACAATATACAGGTAGCTCAACTGATCCATATCTGTAATAATTATAACCTGTATAAAGATGAAAGAAGAATTCAGATTTTTTAAATATTAAGTTGTATACATGTGATTTTGGATTAGGGAAGCGTAATCTAAAACCTCACCGAGTATCACCATGGTAAAAAAGGAGTATTAAAATTTAAAAAAAAATAATAATAATAAGCTCATTAATGAACGTTCTCTAAGAGACTGGCTTTTAACCAGTTTTAGCCATGTGGTTAAAACTGCCTACCCAGCCACGATAGGATTGGAGGAATTCTTGCCTTAAACGGTCCTAATGCCAACAGCAAACAGCTACATTTACTTAGCTCTATGTGGATTACTGCGACTAACCTTGAAGGGAACCTTTTATAGAAAGTCGCTAATATGTTACTAAGCTACTCGCTTTCGCTTTGTGTTGCGTTTCGTTACACTTGAACTTGGCATTGATAAGGTTTTGCGCATAAATGCGGTAAGTACCTAGGGAAATTAAACGAGTATTAAGTAACATAAATTCGATAGACCTAATGGAAAAGTGGAGAACAGAAAATGTCTTCTAGCTTCAATAGTGAATTTTAAGTGTTTAAGCAACGTCTTTTTTATCACAAAGTAGCATTCTATGAACTTTTTTTTACTCAATCTTTTGTGAGGAGGTTTTTTGCTTAAATAAAGCTCCTATTTTATAACATGCTTTCAGCTGTATAACTTTTTTTCCATCTTTGAGGATTTTTGAGAATTTAAGACTCTGCACAGCTTGCTGTGTGTTATACAGCTGAAAGCATGTTATAAAATAGGAGCTTTATTTAAGCAAAAACTACTAAGGCTAAGAGTATTATTTTAAAGCAATTTAATATTCTTCAATAATGCTCCATGCATTAGAATGACAATTGATAAAACCTATAGATTGTTAGCAACAGTCTGCAGGTAGTTCAATCGTTTCAATTGTGAATACTAGTTCTAATTTTTTATATTATTCATAATAGTAAGACTGTTTAAACGTGTACATCGGTGTTTTATTCATGTCAGGTGCTTTTAATAATTTATATAGATTTTTTTTACAGCCTTTATCTGTACCAACATAATACTGAGAAGAATGTTTACAGGTAATTAGTAGTATAACTTGCGTTATCCATCCGAGAATCGTAATGAACCAAAAACCATGGAAACGTATTAAAATTAATGGTGGAACGAAACGAAAAGTATTGAGAGAATATTTCAATATAACTAGCTGTTCAGACAGTCAAAATGTGTCCGATACTCAAAATAATGAAGACATCAATGATGAGCCGTAATGTTCCAGTGTATGTTGTAGCCAATCGTTAGTGGGGAATAATAGGCAGGGTTCCGTGACTTTTTTGATGGACAAAATCAACCTACTTTGTATTTCATCATCATTAGCCTATATTAGTCCACGGCTGGACATAGAACTCCCCCAATGATCGCCATAGCACCCGTGTATTTGATGTGAACCAATTCGTTGTACGAGGATCTACCCAGCTGTAAAATCAGGCTGCGATGATGATGACGGTGAAGGTCGGTCTTACAAACTGAAGCAGGCAAGATAAATTCCAACATAGGTAGGTATATAACCCGAATTAACAACTTATGCTTAGGACCCAAACAAAGCTCTACAATTATTCCGTTCGTGACTAGCATTCAAATTTAAAGCCTGCATTCGTTCCAAGGTCATTCTTCCCCTTTAGTTTCTAAAGTATTACCTACCGTGCATTGAGTGCTAACATAGTAACTTATAGCGAATCTGTGCCACCTGAGATTATTGACCTTCTGAGAATCAACGACCTGTCGGCATAGAACCATGAAGTTTAAGACCTGTGTGGAAATCAGATGGGAGCCAGTCGCGCATAGCGGATGAAAGTTGGTAAGCCTGAGTAATGTGGTCTCAATTGTAAGACGGAAAGAAGTTATTTTGCTTTGATGTTATGTTTAGTATTCAGGTTTGTACCTGAATACTAAACATAAGACAACATGACATAAGTAGAGATACTAAAAGTAGATACTAGGATTCAAAAGAGCTAGTACACTAGTACAATAGCTAGTACAATACAAAAAATCTTTATTGTACAGATCATTATAAAATACATTACATGCGACAAGTACAATGGGCGGCCTTATCGCTTAGAAGCGATCTCTTTCAGGTTTTAATGCAAGGATCTTGTTGAAAGTTTTATTCGAGGAATTATATATTGGAATACGTACAAAAATATTTCCAATTATAGCCACTAAATAATAATGGGAGACTATAAAAGAAATCCGCAGAACTTTCTATTTTCGGAAACTCTGTAAACAATCACCTCAAGGGACCCATTCAAATAGATGCTCCTTTCCATGTCATAAGTCGTTAAACAAATCCTGTGGCGGTATTAATTCGATGGGCAGACAGTGATGTATCCAGGTTTGAGAGTTTATCTATTTTAAAGAGGAATAACGAAGAAAATTTTCTTAAAGGCTTTTTCAGATTCAAAACACAATTTGTGCACACAGAAGCATTTTGCTGAATAATATGAAAAATAAAATTCTTTATTTTCATGTAATTGTATTACTTAAAAGAGCTTAAGGACAGAGCGGAGTAAACGAGATTAATTTGGATTGTATGGACCCTATGCACAGTACAGGGAACAGACTATGAATAATTGTGGTGTAGATTGTGAAGATCCAAAAAAATTACAAATAAGTACCTAACCTATCTCAACCCAAACTAAAAAAAAATACTTAAAAAAAACCACGAAGAACACTAAGATAAATTTGCCGTAGAAGAGGAATTAATCCATTAGGAAATTCGCGAAATAAGATTGAAGCCAAACTTTTCTTCGCAGTCTCGCGCAATGCTACACGTTATTGCGACATTTCTATTATTTTGTATTCTTTTTATTATCAAATTGTATCATTATGTAGTCTAATATTTAATTTAATCAGATTTTACTGCGACATTTATATTATTTCTGTTTTATGGTTTGTAAATCCTAAATACATAATAATTACAGATGCATTGGAATCCGAACAAAAATCAAGTTTCATTTGGAGTCCTTCATTGCAACACTTGATGATATAAGTGGAGATAGAGCCGGCAGTAAAAGGGGGTTCATCTAACCACTTACTCCCCTCTCTGTAAACTAAGGGGGGTTAATGTCAACCGACCTAATTAGGTTGTGACCCAGTTAGTATTTTAATGTTGTACCAAATCATTTAATTTCACCGATTTATGAGCACAGTTTGATTTAATAGCATTGTGCGAGGGTTTATAATGATTTATTTAAATTATCGCGTGCGGGTAGCTGTGAACTGCGCAAGAACGCACAATTAAACTAGGTATAACAAGTTTGTTTCATAGGTTGCTAGTTTTTGCCCTCGGCTTCGCACGTGTTGCAATATAAAGTAGCCTATGTCCTTCGTGATCGTTGCTAAATTTGAATAAGATTATTTCAGTCGTTTAGGCGTGAAAAGGAGAGTCGGGCAAAGAGGCCGACAGAATTACTGTGGGATGGATTTCTATTAGGTAAGTAGAAAAGTTTTCATGATATCGTACAAGGTTTACGATTTCGCGAAAATGTTCCGTAACTAAATCCCTTTGAGGACCAGGCGACGATATTGCTTCGGAAATTTGAAGCTCTCAGTAACCGATATTCTGTATATTCATTGACCACATTTCCGACCACACCGGATCAGATTTAATTGTATCAATTGAGAAACTGGTTTTGGGTAGTCTAACGACTAGTTTTTCAAATTCATTTACTTATTATGTGGTTTCAAAAAACAAGTTTTACTGCCTAGCTTAGCTAGATAGAAGAACGAATTGAGAACCTTACTGTAACTATACGATTCGCAAACCTAAATATTTTTTGTATACAAAGGAGTTACAAAAGCCAAGAAATATTGGCGGAAAATAGTTTACGTCATTGGTATCATCGAAGCGAAGCACAGACGAAACAATATTTGGTTTTGAAAGGTTTCATTTATAATTTAGTTGTCTCTTTCGTTTCTGATACAAATGTAAGAATAATAATAAATAAGAATACCTACTTAAAATATATTTATTTCATAAACAGAACTATCTACTCAATAATAATAAATACTATTATTCGCTCTACATTGGAGATTATGCGTTGTTGAAGTTTGTGTTTTAGTTTTTATTGATAGGCTTGCTGTTTCCTTTTTAAAGTCATTTAAAACGGGATATTAACCATGATTTGATTTTTGAGTTATCCAATATTTCGGCACAGTTTCCTGCGCCATGATTACGAAATAACTGAAGGCACTGCGACTGCGAGTAATTAGTTGATAACCAATGAATGCAAGTGGCGGTATATGTTCGCATGAACTTGGACAGCTTCATGAAGAACGGTGACACCCACTCGTACGGAACGCGGAACGCAGAAAAGCTGGCGACCATCGCGCGCTCTCTCACGAAGTCCTCAAAAGTGACTCATGTGATGGGTCCGGCAGTATACAACAAACTCTCAGACTCTGTCACATCCGATGGCAGTCTATCCTGCTTTAAAATAAGACTTAAACGTTGGCTTGTCGAGCAGAATTTCTATTCTGTGAACGAACTATTAAAATTGTAAACCTGACTTTATTTTAATATACTATTTCTATGATTTAATTTAATTTTCAATTTTAACAATAATGTACCTATTGTACTTATACGAAAATGTGACATGTAAAGTGGTTTTACCAATAAAATGTATTTCTGTATTTCTGTATTTCTGATAACCATGATAGTTTCAAAAGTTTTATAGTTTCTTTGTTGTTTTCTGTTAATATTATGATTATCAGTTTTCATTCATACATTTCTTTGTTGACATAAAACATCTTGGATTCTATATCGGAGTATAAAGAAACGTATGGCCATGAAAACAATATAGCATGTACCTAGTTCGATAACAGATTGTATTATAAAATATAATGCATTGAAAATTGGCGAGCACGTAGAAATATCTCGAATTGCGACAGGACCAACCCGACTGAAGGCAAGTAGTTTAGTCGTGTAATGGTTCGTATTACAATTACATATTGTCATGCGAATGCTATTATTTACATTTAATACAACGCTCTTATTCTTATTGAGCACCGACAAATGGCAAATACGACAGAGCAGGGTCTCGTTCTGAGGAAAATATTTGAGTTCAACATGTGGGTTATACGCAAATAACGTTTATTAAATTGAGGTATCTGGTAGAGTTTAATAATAGGTGATTCACCGGGTGAAATTAAAACAATGCAATGGATATCCTGACTTTGTATTACCTATAGAACTATGCAATTTGTAATAAGACTTCAAAATTTTACAAAAAAAAGTAGTCTCGTCAGTGTGACTTGAATCGAAGTCCAACTAACGAAATTTAGCTAGCCTAAATTGGTTCTTTTTTTTTCTTTTATTTATACTTCACAATAATTACATCTTAATCTAAAAGCTAACTTAAACGGTTATCCCGTTTGTCCGTTTTGTCCGTTGGTGACGAGGGCAAATCTAAATCGTCTTAGCAAAAGAACCTGTTTAACATAATTTGCCAGGACGAAGCGCGGTCTTGTCGTAATGGACATTTATTGCCAATAAAGAGGCCTATAAATGAATCCGCTGAAGGAATATCGTTATCCTCGGAATTTTAGATGCTCAAAGTCCTTCGGCTGACCAAAAGCTGTAATGTTGGCGATATTTTCAGTAAAGCCAGCATTCGTTGACAGAATTAAAAGTCTAAATCTAATCTTAGCTGTTTTAAATAAGCCTGAACTTCTGCAAGCGATCAGAGTGATCACCTGAGTGAAAAGTTTGTTTTCTAGAGAGTCTGAGATATCTTGAGAGCAGAATAAGTCAATGACCTGACAAAAGTTGAACAAGTTTCAGGGTGTGTAATATCACCAGTGGAGGGTCCATAATAATAAACATGTTAATATACGAATGAGGTTTTACGAATGCTTAAACCTTCGAGTAGTAATTTAGTGAAACACTCCCTAAGAGCGTTCCCCCATTAGTAACACAAACACTAGAAATTCCGCACCCTAAGTTGCTTTTATAGACCTTTTGTCTTTATAACAGAACCTTATAGAGGTTTTTCCTTCTAAGCTCAAGGGTTTTATGAACATTGAGATGAAGTCACTCACATGATTTCATATTATCGTAAGAATTTCGACCTTCTTAGAAACTATTTTATGTCTCACTGCGCAACCCCGGCCCTGTTCTTCTGACAAGCAAGGATCCTTAACAATTCAAATACAACCATCACAAAAACTGAAACACTTAATTTCCAAGAACCAATGACAGAAGATCGACATCGACGAAGACATTAATGAAAGGATCCATAGATAGATCGAATTAATTGTAAAAGCAACATTTTGGTTAGGTTTGGTTTGGCCTTAAAGCTTATGCCAGGTTTAACGAAAATGAAAAATGAAAATGAATGAAAATGAAAAGTTTTTATTTCTTTAAGCTTACAAATAAGCACTTAGACAGGTCATATTTTATAGTAACTATTGATAACACAATTGACCCACACAACACATATTTCATCCGCTCGGCTACAGTAAACACAGTAAATTAATTGCACCATAGTCTTATTAGTCGCTCTGATGGGAAAGTAATTGGCGTGATTCCTATTTCCTACGAGTTGCTCTACCCTCCGCTACAATTATTTTGCAATAACTCTTTGATTAGTAGTTCTCATACGTGGCGGATTTTATTTTGCAGTTAGTAAAACTGTAGCTGATATATCACTTTTTTGCAGCAGAAAATTGCGATACAAAACTCGTGTGTTTATTTATATAGCTGCCACGTATTCATGTAAACACAATAATTGTTTTTAGATCTCCACAATTAACAAGCATTTGTACAAACGGCCTTAAGTCTGCTAATGGGAAATTGGTGAAGATGGTATACAAAATTTACCAGAACGAATATCTCAGTTGGCCTCTGTGAAGCATCACAAAAGTCCCCTTTGATATAACAATTAATGATGATGTTTGCGCAAGTTTTATCTTTTACAAACTAGGATCATACTCGTAATTTCGAGAGTTCGACGCAAAACACTAAATGCCTGACCAAATAATAATGCGAGTCATTTACTGGTATTTTCCTTAACTTTGGGTCAAGTCTAACAAGTCACTGATTTTTGCAATAGTGTCAGCAAGGATGCTGGAATAATTAATTTTATTCAATCAAAGTCATCAAGCGCCTTGCTCTATTTCGGTTGTTAACGGAAGGAGTAGTATAATAGTACTAGATTTTGCTCGTGGCAGTCGTGGCATCGCTGACGCGTTTCCGGGATAAAAAATAGCATTCAAGGTATTCTAACTTCAATAGTGCTAAATTCCAGTCCGATCCGCTCAGCAGTTTTGATAGTTCTCACAAACTTTCGCCTTTATAATATTACAAAGGTTATTAATTAACACTGAATAAAATAAATAAAGATACATTAAAGATTTTGAAGAAAAGCTGCATAAAAATGGTCAATTTAGATATAAGGTTTTGTTTTAAGTGCAATAACGTGTACATTTATTACTCAATTAAATGAAAAATCTCGACTATGTTACATTTTGGCAATCTAAGTTAGATAAAATAATTTTAAAAACCACTCACTCTATGAAGTGAGTGGTTTTTAAAATGTATTCTGCAAAAACAACGAGGGAACCATGCATTCAAGTTAGCTCAAACAATAATAATTGTTATAATTATGGTATGTTTCGTTTATAAATAGAATCGACGAATCCAGCTGAATCTTTTGTGAGAGGTTTATAATCAGTAAAGTATGTAAATGTAAGATACAGTACCTTTGTTGGCTTATTACCAACGAGTTATATAACATTTAGACACGCTCACAAAGAGCATTTGCAATAAATTCACGGAAAACAGGTTATAAACGTATGTGTTTTATACATTATAGGTTGCATTATTTATGCTAATTGCGCTTAGATTCCATCACATACTTGCCTGCATTGTTAGTATTCTCCTCAGTCACATCTTCTCAAGATAGAGCGCGTCAGTTTTTTTGCTTTCAGATTAACTTTCTACGACACTAAACAATTGGAGCATATCTTTTTGATCATATTTATGTTGTGTGAGTGGTAGAATATCACTTACAATGTGACAAAGATGATTGCATCTTTGTGTTATTTTATGAAATTATTTATACGAATGAGATTCTCGAGCTCGGCTCTTCAAAACAAACCAGTCATCATTAGCACCTTATGAAGCTTTCGTAGGAGCAAGTTAAAGTACTGGGAGCCTAAAAGTGGGATACGGGGACGAATACTAAAACCTAATTTTTTGATTCGTTTTCATGCAAAACCTAGACTTCTGTCACCTTAGCATTTGCAGGAAAGTGAATCAGAAACTGACTTTCGTAGTACAGGTCCTGAATGCTTGGTATCTTGCAAGTCACATGCAGCGGGGATTACAGGCTGAATAAAAATATGACCATTAGGTAGTTGGTTCAGGTACAATCTAAATATGTAATTAAGTACTTAACTAGGTATGCCTTGGCATGTTAGCTGCAACAATTTATCCGATAGTTACAGTGTTTAAGCGGGTATAGGTAGGTATTATTACGTTCTTGTGTCTGCAAAAGCAGGAAACGCGAAGGCCACACAAGTACGCGTTTAAAAATTTAAAATTGTAATTAGGTGTTTGTGTTCTAACTACAAACATTAAGATGATTGTCAGCATCTCTGGCAATGTAAAAGATAAGTAACATTACATAGAGAGGTAGGTACCCACATTTATTCTTTTTAAGCATCACATTAAGACCGAAAAAAGGAGGTTTTATGTGGTATTTATTTGTGTTCGTCGATTTCTCCGTCAATTATGGACCAATTTGGAAAACTCTTTCGCTATTGTATGGGGAATAAGTTAAGTTAGGGGATAAGTAAAACAGTCAAATTATTAATTGTAATAGTCCATTGATATGATGTGAATAGAAATTTCACAATCTCACCCAATGAACAGTGACGATGTATCACAAAGGTTTAGAAGACACCTATTTACTATTGTCTCTTAATAGTTAAAACACAATAGGAAAATCACATTAGTGATTAGCGTAAGAGTATAGAGACAATAATTAGAATCAGGAAAACGAACAAATGACCCAAATAAAGACACAAATAGATAACAGAACTACAAACAACGTGGCACAACAAAGGAAATCTATAAAGAACAGGGAATGGCCTGTTATCTCGCTAGGTTCTACTAACCTATACTTAGATATCTTTAGAGTGTCATACAGAATTTGTACACGAAAAGATGCGGAGCCTATTCCCGAGATGAATGAAAAAACTAATTATATTACCACGCACATTTACCATTGAAAACTGTAGTAGGTATAGATAGGTACATAATGTATCAATTTTCTACTTGAAGAGTTGAAGGTAAAGTCTTACATGAAGGTAAAATATTGCCACTGCAAAATTTATTAAACAACCAGAACATAAGGAATAAATATGTGCGGATCGTACAAATATTTGTCCCGAGGCGGGATTTGAGCCCTAGTTGTTTTCGCGCGAATCTACGTAATCGCTATTTGCTTAAAAAGGCACTTTTAAGTTATTTCGGGTATTTATTGTGTATATATTTGATTCTATTTCCAATTACATTACCGTGTCGGGAAATACAACCAAATAACGACAACTAACAACATACTAAGCATGATAAATTAGACTATGTTAAATTGCGGAAGTTTGAAAGGTTCTATGAGCGGAACATAAGTGCTCTACACTACTCCAAACTTCCATAATCCCAACTTAAGAGTGAAGATTATGGAATAGATCCAGGTCAAAGTGATTGAGAAAGAGTTCCCATAAAACTTTTGGACGGGTCATAACTCTAAGTGCAGCAGTCAAATGTAGCACATAATTTATTCGTATGATGTCTATGGTGTAATGTAACCACAGAATAAAATGACATCACGGTTTTGGAGAGGACAAACTTAGCTGTCTAATTTTGCATTGTTATTTCGGTAGGTGGCTAGTCAGCGCATTATACCTACTAATACTAACAAATCTATTCTAGTTTTGAAATCGTGGCGCTACTGATTTACTTACTCTAGATTTTTTTTTACAAAGGGGTTAATGATTCTGTTGACCACTGATGGCCATGACAGCGTTGCCGGACCTTTGGTGGTCGCTGAAGGCGCCTCGCCGGTTAGGTTGACGAACTCGCACATAGGCTAGTTATATCTGAACATAAGGTATACACCTCTTTATACGCGTGCGAACCTTAGGATTGGACTATTGTCAGATGCTATAAGAGAAAATTGAGGTTTCGCCTAGGTGCACAAATGGGCGGAAGCGGAGAATTCGACTCCGCATTCTGCGAGAACCGGGCAATTACTTATATGGGAATGGAAAGGAATTAAAAGCCATAGTATAGTTAAACGACGATAAAGGCTCAGCAGTCAGCACTTAAAAACGAATGTCATGCTTATTTATACACCTCGTGGTACACCGCTTTTTGAAGGTTGACCCTTTGCGTCCGCCGACTTTGGTCAGAATAACGGCATATTTACCATAATTTGTGGTCTTTTGATTTTCCCTGTACTATGTTATCGGTGCCTTTGTATTGAAATACATATAGGAAAACTAAAACACCACAGATAACTGTAAAAATTCCGTTTGATTTTATTTTAGTGAACTTTATCCTTGTTGGATGACTAATGTACAAACTCAACTATGTTAATCTTCTATAATATAAAAATGAATCGCTGAATGTGTTGCTAAGCGCAAATCTCGAGAGCAGCTGAACCGATTTCGCTATTTTTTTTTTAGAACATTCCTTGAAGTACGAGATTTTTACGGAGAGAAAAAAGAGAAAAATTTAAAAAAATTGCCTGATACAAATGACCTCCCGGGCGAAGCCGGGACGGGCCGCTAGTATAGGTACTATAAATGCCTATGTCTACTGATCTAAAAACATATCATATTTTTGTGGATAAATAAATGTATATTTATAGTCATGTTGCTATAATTATATTTATTAACAAAGAAAGTTACAATCACACAATAGAAACAAATTAAAACTAGTATTTACAATGAAAACAATTAAGCTAACTGCAGACTTTTGCAAGCAATCTACAAGTACCTCAACTGATCCATATCAATAAGTACCAGTCGGATCCGTCGTCGGTCGTCCACAAGACGCTGGCTGCATTGCCCCACTACTGCTGTATAGCAATCGTGATGCGCTGCGCCAGATACTTACCAAATTTGGTGAGTATCATTATATATAATGATGATATTGACATACGTAGGTCATATAGAGGCTAGTATTAGGCCAATATAAAACAACAATTTATCTTTTGATAGCGAAAGCTCGAGAGCTAGTAAACAGAACAAACATTTGGTCAAATTTCTCGTTAAGTAGATGCAAATATTGCTGCCAAAAACGACGACGACTCTTACAGAGCGTCAGGTTCTTTACTAATGGGACATCAGAGCACGCATGAGCTGCCTCCTAGAATAAAATCGTATCATTCAGACGAGAATTATCACGAGAATCCCCACAGTTTTTACTCGGAAAATCATCGCATTGAATTGCTTGTTTATTTTTTTTGCTTCTTCTAATAACAGCAATTACAAGTCTAGCAAATGGGTGGACGTTAGACATGATTATACCTATGACCTGTACAGTACCTAGATACCTAATGATAGGTCACACATGTCGACGTGGAACGTGCGGTCATAATCTATTGCTTGTGCATGGCAGCTTTTGTCCATGTCCAAAGGGTATTTTTACTAAATATAAAAAATAAATGTAAAGACCAAAAGAGCATTTTGAAGATAAGGTAAGTGAGATTGGTCGCGGTTGGTCTACGTTAGTACCTACCTATATTGTTATGTTATATATAAAATGTTCTAACTCTACATTACTAAAAAAAAGGTATGAAAATTTTCCGGATTACTAAGGTACAAAGGTAAAATAATCATGGTGACTGAAAGTTTATTTATTTTGCCATACAGGTACTGAAAGTTTATTTATTTTGCCTAAGTTCCTAGGTAGGTTACATAACCTATCTAGGAACCAATAGACCTGTTTCAGTTAATATTTTGTCTAGGCTAGATCAATAAGTAACTACCTATATCGTATCATAATCTAACTAAACAAAGAAAGCCATCAGACCCAAGCAACAACTATGAAATTGAGTCGCCCATGACATGCCGGTCGTTCCAGTTATCGAGCCGGCAAAATCAACTCGCCAAGGGAAATTAGACCCTATCTTCACGGGACACACTACACAGAGACTACACTACAGGTTATTAGAACGACCGTATTCGTAAAACCTCTAAATGGCATATCCGCCGACATTCCAACAATTGTTTTGCAACAAACCTGTGCGTGGTATTGTAAAACATCGCCGCTTGTCTTTTCATGTCCTGGCTTACAGAGTTTTCTTCGTTCATTTTCACTGCACTTGAATTTTCAAAATTAATGTTTCTCACTGCATGGGGGATTTTAAACAGTATTTAGGAAGATTTAGGGTCAAATAATGGGTCAAAGGTTAGTGAGGCCGGCAAGTCGTTCGACGCCCGCGCCTCTCTCTCGGTACTGACTGGTTAGTTGAGCGCCCACTCACGCGGTCTGCACCCCCCACTAGGTATTGTCGCGGAGTTCCATTGTTCGAGGTAGTGCGGGTTTTTACATTTTTACCGTATGGGTAATAGAATAGAGTTACATATTTACAAGGCTAGGTATGCCATACATTGATAGTTTTCTTCATTTTATCTTATAAATATTTTTTTTTTTTCAATATCTGAGGACTGGAGAATAACAAAATAGTACATTACTTCAATTCTTATGGAAATGAACAATTCGTGTGCTTGAACAAGGTGAAAACCTCTTTTCAGGCTGAAAGAGTTGCTAACAACAAATAAAATAATCAAATAGAGCTTGGTTATTTATTATACAAGGTGACGAACATGCATAGGTACTTTACAAATAAGGGCTGGGCTAGAAATCGGATGCGGCCTTAACTACTTCCGGGACTTATTGAGAAAAAAAACACGAAGATAAGAACAAATCCCGCAAAGTTTAAAAATCTGTGGGATGTTGGGATGGGTCGGAGCTATTACTTCCGCCAAGAGTGGTGAATAGATCGAAACCAAATTTTGCATTTATGTAGTTCTAAGACCTAGAATAACCTAAGTAGATGAATAGGCTTTTTATCCAGGAAATTCCACAAGCGAAGCTACGGGCATAAGCTACCTAGCTATAAGACTCATAAATCTTTTAACTGTTAAACTTGTCTAAGGCGCTATTTATTGGTACTAAATGTTAACGTTCGATTTTGCGCCGATTTTTTTCTCGTGCCTGCGCTGTTTATGGAAACAACCAGTTATCGCACAATCATCTGGATAGGTAGTTTGTTGGTTTTAACTAACACTGATAAGTATGCTATCTTAAGTTAGCTTATTTAGAACCTTTGTGTGTTTGCTAATTAATACAACTGTTACTCTGTATAAGTGACACAGAAAGGAAATGAAGGCTGTTTATTCATGATATAAAATACAATACAAAAATATTTTATTGTACACCAGTTATATCATTATAAAAGACATCACACAAGTACAATGGCGGCCTTATCGCTTAGAAGCGATCTCTTCCAGGCAGCCTTTGGATGGATATAGTTATATGATAAACTGATTCATGTTTTTAAATAAGTCTTTATACTTCAGTCTATGTGTAAATAAATGTCTATGAGTTCTTATTATGAAGTTACCTATGTAGGTCTATCTTTCTATCTCTTCAGCACTCAATTTATTAAAAATAAAACGTAAAGTGTGAGTCGGACCCGCGCTCCGAGGGTTCCGTATAATTATAAGACCTTGCTTCTTGCCAAATTTCATGATTCTAGGTCAACGGGAACTCTATAGGGTTTATGTGCAAGTTTCCATCTGCTCATCTAAGGGCTAGATTACTTAGATATATATTATACAATACATAACATAGATTTATATTTTTTATAACATAATAGAAAATACCCAGAACAATCAGAACAAATAGAATAAATAAATAATGCTGGACAGTTCACACAGCATTATCTAGCCTCAAGCTTAGCAGAGCTTGTGTTATGGGTACTAGATAACTGATATACATAATACAATACATTACATAGATAGATATTTTTTATTATACATAGAAAACTACCAGAACAACATAGCCTTCTGTGTTGTACCGTACCTTCACCCACCGTGCAATATTGGGTTGTGTTGAGATTGAAAATATAAAGATAAGAAAGGTATAACTAATAACACTTAATTAGTATCCATGGTGACAAAGCTGTGTGCCTCATTTACCAATATAATTAGAAATAATGTGCCTAGGTAAGTAGAATCTTCTATTTATTCAGGCAAAACTGTTTTACTTTACAATTTCTGTTGTATTATAGTTCCTACGAGCCTTTGCCCTGCAGTGGGATGACGAGGCTAATAAATAATATAAATACCTATAGAACAGATAGGTAGAACTTGTTCTTTACTGGTGAAATGTCTTTTTATTAATTGATTATTATTTGTCCAAGATTAAAATTGTATGATTCTTTTAACAAATATTGGAATAGCTGGAATAGGTAGAAAATGCCTCTGCATTAAGCTCACCCTTTGTACCATTAGTAGTGCAATAAAGTTTAAATAAATAGAAAGGTAAATCTGTTGACTCAAATAAATTTCAGTCTTGGAAAGTAATATGCCGATTCTAAAACTGAGTTTATGTACCTACTTGTATTTTAGAACCTAGATTTATTTTTTGTACAGATATTGCTTATAAAAAACAAAATAAATATTGGTGGAAAATATCTTACAACACTCATACTTGAATTTCTCTGCACATAGACAATTACTTATGCCTGTCCAATGAGTTTCTCTTGTTTTTATTAATTAATGTCTGTTGTCATCTAGGATTCTAGAACCAAGCAGGTAGGTATACAAACTGAACAATAGGTAGGTAAGTACTTAGGTTCCTAAACAACAATAACTCTAAGAAAAATAAGTCATGTAGTTGTAAGAGTAAGTTGGTAAGGAACCCAGATATATAGGAACTTACTGTGGCAGATACTGTATTTACTGTACTGTACATGGGCAAATAAATTGTACAGTTTGCTATACCTACCGACCTGGACCTTGATATCCAAAGACTTCGAAAAGAAAAGTACTTACACGATTCCTGAAAGCAGTGGTGTATAGCTGTATTTGTATTCAGGTTTTGTGAGCACCATAATAACTTATCACTTTTTTGTAGTCTGTCTGACTGGAAACAAATAAGAAAACCAAAGAGAATACAATCACTACAAGTAAACAAACAATATACAAAACAAGGGAATGTGAAATTGTTTTGTAAACAGTTTTGTGTTTTGGGTACGTACAGCTGATTGATTGGCATCTGACGTTGACGTGACTTTGACATTTTAGTAATCCGCCATTCGCCCGAAGCCATCACCCAGGATGATCAGAACAGCCAACAGGCTAATGAACAGCTCTTGAGAAGCCTGCAAGGCTCTCATAGCGACAGCACATGACTTGAGGAAAGCTTTCCTCGACGTAGAAACCGGAAGAAAGAACTTTAGTTCGATTCCTGCCCGCATTCAACAACGTAGACAACGTTGTGTCGAATGTTGATGACCACCTGAATTTGGCAGCAGAAATCAGTCCGGTCCTATTGGCTTTGCTATTTATTTGCTGGCAGTTTGGCACACATTTCCCGCCAATAAAAAGTTTGCCCATTTTCTGCTATTTTTCCGCTTGATGGAAAGCCGGGAATATGATTACAATAACAAGCAATGTTATGGTACCTACGGTCCATCGAGCTGGTCTGATGATGGAGGCCAGATGACTGATATACATAATACAATAAATTACATAGATATTTTTAACATAGAAAACGACCAGATGATACATATATTTGTCCCGAGGCAGGCATCGAACCCGCATCCTCCTGCGTCGTAGGCGGACCTCTGCCCACTGCGCCACCGGACACAATTTCTCCTAGATATCATTGGACATTGCTTTGATGATTGCTATTTACTTTAGTAAGGCAAATCGCATAATCTTATCTTGAATTGTTAAGTTCTACTATGAAATTGAGCGCTTCTTCGCTACTTTATTGGCTGTTACCATATTTTTAGGTCAAATAGCAATGAGGAAAAACTGTTGGTAAATAGCTAAATTAATCCGAAAGCGCATACTATTCATTATTATATAGTGGAATAACTACTTTCGTACATAGATAGGTACGTAATCTACCCATGAGGTTTGGTTGGACCACTGACCTAATTTTTCCGAGTTATCTCTCCCACCACCGGCTGTTTCTTTCGAGATTCTATCAAACCGCCCCGCTGAGCAGGGTAGCATTGTTGAAAAAACTTGTGGATCAAGTTAGATGACAATCAGAGGCTCTTGTTCGCTACGCCAACCTCTAGGGACGGCTGGGATGAATCCCCCTCATCTACCATACTCACACATACCATTAGCTACGACCATGTCCCAACGCTCCCCTAATTCTACTACTTTGTCCCTTCGGATTACTGTCCCAAATAATTGCGGGGTCATCTATCTCCCACCCATTCAGTGTGATGTGATGTGACCAGAGATGTCATCCATCGATTTATCTTAGCGGGTCATCAATCTCTGGTTTTCCTTAACATGAGTAACGCGCAATTGTATGTTGGAGGTTTCTCAGAGATGTAGCATGTAGGTATTTCCTGCTTATCTTTATTTTATAACCTATAAAACTAGGCTATTCTTTTTATGGCTTGTTTTGTTTTGTGGCTGGCTTTGATAGTGTAGTAGCCGTCTCAAGCCTCTCGCACTTGCACATAATTATCTAATGAAGAAAATAGGTAGATACCTACCTAAGTAGGTAGGTAGTTTGATAAAGTTAACTGAGTTGATCCGTCGTTTGGTTTGATAGGCAAACAGTCTCTGAGTTCGGTTTGACGATAGCTTATTGAGACGCCATCCATACCAAATCCCATAAAAAATGAGACATGATAAATACCTATATATAACTACCTATGGATAGATACCATCGTCAAACTTTGTCAAACCGAACTTATCGCTCTAGAGATGGAAGAATATTATTTTAACCGACTTTAAAAAAGGAGGAGTTTCTCAATTGGACTGTTTTTTTAATGTTTGTTACCTCATAACTTTACCGTGTCCCATTATTCCAATTTGATACAGTTCTGATAATGGCATCCATGAAAAAACCATAGTAATATTACCTACTTTTACGACAAATGGACAAATAACTCAATATCACGCCAACCGATTTCGATGATTCTTTTTTTAAAACTAAATTTTAAACCCACTTTCATTTTTTAGGAGTTTGATGTCGGTTTATAGTTTTATAAAACACGTTGAATTTTTAAATTAATGGTTTTGCCGCCGAAAAAAATGGCAGCTAAATAAAACCCGTACGTAGGTATCATCACCTACATAATATCCGTCTAATAATAGCAACCGCAAGTCATCTCACAAAATTGCAATTTATCTCGCTATTGCTTGTTTTCTGCTCCATTCGCTCCTACTCTTGGGCTGTTTTCGTGTTGTTTCCGCGCCCACGTACTACAAAAGGGTAAACACTGTTACGAAAATAGCGAACCTTCAATGACCAGGATATTAATAACTGGGATTTCAATAAACTACGTAGACAATATAGATGTTTAATACCTACCTTTGTAAGCAATAAGATGGACACCTAATTTAAAATAATGAATTATGCGATCACCAATCCAGGTGATCGCAGTATGTAGTGCCTATGCCTATCTCTTAACTATTTGTGCTTTCGTGTAACACAAGTAAACTACGCATGTAACTTCGTAGCAAACAACAAAAAATATACAAAAATATTGCTCATCAGAATGTACCTAATGGATGTACTAAGCGATATTTACTAGGACACATTTTTTTTATTAACGAGACATAGGCCTTAGCCCATAGCTTCAGCAGCGGTGTAGCATGTCAGCGTACAAGTTGTAGACTTGCTACGCTATACATCATCACACGCGGCGTAGCATCGTAGCATCGTAGCAGTCGTAGCTCCCCGTAGCGAGCTTTTTATCCTGTTCTCAAAATTATCTATAACATTCTTAAATAATATGGCATAGCGGCGAGACGTCGTCGTAGCAACATTAGTAGCAGTTGTAGTCATCATTCTGTAGACTTCTTAGGGAGTTACATGGTTTTTACGCTCGAAATTAGGTTGAACTTTATCGAACATCGATTTTTCCCAGCTTTTCTTCATTTATTTATTTCACTATTACTTGTTTTAGGTAGTTACTCGAGTGTTCAGTTCTCGCTTTTCTATCGACGTGTTCGTAGCCCAAGTAAAATAGGTAGGTAGTAAGGTACCTACATGTAGGGTCAACGTAACGACCTCCGTAGCTACTTAATCGGTCGAAAAGCTGGAAGCGAAAGAATATTAATACGTGGGTTGTTATTGTGTTGGGTACAGTTTTCTTTAGGATAATGTACCTTACCTACACTTTTCTCTCTACTTCCTACTACAACTTCACTGATCTATTTACAATTTAAAAAATATTTTACTCTACACTACAGGCTAAGATCGTAGAATTATAACCAACTCACTAGGTAGGTACTTTATGAAGTAACAACCTTTATATTATAATTTATCGGCTAGGTCAGTAATACCTGCGTGTAAAATTATTTTTGAGAAGGGGTAAATTTTCTTACAATTTAATGATCTACCACCGTTTTACGACATAGTAGACCTTATAAAACGTCAATTGCAGTATTAACACTTTGACTACGGTTTTTTTTCGACGACTGCGATCTTTTTTTTTACCTAGAAAATTCGTGCTGCCGCTCTACACAGCGGTTGTGTTGCGCCGCACATGCGTTTCGTTCGAAAAATATTACAGCTCTGCTGAGTCACAAAGATCTGTATTTTCTCAGCCGCTGCGCTAGTGTGGATTTACGCATATTAGTCACTTGTAGAAAACTCATACCGTGCGTTTTCAGCACTCAAAGTGTTAACGTTTTAAAGGTAATTAATCTGATTGTTGGTGTAGTGGTGGTGGCATTTCGGTAGGCGGCTGGTGCGAGTTTAATATGTATGGTGGACTCTGCTCCCTAATAAAATGGCCTTTGCTAACGTTACTGATTATCGGTTCGCATCTGTGCTGTGCTCTGTGCTCTTGTATCTATGTATGGTTGGTATGGTATGGTATGTGTACTCCTATATTCGCACTTAGACTCGGATTGGACCTCTGTGCGTGGTGTGTTCTGCTAGTTTAACCAGCCTAACTCCGTCCGGTTATAATTATCTAATTGCTCTTGCTATTCTGTAGAACAAACTTCATCACGTTATGTTTGTCGTATCAAAGATCTTCGGCACATCTTCACTAAAAAGAAAGATATCTTTATAAAATTAAAATACAATACAACATTTTTTATTGTTCACCAGAATCGGAACATTAGATAAGAAAAGTACCATGGGCGGCCTTAAACTTAAAAGCTACCTCTACCTGGGAACCTTTTCGTGGAATGAATTGTGTCAATTAAAATAATAATTATATTATAATAAAATTTGTTTGTAACAAAACGTGGGAACCAAACTTTCAGGAGTAAAGACTGGATCTGTCTATACTTGGGAAACTACTTAGAAGTATTAGTACCTACTTATGTACTACGTTACGTAACCCTTTATTTCATTTGTGTAGTTTTTTAAATTCAAATGTTGTGATGTGTTTTTCCAAGCGCTTCTTTTTTGTCATCGTCCTCAGCACTGCACACTGTCTGCGTCGTACCTCCTCCAAACAAGGCTGGCTGTGGTATATTACGCATCGATGGTGGTTTGGTGATCGCAGTAGTGGAGAAGACTTCTTATTTATATCATAACGTTATAGTACATTTCTGACGACTCCGTGATAATGACATACATAGACATGGATGATGCCTGAAAGCGGAGGTCCAGGCTTTCACAGTGCGGCCAGCATTGCAGCTCTCGATGGGAAATCTGAAATGAAGGCCTAGAGTGGACAGCAAGCTGCAATGATGACTAAGGCTCTAGACAGACGGACCGCATTTCAACTGCAATCCAACCGCAAATTGCAGTTGGATTGCAGTTGAAATGCAGTCCGTCTGTCTCTAGTGCCTAAGCTTGAAGACCGAAACCATAAGTAAGCTTAGCTTGAGGCTGTCATAGCGAGGCTAGCAAGTCAGTCACTGAAGACAAAGCATCGTATAGTGCTTTACTCAAACAATGCAAGCAATTTAAATAAATAAAAAACAAGGTAAAAATTTTAACCTGAAACTAAATTCAATGCTGGCCGCAAAACACGACAGTTATGGAAATTGCTGGCGCCTTTTCAAGTAGGTAAGCCGGAAAGGTCGACTTTGGTCAAAGAAGGTTGGTTGTGTTGTGTTTACCAGATTACATTCTATGTTGAGTTAAATAAAAAACATTATACATATAACACAGAATCAAATAAGATATCTGTAAGTTATCGAGTTCTCCACCGGGATAAGGGTAGTTTGATTTACGATCCGCGACGAAGCCATATTTTTACATAGGAAATAAGTTCACATTCGTAGATAAGAATATCGAGGCACATCGACCTAAATAAGCGGAGGAGATGCGATGTTGTTGTTATTATAACCTACCTGCTACTGCCCTCGGCTTTGCACGCGCTTTTTCGGGCCTAAAAAGTAGTTGTAAAGTAAGATTGCAGTGCCAACATTGAGATAACAATAGGTTACCCACGTTCAAGAAATCGTGGAAATAAAATTAATTTTCAAATCAACAGTTATAATTATTTGCGATATAAATTCCCGCCTACAAATTCATAGAAAGATTAATAGAGAGACATTTGATAAATAATAATTAAAACTAATAAAATGTCTGGACTGTAAAGGAACGAAAAGGTTTGAACCTAATCTGGTTCAAATGAAAAACAAATATCAATTATGTACGAGTACCTACTGGTTAATAAATAATTTTAATTACCTAGTGGTCTACTTTCATTACGAAATTACGTTTTGTTTCTTTCGATCAGGACAATAATCGAACGAAAATGGTAAGTTCGTATGAAGTTAAGTTTTCACTTTGGAATTAATTGAATTTGTAATAATTTTTCTTGCCACTTGACACTGACGTGGTTTTTACAATGGTTTTCATGAGCTATAAAATTCGTCTGTAACCAGACATTTTAAAATTAAGCGAGAGTAGCAACACACTGAATTTTGCGGCCGTAGGTACTTCAAAACTACGGACAAAGAGAAATAGCCTTCAGTATAGACAAATTTGTGAAGTCAGCGAAAAGAAATGACGATCGCAAGAATGACGGTCTTTGAGACTAATCTATAGTTACTAAAATCTGGGATAATTACCATGGCTTTGATGTAGAGCTAAGAGGTATGTTATTCTTACATTCAATAAAATGTCATCGTTTTAAGAATTTTACTAACAACCATTTGCTTTTCACAATGGTATCTCTGAACAATTCATAATTTTGAAATACGAATACCCGCAAATTCAAATTGCGAATACCATGATTCACGTTCCTGATTTAGCGGTTGTCTGTTTGTCTGGATTATTTATTGGCTTAGGTACGAGCCGTGGAAATAGCTTTCACAGATAAGTGCATTTGCCTGCATTTGCAATCCAATGTGTCATGCGCGTACTTCGTGTTAGTATTAGGGCTGGCACTTGATTGGTCAATCAATCAAATCTCATCAAGGCAAGGAAGGTAGATAAAAGATAGTATATTAGCGGCCCGTCCCGGCTTCGCCCGGGTGGACATTTTATTCATAAACATTTTGCGATGAACGTAATAAATCTATCTTTATGCACGAAAAATTATTTTTATTTTTCGGGTCAACATAATGTAAAGCCTATACCACTCACAAAATAACGTGGCTTTTTATATGTTAACTAAATTACAAACTCGGTTCAGAAGATCCAGAGAATAACCCCTAACAACCTCACAAGCTCAAAAACTTTACCTCTTTATATTACATATTAAATAAATAAATAATGCTGGACAATTCACACAGCATTATCTAGCCCCATGGTAAGCAGAGCTTGTGTTATGGGTACTAGATAACTGATATACATAATACAATACATTACATAGATAGATATTTTTTATTATACATAGAAAACGACCAGAACACCCGAAACAAATATCTGCAGATCGTACACACATTTGTTCCGAGGCGGGAATCGAACCCGCAACCTTCTGCGTCGCAGGCGGACCTTCGCCCATCGGTCGTCAAATATTAGTATAGATTGTATCTAAATTATTAATGTAGTTTCTGCATTCTAAAAGTAATTAAGCTAGCCAGATAAGTCGTTTTGCGACCGTTTGTATAAGCCAATCTGTAATGTGGAAGCCTTCCGAACACGAACAGAGCATATCACGAGGCGTGCAGGTTCATAAGTTCGTCCGTGCTCGCAGTGCGTCCACACTGAAATGTCATTGCATTCACAGTCATTGTATAAGTCTGTATGCATTAAAGCCATTTTCTTTGATAATGAATATCGTCTAGATAGAGCGTCGTGCTTTCAAACTACCATAAAACTCAGGCAAAGTTTGCTGGCCGTCATGACAGTTAGGTTTTAAACTCAGGCAAAGTTTGCTGGCCGTCATGACAGCTAGGTTTTAAACTCAGGCAAAGTTTGCTGGCCGTCATGACAGCTAGGTGTTAAACTCAGGCAAAGTTTGTTGGCGGTCATGACAGCTAGGTTTTAAACTCAGGCAAAGTTTGCTGGCCGTCATGACAGCTAGGTTTTAAACTCAGGCAAAGTTTGCTGGCCGTCATGACAGCTAGGTGTTAAACTCAGGCAAAGTTTGTTGGCGGTCATGACAGCTAGGTTTTAAACTCAGGCAAAGTTTGCTGGCCGTCATGACAGCTAGGTTTTAAACTCAGGCAAAGTTTGCTGGCGGTCATGACAGCTAGGTTTTAAACTCAGGCAAAGTTTGTTGGCGGTCATGACAGCTAGGTTTTAAACTCGCGTTACGTATTATTCTTTGGCATAATGATACCAGTTGCGCCGACCGATGTGGCGCGGCGGGCGATGGTTTGCCTGCGACGCAGAAGATTGCGGGTTCGATTCCCGCCTTAGGAAACATTTTTGTACGACCTGCAGATATTTGTTAAGGGTGTTTTGGTCGTTATCTATGTATATCTGTCATCTAGTACTCATAACACAAGCTCTGCTTATCTTGGGGCTAGATTATGCTGTGTGGATTGTCTAGCATTATTTATTTATTATAAATATCTACTCTAATAAAAATACAGAAAAAAATCTGTCATCTAGTACTCATAAGTCTTTCATAACACAAGCTCTGCTTACCTTGGGGCTCGATAATGCTGTGTGGATTGTCTAGCATTATTTATTTATAAAAATACTCTATTTATTTATGAAAATCATAGTTGATTTCACAAGAACACGTAGCAAAGCAACCCTATATAACTGCAGATGCAAATTGAAAGCTTCCCTTGTGCGTGAGCAACCGACTCGATTGAGGCGTGAATGGAATCATAAACGACTACTTCGACAGTTACCATTAGACCAGCTGCTCACAGAATCACCCAAAAATGTAGTTATCACACGAGAGCTAGTCATATCATATGCACAAGCCTAGGTACAAGGCTTGCTTGCTCGCGAGTGGTGAGATATAGAGAGTATTTAAGAAATTAAATAATATACCAAACATGATAGAAATAACCTTTCCAAACAAACGCGTGCGTAGCCGCGGGCAGAAGCTACCCAGGAATTATGGTAATATGCATTGACGACCGATGTGGCGCGGTGGGCGAAGGTCCGCTTGTGACGCAGGAGGTTGCGGGTTCGATTCCCGCCTCGGAACAATTGCGTGTACGATCTGCAGATATTTGTTTCGGGTGTTCTGGTCGTTTTCTATATATAATAAAAAATATCTATCTATGTATCGTATTGTATTATGTATATCAGTTATCTAGTACCCATAACACAAGCTCTGCTTACCATGGGGCTAGATAATGCTGTGTAAATTGTCCAGCATTATTTATTATTATTATAATAAAATACTCTCCACTCCACCACTCCTAACTCTAATTTAACTCTATGTACGTACGGGACGTACATATAGTAATCAAAATAAATGCGTAATATTTTAATAATGCAGATTTTTGGAGTTTTTTTTTCTATGTGGCCAGTTTTTTTTACGCATATTTACAATACATTATTTATTTTATTTATTTATTCCTACCAGAGAAGTCGGCCAGCTCTCGCGTTAGGGCTATACCATTACCATCGACTATAAACCTTATATTGCTGTCAATAAGCACTTTGGTGAAGCTTATGAGTCGTTTGGACGTTCGGGGAATATCAACACTTTATATCGAAGGTCATCGCTTTGATGTCGTATGAATGTCCTTCCGTCCTTAAGGGCCTGTTTCGTTACCTCATTTGTGCGAAGTTTCAAGAACCTTTTCCGTCTACAGGCTCTTGAAGCATCAGTTGGTGAAAAGTCATCATCATCATTATCAGCCTATATCAGTCCACTGCTGGACATAGGTCTCCCCCAATGAGCGCCATAGCGACGTGTCTTCAGCTTGCCGCATCCAGCATCTACCTGCAGTCTTTCGCAGGTCGTCATCCCACCTGGTCGGAGGGCGTCCTACACTACATTTACCGAGTCGTGGTCTCCACTCAAGAACACGTTTGCCCCAGCGGCCGTCGATTCTTCGCGAGATATGGCCGGCCGACTGCCAGCCCAGCTTGCTAATAAAAGTTGGTGAATAGTCGCTGAAGATCAATTTTATACAGATTTTAGCCGAAATAATGATAGAATTTCAGAACTCTACTTATAAGTTTGAATAATTATAAACGGAGAGGAGTTATTTTCTACTTAATTTTTTATTTTTAACATAACCGCGGCAAATATCTAATTTCAAAGCTCCTTAAGTTTAGACCTTGCAGGATTCTTGAACACGTAACATTCAAATGACATAAGTAAAACTAGGAAATAAAGTGATCCCTTTGGTTTCTTGTTCACTTAAATCTGTCTATGGTAAATTAAAGAAACGAACAAGAAACCCTGTTAACCAAGAAACCTTGTTAGGCAGTTGTCTCACCGCCGGCGAGAAAACGACTAACTCTCGGCTATTTTCTCATATATGTACATTCCGTGTAAACAAAAGATATTCATGTACAAATAGTTGATCGCTGACTGTTCACACTGCCGGCGAGGACTCGCTTCACTAGTTTGTCGATGGGCGACAAGAGCCAGGAAAATAACACTCGCTCAGCGATACTCGCTCAGCGATCAGAAAACTCACGCCGAGAGATAAACCAGCGGTCATTCCTGTACAATGCGGACTGTCGTTTGGCCGCCGCCGCGAGCGAGTGATGCGAGTAATCGCTCGTCTAATTCGCACACTCGCTTATAGCCGAGCTACACAACTATCGGAACTACCATATCTGTGGGAACTACGTACTCGCTCCCCGCTCCACGCCGACTCGTTTCTACATTCTAGCTCTGCTCGCCTTAGGTTATTAGTTTTCGAAGCTTTTTATCGCTTAACAAAGGATATGTTTGAAAATTTGTTTGAATTTATTTACCTGCGAATACTTTTTTAACAAAGCAACACGTCACAGCACAGGTTGCAAACAATCCCTGGGGTAGTCTGTAAGCCCAACACTATAATTTCCCTGTCCAGCTGTCAGCTCAAAGTCTCATGGGCAATCGCAGACGTAACAAAAGAATAATGGTATATGCTGCAGTGTTGTAATGGAAACTACTTTGCTAAGTAGCCATAGCCACTCATCGAGAGCCACTCAAAAACCAGGATGGATTTTTGAGATGGTTGGGGATGATTTGGGTGAAATACGGTAAATTTTATCGACAAATCACTATCCCTATTTTTTTTTCAAGGGTCATTTTCAAATCATCATAAGTTCTAAACTATCTTACTTATAGCTAAGATGCAAGACTTATTTTGAAGCACACAGTATTTACTATCGTTCAAAAACAAAAAACTTGTAGCTTGACAGTTTCGATTCTATGAAAAAGCTAATAATTAAAAAAAAAATGTCCAACAAAACTTTTTTTTTGTTTTATAAATTCTTTTTTCTTTTATTATAAAATGGAAATTGAAACAATGTCATTGCTTTATTGTCCACATTATTGGCTATCAAATGAGTCCTCTATCGTCTTCCTATGACCTCATCATGGGTAGCTATTAGCTTAATCAGTACAAGCACCCGTGCTTCGAGGCAAAACAAAACAAAATGGCTACAATTTTGTCATGGAGGTAGAAAAAAAATAGGGATAGTGATTTGTCAATAAAATTTTCCGTATTTCACCCCCCCAAAGTCTCCGACACCGGTGACCAGGCAAATTGTATAATACATGCATTTGTACCCGTGCGAAGCCGAGGCAGGTCGTTTGTCAATAATAACTGACCAAAAAGTATCCTAGTTTTAGTAACCGATTCAAAACTCAAAGACCTTAGACTAGTTCTTCAAAAAAGGTTCTCTCACTATTGTTTTCAATCTAAAATGAAATGTAAAGTGATCTCATGAAATGAAACGTAACGATATTGACTCTCCAATATGAATTGTTTGGAGCTCGATCGATAACAAGCACGAATCGAGAGTTCTTTAGAAACCTTGGCCCTAAATTTTTTACCTACCGACCCTAAAGTAAATAAATACACCCCAAGATAATGTATCTAACGACTAATGTGGCGCGTCGGCGATGGTCCGCCTGCGATGCAGGAGCTTGCAGGTTCGATCGATTCCCGCCTTGGCAGAAATGTTTGTACGATCTTCAAATATTTGTTCCGGTTGTTCTGGTATTTCTAATAATAATAATAAAAAAAAGTATCTTTGTGTGTTGGTAATGTATTGTATTATGTATATCTATTATTAAACCCATAACACAAGCTCTGCTTAGCTTGGGGCTAGATGATGCCTGGATTGTCCAGTATTATTTATTGTTTTTTTTTGAGTTTCAGTCTAGGATTCTAAATCGGAGTATAGATGCTTTAAGCTCAAACCAATAAGTAGAGCTACAATTTTTAAATATTGGCAGAGGGTCAATTTTGATAAAGTTACCAACGAAATAAAGTCACCGCGAATTGAAGAAGACTAGCTACCGCGCCCCGCGGTTTTACCCGCGTTGTGATAGATATTTTAGATAATATACAATATATATTAATGAATTGTAGCCTATGTGTTATTCTGATATGTAAGCTATATTATTGTGAAGTTACATCAAAATCCATTCAGTAGTTTTTGCGAGAAAGAGTAACAAACATCCATCCATCCATCAATCCGTACTTACAAACTTTCGCGTTTATAATATTAGTAGGATTTGTTGTACCCATTTTAATGCTGATTTAGCCCCTTGGAATCTGACAGAAATGCCAGCTGAGGCCCTTTGTAAATATATCGACATCTAGATATTTCCTAACAACCCAAGCTACCAACATATTAAACTATGTTACAATATGCAAATGCGCAACATGTGTGCAACGCAAGTGATCAATGCACCTCTTGTCTCGATAAGCTGGGTATAAAATTACATGGCATGCATTTAATCTAAAGTAACATATTCATCAGTGTGAGAATCTATTTCGATTTCCATCTCAGAGTCGGAACATTGACTGACTTACGAGCAGTATGGTCCGGGAGCCAGGTAAAAATTTGGTCAAGTATTTCCTCCCGAGCGAAAATTCGTAAAATGCATTAGGGATTAATATATATGAATAAGGTTGATGGAATAAGGTTCAAATCAGAAATTAAATTCTGATATAATCCTCTGAAATATTCCAGAATTCTGATTTAATCCTTATTCAATGGGAATAATGTCGCCATCGCTGCCTGCCCAACCCACCCACGGAGTCGCAGCTGACGGTCACGAGTATTCATAATTTATTAATCCCTAATGCATATTACGAAGTTTTGCTTGGGAGGAAATTGGTCATGAAAATCTGGCACCGGCTCCCGGACCAGTAGGTATTATATCAATGATACCTATACTACAGTATGTATTATATTATCTGTGCCTATACTATAGTTCCTCTGGAACATTCGATATGGCTAAAGCAAGTGAATGTTGAGTGAGATTATGTTTTATTAATCATAATTCAAATTAATAAATAATTAAGAAATAATTCAATGAAATATTTGTGATGGGTTGTGAGTTTATGAAGTAATAGCCCAGGGCTTTATTTCCGCTATTAAAATAATAATAATATAAAAAAGGATAAAAACTAGCATTATGTCCGATCCCAGGATATCGTCTACCTCTATGCCACAATTAATTAGGACCCGTTCAGCCAAAAAATTTAAAGAACTTGCATACTTTAATAGTTATTAAAGTGCCACCGTCTATATTGTTCCTTCATGTCCAGTCCATCCTAAGGTTGTTGGAAGAGATCGTTCTCAGCGAAAAGGCTGCACTTTATAATTCCTTTATTCTATTATTTGTTTATGTATTGTTTTCTGTTTTGTGTGTTTTCTATCTACCTCTATTATACTTATTATTTAGACTATAATATTATTTTGAAAGTTTTCAGATAAAATAGGTTACATACCTACGTTTTAATAGAACATTTTAACCTTTTATTCAAGATGCACAGCAATGCTTTTGAAAACATAACTCTTTGAATTACGAGCATGTGCATAGAAAAGAATATCCGCTATCGTTGTATTAACCAACACTGTGTTTTCCGTAATTTATGTGTTAACAAGCGCTTTAAAGCTAATCCGCGTTTTGTTTATTTATCCTTTGTCGATGACGTCATAGTGTTTGCAACTTTCGTTTCCCGTGGCTATTCTGTTTGTAGCGGAATATTTCATAAGATATTCTTGTAGATGAGTAGACTGGTGGTTAGCTCTCAGAGCAGGGAAATAAAATGGCCTAGCCAGTCAATCCTGAGGATTGGCAAGAGCCCTCGGTCAATACTAAAATACTTTGTTTATCTATCTATATTATTCACCTACGTTTGTCTACGTACTTCTATAGAGTAGTGGGTGAATAGTTGATGGATTTACCGATACTTGCAGATACATAAGTACGGGATCGTAACGCTGGATCCAGTACTCTAGCAATCCAGCTGGATCCAGTTCATTTATTATGAGCTTGCTGGGACTAGCATCTGGCGCAGGATCCAGCGGTGGTTATCTGTAATGAGCTAAAAACTAGAGAATAGATATGTAGATAGATAGAAAACACTTTATTATACCACACAAAACAGAAAACTATACAGAAATAAAACTTAGAATAAAGGTATAAAGGGCGGCCTTATCGCTGAGAGCGATCTCTTCCAGGCAACCTTGGGATGGACTGAGTAATTTTCTTTTCGCGTGAAAATGCCACAGAACTACGTTTTTGTTTGCTTATCAGCTCGCCGCGGTGGAGCAGCGACTACTTTGACATGGCTAAACAGTTGAACTGTTTTGAATAACTTTTATTTTGTAAGCATAAAGAAATAAAGTTATTGACTTATGATTTCTCAATAAAAGGTAAGAAGAATTAGTACTAACGGTAACCTACTGTCCCATAAAAAAACGTGCGAAGCTCAGCTCACACCCTACCAGTCCTGGAATAAAAGTAGAGTCATAATTACGTTGTTCATAACAAAAAAAATAATGAAATTCTAGGTTGCCTGGGAGAAATTGCTGCAGCGATAAGACCGCCTATTGTACTTTTTATGTGTTATATTTAGATATAAGGTGTTATTTTATAGTTTTAAGTGCAATAAAGTGTTAATTCATTCATTCAATGAAAGAAACCTTCGTAGAACAGCAGAAGCTAGTGACCCAAAAAAACACGTTTGAACAGATAAATCAACAGAAAGTGCATATATGCATCTAAAAAATAGGCTTTTAGCCAGCCTCACCACATTGTAACTGAATTTGAATATGCATGAAAGGCTGGGAAATACCTACATCTATACTAATATTATAAAGAGGAAAGGTTTGATTTTTTATTTGTTTGTTTGTAATGAATAGGCTCCAAAACTACTGGACCGATTTGAAAAATTCTTTCACCGTTGGGAAGCTACACTATCCCCGGTGAACATAGGCTATAATATATTTTCAAAAAAATTAGTATCCGTACTAAAAAACCGAGCGAAGCTGGGAAGGTCCGCTAGTTGTGTATATGTATACTAGGTATCGCAAAATTGCACTGTAAACCAAGTTATGTAACTTGCTTGTAGGTAATTAATAAATGATCTAGCTAAGTCTTGTTTTCAATGAGTAAATCACAGTTGCTATACGGCCATGAAGTGCGCCATGCTCGGCTGAAGACGGAAGAAAATATCATCATCATCATCGTCATCAGCCTATGTTAGTCCACTGCTGGTCATAGGCCTCCCGTAATGAGCGCCATAGCCCCCTGTCTTCAGCTTGACATCCAGCATCTACCTGCAGTCTTTCGCAGGTCGTCATCCCCCCTGGTCGGTGGGCGTCTTACACTACGTTTACCGAGTCGTGGTCTCCACTGAAGAACACGTTTGCCCCAGCGGTTGTCGGTTATTCGCGAGGTATGGCCGGCCCATTGATGTTTCAGCTTGTTGCTACGTGCTTTGGACATAACTCTAAGAATTAGTCTGAGTTATGTCTAAAGCACGTAAATAATAAAGAAAGATGTATGTAGATTAACATTCAGAAGTTTTGCCAAAATTCTAAATATTATCATGAAATATCAAAATAAATAAATAAATAATAAAATAAATAATGCTGGACAATTCACACAGCATCATCTAGCCCCATGGTAAGCAAAGCTTGTGTTATGGGTACTAGATAACTGATATACATAATACAATACATTACATAGATAGATTTTTTTTTTATTATACATAGAAAACGACCAGAACACCCGGAACAAATATCTGCAGATCGTACACACAATTGTTCCGAGGCGGGAATCGAACCCGCAACCTCCTGCGTCGCAGGCGGGCCTTCGCCCACCGCGCCACATCGGTCGTCAATTGAAATATATAATTTCTTAATTCCGGACATGGTCTAAAATAGTTACCGGTTAAAATTCATCGTTTCCAACAATAGTCGAAAGTACCTATAGCTATAAAAATTAATCAAGATTCATAAAAATCTCGAAGGAAAATTCTCGCCCAAATCCCATTGTGGTTCAGAATAATTTAGTCTACAAGTTGACACTAGAAGCTTGGAAACTTGCATGGAATAATAATCATTGGGCTTTAAAATAATTTCATGAAATCCAATTTACTTTGAACTTTATCGAAAAAAAGTTTGTTTTAGAAAATTTACTATTATAATAATAAATAATAAAATAAATAAATAAAGCTGGACAATTCACATAGCATTATCTAGCCCCATGGTAAGCAGAGCTTGTGTTATGGGTACTAGATAACTGATATACATAATACAATATATTACATAGATATATATTTTTTATTATACATAGAAAACGACCAGAACACCCGGAACAAATATCTGCAGATCGTACACACAATTATTCTGAGGCGGGAATCGAACCCGCAACTTCCTGCGTCGCAGGCGGACCTTCGCCCACCGCGCCACATCGGTCGTCAAATATTGAAAAGCTATAGATAGAGCATAGCTTACAGTCCTTCCAAAAAACTAGAAAAAAAAACTCTGAGGAAATAGACAGTGCTCCTGTGTTGCGCACACACTTGTGCACTATAATGTGTCCTAGAGACATGGCTTCTACGTTTATTTATTTATTTATAAAAAATACAGCAGTTAGCTTACAGTCCAACACCAAAACACTAACTACTAGACTTAAAAAAGACAGAATATATTAAAAATATACAGTATATAATAATAAATTAAAAACAAGATTACAAATAGGTAGGAAGTCATACATATATAAACAGATTATTTAAAAGTAAGGTATGATCTTAAACTTAAGAAGATAAGGCTTAAACTATCATTAAATATGTCCACATGTTGGAACTGTTGCAAGAAATCGTTGAGTAGTGCGAGTGCTCTGAGTGTAGGAGCGTTACCGGCGTTTTGCGTACGCGCTGCTTGTAGAGCAAAGAGCCGACGGAACCTGCGTCCCGCAGGCTGATTATGTAAAAGCAACAGCAACAGCGACGCGACCGCGACCGAAATTTTAGCAAGCAATTTTTAGTTCACCGATTGTCCGGCAGAGGGAAACCTAGTGTGGGTGACGTAGTACCTGGTGTCATCTAATACAAAATTGGCTTTTGACAGCACTGATTGCTTAATTTTCGCCTGTCGCAAACCGGTCGCAGTTACATAATCAGGGGGCCGTTCTAATGTAATTATTTGGGACGTAAAGGGTACGTTGCGAGCACATCATCTACTCATCATCATGATGATGATGAGTCTTTGTTAATCGCAACTGTGTCTGGTTGGATACATTTCTGCCAGTGTCAAGTAATGGAAAACAATTGTGAAATCAATGAGAAAATTAATTATGAAGATTGATTATTTTCACCAGAGCCTAGTTCGTTATCTAGCACGGTGTACCAATGCACGTTAGGTTGGTTTGGGAGACGAGATGTTGGAGTCGCCCTTACCTTACACTCCACTCATCATCATGTAGTCACTTCTTTAGTGGTTTTTTTATGGGCAAGAAAGGGCTCCCTTTTTTGCCCATAAAAAAACGACTAAAGAGCCAGCCAAAAAATACTGGCAGCTGACTAAAAAAATGTTCTGCTCTACATCACCGTTTTTGAGGGTACCTGATCAACCCCTTGCTGAGCTTGCTTCCTTTTACGTCTACATAAAATTAGATACTTCTTAAACTTTAAACTTTAAAAAACCTTTATTTTAAGAATATAATAAATAATAACAATAATCTCTCTTATAATTTCAAATACAAATGTTTACTGACTTAACAAAAACACCGGTCTTTGATTTGAGTGGTTTCTATTTAAGGTTTTTTTTTATTTTTTTTATTTAAAAATAAATAAAAATAAATAAATAAATAATGCTGGACAATCCACACAGCATTATCTAGCCCCATGGTAAGCAAAGCTTGTGTTATGGGTACTAGATAACTGATATACATAATACAATACATTACATAGATAGATATTTTTTATTATACATAGAAAACGACCAGAACACCCGGAACAAATATCTGCAGATCGTACACACAATTGTTCCGAGGCGGGAATCGAACCCGCAACCTCCTGCGTTGCAGGCGGACCTTCGCCCACCGCGCCACATCGGTCGTCTTCAAGGTAAATATAGAATGTAAAATGATCCCCGCACTAGGCCTGATTTGCCAGTTATTGAATAGGTACATTATCTGTTTGCCATGATTATTGGCAAAAGGTAGTAAAGTAACAAATTGCGTAAAAAAAACCCAAAGCTAGTAACCAAAGTAAGTGCTACAATGGCCATATTTAGGAGGATACTTCCCTTCTGACTCTTCTAGTACTTTACCTATATCACACTTCACCTTTATTTTATTTATTTGTTTATTTTATACTTTTTGCACGATAAACTATATATAAAACCTATTCTAGAAAATTAATACAAAGGTGAACTTAACCCTAAAAAGAGTTCTCTTCCAGCAAACCTTATTGGGAGAGAGAGATATAGTAAAGAGAGAAGTGGGTATATGTGCATAAATAAAATTATAAATAGACAGAAGATTAAATTTTAACTTACTTATCAATATACTATTAAGTACTATATATACTGCTAAATTCTATACATACTACTAAATACTATAAGAAAATACTAAACAAAAATACTATTTAACCTAAATTCTATACTTACATATAATACATATACTTAATAGATACATATACTAAATACATAAAATACAACAGAATCATGAAGCTTTTGCCGCAATAATAACTACTTAGAATACTTGTACCTTATAGGAATTGTTTCCTCAAGTTCAGTTAATTACCAAGTTATGTAAGTTACCTATGTCGTCAATCAGAAAGCTTTGAAATGTGCTTGCAACTTTGACGTAAGACGCAGTTGTAAGCGGTCGTAACTTTCTAGAATACCTACCTTCCTAATATAATAAACATGGCTCGGCAACTATAGGCACTAAACCCTTATTATGTCGACGTTAAGGTTTCACTTTCCACTGCATAAGTAGAGTACAAGCAGTAGCAAGAGTAGCAAGCTGAAGTGGCAGTGGGCCGGCCATATCTCGCGAAGAACCGACGGCCGCTGGGGCAAACGTGTTCTTGAGTGGAGACCACGACTCGGTAAACGTAGTGTAGGACGCCCTCCGACCAGGTGGGATGACGACCTGCGAAAGACTGCAGGTAGATGCTGGATGCGTCAAGCCGAAGACAGGGCGCTATGGTGCTCATTGGGGGAGACCTATGTCCAGCAGTGAACTAATATAGGCTGATGATGATGATGATGATGAAGTAGAGTACAATTTTGATAATGTTATTTAGGTAAGGAATCTGAATCTTCGACCCAATATATTACTTACTTTTTGCTTTGAGCAATGGAATAACTTTGGACGAAGGTCCGAAATATTATACTCGTGGTGTATGTATTTATCACTACATAGTATAAAACAAAGTCGCTTCTCGCTATGTCTGTCTCTATGTATGCTAAGATCTTTAAAACTACGCAACGGATTTTGATGCGGTTTTTAAATAGATAGAGTTATTCACGAGGAAGGTTTATAAATCATTCGACACATAGATTTCCACGCGGGTGAAGCCACGGGGCGCAGCTAGTTTATTTATATATAGTACTTACACTATTTTTACAGAGGCACCTACTCTACCCACTCCGTAAAGTCTGTCTCTACCACAGAATAACTATACCTATAGTTCTAACCATCTACATAGATCTAAACATATGCCTAAGGAATTTTATGCATAAAAGAATAGATGAATTCGTCCTTGATAAAAAGTAAGCAAATTTTTTGATACATTTTACTAGAATCTATGCAAAAGAATTTCAATACAAATTATGATTATCTCCATTTTACGACCATTCGGCGGGATTGTATTAAAATAAAAGGGTGTTTTGCATGAATATAAGGCTCTAGACAGACGGACCGCATTTCAACTGCAATCCAACCGCAAATTGCAGTTCATTTGCAGTTGGCACGACTGCAATAGAACTGCAATCCAACCGCAAATTGCAGTTCATTTGCACGGGCGCGGGGCGTGCTCACGTGGGACTGCGCAGTTAGTTTGCAGTTCTATTGCAGTCGTGTCAACTACATTCAAACTGCAAATGAACTGCAATTTGCGGTTGGATTGCAGTTGAAATGCGGTCCGTCTGTCTAGAGCCTAATTCCGATAGAGACTGCACAATGTCTGTTCAAGACCTAGACATTTGTAATAAGTATTCGTAAATAAATACAATTTTTGTAATTTAATATAACTGTTGGAATAAAAATTGGTGAATATTTTTTTTTCGTAAAACAAGGTGCTTTGAATTGTAAAATAACCCTCTCACTCGTATTTATACTGTTTTGAGACAGCTGATCTTTTTAATGTAGTTATTAATATTGTAGACTAGCTGCGCCCCGCGGTTTCGCCCGCGTGGTGATAGATATCCTGGAGATTATACAATATATCTTTTTGATTTTTGATAATTGTAGCCTATGTGTTATATAACGCTTTTTAAAGCTTCACCTGTATGTATGTTTGTTTGTAACCTACTCCTTTGGACTCGATTTTGACCCACTTTGAACGGTCAGATTTCATTTAAACTTAGTGAACTTATTAATAACCGATGACAATACAATAATTTGATAAGATTAAACTAAAAAATAGAAAATAAATAATAGTCATCTAATTAGTGACGCGCATGAATGGATTAACGAGATTCCCACTCTCCCTATCTACTATCTAGCGAAACCACAGCCAAGGCTGGCAGGCCAGGGCTTGGGAGAATCAGCGCGGAAAGAAGATCCTGTTGAGCTTGACTCTAGTCTGGCATTGTTAGGAGACATGAGAGGTTAAACTAAAAAATAATAAAAACAGTTAAAACAGTTAAAAAACCACGCTTTTATAAATAAACCGAACTAAAATTTAGATTCAAATTATGGATAAGAGTGATAAATAAAATAAATTATTTTAATGTAAAAAAGCGTGGGGTGCATGGATAGATTTGAAAAAAAAAAATTTTTTTAAATAAAAACTGTAATCAATGATTATCAACCAACTAGAACTAGCATTTATAATTGAAATAGTTGGGGTAACTGCAAGCTTTTGCAAATTATATAGATGTAGCTCCACTGAGTAGATGTAAGTTGATTGTTAAAATACTAAAAACTTCTAATCCCTTACTTTTAAACTGATTTTAAGTTTTGTGGGATAAATATTAATAAACTAACTTATGAGAACATGTCAAAATCATCATTCTCTATACAACTGCAAATCAATAATCCAAATCGGTCCATCAATGACGGAGAAATCGAAGGAAAGAAAAAAGTAGGAAGAAATCGAGTAACATACACAAACCAGAACATAGAACATCCTCCTTTTTTCGAAAGCGGTATTTAAATGGATCTGATGGACGAGGAAATTAACTGTTCCAACAATGACCAGAGACTGATATTGGCAATAATGATTAATTTACTAAAACACTACATTTATATGAAACCGTGCACCATGCTTTCAAGCCCGCTAAAATTGTTTTAAATTGTGTCTATTTTACTTTAGAAAATCCTAAAATTGCTAATAAATATTCGAGACCCTTTAAAAGGCTCAAATATTTTTACCCTTTCACATAAAGTTTATCCCTTGCAATAAAAACTGAAGTTCAGCAACATAAAATCACAGTTTATACATAAGTTACTTTGCCAAATGTGTTTTAGTAAGTTGAGTTTGATTTTATAGGCAGAGGTACTCTTGTTTCAAATTAGTTGTAGGTAAGTAAAAACTAAGGAGCTGTTCCGCGTTCGTCCCACTCGCTTCAGCACAAAGTAGTCTGATTTTTTATTTCGAATGGACTATTAATGCTGTTGACCGCAGATGGCCATGACAGCGACACCGGACTTTTGGCGGGCGCACAGAGCGCTTCGCCGGTAAAATTAGGTTGGAGCAACACGCACAAGGGCCACCACTTAAGGTGCGAGCCTCGGCTTGGGCAGTTGCCAGATGCTATAAAAGGGTAGCGAGGTAACGCCTTAGGTGCACGAGTGCAACTAAGGGCGGAACAGGGAATTCTTCGACCCCGCATCCGGCGGGGTCGGTTTTTGGTCGGGTGAGTAGTGTGCGGAAGCTGAGTTGTTGCCGTCACTTCTGGGTTAGCATCAGTGAGTGGGTCAACGGGGTCACCATAAACATGTCTCGGTCTACGGAGGAGAAAAGTAGTCTGAACACGGAAAATCAAATTATATAATTGATTTCATTCCTCTTTCGTGAAATTATTTCAAGGCAGTCGCACCAACCACACACATCTCAGGTAAGAAATGGTCCTACTTATTTGTTTGAATCGTTATTAATATTATCTGTATTACATGGATCACTAAGATGAAAGTTATTCCTATAAAGTCACAAAGTACAAAGAGAGCAGAAGTTCATGAGATTAGGAAATTAGGCACCAACTCTTCCCGCCGGTGTCCAATATATGATGGATATCTCTTAGTCGCCTGCAAGGCGACCAGGCGACGAGGCATCATATATTGGTCTCTACGGCACAGGGTATCCTAGTGTAGAGATCAAAGTGAGATCACTATAATAGTAGTCTTAGTATATTAGCAAAATATAAATAATCCGTCTAACCGTCTACATTGTTCCTTCATGTCCAATCCGTCCATCGCACGGTGGTGTCGTGAACAAAAGCTGAGTCGGATTTTACATCATTCACGGGTTGACATGGAAGGTAGAATCCTAGTAGGATTCTACCACGGCCGAAGGCCGAAGAAACACCAAAATTGGCTCTCTTTACTTATTTGATACGATAAGTTGTGTAGATATACATACTTTACATAAGTACTAGCGGACCTTCCCGGCTTCGCACGGTTTTAGTACGGATCCCTAACTTTATTGAAAATATAATATAGCCTATGTTCACCGGGGATAGTGTAGCTTCCCAACGGTGAAAGAATTTTTCAAATCGGTCAGTAGTTTCGGACCCTATTCATTACAAACAAACAAACAAAAAAATCAAACCTTTCCTCTTTATAATATTATAGCATAAATATAGATTAATACTAGGTTGTAATAGTTTTATTCTGTTCTTGTTATTTTCTTAATAAATAAGTGAAAGTTCTATAAAGCTCTAATGCGTCTCCGAAGTTCCTTTACCTTTTCAGAAAATGAAACGTAATATTTATCTCAAACCAGATTCGCTCTTGAGGGAATTGTTTTAATCGCGTCTCACTCAAAATTAAGTAAAGTAACTCACTGTGTTTGATCCAGCTAAGTAACTGTATCTTCACTGACAATCCATAAATATTAAATCACTATGGGGACTTCAAAGAACTACACGACATAACTTCGGAACTACTCGTTCCTGCCATGCGTAACTATCTGAAAAAGGGTTGGATGTCCTTATTATTTATTAAACCCGTATTTTCATTTACCAAACTGTTTCTGAAACGTAAGCCGACAAAAACAGAAAGATTTATGATTTTAGTAGGTAACATTATGAACGAAATTATGTGAACATGTAGAAAAATTTACCGTCAAACGCTGAAAATATGGAGCGCGGCGAATCTATCCAAAAAGGGAAATCGTATGGAATGGCATATGCCTAAGTAAGTTACGTCATTTCTAGTTATTCGATTAGGTAGTTATCAACTACTTACGAATAGTAGGTAAATAAATAAATAATGCTGGACCATTCATCATCATAATCATCATCATCACCCTATAGCAGTCCACAGCTGGACATAGACACCTTATGTTTTTTTGGAATGGCTAGCAGCATTTTCCATATTTGGTTTTTAAGCAGAACTTGTGTTATGGGTTACTCACTGATATATGTACTTAAATACAATACAATGTATGGATAGTTTTTACTGTTATTCATAGGAAACACCATGCAAAGTAATCAAAAAGGCAATTATTTTTTAAACCATAATTATTAGCTGTAGTTTTACAAAACATCCTGCGAGGTTTCTTAATAAGCACATTGTGATTTCTTGTTTATGTTACAATGTCACCCACATGAAATCAATAGATCCAAATACAGAAGCCAGTTTTAGAATGGGTCGGGTTCTCGGGGTGGTGTATGCAAATGATATTGCGAAAACTGGTCAGTACCAATATATACAAGAACGGATATATCTATCGACTGTCCCTTTGGTATTTTTGTAAACACGTGTATTGCCACGCGGGTGATTAAAGTAGCAAGCTTGTTAGTTTTTTGCTTTTTGATAAAAAGTGTCCTAACTGCGTAAATTATTCTAGACTAGCTTCTGCCCGCGGCTTTGCACGCGTATTTTCGGTATAATAAGTATCGTAATTAACTAAGTAAGGCTGTGTTGCAAATGTTCGTCAAATTTTATATATCATCATCATATTATATTTTATTATCATTATTATCCATTTTATCTTCAGTAGCTTTGGAGATTAGGTAGGTAATAAAATAATTTCACATAATATCAAAAACTTTGCCTTTATAATAGGTATACTAGTTTTTCCCACGGCTTCGCACGCGTTGTTTCTATAGAAACGTTTTACGGTTATTTCTATCTCTTGGGAACTGAATTATGGCATCAAAAGTAGCCCGTTTTATTCCGGGCCTGGAACTACCTGTATGCTAAATTTCCGCACGATCCGTTCAGTAGTTTCTGCGTGAAAGAATAACAAACATCCAAGCATACAAACTTTCGGGTTTATAATATTAGTAGGACTGGAGCTTCTGCCCGTGTCTTCGCACGCGTATTTTCGATATATTAAGTAGCCTAATTATCTTAGTATGGCTATGTTCTATGTACGTCAAATTTGACGTATATGTACGATATCTTTGTAAATGTCGTTTTGGATATCTTAATAATAAATAAAAATCAGATTTCACAAACATTCGGCTCTTAATATTAGTAGGATTATTCTTAATCGAAAATTACTGTGGTTAACAATAAAATCACTATATATTTGTACAATTCACACAGCATAATCTAAAGCACGCAGCATAATCAGGGCGCTATGGCGCTCATTCGGGGAGGCCTATGTCCAGCAGTGGACTGCTATAGGCTGGTGATGATGATGATGAAGAAACTAAAGTAAAGCTTCCAGTGGCAGAAATTATTCTGGTCCTAAGTATATACCAATATTATTCCAAAATCTCGCCACTATAACGCGCTCACCCACCTTAATTCCATAGTTACTTATCTGCTATTAGATTAAAACTGGTCAGTGGTCAGAGCATATTGTACTGTATTTATTTATTTCAGATAATAAAATCCATAGTATAGTTACATGAAAATAAAACATTATTACATTAAAATAAAATAGCATAGAAACAGACCTTAGGGATTTCTGTTTCTATTACTAGCCACTGATCTCATTTGCGATCACAGAGTCAATACAATTAACTCTAAAGTTCCATGAACCATGGTGACTAACGACTCCACAAAAGTGGTTCCCAAATGTAAATAAAGTCTACTGTAGATACATACGACTAATAGTCTACGGAAACTTATATGAGAGAGGCTAGACGCTGAAAAACAGATATAGTTTTTAGATTTCGCTCCTTTATTATTGGAGAGGGTGTGAGAGATAATAATATTAGAACTTCTTGGTGTATACCTACAGTCTACACGTACATATGTGTAGGTATAGACCAAGAAGTTCTTATATCTACTTAAACGACTCAGACAACGTCGTGGTCGGAAGAAATATATTTTATGGTAGGTAGGTATTCACGATTTGGTTTTTACACAGCATTGTCTAGTCCCAAGCTAAGCAGAGTTTGTGTTATGGGTATTAGATAACTGTTATTCTTAATACAATACATTACATAGATATATTTTTTTTAAGCATAGAAATCGATTATTTGTCCCGGGGCGGGAATCGAGCAAGCGAACTCCTGCGTGGCGGTTCCAGCCCCGTCGTATTAGATTTTTTTATTGACATTTTTTAATATTGTATAAATCACAATAAGTTAGATTTAGGTATGTCCCTTCCTTCCTATTTACCAACTTAATACTTCAATAATAAGGACTATAACAATATTTACGATCGCAATAATCATAACTGTGAAACTTCGCCACCTTATTATAATCCTGCTAATAAATTAGGTTAATTTTACAGCGCTTTCTCTTGTTTCGCGTGTCAAAAACAAGAGGGTTTGATATCTGACTAAATAAATCTCGATTATGTAAACCGTAGTAACATAATAAACAAACAATAATAGAATTAACACTTCGTTATATCACCGGACGGTGGGGCAGTAAAACTGATTTGATATCAAAGACGTCAACCCGAATATCACGGAAATGAATGAGTGGGACCGTCAATTTAGACTTCCGTTTTAAGCTCCTCCGATTTTAAAAGCGGTCTCATTCAATCTTGATGTCAGTAATCATAAAAATGGATTGCAGATTTTGCAAAAAAAAGTGCCGCGCGAAAAGAATTCAGAAATAAGTTACGGAGCTGTTACGGAGAATGTATGACTAAAATAAGTTGCTTTTATTTATGTAGACCTCTTTCACTATCTGCTCGAAAGGTTTGCATTACATAATGGTAATTGATAAAAACTTATCTCGGACATATGCTGAGTTTCACAGAGCAAAAAATCCAGTACGCAGCGAAGGAATCGGCGGGAGAGCTAGCTCCCTATTCCATGGCATTCTATGCTCACTTGTCGAGTAAAAGCCGGTGCGTGCGAACGCGCCGAACGCTCCTCGCCGCGCCTCGAGTTCGCGCCAAAAACAATAAAATTTAAATGATACAATTATGTTCCAAAACGATGTGACATAAGCTGACCGAGATGCCGTTCTACTTTTAAATTAAACGTTTTTAAAAAGTTCAAAACTTTCACGCAGAATGCTCAGACAGTTCGAAGTTTGAAATTTAAAAACTTTGTTGCTTGTGAGAGTTTTTGTTGTTTTTCGAAGATGATTTTAGTTTGAGGACTGTTTGTTTTTTCTGTGGGAGACGACGAGCAACTTGTGAAGACTTTGTGAGTTATTTGCTTTGAATGCTATTTTTTATTTATGATTACGGAGCTAAAGAGCTGCCGAACTCAACAGGAGTTCTTAGAATATTTTTTATGCACTTTATTTTTTTTTCTTGATATGTGGCACAGCGCTAATCTAAGGTAAGGTAATCAAGCTCGAGTGATCTTCTTCGTGATGAAACTTTATTTTATTTATGTTATTATTTTATCGCTAAATCAAAACTTTTACCTTATGTACTGTGAACAATTTTTGCTGACTGTACACATTAGTCCGCGGCGGGAACCCAAACGGGATCTCGTGCATCGCAGGGTGATCTTCGCCCGCTGCGCCACTGAGGTCGCCTCATATAATACAATTTTTGAACATAGATATCAGTGAAGGTAGAACCCATAAACTAATGTTGGAATTTGCATGATCAAAGGGAATTTTCTACAAGAAAATCCTGGGCAAAGGAATTCTGGTACGCGCCACAAATTTACGTGATTAAATTCTGGAATTTTATATTTACTGGTCCTTCGGGAACGGCTAGTTGGATCCCGGGATAGGAATCTTCTGCTATTTTGTTAACAAGGAGATAAAATCCTAGATAAATAGTAGAAGGTTTTATAAGTTGGTAGGCCGGTATGCAGGATTTTTGTTATCGTTATTTTTATAATAAAATAGAGTTTATTATAACTCTATATAATAATAAAAATAACGATAGACTTTCCTAACTCCTTGTGAGAAAAAACCTAAAGAAAGTTACTCATTTTTAAATTGACTTCTGTATCAGCAAACCGTGTCTAAGTTTTTAAAAGAAAATAATTATCAGTCAAGTCAAATTCTTCGTATAACTAGAATAAGTTGAAACTCTACACTCCCTTACGAGTTTAAAGTAAAGTGCCACAATTATTGGCTAATCCTGATTAGAATTCTGTATTTTTTTTTAAATTAAATCTTTTGTTACCGACTGATATCGATGCCATACTATTATGTTCAGGGTGAGAATGATCATAAAGACATAATAAGCGCTATTATTATTTGAAATGACATGTGGTTCTTGGTCGTATTTTAATTTAATTACTCTTGTTGTGTTTGCGTTATCTATCATTGTTGTTGCATTGTGCTGTTTTATTCTACTACGAAAAAAAAAAATATACATACAGGTATTCGGTACGTATTAACTTTCAATTCGCATTTGTATATAACAATCTATATACAATTTTATCTAATATGAAGAAAACAGTCCTTTTTTTAAGCGAAATCTTTGTATCTTTGAGACTAGAAATGATCGGTCCGTTTTTCAATTCTTGTATTTATTATAAAAGACCAAACTAATGTTTTACCTTTTTGAATAGATGTGAATATTAGATGTGATGAAAAGAACATCGAATACTAATGTAATCGATGATCTCGTCATCATCATCATCATCATCAGATAACAACCATTATATATCATATATCATTATATTATATATCATATTTTCTCAGGACAAACTAAAACCGATATCACTGAATGCAACAAACACAACTAACATAACCCGAAATCTTTAGATTTTGATATTTTTGACATTACTACCAACCTGACTTAACCCTCCCACATAAGCGGGATAAAAATTTCCAAATTTAACTCAAGGTTAATTCCTAACTCTTGGTGGTACAAGACATAATTAGAATTTCTCCAGAGCAGTATCTAACTCTGAGTTAACCGTATTGACGTGGCGCAAGTGGGCCTTAGGAGTTTAAACTGGAATGTCAGATTTTTTAATCTGATTTCTGTTACCTACTGATATCGGTGTCATACGATTATGTTCAGGGTGAAAATGATCATAATAACTTAATAAGCAGCTATTATCCTCCTTATGCCAATGGCATAGCAACCTTGTTATAGAACTTGAATTAATGCAGCAATATCGCAACATTAGCATACTACTACCTACTACCATGTAGGTTATATACATATATTTGTATATAACCTATATGTTAAATTGTAACGCTCTGTAATTAACATGCGAAACCTCTTAGGAGGCTGAATGTGTTCTATACTGTTCATGTAGTGGTACCGTACAGGCCTCAAAACTGCTGATAGTTGTATTCTAAAACTGTAACTTACCCTTTCTAACCGTAAAATATCTCTTAACACTTGACTGCGATTTTTTTTTCGACGACTGCGATATTTTTTTAACCTAAAAAATTCGGGGTGCCGCTCTACACAGCGGTTGTGTTGCGCCGCACATGCGTTTCGTTCGAAAAATATTACGGCTGTGCTGAGTCACAAAGATCTGTATTTTCTCAGCCGCTGCGCTAGTGTGGATTTACGCATATTAGTCACTTGTAGAAAACACATAACGTGTGATTTCAGCACTCAAAGTGTTAATCGATTAATTCACAGAAATTAATTTTATTCCTAACTTAGACACCCAATCAGAGACCTTGTATCTGGGATCTTTGGTTTCTCCTCAAATTGGTCTTATTTATTTACACGTGACCTAAACTCTATTTTTCTCAAATATTACATTCTTTTTTGTATCGATGGACAATTAAAAGATATCAAATAGGTACAGGGGATTCAAAAATTGATCCAGCTGAGGCATAAAACATTTTACATCGAGATTTTAAGCCTACCGATCGAATAAATGGTTCGACCTCTTTCCACCGTGGTTCCGCAGCTTTCAATTAGTCGCATAAAATTTGAACTGTCCCTTAAAAACTAAACAAAAAGTTATAAGTACGATGCCTGCTATGAATACCTTAACCAGCTTAATAATATCGTCGCCTGTTATTTTGGACTGTGGTAGAGCAACCCGGGCCTTAATCTAAACTTCGTTCTGACCAATTTATGCTATTTTTGGACCAATTTAAAATTTTCATCATACTCGTAGCTCGAGCAGTGGATTAGTTGTTTTGCCATTGACACTGGTCTAGAAAAGCACGTGTCAGTTTATTAAAGGTTAAAGTTGAGGATATTGTTATAAATGCAGTATTTAGGCATGATTTTTATTGAAGAACAAGTTAGTGAGAATTGGAACGAGAGCCGTAAAAAACTTTTTCTACTGAATCCATTAATATCGTTACTGGAGATGATATCATTTTTATCAAATAGATGAATATTTGAATCGCGAATGGTCTCTCTTAGTTATAAAAATATCATTCACATGGCCTTCTAGTAGTGAGTATCGGGCGGCTCGCTCTCCCATGAAGCCTCACTGAGGCCAAGCAGTGAATGCGTTAAAAATACAATAAAAAAAAAACTCTTTATTGCACACCAAATAAATAACAGATACACAAGACAGGAAAAGAAAAAAACAAATACAAAATATGTTGTACAATGGGCGGCCTTATCGCTATGAGCGATCTTTGCTAGGCAACCTTTGGATGGTCATGAAGTGCTAGAACAAGTATAGACGGTGGCGTGTTATACAGAATAATATTTAATTGGGACGTATAAATACATACATAAAAAAAAACATATACAAAAAATACTAAATAATCAATTAGTTCTAAGTTCAAAAACCTTCAAAATAGGGTTCTATTATCGACTTCTATACTTACGTTGCTTAATTGTAATTAATTAGGTAGGTATTGCTATGAATGAACTCACTGTAAGTTTAATAAAGACCGGGCCTTACAAGAATTAAGCTGCCAGAGCCTTATAAATGGTTATTATTATTGAAGGAGCTTTAATATAGACGAGATGATAAATAACTAGATATTTACGCTGCTTTACTCAGCTGTAAAATGAGTAAGCCTTTTATTTACAAAATGGAAGAAACATTTGGTACTTAAGGGTCTGGCGACGCTCACAATTCAAGGCGCTGCGCTGCTTGCAAAAATCGCTCCGAATATCGCTGTCCCTGTTTAGCCCTTGCGCCCCAAGCGTGCGCGATAGCAATATTAGCCGTTCAAAATTTGGTATGAATTTGGTTGTGTTCCGTAATACCAAAAATTATGACTGAGAACTTTTTGTATTCTTCACAAAGTATTGTTATTCTATTACAAGACAATATAAGCTATGTTCCTTAACAACGATACTGATAAAATAAGATATTGTTGTTTTAATTACGAAACAAATAGGAAGAAAACTTGTCCATTTTCGCATAAAAATGTGCTAAATGCGATTGGCTTTCATTGAATTTTAGGTTCATAAATTGAAAAAAAAAACTATCCAGGAACCTAGATAAATACTATTCAAATATAAATCATAAAATATTATGGTGGAAATATGCTTTAATTAGAAATAATTTTGGTATTACGTTTGTATGGAGAATTCGTCCTCCGCTGGCCTCTTAATGAGCAATGCAGACAGAACAACTTTTGTTGAAGAAACTGACAACTTTTTATGAATCGTATAAACTTCTTCATAAGTTGTGCTTAAAAGGCTCAGTATTAAGGAAAATTATGTATATAATAAATGTAAACAGCTAGTAGCGCAATATTTCCTCTGTCTGCATAGCGCCTAATAATCTAAATTGGTATTAATTAATATTCAATAATATTTAATTGTATTATAATAATATAATTCAACTGTTACCTTGATCAAAATAATTACCTACTAGCCACTTAAAAGTACCCAACTACCCAGACATAACTGATCTAAATATTTAATAGAATACACCCAATATATGAAATTAATATTCAATAATCTAATTAAAATTTAATTGTATTATAATAATATAATTCAGCTATTACTTTGATCAAAATAATTACCTACTAGCCACTTAAAGGTACCTACTACCTAGACATAACGGATCTAAATATTTAATAGAATACACCTAATATATGGATTTTAATGTAAATCAAGTTAAATTACAATTAAAATATATATTGCCTTTTGCGTACTTTAAAAAAAAACTCTCGGGTTTATGTGAAAATACAACCATGGCGATCCATGCGAAACGGAGCGTGGGAAGACCTTCCACTCGATGGACCGACGACATTGTAGCGGTCGCAGGGAGTCAATGGATGGAGGAGCCCTATGTTCAGCAGTGGATATATACTGGCTGATGGTAATGATAACATTCATGGCCATCCCTTTTAAAGTTAAAGTTAAAGTGGAGTAAAACAATTCCCATACATACATGAACGCTGAAACATTACTCTCCTTTTTTATGCATTCGTGAAAACAGCATCTGCTTGAAAAAGAGCCTGAGGATTTTTAGCTGCTTTATCATGTTTCTAGTCTAGTCGATACAGCCCACACAAAAATATAACTATTGTATGGGGTACGGTATTTCTTTGTAAATAGGGGAATTATGTGCCGATCGAGAAGCAATTAAGAGTATATTTTAAGTAAACAATAGTCTTAATGTAGGGGCCTACTACGAATATTTGAAATTAGAATTTGTGCCGTTTATACCTAATTATACGAGTCTGCCTTCAGTTTAGCGAAAATCCACACTAGCGCAGCGGCTAAGAAAATACAGATCTTTGTGACTCAGCAGAGCTGTAATATTTTTCGAACGAAACGCATGTGCGGCGCAACACAACCGCTGTGTAGAGCGGCAGCACGAATTTTTAAGGTAAAAAAAAAGATCGCAGTCGTCGAAAAAAAACCGCAGTCAAAGTGTTAAGGATTTTTAGCTGCTTTGTCATGTTTCTAGTCTATAGCCCACACATAAATATTATTATGTTATTGGGTACGGCATTCTTGTAAGTAGGGGAATTATGTGCCGCTCGAGAAGCAATTAAGAGTAAATTTTAGTAAACAACAGTCTTAAAGTAGGGGCCTACTACGAATATTTCAAAGTAGAATTTGTGCTCTTATATTATACTTTTTACAGCCCGCGGCTTCGTATGAGTTGTTTCTATGGAAACGTTTTAAGGTTATTTCTATCCCATGGGGAAAAATAATAAAATTTCAGCCCTATTCGTTCTGTAGTTTTGGTGTGAAGAGGTAACAAACATCCATCCATACTTCCATCTTTCCATTCAAACATCCGAACTTTTGAATTTATAATATTAATAGAATAGAACAGAATATATTGACATTAATTTCGACACATACATAAGTACATTAAAACTTTTAAAAAAAACTTAACATAGAACATGGAGGTTTATAAGCTATACAGTTTATATTCCCTTACGGAAATATATGTGTATAATGAGAATGTTTTCGGGTAGGTCACTAAGTAGTTATAGCTACATAATGTCATCTACATATGTCTTATGACTATCGTCAACCTATGACCATCGTTTATCCCATTGATTGATAGGTGCTAATGGGGTAATGGATCTCCCAAATAATCCCGCATCGCGATGACATAACGTAGTGTCAATCCATAGTAGGAGATTTGACAACGGTTTGTCCCCCAAATGAGTCGACAATTTTACCCCACCATTAAATTCAATTTGCAACTTTTTGCAACAATTTTTTCCACCTGAATTTGAAATGACTAAGGGTCATATTCTAGAACGAATCTTATCGCTCGGTTTACGTACGCTATCTTTATTGTATCGTAAGAGCGAGTACACATATATATCATGCGTTATGATTTTAAGCTACACCCACGCTACAATCTTTCTGAACAAAATCTGAAGCTTGCGTTTGGATATGTTCGGAATTTTCGAATGTATCGGACGCAGGGACATAGTCTATTTTTATCTCGTAAAACATTTCCCATCGTATAGAAATAACCTTTAAACATTTCCATATAAACAACGCGTGCGAAGCTGCGTGTAGAAACTAGTTTTTAATAAATGTATGTTACGCGCTACATTCGCTAATTGTTGTCCGATTGTGATGATTCTTCAGAATCTGACGGCGTCAGGGCATTTTTGCGATAATCGTTTTCGCGAGAGATATTTTCGCAGTGAACATATGACGCAAAATAAATTCGCTCCAAAGTAGTGTTTTAATACCTATTTGTAAAAAATATTAAAGCGTCGCATGTTTTGTAAGCGCGCGACAGCATTGCTACAAAAAGTCGCCGTGGGCGAGCGCTCAAATTATTATTTTCATATGAAGTCCATACTTGCCAAGTTCTTTATATTTGTTTTGATACAATCAGTAGATATTGGACTTCCTGCGCCCAGTTTCTGTAGACTGTAGAGTGTAATCAGCCGGGTAGTTCATGTCAAACACAGCCAATAAGATGGCTTAGCTATGATATCGAGCGAGCCTTTGATGGGGTTTGAATAAGAATAGGAAAATCTTTATTTATGGCATTAACATTTTTACTGAAATAGTTTATTTGAACTTTATGTTTACTTTTGGCATCTCCCACATTTCGACAAAAGTATTCAAGAGAGTGTGACTGTCTCTACATAATTGCATATGTGTAGTGGCACAGGTAGATAGGTAAAGAAGGCGATTATGTATTTTATGTACCTATATTCGCCGATTTCACGTTAATTTTTGATTCTTTTTCTTTTGTATAGATAGAGTATAACTCCAAAATGGTCTCATAAAATAACTCCCAAGGGAAAAGAAATTGTTCCGCAAAACGAAAACTGTGTAGTTACGTATCTGATTTGAAGTAGGTAGATTTTTGGATATTTCAAACCAATCAAATTATTATATACGATTTGGTGTTCCAAACTAACTTTCTTAGTGCCTTTTCAGACGTCCCAGCCGGCTATAGCTGGTGCCGGCCGGGTACACGGCAGCGAATGTTTCTAAATTATGACGGCACGTGTTCTCACACATAGGTACGTTAAAAACCCCCGTGAAAGCTATCATACCAATACCAATCCGCTTCACCGCCGGGTACCCGGAGCTGGCTACCCATCATCATCATCATTAGCCTATGTTAGTCCACTGCTGGACACTTGCCTCCCCCAATGAGCGCCATAGCGCCCAGTCTTCAGTTTAACGCATCCAGCATTTGCCAGCCTTCGCAGGTCGTCATCCCATCTGGCCGGAGGGCGTCCTACACTACGTTTGCCGAGTCGCGGCTACCCGGCTACCGGGATATATGACAAGGTACTTAAACACCCATAGTGTTTGACAGCTATATAAACGACGAGCCGTTTTCTCATCCATTTGTTTCATGATAGGTTACATCTGAATATCGTAGTTTCCCGAGAGGGATAAAATTCTTTTGTTTTGTAGACAGCGAGAATGGAGTTATTTCGAGGTATAATTTTGGAAGAAGCTTTTTCCGCAGTCCTATGAGGAATCAGGATCATTACGTGTTGACGTGTGAAATAGAGTATCAAAATACTATATATATATAACAGTGTCGGTGGGTAAAACACCGGGTCTATATGCATTGGTTTATAGTAGCTTGGGTTTTTAATTCAACCTTACATCTCATCATTGTATAAATTTATAATACCTACATTATTGTGACTTTGCATGCTGCTATAAAGCTGATCATGGTTGTGCCCCTATTTTTAATCTAACATCCTAGTAACCCATGTTTCGCAAAATAAATGAATTTGAATCTCTCAACACATGCATACTGATATAAATTGGTGAAACATGTTGTATCATATATAAATTATTTACCATCTTTGTTTCACACGTGTTTTTGCGAATAAATTATCTATAATCTTTTTTAAAGTTTAAACGATCAAAGCTACAAACGGCCTAATTGTAAAAGCTAGGGTAGGTTTTCTCTTTCGGTAAATATTTTTTACCTCTATGAAAAAAAAAACCAAAAACAAACCATTTTACGGCATAAAAAGTTTAAAACTTTTAATGATTTGTCTCATAACTCTCCTAAAAGCGCACCCCACGCATGACCAGAATTAATTAATTAACATAATTCAACTAATCTTGTTTATCTCTAGATCGGAAGTGGTATTCCGTTTATCTATAAATCGGAAGTGGGTTTACCCACCCGTCAACAATGACTAGTTCCGGATTATTTTCCTGTAGGTAAATTAGATAAAGCAGTGTAAAACCGTCGGCGCCCACGCATCATTCTGAGAACACGTTATCGTGATCAGTTCGTAATGACGCTAAATATACTTTTCCTTGCTTTATTATAATATTGTCGCATGACATTTGCGGTTATATTGTAAAAAGTAACTTTACTTTGATCAGAGATTTCTCTGAAACATAATAATATTAATTTAGCCTATTTGGGGAAAAGCAATATTGTGCACAAAGAAACGCAAAAGCTTTTAATTACCTTCATCATTTTCTCGTGTTCCAAGAAATAATGTTATTGTACGAGAGTATAACTTATAGAGAGTAAAAGTTGGTTAAGTTCGTGTAAAAATCTCAAACCGATTTCTTGAAATATTTTAAGCTGAATTTACACGTAAAAAAGATTTCTTTCAAACAGCAAAGGTATGTTGCTACAGTTTTAAGCATCTTATCATTATATTCATATAACGGGATTTGTATCAAGCTACGATACAGTGTAAATTCAAACACATTATTTTGATCTTGTTATAGGTAGGTGAGGTTAGGCTAAGACGAAGATTAAATATAAACAAATAAATATTTCTGAACAATCCATACAGGATCATCTAGCTCCAAGCTAAGCTTGTGGTATGGGTACTAGATGACTGATAAACTTTATTTAATGCATAACATAGATGGATATGTTTTATTATACCTAGATAAAAAATAACATTAATACCCCGAACAAAATATTTGAACATCGTACAATTTGTCCCAACGCAAGGCGGTAATCGAATCTGCGTCGCAGGCGGACTTTCGCTCGCTATGCCACATCAGTCGTAGGTTTGGATTTTGTATATTTTTGACGGTGGTTAAAATACGGGTTGATTTGTTGAAATTTCCTGTTACATGTACACGGTTCATAACTTTATTTTCTGTTTTTCTGATTTCGTAATAGAATGCAGCCCATAAACAACTAAAGTAAATAAAATTTAATTAAGTTCGTATTTGTTGTGATTCCTTCTGTTAGTTCCATCTTCTCCATCACAAACGCCAGCTGCAATAAACATAAATTTCCTAGTGAGAGATTTTCCAATTATTCTTCAACAACAAAAGTTGTTTTTCTAGGAACGACAGCACGTTCTAAATGCACGTGTCAGTTAAATATTCTCTTGTCAATATAAGGTCATTAAATATTATAATAGAAATATATAATTTGGCACACATGTAGAACATAATCCGCGTTTTATGCTAGAAATAGGGAGTGCAAGTTTAATAAAAAAAATGAATTCAATAAATCTCGTGATAAATGGCTAGACGACTGATATACATAATACAATTACATTACATAGATATATATTTATTATTATAGAAAAACGACCAGAACCCCCGGAACAAATATCTGCAGATCGTACGAACATTTGTCCCGAGGCGGGAATCGAATCCGCAACCTCCTGCGTCGCAAGCGAGCATTCGCCCACTGCGCCACAGAAGTCGTCAAATGTTGATGTGAGCACATGCAATCCAATTGAAAAGCGAATAAGTGTGGGAAGAATAGAGGAATCTCGTGAACCATATAGTTCCTACATCGTAGATAGGTTCAGAGTACAGACAGATCAATCTATTGTACCATGTCGATATGTACAGTTGTATTGTATTTAAAACAATAGGAATTCGTCAATTGTGAAATGTGACAGGCGGCAAATGCGAAACTTTGGATGTTTGGATGTTTGTTACCTCTTCACCACAAAACTACTGAACTGAGTATATTTCTAGGCCTAGACACAGGTTACTTTGATCTCTTTTATCAGTTTCTAGCTAGGGGATAGAAATAACCTTAAACAACCCGTGCAAAGCATCTGGCAGAAATTAGTCATAAATAAATAACAGAATCCTGATTTCATCAATTCTCCAAAGTTTGAATTTAGAGATCTGATTTCCGGTCTATGGGGCAATAGCGTTTGAAATATTGTTGGCAACTTTCTATTTTTTCGTGAATTTTCTGTGAAAAGGGAAGTAAGAAAGAAACACGTTTCGGAGAAACCGTTTCAGACGCGATTACCTTTCTATACACTACGTTCAACTTTGTTATATCCTATCTGGATAGGTGCTTACCGTTCCTTCACCTCACCTTTAGGGTATAAGCCTGCTGTACTCTTAAAGACTGACACTATAAATAATACTATGACACCGAAGTGTCTGTGGGAAAAACTGCGTTTTCCACTTATCTAATAATAGACTTATTAAATATAAATAAATAAATAATGCTGGACAATTCACACAGCATTATCTAGCACCATGGTAAGCAGAGCTTGTTTTTCTGTATTTCTATTTCTTGTGTTATGGGTACTAGATAACTGATATACATAATTCAAAATATTACATAGATAGATATTTTTTATTATACATAGAAAACGACCAGAATACCCAGAACAAATATCTGCAAATCGTACACACAATAGTTCCGAGGCGGGAATCGAACCCGCAACCTCCTGCGTCGCAGGCGGACCTTCGCCCACCGCGCCACTTCGGTCGTCAAAAATTATTGCTATCTTAGAAGTGCGAACTTCGTTAGACGCTTTCAGCAAAAATCATGGAACTCGCGTCATCATCACCGCACGTATCCCAGTATAAATAAAATAAAAATTACTTGTTGACACGCCTTTGTATGAAAACAACTAGGTCAGCTGTCCTAAAATCGAGACGGAAGTTTACGATTGATATGTATTTCGGGGGAAGCGAAGACAAATCATAAATTATTTTAGTATACATAATATATCTCATAACCAAGATACTTCACGTGTCAAATTTCTAAGATATTCCGAGAAATCAGCAGGCAAAGTTTACTCACCAATTCATCAATTGAAATTGAAACGATACTTGGAATGGAACGACGACGCAGAAAATGTAAGGACGTGGACATTACGATATAATTCATTCTATGCCAATCCATTCCCTGAATCCTTAGAAATTGAATAGACGAGACGCGGCATCATCAGTTTTCGAAGCGACACGTGACCCGAGAGCTGGTGAATATCTGGCGCATTGCATCAGCATTGCCATACAACGGGGCAATGTAGCCAGCGTCTTGGGGACGCTTCTGACTGGTATTGATATGGATTAGTTGAAGTACCTGTAGAGGTAGATTGTCTGCAAAAGTCTGCAGTTAGCTCAATTGTTTAAATTGTTTATACTGGTTCTTATTTGTTTCTATTGGATCGAAACTTTCTTTGTTAATAAAGATATTTTTCAGTTTTCTTAGACCCAAACTTTTTGAAACTTTAACAAAAACTTTTTTTTTAATCGATTAGAGGAGAGGGGAGACCTTGCCTATATGATGCGGCCTTATTCAGGTAGGTGCATACAAAATACAAAAATATAAAAAACTTTATTCGAAACGAAAAACATATTATATAGGGTACAATTATTATTGTGTGCTGACTACTGAAAAGTTAAAAAAATGTGTAGCGGAGTCAGCAGCGCCCTCCTCCGCAAACAATGTAAATAAGTATGTTTCAAATATTTAAGACCATTGGGGTCTTAAATATGTATACCTACCTAAATTAGGTAGATTAAACGCGATCACTGTCCCGTCAGTCGTTGTCATCGTTGTCACACTTAGAGAATTCAACCCAAAGTTGTCACATATCCAGTGTAACCAAAACCTTATTAATACAGCGCAAATTAAACATGAGTTAATAATCTTGAGAGCAACATTCTATTAAACTAACCAGCTTCAGGAGTTGAAATGAAGCGAAGATATATTCCGGCCTTAGAGTAAATATAATGTACTATAGAGTTCTTGTTCACACATTGAACAAGTAGCCACGACTATGAGCGCCAAAGACTTGTCCAATGAATGACAATTATTCATGTGAGAACCAGCTGTTTGAACAGTCGTTGTTAATTCCCGGTAGAAAGTCTATTATTCATGTAAGAAACTAGTTCGAATTTGTTTGTGATGTTCTATTAATTGATTGTATTGTTTTTTGGTTTTTGCTGGATGCGTTAAGCTAAAGATAGGGCGCTATGGCGCTCATTGGGGGAGGCCTATGTCCAGCAGTAGACTAATTTAGGCTGATGATGATGATTTTTCTTTGTCACAAAAAAAATATGAGAAATCGAAAATTAGTACAGAAACAGACACAAACGTAGGTAGGTATAAAAAGTTTTAGAATTGATAGCAGGATGAAAACTGAGATAATTAGCACCAGCTAGCAATTATTATTATTATATTAGCCCGGAGTGTCCCACTGCAGGGCAAAGGCCTCCCACCCCTTTTTCCACTCATCTCGGACCTCAGCGGCCCACTCTTTATTGAACAGGTCGAGCCTATTAGGCCTATCCCGCCATCTCCCCTTGGCCTTCGGCAAGCAATTGTTTATCCTAAAATTGTATTAACATCAGCGGAGTCTATCAAACGACGAAAATATGTATTGACGTTTTGACGAGGGTAGGTACCTGTTTGAGAAGTTTGATGTACAAAACCCTTGGTACTTGGGATCCTGGGCCACACGTAATTTATAAAGATCTTACTAAACTTCTTATAGAGTCCACTGGTGGTCGGAATGCTGGCTTTTATTTCGATCAATGTATTAGCATTGCCATTGAACGGCTCGATAGTACAATATATTTTATGTAAACAAAGACATTTATGGGCGTGAAACCTTAACAGAAACTGATAACAATGTAACTAATGAAAAGAAAACGCGCAATGAAAACTTGTAAATTGGCATTTGAAAACGCATAAGAGACAAATAAAATTATGTATGAAAGTTGTCAAAACGAAAAATTTTAAGTTTGAATTTATTTTCCACATCAACATCATCATCAACATCATCATCCTATAGCAGTCCACTGCTGGACATAGGCCTCCCCCAATGAGCGCCATAGCGCCCTGTCTTCAGCTTGCCGCATCCAGCATCTACCTGCAGTCTTTCGCAGGTCGTCATCCAACCTGGTCGGAGGGCGTCCTACACTACGTTTACCGAGTCTTGGTCTCCGCTCAAGAACACGTTTGCCCCAGCGGCCGTCGGTTCTTCGCGAGATATGGCCGGCCCACTGCCACTTCAGCTTGCTAATTCTTTGAGCTATGTCGATAACCTTGGTTCTCTGTCGGATGTATTCGTTACGAATCCTATCTTTCAGAGAAACTCCGAGCATAGCTCTTTCCATAGCTCGCTGAGCGACTTTAAACTGGTGGACCAGCCCTATCGTGAGTGTCCACGTCTCAGCTCCGTAGGTCATAACGGGTAGGACGCACTGATTGAAAACTTTCGTTTTCAAGCATTGCGGTATGGATGACGTGAAGACTTGACGTAGTTTCCCAAATGCTGCCCAGCCTAGCTGGATCCTCCTTTTGGCCTCCTTCTCTAAACTGTTTTTACCCAACTGCAGAATCTGCCCAAGGTAAGTGTACTCGGAAACAGTTTCGAGAAGGTGACCATGCACGACCACCGGCCTTGGATCAATGTGACCATTGATCATGACTTTGATTTTCCACATACATACATATAATAATATCTTTGGTTTGTAACCCTATTGTTTACAAAGAATATTCTTAGATAAATTTAAGATATAATATTCGAGAGCCGAGTATAATAGCTTCTGTTTCCTATGTAGTGTAGGTATATTTATTTTGATTAGCGGTTCAGAGAAAAAATATTTTCGTTTTAATAACATTTCTTAAAGAATCAAGGTCGGTTGTAAATTATATGAAGTGTTACGTCTTGCTGTAAACAGTTAATCATCGCTTGAAAACAAAATGTAGGGATGTTTGTTTAAGATGCTCTCCCTTTTTACATAGTTTGGCTATTTGTTTTTCTATTTGCTGTTTGTTTTGATACGATAGACGCAAAGAATTTAACATCATTATTATTTTGGGGATAGATCATGCTGTGTGAATTGTCCAACATTATTATTACTCGTATGTGTGTCTCATGTCCATGATCTCGGGCCATATTATATCTGTGGTCATAATTTGATATAGCGAGCGGCCCGGTCTTCAAAGACTTGTAGTCTTTCAGCAAAATTATGCAAGAAATATTTAATTTATGTACTAGTTGTTGAAAAAGTTCCCCTGACCATTCCCAAAAAAACCCCATAGTAGGCATATATGATTACTAATAACATTGCCGATTTGCGTAAAAACAGAAAAAAATACGTTTTAATATTATATTTTACAAAAAACGCCATGTTGACAAGGATTCAGATCGAAATAAAAATAAGACCGCGAAGATGTAAACATCGGCCTTGAAATTAGTCATGTCTAGAGAAAGAGTAATAGCTTTCTTTGGAAATAGCCGACTTTTAGAAAAGAGGTTATAAATTACAGTATGGATTACGTGGCAAATAAGATGCTGCAATTTGTCACCCTCGCTTTACTTTTGATGGATTTTATCCAGGGGTGGAACGTGATAAACGTTATAAGTCAAATGTTACAGATTTTTTAAGTAAATTGCGAAGCTTTTGCCTTTTCAGGCTTGTGTCAGTCACGCAACACTATCAATAACTTACTCTATAGAATTTTCTATTTTAAATTATGACATGATTTTCTTTAAATATGTCCATTAATGTAGTGTTGTTGAAATTCAGTTAAAATTCATAAGGGTAGTAGGTAGGGCATCATCAGTCGCCGCTGCCTCACGCTCTTAACGCTCTCAACGGATTACTTAAGGCCTTCCCTGACTGCGACATATTCGCAGACGAACTAAAAAAAATATTGTCAGTTTGATTGATCTATTGTGAGAGGGATGGGTGACTCGTCTTTCTCATATGTAAAATAATTAGTGTAATTGGTGATTGTGCCGTTCTAATTAAATAATTAAAATAAAATAAAATAATTTCAGTGTAATGGATTATTATTTATTTTATTATCATGTATTTATTTTATTAGATACATTCATTTTTAAACTATCATAGTCATTAGCACAAAAGTAATAAAAATAAATTACTTTTGTATTACATAACTTACTACATCATATAATCATCATCTATTTCTCTGTTTAGTTTGGGGCTAGACGAAGCTGTATGTATGCTGTCCAGCATTAATTATTAATTGTGGTCACCGTTTTGCATAATTGATTTTCATCATTCCATTAATGATCCCAGTTTCGCTTAACTGAACAGTCTTCTTTCCGTTTTAAACATGCCGTCCGATGGAGACCAAGGATCTTATGGAGATCTTTGAAATTCTTTGTAAGAACTCATAAGAAACATTAAGTACACACTTGTCCACGTGAGTTCACGTGCAGCCTTAAATAATTTTTAATAATAACATTATTTTAAGCTTTATCAATTCGAAAATCAATACGAAACCCTAAAAAACTTATTTTGTATACCTATTATATTTTTTTCGAGTGGAAAAATTATGTTACCTGCGTGCTTTGTAGATTGGGATAATTACGTCATATCTTGTGCTGTACCGCTCAGATCGGTATCTAAATGAGCAGGACAGCATAGAAGATGACGTACATTCGCAGATTATGATGAAAAATTTATTGAAAAATGTACAGCTGTTAGCACTGCAAAAGGGCGAGTACTACAGTTTCTTTTAGCAAACATCATACGAGTGATTCACTCTTCAATCTTTTTCTTACATATTTGAGTTATGAGCTCTTCAAAAATATTCCAAGCCGTTATTTTAACTTCCTTAGTCTTATAATAGATATTTATTTGTAGCGAATGGCCTTCAAACCGCGTTCGTTAATTGATAATACTTATTTAAATTGGAATTTGATGATAAGCCGGGTGTTCAACTTGTCCTTGACCTGGTTTAATACTTTCGCTGTTGAGAGTGTCACCGTTACGCGCGTGACACCGCGTTAAGCGGCACATAATGTGGTGTAGGATTTAATTAATCTAATTTTTATTCGGATTAATTCTCGGTGGGGCATTGTTTGGAAATGTTGAGATTAAATTAAAAAAACCAAAACTACAGCAGAAGGAAAATAGGTTATGAGATAAAAATAACAAATGATATCGCTTATTTTCTCAAAAGAAATTACATTCCACTCATCTGAGAAAACAACTTTAGCTAAGTATTTTAGGTAAACTTCGATATATAGATATGCTCTGGGTGATTCTTGATTCTAAATGGCTAGCATTTTAATTTGATTGTATACTCGTAACTAACCTATTCAAATTCCTTAATATTTACAATGTTTTTTCAGTTTTCTGTGACAATTACTTATCCCTCAGGAATAAAATGGAATTCATATACACATATATTCATTCATATACGTATAAACGAAAGATTTTCTAAAACGCTCCATAATTGACGGAGATATCGACGAACATAAATAAAAAATACAAAAATTCTCCTCTTATGATTTTTGTCGGTTAAAGATGTATGTATCATTTCGGTTTGTTATAGAAACTCGTTATGAAGATTAACCGACGGCCAAAAGGGTCCCTTTCCGGAATTTACGATAAACATTCGAACTTGTGGTTATTGAACTAAGATAAGAAAATCAAGTCTGGAACGTTAGTCATTAAAATAAATTGTTTTAGATAAATAATAAATTACCAAAATATGTGTTTCAGATAAATCTCCGCTACACAGTTTCTTATTTTTTGCGGTAGCCAGTAGCCAACAATTATACCCTATACTATAAGTTTCTTGTTTCTAACAAAGATTTTTGTATTTGTATATATAAAATTACGTAAAGAAGATCTAGTACAATATCAGTTCTTTAACAAAATATAAGTACCTATGTAATTTATGTGAAAGCAACATAATATATTATAAATGCGAGTAAAGTTTGGATGTTTAGATGGCTGTTTGTGACTTCTCCCTACCAAAACTACTGTTCGGATCGTACTGGAACTTTGCACAGATGTAGCTCTAAGCCTGGACTAGCTATTGTTTAAAACATAGGCTAATTTTATAGGATAAAAAGTAGTCAGTTTTTAATAAATTGGCTTCTGTTTATCCCATTAAACAGTTCCTATGAGATTTAAATAAAAATCTTTTCAAATAATTTTTTTTTATTTGAAACATAAAACTTAATAGGTTAATGGATAGAAATAATCTTTATATGTTTCCATATGAACAACGCAACAACAACTAATTTTCAATATTTCCAAAAACCTAATTCGTTTGTAAAGTGAGGAACCACGTACTTTAAAAAAATAAATTAAGGATTCCCAAATCAGAGCATAATGCCCTTAAAGTGAGCCGCGTTGAGTTTAACTCGATTTATGCACGCACATTATTGCCATTACATCCTCTCTCCGAATCCGTCATTCTTAAGTGTTTCCAGCTTAATCGAGGAAAGCTGTAAAATAAATAAACATTTAATTTCGTTTACATCAGAATCAGGTGTTTTGGCGCCGTTTCAGAGAATTCTGCATTGTTCTGTGGCTTAGTGTAGCATGCATGTTTAGTCTACCAGTCTTGCATGATGGTTCGACGCAAACGAGCGACCTCTACGACATGAACATTAAATAGCGCATTCACTGCCCAGGCTCGGCGATGCAACGCTACACGGGGTCGGAGAACGATATCTAAATGAATGAATTTTTATTTGTCATTATACTTACATAGAACATAATAAACTTATACCAAGAGAAAACTTGAATAAGTGTATGTCCAGTAACAAAATGGCTTTGCCTCAGCATGAGTTGGATGAATAGCATGCTACCAACGAACGCTGGTCTTCCGCCAAAGCAACTTGTTGGCGTTACGGACTGACTACTCACTACCGCTATACAAATAAACACACTAATATAAAGAAAATCACTCATCTGCGTCTTGGGCAATGAAAGTGTCAGTTTAGTCTTATTTAGTATAAAACATTCACTGCCCAGCCTCAGTGGTGGTGCGACCCGTCGTCGTCGCGTCGTCGTGGCGAGCCCGCCGCGCCCCGCTGTCGTTAGACGGGGCCGGAAAACGGCATCTGCATCTTGGGCCGTGAAAGTGTTAACACTTTGACTGCGGTTTTTTTTCGACGACTGCGGTCTTTTTTTTTACCTAAAAAATTCGTGCTGCCGCTCTACACAGCGGTTGTGTTGCGCCGCAAATGCGTTTCGTTTGAAAAATATTACAGCTCTGCTGAGTCACAAAGATCTGTACTTTCTCAGCCGCTAGTGTGGATTTACGCATATTAGTCACTTGTAGAAAACTCATACCGTGCGTTTTCAGCACTCAAAGTGTTAACCAACTGCTTTCGAAACGCGATACTATCTCAATCGTCTTACTTACCTACTTAACTAACAAGCCATATAATTATGTATAATAACAATTAAGCTATTTGCTTAGCAATAAAAGTACTTTTAAATTATGCATTAAAAGAGGTGCATTATTATTGGGTCGCGCGCGAGCATAATTTTTAAACGATCAATTATGTCGTAAATAAAACTAGCTTTTGATACCGATGTAAGATTATACTATTAGAACTCCATCTACTTGTAATAAAATACAGAAGGTGAACATCGACGACCGATGTGGCGCGGTGGACAAAGGTCCGCCTGCGACGCAGGAGGTTGCGGGTTTGATTCCCGCCTCGGAACAATTGTGTGCACGATCTGCAGATATTTGTTCCGGGTGTTCTGGCCGTTTTCTATGTATAATAAAAAATATCTATCTATGTAATGTATTGTATTATGTATATCAGTTATCTAGTACCCATAACACAAGCTCTGCTTACCATGGGGCTAGATAATGCTGTGTGAATTGTCCAGCATTATTTAATTATTTATTTATTTATTTATATTCGATATCTCGACAATCAATACAACAGCATCTAAGCTCCAAGCTAAGCAGAGCTTGTGTTATGGGTACTAGATGACTGATATACATTTTAAATACAATCACTACATTTTTTTTTATTATATATAGAAAAACGAAAGGAAAACCATGAACAAATATCTGCATCGCACCTTCGTCCGCGCCACAGAAGTCGTCATGACTTCTACCTACTTGTAAAAAGCTGTTATTTGTATCATCACAAAGACACACACTTACATTTAATTTATTTGTTTAGAAAGAAAGAAAATAACACACTGATGAAAATATGTATAGTATGGGAAACTGCAAATTCCACATTATTGAAATTGAACTGATATTTTTTAATTCCGTTAGTCTTTGACGAAAAGTATTCAAAGGGTAATGAAATACCTTCAAACTAGGTGCAGTATATAGCTAGCGACATAAATTCACTTTATATTTGCTTGTAGGTTGTCGAGCATTATTTATTAATTTATTATTTTAATTTATATATACCTTTATGTTTGTATGTTGAGCTTATATCCGAAACGGCTGGACCTATTCGGCTGGGTTTTTACTACCAGATAGCTCTATTACAGTAGGAAATTATAATTATCTCGGAACCTTTGACCCGTGTTTAATCGAAGAGCTAACCTGCAATGAACATGGGTCACACCCTTTTCTAAACGTTTGTAAAGGCTGAGGACTGAATAAAAACTGAATTTATCATCGTATTATCGTCGCGCTACAGAGTAGGTATATTAACAACGCATGCGAAGCCGCGGGCAGCAACTAATAATGAATACACCGCACTTGTAATAAATAAGTAAATTAGGCCACATTTGTATACATGTAAATTTTACGTATCTATTGGATTTTACCAATTAACGGATGTGGTGTACTAATTTACTACAAATATTATGAAAACATGAAATTTAGCTCACGAAAGTGACCTTGAGCTTTCAGATATTGCTCAAACATTTGCAGTTTTGAAAGTAAGACTCAATTTGTTCTGTTATAGGCGTAAGTAACGTGAAACATCGGAACATTTGGTATCACAAGTTAGATTACTTCGAATAGTTCCGAGACTTCCATAAATAAAGAGTTACAAGTAACGTTTATTTATACGTAGTATCCGATTAGTTTTTCTATCTCTAGTTTTTTATATTTCAAGACTACTGAGAGAACTTAGAAGAGAAAGATTAGTAGGTTGGTATATAGGATTTATAACTTTTACTAAAATCACGAGTTTTTAAACATATATGGAATATAAATGATATATTGAAGATCATGAGATTATAAACATGCAAATAACGAGCCCGTGATGATGAACATGCATAGTTATGCATGTTCGAATTGTTCGATTCTGCTGATAACTTGTAGATAATTTTTTTTGGGTTTTTTATTTTTGTGGGTAAATTTTTAGTACACTGCCGAGTCATTGGGATCACGAATGGCTCAAAACAATCGCCTTGCGCGCCGTTGAGTGGAGAGACCTTTATCTGGATAATAATCGTGTCTATGAACAAACTGTGAATTTCTGCTAGTGTTTGAGTGTTGTGTGTGACTCTCACAGTGAACCATCTAGGTGGATCCTGGAGATACCTGAGGCCCCAATTTGGTAATTTGGCAGTTGCCTACAATAGCCAGTACCATAGGTTGGTGGTGTTATAACTTCCTCAACTTGTAGTACCTACATTAGATTAGTCCTAACACATACACCATTCTCTAATCATCGATAAAGATCATTTATTTTCATAAGCATGTGTAATTATAAACAGTAGTGTAGGTATCGACATATATTAAGGATTACGGTGTAAAAAATTTGAGAATTGGCATGAAGCAGAGACAGTAGCTAAGGTAATAATTGAATTGTTAGAAGTAGTGTAAAAAAATCAGGTAAGCAATTACGATAACAGATCAAATCATTTTGCTTTTTTAATTTCTCTCAAAACAAGAATCACCTGCCGCCAGCTAATTATCCAAATTATACGAGTATTGTTCAATATGGCACAATGCATAACTACCTAAATATCTAAAACCTCTCCGCCGCGCCGCGCAAAATGTTACAAAACGAATATAACTTCGCCTAAGTTCGCTTACAAATAAAAATAAGCTCTAAAAATAATCCAATATAAAATCTAAAAAATGTCCTCCGAAACAGCTACCAAGCTTAGTTGAAATAAATAGGTCTGATACCAGGATTAAAATACCACGTCTGCAAGACTCCCTTACTATCTCAAAGATGCAGAGATACACCCATTCGCAAGCTAACATTATCCTGCACTCTACGATAACAATGTATTGCGACCAGGGAATATAATTCCACAATAAAGTGGATCCTTAAAGAACCCAAAGCCTCGGAAGTCCACCCACACATGTTCCGGAACTACACGAGCTTAGCTGAGAAGGTAGGTGTAGTGTTTTTTCCAGTGACTGCTTTTTAGATAAAGATGAGAAAAATAAAGGTCAGTTTCTATTTGGATATAAAGCTTGTCAAACATTTATCTAACCTAAACACGTGAATAGCACCGCTACTACCCAGCTTAAATATCCAGTTTGCATTCAAAAATGAGCTTTCGTAACATTCAGATTAATTTTGTATTGATAACATCAGGTGTCAAAGCTCGCGGACCATTCGTATGATGCTTGTGTAAAACCACTTTGTCACTGTGAAATGTATCTAAAGTTAAATATTTTAAGTCTAAATTTGAATGCACATTTTATATGCTGGGTGGTAGCTGTATTGGATAAATGAACGCAGAGCTTAATTTTCAATGAATGAATTGATAAAACAGCAAATCAACTATTGTGATAACTATTAGATTTTCTTTGTACTCGTAGAACGGTCTACCTTTGTCAAAAAATGTAGGAAGATTAAAACAAAATCATATAACTGTACTGCTCTACTTCAAAATGCTCTGACGGGCAATATTTATAGGTACTTTGTTATTGCTAGTGCTGATCTAGTCATTTGTTGTTGAATATAAATCAATCACTTTGTTGTTACTTGATATTTTATGTTATACGAGATTCTATCAATGTATTGTTCTATGCAATGTTGGGTTCCATTCAATTTGGTTTTGTTGACTGAGAATCTCAGGCGATTAATATATAAAAATACTAGCTGAGAATATATAATAATTCTTACGTAATTTTAGTTTAGTTAATGTTTAACAAGAATTACGTAAAAACATATTTTTGGGTATTTACAAGAATTTACTAAATTCGCTTTCTAAGAACTTATGTATTATAAATCTTATTAGTCTACATTTTGCCCTAATGCTTAAAAAAACTTAAGTGAAAGATAAAAATATCAAACGAATAGACCAAAAACTATTTCATTACGTCTCTGAGACGTATCGATTCCTCGATGTAGTCCCCAGAACGTCCCGGTGGCGTGTGTAAGGCCCCTAACCTCCGGTCAGGACCTAAGCACCCGTGACAAAGTATACATTTCCTTGAGATCCCTTGTGGAGATGAAATTTCCCAGCTTGATTATAATAATGAGAAGACTTTATTAGACCGCAAAGCTTTGAAATAAGTTGCTTTTTATACAGCGTTCTGAATTATTGTTCTCATTCAGCGGTAGCTTTGTTGAGAGCAATTTGGTTTATTTGAATCATACATTTTTTTTCTTATTGTATTGTATTGTATTGTATTTATTTAACTCAGATAATAAAATCCATAGTATACATTCTATTAAACATTATAACATTAATTAAATCATAATAAATAATAAAACATTAATACATTGAATAAGATATAATAGTATTAAATTAAAAATGAGTATAAATAAGAATGGGGTTAAAATAAAATTAGATTAGTTTCACAAATATTTATTCACAATAATAATATTATATAAGTACTAATTTTGGTAGTACATTCGGGTGAAGCTTGCTTCCATTATTTTAACAACAAACTAACTTTTAAAAATTAATATTCTTTACTGTTTTTCGAAGTTTCACGTTCGGAGTTACTCGATTTAAAAAAAAAATAGAGCTTTAAGTCTTGTTTTGGAACACCTTTAAAATTAAATATTATTTGCTTTACCGTTCAGACCTGCTTTCCTTATATAGTCTGAACGAATTTAACCAAAAAAAATTACCTTTTCAGAAACCCATTTTTCCAGAAAAACGAATAATAATTTAAATGTTAACTCCAATTTTTAAGGTTATGAACTGGGTAAAGAACAATCTACTAACAAACAAAAAGAAAAAGTTTCGATCATGTTTCGATTTTGGGAAACAATCTATTTTTATCAAAAACTAGAGAAAGGTGCTTCGAGTTTCGGTCTTTTGGTAATTTGAGTAAGCGGATCCCTTTTGTACTAAATTAAGGAGTTAACAACATCAAAGTATAATGCTCCCACAACTTTATATCTAGACAAAAGCCCACACTAATATTATAAATGCGAAAGTTTGAATGTTTAGAATGTTTTGAATGTTTGTTACTTCTTCACGCTAAAACTACAGAACGGATTGGGTTGAAATTTTGTATACAGGTAGTTCTAGGCCTAAAAAATAGGCTTCTTTTTCATTTAATTTATTTCATTCAATCAGTTCCCATGGGATAGGAGTATGAATGTTTAGATGGATGTTTGTTACTTCTTCACGCTAAAACTACAGATCGGATTGGGTTGAAATTTTGTATACAGGTAGTCCTAGGCCTGAAAAATAGGCTACTTTTTCATTTAATTTATTTCATTCAATCAGTTCCCATGGAATAGGAGTTTGAATGTTTAGATGGATGTTTGTTACTTCTTCGCGCTAAAACTACTGAACGGATACAGGTAGTTCTAGGCCTAAAAACATGGGCTATTTTTTATCCCATAAATCAGTTTCCAAGGGATAGGACCTAACCTTCCTATTCCTAAAAGTTGCACCGAACAACGCTTGCCGCGGACAGAAACTAGTAAAGTGTATTGGAGCTAAGTTATTCTACTATCATTATACTTTTACTATTATTATACTCTACAACCAGCAAGTTGTAAAATCGGTCATAATTGGCAGTCGTCTGCAAAGACATTAGAAATGGCTGTCATCAAGCTTATGATTCAGTTAATTATTGAATAGGGCTCCCTCGACAACTCTTTGGTCTGAACGTAAGCGTTAAGATAAATCGTTTCCTGGGGAATCAAGAAATTAGGTTGAGGCCGAATACTTATTTAATTCATGTTTCCAACGCTATGAGGGGAAATACTGTAAATGTATTGATAAAAATCATACAACGTTAAACGCATATTATATTGTAAAACATGGATAAAGGCAATGTTTTACGCTTAACGTGTAATAATTAATGTTCCTGTATTAGGTACTTATAACCGTGTTTAGAACAGATTTACTGGTTTTTTTTTCCACGGAAGACCAGCGCTATGGTACGATTTGCTCTACCATAGCACATGCTGAGTGGAGACCTAGTTTTGTCAGTCTCTGTCGTCTGTTAATCTAAGTTTAGTTTATAAGAGTCTCTGTTCTGTTCTGACAAAATAAAAATCTTTTTACTTTTTTTACTTTTTGATTTGATGTATATGCTAAAAATCCCGCCATCAGCCGGTACATACCGAGCTTTTCTTAAAATGTTAAAGTATTCTGGCCTTTTAATTAACATGATATAATTACTACATCTTAGGCTTGTTTGCCTAGAATGATATTCTGAAAATCCAGCCATCAGCCCTAACAAATCCACGCAGATCTTTGATGAAAATACATATTACTCTATTCTGGCCTTTTACATCATCTATATATATAAAAGAAAGTCGTGTTTGTTACAACACTTATAACTCGAGAACGGCTGGACCGATTTAGCTGAAAATTGGTGGAGAGGAAGCTTAGAACCATGAGTCTAACATAGGATACTTTTTATCATTTAAACAATTTGACACATAGATTTCCACGGGGGCGAAGCCGCGGGGAGCAGCTAGTAGTATATAAACATCCTACATCCTCTCGTTAAATACCTTAGTACTAACTTGAAATAGTTCGTTATTTATTTTAAACAAAAACTGCCGGTTTGTATTACACATACATATATATATATATATATATATTCTGTCAAAAGCTTGTAATATCCAAAAGCCAGGGTGGGTGTACCTATTTAAAAAAATGCTGGTTAGTGCCGGTGTTAAAATAGATTGAATTCCTATTGTCAAACAATCACATTCCTCGATTTTATAATCAATAGCTTTTCCAAGGGTTATCATATAACTCAGAAATCTTAATAGTGCAGTAACTAGATCTAAAAATAATTTTGACATTATCCATGAAATTTTTTTGAAATAAAAGATTTAGTCATTAATGGATGAAATAAGAATTAAGAGCGGTTTTTGCTGCAGACATTTAACCAATGACATCTTCTCTCAGAAATCTTAATAGTGCAAACTAGATCTAAACATAATGTTGGACATTATCTAAGAAGATTTTAATGAAATAAATGATAGTCAGTAACGGATGAAATAGGAATTAAGAGCGGTTTTTGCTGCAGATATTTTTATGTCATTTTTGATGACGGTAAAAATATTTAAAAATAGACAAATCTGCTTTATAGCTTTTTTAGCCAGTACGAAAACTCCATTGTACTCTTATCTACGATTCATGATAAGCGCATGACAAGGTCGCTTTCAAACACCGCTGTCGGCACTCTGAACACTTAAGAGCATATTTTCTTAAATGTCCTTTTCCTTTTCCCCTTTTATAATGCGAACATTTCGGGTCCCACACACGTACTTGGCTATCTATGGAGATATAGGTGAATGCCGTTGGCAGAACTAGGTCATAAGACGTTCAAATGTTAACGTCAAGTGAGCGAATGCACTTTAAAAAGTTAAGAACTGCTAAGTTAGGAGCTTATCGGTCTGTATGATGCATTTTAACGCTTTCTTCGGTTTTAACGATGCACTTTTGAAGCAGTCTTTCGCGTAATTTTGACGACCGATGTGGCGCGGTGGGTGAAGGTCCGCCTGCGACGCAGGAGGTTGCGGGTTCGATTCCCGCTCGGGACAATTGTGTGTACGATCTGCAGATACTTGTTCCGGGTGTTCTGGTCGTTTTCTATGTATAATAAAAAATATCTATCTATGTTATGTATTGTATTATGTATATCAGTTATCTAGTACCCATAACACAAACTCTGCTTACCTTGGGGCTAGATAATGCTGTGTGAATTGTCCAGTATTATTTATTTTATTTATTTATTCATTAGGTATTCACGTAATGAAATTACGCGAAAGACTGCTTCTTTAAGAAGTTTGGAAAAATACTTCGTGTCTTCGTGTCATCCATATGGCAATGCTAGAAAACTAAAGTTTTCAATCATTTACATATCAAAGAATATGTCTATAATAGAATATTAAATCCAGCGATGAAAAAAGGAACGTTGAATGTTTGATCTCGGGATTAGTACTGGTCCGATACTGAAGAATATTTCACTACCTACCTTTAGAGGTTCCTCTATTAACATCCTATCTAATAAGCAATGTGTAGAACTACCTAGTTATTCTGGAAAATGTTTATAGATTAGATTTAGAATTATTTATTTTGCTCGCATTTGCACAGGTATAGAGCTTAGGTCTTAATACTAGCTTAGGTCAATAGTATAGTCATTGTATATACAATATATGTACATGTAGTACACACAAGATTTTTTATATATTAAAATAAAAATAATTTGTAGGTTTTATAAACAGTTTTAATAAATAAAATCAAGCCAAAAGCTTTTAAGTCCAACGAAGACTTCATAATGATTTATAGTTTGCCTTCACCGTCGCTCTGAAAGTTTGATAACGCCTAAGAAGATGGGATAGGTACTATGGAACTTCAGACACCTCTAATAAAATTAATCTACTAGCGTACCCTATAGAACTTATACTCTGTTCTAGATTCCAAGATATTTTATGTTAACAAAAACATATTATTATGAATGAATAATTAATAAACACTAATAACATAACAACTACAGACAATATTACAAGCGAGCTAGGTAAATCAGTCTAGCAAACTTATAATTAATTGTAATACCTATATTGGATATCTTATGTCACAAAGACTTTACGAATGAAAACTTAACAAAATCTGATTACATTATCAGAAATTAACGTTACTAACAACAATTTTTTTAAATAAAACTTCGACGACGAATCATGCGGTATTGAAGTTACAAACGCTGCTCGGTGAAAAAATGATTTAAATGCGAATTTCAAAATCGACGAAGGACGAATGAAAGCTTTCACAACCAAAATTGTCGTCAAATATTTTCGATACATCCTACTAATATTATAAACGCGAAAGTTTGTAAGTATGGATAGATGGATGCTTGTTACTCTTTCACGTAAAAACTACTGAATGGATTTTAATGAAACTTTACAATAATATAGCTTCTACATCAGAATAACGCATAGGTTACAATTTATAAAGATATATTGTATATTATCCAAAATATCTATCATCACGCGGGTGAAACCGTGGGGCGCAGCTAGTATAATAAAAATAAATTATTATAAATCATTCGGTTCGTAACTCCTTTGTTTCCAAAAAAAATTTACGATTCAAGAACCGAGTCTGGGTACCAAACCCTAATAAACAAAAAATGTTCCACTTGATCAAAAAGTTTGGGACTGACGTTATTAACGAGTACTCTCCCTAGACATTCCAGTTACTTATGAGTTTATCAAATTACTTAGTAACTTGAGAGAATTTTATGAAATATTCGAGGCAATAACTTTTCATTAAGAAATCTGATTCTTTTGTACATAAACTTCTAATATTTGAATCATAAATTACAGGAAATTATTGGTTAGCCAGCGGAAAATTGATTTAGTTTGGGCAGGCGAATCGCTTTGATTGGAAGTGATCTAGTTTACCTAAGGAGATTAGTTAGAAGATAGAGTTTAGCCGCAGAACAACTTTATAGAGTGGTTTTTTTATAAAATGCATGCAAAAAGTTTGTTTTTGATCATTATAAAAACAGAATCTATAGTCATAAAAACAAGATTTTATGTTAAATGCCTTTTTTTTGCTTTTGGTTTAGGAGTATAGGACAAAGTACAAAAACAAGTAAACTAGGAAATAGAGTGTTCACTTTGATGTTTTCTTCACTTCAGTTTTATTTAAGGTAAAGTTAAGAAACAAACAAGAAACCTTTACCTTGGTAGGTCGTTAGTTATCGAGTTGGAGCAAAACTTGTTCCAAGCTTTTTTGTCGTTTAGATAATCCTATATTTTGTAATGTCTTATTACATTATAATAATAATGTAATAAGCCTTTTTACACAGGAATTGTTTGAAAAGAAGTAACAAACATCCAAACTTAGCAATTATAATATTAGTGTGATTACATATTTAGTTGGAGGTACCAGTATAAAGTACAAAAGTGATTTGTTCTCACCTGTGAGCATTTTTACCAGTCAAAGCTCGCTATTTATGTTGCTGGTTTTGGCACGAAATCTTTGTTTGCTATAAAAGATACATACAGTTGTACATCAAAGAAAAATTACCTTCGTTTTATCTCATGTTTACCTATACGCACTTTATTAATGCTATGCTCTGTTGTTTGTTTATGGTGCTGTAAGTATTTACTAATTGGTAAATTGAAATATACAATACTATTAAACCATGCTTTCTGTTTGGTGAAATCGGCCTTAACCTTATCCTGAGTTTGGGCGCTGGGAGGTGCGACACAGTTTGAAATTTATTCCCTTTCCAGTGTTCCATTGTATTTTATTAAAGTCATTTTGTTAATTCTTAGATTTTACGTTGTATAAAATTAAGTCGTTTCCGCTGTCTGTTCGCTTAGATCTTTGAAACTAGTGAACGGATTTAAATATAGTTTTCAGCAATAGATAGAGAGATTCGTGCAAAGCCGGGGCGGGTCGCTAGTAAATAAATTAATGGTTGCGATTCATGTAGCTTAGCGACCGAACTCTGGTCGCAGCAATAAAGCATATGATATGCATTAATAAAAATTGACATTGAATTTTTTATATGTCTTTATTTATAGAAAATTATTGAATCTAAAATTATTTATATCCACAAATTACAATAAAAGTATCCTTGGAAGAGGTCAACTTCTTATAAATAAACACTGACACGGATATAAAGTGTTATTTTTAATTTTTATGGCGACATTATGTGGACTAAAGTAAAAAAACGACGAAAACAATTTTAACCTGTTAGTTGTTATTTTTTGGGTTGGAACAAAATCCGCACCTAGCTTTTTTACCCTCTAGCTAGATAATATGATATATTGTAGTAAGCTTAAAAATTACGCTACCCCGTAAACCGAAGACTTACGGCGGTCGTTCGTTATCTTGACTATGAAGTTATTTTTATAACGATAGGTTTTAATAACCTGCCGCAAATAATCGGCCTAAATAATAATAATCGTTTATTTCAGGCACATAATACAAAATTAAGGACCCATATCATAGAGAATAAATTAAAACAAAAATACACAAAAAATTTAATAAAAACACAGAATATTTTAAATACAGACTGTAAATAGTTACCCTGAGCAGAATGCTACAGGGCCGTCACTTCTTGTTACCGCCCAAGTGGACGGATATCCAATGCTGGAAAATTGGATTATTGTATACCGTGTCAGAGATAGCCCCAAGTATACTATTACCTGAGCGACTCAGCCTATTCCAGAAAGACGCCACCCGAGATCGGATGATGGCAAAGTTCATACGCTAGCTATACACTGGTTGACTAATCTATTTATTAAGTATTTTGACAAAAAGAGATATTTTGATCACAGACGAGTTACATTATAGGTAAGTTTAATTATAGATGACCGATTTGGCGTGGTGGGCGAAGATCCGCCTGCGACGAGGATGTTGCGGGTTCGATTCGCGCCTTGGGACAAATGTTTGTACGATCTGAAAAAATGTGTTCCGGGTGTTCTGGGTATTTTCGATGTATAAAAAAATATCTGTTTTCATAAATAGATTTATAATTATTTATTAATTAATTACTATGTAATTTATTGCACATATTAGTTATCTAGTACCCATAACACAAGCTCTGCTTAGTTTGGGGCTAGATGATGCTCTGTGGATTGTCCAGGATTATTTTTTGAGACATGACCAGCTTACGAACAAAAAACTGTAATTGTCTAAGAATGAACATATTATTGTAAATACCTTCAACAAAATGTGTCCCAACTCCTAAGAGATTATTTGTTTACGGTAAAATCTCTTCTGACCGCTCCAATTTCTTTTTTTATCCGCTGTTCAGCCGGAACACATTAAATGGATACATGGTTGAAAAGTTATATCTAACTAATAAACATAAACTCTCGCCATAATGTGAGCTTCAATTCATTTATGGTGAGAGTACAAACTCATCATCCCTCGACGTTCTTAAGCGGAGAGTTTTGGCCGAAGGGTGTCAAGTTCCGAAGGTTCACTGGCCGCCTGCAACGGGACACCGCTGCATCGCCGCCCGCGCCGTGCACCGACGTCAGCTGACACCCTGATTACGACATCTACACGCTGTCGGCGTAATAAAAAAAACCATGTTATTAATTTAGTCCTTTTATATTTTATGTATGCTAGTTTTAAGGTATATATTACTATGGACCGTAGAATAAGTTAATTAAGATCTGTTACTTTTCTAGGGTCTGAAATAAATGATTTATTATTATTGTTATAAACAAAGAACAATCAACAAAGTAGTAAGCTGAACATCGAAAGTTATATTGCGATGCAAACGCTTCTGGCGTTTAATCGGATCGGTCGATGCAAAGATAGCTTTGCACTTAAAACTTTTTTATTAAACCTTATAAGTTTTTAATTTATTATAATACCTTTACTCGTGCTTTTGTACATATTGTTGGGGATAAAATAACGTAACTACTACTAACTCTAAATAACGTCCAGGTCTAGCCTATCTACATCTTAGGGAAATTTCAGCCAGATACGTTTTGTAGTTTTTTTGTAAAATGGTAACAAACATCTATCCATATGACTTGTCTAAGTGCTTATTTGTAAGCCTAAAGAAATAAACTTTCATTTCATTTCATACAATGCAGGACAAGATTCGATTGTACGGTCAATAGATATAATGAGTCGGCATGACTCCGGCCCGATTTTTTTTTCTCGCACTATATCGATATTTTAACCCTTAAAATTAAGACTTTTTCGTGCATAAAGATACATTTACTCTACTTGACTTTTGAGAAACTACGCATATAAAAGTTTTAAAGGCATGAATCGCACCAGACTTATTCACCGTGTACCAACTACAAAACACGTATTTGTCTGAACTGGGCGAGGAAAAAAGCGAAATGTAATTTCGGGACGCCTCAGAATGAAGGACGCAGACGTTCCTCTATAAAAAATTGTTTCATTACGCTTTCAACAACTACTATCATACACGAGTTTATACTTTGTCAACAGTGCTCTTCAACATTTCTAGTACTGTACCTACTTTATGTATATTACACTAGCGGCCCATCCCGGCTTCGCCCGGGTGGACTTGTTTAATAAACATTTTGCGATTAATGTAGAGTAAATGTATCTTTATGCATAATTTTTTGGGTAAATATAATTATATAGCCCATAATACTCACAAATAACGTGACTATTGGCAAAATAATTTCATCATCAGCCTATAGCAGTCCACTACTGGACATAGGTCTCCCCCAATGAGCGCCATAGCACCGCCCTGTCTTCAGCTTGCCGAAGACAGGGCGCTATGGCGCTCATTGGGCTCATTCATTCTTTACTGGGACAGATATACCGGGGTTTTTTTTAGGGATCAGGGTAGCATCTTAAAAAGTCACCCTGTAGAATGACAGATGGGCCTAACAACATTTCTTTTAGACATCATAAGGATGGACTCGTACTAATTGTACGGGTGTAGATGGTTGCGTGATTTGCAAACGGATTCATGAAAGGATCTGTCTCTTTGTCCCAACCGACAGCGATAGTGCTCCACTGCTCTCATTTGATTAGTGCCTAACGTGTGAGACGCGCCGGTCATTGTGCCCAGGCCAATTTCACGGTGTAGGTCGGTAATAGGTTAAATCGCAGCCAGGTCTATTTCTGCCTAAATCTATTTAAGTCGCCCGCAACTTTTATCAGTTCCTATGACGTGGGTTTAGTGAAAAGCTAATGTGGGATTAGGAGAAGATGATAGATTACTGGTTACGCGATAATATTTCAATGTAATACATGACGTGATTTCTAAGTGCCTACGCTTGATACAAAAACGTTATGATTGTTACTGATTTATGATTGTTTCGATTTGAAAGAATTCCTGAGTAATGTGTGGTTTTGTTAAATATTTATATTCAAGACTTTTGAAGACGTCCGGAAGATTTCTTGAATTACTTTACGTTTTCGCAAACCAAATAGGTAAAAAGTGAAAAAGTAAAAGTGTCATTTCATTGTTTAATTTGTATATGTTTAATTTTATAGTGTGGGCTTAATTTTCTGTTAATATTAGTTTCCAAATCTTGAAATAAAAAAATGTTATTTATTAATCGGCAGGTTAATTCCCATCGCAATGGCTCCATTCTTTTTATTACTGAAATGTTAATTTTAAAACAGCTGTTCACCTACAGACGTTTTGATTGATAATTTGGGCTTTTAATTCGAAATTCTGCTGGATAATCTCAATTGTGTACTCAGTTCATACTTACTTATTAGGGAAACTGTATTTGCGTATTAAGTTAATGTATAGACATTAATTGTCATTAATTGACATGACAGAAAAAAACCTGACAGTTCTCTATTCATTTAAAATTATAATGTGCATGACTCTTAAAACTTTTATTATTATAATTGTATAACCTACTTATAACTTTGTGATAAGGAATAAAGCTCTTACAATACAATACAACTACACTTACGACTGATGATACTTAGACGACCGATGTGGCGCGGCGGGCGAAGTTCCGCCTGCGACGCAGGAGGTTGCGGGTTCGATTCCCGCCTCGGAACAATTGTGTGTACGATCTGCAGATATTTGTTCCGGGTGTTCTGGTCGTTTTCTATATATAATAAAAAATATCTATCTATGTAATGTATTGTATTATATATATCAGTTATCTAGTACCCATAACACAAGCTCTGCTTACCATGGGGCTAGATAATGCTGTGTGGATTGTCCAGCATTATTTATTTATTATTTATTTACTTACAACTAGTATTTACTAGTTGTAAGTGTAGTTCTAACATAGGTTGATGATGATGATGATGATGAGATCAACATAACCGCCACTTGCAATATGTAATGTAATAAAAAAGTTCATCGTGTGTTGCATTTCATTTGGCAATTTTGGCATTGGATTTGCATTGTAAATTGGACATTTTATGGCGATGAGTAGGTATTCGCTAACAACGCTTTGTTAATGTCCTACGAGAATTCACGCAGCTTACGTACAGGGTGGCTTTTTGAGATGAGAGCGGATGACCAACGCCAAAAGCGAGAAGATGTAGAGAAAAGTGAAAAACATTTTTGCTCCATTTGGTAACAGGGTAAGGATCAATCTTTGCAAAGAAATGCATTATTGAAACTGAAAGGAAATAGCTTAAGTTTGTATACTTACTACCCCCTAACTAACTTAGAATGTAAAAATTATAAAAAATATTTTCCAACAACTGGTGTGCTTGCCACTAGCCAAGATACTTAGCCTGTGTTTTATTGCGGTTTAGAATCGATTAAACATTAAGTAATTATATTTTTTAAAGTTTAATAAAACAAATTTTTTTAAAATAAATATGCATTATTTTCTCATAAATTTAGCGCATGACTCCTTCTCTAACTAACTCATAACTAAACATAACTCTCATAGTTTCAGATTTGGCCATATGCTCCCATCTCAAAAAGACATCCTGTATATTTACATGAGGCTTATTTTATTTTTGAATCGATGTCAATGAGGCCAAGGCCACAAAGACAATAAGGTGCAATAAAACAAATGAAGCCAAAATACGACTTTATAGGTACCTCAGATGGAATACCTTATAGCGTTAATAAAGCTGATCGTCGAATAGCTAACTAAAGCATTAAATCAATGGCTGTTTCTAACAGCATCCAATTAAAATGCGTCACTCGGGGTTATTTTGGTCAAGATAGGGTCGTTAATCGTATCCATTCTGAGTTGGTATAAACCGCACTGATTTAGATTTTATACTCTTTAAGAGTAAACAAACAATTTTAGATACACCAGAACTGAAATAAAAATAAGTATTCTGTAGATAAATCTGGGCCCTGAGTATGTTTACTCCATAGTCTCAAGATACCATCAAGAAGGTCCATTTTTGGATTTGCGTAGTTTCATGCCTGCACGACAAAGGCGAGCGATGCAACGAATTCAATAAAAAATTAAACGTCTCGTTGACGTTTCGAATTTATCAAGTTATGAAACTCAGGGATCTGATATATCGAGCCTCTCAATTCAAGCCGACTTGGTCACCGGAGAGGCATAATTTCAACTTCGAAATAACTCATAAAAATATGAGATTAAATTGCTTTGCTTGGTGTATCGAATATGTATATGTATGTCTGTACTTATCTACTCATATTATGTTTATGAGGTACTTTACTTAGAACCTCAAATGTGAATCACGTGGAATTACATAAATCTCTTCTCTCCTCATTTGAGTGAATACAACGCATTAAAATTCCATAACACAGAGGGAAATCCTTATAAAATATTTCAAGTAAAACCACTGACTCAGTAAGCTTGGTTAAAACGACTGTAAAGATAATCCCTATAACGTTATAATAAAAGCGAAAGAGAGTTCGTTGTTTGGTACTGCATAAAACTTGGCTGACACAGCAGGAGAATGCGATCAGGGTAATTTTCATACTTATCCTTTACTATATCAAAAGTATTGTCACAGAATGTCACGTGTTGGTTCTTCTCCTAAGATGAAAGGGATTACCTACTGATGGAAGGACGCTAGTCGAAAGTGTTTAATTTGAAACCATTATTTCAATCTCTTTGTACAAAGAGCACCACACACACTATCTAAGGTTTCTTTATTCTAAGAATTCTTCATGTCGGCGTCGATACTATTGTCATAGATTGGGTCCCAGTTTGCCATGCAAGCTGATACAGATAAAAATATGAAAAACGACATCATCAAATCATTGAAACGTCAGTTATAAACTACCAGAAATAACCTCAAACAAAACCTAATAATTTGGCAATGTTTACTAATAGAAGCACTCGAGATTCCGGAGCTCTGAGGCGCCATCTTCATTTGAAGATTTATTGCGGCCCCACTAAACGTCACTGCGCTAGCTATCTACCGTAGTCTAGCAAAAACGTGTAAGTTTATTTTTGGCTTAATATGCCCTTACTCAAAAATCTCTAGTTATTTATTTATAAAAAGTCGCTTTTACTTTTACATTTGAGAATCAAGATAATCGTAACAAAATAACACGTTTACTTTTTGGTAAAAACAGCGGAGAATAGATTTATTTAACCATGAGAGCAGAAAAAAATATGTTACCTATAAATAATTTTTCGAGCAGCAATCATACTAATATTATAATGCGAAATTTTAGATGTATGGATGGATAGATGTTTCTTTTTTCTTCACGTTGAAACTACTGAACAGATCGGGCTAAAATTTCCAGGCCTCGATTAAAACATAGGTTTTTATCCCATTAATCAGTTCCTATGGGACAAAAATAACCCTAAAACGTTTCCAGAGAAACAACACGTGCGAAGTCGCGGGTAGAAAGTAGTATTAAATAAAGGAAGATTACTTAAAATCAAACGTAGGTGTCATCATAATATTTCTTCACTAAACATTCTTTACATCTGTTAATCACACACATAGACTAAAAGTAGCATCAAATAAAATACAGCAGAAATAGCAATTCCACCTCCTGGATTGGATACATCTTTACTTTTAATTAAGTGTGAGTGTTCAGGTCGTTTTCTCTGTATAATGAAAAATATCTATCTATATAATATATTGTAGTATGTATATCAGTTATGTAGTACCCTACCCATAACACAAGCTCTGCTTGACTGTGTGAATTGTCCGGCATTATTATTATTATCAATAGTATCATGGATTAGCATGTACCAGTAATTATGACTGCATTTGATTGAATTGTGAAAGTTGGGTATAAGTCTTAGATCTTAATTAAAAACATATCCAATATATTCTTAATATTAGTTCCTACGAGTACATTGTGTTGTTTGATATTTTGAAACGTAAAAAAATATATTTTATTCTATAAGTATTAAAACGTTGTTTACTTTTTAAAACAATTAATTTTGATCCATCAATTGCTCTAGAATGAATACCTACGTCATTTTATTAAAAAAAAAACATACTCAACTCACAGGACCAGTTAGTAAAAAGACATAAAATAGTAGTAAGCTAGACTTAAGTCATGGGACTGTTAACGTGTTAATGCGTTTTAATTGCTATGCTGCTACTTTTTCGTACTAACGTAAAGCTCATTTCAAAATGCCAGAATTTTTATTAGGTACCTACTCCTTTTCATTTTGCTGGAAGAAGGTATTCCATAATTCATTTAATGAATTCATAATTATAATGAGTCATACTTGAATAATGTTTTAATTTAATTTTTTTTTTATTTCTATTGTAATAATGTATAATTTAATTCAATATTGTTAATTGACTTTACCTTAGTAAGTATAAAATGGCTACGTATCTGTAGCCGAAACTAAAGTGACTTGTAGTTCAAGAAAGTTACGAAATAAATGATTATTGATTATTATTAATGTAGTCGTTAAATTATTTTTGGATGGTAATGGTAATAAAGGATGTCACCTAATCGAGTAATTGCTCATGTACAAAATTAATGAATGAAGGATCAATTTATTGTACCAAAGATATAAAATATATTTTTGTATTTTAATAAGAATAAACATATTACAAAAGGCAACGTTATCGTTGAGAGCAATTTCTCCCGGACAACCTTGGGATGGAGAAAAATATATACATATAATATATGTAAAAGGGGTTGCTGCAGAGAGAGTACATAACAGAACGAATTAATACATACATACATATGTACTTACAAAACTACCTACTCTAATCTAACCTAGAAAAAAAAATACAATAGGTTTAGGTACTAAAATCATGTAACTATTATTTAATTTTTTTATATTTTATTTTTTAATTTTGGGAAACTAACCGCTAGGTCACTAAATACTAAACACAGTGTGTAACTAACGGCTAATTATAAGTTTCCACAGATATGAGAAAAAGATCATCATCATCATCAGCCTATAGCAGTCCACTGCTGGACATAGGCCTCCCCCAATGAGCGCCATAGCGCCCTGTCTTCAGCTTGCCGCATCCAGCATCTACCTGCAGTCTTTCGCAGGTCGTCATCCCACCTGGTCGGAGGGTGTCCTACACTACGTTTACCGAATCGTGGTCTCCACTCAAAAACACGTTACACGTTACGTGAGAAAAAGATACAAAAGTTAAATACTAACAGTCGAAAAAGGAAAAAGACAGCACATTTAGTTGAAAATAGAAACTAAGTTACATTAAATACTTAAACAAAGACAAAACTACTCAAACAGCGTTTTAAGACGCTTGGATGAGGTATTAAATAAATCTAAATCTACTTCATCGTTGCCATCAATAAATACAGTATTTGCTTGGATGTTATTGAATGATTTGCATGACCTTAAGATGAACGAGTTCTGCCTGTAGTTCGTCCTCACCAGTGGTTCATACAAGAGCTTTGAAAGCTTACGAAGTGAGCCTATGTATTGTTTAGTATATCACGGTTCTACCTATACCTGTCTTCTGTTCTCCTGTCTATTCTGTTGCGACTACCGCGATTCTGCAGTGCCTCGGACATGTTCGCCCAGGCACGGACCGACACCTTCGATGCCATCTGGCGGAAAAAGTCAGCTTCACTACTCAGCAGAACCCGCGGGAGTGGCAACAGCATCCTAACCGCGATTGCTGGAAAATTTAACTGTCCGGTAATGCACCAATTGGTCCAAAGGACAAAATCTGTAGTTAATTATAAGTACTAACATCTAGTTATAAGCAAACTAACACCATGGATTATTATTATCTGAATAAATGAATTTAATTATTATTATTATATATTATACCTAATTAGATACAAATAGTAAATTACTTTCACATTACAATGCCAAATCGTCAAATTATTTGTATTTGAATATATAATATTTTATTATTCACTTAAAAGCCTGTACTTTATTGTGTACCAAATGAGGGACAGGCTTTTCCTATTAAATGAAACCAGGAGATTTCATATTCTCTGAAATTAATTCTATTATAAATCTATTAAAAACGCTCCTAATTTTGTATCAAAATAGGAAATTTTCCCCGCAAATACGACTATTCCGAGAATTTATTTTTCTGATAAAAAGTTGGTTTTCTTTAACAAAAGAAGGGTATTTAACCTTCTTTTGTTAAAGAAGGTTCCTTCTTGTCCTTGTCAACAGGCTTATTGCTTCTCTGACCATGAAAAAATCAAACTGATCGCATTGGTGGTGTGAAAATGTTTTTCAATGCCGTTTAGTTTGAATGTAGCTATATTCTTTGAGTATGAGCAAATTAATGTTTGTAAAGTTTCTATAAGGATGAAGTTAATCTATAAATTTCACCGTTGATTCTATTTCAGTGGATTATAAGATTCATTTTATTATTTACTAGCTGTTTTCCGCGGTTGATCCGCGGCGGACAAGCGTTAAATTCAAATTTCACATTTTTAAATTTTAATATAGCCTATGTTCGCCGTGGATAGTGTAGCTTCCCAACACTGAAATAATTTTCAAAAAACAAATCGGCCCAGAAGTTTCTGAGCCTATTCAGTACAAACAAACAAACAAAAAATCAAACCTTTCCTCTTTATAATATTAGTATAGTATAGATTATAAATCTACGACACGCGGCTTAACCCGCGTGTAAATCTATGTGTATCAAATGGTTTATATATCTCTTGAATTACTCAATCTATTGCTAGAAACTGCATATACATATATCCGGTGAGTAGTTTAAAAGATCTAAGTGAACAGACGGCTGAAACGACTTCATTTATACTATGTAAAGATATTAAAGGTAAGCGATATTTTGTACTTTAAATATTTGTGCAAAGAAAATAACGAGGTAAAAATAAAAGTTCAAACAACTTCAAGCTTTCACTGAAACTTCATCAAAGGCCAATGGCAATAACCGCCAGCAACTAAAGACTATCAAAAGATACACACTGTCACTTTACTAATGAATAGAGTGCCCAGTGCTCATTAGTGTCAACAAAAGAACCCCAAGAACCCCAAGAATCAAAGAAACTTCTTCAACTCGAAGAACTTATGATATTTTACACAATTCTTTCATTTAAACACAAAGGGATTGCCTATTCTCTCCTTTTTATTATATTTTTCTAGATCACGTGCGAACATTGCACAAAAACGTGGTGGTAACGTTCGTAGTAAAGGACAAAAAATGAGGGTAAATCGGTATGTCTGCCAATATAAACAGTGACTTCAGCTATTCCATGATCATAGCATGAAACTGTGTCGAAATATTGGAACGGCTCAAAACTCAAATCATAATTATCCCATTATAGATGACGTTTGTGTTAATAACCATGATAGTTTCAAAGGTTTTACAATATAATTGTTTGAAAAATCGTTACGCAATTTCTAATAAATCAAACAAAATCCCAAAAAAAAAAACAATTTCAGCGGGATTTGAACCCGCCGAAAAGTTCAAGTAGCGCCAAAATTGAATACTATTGGAATAATTAATCTTAGAAATTACCTCAAGTGCGAGGGCTTACACCATAACCAATTGTTGACGCACCAAAAATTACTTAATCTAATAGCAAACTTCTGTCTAGACACCTACTCTTCTTCTAATGATGTGGCAGATAATGATTTTGATAAAATTTGTGAGTAGATCAACCTTTTACGTAGAAACAATTACTTAGGCTGCATTAATAACTGACTTTTCCTTAGAATAAAATGTTAACCCACTCACTTACATCAGGAATAAACCGCCAAGTCTTACATCTTTAGTTTTATCATTAGGGTAAGGTCAGACATGTACAGAAGTACGAGTAAGCGTTGCCTGGTAAAGCTTAGGTTCAGAATAATAATTTATTGAATAATATCTTAGGACTAAAGAAAACAAAAAAGTACATTACTAAAATTCTGATGGAAATTAACAATGCGTGTGCCTGAACTAGGTGAAAACCTGTTTTTCAGGCAAATATAATTTTTCATTGTGATCTGAATAAAAACCGGTCGCAAAATTACTTTGGAGGCCTCCGGAGGGACGAATTCTTCATACAAACGTAATACCAAAATGATTTCCAATTCAAGCATATTTCCACTATAATATTGTATTATTTGTATTTGAATAGTATTTATCTAGGTTCCTAAATAGCTTTTTTTTTAAATCATCATCATCATCATCATCAGCCTATAGCAGTCCACTGCATAGGCCTCCCCCAATGAGCGCCATAGCGCCCTGTCTTCAGCTTGCCGCATCCAGCATCTACCTGCAGTTTTTCGCAGGTCGTCATCCCACCTGGTCGGAGGGCGTCCTACACTACGTTTACCGAGTCGTGTTCTCCACTCAAGAACACGTTTGCCCCATCGGCCGTCGGTTCTTCGAGAGATATGGCCGGCCCACTGCCACTTCAGCTTGCACTGGTGGACCAGCCCTATCGTGAGTGTCCACGTCTCAGCTCCGTAGGTCATAACGGGTAGGACGCACTAATTGAAAACTTTCGTTTTCAAGCATTGCGGTATTTTTTTAAATACTTACCTAAATTTAAATTAAAGCCAATCGCATTTTGCACATTTTTATGCGAAATGGACAAGTTTTCTTGCTATTTGTTTCGTATTAAAAACATCAATATCTTACGTGTTATTTATTAAGGAACATATATATTGTCTAGTTACACAATAACAATACTTTGTGAAGAATACAAAAAGTTTTCAGTCATAATTTTTGGTATTACGGAACAAACTAAATTTTGAACGGCTAATATTGCTATCGCGCACGCATGGGGCGCGGCGCAAGGGGTACAAGGACGGACAGCGATATTCGGAGCGATTTTTGCAATCGAGGGTCGCCGGGCCCTTAAGGTTCCATCTTATTTTGACAATGCCACAGAATAACTATACATATATGTACATATAAGTACTAACAGAACGCGCGGATTGTATGAGAAATGCGACCTGTGCAATATTTACTTTGACAAGCTACCGTCTGACTGCGAGTGGATTGGATATCGAGCTATTCGTAGAATGTAAATTAAATGTTTCATTTAGCTTTGGTTCCGGTTCGATTAGGTAGTATGTGCTCAACTATTAGTGTAATCGGAATCCTGATGATGATTGCTTTATCATCATCATCAGCAGTAGTTGGCAGTTTGCCATGAACATCAGTCAAAATTTTGAGACGTGAGTCGTAATAATTATAAGTAATTTAATACGTTTCGAGTATTCCGGGGTTAATTAGCGCCATAGCGCTCTATTTTCGATGGATGGTTGTAATCTATCAATTCCAAATTAGTAAGTCGTTTCTACACGCGGCTTCGCACGCGTTGTTTCTAGACTATTTATATCCTTGGGAAATTATTTATGGGACAAAAACCGCCTATGGTTTATTCCAGACCTAGAACTACTTACTTGTTCGCAAAATTTTAGCACCGTTCATTGGGTTTTGCGTGAAAAAGTAACAAACATCCATACATCTATCCAAACATCTATCCGTATTGTCTAGATAAAACTTTGTTAGGATTTAAGATGCTATCTACGTTATATGTATAAACTGTAACAAATTTGTATCAATAAATAAATAAAAAATCTAAACTTTAACATTTTTAACATTAGTGTCATTTCCCAGTTCCGTGGACCTTTCGACAGCCTCAATATAGGTAAGTATTTTTGCAATAGGGCATAGTGCAAGCTTATCTATATAAAATGAAAAGCGCTTCAGTGAAGGAATCCTCAGAACGTGAGAATGCTGTCGGAGCTTGGAGCGAGCAATATCGGTGGCGATCATAAATTATGCAAAACTAGACTCTCATAACGTGACGTGACATGTCCCACTGCATGCACTCACGTCTTTAGTCCTGCAGAGATAATGAATAACGAGCTGGTCTTTCTATTATCTTAAATAATATGAAAGGTGTAGTTGGGATTCCAACACGTGACGTTGTTATAGCAAAACCATCATGCTAATATAGTCCAGTAACTTTATATTTCAGTTTTTGCGTCAAATCTGGAGGTTAGTAGTCAGAATAATCAACGAGGTATCAAGTATGTCCTTGATTTTCTTGCGCACACGCAGCGAAAATGGTTCAATTTGTAGTTTGACAATTGACGAAACATTAATAAAATGATAAATGGACGATTTCAAAACCAAAAATTATTTTGAATTCTGTGATTTGCGCGGTTTTGAAAACACTGTTTACAAAAATATCTTGGATTTTAGAAATAAGTATAGTGGAACCCACAGAGTTTTGTAGTATTTAGACAAGCACGCTGGAGGGGCTGGAGCTGGAGGACATATTGTCGATGACAGATTGAGGCCATTTTATTTTCGCCAATTCAACGGCGGCGTCGACCGCGTGACGGTCTATACTAATATTACGGATTGCATGTTGTTTTGGTACGCCTTAACAAATGTGAATTTTAAACTTGAGAGGGTTGAGTGGTTGAGTGAGAACTTCTTTGAATCGGCATAATACACAATTGGTGAGCTCAGTGGCACCACAGTGAACCCCGCACACCGCAAGTTTGACACAAATAAAACGAAATTATTCAAAGTAAACAGCGCTCTTGTTAATAAAACTTTGTAGAGATATCTTTTTTATGGTCCGTAAAGTGTCTGAGTTCTCAATAAAGTTGACATTTCATTGTGCATTAATTTTGTTTGCTCTAACATTTTATCTGTTGGACCAAGGTATTCACTAGCTAACCAGACGTTGTCCTGTTTAATGTCCATAGAAGAAAACCCTTTCATTATTTACCGAATTTTCTAGGCAATGATTATGACAAAAATTTGAAAAAACAATGATAGGCCGCGACCGCACCATAAGAATTTAACGACATTGCACTATCACCAAACTTACATAATTATGCCTAATTTCAGCACAATCGGTTTAGGATAACTGGGCTAAAACTCTGTTGAAAAATTTGTTCCGCATAAACTAACAGGGCAAGTAGAATAAATCCTTGTCAAAAGACAAATCGAAAGAAAAAGGCACCTACTCTATCCTAGCCAAACTAAAGTTCGGCGTTTGATAAGAGCCAGCCCAGACTTCAGCCTAATAAACGATGAGCTATGTCACCTTGTAAGTTCATCTGTCTTACTTATTACAGCTTTTTACGACATGACAGAAAGAATAGACTTCATTAGGTGCTACATAGAGATAAAGCGTATTTTCATTACTGTGACAGAGTAAGTTTATGAATAATCTAGCTTGTTGGATTTAACTTAGATATCAAAAAGGTTAAGTAAACTTTTTTGATGAAGATCGGCAGGTACCTACAAATATTAACGACCGATTTGACGACCGATGTGGCGCGGTGTGCGAAGGTCCGCCTGCGACGCAGGAGGTTGCGGGTTCGATTCCCGCCTCAGAACAATTGTGTGTACGATCTGCAGACATTTGTTCCGGGTGTTCTGGTCTAATAAAAAAATATATAATATATCTATGTATAATAAAAAAAAATCTATCTATGTAATGTATTGTATTATGTATATCAGTTATCTAGTACCTATAACACAAGCTCTGCTTACCATGGGGCTAGATAATGTTGTGTGAATTGTCGAGCATTATTTATTATTTATTTATTAACATAAGCAAAATATTACATTTACCTTTGATACATGCTCGGAACCTTCTTTTAAGTATTTGATACTACCTGTTTTAGGATGCAACGTTTTTCCTTATTTCATTTCATTTATTCAGTTCCACCGTAGGTACACAGGTTACACTTGATGTCGTTAAGTTCTACATAAAATTATATAATAATAATAATAATAATGGCAATTAATTTTTTATGGCAGACGTCCGCAATCTCCCCTATAGCCCGATTACCCAGTCCATCCATCCATCACAATAGCCTGGTTTTATTTCTTTCATTTTTCTTTGCAATAGTCTCTACACCTGGCGGATACCATCTTTGGGTGTATCATATTGTGCACCCGAGGATGATACCCACTATGTGTAGCCATCATCGCCTTTAGATTAACTTCTCAAAGGGCCTCTGTGCTGTTGGCTTCGGCCCCACGCAAGCCTTCCAAAGGACCGGGTCACTTTATGGCCCGAGATCATGGTAAATGAGAGACATAATAATAATAATAATATTTATTTATTCAAAAAAGGTCTTAAAAACAAAACAAAGTAATAAACAAAACAAAGTAATGTATACTGTAGACCTATTTCACTTCTTAGTTTCGACACCTTGCTCTAACTAAGTTCTAGACTTGTGATGTAGACGCAAGGGCTCTACCTCGGTAGCTCATTAGATTTACACTATTTTATGAACAATTTATAGTATATAAAAAATAAAAATAAAAATTTTAGGAAACACTGTACTATGTAGTATACTTACAGTTTCTTATACTTAATATTATATTATAATTAGGCCAAAAATCAGTTTATAGGTATACAGTTTATAGGTATGAGTGTAAAATGTGTATGTGTATGTATGTGTGTGGATGAGTGAGTGAGTGGAGTAGAAGTTGACTGTGTGATTGATTAACGAGTTGTTTTTAGTAGGCATTCTGTTTCATCATAGTTCAGGTTTGATAAATATGATTTTATCATATTTTTGCATTCTCTGTAGTTTAAGTCCTTTATATCTATATATTTGCTGATGTTATTATACATGTACGGACCCAAAAAAGAAAAGTGTCTCTGGGCAAGCGACGTGTTACAACTAGGTGTTTTATATATTCTATCTTTTCGTCGTTTGCTTTTTATTTGTGTGTTATGGTTGTATTTAATACTGTGTTGTTTTAATATTAATTGTTGGATGCATAGTTGTCTAACTGACAGTAATTGAGTGTCTGAATATAGTTGTGTTGTTGGGAATCGGTATGGTTTTGAGTATGCAATCTTAAGAATTGCTCTTTGAGCTCTCTCTAGAGGTAGTAAGTGAGTTTTTGCTGCCCCGCCCCATGATGTAGAGCAATATGTAACTATGGACTGACAGAGAGCGTAGTAAATTTGTAAAATAAGGGATTCAGTCGCAGCATGCCTAATTTTTTTGAAAACGGCAATGAGTTTTCTCAGTCGTGTTTTTAATAGATTTATATGTGGTCCGTATGTCATCCTAGAGTCTACAATTATACCTAGGTATTTTATAGTGTCGCAGCATTCGAGAGATGGGCAGTCTGTACAGTTTGTTGGATTTGATCTTAAGCAAAGTCTGTTATGAGCTTTAATCTGGTAAGCTGTGTTTGTGAGGTATAACAATTTTATTATATAACACACATTAATTTTGACATAGGAAACACCAAGAGGGATTGTGTTATTGGAAAAGCAGACAGACATGCCTTCTTTAACACTTTGAGTGCTGAAAACGCACGGTATGAGTTTTCTACAAGTGACTAATATGCGTAAATCCACACTAGCGCAGCGGCTGAGAAAATACAGATCTGTGTGACTCAGCAGAGCTGTAATATTTTTCGAACGAAACGCATGTGCGGCGCAATACAACCGCTGTGTAGAGCGGCAGCACGAATTTTTTAGGTAAAAAAAAAGATCGCAATCGTCGAAAAAAAACCGCAGTCAAAGTGTTAAATCGTACATTACCTACTAAATCATAGTGTAATGAAAGTCTGGTGGTGGATGATGGTCCGCAACCGAAACAATGACTTGTCTAATGAGTCAGAAGTCCGGTCCACTTAATTGTAACCGAACTAATGAAACCAGACCAAAACATCTGTTTATCAATATAAATTTACCCGACGACCGATGTGGCGCGGTGGGTGAAGGTCCGCCTGCGACGCAGGAGGTTGCGGGTTCGATTCCCGCCTCGGAACAATTGTGTGTACGATCTGCAGATATTTGTTCCGGGTGTTCTGGTCGTTTTCTATGTATAATAAAAGATATTTATCTATGTAATGTATTGTATTATGTATATCAGTTAGTTGTCTAGTACCCATAACACAAGCTCTGCTTACCATGGGGCTAGATAATGCTGTGTGAATTGTCCAGCATTATTTATTTATATTATGTATACAAAACAAAATTAAAAAGATTTATGAAAACAATAATTAGAATGTTACGCAAGGCTGATGTATGGAAACCGCAACACTAGCACCGACCTCGATAGCATGGACTTCGAGCGTTCTGCTGAGTCGACGGCTCGTGTAAATGACGTCAATCGCGATGTCTCCGTTTACCTAGATTATAAGGAACTTAGCATTCTCGATTCATACTTCGAACGAGTCTCTACATTGTAATTTTTTATAATAAATTAGGGTTAATTAAAATAAGTCTTTTTTTAAAAGCCACCCCGGAGCGTGACCTACATAATTGGCGCAGTCGGTAGGATACTTTCTTCTAGAAGATAACTAGAACGAACCTATTAGTGTTGCGCTTCGGTTTGAATCCGAACTTAGATTCAGTGCAGTGGTACCAAACATCAAATGCGGTAAGTTGAATCTTTCATCCTTACATGCTTCCTTAATACTAATCCTATCCTTATTATATGTATTTCTTACGTGTTAGATTTAATTAATTTTTCAAAATTTTTCATCCGAAAAAATTTAAGCTTAGTTTAGGTAAACCCAGTAGAAATAGTAGACTTAGAGTAATAGACGAGAGTAGACAGCTAGATTTTGACGAAACAATGTCTGAAGATAACGCCGCGCGGATCATTGTCACAAAGATGGACATGATCTACAAGTCCCTAAGACTTGTGCCTGATTTCGACGGCAACCCCCATATTTTAACTAGATTTATTAATTTGTGTGACCAGCTCGTGCTGACATACTTTAGTACAGAACCAGGATGTGAGCTTCCAAATCAAGCTCTCATAAATGGTATATTAAATAAAGTATCGGGGTCCGCGGCAAGATTAATAAATTCAAACGGAATTCCAGACAACTGGCACGGTATAAGAAGCGCGCTAGTAAACAATTTCGCCGACCATCGCGATGAAACCGCTTTATATAGTGATTTATCCTTAGAGACGCAAGGATCAAGCACACCACAGGAATTTTATGAAAGGTGCCAGAATTTATTCAGCACCATAATGACATATGTCTCGCTTCACGAGAGAATAGGCACGACAATTGAGGCTAAAAGGTCACTATATAGCAAACTGACCTTACAGGCGTATTTACGGGGACTCAAGGATCCTTTAGGCTCTAGGATTCGTTGTATGCGTCCTGAGTCTATGGAGAAGGCCCTAGAATTTGTGCAGGAAGAAATTAACACCCTTTACATGCAAGAGCGCAGTGGTGGTACTAGTAAAAAGGAATGGCAACAACCCGTCCTTAAGACGCCCCAATATAATTTGCCCCTGAACAACTTTGCCCCACGTTCTTATGACGGCCCTGGATTAGGACGAACTAACTTTAATATGCCTGGTCCATCAAGGCCAGCCATGCCTCCTCAAGGCTGGAGACCTAATCCTGTGTCTCAATTTAGACCACCACAAGGTCCTTCACGCACCGTTCAGATGTTCCGCGCTCCGCCGCAGAACTACAACCCCCAGGGTAATGCATTCAGAATGCCTCAGCCTCAACCCCAACAGTCATTTAAATTCGGCAACCCTCAACGTCCGACTCCCATGAGTGGTGTTAGCCACTACGTAGAAAAGCGACTACCCCTGACTGGACATGACTGGCGTAAGCACGGGAATCCACCCCCTACTAACTATTTTAAAACGCGTGAATTAAATTTGAATGAGTTTGACGAAGGCTACGATAATAGTTACTATTGGGATTACAACTCGTACCCCGACTCTACGATTTACCAAGAGGATTATTATTATCCATGCGAACCCGAATACTACCCCGGGCAGTATTCCTATGCCGAGTCGCCCGTTGTTGAGGAAGTGAAGGAGGAAAAAGATGAAAATTTTCAGAAGGAGTCCAATTCCGAAAAGCCAAAATAGAGGTCAACTTGCATATTCAAAGGCAGCTAGGGTATATTCAGATTGCTAATCCACCTTTAAAATTTTTAATTGATACAGGCGCGAACCAATCGTTTATCAGCCCTGACGCGATAACGCGATACTATAGTCACATTCCTTTGAATTATGATCCTTTCGAAGTAACGAATGTACATGCGACGAGTAAAAATAACTACTCTATCACGCTGCCTTGTTTCCAGGAATTTAATGACAATCATGACGTGACTTTATATATATATAAATTTCACAACTACTTTGACGGACTTATAGGATTTGACTTATTGGATTCATGGGACTCTAACATCGATTTTAAAAATAGGTTATTAATAACCCGTAACACCCAGATACCTATTCAGATGTACGATTCGAGGAACGTCAATTTATACGAGGAGATTATTCCAGCTAAATCTTCAAAGCTTGTTAGATTGCCGGTTAATTCACAGGATGGCGAAGTTTTGGTGGAAAACCAGGCGATTTGCAATTGTTTTATTTCAGATTGCGTGACGACGGTCCAGAATAACCGCGCGTGGGTGGAAATTACTAACCCCTCTACTAACGATGTTATTTTTTCTATGGATCGTCCTGTTGAAGCTGAAATATTTAATTTTGAATGTGACAGTACTGAAATTTTATCAGATCGCGCGAAAGATGTTTTATCTCGCTTACGAACCGACCATCTTAATCCCGAAGAACTCGCTAATTTACGGCGACTGTGTGCTAATTACGCGGATGTGTTTTATCTGGAGGATGAACCCCTTACATTCACCAATCAGATCAAACATAAGATAAGGACAACTGATGAAATTCCGGTACATACTAAAAGCTATAGGTATCCTTACGTTCATCGACAGGAGGTCAGAGATCAAATTAATAAAATGCTTGACCAGAACATCATAAGACCTTCCGAGTCAGCCTGGAGCTCTCCTATTTGGATTGTACCTAAAAAGGCTGATGCTTCCGGTAAAGTCAAGTGGCGTCTTGTCGTTGATTTCAGGAAAGTTAACGAGAAAACGATTGATGATAAATATCCTATTCCTAATATAACAGATGTTTTAGATAAATTGGGTAAATGCCAATATTTTACGACCTTGGATTTGGCAAGTGGTTTTTACCAAGTAGAGATGGACCCTTCGGATGTTCATAAAACAGGATTTAACGTTGAAAACGGCCATTACGAATTTTTAAGGATGCCGATGGGGTTGAAAAATTCGCCCTCGACATTCCAGAGAGTAATGGACAACGTCCTTAGAGGTCTACAGAACGAAATTTGTCTAGTTTACCTGGATGACATCATTGTCTTCAGTACATCCCTTCAGGAACACATAATTAATTTAGATAAAGTATTCAAAAGGTTAAGGGAATCTAATTTCAAGATTCAGATGGATAAATCTGAATTTTTAAAGCTAGAGACCGAATTTTTAGGCCATGTAATTTGCAAGGATGGCGTAAAACCAAACCCAAACAAAATTAAAGCCATACAAGATTATCCACTCCCCAAGACAACTACGGAAATCAAACGTTTTCTCGGACTTTTAGGATATTATAGGAAATTTATTCCAGATTTCGCACGTCTTACTAAACCACTAACTCAATGCTTAAAAAAAGGTTCTAAAATTAAACTCGACCAAAAATATGTTAACTGTTTCGAACATTGTAAGACTCTCTTGACGAACGACCCAATCCTACAGTACCCTGATTTTAATCGCGAGTTTATTCTAACAACCGATGCTTCAAATGTAGCTGTAGGCGCAGTTCTATCACAGGGTACTAAAAGCTCAAATAAACCTATCGCGTACGCGTCACGTACTCTTAATTCGAGCGAGCTTAATTATAGCACCATCGAAAAGGAGCTTCTAGCTATTGTATGGGCAACTAAGTATTTTCGACCTTACATCTACGGTAGGAAATTCCTTATCCTAACAGATCATAGGCCCTTGCAATGGTTGGTCAATCTCAAGGACCCTAGTTCACGTCTTACTAGGTGGCGCCTAAAGCTTAGCGAGTATGATTATAGAGTCGAGTACATTCAAGGCAAAATCAACTCTAATGCCGACGCGCTATCGCGTATCGAGGTCAATAACGAAGAGCTTATGTCGATAGTAGTGAACCCATCCGAAACAAATCCCGCGTTAGACGAGTCTAGGACCATAACAGCTACGGAACCTGGTGATGATTCTAGAACCGCCACCGTTCATACGAATAACGAAAGCCCCATCTTAGAGATTCCTATTTCGGATGATCCCTTGAATAGATTCACCAAACAGCTAATTTTAAATGTCGTCGGTGACATTAAAGGAAAGCCTCAAGTCACTAAGCCCTTTGAAACGCACACCCGAATATCAGTACAAATATCCGAGTCGAACCTCGAGGAAGACGTAATAAACGCGATTAAGGAATATGTCCACCCTAAGATAAAAACAGGACTATTCATTAATCCTTACTTAGCTATGTATACTATTATACCTATTATACAGAAAACCTTCAAAAATTCGGCTATGAATCTTACGCTAACCAAAACGGAAATAGAGAACGTTAGGGAATATTTAAGGCAACAGGAAATCATCAACAAATATCACGATGGTAAAACCAATCATCGCGGTATCAATGAGTGTTACTTAGCGTTATCACATAGATATTACTGGCCTAAGATGAGAGAACAAATCGCTAAGTTTATTAACGAATGCACTATCTGTGGCCAAGCGAAATATGACCGGTCACCGATTAAACAACAGTTCCAAGTAGTACCGCCCGCTAGTAAGCCCTTTGAGCTAATTCACTTAGATTTATTAACTATTCAAAGTGAAAAGTTCTTGACCATCGTCGATTCATTTTCAAAATACGCGCAAGCTTACTATCTACGAGATGGCACAGCTGTAAGTGTAGTACAGGCCTTATTGAATTTTTGTACTCATCACGGTATTCCGATCACTATGGTTACAGATAACGGTACCGAATTCACAAACCAACTTGTTGCGGAATTCGTTAAGATGCATAAAATCCAGCATCATAGAGTAGCTCCCCATACGCCCAACGAGAATGGGATTGTTGAAAGATTTCACTCTACGATATTAGAACATCTTCGTATCTTAAAATTAGGACAAAAATCCGAATCTGTAATTAATTTAATGCCCTACGCCCTTTTGGCCTATAATAGTAGTATTCATAGTTTTACTAAGTGCAAACCGATAGAAGTAGTTACAGGACATTACGACCCTAGAGATCCCTTTGACGTAGACCTTACGGCGCATTTGTTACAACAGTACATGACTAGCCACAAGGACAAGATGACTAAAGCCTATAACGCGATTCATGACATGTGTACGACAACACGTAAAGACCTGACTGACCAACGAAATAAGGAACGGGAACCAGAGGCTGAATACTCTCCTGAACAACAGATTTTCGTGAAAAATCCGTTCGCTTCCCGACAGAAATTAGCTCCCCGTTTTACTCATGATGTCGTCATGGCAGACCTCCCTATTCATATTTACACTAAGAAAAAGCGAGGTCCCATTGCCAAATCTAGACTAAAGCGTCTCCCTAAAAGCGCCCGATTGTTACAGGACTCTCCTGATATTCCTCCTGCTGCTGGCCCCAGCTCTAATGCAGGAGATAAAACTTGAAAGCCTCGATGATGGACCTGGTATTTTACCCTTTAAACTTGGCCCTGCTAGAATTATTACTCATTACCATTCCTTTCTACAATACGTGGACCTTAACGCATTGCAAAACAAAATTATTTCAGTTCAAAATCAAATTGATAACTTTAGCCCTCAGCTACACAATAAAACTAACCTTTTATTCGAGCCTCATTTAATCTATTTGAAAAATAAACTATCGAATGTGCTCGATCAGTTGCAGACCTTTGAGATAAATCGTGATAAGCGAGGACTCGTAGATGGTCTCGGATCTGTAGTAAAAAGTATCACAGGTAACCTTGATTATACAGACGCGTTGCACTATAATCAAGCTATAACCCGTTTAGAAAATAACGAAAATAAATTGGCAATTGAATTAAATAATCACGTTAGCTTATCTAAAAACTGGACCTCTCAGTATTCAAAAATTCTAGACAGTATTGTAGATAATCAGAATAAGATCCGTATCTTAATGAGTAAGATAGAGCGAGCCGAGGCTACCCAGGACTATGAATTAGTAAAATATGCACATTTCGCACAAGTACTCATGGTACTCTCAGATAACGTAGATGCGATTTCCCAGGAATTAGTTAACCTACAGAATATTTTAGCCTTTATTAGAGCTTCTACTACGCATCATTCGGTCCTTAATTTGTATACAATTCGCGAAATTATTCGTAAATTGAATATACTATATAGCAGTTCGAAAGTGTTAGATTTAGATTTTAGAGAATATTTCGATATAATTAGGTTAGGTTTTTACTACGTAGGTAATCAGATAGTTATAGTATATAAATTTCCCGTCGTGCTCCCATCCACCTACGACATGTATAAGCTATCCATTGTTCCTAATAAGAACTATGAAATCCTTACTCCTCCTTTCCCGTACCTAGCCATCCATGAGAAAGATTTCAACTACATAGAGGCAGAATGCCCGAAGACAAGTAAATGGTACCTCTGCGAGGAGAAAAGGAATCTGCAGAGCCGATCATCAGATGACTGTATCCAGCATCTCATCTCTACGCAGCAGCGAAGCCGAAACTGCACACCTACCACTATCACCCTAGAAAAACCAGCATACGAAGAACTCGACGAGAAACATTACAGTATCAGCTTCCCGACTTCTACGAAAGTACATCTCTCCTGTGGACAAGATCTCTACAAGACACTTCAAGGAAGTTATCTCGCTATACTACCACAAAACTGCTTCATGAAAACCGCCGAATTCACGATCTCCAACACTAAGGATCGTCTGAAGGGACAAGCACTGAAAATCATGGACGTGCCTGAAAACTTCGACTTTAGGACATCATCTTCAGCTCCAGCATTCAAATTAAACTCAATAAATTTGAATTATCTTCACGAAACAAACCAGAAAGTTCTACATCAATTGCCATTGGATCTTGAAAAGGACACCGGTCACAGTCTATATCATACTACAATACCCATGTACGTCATCACTCTATTCGGTGCATGCGCACTCGCAGCTCTACTCTACCGGCGCTACCGAGTGAAGACAATCAACTCACACGAAGTTTCTGGAGATAGCCAAGCTGAACTACAAGGAGTCTACACCGTCCCTGTCACCAGAAGGGTTGATCACAATCAACCCCCAGCTCAATTTACGACAAGCTTCAATAGTCGCTGTTCTTCGGGGGGAGGTGTTACGCAAGGCTGATGTATGGAAACCGCAACACTAGCACCGACCTCGATAGCATGGACTTCGAGCGTTCTGCTGAGTCGACGGCTCGTGTAAATGACGTCAATCGCGATGTCTCCGTTTACCTAGATTATAAGGAACTTAGCATTCTCGATTCATACTTCGAACGAGTCTCTACATTGTAATTTTTTATAATAAATTAGGGTTAATTAAAATAAGTCTTTTTTTAAAAGCCACCCCGGAGCGTGACCTACATAATTAGAACTTAAATAAAAAAATATAATCATAGTAATAAAATTAAATAAATAAATAGATATAAAATTTCAGGGCTCTTAGATCGATGGTCCTCAAACTCTTCATAATATAATATATAATTAATTTATTATAATTATCAATACTAATAAAATGTATATTGTAATGAATATTTCTTTGTAAACGTATACAGATAAATTTTGAATGAACGCACTTTTTAATAGGGCATCCACACAGGTCTTGGAGGGTCTTAAAAAGGCAACAAGAGATGACAGTCTTGATGACTAGACCAAGTGAATGGGCCATAAAATGTAATTTGTCAAAACTTAGTAGGTCGGTATATTAAATCAGTAAGACCAGATGCTCCTTAAAGCCGATTACGGACTGGTGTTACGAGGCATAATGTGTGTGTATAATACTCTAGTTTCCATTTGACTAAAAATCCCTGGAGGCCAAACACGGAGATGCTAGGAGATTGTTCTCTAGAGTAGAATAGACAATAATAATATCGCATCGTCATACATTGCGGTCATTATTGGAATTCCTGGAATTCATTTGAAATAATTTACGTAATCGATGACAAAGTGACGTAACTTTTCTCTGTCATGCTCGGATCTACTCCTTCACTGGATATAATACTTAAATCTGAATGTTACATTACAGGCGAATACTCGCGGTTAGCGAGCGCCTCTACACGCCGCATTCTGTTCCATCAATCGAACCGGCGATCCAGACAGTAGAAAATAGCAATTCAGTCCGGAATTAGCAATTGGAGCCGTTTATAAGCGAAGCGATCTTGTAACGTCTGGCCAATAAATTAACAATTACGGATTAATTCTCCAAACTACGCCGCTATCCCTCGTAGATCAAGAGCTCGTTGACGCATTGATATTTTATTTGATATTTTATTCGTTATACGTGACAATAATTCCGCGTGAGCATTCCATACGTTCTCCGTCCACTACTTGACATGCCTTGCAATCAGAGAAAGTAAAATCTTTTACGTAGGTACGCTGTCGCGCGGTACTAAATATTTTTCTTTCTAAAATATCTAATACTGACTCGATAAAAATTAAACTTCCGGAAGTCCCCATATTTCTCGAGACGACAGATTCATATACCTATCTGTCAAAACAAAAGTAACTGTGTCATGCAGTTTTCATTCATCCACCTGTCAACAATGAGGGAACTTCATAATCTTGCATATACTAAATATAAAATAAACTCAAGGACGTGGTGTAGCAATATTCTGATTGATGATCTAATAGCACTATTAATTGGCTTCTGGGCTATATGCGACAAATTTATAAGATTATACCGCCCTACTAGGCCACTCTGGGCCCCGACTCAGATCAAAGATTACTACTACCATTCACACTAAATAAAAACTACTGAAATTCTTTTATAGCATTGTCGCTATTTTTACTACTGACGTGTAAATAAAACTGACCTTCGAACAAAAAATATGTCGTGTGTATTTTAAGTATAATACAAATACCTACATCGTCTATCAAAGTCTGGGCTCAGAGCTCGCGATTACGCAGGGTAGTTCCCGTAATATCAGCGTGTATTTGTCAGGCCTACATGGTTGAGTTAGGTTGGTCTCATGCTATTAACAAAGCGTAACTCGGACCGTAATGGGATGGGAGAACCAAAACAAAACAAAGTGGAGTACTGTTCTATTTTAGTACAGCTTTTGTCCTCGAAAAGCTCTATGCAGTTACAGTGAAACCTTTTCCATCAAATATACTAAATATCATTTACTGATTGAAAGCTTGGTGTGTGTGTGTGAGTCTTATATGTATAGAGTGCTTCAAAGAGAAGCTAGAATAATACCACTTAGAACCATTTGAGCCAAGGTTGTCTAAGAAGTCTCAGTATTATTTTTTTACGAATTATTTAGTTTCTTGGGCTACCCAAAATTGTAAAGTTAATTGCTTATAATGGCCAGTTGAAGCAATACGTGATCTGTTTTTTTAATGTGACTTAGAAATGCAACGTAAAAGAGATAAATATATATTGCGATAACTCTGCTTTCAATTTGGCTACACAAGTGAACACGGGAAGAAAACCTAGTCCATTCTAAAAGTAGTTGAGCTGATTTCTTTGCACGCTTCTGTCTTGATTCCAAACTCACAGACAGATATATTTATTATTCGTCTGTTACTGTTATGGTTTCCGATTCCTGTTTTAATGATCATTAAAATTTCACTGTTGGCAAGTGTTCATGATTTAACGTTTTTATGTAGCAGAATAGCTTATTGGACAGCTTCTAATTTTTGTGGTGTTTGATGTATATAAACAAAATGTTACGTTTGATTCATTTCAAATACGACATTTAACAACGGCATATATGTAGAGCTCTCTGAATTAAGCTTTTTGTAGATTTCGAATGATATAAAATAGGTATCTTAATAAAAAGTCTAAACGGTATTTTTCGCATAGATAATGAATTTGATTGTAGAGGCAAATAAGCTGATGTTATCTATTCTGATCATGTTATTTAATATCAAATCATAGAAACAAGGCAAAACTAATTTTTACAATTCAAACAATTGTGCTTACTGTAGACTGTTGCAAAAAATCTACAGGTCACTCAAGTAATCCATATCAGTTTGATATACAGTTTGATATTTTCTTTTCTTTTTTTAGTTTTCTTTTTTTTCTTGTTGTACATTATTTTGATTTAAAAAATGCTGGACAATCCACACAGCATTACCTAGCCCCACGGTAAGCAGAGCTTATGTTATGGGTACTAGATAACTGATATATATAATACAATACATTACATAGATAGATATTTTTTATTATACATAGAAATCGACCAGAACACTCGGAAAAAATATCTGCAGATCGTACACACAATTGTTCCGAGGCGGGAATCGAACCCGCAACCTCCTGCGTCGCAGGCGGACCTTCGCCCACCGCGCCTCATCGGTCGTCAAATTCAATTCAAATCATTATTTAATTAATAATAAGTAATTTTATTAAATGGGTATTATGTTATTTAAAAACACATTACTTGAATTTAAATAACACATTACAGGTTAAAAGCGAATGAGAACATTATTTTATCATTTTTACGATAAAGCCAGGCCTTGAAAGAACATACTTTACAAAGCAATTACCATTATAAAGATACCTATATGCTTTAACTGAACAAAAAATCTTTTGGATGTGGGAAACTGAAACATACATACATCTCCTGCCTAAGCTTTACCAAATTATACTGAGATAGTATTAATGCACTAACTACCCTTCCATTAAATTTTGAGCACGAAAAGGAATTCCTTCTTCCAACTATGTAATAGAACCCCAACTCTAGGCTGAAACTTTCCCCAAACTATGGGAAAATTCAGCAAATTTTAAACGAATATGTTAAACGTATGAATTCGAACTCTCCATGTTTTGAATAAAGTCCAAAATACTCAGTTTATTAAAAAAATGCTGAATAGTTGTTATCTCATTATGAAACGAATGCATGGGTAATTTATCAAGTCAACAATGGACCCTCCAAGAACCAATAATTAAAAAGTATTCAAGGGCAGAATGATTGATTGCATAGTTATTGTGAAGAAAAACTTCAAAGGAATTTTTGCTGGATGTTACAGACTTTCTGAGCTATTGTAAATTAGGTACTTCGTAGCAAGAAGAAAACAAATGAATCAAGTTTTTTATGAAAAAAATCCTTTCATGTTTCGTCAACAGTTTTCATCTAACTGAAACCACACTAAAACTGCATAACTTTAAACGTAATTAACAGTACAGTAAAAAGTAGTGAGAGTAAAAGTACAATAAAATAAAACATTTTGTTTATTTTTTTTATCAAGTTTCTCGCGATAAAAGTTGTTGCAACTAATCTCGATCCTAAAAGTTGTCTGAATTAAGTCTATTTGTTTTGTTATTTTAAGTGCTTGAATTAATGGGTGAAAATTAAGAGATGTTTTCTGAGGAATGCTTTTTAACTTTGTATTGTTACAGGCCGTGCTCGTTTATAACAACTCTGTATAATGGAGGCGCGCGTTTTTTATGGGGTGTCACATTCTTCGGTTAGTAAAGTAAAGTAAAGTAAATATTTATTGCATCAAATACATGTAAATAGGGTACATAGGTGGTGTATGTTTAAATAAGACACAATGTATTTCTACCTTTGTGGCGTGCAAAATCTGGTTACAATAATTGTCACTTAATTTAAATTAAATTAGCACATACTTAGTAAATAAATCGAATATAATAATTAATAAATTTAAATAAAACTGTTAAATAATGAAAAGCTAGAGATGTCATTTGCTTAAATCTAAAAAATGTGTAAACGTAGTGTAGGACGCCCTCCGACCAGGTGGGATGACGACCTGCGAAAGACTGCAGGATGCTGGATGCGGCAAGCTGAAGACAGGGCGCTATGGCGCTCATTGGGGGAGGCCTATGTCCAGCAGTGGACTGCTATAGGCTGATGATGATGATGATGATGAAAAAATGTGTGTCAGTCATGAAATCATTTAATGTATAGTAGCATTTAGCTTCCAAAGTGGCTTTTATCTTTCCCCGAAACAGTGTGAGAGATAGTTCTCTCAGTGATTTTGGCAGTTTATTGTAAATAGAAGGGGCCATGCAGAGAACTCTTGCGCATCAAAGCAGTACGTGAATTCGGCATGCAGACTTGTTGTTGTACACTTTTAGTCAAATGTTTTTTATAAACGACATCAGAAAGAGGATGTTCGGCTGTAAATTAGAAATTTTAGAACTACGGCAGCTACGAGGTTAAAATTTTAAATACAGGTTCCTTTAAGGACATAAGCATCTACTAAGAATGGACCTTTTCACAAAAGTCCGTTCTTAGTACGCGAATGAAATCGCGGGCGGGTCAGCTAGCGAAAATATATTTGACGCTTAAACTGTATCCCTGATCAGCTAACAGATACTCGGAAAACGGAAAAAGCAAATCGATACACTTTATCTGGAACTGTTAAAGACCAATTTCCATTCTCATACCTCGAAGAAAAAATCGTTCAAAGTAAATCCGTGGCCACACATTGATCTAGGCACCGCACAGATAATTTATGAAATTGAACGTTGCCACACATCCATTACTTTGAGTGGATTTGAATTTAATCAACTGAAACTCAGTTTGTTTTGCGAAATGAAGGTGTATTTCAAACAAGCTTATGAAACATCTATGCCATGTGTGAAAATTGAGTAAAAAGTAAAAGCTTTGAATGAAATTTTTATGAAGTGAACGCAAAACGAAGGGTCATTATTATAATGTCGACGTGTATTTCGGTATATATATAATATTATTCACCATTGTAACATAAGAATGTATACTACTATTAGTCATATTCAAGAAAGTTATTGAAAAATTTTCATCAATAATACATAATATTATATTACATTTCTATCATAATGATAATTCAAATAATTTAATTTCATTACTTTTCTATTTCGTATAAAGGGGTAAAAGCTTGTGGCACTAAACACCATATAAACCAATTTTAATTTATTATTGTATGAAAGATGACGTCAACGATATAAAAAATGGAACTGTTTTTTTAGGTTTACATTTTATTGCATGCTCGCTAGGACGTATGAAACTTTAAAATGTCAGTGTTGCTGCGAGTCTTCAAACGTAATTTGACTTAAAATTTGCAGAATTTAGTCAGCTAGAACATCGATAAGATAACTTTTTACGGTCATGGATTTTAGATTAGGGGCCTCTCTAAAGCATGCATTATTTTAAAATGTAAATATATTTTGCTTTGATCTTATACAATTTAAACAGTAAAATGATTGTGAGTTAAAATGTGTTAGCTAAATTGGACACGAAAAGAAAATAATATGAAAATTTGAGCCACCATTATAATAATAAATATTCGAGTACAAAAAAATAATATAAATATTCTAATTACTTGAACCAACTTTTGAAAAAAGATTTGTTGTGCGTTGGTGACATAAAAATCTGAATTTCTGAAACTTGATTGCCTCAAAAAAAGAACAGCAAATCAAATATTTTATTGTAATCTTAAATATAAAATGTATGAAAAAGGGTTATAAAAATAGTCTATATTGTTCCTTAATATCCAGTCCATCATAAGGTTGCCTGGTAGTGATCGCTCTCAGCGATAAGGCCACCATTTATACCTTTAATCTAAGTTTTTAATTGTGTATTGTTTTCTGTTTTGTGTGGTATAATAAAGTGTTTTCTATTCTCGTATCTATAGTCAATTTAGCTCTTGACGTCGTCGTCAGTATAGATAGATGAGTCCATACAACAATAGCATCATCTGACAATAGAACGACTTTATAGCCAACATCAATACTGCGTCGCACCACGTTCCTTTTCATTGTGATTTGATTAGACATAAAACCTAGTTCACACCTACGCTAATAAAAGGTAAATAGGCTGCTTTATCCACGGTGTATGTAACAAGTTTTATAAACACTTACCAATTTAATCATTATCACCCTGATAATGTTTAGTTTTTCATTATCACCCTGAAAATGTTTATAAACAAAACCCGAAAACTTATCTATAAATTATGAAAAAAAAACAGCGTTGAACACATGATTAAATATAAAACAATATCATACTAATATTATAAATGTGAAAGATTGTATGTTAAGATGTTTGTTACCTCTTCAAACCAAACTACAGAATGATTTGAATGACATTTTTCATAGAGGTAGTTCTAGGCCTGGATAAACATAATTTACAATAGATTAACAGATGGATTATTAGGCTACTTTTTATATGCATCCGTAACGGCAGGCAGAAACTAAAAAAGTTAAGAATATTTTGGAAGATGAACCCGAACCCAACCTTGGAAACGTTTATTGGATAATTTTGCGGACAAAACATCTCTTCCTCTCAATTGTAAATAGCAAGGTGCTTCAAACTCATGAACTTCTAAAAAGGTTTTACGTGTAGCTTGAGCAAAGTTTTGGGTTATTTGATTTGACATTTCTGCAATCTCACTCCAACCTATGTTCTACGTTGATACGGTTATTTTTTGAAAACCAATAATATACTTTTTTTGATAAGCTTTAACAAACAGGAAATTATTCTGAATACGGTGCTGGATATTGCTGTAAAAATGAAGCGTTAGCTATGCTTTTGACTACCTCTGTGGCGCGGTGGGCGAAGGTCCGCCCGCGACGCAAAAGGTTGCAGATTCGATTCCCGCCTCCAGACAAACGTTTGTACGATCTGCAGATATTTGTTCTGAGTGTTCGGTCGTTTTTCTATTTATAATAAAAAATGTCTATGTAATGCATTGTATTATGTAAATCAGTTATAACTACCACAACACAATTAGATAATGCTTTGTGAATTGTCCAACATTATATATTTATTATAGATGATATTTTATCAACATCATGTTTATGTTCAGGTCCTTATTTACCTACTCTAGGTGAAGTATCACCCACATCAGCCGCCATCTTATGAAGGAGTACTTATATGGTACTCTTCCTAACCCATATCCTCATTCACACCAGTTTCTCTTTGTCCTTTCTCGATCTTTTGATCTCTTGACTTAAATTAAAATGTAAACTAAGCCAGATTGCGTATTAACTCTCGTCCCTTGGTCATTGTTTCGTATCAGCTTTCATGATATTTACTGCATACCTTCAACCTTAACACACACCGTTCCCAAGGTTATATCCATGGTTTTATTACAATAGATATGGCGCCTTTTTTATTGGTAAGAAGTTAACGAGAATGAACTGAGCGAAAATGATCTCTTCGTAACAACGTGTCAGGGTCAATGTTCCCTGAAACGTGAAGGTCACACTAAACACCTATCTAATCTATTTTGTTTTCTTTTTGCGGAAAAAGAATTTGGAAGATTTTGTGAAGGCTGAGCTTTGTATCTGAGTCATTCACCGGTTCGTATTCGTAAATAACGTAAACAAGTTAATTGTAGACAGTTGTAAAAACTTGTGTTTTTTGTGCGAATTTAATTTCGCTTTAACGCTACTGATGTCGAAATTTTTCATGTATTTTCTGACGTACCTAGTTATTGAAACAGTAAGTAAAACATTATGCTTGAGGCTTAACGGTTCGGCGCGTGCAGTTTTGATTAAAATTCTAATATTATCTTATGTGATTTATGAATTTTTAGTTAGGTAAATGAAATCCTCGATTCGTGATTAAATAAATACCTTTTGTTTTGCCCTGAGTAAATGTACATAGGCAAATCACATTTTTGCAATAAAAGGTTCCCAATGATTAAAGGCAAATAACTCTTCATCAGTAAGCATCGTGCAACGTGGGTCTGATGTTGATTTACCAAAGAAAAATATAAACCGAACAATCAAAAGAGTAAATACAATAGGTTCTCAGAAGAAAATTAACCAGAGCATATTCGATCGGAAACATACGATTTGTCATGCGTGGCCAAACAAACCAGACACAATACAACTTTGAAATTCAAACATTTCAAACAAAATTGAATGATTAAATCATCGCACACGAATTGCCAATTATTTTCCTCGAAAAACACCAATTAATTTTGTGGATTTAGTAATTTATGGTTGATTTAATATTCTCGCGTCGTGCAAATTGGCTTTACCTTGGTAAAATATTACTTCAAATGAAAACCCACTGGTTTTATTGTGAAAGGAAAAAACGGTCACAAAGCTTTTCTAATCTTATTTGGGCATTTTTAGATACTTTTGTGAAATTGAACAAACCCAGCGGAGAGGCAGAGAATGAATAACAAGAAAAGTAGACAAATGTAAAGCTGCTTAGATACCTAAATATTAGTCTTTACTAGATACAAATATAAAATGCAGTGAAAAAGCAACGCATTTTGTTCGAACTCTAAAATAATAAATATTTTTTACTCCAACCAAGGCAAAAGTACTATACGGTTTAAAAGTGTGAAATACAACTCTTATAAATATGTCGGCGCTCCATTCCGGCGCCAATAAAACCGCGTAAAGTGTTTCGAATATTTATCCTCGGTTTGTTCGCGTTAGCGGGTGAGGTATGATTAGTTATCTACCTACCGTTTGTTGCAGAGTCACAGAGCCAACGCGGAGAAAATAAACGTTACTGTAATCATTATTAAAAAAAAATTAGGTATGCTATTACACTAATACCATAAAAGTGAAAGTTAGGGTGGAATGATATATAAGGACATAAATCCAATTTTGATGTATCTTCCTTTATGAAGGTTCATTGGGACTGTTCGTTACTTTGTGAAGAAATTACAAAGAGTAAATATTTGTTTCTTTACGCCATATTTAAAACTACTGAATCGATCGGGCTGATTGATCTCGAGCTGATATGATAACACCTGAGTGTCAAATTAACGTGTTTCTATTCTTTCTATTCATTTCGACAAATCACGGATTATACATATACATATGAACAGACACAGTGCCGACAAGTGTGCAGCGTGATTACATACACATGTTATCTTACAACTATGCTCCTATCAAAAAACCTGGATATTTTTTGTGTAGGTACAAAGGAGTGACAAAACCCAACAAATATCGATGATAAAATATTTAACGACATTGGTATCATTTTGAAAGCTTTATTCAAATTTTAACATTTTTCACTGCACATGTGAGATTATGGTTTTAGTCCTTAGTGTTTACTTTGCTATAAAATAAAAATAAATATAATAAAAAATAAATAAATGATGCTGGACAATTCACACAGCGTTATCTAGCCCCAAGGTAAGCAGAGCTTGTGTTATCAGTACTAGATAACTGATATACATAATACAATACATTAAATATATAGATATTTTTTATTATACATAGAAAACAACCAGAACATCCGGAACAAATATCTGCAGATCGTAAACACAATTGTTCCGAGGCGGGAATCGAACCCGCAACCTCCTGCTTCGCAGGCGGACCTAACCCACCGCGCCACATCGTCGTATAAACCTTTTTATACTAGAAAACCTTTTAAGTAAACCTTTTTGTTTTATGTTATTGTGTAGTTTTCATTCATAAAATATTTGTGACATAAAATATCTTAGATTCTAAATCGGAGAATAATTATATTATACAATTCCTCCGGTCTATCGGATAGATGTATTCAGCAGGGAACATCAGCTAAGCTTCGCTAGCCCTTTTCACATCTGTACCTAACTACTTAACGGAACTATCTCAAAGCCTTGCTTTTGAGCAGAATCCGGAGAGTTGCATCGGGCCTTACAAATTCGAAATCCGTTTGAGTACCGATGTACGAGTACCTATATCATGTTACAAGCTACCGACTATTCGATGAATAAATATATTCAATACGGTTATGTTCCTACATAACATCTGCAGGCAGTATTCAGACATTGCCAAAATCCACCTAAGTTGTATGTGAACTCCTTTGCAGTTACAGATAGATGACTTAACTAAGAGCGAGTATAAGTAGGTATGCTTTTCGAAGCGCGCGTTTGGATTTGCGCAATTGAATACCCAGGAGCGTGCCTTTATATGACTACGGATGTATCGAACTAGATGGTTAATAAAACGCGCGTTACCAAAGCGCACAGTTCAAAATACCTAATGTGTACTTGCTTTAATACTTTAATGATAGTTTAATTTCGATTCCGTGTGAATTTAATGAAGAGCTCTTTGACTAGAAGGTACTTTTGATCTGCCAAGCACCAATAAGTGTCAAAGCCGCTCGTTTCTATATCCGTTTCCGTTTGATGTTGTAAATGTGACATCAACGAGGAGCGTTTGTTTATTTAGTTATTTATGATTCGATTACTATACCTATAGTTATTTTGTGGTTTTGATTTAAAAAAACCCTTTTTCAAGCGCATTAAAACAGTATAGTGCAATGGTGCTGCCACTGCTATTAATCAAAATATAACTACATGATTTAAAATAAATACAAAAAAGATTTGGAGACAGGTCACAAATAAAAATAAATTAATAATGCTGGACAATCCATACAGCATTTAGCTAGCTCACATTGTTTAGGTACCTATGTATTTAAATTTAACACTTTTGGCTAATTATTCATTTTATGTATACACTAGCTAAACTCGATGTACCTAGTTTATGTAGTGTATGTGTGTAAACAAACCGCCCATACTTAACCTAAAAATGTACTTCCTCCAATAAATACATTATTAATTATATTAGTATTGATACCACGGGTATTTATCGCGTTTATCCCGTGACCACGACAGTGTGTAAACCTGTTGAAACGTCGGGAAAATAGGTAAATAAATGCGATAAATACCCGTTGTATCAATACTTATAATTAATAATGTATTTATTGAAGGAGGTACATTTTTGGGTTAAGTATGGGCGGTTTGTTTACAAATATACGCTACAAGTAAGTTTATGTATTGTGTTGTGGTTTATTTAAAACATTCCAGATACTTGGCTGGTGTATAGGTCTGCAGACATTTTCTTAATAATAATAATAATAAACGGATCCAGAAGGCGGTACTCTTGGACTCGGCACGTATCGTCAGGAAGTTCCTTTCTCTGCAGCCCTAGTCACCGGCCGCTTGAGCCTAGCTTCGCGGTCGGTGATCTACCGTTTTGATATATTTTTTACTGTAGAATAGTTTTATAAAATTTTATTGTATTTTCTATAGTAAAAAATGTATTTTATACGAGAATTTTAATAAATGAGTGTATAATAATAATATCATATTGTGCACCCGAGGATGATACCCGCTATGTGTAGCCATCGCCTTTAGATTAACTTCTCAAAGGGCCTCTGTGCTGTTGGCTTCGGCCCCACGCAAGCCTTCCAAAGGACCGGGTCACTTTATGGCCCGAGATCATGGTATATGAGAGACATAATAATAATCATAATCATTTATTTCAGACCATAGAAAAGTAACAGATCTACTTATTCTATGGTCCATAGTAATATATACCTTAAAACTTGCATACATAAAATATAAAAGGACTGAATTAATAAAAACACGCTTTTTTTTTGATTACGCCGACAGCGTGTAGATGTACTCAGGGTTAATGAGTTGATTTTCAAGGCGAGGAACCCTAACCACGTACTAACGCTAAAGTCCAGTTCTCCGAAGGCTATGCTCATAAGCTTTGCCTCAAGGGTTAGTTAAAGTTTCCGATACCCAACCAATCAAGAGCAACTAAGTTTCATTGGTGGATATTCGCAACTGGAGTCCCAACTTGGTTTTAATTCAGAATGACAGAAATTCCCTAACTAACGATCACACAGTCCTAAATAAGCTGGACAATTCACACCGTATCATCTAGCCCCATGCTAAGCATAGCTTGTGTTATGGGTGATAACTAATATACCTACTTATTTTGTATTTTTATCTTGTTTGTTTTATTTTTTAAGTGTGCACTAAAAGAATTATATATCTATACTTAATTTAATAGAATACATAGATAGATGTTTTATTATACATAAACACACCCAGAACTAAGTAGAAACTTTGTAAATACTTCTCATTAAGTGAACGTTATATGTATATTATGTTCTTTGAGAAAATAAAGATTCTTTAAACCGAACTACCTGTACAAATATCTATTCATGGTTGTCTGGTAGAGATCGCTCTTGAGCGATAAGACCGCCAATAGTAATTTGTTTTTAAGTTTTTTCTGTACATACATAGTTTTCAATTTAAAGTGCAATAAAGAATTTTCTTTCAGCTATCTTTCTATTTATCTGCTGATCGTACAAACATTTATCCTGAGGCGGGTATCAAACCCGCAACCTCTTGCATCACAGCTGGATCTAGCTCGCGGCGCGAATTTTACCCAGCATAGGAAACTATGTATGATCAGCCTTCTATATCATACCCATCTATCATACCATACTTTTAGTATTCTGTGTGAGTTTGACAATAATAAATAAATAATGCTGGACAATTCACACAGCATTATCTAGCCCCATGGTAAGCAGAGCTTGTGTTATGGGTACTAGATAACTGATATACATAGTACAATATATTACATAGATAGATATTTTTTATTATACATAGATAACGACCAGAACACCCGGAACAAATATCTGCAGATCGTACACACAATTGTTCCGAGGCGGGAATCGAACCCGCAACCTCCTGCGTCGCAGGCGGACCTTCGCCCACCGCGCCACATCGGTCGTCAATATATATAATAGTCCAGGGAATTCTGCTAACCAATCGCTTTACTATGACAATATCGCGAGTAGATGACAGAAAGTGTAGATAGTTCGTGCGGCATTATTCACACGGAGATATTAATAAATTGGTTCTAATTTTGACACTTTCCTCACGCGTCCTTCCGTTGTTGTGTGTGTGTTTTTTTCAACGAAGGTAAAATGCTAAAATGTAATGTGTCATTCTGAAATGATACCTTTATCATGGTGAAACGGTAATGAAATTCGGCCCCTGTTCTAGTTTATTTAATAAGATACCAATATATTGGATATTGTGCAGTATACATAGATCATAAACGTATCTACAAACCTTACTTTTTAGATCCTTACTTTCGACGACCGATGTGGCGCGGTGGGCGAAGGTCCGCCTGCGACGCTGAAGGTTGCGGGTTCGATTCCCGCCTCGGAACAATTGTGTGTACGATCTGCAGATATTTGTTCCGGGTGTTCTGGTCGTTTTCTATGTATAATAAAAAAATCTATCTTTGTAATGTATTGTATTATGTATATCAGTTATCTAGTACCCATAACACAAGCTCTGCTTACCATGGGGCTAGATAATGCTGTGTGAATTGTCCAGCATTTTTTTTTCTTTTTAGATCAGTTTATGATCCAAAAAACCTTTTTTTTTTACGATATAGGGCATAAGAATTTTTGTACACAAAACATAAATAATTTAGATTTCTAATCATTGTTGGTAAAAGGTTTTTTTAACTCTCAACGGAAAACCGATACACTAAACAATTCAAATTGAATAACTTTTCCCGCGAATCAAAATGTTTTTGTTATATGGTCCGATGGTTTGTTTAATGTTCTGTATAAATAATTCTGATACTTATTTAAAAAACACAGGAATAGTACCTATCCGACTATAACGACCGATGTGGCGCGGTGGGCGAAGGTCCGCCTGCGACGCAGGAGGTTGCGGGTTCGATTCCCGCCTCGGAACAATTGTGTTTACGATCTGCAGATATTTGTTCCGGGTGTTCTGGTCGTTTTCTATGTATAATAAAAAATATCTATCTATGTAATATATAGTATTATGTATATCAGTTATCAAGTACCCATAACAAAAGCTCTGCTTACCATGGGGCTAGATAATGCTGTGTGAATTGTCCAGCATTATTACCATTATTATCCCTCCAGAAAATTTCAATCAGATAAGTGCGAGTACAAATTGAATAAAGAATAAGAATAAAATATAATTGTTTCATAAAGAGAACTCGGGTTCTTTAATACCGAAGTACGTAAGAATGAAATATTAGAAATAAATTAAAACTATAATAATATTTTCAATAGAAATAATTGAGCTAGCTCCAGACTATTGCAAACAATCTACAGGTAGCTCTTTCCGTATTTTTAGTTTTAAAAATTTAATAATAGTCCAGTAACTTTGTACTTCAGACCTTGCATCTAATCCGGTAGTTCTGCAGTCTGGTTTATGATGTTGGCCCAAAGAAAAATCCAAGTTTGTGACCTCGAGCGCCGAATGCAACAATGTCAAAAATCTAAAAAATCTTAACACATAAGAAAATTTCTACTTTCTTCAGGTTTAAACCACAAAGGACTTGTTTTTGATAGTACTTATCTATCTTATGTGCCAGGCTGGGTAGTGCATGCTTCGCTCTTCGCAGGCTATAGCGCGTGGTGTCCGCCGACGTGGTCCGCTCTTGTTATTTTGCGACTGTCCACTCGCTGCTCCAGTACGGCGCAGAGCTGTGGGGGCGCGCTGCTGATCGAGAGCGCGTCTTCCGCATGCAAAAACGTGCTGTGAGGGCGATCGCAAAAGTAGCGTGGGACACGCCGGCGCGGCAGTTCTTTGTATCGCTCCAGATCCTTACGTTGCCTTCCATTGTCATCCTCCAGATAGTGATGCATGTTAGGCAAAACCTGGAGCGGTTCAAGACGCGTGGAGATAACCACACTCGTGGAGCTGGCAAGCTATCTGCGGTATCACACAGACTGGCGATGTCGGACAGACTCACGCACGTGTTGGGACCCGCGTTGTATAACAATCTACCAGATCAGGTAGTCACAGCACCGAGTCTGTCTTCCTTTAAACAAAGACTTAAATCGTGGCTCGTCGAGAAGGCGTTCTACAGTATTGACGAGTATGTGCGAAAAATTATATAATATCTTGAGTATTATTACTTAGTTATAATACATTTATTATAATCTAATTATCAGTTATTTGATTATTGTCTAATTATTTAATTAACTTTAATTTATAATTATTATGTGACCTGTAATATTCGTTTTTTTTTAACCAATAAATTGATTATTCATAGTACCTACTCTTTACGTTTTAAAGTAAACTAAATAATAATAATATGAGACGCCTTTATGGTTACATACAAGGTTACTGGTCTATAAGTAATCTTTGAAATTACATAACTCTATGGTACCCACTTTTGAAAGATTATCTAAAAAGTGGCTCCACATTACCATAGACATTGTCTCAAAATATAAATATAAATGCAAACGTTTCATTACGACTCATTTAGCTGGATTAAATTAAATTGCACATCTCAAATTACATTTTCCCTCGGAGCTATTTCTTGATTATCGCGTAGGGCCATTACGAATAGTTTCTGAAATAACCACCTGTTAAGATCAACGTGACTTGAAAGGAAAAAGGCTAAAATAACTTAATATTCAATAAAGAGTTCGGGTTACGAGAAATATATTCTTTTCGGAGAGGACTGAATGAATGAATTATCAATTTATTGTACTAAAAAACATAGCACACATTATATTTGGCGTGAAAAAGTAATGAAAATTCATCCATACACACCCGTCCATCCATCGAACATCCAAATTTTCGTATTTATAATTATTTGTGTGATAGAAAATTACCTAAAATGTCTACCAACCAGAAACAAAATAAACTTTTACAATAGTACCCCGACCAGGTGGGATGACGACCTGCGAACGACTGCAGGTAGATGCTGGATGCGGCAAGCTGAAGACAAGGCGCTATGGCGCTCAATGGGGGAGACCTATGTCCAGCAGTGGAATGCTCTAAGCTGATGATGATAATAACGTAGGAAAAGGAAACAAACTTCAAAAGGAAACAATCTTTCATTTCAGGAAAGGTTATGACTTTATACCTAAAACCGTTTACTGGTCTAAGCCAGTCGATTCAATTGTCTTATTATATATCCGGCTAGAAAATTGGTTAAGATGAATATAAAAACGTTCTCCCAATTAATCTGTAAATAGCTTGTCAAAAACAAACTTGACCTCGACCTTGGAGAGAAGGTTTTTTTTCTATTCATGGATTTTCCTCTCACAGACATATACAGTTTAGTTATCGTATTTAACGGGGATAGTGAAGTGACACTATCCCCGTTAAATACGATAACCATACATAGATGTTGCGAGTTCGATTCCCGGCTAAGGACAAATGTTTGTGCGATCTGCAGTTCCGGACAGAGGATGTTCTAGATGTTTTCTATAAAGAAACGACAACCGCTGGCGTAAACGTGTTCTTGAGTGGAGACCGCGACTCGGCAAATGTAGTGTAGGACGCCTTTCGACCATGTTGGATGCGTCGAGCTGAAGACAGGGCGCTATGGCACTCATCAGGGGAGGCCTATGTCCAGTTGTGAACTAAAATAGGCTGAAAGAAAATACATTAGTAAACAAGAACATAAAGAAATAAAAAAAATAACTACGTATGTATCTATATAAAAGCAACAAGCGACTCTACAATACGAACCAATAGGTCCTATCTCAGCATAATGTGGCTGATGATGATGATGTACATACAATATAGAGAAAATGTACCTACTTAAGGTCCTGGGTTGCAGATAGAAAATTAAACAATTATTTATTAAAACTATTTTTAACTTAGATTTTTGATTGATTAAGTTTCATAGCAGTTCCTAATCTTAATTCGTTACGATCTTTCATAATTTAATTAATATAAACTTGTATAGGTAATATTTCAACACCTTCTGCTAAATGTTTACAAGCTAAGAACATAAATGGTGTTAATTTTGTTGCGATTGATTTAGGGGTAAACGTGGAACAACAAGAGTGGATAACATAAATCTTTAGCAGAGCGCTTTCCCGCGCACTTTGCGTCAAAATGTTTATCATTTGCAATAAAGCAGACTCAAATAGCTCATTTTAAGGGTGAATACACATGAACTGTTAAATGTCGAATTATTGTATTGATTTGTTATTTATTTCGCGTAATTTGCAAGTATTGCGACTAACGAATATGAAAAATGGAAGGATTACGTTTTTATTTGTTTTCATCAACGTATTATTGTCTTATTTGTTTGGACTTTTTGTGTTGGATTCTACAGACCAAATTTGCTAGTCTGCTGACACGGCCCGGTAAAGTAAAGGACACACACTGCGGTTTGTCAGTAGTTACCGTAGCTTTCAAAAGTTTATAACATCTTTGAGCAACCTGTAGATTTGTTTTCAACAGTCGAATGTGTCAATTGTAAATACTTGTTATAATCTGTTTATATTCTTTGAATGTATTTTTTTTGTAAATCAATAAAGTTATTATTATATATATTCACACAGCGTCATCTAGCCCCAAGCTAAGCAGAGGTTGTGTTATGGTTACAAGATGACCCTAATTGAGTACCATTGTGTTTCTTATACATTACCTAGATACCTACTAAAGACCTACAAATATACACAATGATGCAATGAAAATAAATATGAAATATAAAATATGACTCATTTTATATGTACCTATGTCTGATTTTTAGGACATGACTATTTGTTTTTCAGTAAAAATTGAAAGAAAAGACCTTTCTTACAATGAAATCTAGCCCGAGCATTATCTACAGCATTATCTAGATAATGCTGTGTGGATTGTCCATTATTATTTATTTATTTATTTATTTTTATTCTGCCAGGTTACCTGACAAGGCGACTGCCAAATGCGTGGCATGAGCCGGTATACCAATCGGTAGATTTTTATATTGCTCACTGAAAATAACTCCTTAGTTTGCCGCAAAAAGATTTCAATTTGCTGGTGATTGGCAAAATATGTTCATCCAATTTGATTGCTTTTAGTCCGAACAGCAGCAGACCTGATAGGGAAACAAAAAGCTATTTCGCTGAAGAATTGCACAGCGAAAAAACTATTTTATATTTTAGCAGAGACAGGCTGCGTTTTAACGGACGGCTGGTGAATTTTTCACAGTTCTCATAAAGAAAGAAAGAAAGAAAGAAAGAAAATACATTTATTGATTCACAAGTAGGTACAGCTTGCTACTAAATAATAATAAATATATAAGTAAACAAGAACATAAAGAAATAAATAAAATTAACTACGTATGTATTATACAAGCAACAAGCGACTCTACAAAGCGAACCAATAGGTCCTGTCTCAGCATAATGTTGCTCTACTTCTCCTCAAGAAGTAGAGCAACGCTGGTTTTCTGACAGAACCATTGGCGCGCGCGTGTCCACACGGGTGGCAGACCACAGATAAGACAAAAATATATATACACATTAAATTGACATCTTACAACCTAAGATTAACTCTAACTTAGCACTAAACACACGATCATGACTTCACAAGAATAGACAAAAAAAAATATGCTTTTTATTTTTTCTGTTCGTCCAAGCATCTATTGAGATAACACTTACAATCCAGACACAGAAACCAGCAAGAAGTTGAAACTGACAACTGACATCATTCATAAGGAATTTGGAAGTACTGCAACGTGCCATATAAATAAATGCCTAATGCTGGACAATCCACACAGCATCAGCTAGTCCCAAGCTAAGCAGAGCTGGTGTTATGGTTACTAGATGATTGATATACATAATACAATATGTTACATAGTTATACATATTTTTTTTAGTAGACAAGGAAAATACTCAGAACACCCGAAATAAATATTTTTAGATGGTACAAACATTTGCCCCAAGGCGGGAATCGATCCCGTAACCTCTTGCATCTCAGGCAGACCTTCGTCCGCCGCGCCATATCGTACGTCGGAATGATATGTATAAGAGGAAGTGAAAACGTTTGTACATTTAATACAATATACAAAACTCATTCCAAGGCCTTTGTTCCCGCTACCAACCAAAAGTCCGCCCACCTATACGGTAGGTATCTCTCCTATCTACCACTAAGTATAGATTTATATGTATACACTTTTCTCTCATAAGATTAGTGTTCGTGTTGGGTCTTTGCTCAAATAAACATAGGGTAGTTTAATTTAGTTAGGCTACCAGCCGATTTCGTCCTACCCTCCTTCCTGTTTGAAGATCGGCGAATGAACTGGATAATTATGACGTATCATTTTTTACCAACAAACGAGTGGAGGAGGGATACATCGTTTGACCCTGTTCAATTTCAACCGTCGCACAAGCTAGATTATATTTACGTGAAATTTCGGAAAGCTGAATATCAAATCGAAGTGATTTGATATTCAGCTTTCCGAAATTCTGTTATGTGTATTGCCGAGCAATAACTGACTGAAAACATTAATTAACACTCGCGAGTGAAGGTCTTCTGGAAGTTGGATCCTTGCATGGTTTCGAGAATTCAGGTCAGTGGTCAAGCAATTTTATCTACCCTGTGTAACGAGCAAAGATCTATCCATTTCCTAAGTATTTTTGTTAGGTACTCTATTATATCTTTTTCATTCGTAATTCTTAAGTCCTTCGAAATTTATTTTTTTACTACCAGTGACTTTATATTTAGACATCAAAATAAGGTTTTTTTATTTTGATTACTGAACCATGCAAGAGTATAAAACCCAGCGACTTTGTGCCTGCGTTAGCAATCGGTTAAACCTTTTTAACATTTCAAAAGCTTTGTGTGAGCACACGCGTCGATACATCTATTTAAAAGCAATGGTTCAAATTGTATAAAATATTAATAATATTTCCAAACCGAACAATGGTTTGGAAATATTTTTTATATTTAATTTATGCTAAGCTAACGCGCACCTGTCCGCGCCCCGCAGGAGCCGCACTCGCCGCAGTCATCGAATTTTCTAAATCTTTATATGAAACTAGCTGGGCCCCGCGGCTTAGCCCGCATTAAAAGCAAGTATACCATATTTTCTCAACCTGCCCTGGACTACGTCAAAGATTTCAAAACCAAAATCAGCTAAATCGGCCCAGCTGTTCTCGAGTTTTAGCGAGACAAACGAACAGGAATTGATTTGTATAGGTATACTAATTGCGCCCAGCGGCCCGCGTGGAAATTTCTGCAAAATTTTACCATGTTTTCTCACGGTTTAAACCTTCCCTGGACTACGACAAACATTTTAAAACCAAAATCAGCTAAATCGGCCCAGCTGTTCTCGAGTTTTAGCGAGACTAACGAATAGCAATAGTTTGTTATAATTATATAAAGAAGATATACTTATATTACAGAAGTATCAACATCGCGCACCTATCCGCGCCGAAAGATACTGTAGGCATAGTTAGTAAGTAGTGGGTATGTTTCACAAGTTGGGAACATGTTCATTACTTACCAAGTACTCCCAACCTTCCTTTGCCCTCAAGGGGAATACAAGGACTTTACTTCTATGTCAATTTATTACATTTTTGGAGACTCTAAGGCTGGTGTTCATCGAATGATAATCGGACAGTTAGCATCTTCGTCGGTTAACTTTGATATTTATGTACGAAAACGTCTGGTAAAAACCATCATCATGCCCATCATGCAGTCCTTCAACAGGACATAACTCTTTAGACAGTCGTTGTGTTGAATGGCATCTAAAGTCTAATCTTCGTGTCATGTTATATATATATTTATAATTATTTTAACTTTTATTATGTGTAATATTTGGTGTAGGTACCTGTGTAACTTATGGGCAACTAGTTTCTGTCCGCGGCTTCGCACGCGTAGTATCCATGGAATTAGGTTATCTATATACCATGGGAACTGTTTCATGAGATAAAAAAACAGCCTTCATTCTAGTTCTATTTTCCTTTATTTTAATGTATTAAATATCATTGTCAAAGTGCTTATTTTGTAAGCCTAAAGAAATAAATGATTTTTGATTTTGACTTTGACTTTGATCTATGCAACATTTCAGCCTGATCATAACACAAACATCCATCCATCCATCTAAACATCCAATTTTTCATCATCCATTACACTTATTATATATATTTATAAGTATTAATACAACGGGTATTTATCGCGTTTATTTACCTATTTTTCCCGACGTTTCAACAGGTTTACACACTGTCGTGGTCACGGGATGATGTTGAAACGTCGGGAAAAATAGGTAAATAAACGCGATAAATACCCGTTGTATTAATACTTATAAATATGTGTTCAGATCGCGTAAGTTTAAAAGTACTTATTATATAAGTGATGTCTGAAAAAACAAACTGTAGTTTTTATATGTAATTCATCATCACTTATGTAATTGTGGATTATCTTTTTGGCGAACATCAGCCTATGTATGTAGGCTTAAGAACCTTCCAACTTTTGGTGTCCATAAGTAGTTTGTGTGTTATTTCTCGACTTTATCCAATATTTTATATGACAATAGCTAGCTTCCTTTACCCGACCTATATTTTAGCACAATTTCCGGTAATATCAGGTTTCTTCGGGTTAAAAGCGTCACGTAGATAACGTAGACGGATAAGTGCAGGTATTGCTATTAAATAAACAAATATTAATTTGACGACCGATGTGACGCGGTGGGCGATGGTCCGCCTGCGACGCAGGAGGTTGCGGGTTCGATTCCCGCCTCGGAACAATTGTGTGTACGATCTGCAGATATTTGTTCCGGGTGTTCTGGTCGTTTTCTATGTAAAATAAAAATATATCTATCTATGTAATGTATTGTATTATGTATATCAGTTATCTAGTACCCATAACACAAGCTTTGCTTACCATGGGGCTAGATAATGCTGTGTGGATTGTCCATCATTATTTATTTATTTATTCATTATTAATGACTGGAATAATAAGTTTAGCTAGAATAGTAAATAAAAAAATAGTGTTGCTGGACATGGCTTTATCAAGCCCCAAGCTAAGCAGGGCTTGTGTACTAGATATTTGATATCCTTAAATAAGTACATAGATATTTTTTATTATTTGACGACCGATGTGACGCGGTGGGCGATGGTCCGCCTGCGACGCAGGAGGTTGCGGGTTCGATTCCCGCCTCGGAACAATTGTGTGTACGATCTGCAGATATTTGTTCCGGGTGTTCTGGTCGTTTTCTATGTATAATAAAAAAATATCTATCTATGTAATGTATTGTATTATGTATATCAGTTATCTAGTACCCATAACACAAGCTTTGCTTAACATGGGGCTAGATAATGCTGTGTGGATTGTCCATCATTATTAATTTAATTTTTTTTTAATTATTAATTATACATCGAAAACATCCGAAATACCCGGAAGATATATCAGCAGATCGTGCAAATATTTGTCCCAAGGCGGGAATTGAACCCGCAACCTCCTGCGTCGCAGGCGGACCTTCACCCACCGCGCCACATCAATACAATACAATTCAAAAATTCTTTATTGTACACTCAAAAATTCTTTATTGTACACCATAATCAAATCAATCATTACAAAAATACATTATATGCGACAAGTACAATGGGCGGCCTTATCGCTTAGAAGCGATCTCTTCCAGGCAACCTTTGGATGGAAAGAATTATATGAATTTAAGAAAAGGTAGGGGGTGTACCGCAGGTAATCTAAATAAGAACATAACAAGAATACTAAAAACAAATAATAAATATTACAAATACCAAACTAAATAATACACTACTTAAATACATACATAAATAAATAGTAAGTACCAATATTCATTATTTTAGCAGGAAAACTCCTTGACGTGAGCTTTAAAAACTGGCGAGGATACAGTTTTTCTAATGGACTCTGGTAGTGCATTCCACAACCTTATGGCCTGGATGGAGAAGGATTCGTCGTGTGAGGTGGCATATTCAAAACCCGATTTTCTGACGACCGGATAACATCGGTCCTCTTATGATTAGGTTATATTCCAAATCTTCGCGAAAATTTTATAGTGTCTATCTGTTTAGTGGTTTTTGAGATGCTACTTAAAAATTAAATTCACATTTCACAAACTTTTGCCTTTATAATATTAAAGTAGGATAGGATATTAAAAAGTAAGGATATAGATTCGACTTCGTTGAATGGATGAAAACCTATTGAATGATTTCTTGATAAGATCCCTTTGACAGTTGAAGGTCTAAGGACAGGCCTCAGCTGCTACAAATATAACGGAACTTCATTCATCGTGTCTTTGTTGCTAGAGAATCTAGAAATCGCTTCTAAGCGACAAGGCCGCCCATTGTTCTTTTATGTTTCATGTAAATGTAATGTCTATATTTTCTGTTTAATTCTATGTTGTACAATAAAGAGTGAACCATCTCAATCAGTCAGCCTTCAAATGCCACAAAGCAGCCTTGATAAAACCTTGGAGCAAAAACACAAGTATCTTTTTTGAAGATATATTTTCATATATGTATGTAATTCAGGGAATGCGTAGATATGTACTATCATATGAGAGATTTACGAATATGTTACTGTCGATTTTTATGCCAAAACTTATATATAAATTAAAGACAGTTTAGAGATAAGTTTCACAGTAAATCGGGATAGTTCTGCATTTTGAATGACAAGGAAATAAAAAATGCAGTTCTGTATTAAGTAGGTACTATGATTTTGTCAGGTCATTTTCTAGCATCATACGTCATTTTCTAGCTGAGTTTTGTTTTGAGCTTTGAGTTTTGCTCAAACTCCGGCATTCTAAAGATGTGCGTCCACCGTATCGGAATCGGAATCGAACGAAGCGTACGCTATAGGTTTTGGTCTCGGATTCCTGGTTCTCGGAATTTCCCGGGAACTCCTGATTTTTTTATAATAAATATGTAATTATTAATTCTTCGGTACATTTTACGCAATTATGGTGTAAATCGTCTAGGATTTATAAGGAAAACCGTTAAAAATCATTAAACAAGTTCGTATTTAAAGTCGTAATAGATGATGAAATTAATTTAATGATTTTCCGTTACTCAAATCGAGAAAAAAATTTATTTGCGGGTATTGGCGGGAAATGTAGAACAGGGATTCCCAGGAAATTATGAGCTGGGAATTCCTAGGAACAAACCCTCGCATCCATCGCAACCCTCGCAACCCTGAGCGTCCACCACCGCTTCGGCGGCATCGGAATCGCTTAGTACGATTCCGATGCTGAAGCGGTGGACGCACAGCTTTATGACCACCCTTAAAGTATTTACCAATCAACGTTATTGTGATTCTGTAATTGGAAACGCTCCCATAGGAAGTTATCGTAATTAAATTGTAAATAATGAAAATGCCTACTGTGATGAAAGTGGATAAGCTAATTAAATTTAAAAGGGAAATTCCTTCTTAAATTAGCTACCTCAACTTATTTGTATTGTTATTTTCGAAATTGTACCGATCAGGTTTCTTGATATTATTACTCTGCCCGCGTCTTTCCGGGATAGTGAACAAACCACAGCATAGGTATGTATGTAGTTAATTCAAGTCTAGAACTACATCTAACCAGAATTTCAGCCCGATTCGTTCAGTTGCTTTGGCGGAAGCGATAAGAAATATCCAAACCTTTGATCTATCCATACTTTTGAACTACGTATGAAGACCGCAATGCTTGAAAACGAAAGTTTTCAATCAGTGCGTCCTACCCGTTATGACCTACGGAGCTGAGACGTGGACACTCACGATAGGGCTGGTCCACCAGTTCAAAGTCGCTCAGCGAGCTATGGAAAGAGCTATGCTCGGAGTTTTTCTGAAGGATAGGATTCGTAACGAATACATCCGACAGAGAACCAAGGTTATCGACATAGCTCAAAGAATTAGCAAGCTGAAGTGGCAGTGGGCCGGCCATATCTCGCGAAGAACCGACGGCCGATGGGGCAAACGTACTCTTGAGTGGAGTCCACGACTCGGTAAACGTAGTGTAGGACGCCCTCCGACCAGGTGGGATGACGACCTGCGAAAGACTGCAGGTAGATGCTGGATGCGGCAAGCTGAAGATAGCCCTATCTTCAGCTATGGCGCTCATTGGGGGAGGCCTATGTCCAGCAGTGGACTGCTATAGGCTGATGATGATGATGATGATGATGATGACGTATGAAGATAGGTACTTTTTTATTTTAAGATTTCGAAGATTATCTACATTCACATAATTCACAAAATAGTACAAATAATGAGTATTGATCGTGGACGCCGTTTTTTATCAAAAACGGTTAACGCATTCACTGCGCAGCAGTCTCTACGTTGCGGCCCGAAAGGGAGCACCTCAGTTGCAGCCAGGGCGGGAGACATCCATGCGCGTCATGGGCAATGACAGTGTTAAGTGTTTGATACCATCACCCGCAGAAAGCTTGTGAAATGTGGTCATCTTAGACCACATTTCACACGCTTTAGGAGCATACTTTTGCAGAGGGAACTTTTTTACTCGGGAATTTGAAGAATCCGAGATTGTACATTACCAGAAAAACAGATATTATTTGCATCTTGACGACCTCTGTGGCGCGGTGGAAGAAAGTCCGCCTGGAACGCAGGAGGTTGTGGGTTCAATTTCCGCCTCGGGACAATTGTTTGTACGATATTTGTTTCGGGTGTTCTGGTCGTTTTCTATATATAAATAAATAAAATTTAAATAATACTGGACAATTCACACAGCATTATCTAGCCCCAAGGTAAGCAGAGCTTGTGTTATGGGTACTAGATAACTGATATACATAATACAATACATTACATAGATAGATATTTTTTATTATACATAGAAAATGACCAGAACACCCGGAACAAATATCTGCAGATCGTACACACAATTGTTCCGAGGCGGGAATCGAACCCGCAACCTCCTGCGTCGCAGGCGGACCTTCACCCACCGCGTCACATCGGTCGTCAAACCAGCAGTAATATGTACCAGCATATATATGTAGGTTGTTTTGTTTGTATTACGTATATCAGTTATCTGGTACCCATAACACAAGCTCTGCTTAACTTGGTGCTAGATGATGCTGTGTGGATTAAAACTATCATGTTTATTAACACTAAAGTCATTTAAAACGGGATTTGAAACCGGTGGGTGGTAGGTTCGTAGCAAAAGACAAAAAATGAGGGTAGATTAGATCGGTATGTCTGCCAATAAAAATTTACTCGCAGTGCCTTCAGTTATTACGTGATCATGGTGCATGAAACTGTGCCGAAATATTGGAAAACTCAAAAATCTAATCATGGTAAATATCTCGTTTTAAATAACTTTAGTGATGTGTGGATTGTCCAGCATTATTATTATTATTTTTATTTGGCTTCGTTGTGACCTGAAATTCTGATTCTTGCCGTTTTTAAATTGAATCATGGGTTGCGTTGCGCCCAGACCCGAACAAATACAACGTTGTCATTATCAAAAAAATAAAAATACTCTCCATTTTCTTTGTATGAATTGCGTTCGCATCATTATGGGAGATCTGACTGTACTTTGTTATGAAAAGAAGGGTGAAGTTTTGTATTGTGCCATGTTGTTTGTTTTGTTTTAGATATTTTTGGTGAGTTGATTTTCAAAACTCAAAGTTATTGAGTGTTATTTTCTTTGGAAATGGTGAGACTAGGTTAAGAAAACCGTTTTATCATTAATTAGACAAGACCTTTCTAAGTAAGCGAACCAGCAGTGTGCTTCGGAGAATTTGGAGAGAACTCCAAATTCTCCGAAGCACACTGCTGGTTTGGACAATTATTTCTAGGTCTTGTAAGGGACTCATGGTCACAACATTTAATTATTGGATTTTAATATCGTTCTGTATTTGAGAACCGCAATGTTGGTCAGCTAATTGTTATATTTTATTGGTAAATTATTATTTATATTATTTTTTATAAACAGTTGATTTTATTTACATAGAAAATTACATGTAACAGATATAAGTACATATCTATCAGCATTGCAATACAGTGGGGCAATGCCGCCAGTGTCGTGGAGACTGTTTCGACTGGTATTGATAGGGATTTAACTACCAGTAGATTGTTTGCAACAGTCTGCAGTTCGCTCAATTGTTTCAATTGTAAGTACTTGTTCTAATTTGTTTCTATAATTTGATTGTAACTTTCTTTGTTAATGTTCCATGTACAATTAACAATGTATAAAGTAAAAATAAAACATTTAAAACATCTGCAGACTATTGCAAAAAATCTAGAGATAGCTCAACTGATCTAAAGAAAAACCATCGGAAGCGGTCCTACAATGTGCTGGCTGCATTGTATAACGTTTTTTAAAGTTTTGAACAAAGATTAGATGCCCTTTTTTAATTCAAGTACGGAGATTTCAATTCATAATGATGTCTCAGTAACAATTTACAATTACATATGTTTCAAACATAATAATTGGTACACACACATATCATACAACAGAAACTACATTAGACCTTCAATAGATTTTTTTTTATATATTTTTTTAATAATAATAGCTACGATGAAGAATAACACAATTACGCCGATACAACTAAAACAAAGCTTATGAATATGAACAAAGCTTAACTTTCGACTGAAGGCGAAATTTGTGTTAAAGCGATAAGAAATTGATGAAACGATGTAAATTTTAATATCATCGGCTATGAAACTTTTCATTGTTTCTTTAGACAAGTTAATAATAGTATTGACCGCCTTTAGGAATAATAATTTTCAGTACTACCATAATAACGTTTATTTTCTTAGTAACCATCATATTGTGGAAAAGTACCAACCTAAAACAAGTAGCTCTTATTTAGAGTAGCTACTCAAAAGTACTAAAGTTCTATTAAAGTTATTCCTAAGTACTAAAGTTCTATTAAAGTTATTCCTGTGGCTCAGTAATCCAAAGTTACTCTCTGCCTCCGAAAAAATGTTACCGCCTTCGCGGAACTCTGTGACGCGGTCGGCGAATGTCCGCCTGCGACACAGGAGGTTGCGGGTTCAATTCCCACCTCGGGACATAGGTTTGTACGATCTGCAGATATTTGTTACGGGTATTCGTGTGCTTTTTCTATATATAATAAAAATATCTATAACGTATTGAATTTTGAATATCAGTTATCAAGTACCCATAATACAAGCTCTGCTTAGCTTAGGGCTAGATGATTCTGTGTGAATAGTCCAGCATTATTTATTTAACTGTGTTTAGGCAGTCTTTCGCCAGTTAGTAGCGTCGAGTTCGGTGCAATCGTCTTCGGCAATCCTTTCACCGAAATGGAATCCATTGATAGCAAGCCTAGGAAAGTAAGCTGACCTCTCTCTGAACTTGTCTATCCCATCGGATTATGACAGTGAGGCTCTGTGTTTACGCACACAACTGTGCACTTTAGATTTTCTTCACAATTTATGTTCAATTTTGTAAACAAAAGATCAAACTGGCCGCCGAGGTTGAAAACTCGGCTAAAAGGACACGAGTTTCAGTTTAAGTTTATTATGTTCTTAATTCTAATTAATTTATCAATAACGCTTGGTTAAAATAATAAATTTGTATATTAGTTTGCATCATAACTTGGGGTATTGCATTGCAACAATAAGTTACCTGTGGTCAACGGGTGGATAAACATTTTATTTTGAATTCATTTCCAGGACAATGGAGCCCGACAACATGATGGAAGAATACGGAGAGCTGACAACGCAGCGGCCCGTCTACCTTACAACGGTCTTCGCAACGGACAGGATCAACCAAAGCGTCTTCAACAAAAACGCGACCATCGACCCTGATTACTATTATTTTTATGATGTGAGTGTTAACATAAGTACTACTTCAAGAAGAAAATCCCTTAAAATAACCTTTCACAAAATCTGTAAGTACCTCAATGCTTTTTGACAAAACAAATCAGTTTACTTAGGACGTGCAAGTTCACCTCAAATTGAATGTCACACTCGATTGTCGACATTCACTTCAAAGAATCTAATGAAATACCAAGAATTTTCTAGAATGCCAATCTGGTAAATAAAGGTTATACCCGCACATCAAATCGTCTAAAAGCATAAGTAAATTTGTAGCACGCCTACTGAACTTCAAATGGATTAACCCTGCAATAAAGCCTGAAAGGTTTAATAGTAGATAATGGGTATTTCGGAGTTCGTCATCGTACCGTGAGAGCTGATAGTGCTATCGCGTATGTCAAAACCTGTTGTTGAAGCTTTTAACGCGGTAGTGCGTCCTATATAAAGAACAATCAATTTAATGCTGATAGGGATAGCCTTATCTTGTTCCTAGTCATATTTTTGCGATGTTATGAAGCGATTCTGTGAAAATATTTTATAGACTGCATACTGTTGACAATGCACACAGCAGTCTAAAATACACATAGGTTTTCCGCTTTCAATCATGCACCGATCAACATCAACAATCATACACGAGCCAACCGTAACTGACAGGTTTCTTTTTACTTCTCTCTCGATGATTGGCTAGAAATTAAACTCTTAAATAGATATATATCGTTTGAACTTACATTTTAAAATAGAGACAAAGAATAAGGGGTCTATTTTTGCTAAAAAAAAAACGCTTTATAGTGACAATAGTATCGTCGCAGAATCTTCCAAATATCAATTAAACTCTAGATAGTACTTGCGGTGGTCATTGCACGGAGATATTGATAGAATGGTTTCAACCTTGAAGACCTCTGTGGCGCGGAAAGTCCGCCTATGACGCAGGAGGTTCCGGGTTCGATTTCCAACTTAAGTCAAACGTGTGTACGATCTGCAAATATCTAAGCCGGGTGTTCTGGGTATTCTTTCTATGTACAATAAAAATATCTTTGTGTCATCTGAATTGACACCATTATTCCCTTCCCATTTCAGTCTATCCAATTCACGGTGACATGGATCCTGTTCGTAGCCATCGTGGTGCTCAACACTTCGGTCATAGCTGCTCTGCTCTGCACCAACGCCAGGAAGAGTCGGATGAACTTCTTTATCATGCAGCTTGCCATTGCGGGTAAGAGCCTCTATAGTTATACTAGCTTCTGCCCGCGGCTTCGCACGCATTTTACTAGGATAAAGAGTAGTACATATATAAACCAGATCTAGAATTATATCTTTACAAAATTCCAGCTCGATCCATTCAGAACCTAGTTTTAGCGTTGTCGTCGCACAAACATTTCACAACGGCACGAACTTTCGTATTTAATTATTTAGTTGGCAAAGGAAAGAAGTCTACAATCTTCTTGCCCACAAAGTATCTATCTTACTTATTAATTAGAAAAGAATAGAATAATTTTTTATTTAGCACACACAAAACACTAAATGAAAGTACAGCAAAAAAAAAAACATACATACATTCACATGAAATTGCATAAAATAAACTGACATAATAAAACAAAGTGCTATGAAACTGAATGGAAACCAAAAGAAAACTCTCAGTGCAGTGCGCTCTAAACACAGGTCCAGCTACCGCTCGAGGACTGAAAGTACGTTTTAACTTGAAATTTTACGAATGTTTTTAGTCCCTGAATGACGTAAAACCTGCCTATATAAACTGAACCTGAATAACATAGAACCTAATATGTGACAGTAGGTTTGTTAGTTTTGATTTAGAAAACACCTAACGGCCGCGAAGTGGCCGTCCCTCTCTATACAGAAGCTAATGTGGTAGCTATCGCTATAGCTGCCTTTCTTAACGAAAGAAGACAAGAGAATCAAAAAAGGTCAAAAATAGTTAATAAATACAACTTTAGACTTTTCTGGATTAGCCCTAAAATTATAATTCAAATAAGTATGTAAATGAACACATTGAAGCTATTTAACAGCGCCCTTAGGTAAAGGTTGAACCCTTTTCACACTCGTCAAAGTTAACGAATCGCGTCCAAACCACTTAATTTGTTTTTTAAATTAAACCTGTTTGAACAAAGCATGCATTCTCTAACTATTCTGCCTTTAAATGAAGATTAAACTTTAAACTCCAAGGTATTTTGGTGAAATTCAGGCAGTTTGGTGAGACAGGTAAATTCGCATTTATTTTCTAGTTAATTTATGTTAGTCACTTAGGTACTCTGTGCTCTCATTTTAAACGATTGAAACGGTAATGAATAGGTTGCCTGGAAAAGATCATTTATAAAAATATAAGCGATAAGGCCGCCCATTGTACTTGTCGCATGTAATGTTCTTTAGCTGGTGTAGAATTAAGAGTGTACCTTATGTAATTTTATAGTTAGAAATCGTTATTTATCTCAGAATCTGTGAAAGCTACCACCTTCATATTTAGGTAAATGATAATTCGAACTTTTATCTTGGATTCCGTCTTTTCGAAAACACGATTGGTGAAAATTTTCTCGATACTTTTATTTTTTGAAAAATACATGTTTTATACACATTTTGCTATTTATCTCAGGAACCACCTAATTTTTTTGTTGGATTTTTGTTTTGTCGAGAAACGTAGTAGAATTTCTTCGTTTTCGTCTTTTTAATTTTTAGATTAGTTGTGTAAATAACTTGTAATTAGGCATTAGGCAGTTTTGGCGCTTACGTCGATAAAAAATACGGAGCACGTCTATCGCTCTGTGCTTCTCACTCACAAGAAAACCATATCTTGTCATTCTGCTCTGAACTGAAGCGAAATTCGAATTTTGGCTGAGGTATGGCACGCTCTTAAGTATTTTTGTATTGTTTTATATGAAACGGTACGTTTATGTCCGAGAAACTGATGGAAAATTTTAATCATTACAGCAAGCGACCGTAAAACTCAAGCCATAACGACTTAAAGTATTATTTCTTTTGAATTTTTGTCTGTAATTATCAGCCAGTACAAGACATTCGTCCATAAAGACTCGATTTCTGAGTGCTGCACAGAACATACATTTCTTTGTGTTTATTTTGGAAAATGGAAATGAAAGTGCCTTGGTGATTATTGGATGTTTATAAGAAGGGTGATTCTTCTTCCATGGTCGAATGTATGGCTAGGTACTTTGCGGTGCACTTAACCAAGACACAAGAAAAGTTGTTCTAGTGCGAAATCACTGGATTTGGTTTGCTTTGCTATAAACTAAACTCTAATTTATTGTAATTACCATAAATTTATATATCTAAATTGATTACCAAAAGTCTATTAAATTATAAGATTATTTGTAAAATATACAATGGCGACAATAAAACGGATCAACAAACGATACAGAGTAGACTCACCGATAACTAAAAAAACTTCGATCCTATCCCCATAAATTACAAAACGAGGGTTAATCTCCGGTCGCGGCCGACCCTTGTTTTCGGACCATTCGGCTTTACTTACACGAACGGTGAAAGACAATTTATCTGCTGCAGAATTTGCAGTGACACCGACCTTGTTAAGCCATGTCCACAATAACTACCTTTCTCTGCGATGTCTGACAATTCCTTTAATCGCTGATGAATTATGGAATAGTATTGTTTCTGAATATTTGTTGAATGAGAATGCTTGGGTACTATTGTTACTATTGATCGCCCGACCGTGTGATGAGAGAATTTATTTCAGAGGCAACTGAGTTTTATATTATTTTGATTGTTTGTTAATCCGATGGTGATCCGATCCGAATGGAATTTAATAAGTTTAAATTCTGTAAAGTGGTTTTGAAATGCGGTTTGCGTTATGCAACTTCTCAAATGTCTCAGTTACGGGGGAATTTACCTATCTAAACAAAATGACTTAATTTGTGTGTGTGGGGATATGAGAATGTTTTCTGAAACTCCCCCAAAATCCTGTACTCTTCTGAAAACAGTTATAAAAATTTCATGAACAAAAAGCTTTTTATTATTTTTGTAAAAAATTGCACACAGTGTGTTTTTAGCCTTAGCCTAACCCGCAGCTTCCGTTTCGTGCCAAATCTGTCCAGTAGCATCAAGCTCGAGATAGGTCAGACGAAGTTTGAATTCAAAAACTTTGATAAAAGATCTAACTATTCGTATATATCACTAAGTTAGACTTTATCACGTAAGTTTCTATTTCTTGCGTAGGTTTTGTTGCCAGCAGTACGCGAAAATGTCAGTGGGTCACAAATATTCCTTGATAGGTGGTCTAGATAGGTATTAGGTAGGTACCTAATTACCTATGCAATAACTTAGAACTCAACTCCATCGACATAATAATGTCGAGGTTGAGAACATTCACATCCACAGACTTTGGACATACTTTTTTATCTATCTTGTAATAAGACTTCGTTCTTCATACTAGTGTAAATTTTTGTATAATTGTATCAATTGTTATTTTTACGCCTTTACAGTTCTTATATCTTAAAGCGTATTATATCATCCAATAATATCCGGATATTGGCTAAGTCACAAGAAAGGAGGTTCAATCAAAATTGTTTGTCTGCTTCAGCAAAGAAAAACATTATGAAAATCGATCGGCCGTCTTCAGTCTTTGATATTTGATCATTTTCTGGGCCTTGAATTTGGTCCAACGAAATAGTTTTTATTAACGGTGTCATTATCGGGTTTTGTTCAATATACGATCGAAACTAGCACCTTCTATGAACTAAAAATTGCAAGCGTTATACAAAGAAATCTGGGTATTTTCTTTCAAAAAAAATATATACCTATCTAAAATAAATTGTATTATGTACCTACATACATATATCGTTCTTTTAGTAGGTACCCATAACACAAGCTCTGATTAGCTTAGGGCTTGTGGATTGTCCAGAATTATTTATTTATTTAATAAATCGTGACCTATCCTAAAACCTATAATAAGCAAGTTCTAGTTTCGTTCACTTCAACACTAAATTTATCATGTAGAACACTGTTAGTATAAATTAATATTCTGTCTAAATTCTAGATAAAGCAAAGGACCTTGTTAATATATTTTATATTTGTGAATTAAATCTGAAACATTTTTAAGCATGTTATGAGTACACTGTATTCATTATCTTTGCAATAAGTTTCTGTAATAATATTTTCTAAATGTGTTTCGTTGGCATTGCCTTGATCATAAATAAAATTAAGCGCCTCTCTCCGTATAAGGTTTTAATTAGCCTACGTTAAATATGTTATAATGATAAATTGCACCCAGTGGATAATGATGTTGACAAGATCTAGACTAGATCATCGAAGTACCTAGGTAGGTGTCTAGTTTATCTATCTGGTCTAGTCTTTGATTGTTTGCTAAGATGATTGGACTCAGATTGTCTTTGAGTTAGTTTTGAAGGAGAACCTTTAAGTACATAAACTGGTAGTCGCATAGCAAGATATGGAATAGATAGCCACAGCTCCTGATTCTCGAGATTCCGGATTATCTTAGTGTCTCTACGTGATAGAATGCGTAAAACGGAACTGCACAAAAGAACCAAAGTAACCGACATAGTTCTCAGAATTAGTAAGCTGGTTGACAGGCCATATAGTTCGCAGAACCGATAATTGGGGAGTATAAGTTCTTTAGTAGCGACCGGAATGTAACGCGAAACCGAGTGCTGGAAAACCTACCACTCGATGGATGGATGACATTGTAGCGGTCGCAGGGAGTCGATGGATGGAGGTCTTTAGAGGTGGCTCAGGACCACTATTCTAGAAATATAAGATAAAAGACATGTTTTTTAAATATAATCTTTGTATCCGATTCAGAGCTACCTTCTTACAAGAAGACATAAACCTAAACTAACTAAAGCTTAAAATGTAAACATAAGGGTATTGAGATTTTATCATCAATTTTATAAGATCGAAAAAAATATTGGAGAGACGTTCCTTTGTGCGTTGTTTGCAAACCCCTTTATTATTCAATGCCTTTGGTATCAAAGGAAACCGCTAAGTTATGAAATTACGTATATTAAGTCTCTACTGGATTAAAAGATAGCTTAAGTTAAGAGATTCTCTTTTATTTTTTTTAATTCAAGGTTAGCTACCCGTGTCTTTATTCATGTTTTATTTCAGTTAAATTTAGCTCTGTCGGTGTCCGGTGCCGATCTCAAAAGAGTCACTTTATTTCTAACCTATAAAGAAAATGTTTTTATGCTTTCTAGTGATGGTCCAAAATAAAACATAAAACAAAATAAAGGTAATCTATGGCACATAATGGTAGAGTGGACGTTAAACCCTTACTTGTGTCAAAAATAAAAAATAATACCAATTAAGTGAGGAGTTTTTCTGTACCTATCCTTCTCCAATTTGTTATTGTCAACAGGATTTGGAAAAAAAAACGTTAAAACAAATTTGCCGTCTACACTCTAATGAAATAATCCGATTCTCGGTGTGTCGGCAGCCCTAATTGGATTGTTTACGGAAAATGTTCTCTGAAATGATGTTTCGTTGAAAAACACAGCAGCTCTGAAATGTACTCTGAGATCTAATAAAAAACCATTAAAATTTATACCTACCAAAGACCAAATGGTCTTGCGACTCTTATCTGGTTTTGTTATTCACATACAATACATAACTCTCAGAACTAAAGCATTTTTAGATAGATAAATAAAACACTTTATTATACCACACAAAACAGAAAACAATACAAAATTTAAAAAAACTTAGATTAAGTATAAAGCCTTATCGCTAAGAGCGGTCTCTTCCAGGCAACCTTAGGATGGACTGGACATGAAGGAACAATATAGACGGTGGGTTTTTAATAAATAATTGGAAAAAGAAAAGAAGAAAACAAATACACTACATACATACATACAAATACTATAATAAACTTACATAGACATAAAATAGAGCTATCAATGTTTTCATAAGGATAAATAATGCTGATGCAGCAGTTTTTTGAGTGATTTTGCACGTCTGATGTCCAGAAGGAGAGTATTCCATAGACGGGTAGCTTGTACAGTGAATGATTTGTCATAGAAAGAGGTGGTGTTTGGTTCATTTTATTCAAATATTGATATATATAATATTGAGCACTTTTTCCACATATTTATGTAGATGATAACATAAATATGTGGAAAAATTGCTCAAAGTTTCACAAGATTTCAAACATTCAGAACTATCTTGTTTTTGTTGCTAAATTTCTAAATAATTTTTCACTTATTTACTCAACAGATTTATTCGTCGGTCTGATCAACGTGTTTCCGGATATCATCCACAAAATCACCATTGCATGGCTGGCAGGCGAGTTCATGTGTAAATCCGTGAAGTTTCTACAGGTAAGACCCACCACGACATCATTTACTAAGGCTATCCCGACTTACACAAGCGACAACATCTATTTAATTTTATTACTAGTTTCTGCCTGCGGCTTCGCACGCGTTGTTTCTATGGAAACGTTTTAAGGTTATTTCTATTCCGATTTATACGATAAAAAGTAGCCTAAATAACTACCTGTACCTATGCAAAATGTAAGCCCGACCCGTTCAGCAGTTTTTGCATGAAAGAATAACAAACAATCATACATACAAATTTTCGCGTTTATAATATTAGTAGGATTCCGTTAATCGAAGCAATTTTCAAGAGTTTGTGATACCTTTCATAAGGTTCTTTCAATGGCTCTGTGATTGTTGTGTTTTGTGTAGTTCAGGCATAGATACGAACTTGCTCTTGGTGGCCAAACTTATATATAAATAAATATATGAAATAAAACGAGTGTAATTCGTTTTATATCCTACATTTGCAATATTTGCTAGTTTTATGCTAATTTCAGATTGTTTCTTTACATTTCAGGCTGTAGTAATGTATGGATCGACCTACGTGTTGGTAGCGCTCAGCATCGACCGCTGTGACGCAATCACCAATCCTATGAACTTCTCGGGAAGCTGTGAGTTATCTATACTAATATTATAAAGAGGAAATGTTTGATTTTTTGTTTGTTTGCATTGAATAGGCTTCGAAACTACTGGACCGTTTGGAAAAATTCTTTGACGGTTGGGAAGGTAGGAAATATTATATTTTCAAAAAAGTAAGGGATTCTTACTAAAACTTTAATAATGGTGTAAAAAATCACCTAATAAAGTGAAATTCGAGTTTAACGTGGGTGAAACCGCGGGGAACAGCTAGTAGATATTATTATAATTATACACACATAATTACAGTTATAGTTCAGTAAAGGCTCCTTAACTAGCTAGGATGAGAGCAATTACAATAGGTAATTTACTTAGCTTGAATCAAATGAATGGATTTACATACTAACATACTACGCCTACGCTCCTGATTGCCCTTTCTGTTAAGCCATTACATTGTCATTACATTTGTTCTTACACATACACAGCCGTGTGTGCAGAATCCGTGAGCAATTAGAATGGTATTAGATAATAGAACTTCGTACTGCATACTTAAACGCATGTCAGACTTAAGCACGTCTCAAGTGTTGAGTTTTTCATCGGAATTAAAATTTATCTTATTGCAATATTATAAAAAATCTTGAGATGACTTGAGACGCGCTTAATTCTGAGGTGCTTTTCAGTATTTGAGAGATACACTCTTACGGTCCGTAGCATTTGCTGCTTCGATGCTCGCGTGATGGCCGAATGGCCTAAAATAGTATGACGATTTTTGATGCGTAATTTATTATGATTTATTTTAACCTACGGGATATTCGCTAAGCAGAGCGGCAGCAAAAAGTTTTATTCGGTTTGTTACAGGCAAAATGTCTGGCACGTAATGCATACCCAACTGATTTCCTTTAACAGCCAACGGGTATGTTATAAATACCAACCTCATAGGTTGGAATAGGATTTTATATTTTCTTTAACTGTCGACGACGGGTACCATAGCTTATATCTACACCGTAGGTCGGAATTATAGGCCTTTATATAGAACTTTGCTAGCGTAATGAATGACGCTAGCAAAATTACAGAAAATCTGATAGTGCCTGGATTATACTCTTAAGAGTAGGAAGTAATGAGCACGACTCAGGATTCTAGAATAACTCACGAGCGAAGCCAGCTTTATCAACGGGGTGAATACCCTACTTTTCACACTTTTGCGATAAATAGAAAAAAACAGGTAGGCAGTTACTTTTTTATCCTTCTGAGTAGTGACACATATTTAATTATATGGATCTGCCAAAATAGGAGACTCGCTCTAAGGATACATATATTATTCGACTTATTTGAAATTGGTAAAATCATTACCTTTTCAATCAAAAGAGCTAGCAATATAACTTATCACTTGCTTTGCACATGCGTGGTTAGGGTCAATTAAAAAATAAAGTAAATAACTTTTTCAAGCATAAAAAGAATAAAAAAGAAAATCTGCCACTTACTTATCACTAAGGAGAGTAAGAACTACAATTTATTGCGTACGTTTTATTTTCTCACACATTCCTCTTTCCCGAGATTTATAATCTGATGTGGTGCTGATAGTAATAGACCTACGAACTCGTAAAAGCTAAATTATGCTCTGTTAGGGCCGCTTAGCCATGAATCTTTTTAGTAAACAAAAGAAAGAAAGATGCCTACGAGTACATAAAAAACGAAAGATACACACACGCGTTAAAATTAACAAATGAAAGAATAAAAGAGGCTTAGCGCACGTTTAGAATTTTCAGGTTTTCACGAGCTTTACGATCGATATTGCATAACTAAGGGGGGAAATGGAATTTGAAAAACGGTAGGTAGAGAAAACTGGAATTACAAATACAAATACAAAATTCATTTATTTACCAATATAACAAAAATGCTCATATTTTACTGGTGGTCCCCCGCACTAGGTTTAGAACATGTATCGCGGGAGGCCGGATTACAAAAAGAATTGCTAATTATCAAGACTGAAGTAAGCAGGGCAGCAGTTCACACTGAAAAAAATACTTTAGAAATACATTTTTTTTATTTTAGATTCCAGTTTTCCGCCATAAAGGGAATTTGTCAAGGGGGAAAACTGAAACAAGCCTATTTTAAGACCACGCTCGCACCATGTTTTAATCTGGTAAATTTTGGCTTTTCGTTTATGTATGACATTATTTTCGTTATTTTTCAGGGAACCGAGCCCGAGCCCTCATTGTTTCCGCTTGGGTCATCAGTGTGCTGTTCTCAATACCCATATTGTTCCTTTACGAAATCAAGGAAGTACAAGGTATGTACATCTTTTGGTAATTAACAAGAACAACAGTTCAGTCAAATACAACATTGAACTAGCACCTATAGGCTGATGATGATGAAATGGCTATACTCAAATTCCTATGTAATATACTAAAATATCCCACAAAATATATATTTATATTGTATTGTCCTATGTAAAAATATCAGTCATCTAGTACCCATAATACAAATTCTACTTAGCTTTGGGCTTAGTATAGATGCTGTGTGGATTGTTAACAACGAACTCAAACCCTTTTGTATCAAAGATGCAAAAAAATCAAAGATTATCTCAATATAATTTGTAAGCATTCCGTGTTTCCTTTTCGCCTAGCAACACTTTTCATCGTAGGTCACTTGTAAAACACAAGTGATATTTTATTTTATTTTGCTTTATTCGGAAGACAAACAGTTTTACACACAGATAACTAAAATAAAAAACTTATAACCATTTACGTGTCCTCGCATGTAGTAGCTAAGGGTTTGCTTGCTTGCAGAGGATAAATGAAAATGAAGAAACAGCTTAGTCTTATAACTTACACATGTAGTTTGAATTAAAATAAATAGAACTAACAATAGATAACAAAAATAATGTATATGCAAGTATGTACTAACAATTACCTAAATTGTACTTTATATTATACAATACAGAAACTAATATAATAGTAAAAAACAAAAGAGCAGAATAAAGAGCAGTTATAAGATATATTATTTATTTAATTATCGTTAAACTTAATATATAACAAATAATCTTCCTGATACCTATTTTGTTTTGCATGAGTGCCAAATTTTAATCTAATTTTTTTTCTTTTTCTTATAATATGTCTTTAAGTTGTTATTCATTTATTATATTCTTCTTGGCCTCTATAATGGCACTTTTGGTGATGTCGTCCTTATTTGTCTTAATAATAATAATGTTAATCCGTTTATTGGCTGTTAGTGATAGTTATCATCATCATCATCATCATCAGCCTATAGCAGTCCACTGCTGGACATAGGCCTCCCCCAATGAGCGCCATAGCGCCCTGTCTTCAGCTTGCCGCATCCAGCATCTACCTGCAGTCTTTCGCAGGTCGTCATCCCACCTGGTCGGAGGGCGTCCTACACTACGTTTACCGAGTCGTGGTCTCCACTCAAGAACACGTTTGCCCCATCGGCCGTCGGTTCTTCGCGAGATATGGCCGGCCCACTGCCACTTCAGCTTGCTAATTCTTTGAGCTATGTCGATAACCTTGGTTCTCTGTCGGATGTATTCGTTACGAATCCTATCCTTCAGAGAAACTCCGAGCATAGCTCTTTCCATAGCTCGCTGAGCGACTTTGAACTGGTGGACCAGCCCTATCGTGAGTGTCCACGTCTCAGCTCCGTAGGTCATAACGGGTAGGACGCACTGATTGAAAACTTTCGTTTTCAAGCATTGCGGTATGGATGACGTGAAGACTTGACGTAGTTTCCCAAATGCTGCCCAGCCCAGTTGGATCCTCCTTTTGGCCTCCTTCTCGAAACTGTTTTTACCCAACTGCAGAATCTGCCCAAGGTAAGTGTACTCGGAAACAGTTTCGAGAAGGTGACCATGTACGACCACCGGCCTTGGATCAATGTGACCATTGATCATGACTTTGGTTTTATCCAAATTCATGCCAAGACCGATACATCGGGAGGCTGAAGCTAGGCCGTCCAGCATCTGGTTCAGTTCCTCAAGCGACTCAGCCATTAAGACTATGTCATCAGCGAATCGCAGGTGTGAGATGTACTCGCCGTTTATATTAATGCCCTTTCCTTTCCTTTCCAGTGATAGTTATAAGATAAGTTAATTTATAAATAAGAGCTGTGGATTTTGTTCAAAAATAAAATAAAAATAAAAATAAATCTCGTTATCTCCAGGACAACTCCAATGCTGGATAGAGCTAGGATCTCCCCGCAGGTGGCAGATCTGGATGAGTTTGGTATCCGCGATGATCTTCGTGGTGCCCGCCCTGGCCATCGCGGCGTGCTATTGCGTCATAGTGCTGACTATCTGGACGAAGAGCAAGGCGGTGCTCATGAGCCCGCCGGTCGACTCGAGAAGAACTAAAACTATCAGAAATGGTTAGTGGATACATTAATGCTGCGTTAGTTATTCTGTGGTTGAGCAATTTGAGCATAGACATTTGAGAAAGAACACTTTGAGTGTTCATAACACGGTTCACGCACATATCAAGGATTTTGATTAGGTCAGTTAGTGACTCAGTTACTGACCTAATTCCAATCTATGAACGTAATTTTGAAGGCCTACAGATACTATTACAATACAATACTAAACGTATTGTATTGTAATAGTAGCTGTAGGTACCTAATTAACAATCCTACCCTATGAGGGCCGAATTATAAAAGGTTGCTCAGTCAACGATCTATACTTGATTAAAGATTTTCTGTGGCACATGCTTTTTCTTAAGCTGAAGACAGGGTGCTATGGCGCTCATTGGGGGAGGCCTATGTCCAGCAGTGGTCTGCTATAGGCTGATAATCATGATGATGATGATGCTTTACTCAAGCATAGATTGATGACTGAGCATAGTTTCATATTACGGGCCTTAGTCCTTATCACGCGCTTAGAAATAATTTTCACCGAAAGAACATGAATATTTGTACATCTATTTTTTTCTATGTTAATTTTACAGGCGTACCCGATACAATAGCGTTCCTAGTCTGAGTAGGAATATATTGTGATCTGATGCATTTGGCTTCTTCTAGGTCACATTGAAAGCGATCCTGACTCGAGGCGTGCGAGCTCCAGAGGACTGATACCCAGAGCGAAGATCAAAAGTGTCAAGATGACCTTTGTCATTGTGTTTGGTAAGGATATAAATAAAACATTATGAAAACCACACTGATCATCACACACACTAGATGTTACACAGCGTCATTATCTAACAATAAGCTTGTGTTGTGTACCTTTCACCCAGTTACCATGAGGTGGACCACGGAAAGAAAAAAATGCCGCTGGTACAGCCAGGTGTACTATGTAGGTGTACCAGGGACCGCTTTTAACGTCATGAAGTTAAGAAGGGACGGTATTTTCAGTGTTCAAAAAGAGAGAGTAAAAAAATTGTTTACAGAGTTTTAAAAAGTAAACATGTATAATCACATGAATCGCTTGACACTGAAAACACCCAGGCCTGAATCAAATATTTTGTCAAATCAAACCTACATAAATTATTTTTTCTATAAGGAATCAAACCAGCGACATTTTGCGTCTCAGGCAGACCTTTGCCGACTGTGCAAAATAAGTCAAGAACCTGAAATAAAATTGTTACTTGCACATATTATTTATTTCTGACAAATGTGTACGTAGGGGTGTAATAGGAACATCTCGTCTCCCAAACCAACCTAACCTGCACGTGGTACACCCTGCCAGATAACGAACTAGGATCTGGTGAAAATATCAAACTATCTTCATAATTTGATCACTCAGATAATTTACAATTATTTTCCATTACTTGATACTGGCAGAAAAGTGTCCAACCAGAGACAGTTGCCATTAACAAAAAATCATCATCATCAAGTGTAGGTACTAAAAACAAAACGTTACTGTTCCAGTGTTTGTCCTCTGCTGGTCACCCTACATAGTGTTCGACCTGCTCCAAGTATACCACTACTTCCCGATGACGCAGACCATGTGTGCGGTGGCCACACTGATACAGAGTCTCGCGCCGCTCAACTCTGCCGCCAACCCGCTTATATGCTGCATGTTCTCGCCACATATTTATGCCAGTTTGAGGTAATTTATATTGATTTATTATAATTTATATTGACGACCTGAGCATGGTCGAAGGTCCGCCTGCGACACAAGAGGTGCGCATTTGATTCCCGGCTAGGGACAAATGTTTGTACCATCTGCAGACAATAATGTAATTAAAAAATATAATAAACTAGCTGCGCCCCGCGGCCTCGCCCGTGTTGAAATCTATGTGTAAAATGGTTTATAAAACTTCATCTTGAATCTCTCTATAAAAAAAACCGCATCAACATCCGTTGCATAGTTTTAAAGATCTACTCGTTAGCATACATAGGGACAGACTGACAGCGGGAAGCGACTTTGTTTTATATTATGTAGTGATTTTGAAGACTTCTGTGGCGTGGTGGGTGATGATCCGCCTGCGATACAGGAGATTGTTCGATTCCCACTTCGGGACAAATGTTTGTACGATCTGCAGATTAGCTCTGGGTGTTCTGGTTGTTTTTCTATGTTTAATATCTATGTACGTGTATTGTATTATGGTGTATCAATTATTTAGTAGGTACCCATAAAGCAAGCTCTGCTTACCTTGGGGCTAGATAATGCTGTGTCAATTGTCCAGCATTATTTATTTTATCTAATTGAAGTTCTCGTGGCTCAAACTGTAAGAGTTGTCAGAAGTCATCTTCTCAATGCATTTCGATTTTGACCTTTCGCTTTTCTTGCTTTGCTACAGGATGTTGCCTCGCTGTAGCGTTGGTTATCGCTATAGGCTTTTTAAGTTTCTCAGCCATTTGTAGTATTTTAATTAGAATATTAATTGTAATTTCAGACGGGTGCCTCCCTACAAGTGGCTGTGGTGCGGGCGGCGCCGCACGCGGCACGTCCGCGGCACGCTGCGGTCCCGCTCCGACTCCACCGCCAACTCCGACCTGATCTCCACCACGCACACGCGACGCTCGCATTCTGTTGCTACGGTAAATATCATCAAATACAGCTTCATTGGCGCCGCACGCGATACGTCCACGGCACGCTGCGGTCCCGTTCTGACTCCACCGCCAATATCTATATATTCTAATCACCCGTATTGGCTTGTCTTACTGTACGGTCTGTTTACTTTGGAACAACACCCATTCATTCATTTTTTATAGTGTATCCATAAACTGACCAAGGGTTTTTAAGAAACAATAATTTCAGACACGAAAACAAATTCAGCGGTTAAATAGTGCTCGATTTTTACTATAATTGCCTCGTGTTAGGCGCCAACATTTCAAAAGACTATTTCTGTACAAAGTAGTCAGTTTTAGTTTTTAGTTTTGATAAAATTCGAAACTTTCGGAAGTTACTTACATATCTTAAACTGGCGCCCAACACGGTACAACGCAGCCCCTTGTTGGACGCCTAATTTTTCCAATATCAGAGTACAGTTAAACCATCAACTGCTCTAATGTTTCCAGATCCTGAACCGTCCCCGCAACAGCATCTCATCCCGCCACGACGGCCGCCGCACACAGGTCATAGTGATGGCTTCGCCGCGCGACTGACAGCGAACCGTCAGCGAGCCCGTCCGTGATGTGATGCTCTAGCCTCGATGCCGGGCGTGCCTGCATGCATATACCTAGACTTTGGATCATATAAATCTGTGAAAAAAATATAAGTGATCACATTGTGAGATTTAGCACCCAACATGGGGCTGTTAAGGTTACAAACTGGCAGTTTAGTGGGCCTTATTAATGCTCTAGCCAATGCCGTTCGTGCGTGCCTACAGATAGACACTGGATTATAGACTTTAGGGTTCTCAAAATAGGAGTTACCCAGCAAGGTTTACCTGGATCATGTGAAAAATGAGGTATCCAACATGGGTTCGTTTATCTCATACGGGCCGAAAGTACGGGACATTGAGATAGAGAGAGCAGTCCTCTAGCCAAGATGTGTGTGCCCGCAATAGCTACAGCCACCACAAGAGTCACATCCTCGCCACGCGATTCACAGCGAACCTCTGTGAGCCCTTCTGCAATGTGTTCATCATCATCATCAGCCTATATTAGTCCACTGCTGGACATAGGCCTCCCTTACTGAGCGCCATAGCGCCCTGTCTTCAGCTTGACGCATCCAGCATCTACCTGCAGTCTTTCGTCGTCATCCTACCTGGTCGGAGGGCGTACTACACTAAGTTTACCGAGTCGTGGTCTGCACTTAAGAACACGTTTGCTCCAGCGGTTGTCGGTTCTTCGCGAGATATGTGCAATGTGTTGCCTAGTTTCAATGCCAGGCGTGCGTTCATGCCTATAACTAGACACTGGATTGTTGACTTTATGCAAACTGCATTAAAAGTGATAGCATGAGCCCCATGTTGGATGCCAAACCTCGCAAGATTTGGCACGCAACATGGGGGCTCATTGATGATGACATCAAAAATGACCTGAAAAATGTTATTATAATTTACGGTCATCCATCATTCTAGCCACGATGTCGAGCGTGAGTGACAAGAAAGACTAAATAAAAATTACCCAGCTGAGTTTGAATTAAACCGTGTGCTGTGTTTCACATTATATTGTAGGAGTAAGTACCTACTGCATCCCCATAACCGAGCCTGCTATGCAATACACTAATTGATTTTAGGCACAGTTTTGCAAATTAAAGTGATTGCTTTGTGAGATTTCGCACCCAACATGTGCCATTCTTAAAATCACAAATGGGTCAAAAAAAAAACTTGCCTACCGCCGATAAACCCTGGAAATAAAGTGTAAACAAAGCAATATGTTGCACTGTTGGAATAGATTTGATTTGTTACGAAATCTTTTTCCACAGTGCACAATATTGGATACTTGATGACATACAAATCTGTATTGGTTATTTTTAATGGTGGTCCTTGACCGAGAGGATTGACGGGCTGTGAGGATGTCGTAATAGTAATTTAATTATATTAAAATGTTAATATAAAAATTATCTTTTTGAGGAAGTAATACGTTGTTCGATGGTTTTCTTGATCTAGTCATTGTTTACTAACATAAATATTTTCTTGCAACTCCGAAAATCATTTTTGTAACTTTGCATTTTTAATAAATATTGTAATCGTAACGATGACTTTTAAAGTCATATGATAATATTGTTTTAGTTGTAAATTAAATAATAACTTAGTAATTTAAGTTTTTTCGACTGTATTACCCAAGTATTAAGAATTATATATAAGAGATTTAATTTGTTTATGTAAATAGGGGATAGCTACGAAGCTTTGTAAAATAATAAGAGGCTAAAGTACAATTATTTTTGTACTGTTAAATTAAAATGTATGTTTAAGATATTGTACAAAAATCGTTCTTATTATATGTAATTAAATATAAATAAATCTCGCATAGGACTGGCATTGTTTCCTTTCCAAACTAGATGTTCTACATTTTACGTACTCGTAGGTTTCTAAAGTAATACATATTTTTAAGACTAGCTCAGTAAATTGAATTTTCAAGTCTACCATAAAATAAATACGCGATTTTATTAACTCGTGGCTGGACTTAGTCTAGACTTGATCTCACAATTTAAGTATGTACTGGATTTAAGCGGTAAATAAAAATATCATGAAGGGTCTAACGAAATTTTCAATTGCACGCTAGATTTTACAAATTGTAGGAACAACCGCACTGAGTGGAAAGATTTGGGGGAGGCCTTTGCCCAGCAGTGGGACGAAACAGGTTAAATAAAAAAAAGGAACAATGTTTAAATTTATTTATTTATTCAAAACATTACATCTATTCTTACAGGTATTATTACCTAATACATACATTAAAATGATAATGATCAATAGAACATAGTAAATTAGGTTGTCAGTTGTCATAAATTGCTGAACTAGAAAAGTATATGGACATTATGATTCACACAATTTTAGAATAAACTTATTCTTATACCACACCGATCAATTATGCCGCAAAAATATGGATACAATTATTCCGCGTTCTTGCTCTTCTTGAGTAAACCGATTCATGGCTTGTCGATTTGTATTTTACGTTTGTTTACTTCACAAATGTCAAAACCGAATTGACATTCGGCGTCATTTGCAAAAGTTATAGCGTGTTCCAATAGGGTGATTACTTATGCCCCATCCTGTATATTTCCATAGCCTAACCAACATATAACCTACGTATATAACATATAATTAAAATAAGCAGGTAAAGGGAATTATAATGCAGCATCATTTAACGACCGATGTGGCGCGGTGGGCGAAGGTCCGACGCAGGAGGTTGCGGGTTTGATTCCCGCCTCGGAACAATTGTGTGTACGATCTGCAGATATTTGTTCCAGGTGTTCTGGTAGTTTTCTATGTATAATAAAAAATATATATCTATGTAATATATTGTATTATGTATATCAGTTATCTAGTACACATAACACAAGCTCTGCTTACCATAGGGCTAGATAATTTATTTATTTAAAAATCCAAAATGAGGTTTGATGACCCATAAAAAAATCCGACGGAATAAGGGAATCTAAAGTAACCGTTTATCATTATATCATATCTTTTTTAAAAGTACTTTCCCTGGCTAGTAACAAAATAGGTCAAGAGATATTATAGATTTCTCTTTGAACTTTTCTTCAAGCCCCCTTCTATTAACTTCTTCAATTAGTTAAGTAAGCACCTACTTAAGTAGAGAAGATTTAACTTTCAACTTCGTAAAAACTTCTAAGAAAACTGAAAAACTAGTAATTATTATGAACGTACATTATTCTCGCTGAACTTTGACAAGTTAAAGAGAAGCAAAAAATTGCAAAGTATCTCTACTTTGAAGATGAATAGGTATATAATATTAGCTTGTCGCATCCAGCATCTGCCTGCAGTTTTTTACAGACCGTCATCCCGCTTGCCGAATCGCGATCACCACTCATGAACACCAGCGGGTTCACCCGGTTGTCGGTTCTTCGCGAGATATTATCTATCTATCTCGCTAGATGATTACCCACTGCCACTTCAGGTTGCTTGGCGGCCTTATCGCTTCTAAGCGATAAGGCCGCCCATTGTACTTGTCGCATGTAATATCTTTTGTAATGATCTGTATCTGGTGTACAATAAAGTATTTTTCTATTGTATTGTATTGTAAATACTTCAGGTTGTTAATTCATTGAGTTATGTCGTTAACTTTGTTCTCTGTTGGTTGTATTTGTTACGAATCATATCCTTCAGAGAAACTCCGAGCATAGCTCTTCCCATAGCTCGCTGAGTGACTTTGAATTTGTGGACCAGCCTTACCTTAAGAGGCCGCGTCTAAGTTCCGTAGGTCATAACAGGCAGGACGCACTGAAAACTTTCGTTTTAATTCAATGAAAATTTTTAAGTATTTATCAAAGCTTTGATAAACATTATTGAAGCAATAATAGTGTTCTCTCCAATTCAAATGAAAGTAGTCTGTATTTCGTGGCAAAGATTCATGCTAAAGCCATTTCCTTTTAAAACCCCTTTTGAGAATTTCGCCGAAGTCTGCACCTAAGATACTGCGAAGCTTAAATAAATGTCAAGAAGCTCGTTCTTGGCACAATTAAGCTCTTAAAATGGACAGTCTCCTAGTCTTGAGAGTTTATCTTTTTAATTCTAACTTTCAGTGTCTGGGATAGAAAAGGTATTCTTTACCCACAATTTTAAACGAGGTACGAATTAGTTGATTCAGTCAAATTAGAATCAGGTATTGTTGAACAATAGTTGTTGCTTAGTAAGTTGTACAGTTCTAAAGGTCTCGTGTTCAATTAGACGTTAATGAGGTTCAGGGTTTAAATCCCAGGTTGTACCAAAAATTGTTATTGGATTTTTCTAGCAAAAACACTTCAAGTAGCAGTTCGGAGTCAGGAAATTGGCGGTGTTTTATAACTCTGTGACTCGGAAAGCACGTTAAGGTGTTAGTCCTATGCCTGACATCTTCTTGGTCCTGTCGGTCTTCCGTCCTATCGGATAATGGGAGTGACGGGAATACAAAGCGCACCTCTGTTTACGCATGCACTAATCTCCGTTCAGACTTTTAGCAAGAGAAATATCCATGCCATGTTAACATGGTATGGATATTTCTAGATGTCAGGCAAGTCTGACCAGTGATTTATTTATTGGTGAACTTTACATGCGACTTTACATGCATCACAGGCGACGACCATAGATAAGTAGAAATTGGTTACGTCTCAAAAATTCAGCATAATCATTCTTTAACAGAATTGATGGAAGATGTTTTTTATCAGTTTTAATTTATTTTTAGTAATGAAGCACTACATACAACTATCATTAAAAGTTTCATGGAAATTCTTAAAACTAGGTGCCTAAAGTTACGTGGTGGAGCTTTGATTGAAATTCTTCGCAAGCCTCGAACCAGATCAGAAACTTAGTTCAAATCACGTAAAGTTGGTTTCACATCCAATTTTGCAGGATTTGAAAACAAGAACATGATCATAATATCCTACCTACATATAACTTGGAATAAAAGAACGTATGGAGGACTGTTTACTTTGACTTTTTATTTTGCTTGCAAATATTTGGTCACTCTTGCTTTGGAATGATGTGCACCAATCTTTTGAAACCATAAGCTAGTACTTTAATTGCGTTTCTCGGGATTAATTATTCTGAGAATCGCAGGTATTTATTTTGCAATATTCGAAGAAATTGCATATTGATTGCATATTAATTCTGAGAATATCAATCAGTTTGGATTTTTAATCTCCACGTAGATTTTTTTTTCATTTACAATGGGAAATCAATGCATTTGTAAAACTTTTAAAAAAATATAAAGTAATTGTCAATAACAACTGATGTTAAGTACCATGCGGAATTTGAAACCCGAAAAAAAAAACGAGTTACGACCGATTTTAATTATACTCAATTTGACAACATTCAAGCAAAATGAGTTCAATTACTCGAATAACTCGATAATAAAACTGAATTAATTTATCTCGTTGTATTCAAGTATTTGGTAAACTAACTATTGAACTCAATATACCCACAAATTATACACACTCGTACGTATATAATTAAATTAATGACACTCTAGTCATTCTGTGACCAAGGTGTATTGACACTGAAGAATTTGTATCGTTTCACTATGTTGACATCTCTTTTGATCTACTTAGATATACAAAAAAGTCTGATCTAATGTTTTTATTCAGCCGTGTTTCAAGGAAAATTCGTATTATTCGTGTAATTGAATCAATTCGTCCATGAAATAGAAAATACGAAACAATAAAACGATAAGGCTTGATCCCACACATTGGTGACGACATAGGACGCCCTTACTACGAACTCGCTTGATTTTAGTTCTTGAACGAATTCTTATTTAAGCTAAATTCTTTGGTGTATAACGAAAACGGTTAAGTGGACAAACTTTACATTTTATATTATTTAAAAGTCCATTCCTGATTCCATTTCCTCGTTGATGTAGAAAAGCGCACAAAAAAGGAATGATAGTATTAAATGATATTTCAGTTTTACACCTTACTATAGATCGACTAACGTTAAAAATTCAAAGAAATAAACATAATGACAGTACCATATCAATATATTTATAAAAACTTGTTGTACACTCATAAAAATATCAATCGGTTCACTAAAAAAGCGAGATACTATTAAGTTTATTCTTATAAGTAGATAAATGTATCTTTTAAAGAGCAATGTATACGCTTCTACAACAAAAATCCAAGTGAGTTGCAAAAATAATCAAAAAAATATTTAAAAATGTTGTGAAACATATTCTTTGTAAAAAGGCTTATTACAAAATATCAGATTACCTACAAGATAAAAAAGCTTGGAACGAGTTTTGCTCCAACTCAAATCTAACAACTTACAGATAAGCAAATCAAATGTACTAGACACATAAGTTATGAACATACTAGTGGTTTCTTTTCACTTCTTCCACTGGTGGACAAAAAATTTAAGTGAACATTAAAATAGTGTTATTTGATAATAATGAATAGTATAAAATATGACCTGTCTAAGTGCTTATTTGTAAACCTAAAGAAATAGAAAAAAATCATTTTCACTTAGATAAGAAATCCTGACATATTAGAATGAAGTATTTTTAACATTAGTAACAAGGTCATAATAGAAGTCACGACATATATTGAGTCACTGAACCAGTATTTCTACTGAATTGTAGGTTGCTTGGTTTTAGGATCGAATTTATCTGAATTTTCCTTGAGTGATTCGTGGTAGTGGTTAGGATCAGAGAGAGAGGTTGTACTACGACAAGACATCGAGAGTTTTCTGAAAATGTTTACATGGAATGTGTACTCTACCACACAATACAAATGATAATATTACTTTGCATTCCTTGCTACAACTTTATACTTTGTTTTTCAATTTATAAATCAGCAAAATAAAAAAGAAACAGCTCAATATCGCACTTGTAATTGACAGGTTATTAAATTTTTATAAACAAAATTTCTTTGAATTAAAATGGCTTGGCAATAAATTAATGTTTCTAATTTGAGTTATATAGGTTTTACTTCCTAAGATTTCATTATCTAAACCTTCAAAACCGTACAAGTTAAAATCATTAATATAAATTAAATTAAAATTGAACACCAAATCAAAAATAGTAACCCAAAACAATAACAGCTTATCATCACAATACGAGCAAGGACGAGCAAATCCCACCCGTCTCGGAAAGGATGACAAATCATCAAACATGAGTCACATTTTCCCCATCGTCGGAACACCGAAGGGCGTAAAGAGTTCGACGGTCTAACCTTGTGAAGGTCGAGTCTTGACCCTGTATCATCGCGGAGGGGTCGTGAGATATCCGGGAGGATGAAACAGGAAAGGTTCTATGGGAATATGTCTCGCTAAGTACAGCTACGATTTATCTCTGATCCTCATCGGAAATGATGGCTCTCGTAGATAGTGCTACGGCGTAGGCATTCGGAGAGCATGCTACGAGTTTATTATGTTCGCTAAGCTTCGCTGAACTTTATACCATTCATTGGACAGGCGACTGGTTAAATTATGTGACTGATCTGTGTTCATGTTTGTAGGTTACTAGCAATGAATTAATATATTTTTCCTAGGCGCGAAATTCATAATATATTTTTGCGGTTTTTAATCAACTTCGAAAAGGACGAGGTTCTATGTTCGGTTTTGTATGTTTTTTTGTGAATTTATTTCGATACCTCCGTCAACTGAACCCCAACAACAACAACAAACTCAACTGATCACCTATTGTGAAAATTATTTCGCGGTTGCAAATAATTCCGAAGTAGTCTGATAAAATGTTTATTCCCGTGATATTCGTAGATTACGCACCTATGTAATTTATCCCGCAAAACTTAAAAACAGTGTAAATTCGGAATGAAGTACATTTATTTTTCTCTAAGCCTTGTAGTAACAAAGAGGTGTAAAAATCAATACTGGTTAATGGTGATTATTATAATACGAAACGTTCATTTATTGAACCATAAAAATATTAAAAATATTTGACGACCGATGTGGCGCGGTGGGCAAAGGTCCGCCTGCGACGCAGGAGGTTGCGGGTTCGATTCCCGCCTAGGAACAATTGTGTGTACGATCTGCAGATATTTGTTCCGGGTGTTCTGGTTGTTTTCTATTTATAATAAAAAATATCTATTTATGTAATGTATTGTATTATGTATATCAGTTATCTAGTACCCATAACACAAGCTTTGCTTACCATGGGGCTAGATAATGCTGTGTGGATTGTCCAGCATTATTTATTTATTTATTTATAATATAAGATGCTTTTTGATAAGGGTAAAGATTTGTGCTTCTTTACCTTAAAAGATTGTAGTGAAAAAAAAATCAAGAAGTATCACGCTATTTCCTAGTTTTACCAGTTTTACTTATGTATATGTATAGATAGATAGATAATTAATTAATCAAATTCTTTATTGCACACTAAGTATAAAATGACAATGTAGAGTAAAAACTTACAAAAATTAGATACAATTGGCGTCTTATCGCTCAAGAGCGATCTCCACCAGACAACCATGGAATATGTAATTTGAATTTTGTAACTTATACAAGATTCCTGTTAGATCTTAAGGAAATAAAGAACTTTGATGTTTGAAATGTTTTCCTACTCTGTTATAATGTTTGGAGTCCGGACTCACAATCTCCCCTTGGCGCTCCCGGCAACGACATTACAATATTGTCTATGCAATGAGATTCCGCAAAAGTGTCCCGTCCCAACCCCGTCCCCAACAATATTATTACCGTTTTCATTCTAATGGAAAATAGAGCTCATGTCGCTATATTGCGTATTTTCAATACAGCTCATTGTGTTTAGCGGAGTGGAAATAATTTAATTCTACGGAACGCGTACGAAAATAAAACACAGTTAAATAATGGAATCATAAATATAACCACTGACAACTCGCACAAATGTAGGTTTAAAAAATACCACGAATAATATCTTTTGAAGAACCTTTTATATATAATAATATATTTTTAACAATGCACGTTATAGGCTTAGAATAACTAGGCTTAGAACCGCAGTAGGCGCACGCGAAGTGACGCAATTTCAAGTTAGCCTTTAAAGGCTACGTACATCGCTGGACACGTCAGTGCTCAAGGTCAAGACCTACTGGGAAGAGCTCCGTTATTTTTTAATAATAAAGACTTATTGTGCAGTGAAAGGGTGTAACAACTCTTCTCATAATAATCAGAAACAACAGAAGATTCCATTTCACGGGTATATACAACCTGGCATTTTATATTCTTGAGTAAAACATTGGTATAAGCTCAAAAATAAATCGTAAACATAACAGACGCCATTACATAAAAATGTTGCTAGCTATTAGAAAAAATATTTTCCCCCATAAGTACTTATTTGTTTAATCTATTTCTACTTTACACTTGTATGACTTTTATTTGCCAGATATAATTAGGGTTACCTACTAACTTAACTGGATTTTTAAGTGAAATATGTACCTATGTTCTATTAAGCTTGGTATAAATAATCAAAAACTTTTGTTTTATTTTCACGGGCAAGGAAATAGATTGTTACAGACTGTCCGGATGTTGATGTAGTCGGAGCGTTAAATATAAAAATTTCATTGGTTTCATTAGACGATGAACCCTAGTTTTATTAATGTCTTTATATTCGTTCTTATAGTTCTTACTTCTGATCCGACTACAGTTCAGTTCTTTATTAATAAGAATATTCATGTTGTTTTGACATTATGTCAAACAAAATAATGCAAACATATGCAGGGTAACAAAAAAAAAACATAACGAAATAACACGAAAAATAAAATAGACTGTTGCTTCCCGATTGGTTGAAAAACTTAGACGGAATTGCAAAGAAAAGTTTTGCAAGCCAACTAAATACACTAAGATATGATTATGTTCTATACATTTTGAAGAAAATGACAAGCATATCACGAAAGGTGGTTTATGCAAATTACGAAAGGGTGCTATCCCAACAAAGGTATGAAAATGTTTCAGCCATAATATTTATTTCTATCTATTTAACTAATTCGTTAACTCAACACTCCCCTGTATGTAAACACCCATAGAGTATATAATATTTACAGGAAGTTTTCTGTTAATGAAATATCATCTAACAGAAAAGTGATAAATATGATAATCATTTACTCCTTACAAAATGTTACAATTTCCCTACCTTATGGGGAAAATGTTAATAGCTTGCAACATTATTTGTGCACTTGTGTGCGTGTCGGCTCTTGTAATGACGTGCCGCTTACGCACACATTGCTTGTTTTTTGGCTTCAACTTAGAGCGGAATGTTTTGTGAAATTATCACTCTATGTCTTATTACTCTGAGGTTATAGGAACATCGTGAATACGTGGCCCTGGGTAATATTTTACTGAAAAGCCTGAATTGTTATGAAACTTCTGTTCGAATTGTAAACATAACCTTAAGTCAATGTCAAAGCTAGTTTGAGAACTGTCACATGTCAGTGACATTAGCTTAGACTACTGTTGTCTCGGTCTGTATAGGCTCTCTCTCTTGCTCTGTAACGGCCGTCCTGTGTACAACCAATGCAATAAACTTAATCCGATTTAATCTAATAAACTCTTTGATTTCGTTCATAACCCATCAACTTCAATATTGTGATTAAAATCCTTATTAATAAAACTACTTGAGAAGAGCGTTTGAAGCCGTGGGCAGAAGCTAGTTATTCCATAAAATATTGCTTCAATCACCTCAGACGACCATACTACAACAGTAAATAAGCAACAGTGGTAAGACATTTCAAAAATAACTGGTAAGAAAAGTAGCCAAACAAAGGATTTAGCTCTTTTATAGCCGTTTAAAGCAGGATTTTGAGTCATGGTTGTTCACGTAAGGAGCTTTAGTGCTATAAAGTCACTATCAGAACTGTTAGAATGAAGATTTACGTGCTAAAACAATGTGGCTTGGTATTTTACAACTTGGTAAAGGAAGCTCCTTCGTCGAGAATACAATCGATCGGGAATTTTGGTAAAAGTCATTTATTTTCAGGTAAAAAAAATTGTGCAGCGTAAACATTGTTGTACACATGGTTCTTGAAACCAAGATATTCTTTGTAAACAATGACATTTATGTATGAATCACTAACAAGAACTGATAACAGATTTTAACATCTTCAAACCACGACGTAAAACAAAAACTTCAACGTTTTTTGGTCGGCAGGTACAAAATATCTCTGCATTAAGACCCTTTCTACCTAAATGCAAGTAAATAAATAAAATTAACAGAGTTTTCAAACGTCCATGAAATGAATCCAGGAAATGAAGATACATCGTCAATGTGGATCGGCATTTTATTTTCGCGTATTGGTAAGTTTATCGCGGGAAATATGTGAATTGTATAAGGCTTTTGTTTAATTTCCATTTCAAATAGTATTTTATGCTTTCATAAAATACCCAGAGAGATGCCTATAAAATTACAAGTTCCTAGGCTATTTATAAAATATTATACCATATAGATGTCGCTGCTGGATCGTTGAATCACCGCGTTTGTAAACGGCTAGGAAGATTATAAAAAGACGCCATCCAGTTTAATGCCTAGGTCGATTGTAGAATGATCAACGTTCAAACGACTTGGCTGGCAGAATATTAGACCCAATTAAAAGACTGACCTTGAAGTCGATAGCTATCTGTATACAAAAAATTATGTAAAAATATTATATATTAGGTACCTACAATATATCAAATTATCGTTGGCTATGTAGCACCAATGTTTGACCTAAAACACAACGAAGATTCTTAAGTTTTTTAAGGATCCCTTGAAATACTAGGTATTGATGCTCAGTTTATTACTGATTTAAAGCTTGGGGCAAACTTCGTGATATGTAGTTTTGAAATCCGTGTCACCGAAAAGATAAATTGAAACGAAGACAGCGCTTTCGGTCACATACGTCCAGTAAAATCATCTTTGAGTGCATTTCTAAGAGTGTTTCTTTGTAACGCGAACGTGGCTGTATAAAGGACGTCCTGGGGTCAATGATCCCACGGAAGGTTGCGGACGTGTGAATAATGCTGTGGTCAAGACGCGATTATCAGTGGAATAGGTTTCCTGTTTATTTTATTGTAAGGAATTGGATACAGCTGTCTTATAATTATGAGGCACCTCGATGGCCTCTGTGGTCCAGTGACAGGTATTATTATAAAGGATATTATTATAAAACATATCGTCTGGGTAGTTTCTATGAATTACGAGAAGGTATAGGTGTATTTTTAAAAGCTAGAGTGATTGTCATTTTTTTTACATACCACGCTGTCGTAAGCAATCATTTCGTTTAATTGTTGTGCCGATCGAATGAATAAAATGAAATTTCAAGGATCGCACCAGGTTTCACTAAAAAGCTTATCATCCGTGGAGTAAAAATAAGAAGGCAAGAATTGACCCCCTTCATCTTAACCCGTGGATGTCATAGAGGTCAACTAACATAACGGATCCTACCATATAAAGGACAGAATCTTCCTTCTATGATTTACTAATACCTCGACTGCGATCGCCTACCGCCTGCCAAAGCTAAATTATGGCACAACCCCCCTTGTTTGGGGGAGTCAAGCTTGGTAGTGGACTTTTGTGTGCTGAGGCGGTATACTTATCAGTCATCTGGTACCATACCAGAATACAAGCGCTTGTAATTCAGAGATGCGGTGTGAAAAGGCCTAACTACCATTATTTATTATTTACCGCAGGGCTGGCCAATATCAATCTATCTCATCCATCAATTAATATCCACTACACTACTGACATTTTTTCGCGCGGCTGTTTACTTATAGTTTTCATAATAAAAAACGCGAGTCCAGGTTTTGATAAATTCATATATTTACCTAGAATAGTAGATGCGGGAACCCCTTTTTGTTTATAAAATTCGCAAAAATATACATAATGGAAGATAATATTGCAATATTTTACCTTAGCTTACATTCGAGCCCGGGTACCAAAGGTACCTTTTAAGTACGGCGTGAATTAAAGAAAGGACCTCTGTCGAACAGTTAAGAGTGCCTGCCCTAGTAAAATATTACCATGAAAATATCATGATCATTATGCAAATTCCAACCGATAATAAAGTCTTTCTCTACAAATTATCTTGGAACAGCAAGCAACAACAAAGTATCTACGTTAACCCAAGGGTTTTATTTTTGGCAAATTATTTTCATAAATAAAACTGTATTTCACTGCCAGAGCAGTCGCTGTGTTTAGCGGAGCGGAGATGTGTATTTACAACCATGGCAATTTAACCAAGCATGGTGGCAAAATGACTTTACACTACATGTAATTTGACAACTATTGGTTACTTACAGTTTATTTATTCTTATTATAACTAAAGCAATTCGAATAGCAATGGGGCGTAAGGGGGACTCCAACATCTCGTCTCCCCAGCCAACCAACCTGCACGTGGTACACCCTGCTAGATAACGAACTAGGATCTGGTAAAAATATGAAACAATCTTCATTATTTATAACTCATCGACTTTACAATTATTTTCCATTACTTGACACTAGCAGAAACGTGTCTAACCAGACATAGTTGCCATTAACAAAGAATCATCATTGAATAGCAATTTTACAAAAATAAGCGAGTCCGGCTCGACGACACGCTGCGAAGAGTGCCTTCAACGTCAACAAGCAGCAAAGCAGTGTTGCAAAATGCTGCGTCATCGCGTCGTGCTCGCTGTATCGTCGAGGCACTTCGAGGCGTGAAAGCTGCGTAATTGCATCGTTTTGAAATCGCCGGCAAAACGCTATAAAAATGCTATAAAGCTGAGGTGAAATATCCCAGACTTTTCAACAAAATTAAGCGAGGTGTCAGCTGCCAGTTCTTATCGTACAAAAATTTCCTCTCAAACATCTGATTTAAAATGCCGTAAAACTAAAAAGTTGTTCCTCCGTCACTCGCCTCCGTCGGCGCTAGGTAACTCAGATTTGCATCTTCATAAAAGTACCAAAGTTTCAGAGAAAAACGAGAAAAACTGCATAAATATGAAGTTCTATAAGCTGACAGACAGCTAACGATCACACCGGCTCGTAAAACAGCACAAATAGACTATAAACAGGGCTCTACAAAGGAATAGGATAGGACTTGTCGAACAATTTTTATGGCAAAACTTTGCAAATTGATACCTAGCTACTTTAACTTGAAGTAGGCATTTGGGATAAAGCCAAAAGATCAAGGAACGTACCTATCTCTATTGTGATCAAAGTTTAATCTATCAATTAATAATCAAACGTTCTTGTGTAAAGTTTCTGTACGTAAGAAACAGGCTAGTAAGCGTAAAAAAATATATATAGTACCTAACCTCCTTCTTCTAAAGCTTACCAAATCTCTAATTAATTGAATGGAATCGTGCCCTTACCCAGTCTTGGCAGACATTGTTGTAGTAAATAATGGGAACCACATGGTTCCTGTGTATGAAATATATATTTGGCTCACTGCTTCCCAAAAACAACTTGGTGAAACAGTAAACAGTGATCTCGAAATTAATTAAGTCAACTATATTGCTGTAACAACATTATTCTAAGTTGTACAAACGAAAACACACTTTAACCGTCAAGGTTAGGGTTGATATTAGAACGTAGCACTTTTGTCGTAGTCCACAGGATATACCTATAATGGACTTAAGTTATTTGCTCCTAATTGCGGGAAATGAGCGAAAATTTTTATTGGGCAGTAAAAGTTGCTTGTAGTAAAATTGTAGGAGTTCATTGCACTTTGTAATTTGTTCAGGTTTTTATGGTTCACTACAATGTTTTCATTAATTTGATGCGAAAGTTTGAATAAGTGGTGGGGTAGGGATACATCATAGCGAGCGATAGAAACTTTTTCTCGGTATGTTGACTCGACTGCATATTGCTTTAATATTTTTATACTCACTTTACAAGTCTGGCTTTGAAGAAACCCACGCTGCTGTTTTAGATAAATTAAGTGCAAACCATGCTAAATTTCATTCGGTGATTTATTGCTATGCTCTGTAATTGCTTTCTACAAAATAGCTATAGCGCTTTATTCAATGAAGACTAAAGCCTGGTTTAACGTTTCATTGGAAATTAGAAACAAATGATAGTGTAACCGCTCTAACTTCATCTGCCGTCGACCCCGCACTTGCGGTCTGACACTCGACACTCTTATTAGAAGATGCGAAGCATTCTCTCTAGCACTGAAAAAAAAAGACATTGTCTTTGGATCAAGAATCGGTCTTTATTAACAAAAAAGTTTACAATCAAATAATATAAACAAATTAGAACTAGTATTTATAATTGAAACAATTGAGCTAACTGCAGAATGTTGCAAATAATCTACAGTTAGTTCAACAGATCCATATCAATACCACGCGGAAGCGTCACCAAGAGGCTGGCGCTGGCTGATTTGCCCTGCCGTATGGTAATGATGATGCAAGTGATGTGCTGTGCCAGATACTCATCAGTATTAAGACATTTGAATATGTGGAAGACAAAGAGATAATTTTAATATATTGATCTGACATTTTTTTTATATTTTACCTTAATTTGATTTAATTTTGTAGGTAACTAGCAGGCTCTTTCTCGTACACATCATGGAGAAGGACTGATCATCCAGAAGTTGCTTATTACGTCCAACTAATATTATATATGCGAACGGATGCTTGATTAAGCGTTCATTTATCCAACATTGCTACCGCTAAGTACAAAAATGTACATAAAATATGGGCTAACTCGTAATATATGCATTTTATATTGACGGCATCATATGACAGATCACGGGCCATTCGTGCTAGTGGGAACGTAGATAAATATTCACAGAGCTGTAGATGTTTCAATGTTGGTTACCCCTGCACGCCAAAACTACTGAACGGATCGTTTATAATATTTTCGTATATGTAGTTCTAGATCTGGAATAACATATAGGTTTTGTTTCCCAGTAAAAAGCACGCGAAGCCGCTGGCAGCAGCTAGTTTCTACACATACAGAAATCAGCGCTACTTGAAACTCCGCTGACTGTAGTTTGCTGCAAGCCGGCAAACAAATTGCTACAAACTACCAACAACTCCTTTGGATAAACGATTCCAATTCATTTGCTACGAAACACGCTGACTTAGTTAACTTTAGAGGTCAAGTTTTGCCCTTTATAAGAGTAAAAATTTATCATCTAAAGCACATGTTAGTCAACGATCATTAATTGTTCAATAGCAAGACTGCAACCTGAAGCCATAACCTTCATTCTCTGGGTACAGAAATACAGAATTGATTTGTAATACCATTATTACATGCCATACACTTAATTATGAAATATAAAACACTTAAAAATAAGAAATAAAATTATTTATAATAATGGAAAATAAAAAAAACATTTACTACATAATAAGCATAGCTTCCAAAACTTCGTAGTTTTGTGTAGAGCTTCGGAGAATTGTCTAGAACTTAGTAGATATTTTAAGACACAGTGCCTATTTTAAAGAAAAAACTAAGAAAGTGGCTTTTCTTAGTTATTTCTTCAAAATAGTTTTTGAAGCTGCATCACGGATCCAGTCGGGCAGATGATTGTATACCGTTAGGACATAATAAATAAACGGACCTCTGATTTCTACTGAAAAAGCTCCACAGACAGAGGTCACACACCGGTATGATCCGCCTCGCAAAAAACACCCAAGTTTATTATTTAGTTGGTCTTAAATTTTCTACGACACCGCAAGTTTACAGTGTCCCTCGAGATTCGCATGCAAATCCTTCAGTCAGCTCGACGGTGACCTTGTCCGCCCTTGACGTACAATCAATGCTGGGACCCGCCAACAGGTTTTACGACACGTTTTACTGCCCGGCTTTACCCGGAAATCCTTCTCGGAAACTTCCAAAAACAAGTTTTCGATAAACACGAGGGATAATTTAATTTATTTACAGGATTAAGGCGGTGTCTTTCGCTATTGTGGATTTAGACCCCAGACTCCAGAGACAACCTTAATTTAAGGCTTGAAAGGATAATTAAATTGACAATGGAAAACGTGATATTAGATACAAGTCCCCAAATAACAAAAAAATCGAATAAATTTGTGAACAGATTATGAAAAGACATACCTTATAATTTTATGGTTTTTATACCATCTATAGCCTATACCTACAGGTCCACGGTTGGACGCAGACCTACTCCTGATAAGCGCCTTATACGTAAAGCCTTATAAAAGTATACATTCTTTAGTAGAATAAACCTGCCTGCTTAGGTAACCTTAATATCTGTCTTATTGATACATAACAGCTACTTAGAAATTAACGACATCAAGTGTATCAACTACGGTGGAATAATAACTACACACACAATGTATAAAAGAAAATTGATCGTCCAAAAAATAGCTCTAGTAACCGACATGAATTTTTCATCAAGATTCACTCCAACGACCAATCCACGCGAGGTCCGAAGGGATAAAGCATAAATAATAAGGTCAACGAGTTCTTACAAACCTCAAGCAAAATTGATGCCATCTGCGCAAATGGTTTCGGAGTCTTCAAGAGGAAGGATTTTGAAGACTCAGGCGACCGCGATTTTAAGGGCGTTTTTTTTTATATAAACCTGAATGCATCTCTTTCTAAAAACCTTAAGGGATAACAAATAGATTTGTAAATGTATGTCCTGACATTGGCGTAGTAGCCAACTGCTATTATTTTCAATATCACGGCGCCCGATGAAAGCTAAGCTTTAGGTAATTATGTACTGTATCATAATTACCTAAAGCGTCAGGATAAAATGTTTATTTTCATGTGTGAATATCTCAGAAATCTGACACGGGCCACCCTCCATAAAAATATTCAAATCCTTATCATCATCAGCCCTTACTAGTCTACTAGTCCACTGCTGACCATAGGCCTTACCCAAAGGACGCGCTGAACAGCGGTCCTGAACCTCTTCCATCCATCAACTCAATAAAAAAATACTTTTATGATATTAGTAGATGGTAGCTTTAAATTAAGGCACTGATGCATACTAGCTAAAAATATTTGATGTGCAATTCAATAAGTACCTACCAGAAGAAAAATTCTAAAAAATTGTTAGATTGCGATGGAATAATTTTAAGAAGTTACTTGACTTGAAACTGTCTCTATCACAGACCGAAGCTCACTCACGGTCACGTCGGTCAGTCGATATTTCATAGAGAAAATCGGGAACCTTTATACCTCTACTATGAAACAATGCTTCTAGTTCTTCCGAAAATACAAACACTTATTTTAATATCGAGGTTACGTATGTATATTAGTTTAGAATTGTAAAAAATTCAAAGTTAAACAAAACAATTTGATGTCGATTTATAAAAAATAAAAAAAAACGTAAATCGACACCAAAACGTTTATTTATTTTTAGACTATTAGGTGATGCCTACAGACAAAATTTTACGAGCACTCTAAAATGTAAATTCTCAGATTTTATAGTCTTCCCATTGTTCAAAAAGATTTGTGCTCTGTATTAATAAATATTTTGGCTTTCCAGAATACTATAAATTCGCATGTATGATTTAGATTCTGTTTCTTTGGATATCTGCCAATTTTTTAATCGTCTGTTTGACATGATTTATTTTCTATATTATCGATGATGAAACTAATAAAAGTAAATTTTACAATATTATTGAATTTTGTGACTTTTTACTGGAAAATCACTAAAAATCTTTTACTGAAATCTTGTTTTTGTCTTTGGTACCTATATATACATTTAAGATTTGATAATGCAAAGTCGTTTAACAGTCGCAGTTCACGCTATAAAATCAATCATCAACTAAGGTTTAAATTAGTGCAAAAACATCGTCAACACGAATACAATATATGTAAATGTAAACGAGGAACTTAATTTTAGTAACTGCTTAGAATTTTATGCCAAAAAAATAAGTAGTTACTAAAATTTTTTACTACTTATTAGACTTATTTATTTTTATTGAAAGTTATTGTATGAAAAAAGTTATTATATTTTAAACGGAATCCTTCTCTTCAGAATAACTGTAAACAATATTTCCGAGATTAGTTTGATAAATAGAAAATAAGAAGGTGCTGGGGAAAATTGTCAGACGAAGAACATTTCATCTCAACTGCTGGCATAAATTAATCGTAGTTAAACTTTCTGCAGATTATAAACCAGAGCATTTGAATATGTGGAAGACAAAGAGATAATTTTAATATATTGATCTGACATTTTTTTTATATTTTACCTTAATTTGATTTAATTTTGTAGGTAACTAGCAGGCTCTTTCTCGTACTCATCATGGAGAAGGACTGATCATCCAGAAGTTGCTTATTACGTCCAACTAATATTATATATGCGAACGGATGCTTGATTAAGCGTTCATTTATCCAACATTGCTACCGCTAAGTACAAAAATGTACATAAAATATGGGCTAACTCGTAATATATGCATTTTATATTGACGGCATCATATGACAGATCACGGGCCACTCGTGCTAGTGGGAACGTAGATAAATATTCACAGAGCTGTAGATGTTTCAATGTTGGTTACCCCTGCACGCCAAAACTACTGAACGGATCGTTTATAATATTTTCGTATATGTAGTTCTAGATCTGGAATAACATATAGGTTTTGTTTCCCAGTAAAAAAGACCCGAAGCGCTGGCAGCAGCTAGTTTCTACACATAATACAGAAATCAGCGCTACTTGAAACTCCGCTGACTGTAGTTTGCTGCAAGCCGGCAAACAAATTGCTACAAACTACCAACAACTCCTTTGGATAAACGATTCCAATTCATTTGCTACGAAACACGCTGACTTAGTTAACTTTAGAGGTCAAGTTTTGCCCTTTATAAGAGTAAAAATTTATCATCTAAAGCACATGTTAGTCAACGATCATTAATTGTTCAATAGCAAGACTGCAACCTGAAGCCATAACCTTCATTCTCTGGGTACAGAAATACAGAATTGATTTGTAATATCATTATTACATGCCATATACTTAATTATGAAATATAAAACACTTAAAAATAAGAAATAAAATTATTTATAATAATGGAAAATAAAAAAACATTTACTACATAATAAGCATAGCTTCCAAAACGTCGTAGTTTTGTGTAGAGCTTCGGAGAATTGTCTAGAACTTAGTAGATATTTTAAGACACAGTGCCTATTTTAAAGAAAAAACTAAGAAAGTGGCTTTTCTTAGTTATTTCTTCAAAATAGTTTTTGAAGCTGCATCACGGATCCAGTCGGGCAGATGATTGTATACCGTTAGGACATAATAAATTAACGGACCTCTGATTTCTACTGAAAAAGCTCCACAGACAGAGGTCACACACCGGTATGATCCGCCTCGCAAAAAACACCCAAGTTTATTATTTAGTTGGTCTTAAATTTTCTACGACACCGCAAGTTTACAGTGTCCCTCGAGATTCGCATGCAAATCCTTCAGTCAGCTCGACGGTGACCTTGTCCGCCCTTGACGTACAATCAATGCTGGGACCCGCCAACAGGTTTTACGACACGTTTTACTGCCCGGCTTTACCCGGAAATCCTTCTCGGAAACTTCCAAAAACAAGTTTTCGATAAACACGAGGGATAATTTAATTTATTTACAGGATTAAGGCGGTGTCTTTCGCTATTGTGGATTTAGCCCCAGACTCCAGAGACAACCTTAATTTAAGGCTTGAAAGGATAATTAAATTGACAATGGAAAACGTGATATTAGATACAAGTCCCCAAATAACAAAAAAATCGTATAAATTTGTGAACAGATTATGAAAAGACATACCTTATAATTTTATGGTTTTTATACCATCTATAGCCTATACCTACAGGTCCACGGTTGGACGCAGACCTACTCCTGATAAGCGCCTTATACGTAAAGCCTTATAAAAGTATAAATTCTTTAGTAGAATAAACCTGCCTGCTTAGGTAACCTTAATATCTGTCTTATTGATACATAACAGCTACTTAGAAATTAACGACATCAAGTGTATCAACTACGGTGGAATAATAACTACACACACAATGTATAAAAGAAAATTGATCATCCAAAAAATAGCTCTAGTAACCGACATGAATTTTTCATCAAGATTCACTCCAACGACCAATCCACGCGAGGTCCGAAGGGATAAAGCATAAATAATAAGGTCAACGAGTTCTTACAAACCTCAAGCAAAATTGATGCCATCTGCGCAAATGGTTTCGAAGTCTTCAAGAGGAAGGATTTTGAAGACTCAGGCGAACGCGATTTTAAGGGCGTTTTTTTTATATAAACCTGAATGCATCTCTTTCTAAAAACCTTAAGGGATAACAAATAGATTTGTAAATGTATGTCCTGACATTGGCGCAGTAGCCAACTGCTATTATTTTCAAAATCACGGCGCCCGATGAAAGCTAAGCTTTAGGTAATTATGTACTGTATCATAATTACCTAAAGCGTCAGGATAAAATGTTTATTTTCATGTGTGAATATCTCAGAAATCTGACACGGGCCACCCTCCATAAAAATATTCAAATCCTTATCATCATCAGCCCTTACTAGTCTACTAGTCCACTGCTGACCATAGGCCTTACCCAAAGGACGCGCTGAACAGCGGTCCTGAACCTCTTCCATCCATCAACTCAATAAAAAAATACTTTTATGATATTAGTAGATGGTAGCTTTAAATTAAGGCACTGATGCATACTAGCTAAAAATATTTGATGTGCAATTCAATAAGTACCTACCAGAAGAAAAATTCTAAAAAATTGTTAGATTGCGATGGAATAATTTTAAGAAGTTACTTGACTTGAAACTGTCTCTATCACAGACCGAAGCTCACTCACGGTCACGTCGGTCAGTCGATATTTCATAGAGAAAATCGGGAACCTTTATACCTCTACTATGAAACAATGCTTCTAGTTCTTCCGAAAATACAAACACTTATTTTAATATCGAGGTTACGTATGTATATTAGTTTAGAATTGTAAAAAATTCAAAGTTAAACAAAACAATTTGATGTCGATTTATAAAAAATAAAAAAAAACGTAAATCGACACCAAAACGTTTATTTATTTTTAGACTATTAGGTGATGCCTACAGACAAAATTTTACGAGCACTCTAAAATGTAAATTCTCAGATTTTATAGTCTTCCCATTGTTCAAAAAGATTTGTGGTCTGTATTAATAAATATTTTGGCTTTCCAGAATACTATAAATTCGCATGTATGATTTAGATTCTGTTTCTTTGGATATCTGCCAATTTTTTAATCGTCTGTTTGACATGATTTATTTTCTATATTATCGATGATGAAACTAATAAAAGTAAATTTTACAATATTATTGAATTTTGTGACTTTTTACTGGAAAATCACTAAAAATCTTTTACTGAAATCTTGTTTTTGTCTTTGGTACCTATATATACATTTAAGATTTGATAATGCAAAGTCGTTTAACAGTCGCAGTTCACGCTATAAAATCAATCATCAACTAAGGTTTAAATTAGTGCAAAAACATCGTCAACACGAATACAATATATGTAAATGTAAACGAGGAACTTAATTTTAGTAACTGCTTAGAATTTTATGCCAAAAAAATAAGTAGTTACTAAAATTTTTTACTACTTATTAGACTTATTTATTTTTATTGAAAGTTATTGTATGAAAAAAGTTATTATATTTTAAACGGAATCCTTCTCTTCAGAATAACTGTAAACAATATTTCCGAGATTAGTTTGATAAATAGAAAATAAGAAGGTGCTGGGGAAAATTGTCAGACGAAGAACATTTCATCTCAACTGCTGGCATAAATTAATCGTAGTTAAACTTTCTGCAGATTATAAACCATTACTTAGAAAATCGAAAAGTTTTAATTACTCTATAACAAGTTTACATTTAATCTTGTGGTATATATGTATAAATCCCAGGACTTCCTGGGACTTACACATTTTCTGCGTCTATTTGTTCCTGTACCCCGTTTAAGTTACCTATCACGAAACACCAGTAAAAGACCCAATAAAACATTGGCAAGCCAATTACACCATCAGTTAATCCAACAAGGTTGCTGTCAAATAGGCAATAGCGTGATAACGTTTAACTGCCGTTTTATTGTTCAGTGTAAACGCGCCGTGCATCCGTTATAGATGAGGTAGGGACAATTACAGCACACGATAGGGTTTTTGTCAGTCAACTACAAAGCATTGAGTCAAAGCTTGATGGCAAAAGCTTCGTGTTTTTTCCGGCCAATTACAACCTAGGTTTCTTCAAGACATTAGTGAACAGGTTTTCTCTTTTACACCTTTCGATTCACCTCGGGACAAATGTTTATAAAATTAATCGTAATTAGTAAATCCTAATTAGTTTTAGATAAGTACTCTGTTAACTTTTAGAAACCATTTAATGAAAATAAATACTTTTTATAATAAAAAATAAATGCAGATATTTGTTCTGGTTGTTTTCTATGTATTAATAAAAAATATCTATCTATGTAATGCATTGTATTATCTATATCAGTTATCTGGTACCCTAAACACTAGCTCTGATTAGCTTGGGGCTAGATAATCCTGTGTGAATTTGCCAGCATTATTTATTTATTTATATCTACCGTCCGACCATTAGATAAGATTATAGTCAATCATGACTACATGTATTTAGAGAGAGTTTGGTTGTGTGTACCCATCTCCTTTCCTCTCAGATTTGTTGAAAGCCAGATGGCATGAACGCTGAGATTTGACGATATAAAAACTAGCACCATACATTTCTGTGATATATTCTCTCGCTTACCTGACCTAGAGTAAGACGCAGCAAAGTAATTTATAACCGCCTTCGTCTTCAAGATCCCTCGCACATTCCATGTCATCTTACATACCGCACATAGGGTATGTGTGCCAACATAACGCACGTGACGGGGGTTTCTTCAAGGAGTGATGTATTCCGGTGTATAGAAATCTTTATTCTGGACCGAATGCTTTATCTGGTCGTTTGCCTTGCGACCCTGTCATATGACCCATGTGACTTATGTAACTAAAGATGAAATAAGTTTTATCAATTTTCGTGGGTAATAATAAATTTCTTTCCGGCCCTGGTGGGGGCACAGAGAGGGGCCTCGAGGCTTAGCCTCATTACCCCGGCGTCAACTCGAGGGGTGACGACCCCTCGGTCCTTGGGTTTTGTGGGAATATATTTTTTTTTCCCCGGTTCTCAAGGTTTTTTTTTATTTTAATAAACCCAAGGACTCTATGGTGGTTCCGCAGGGATTAGGTCCCGCGGAAGGGGTCGCCACGGGCGGTCGTCTTCCTGGGGCCGGGGCTGGGGAGGCGCGATGTTGTGGAGGTGCTCGTAGTGTCCGTTTCGTGGGTGGGCATGAGTATAGGATAAAGTGATTATAGATAGATTTGATTTAAGACAATGTAATACTTAGAATAAGCAATGATTATGGAGGAGTGTAGACAACTCATACGAGTATATTCAGGCAGTTATTTATGTTTTGGCTCTGGGTAAACAAACGCAAGACACGATTGAGTTTACCACTCGTATTTTCTGTTTACATTTTCTGCGATCAATGAAGCTCAGGAAATCAACTGAAGACCTTCGATTCCGAACTAAAATAAAATCTCAACCACAATCTTTTCCAATCTGGTTTATTACTTCAATCTCGATCTTCTGAAAATAACCCGATAAGAGGTCAGAAATCACCGCAAGAAATCCATTTCTCTACACTCAAAACCAGGGGTCTGTAAGGCCCCTTCCAATGATTACGGTTCTGTTGATGTTGACGGGTTAAGCCGGTCAATTATACCGAACTCCCTGAAGTTAATTACGTCGCAGAAAGCGTCTATTATGGGACATAAACGCCCGTGATTATGCTTCAAATTGATATTTTGCTCTATTTATGTAGGGTTGCGAGTTACGTGCCGCGTTGAAACCAATGTGTGAACAGAATTGGGTGAAACCTTTGTTTTCATAGGAAATAAACCAACACCACTTAAGTAAGCTAACAAATTAAAATCAACACATCAATATTATCATGAATAAAATAATAATGCTGCGTACGCTACCCAAGCATTCTATTTTCGTGAGGATAGTGTCAAAGTGCGTAGAGATAAAAATATCAAATTGTGAATGAGTGTTTACACATTGTTTCTCCGTTTTAAGAATTTTGGCACGTGCTTTGGGGATTGGACTTGTTTTTAGACATTGATGGACAGAAAACTGTTGGGAGACTTGAAATAACAATGTCAGATTTGAATCAACAAAGAAATGTAGAAATATTTTTTATATTATTAGTGTGAAAGACATTCTAGCTCTACATATTTGTGAGGAAACTAAGGGTGCGTTATCGGTGGGCAGCAGTAGCGGGACCGTTATTGTATGTATAATTGATATTTTAACAAATTTTCGAAGAAATTTTGTTTTATAGTAGTATCGCATCATTGACTTATCCATTATCCGTCTGTAGTCTTTCGCATGTGGTCGCCCAACCTGGCCGGAGAGTATCCTACTACCTTTGCCGACGTGGTAACCACTGAAGAACACCTTTACCTCAGCGGTTCTCGGTTCCTTGCGAGATGGGGCCGGCCCACTGCCACTTGAGTTTGCTAATTATTAGAGCTTATGTCAATAACTTTGCTTCCCTGCTGGGTGTATTAATTACGAATCCTATCCTTCAGAGAAACTCCAAGCATAGTATTATCCTCCAAAATTCTGTAATTTAGTTTTTTTTCGTCATCATTTAGTTTGAGTTTGGTGCTTTATAACGAAACTAGTTTGTGTCCGCGGCTTTGCACGCGGTGTTGATATGGAAACGTTTTAAAGTTATTTCTATCCCATGGGAAACGATTTCTAGGATAAAATGTGATTCCATATATTATCCTAGGCCCAGAACTACCTAAATAATTTTTTAAGCCCAATCCGTTTTGTAGTTTTGGCGTGAAGAGGTAACAAACATACATGCAAGATAGAAAATTCTCTATTGCACTTTAAATAGAAAACTATGTACAGAAAAAACTTAAAAATAAATTACAATTGGCGGTCTTATCGCTCAAGAGCGATCTCTACCAGACAACCATGCAAGGATCAAAACATCCAAACTTTCGCATTTATAATATTAGTACGATAAAGCACCTTACTAAATTATGTTTTTTTGACCCTACGTATAGTTTACATGATATGACTGATTGAGTAAGTACCAAACAGAAAACGCTCCCGCTCTCACTAAAGATGCACCCAGTTTAACTACTTATGAAATATCTATGTAAATTGCATAACAAAAGTTATTAAACCAGTAGATAGCTGCTATCTGTTCGAACTTCTTTTTATTTTGGTAATGACCTCAATTTTAATTATACTGTATCTGTTTGAGATATGGTAGTAACCATATCCCACAAAGAACTGACAACCGCTGGGGTAAACGTATTTTTGAGTGGAGACTGCGACTCGGCTAACGTAGTGTAGGACGCCTTCCTGCAAGTTGCGATGACTGCCTGTAAAAGGCTACAGGCAGATGCTGGATGCTGCAAGCTGCATTAGGGGAGGCCTGTGTCCAGCAGTGGATTAATATAGGCTGATGATGATTTCTTCACCATCGTAATTGTCTAACCGGGTTAAAACTTTGAGTGCTGAAAACGCACGGTATGAGTTTTCTACAAGTGACTAATATGCGTAAATCCACACTAGCGTATTATCCGTGAAAACCTTCAATAAGCTTTCTAGTATGTATGAACTTTTTATTGTGTTATATATAAGCTTCTGGTTTTCCTTTAAATAAATATAAATATAAATATAAATATAGCGCAGCGGCTGAGACAATACAGATCTTTGTAACTCAGCAGAGCTGTAATATTTTTCGAACGAAACGCATGTGCGGCGCAACACAACCGCTGTGTAGAGCGGCAGCACGAATTTTTTAGGTAAAAAAAAAAGATCGCAGTCGTCGAAAAAAAACCGCAGTCAAAGTGTTAAACTATCATAAAATACTGTAGACATCGTCGAGTTTATACAAAACTAGAAACGACTCTTTTGAGAATTGGGCTAGAAAAGTTTTCTCTTTAACTTTTACATTACACCCTTAAGTTTAACCCTGTTCTTGTACTGTGCTAGGGTTGTTATTTACTTTTAGAATTTGGAAGTCTTAACGGGGTTGAGAAGTTTCGGTACTACTCGAGTAATCCAGCTATAAAGTAACAAGGTACAAAAATAAGTGTATACCTTTGACTGTACCTATGTTTATAAATAAATAAATAATGAATAATGATGAACAATTCACACAGCATCATCTAGCCCCAAGGTAAGCAGAGCTTGTGTTATGGGTACTAGATGACTGATATACTTACTACAATGGTTACATAGCTATCTATGTAACTATATAATAATCAATATCTAGCTAATAATATAGCTGTTAGCGATAAGGCCGCCGATTGTGCCACTAGACTTATTTGGTATTGAGATACTTTTTTTTTTTTTTTTATATTGATGGTGCAATAAAGATATATTGTATTGTATTGTATCAGTATATTGTTTATTATACATAAATAACGACCCGAACACCCGGAACAAATATCTGCAGATCGTACACACAACGAACAACCTCCTGCGTCGCAGGCGGACGCAGGACATCCGCGCCACATGGGTCGTCAAATTTGCAAATTTGTTTGTACTAAGGCCGTGAGTAGATTCTTAATATCTGACTCAAAATCAATTGGTCACTAAATTCAGGTCTTCCTGCCATAATTATAGAAATAGTGTAATTATAGACTTCCTTAAAAATAGTTGGTAACATTATTATATTAGATAATGTTGTAAGTACCTATTGTAATGAATCCCTAAATGGAACACAACAATTTGAATACAATGCATACTCCTTTAACACTTTGAGTGCTGAAAACGCACGGTATGAGTTTTCTACAAGTGACTAATATGCGTAAATCCACACTAGCGCAGCGGTTGAGAAAATATAGATCTTTGTGACTCAGCAGAGCTGTAATATTTTTCGAACAAAACGCATGTACGGCGCAACACAACCGCTGAGCGGCAGCACGAATTTTTTAGGTAAAAAAAAAGATCGCAGTCGTCGAAAAAAAACCGCAGTCAAAGTGTTAATTAAAATAAAGATGTGAAAATATTTCATATCATATCATTTATTGCGATTTTATGCATATACATTTGTTTAGCGATGAAGCTCACTTTTGGTTAAATGGATACGTCAATAAACAGAACTGCCATATTTGGTGGGCGAAGGTCCGCCTGCAACGCAGGAGGTCGCGGGTTCGATTACCGCCTCGGAACAATTGTGTGTACGATCTGCAGATAAGTGTTCTGGTCGTTTTCTATATGTATAATAAAAAATATCTATCTATGTAATGTATTGTATTATGTTTATCAGTTATCTAGTACTCATAACACAAGTTCTGCTTACCATGGAGCTAGATAATGCTGTGTGAATTGTCCAGCATTATTTATTTATTTATTTATATTTGAAGTGAAGATAATCCTCAAGGTTACGTTGAGACACCGTTACATCCAGAAAAACTGACTGCATAGTGTGCTTTATGGGATGTGGAATAATTGGTCCATACTTCTTTAAAAACGTCAATGGTGACCGCTATGGAGCCATGATTACTGACTCGTTCATCAATTGAACAACCATGATGTGCAGGAGCGGTGGTTTCAACAAGACGGCACAACTTGTAAAAAAAAATCATCTTTGTTTTATTCCGTTTCAAATATAAATATAAATTAAATAAATAAATAAATATAAATATTGCTGGACAATTCACACAGCATTATCTAGCACCATGGTAAGCAGAGCTTGTGTTATGGGTACTAGATAACTGATATACATAATACAACACATTACATAGATAGATATTTTTTATTATACATAGAAAACGACCAGAACACCCGAAACAAATATCTGCAGATCGTACACACATTCAAAGTTTTATACCTCTAAAAAAAACACCCTTTATAAAACTGACATTGCATATAGCACCTGCAAATATTTATTCCGGGTGTTCTGGATATTTTATATGTATAATAAAAAAGTATCTATCTATAAATGTATTTATTTATTTATATTGTTCTTAGATAGTCTTAGTGGGTAGACAATGCATAAAAACCCAATAATTATTAATACGTACAATATTTATAATTATTTTGGATTCGTTGTTGTTAGATTGGTAACTTTACTTTGATATTTCATAATATAATATAGAATTAATGAATATAGGAACGCCATTTTTTAAATAAATATTCGTTAAATAATATAAAGAATAATTAAATTGAATAAGATTAAGTTTTCAATCCAATAAAACATTCGCAGATCGAATGGTCAGATTATTTCAATTTTTTCTGTGTCTATGTACCTACGTAATATTTTAAAACTGTTTCATAAATAGTAGGTATACTTAAGCATGTATACTTGCAAAAAAATTGAAAACAATATCAGTCATATAGTTCTTACAACACAACCTACTCGTATATGCGCTCAGCATAGGTACTTTGTTGCTAGACGATCCTGTATGAAAGAATTTCTATGAAGAAAATGCGATTCTGACTCGATTACTATATGGAAGAGGTCTTAGAAAACTTAAATCTGAACACCCCAACACAACAAGCAAACTTTCACACCCGAATGTTATGATTTCATAGAGAGATCATCCGTAGCTTTCAGAGTTGCTTGAGTCTGTGCCGGGCGACCGTTTCGTTCAGACGTATGCCTGATTCACGTGAATTTTGAACTTTCGCCTATTAACTCAAAGATCATTGTCGGTGTTTTAATGTGTAGTGTTGTGAACTGGTGGTTAAAAAGTTTGGAATCTTGTAAGTATGGACACATTTTTTACATTAAAATTATTGATAAATACTTTGGAACTATGTAAATAATTATAAGTCTAAATTCCTAGCTCAATTAATGAAAGCAAATTGATTTAAATGTATAAATGCTTATTACTGTTTTGGCATTGAGTGGGTAGCCACTCCAGAAAAAATATGAGGCAAGAAATCCTAACTTTCTAATAGATGTGACGAATTTTATTAGTTTTATTAGACGAATTTTGTAGAAAAACAACCGTTACATGTATTTACCATTTGCGTATCTTTTATACCTTAAGTTACCTATGGTGTACGACCGCTAAAATAAAGATATTTTATTAATTGATAAATAAAAAATATATTAAATCTGTACCTGAAAAACAGAACAAAATAAAAAGCATTTTAGCGCTTTGATAAAGTTTCAACCAATTTCTACTTTTATCTTATCAAAGGCGAAAAATGTGTCACTTACGTATTTTCGGAAATTGGTTGCAACGCACAAAGTAAAAAGTATTTTTCGTTATGCTTTTTATTTGGTGCGTTTTATTTGATACAGGAAATAGGCTATCAAGCCTATTTCCTGCTGGATGCGGCAAGCTAAAGACAGGGCGCTATGGCGCTCATTGGGGAAGGCCTATGTCCAGCAGTGGACTGCTATAGGCTTATGATGATGATATTTAGGAAATAGAGAGTGAGTGAACATTTATTTGCATGTCTGCGCTCATGGTAAGTCTTCGTTGAGACTGGCCCCTGTCGTCGAAATTAAACTAAGACATCATCATCCTCATCCTAACCTAACTTATGAGAGGTATCTTATGAGCAATTTCATTTAGGTGATATGATTTGTATGATTCACGTTCGGAGGGTGGTTTTTCACAATCTTTTGTGCAGGAATAAAACCGCCTGCGACCGGCCGGTAAGGTTTCGGCTAACAAAGCAAGCAGCCAAGCATGTTCCATTTATGTAGCTGTTCTTGCCTGATAAGCAAGAGCTTACAGTTATTTTCTGAAAGAAAGAAAAAAAACTCTGCTAAATTTTTGTAGGTGTTACAAAAACACTGACCATGTTCAGCGATTCTTGTTATTTACTTTACCGGACTGATAAGGAATATATTTGACGACCTCTGTGGCGTGGTGGGCGAAGGTCCGCCTGCGACGCAGAAGGTTGCGAGTTCGATTCGGAAGATATTTGTTTCGGGTGTTCTGGTCGTTTTCTATGTAAAATAAAAAATACCTATCTATGTAATGTATTGTATTAAGTATATCGGTCATCTAGTACCCATAACACAAGCTCCGCTTAGCTCGGGGCTAGATGATGCTGTGTGGATTGTCCAGCATTGTTAATTTTTTTTTTACAAATAGGTTAGCCTAAATCGAGCACATCGAACCTTACTAAGTAGTAATATATTCACTTATTTACATAGTTTCTTACTTTCGCTTTTTAATATCTTGGTGTTATCTGGTTTAAGAAGCCAAGGTCGTATGTAATCTAATATAGTTCTAAAAGAAGAATACTATTATAAACGTGCGAAATAAAATTGCTTAACTAGCCTATAAGGTATGGTCTAGCAATACTATACCTTGGTGAAGTTCAGAAAAGGCTAGTTTTCACTAAAAACCAAAACAATTTCATCGGCTCTATAAAAGAATGAATACAAGACTTTCCACTCTGTATTACCATTCATCCCTTTGATTAAGATTCCTCGCGCAATTCATTTCGTAGGGCCGTAAAGTAACAACAGCCTACAAAAACTGCGGTACCGAGACCTTTGAGAGAGTTTGGACCCCTGCCAGTACATAATAATTATCCAATATAACTGTGACAATAGGAAGGAGTGGCATGGAAATAAATAACACTATATCTTACCGACAACCCTGGGGTAAACGCGTTATTGAGTGGAGACCGCGACTCAGCAAACGCAGTGTAGGACACCCTCCAACCAGGTGGGATGACGACTTGCGAAAGACTGCAGGTAGATGCTGGATGCGGCAAGCTGAAGACAAGGCGCTATGGTGCTCATTAGGGGAGGCCTATGACTCTTTTTCTGTTACATGCACAATATGAACATGCCGTTTACTGGCAGTAACGAATGGCCCGATACTATTCTGTTATACTAGCATGGGTATTTCCAACTTATTATCTACAAAGGTACCTTACAACATTGTTTAGACAATAACCTGAGTGCCTAGTAGGAGTTAACACAATAATGTAACAAAAAAGTTTTCGTTTAATACCGCTGACTTGTCAAAGCTGTCATTTGAAAACTAGAATCGTGTTGATATGTAAGTATCGGATTGCTTGTCAGATTGCTGTCACCAAGGGCATTGCAAGGCGCAAAATGATTGAAAAAAAAAACAAAAACTTTTATAGTTTTCATACACTATGCAAAGCTTATCCTGAAGACTCTGTTAAGCCCACATTCGACACCTCAAAACCAGTACTTTTTGCTCTACATAACTTTATCATCTTAACACTTTGACTGCTGAAATCACACGGTATGTGTTTTCTACAAGTGATTAATATGCGTAAATCCACACTAGCGCAGCGGCTGAGAAAATACAGATCTGTGTGACTCAGCACAGCCGTAATATTTTTCGAACGAAACGCATGTGCGGCGCAACACAACCACTGTGTAGAGCGCCAGCACGAATTTTTTAGGGTAAAAAAAAGATCGCAGTCGTCGAAAAAAAATCGCAGTCAAAGTGTTAAGCTTCGATCAATGCTCGAATCAATATTCATATATTTCTATTGTATCGGTCATACACAAGAATTAAGACAAGACGCCAGTGGTCTGCGCCGATCCTTAATTCAAACTATGGAAAGTAGGGTACAGGGTTAGCACGTTCAGAGGCAAGCATAAAATGCAAATGGGATATCATGAGTAATGACATGAGACACCAAACTGACCTAGGGGGGTATAAATCGGACAAGTTGAAAGTTTTCTGGATGGATGAGATTTATGAGCGACGCTTTGGGAAGAACATATTGACCTAACTTTGTTAGTAATGCGGGTAGGTACATCGGAGGTTATTGTCTGCGTCGATTTGTCGTAGTGTTTTTCTATTTACTGGGCAAAGGCATTTTCTACCTGACCTCAAATTGTATAATGGTGCGTAACAAAATAGTAATGTATGTATTTTATGTATTTTACATACTTTAGTAAAACAGCATAAACCTAAAGGCGTGGTACAATCTGTCAAATAATTAGTCCAATTTTGAATGTGTCAATAAAACTCTTACTTCTTACTTCTGGCAAATATAAATTCCTAATTATTAATATTACTAGTTTCTGCTTGCAGCTTCGCACGCGTTATTTTTTGCTTATGCTTGATTTCAGGCTAATAGCTACATATAGATGTAGATTATACAGGTATGTATATGTATATATAGATACAGATTATATAGGTATTGGATTACAATGCGTATAACTTAAAACAATTTCAGCCCGATCCATTCAGTGTTATTGGCGTGAAAAAGTAACAAAAATCCATCCATCTAAACTTTCGCATGTATAATATTAGTGTGATTTCTCACTGTGCTTCCTAATATTAATATTACTTAAAAGAAGGTCCTATACCACTGAAATGTTCTAGATTATGTACAATAAAAAAAAAACTATTTTGATTTGATTTTGACGACCGATGTGGCGCGGTGGGCGAAGGTCCGCCTGCGACGCAGGTTGCGGGTTCGATTCCCGCCTCGGAACAATTGTGTGTACGATCTGCAGATATTTGTTCCGGGTGTTCTGGTTGTTTTCTATGTATAATAAAAAATATCTATCTATGTAATGTATTGTATTATGTATATCAGTTATATAGTACCCATAACACAAGCTCTGCTTACCATGGGGCTAGATAATGCTGTGTGAATTGTCCAGCATTATTTATTTATATTTTTATTTTATGGATAAATAAAATTATTTAAAGCAAAATAATTTTCAACCCTTGGAACTGAAGGCAGTTGTTTCTCTGCAAACGCCTACCATCGTATCGAAAGCCTTGACAACTCTATTAATTGGGCACTTAATAGCCCCACAATATGAAACCATTTGGCCCCATTAAGCACAGTTATACACACGTAATAAAATTTATTTGTTGACCACAGTTTTTCCGTCATTACGGAGTATTGTTATAAGGCGTTTCCTTTATGTTCGGACGATTGTACGCTCTAGTTCCTTTTTAGGACAATGTGGCATTCAGAGAGTGAAAATTGAAGATCCTGGAACAAAATTACATATAAAAACATCGGTTTAGCTACGTGGCCAAAGAACCCTCACTAAAAACCTATATAAAATTCACAAAATCAGCTATAGGTTATTACCTGCTAGCTGTTGCTGTAATTATAATTAAGAGTAAAAGGAAAACGCTTTGTTTAGTAAGAGTACCTGCCTATTTAAAACAAGATCAAATTTTCTAAAGTCTAAACAATAAACACTGCAAAACGTCCTACTCGTAAAGAACCTTTGAAATTAAAACAAACGTATTCACACGCTAAATGGGTTTTGTAATGAATGGTAGTCATTCATCAAGGCATGTTTAGGACTATATGGGCCCTAATTCTGTCTACAATATAATCTTAAACCTAACCCTTGTAATAGAAGCTTTGGTAAGCTTTTATGATCCTATTATGACAAAATGTGTGTAGGTATGTAATGTAACCTAAAGGTTGGCGCAGATCTGAAGCGCACTGTTAACGCTCAGCACAAAAAAAATTGCATTCAAATATGAGCTTTAACTCGTAATATTTAGATATATTGCTTGCATATTGACGGTAACTGATGACAGACCGCTGGCTGGCTACTCGTTTGAAACTTGTGGGAAGCCATTTTGTCGCCGTAAAATGAAAATGAAAAAAGTTTATTTCTTTAGGCTTACAAATAAGCACTTGGACAGGTCATATTTTATACTATTCATTATTATATAATAACATTATCTTAATGTTAATTTCATTTGTTTGTCTTATCTGTAAGTTGTTAGATTTTGAGTTGGAACAAAACTCGTTCTAAGCTTTTTTATCTTCTAGATAATCTGATATCTTGTAGTAAGCCTTTTTACAAAGAATATGTTTCACAATTTTTTTTAATTTTTTTTTTGATAAAAAAATGTTAAAATGTATCTGAAGTTTAAAAGTTAAGCATTAAAAGCCCATATCACAATGCAGGTTCTTATCCTGTGGATATCGGTATAAGATGACTGTGCGCCGAGCTTAAGCCTGTTGGTATATGTGGAGAACATAAATACTCTTACCTTTAGAACTTACTCTTGTATGTTAGGTCAGTAGGTACCTTTATGGGGTTTCACTGAATTTTATAGGTTGTTCAAAGAGCTTTGCCAAGCTTTTTGGAAGCTTTTAAGAGATAAATGTTGCGGTGGCTTTATCTTAATGCAGTGGCAAATATTTTCATACCTTTAGATAACATATCTATTATATCAGCAGGATGGTAGATGCGTTATATGGAATCGGACCATAATACGGACCATATGTCGCCGCCGGATCGTGCAGTCAGTCCGTTAGTAGAATGGCTAGGCCATTTATACAATAGAATACCATTTATATTTATTTTCTTATAATATCTACCATTTATGTACTTATGTGTGCTTCGTAGCACACATAAGTTCATAATTTTTTTAATTTATATTTTCATCATAATTTATTTATTTATTTTTAGGTTTGTAAGCTAAATTACTTATCTAATTTATATATCTATTTATGTTACAATAGATTCACAGAATGAGGGCAAATAAAGCTAACCACAGTTTCCACTCATAGTAAGTTTATTTCGACAAGATATCAATGTGACGTTCAGACAGACATATTTTTGAACGTTGATCGATCAACAATCGGCATTTGAGTAAAAATTGCGTCAACTTACAGCCAAGCTGGAAACTCGTATAAGCAGCAAAACTTCAATAAAATACATAGGTATTTATGGTAATAGGTATTTATTTGAATGGGAAAAAACAAGCCCTTAGCATAGCTCAAAAAAATATTTTGTAATCGGCCTAGCCATTCTACAAACAGGCTGATCCCACGAGCCGGTGACGACACTTATACTACCTCTATTATTTTATGATTGAGTCGTATCCCAATTGTAATGAAACATATCGTAGGCACATCAATTTTCTTGCAATAAAATAGGCAATAGGACAGTAAATTACAGCGGAACTTATTGTCATCAAAAAGGGTGCCTTGTTATACAACTCTAGGTATTGAGGAAGTTTGGAGTAAGAGCGGGGGCAGACAGGCAACGATCATTTTGTAGGTGGTTTAGAATAGATAGATAGAAAATTCTTTATTGCACTTGAACTATAAACTATGTACAGTAATAACTTAAAAATTAAGTACAATTGGCGGTCTTATCGCTCAAGAGCGATCTCTACCAGACAACCATGGATGGATAGGATTGTGGACAGTACCAGGGGATCTGTGTGCTTGTAAGTTATGGGATATTATAAATAAAATACTAGAATATATAATAGATAGATATAATAGAATAGTCTGCACGCATTCAGAATGGGACTAAAACCTTGTCAAATCAAATGTTTCTTGTGTTATATAACACTAGCTGTTCCCCGCGGTTTCACCCGCTTTAAACTCATATTTCACTTTATTATGTGCATAGGTGATACTATGTAGGGTTTGTTGTGTTTTTTACACCTTTGGTTACATTATTGGAGTTTTAGTAAGGATCCCCAACTTTTTTGAAAATATAATATAGCCTATGTTCACCGGGGATAGTGTAGCTTCCCAACGGTGAAATAATTTTTCAAATCAATCCAGTAGTTTCGGAGCCTATTCAATACAAACAAACAAAAAATCAAACCTTTCCTCTTTATAACATTAGTATAGATTTCTCGTAAGATCCAAAGTTGTCATAATGGAATCATTTAGCTCCATTATAATGTTCTAGTTTCTGCCCGCGGCATCGGATGCGTTGCTTCTATGGAAACCTTTAAATGTTTCTAGCCATGAGAACTCTTGTATGGGACAAAAAGTAGGCTACATCCATGCAAAATTTTGCCCGATCCGTTCAATAGTTTTGGCGTGAAGAAGGCGAAAATCCAAGCTCTCGCATTTATAATATTAGATTGATGTGATAATGGATCTCAATGGATAGAATGTCATAAAAAATAATGTCCGTCTGCTTTGGTTTCAATTTGAAATGGTTCCATCCCGCTATGAATACGCGGGAGTTTCACCCTAAATCATACAGCAGTGCCCAGTGCCAACGAAAATTTTCTTTGTAACACCACCAAAGTTATTTCTTGACGTTCGCTTGTCTGTACTAACCCTTACCAAACAATTGCAATTAGCCAAGCAAAATTATAGTCCCCATATTAAATCAAGCTTCCTTACTAAATCAGTTTTGGGGTGATTATGGTGTCGTATATCAGGTTCAAATTATATTTTTCTGCAGGATAAACTCTGTAAACATATTTCTTTTCATTGTGGAAAGAAATGGTTGACTTAAGTGTACCTATTTTATATGCTTTAGTTTACCTCATAGAGGAAAGGAGGATCCAGCTGGGCTGGGCAGCATTTGGGAAACTACGTCAAGTCTTCACGTCATCCATACCGCAATGCTTGAAAACGAAAGTTTTCAATCAGTGCGTCCTACCCGTTATGACCTACGGAGCTGAGACGTGGACACTCACGATAGGGCTGGTCCACCAGTTCAAAGTCGCTCAGCGAGCTATGGAAAGAGCTATGCTCGGAGTTTCTCTGAAGGATAGGATTCGTAACGAATACATCCGACAGAGAACCAAGGTTATCGACATAGCTCAAAGAATTAGCAAGCTGAAGTGGCAGTGGGCCGGCCATATCTCGCGAAGAACCGACGGCCGATGGGGCAAACGTGTTCTTGAGTGGAGACCACGACTCGGTAAACGTAGTGTAGGACGCCCTCCGACCAGGTGGGATGACGACCTGCGAAAGACTGCAGGTAGATGCTGGATGCGGCAAGCTGAAGACAGGGCGCTATGGCGCTCATTGGGGGAGGCCTATGTCCAGCAGTGGACTGCTATAGGCTGATGATGATGATGATGATGACCTCATAGAAGAGGAGCTACATTATACGAGTACATAAAAGAAATCATTTTCTTCCAATCCCAAAAGCCAATTTACAATGTCAAACGCCCGTGGGAACATTCCAGACAAAGGCGAATTGAATTATGTCTACAGATTGAGCTATATTTCTTGTCTTTGAACAGAAATCAAGTTAAATATTGACGAACAAGACGATTTCTTGCCGAAAATATGTTTGATCATGACTGGTTTTATTAATGCAATGGTAACAGGTTCTCAAGCTAATTTAAAAAAATCTTAACATAAGATTCTGATTAGAACTATCATTACATTAGGACGACTGTACCGGTTTTTATAATAAATACATTGAGCTAAGAACGCTTCTTCTGAAGTCACCTTGCAAACAATAAATCATTATCCAAATTGACGACTACTGCTGAGCGGTGGACGAAGGTCTGCCTGCGACGCAGGAGGTTGTGGGTTCGATTCCCGCCTCGGGACTAATCAAACTCAAACTCATTTCTTTAGGCTTACAAAACAAGTCAAATTTTATGATATTCATTATTATCAATTATAATGTTTGTACTATCTGCAAATATTTGTTCAGGGTGTTCTGGCCATTTTCTATGTACATATAATAAAAAATATGTATGTAATGTATTGTATTATGTATTATCATCAGTTATCTAGTACCTTACTAGAGGAGCTCTAATGTTGTGTGAATTGTCTTATCATCAACCTGTTAGTCCACTGCTGGACATAGGCCTCCCCCAAGACCACAAAGATTTTTTTTAATATAATTCAGCCCTTTGCCGCGATGCCGCACATTGAAAACACATGAATATTAACAGATACTCGTATATGTCATGTCAATTCTCTTTTTGTCGGGATTATAAAAACTCAAGAAGACCTTGTACTGAGGTGGAGAAAAATAGCCCTCCCATTCCCCGAAATAAATCCCTAGGTAACTTAAATTATTTATCTGCGACAAAGTTATTTCAAGTTTGGCCGTTTAATATAACTTTACATGGAAAACTGTTTTATTCTGGTCGAAAAATTCAATTTGTCGTCTTATGTCTTTATCCAAGTTTCCGAGAGCTGCATTATTAACCAAATGGCAATATAACTCAGATGTGGAGCTTTATAAATTTGTACGATAATTATAGGTTAAGGAAAAAAATAATGTAATAGTAATAGTTTTTAATAAAAGAGTTGTAACATAATTGACTTCCATTTTTATATCATTAACTAGCGGCCCGTCCCGGCTTCGTCCATTACTTTCAAATATTTAATTTTTTTTATAATTTTTAAATTTTTCTCTCCGTAAGAACCATCCTCGTATTTCAAGTAATATTTTAAAAAAAGAATTAGTGAAATCGGTTCAGCTGCTCTCGAGATTTGCGCTTAGCAACACATTCAGCGATTAATTTTTATTACATCTATACTAATATTATAAAGAGGAAAGGTTTGATTTTTTGTTTGTTTGTTTGTAACCAATAGGCTCCGAAACTACTGGACCGATTTGAAAAATTATATCACCGTTAGGAAGCCTAAATATCCGTGGTGAACATAGGCTATATTATATTTTCAAAAAAGTAAGGGATCCTTACTAAAACTCCAATAATGTAAGCCAAGGTGTGAAAAATGTACCTTTTAAAATTCCTTGCATATCAATACGCGATTTTTACTAAATAAACGTGGTTGCCTAGCAACGCTCTTTTGACAACAAAGGTTTGATAACAATTTGCTGTATGGAAACTCTTTTGTTAGGTTGTAAGCCTTTTTTGATTATTCTGTAGTCCCCGGTGAACATAGGCTATATTATATTTTCAAAAAGTTAGGGATCCTTACTAAAACTCCAATAATATAACCCAAGGTGTAAAAAAAACAACCAATAAAGTGAAATTCGAGTTTAACGCGGGTGAAAGCGCGGGGAACAGCTAGTAGATTAATAATTTTGAAATGCGATGATTTACTTCTTATATTATGTTCTTTTTTTATTGTAAACAGTTTCTGACCGCGGCTTCGCGCGCGGTTTGTCTATGGAAATGTTTAAAGGTAATTTCTATCCCATGGGAACTGCTTTGTAGGATAAAAAACCTATGTTTGAATTCAGGCTTAGAGCTAAATCTGTGAAAAATTCAGCATGATTTGTTCAGTACTTTTTGTATTCATCATCATAATCATCAGCCTTTAGCAGTCCACTGCTGGACATAGCTAGGAGGCCTAGGCCTCCCCCAATGTGCGCCATAGCACTTTTTGAATTACCTAATCATAATGTTTTGCAAATATATTTTTGCATTTATCGTTAGATTTCCTTATAAAATAAAAATATACTTTGAAATTTCGCTCACGCTTTATCCAAGACTTGAATATTTTACTCAAATTCCTTTGAGATTTTATGTGGGTGTTAAGTCACTGGTTGTAAATTCCTATTACAAAGCTTTCAAGGAGGTAATGATTCGAGCAACCATTTTCATGTGAGGCATCTTCAAAATATATAAGAGGAACATAGGTTATACTTATATCAATGCTGATTTATTTTGAATAAATTGAGAGCTGGGCGTGTTGTCGACTCGCTTATAATAATCGACTTGCTGCGAAATAATACTGCGACACAGTAGGTTGCGGGTTCGATTCCCGCCTCGGGACAAATGTTTGTACGATCTGCAGATATTTTGTTCTGGGTGTTCTGGTCGTTTTCTATGTATAATAAAAAATATATATCTATGTATATTTATTGTATTATGTATATCAGTTACCTAGTATCCGTTACACAAGCCCTGCTTACCGTGGGGCTAGATAATGCTGGGTGAGATAATTGTCCGGCATTATAAATAAAATAAATAAAATAAATAATCCTGGACAATTCACACAGCATTATCTAGCCCCATGGTAAGCAGAGCTTGTGTTATGGGTACTAGATATCTGATATACATAATACAATACATTACATAGATAGATATTTTTTATTATACATAGAAAACAACCAGAACACCCGGAACAAATATCTGCAGATCGTACACACAATTGTTCCGAGGCGGGAATCGAACCCGCAACCTCCTGCGTCGCAGGCGGACCTTCGCCCACCGCGCCACATCGGTCGTCAAATGAAAATTATGTATTTACTTATTAAAATTCAAAGCTTAAAGTTACTTATTTCCTTTTTTGACCTTACAGAACTCTTGAATACGTCTGAAATATCAAATAACATAAGTAAAACTAGAAAAATGGTAGTCATTTTGATATTTTGTTCACTTAGAACGTAACAACGCAGGAATAACTTTAGAACGGCACTGGCACTCATATTTCCCTCACTATAATTCCCTTTTAAACGCGGTCCTCGAAATTTCCAAAGTTAGAGGGTATTAAACAAAAGCTATTGCACCCGGCCATTTGTGCAGTGGGCCATAGACAAAAACTAAAGTGGAAACTCCCGGAACAGAAATAGATTTAGTGTTGATGACGGTTAATGACGGTTATTCTGGGTTACACGGGTTTTTCAATTGCTTTTCTCAAATATTCTGTCGGTAATGTTGAGTCTTTTGAGGGTTACTGACTGTTTTTAACCGACAGTGTAAAATGGGGGAGGTTTTATGTTCGATGTACGTGTATGTGTGTGTATTTTTTGATGATTCTTTTCGTTTTGTATAGAACCCTTAAAAAGTATCACTGATGATTATACTTTTTATGGGTTCTATTTTATATTAATCTTAATTTATGTCCCGAAAATCTTAAAAAAATAACAGTGGATTAAAATAACTTTAGTGGTTAATCAACTGTTTATCCCATCATTTTAAATAGCTAGTAAGTACCTACTCTAGGTAAATATATTTTCGCTCCACTTCCGTCTTATCTAAGGGACTAAAAGGCGGAATTCTCCCACGATATTTGGGATCGCATAGAGTTCCGGCTTGAATAACAATTGCGATGTTAGCTATGCACGCACGATGAGCGTACATTTTTGTAGGACATGATATTAGGCACCGCAATTTCGACTCTTTTGATTAATAATAAAATACAAATTGCGGTAAAGTGGGCTACAGTTCCCAAAGCATTTTTGATAGAAACTTTTCTTTGAGAACTTATGACTGAACCCAAACATATGACTGAGCAAGCGGGGATAATTGGAATAAAGCCTGTTATAAAACGGGCCTTAGTAAGAAACAGCAAAGCTCACATGACATAATGAAGAGGTCTACTCAAAGATTGTGTCAAAACCTTTTATTTTCCCTTCGTATCAAATAATAAAAAAAAACTATGTTTGTAACGCATCGTATTAAATATATCGTACTCATTACACAAGTTCTGCTTTGCTTTGGGCTAGATGATGGTGTGTGGATTATCTATTCTGCTGGGTGGATTATTGTAGTTAGTAGTTATGTAGTCTATATGGTAAAACTTTTGAAAATATCATGGTTATTGACACTAAAGTCATTAAAAACGGGACATTTACCATGATATGATTTTTGAGTTTTCCAATATTTCGGCACAGTTTCATGCGCCATGATCACGGAATAACTGAGGCATTATTGGAAAACTCAAAAATCAAATCATGATAAATATAGTAAATATCCCGTTTAAATGACTTTAGTCTTTATCGTGTTGGGTAATTAAGGAATTCGTTTAGTAAATTTGTTAACACTTTGACTGCTGAAATCACACGGTATGTGTTTTCTACAAGTGACTAATATGCGTAAATCCACAATAGCGCAGCGGCTGAGAAAATACAGATCGGTGTGACTCAGCACAGCCGTAATATTTTTCGAACGAAACGCATGTGCGGCGCAACACAACCGCTGTATAAAGCGGCAGCACGAATTTTTTAGGTTAAAAAATAGATCGCAGTCGTCGAAAAAAAACCACAGTCAAAGTGTTAATGCTTTGAATAAAGATTTTCTTATTCTTATCGCATTCGTTAATATTTTTTATATCTCATAGTTTTAGACATAGGTATAAGGAGATTTAGACTGAGTTACTCTTAGATATATTAAACTAAACTCAAATTTATATGAGCATAAACGAGAATTACCGAGCTCCTCTGTCGGTTGGCAGATTATCGGCCCTACCGCCGGGAAATTGAGGTTCCCGCAGTTTGCCCGCGTAATGTTTAATTTTCATAATTTCAGTACCGGACTACCGGTAAGCAAGTAATAAATTTGGAGTTTTCTTATGTCCTAAATTACACCCAAGTTTTTTTTTAATATGAAAATTTGGGCAAACGCTCGAAGAAGTAGAAGCCTAGTTATCTAGGCTTCTACTTCTTCGAGCTTTTGCCCGTGACTTTGCTCGTGCTTTTTCCAGATTTAAAGTAGCCTACTCAACAAATAGTACAACTAATTATTCTAGATATATTTAATTTTATCGTGTGATTTTATGTGACATTTTATGAATTTGTATATATTATTATGGATTACCAATCTGAAATATATCGGATTCGATATATCCTTAATCTAAATTTTATGTTTGTTTACTTGAATTTGTTTTCACGCGAATTGCATTTGATTGGTTCTTAATAAAGAAGGCTTTACGTGGAATTAAGTACATATCTATATCACGACGTAATAGTAATCATCATCATCATCAGCCTATATCAGTCCACTGCTGGACATAGGCCTCCCCCAATGAGCGCCATAGCGCCCTGTATTCGGCTTGGCGCATCCAGCATCCACCTGCAGTCTTTCGCAGGTCGTCATCCCACCTGGTCGGAGGGCGTCCTACACTACGTTTACCGAGTCGTGGTCTACACTCAAGAACACGTTTGCCCCAGCAGCGGCTGTCGTATAATAATAATGGGGGCGATTTAAAAGAAGCTGGATCTGGCATTGATTGATTTCGCGACGAAGTTGGTCGGGTTCATTTTTCTCTCGGTTGACCCTTCAGATCAAAATGAAGAAAGCTAATCATCTTACTTTTCACACGATCTATTTTTTATGATATTTAAAACTTTAGTCCGTAATATAGAAACATGTTTAGATAATCCAATTCTTTTTGAAGAGTTTATTAGACATCTAACATATGACTCTAACATTAAAACAAATGCGTTGGATAATACAATTTACTTGCCAAGACCAAAAAAAAAAGACAAAAAATTAAGATAAATTAATTAAAACCTACCTGTACAATTAGTAGAAGTTAGTTAGTACTTCATTTGTAATTGTCTAAATATTGTATGTCCGAAATGGATAAAGTTTTTACCAAATTATTATTTAAGTTCTCTCCTATGGATGAATAACACAATTTTACAGTAAATATATTCTTATTCTTTAGTTTCACAAATTAAGAATAGAAACTGCTATGAAATTAGGCACCTTCTGCTCTTTTATGGGTGAAGACAATGAACAAACTATTTGTATTTGTCGATTCCTTTTAGTCAAGAGTTTAGCAAAAAAAATTTTTTCGATTATTTATTTAGTAGGTGAGTTTTGCAAAAGTTTTATATTGATTGTATAATTTCATTGATAAATAGATATATACATGACTCACGCGAAGGCTCGAGATAACCCTTTGAAAATTAAATAGCAAATAATGTTGAACATTTCGTGGAGTAATTCACGATTCTCTTTTATCGTTGCTCATCTGCGAATAGGAAATAACGTTATAAATCAGTCGTAATCTGTTTCGTAATTATTTCAGTAAATATAGGTAGGAAGGTACAATTCAGTTTTCAATCCAGACTAAACAAGTAGCTAAGTACCTTAAAAATTGTCGCAGATCAGGGCCGCACCGGTACCGCACAGCGAAATGATGTGCACACAAATTCATGCTTCAACTCGTAACATTTAGATGCATTTTATTTTGCCTGCATCAGATGACATCTATCTCATGGATTATTAGTCACTCGTTAGAAGCGTATGGAAAACCTCTTGCCACTGTAAAATTTACATATCTAAAGAACGAATTTACACCCATATTTGAACGCGCTCTTGTAGCAGTGTTGGACTTTACACTGAAATCTGAAGTACAAAAATAGTAAACTACTCTTTCGCATCAATCAACAGTATCTTAAATGCTTCGAAATAGATTCCTAAACAAATTTTGGCAGACGTCGGTTACTAAGATACTAATAATGAGAATAAAGAACGTAGAAAAGAAACTAGTTCTTTACGATCTCCACGATTCGCATCGTTACTGATGTTTAGATCTGTAGATACAAAATAAATTTCATGGTAAATTCGTGCTACTTTCCAGCATTAATAACGAAATTTTAGTCCAAATAGTCCCAGTCTCGACCTGATTCCCGCAAGCCCGCCGTTTTCTGACGTTTGGTAAAAAATAAAAAGTGCGTTTGGATGGCTGCCATTTTTGCGGAAAACATGAGTTTCCGACTAGGATTCAGTTTATACCGACAATTTGTAACAGTTAAGAAGTTTTATAGAATTACTTGGCATAGCGTTCCAAACGTGACCATATACGCAAGTCTAGAACTATGCTTGGTACGATTGAGTGTATATGGGCTTTGCGCATTATCTTACGAATACTTCTATAATTTTTGAGACATTTAGCCCCATACCGGATCCAATTTGTATCTTTTTCGCTGTGCTTATGCAATTATGTTTCGTTGGAATTTGTTTACGTTAATTATCTTGTATTCTAGATCCATATAACCAGGTAACCAGGTTTCGTAGCACTCAGTAGGTACAATTTAAACTGCGAAAATAAAACTCGACAGGCAATTTCATAATCTTAAATATAAATACAAAATAAATTTTAGATTTCATAAAAAAGAAGTACAAAAAACACACATTACCGTAAGCTACGTTATCCTAGCTACCTCGTTCTTTTGTTTAGTTTTATTGGGTCAAAGTCGAGTATGCCCTAAGTCTCAATTAAAGGTTACTTTGGCAATGTAACTTGCCTCCAACGCCAAAGCTGGTAAAGCAGCTTACACAAATTGAATTAGTGGGTCTTAGGACGCCGGCGTTGGTCGCCGGAATCGCTTTCCTCGGTAGGTTTCCTTTCGTGGGATTACGCTTCAAAATCTTTTCGTGCTACAATTGTACTTAAGTTCTGGAAGGCACAATAAAATTTTGCTTTGGAGCTATGAACTTCTGTGTAAATGAACTGCGATTTTATTTTAGACTCGGAAAATACTTTACTCAAATAACAAGGTCTATTTCGGCTCCTATAATCTAGAACTAAAACATACACATTTGTTGCATTGGACCTATTCGTATGGTGAGGTATAATAATAATAATGCTGGACAATCCACACAGTCCCATCTAGCCTTAAGTTAAGCCAGAGCTTGTGTTATGGGTACTAGATGACTGATATACTTAATAAAATACAATACAAAATACTTTATTGTACACCCGTTACATATCATTAAAAAGACATCACATGATACAAGTACAATGGGCGGCCTTATCGCTTAGAAGCGATCTCTTCAGGCAACCTTTGGAACCTTTGGACAATACATAACACAAATATTTTTTTTAATGTGTATATCTACCTTAGAGGAAGAAATACCTACACAAAGAACTTTATTTTCACATCGCTAATATATTTTCTACCTAACTATAATATAATATTCCTAAATATTAATTTTACCTCAACTTAATTTGCCAAATAAATCTTCACATGCTGACTCAGCGATCCAGACACGGGATTATTGTCTAACTTCTAAATTACCTTATCGTTCCCAAAGGACAGATTATTAATAGAAACGTAACCCTGGTTCTAAATTCTATAAACAACCTGCCGCCCACGTAGTCTTGGTCTTGCCCACTTAGGCAAGATCATAAAATGCTTTTGTTGATATATATTATATAGAGACTCCTCTATAATTTAAAAAAAAAAACATTTAAGAATGATCATTTGAATATTTTGAAAAAACTCAAAACAGATTTCAAATCCCTTGGTTTTAACTGTTATTTTAAGTTTTACGGGATGAATACTACGTTTTTATGGGAACACCATTAAAAAAATAAAAAAATAAAATAAAAACAGCTTTATTCCATATCCCAATAGTTATTACTATGTACAATTTTAAAACAATAATAATAATAGTAAAATAAAGAGTTAATAGTTGTGTAGGTACATTATAATATTAGAATTGAATTGAATTTAGAATTAATTATGTCAGATATTTTTGTGTCATGTCCTGAAATGGACCGCCTTCGGCGGTGTATGACTCCTCCAAGGATCTCCAGAGGTTTCTGTCTCTGGCTCTTTGTGGCCACATTTTTCCAGCTACTTGTGTGATGTCATCATTCCATCTTTTGAATGGTCTCCCTTTTTTCCTTTTTTAGTCAAGCGGTATCCAGTTTGTGACTATAACTGGGAACACCATTATTCTATATAAATGCAAAAAAATCATCCAAATCAGTCAATCGGAATAAAATACGGAAAAATCAACGTACAAGCTAAACATAGAACCTCGGTTTTTTTTCGAAATCAGTCAAAAACTGACAATAATTATTTTTGGTAATGTATGACATGTGTTTTGACGAAATATATAATTTTATTTAATTAAAATTTATTTTAGATAAGTACCTGATATGCAGTTCTAGCTGCGCCCCGCGGTTTCACCCGTGATAGATACATATATTGGATAATATACAATATATCTTTATAAATTGTAGTCTATGTGTTATTCTGATGTATAAGCTATATTATTGTAAAGTTTCATTAAAATCCATTCAGAAGTTTTTACGTGAAAGAGTAACAAACATCCATACATCCATACTTACAAACTTTCGCGTTTATAATATTAGAAGCATAACGAAGTTTAATGTAATAGATTTTTTTAATAACGAATATATTTAGGTATTATATTAGGAATAGTCTGTAAAAATATAGCTCCATATTTTAAATAAATACGTTTTTAACAAGCTTTATTTTTGTAATCCCTTTATTTACATAAAATATCTAGGATTCTAGAACCGACTGTAGATCGCAAGTTTCAGTTCTATAACCGCATTTATTTTACCTTTTAACGGTCTCCCGGGAGAGATTAGTAGGTTTTATTTGTCAATTACCATTCTAGTTTATATGGGGTTAAAGTGGGCTCTGCCGCGCTTTGCCTTAATTAAGTGAACTGAACGAAATAGTCCCGAATTGGTTTCGGTCCACTGACCTTTTGTAGGCAATATTGTTCGCCGTTCGGAGTATTTTGGGCGACAAATCGAAAATAACAGCACGCGGGTCTGCCTTTTGTAGGTGCCTAAATAATATTGTGTCCTCAACAGCCAGACAAGCGTCTTATCGGCTTTTAGGATCTCTGTGGCGCAGTGGGCGCGGAGGTCTGCGGGTTCGATTCCCACCTTGGGACAATTGTGTGTACGACCTGCAGATATTTTGTTCCGGGTGTTCTAGTCGTTATTTATATGTATAATAAAAAATATCTTTCTTTTGTAATGTATTGTATTATGTATATCAGTCATCGTATACCATGTATAACACAAGCTCTGCTTGCTTGGGGCTATATGGTGCTGTGTGTATTGTCCAGCATTTTCTTTTTTTATCTCATGGGCGGTAATACCCATAATCTTCACACTGGGCATGGGTTGGGGATCGCAGTTCGATGGTAAATTGTTCTGCAGGAGGTGCTGCTTCCCGCCATCGGGGGAAATCCCTTAGTCCCCCTCTAACGACACCCGAGGGAAGATTTTGAACCAGGAAAAAAGTTCACTAACATATTAATTAATGCTTTGCTAAATTAGCAAATCCATTTTCTATAGGTTCATGGTTCACTAGATAAACTATCTTACAATATGAAATCGTTTAGTTTGTCTGTTTGTGTAGGCTCAGGTAGCCCGGATGTGGGTCAGAAGAGATTTCCTAATAAATAGGTTATGTAACTATTGTGCCTTCTGTCGATCTCCGATTATTTAGTAGAGGAGAAAAATATCAACGTTTCGCTTGTGGCTAGTGATGCTCCGTGGATTGTACAGCAAATTTCGTTCATAGTACAGTACGGACAATTTATCTTAGCAGGTCTAAAGAACTCTGCGAACTTTTGCGCATGCACACTTATGAAGAAAAATGTTATTGCCAGATAAAAAAATACGTTCAGAAAATATCTAATCCAGTGAGGAAGTACAAATAAAATAAATTATTATCAAAACACAAACGCTGGTATTATTTACGTTATTTAGCGAAATAAGTGTTTACACTAATAATAAAACTTAATAAAATAATAAAACGTAACACCAATAATAGCAATCAACAGACAAATCAATAAGAACAAATAAAAACACAATGAAGACTTCTGTAACCGACTGTGGTCAAGACAGATACCTAATAAAGATAGAGATTACAACCAAAAATTCACATAATTCTTTCCATGCAAAGGTTGCCTGAAAGAGATAGTTTCTAAGCGATAAGGTTGCCCATTGTACTTGTCGTATGTAATATATTTTTGTATAGATTTGATTATGGTGTATAATAATGAATTTTTGTATTTTATTGTATTAAAAACTAAACTCGGGGTGTGCCAGAGGGAAAACGCAAATAGCCGACGCTGCCCAAAAAGCCACCAAAGTCAAGTGGGACTGGGCTGGACATGTGTGGCGTATGTCAGACCAGCAGTGTGCGAAGATCGGCACTGGGTCCCGGACGGGCGACGGCCACGTGGAAGGCCTAGGCGGAGATGGCGGGATGAGCTCGAACTATACAACAAAGAGTGGGTTCTCCTTGCTGAGGACCGAGATGAGTGGAAGAAGGGGAGGGAGGCCTTTGCTTTGCAGTGGGACACTCCGGGCTAATATAATAATAATAATATTGTATTAAGGTCGAGTCGACGACATCACGCCTTAGCTAGCTAGCTGTAGAGGTAGTTCTAGTAATCTCCCACCATCCAATAGTAACAGACCTCAAAGTGAATTGATCCTTCCGCCGTATAGCTACAAACAATAGTGGGTAATTTCCGACCAAGCAGCCTGTATTGTTCCGCCGGACATTCTCTTCACTTTCAATGAATTCACTCATGCGGTGCCTATCTTCACTTGTGACTGAAGTTAAATAGGTTTGTAACCTATTCAACGGTTGCAATAATAATAAATAGTTGTAATTATGTTAATTGTTAATAAACAAAGATAATTACAACTAATATTATACTTAAATCATAAAAATGTACAATTGAAAGTTGATCTACAATTAGTCAATTATATGCAGTCTAATGTTAACAATCTAGATGTAGCACAACTAGGCTTGTTTCCACTAAGAATAAATCGGATGGCTTAGAGTTCCTAATGATTAACCATGATAAACAAAAAAAAACAACTTTTTATTAAAATATTAAAAGATTAATAATATTTTTGGCAAAATCAAATCGACAAAATGAGGCCATCACTTGATATTAAACAACAATCAGAGAAGCATGGTAGCGTGACATCACACCTTGCAAAACGCCATGTTGTAGCTGTCATTTTTGTATAAAGTGAACATGTTGTTTCGCGAGGTGTGACGTCATTCAAGACGCCATGACAGTTTTGGCCTTTTTCGCGGTCAATTTCAAGTTCATTAGCTTCCCGTCATTATAAAAAGTACATAAATGACACTTACATGCGTTTTCATAATGTCAAAAAAAAACAACCAGTCTGAAAATACGGCGCTTATAAACGCCAAAAGACCCCTTTAATTTATTCATTTTTGTAAGTTTTAAGCAAAAAACTTTTTCATAGGGAAGGTACCAATACCAGAACGATAAGACTATGTTGAGTACTACCCTCCGAGTTCTATTATGGTAGCAGCTAAGTCTATAGGAGCTCTACCCATTAGATATCTGATTAACTCAGGATCCATGTTAACTTCACGCAGATAATCTTGATTCAGGCCTAAATCAGACGTACGGGTCCCGCATTTCAAAGCTAGATAAACCTCGAGATAAGCATGTCTTAGCATGGTTTTAACTCATTGAACGTAGAGGATTACACGTATAGCGCTGTATTGGTAAGAAACATCCGTAGACCGCAACCTTCCGGGAGGTTGCCATAAAGAAGATTTTAAAGCAATTTTTTTAACGAACCTCCTTATTTCATTGGTGAAATTCGATATTTGAATTTATTTTGTGTTGTTCGTGGTATTTTTTTGTTCGGCTCTATTCTATTTTTGATTTATTACGAGTATACACAATAATGAAAACAAGAGTTTAATGAAAATATTTGAAGATTTTAATTTAGACATCAAAACTTTTCAGAACATACATAAGTACATAGGTAAGTAGTTATTTAATCTAAAGTACAGTGATTTTTTTATTTGACGACCGATGAGGCGCGGTGAGCGAAGGTCCGCCTGCGACGCAGGAGGTTGCGGGTTCGATTCCCGCCTCAGAACAATTATGTGTACGATCTGCAGATATTTTTTCCGGGTGTTCTGGTCGTTTTCTATGTATAATAAAAAATATCTATCTATGGATTGTATTGTATTATGTATATCGGTTATCTAGTACCCATAGCAAGCTTTGCCATGGGGCTAGATAATGCTGTGTGGATTGTCCAGCATTATTTATTTATTATTTATTAGTTATGGTTTTATTTTGTAATTATTTTTGTTTTTGTATAAAGTTCCTAGCTATTTTCATTTTACCGAAATATTGTAGTGTTCATAATGTTAATTTTTTTCGAAAAATACTTCAAAAGTAACAGTGAGCTAATAAAGAACGCCACTAACTTTACCTAAAGAATATGCCAACGGATCATTTTAATATTGCCCACAAAATAATCATTTAAAAACTAATAAATCAAAATCGTACCGCACCTGCTCCCGCAAAGTATCGACTATCGACGTTTTGGATATAATTTGATAAATTAATTCACTTTCTCAAATGCCAATTGAATTACGAATTACCCCAATTGATTGATTACGCTCCGCCAGACCTTAATTATCTATTGAAAACTAATCCTTATTTTAAGGAGATAAAGAATTATGTAATGCGGTAAATTCTGATAGAGAATGAATCGGACCTGCGAATTGATAAGGGCTTTATTTTTCAATAATCAGACAATTTTTAACGAAGGAATATATTTTTTCAATTAGGTATTCTTCAGCTATTGACATTTTCCATCCACGGTTGTCTGGTAGAGATCGCTCTTGAGCGATAAGACCGCCAAATTGTCACATATTTTGTATTTTATTCTGCCTTGTTTGATTTATTTTTAAGTGTGTAATAAAATAATTATTTATCTATCTATTTGTAATTTTTTTTGCGATATTATTTAAGTTCTTAGAGATCACCCCGAGTGCTACCGCTCGCTTTCTTGATTGTATTATAATGCGTAAGCCCTAGAGCTTACGCATTATAATATCAAAAACGATTAGATTGAATTAGATTAGTAAGGATGTCGGAAATCATACTAACATTCATGCGCCACGTGGACCACAATAGGTAGGTAGGTAAGATCCTACTAATATTATAAACGCGAAAGTTTGTGAGGATGTATGTAAGTACGTTTGTTGCTCTTTTACGCAAAAACTACTGAATGGAATTTGATGAAACTTCACAATACATAGGCTACAATTCATAAAGATATATTGTATATTATCAAACATATCTATCACCACGCGGGTGAAACCGCGGGGCGCAGTAGTATTTAAATTTTTTGATACTTATATTCACGTGTTGCAAATCAGTTTCTGCTCCACGTGAGAAGCTGGGGCGGGTTGCTAGTACATCATACAAGTATTATTAAATAAATTCTGCCAGCGGCTTCACACGCTTCATTTCTATGGAAACGTTTCAAGGTTATATCTATCCTATGGGAACTACTTATGGGATAAAAAGTAGCCTATGTTTAATTACAAGCTTAGAGCTACATCTATGCAATTTAATTTTAGCCCGATCGGGTTCAGGCGTTATGGCGTGAAGAGGTAACAAACGTCCATAGTGTGATGTAATGCAAAAATTTTGATGTTCGGATGTTTGTTACTGTTCACGCTAAAACGAAAGAATTAACAAACCGATCGGACCTAAATAAATTTAGTATAGAGGTAGTATAGAGGCCTACTACTACTACTTTTTATCCAGAAATTACAAATGCAAAGCGAATAATAATGTATAGAATGAAAAATATCATTATACGTTTATGAAAAAGGTGGGTTTTCTAGTTGCAGGAAAACAGTTTTTTTAATGAAAGTTCGAAGTTTAGCAATGCATAACGAGTGTTTAATGCGGCTGGCAACAGCTGGACGTTTTAATTAAAACATCGAAAAGTTTCTATCGTGGATAGAAAGTTTATTTCGAATTTTATTTAAAACTATTTGCGATCTGAGAAACAAGATTGTTCCTACTTGTAAACAATGTTTTGAATTAATTGTTAATTCCACGAAAATACTGCTTTTTTCTGTTACCAAATTTAATCCAAATCCGTTCAGCTGTTTGAGCGTGAACGAGTAACGTTAGGTACTAAGGTATATAACTGAATTTAATGCTTTACGCAAAAGTAGTTTAAGTGGGCATTTTTTAAACATCTTAAAAAAGGCCCGCTTAAACTACTTTTGCCTCACCTACCTTCGTGCCTCTTTTTCCATTCGCCCCTGTAAGAACAAAAAAATTAGTAGCCAAAATGTTTTTAAAATTTTGTTTTTTGCTCTTCCTGTAAAGTAGGGTTTTGGTTTTTACGACCTTTCTACCCCAAGGTAGCGATATTTATCATCATCATCATCATTAGCCTACATTAGTCCGCTGCTGGACATAGGCCTCTTTATATTTATACATATATCTTTTTCTTTATTTTATTCAGAAGGCTATTAATGATAGGAACCTTAAAAACTTATTCTTTATACAGAGTTTGAAGACAAAATGTGAAGCCTCGACGATGGAAGAGGACTGCCGTAACTGCAGCTTATTTGAGCTGAGCAACACAAGCCTTGCCTTTGGGAACCTAACCAGAAATGTCACCATTATCGATAAGTTTTATTTCTATCGGGTAAGTGAATAATATGACATTGGGTCGAAGACATCCCTCCGGACGACCATGATCACTTTCTAACTTGACCACTTTCAAAGGTGACCACTTCCAAAATCGTCTTGTTCTTTTCATATTTGAATAAATAACTTAATTTAATGCTATTCTTTTACGTCAAAGTATATTTTAAGTGGGCGTTTTATTAAGATATTACTTTAATGCATCTTGTTCCATCATCATCATCATCATCAGCGTATATTAGTCCACTGCTTGACATAGGCCTCCCCCAATGAGCGCCATAGCGCCCTGTCTTCGGCTTGACGCATCCAGCATCTACCTGCAGTCTTTCGCAGGTCGTCATCACACCTGGTCGGAGGGCGTCCTACACTACGTTTACGTTTTTTCTTGTTCCATGCGATAAAATAATCCAAAAGCCGAAAAAAAAACATCAGAAAATCCGCGGGAATTGCTTCTGCTTTTGAAATTTATGTCTTCCCATAATGCCAATGTTAGTCACATGGTGCTTTAAATTAATTGCGAAAGACGATGTCTCTCTTCCAGTAAAATATGGGTCTAGACAAAACTACTCCCCGTATTTTAATCTTGATTTGAAATTGAATTTATTTGAGGGAAAGATTTTAGGTTGCGCGAATAAGATCAAAGAATTTGATAAAAAGATTGGAAGGAATTACAGATCCTAATACTTCGGAACATTGTAAAGGGCTTGTTCCTTTAGACACCACTTTTCATCAGGTGAGATTGTGATCAAACGAACATCGATATTAATAACTTTATTAATTGTATGTGTGTTTTTTATGTGTCAAATAAATGATTTACTTTCTTACTTACTATTTAGTTTCTTAGTTTTTTTAAACTTATATACCTTTTTGTAAACGAAAAAGGTCTAAAATAATGAAAAGATTAAAATATATTATTACATACATAAGAACAAACAGATATTACAGAACCCAGAAACGATTTTTGATTTTGAAAACAAATTCATCATTATGTTTGTCTCTCGTCCCGCTCTAGAGCTCTAATTTGCATCATTTAAGGGGCCTCCGAGGGACAAATTCTTCGTACAAACGTAATACCAAAATTATTTCTAATTCAAGCATATTTCCACTATAATATTGCATTATTTGTATTAAAATAGTATTTATCTAGGTTCCCAAATAGTTTTTTTTTTTTCAAAATACTTACCTAAAATAAAATGAAAGCCAATCTAATTTTGCACATTTTTATGCGGAAATGGACAAGTTTTCTTGCTATTTGTTTCGTATTAAAAACATATATAATCTTACGTTTTATTATTATTAAGGAACATAGCTTATGTTGTCTAGTTACAGAATAACAATACTTTGTGAAGAATACAAAAAGTTTTCAGTCATAATTTTTGGTATTACGGAACAAACCAAATTTTGAACGGCTATTATTGCTATCGCGCACGCATGGGGCGCGGCGCAAGGGTTAAACAGGGACAGCGATATTCGGAGCGATTTTTGCAAGCGAGGGTCGCCGGACCCTTAAGCTACACGTGAACAATAATTATACGAAGTTGAAGTTTGTTTTGATGTTTCAACACATCAATTTACTCATACGGTCTTATCTGTTTTTTTTTAAAGTTATTTAGAACGGGATATTTACCATGATTTGATTTTTGAGTTATCCAATATTTCGTTCCATAATAATGAAGCGGTAACTTTCGTAGCATAAGACAAAAAATGAGGGTAGATCGGTATGTCTGCCCATAAAAACATACTCGCAGTGCCTGATAATGTTGTTGTTCCATGATAATGGCGCATGAAACTGTGCCGAAATATTGGGAAATTTAAAAATCAAATCATGGTAAATATCCCGTTTTAAATGACTTTAATGTTAATAAGTTTTCATTCATATATGTTTTTGCCTCATCTTGGATCCAAGCACCGTTTACTGAGCTTCGTGAAAAAAAACATTCAAGAAAAAGAAGGTCCAAGATGTTTATGTACTGTTACTTTCGCAGTCGACCCAACTGGCCATATTATGGGTGCTCCTGGTGGCAATTGTCGCCGGCAACGCTACCGTTGTGCTCGCGTTACTGTTGACGAAGAAAAGGAAGAGTCGGATGAACTTTTTCATCATGCAGCTGGCGATAGCAGGTACATCAATTTATTTACAGCGAAAATTATTCACAACTGAGTTCAGTTTGACGATAGTATCGTATCCGTAATCTACTCTTGAACTTGCAACTAACTCGCGGATGATGTGTAGCTTGTATTTGTACAAGACTCACGACTTATAGACTGGACGTTAAATGATTTTCACTTTAGCTTTAAAGATATCTGTGGAATCTGGGAACAGTACAGTAAAGACCTAATATATTGTACAATAGCTACCACCGTCTCCGCCACCACTGGTGGCAATTTGAACAGTAATCTATTGAGACAATAACATCTTTGGGAGTTCAAAGTCCTGTATTTATGTTAGTTATGTAGAGGGTATTTGTACCAATATAAATAAATAAAATATAAGTCTCATAAGTCAATTTAGATATCCACATATTATAATCACGCAAAAAATAGTGTATTAGTCAGTATTTATATGGTTGATTACACGATTGACACTGAATGTATCAGTCATTCGGCCTAGCCGTGCGAATGATTGATACATTCAGTGGTAGCATGGCCCAAATAAATCTATAAGTTTTGTAATCTACTGTGGTAGGTTAATTATGAAACATATTTCAAACCATAGATTTTAGAACATAAACTGTGAGAACATAAGTCAAAGACAAGCAGAGTGATTATGTACTATCAGGTTCTGTTTACATAACTACAATATTTCACTTCAAATAGGTCAATATTGAGTGCTATTTCTTTAGCAGTTACGTTCAATTTATTCTCTCAACACGATTCTTGAAAGGATGAACGCTACTAATGAAATTTACTTACAGATTTACTGGTTGGACTGATCAGCGTACTACCGGATTTGATACAACGAATAACCATCACATGGCTCGCTGGATCCATTACTTGCAAGATGATGAAGTATTTACAAGTAATTTCATATTATTTTTACGAAATTGTAATTTTTTAGACAGCCCTTATTGATTCCGGGAAGATTTTCGCATATGCGGAGATGAGAACAATGGTATGGTATCAAATAGAAGGACATATCGACGTGAATTCGAGATTCAATTGTTTCGACGCGGCCGTGCCTAAGAATTTTTAAATTGCCTAACTGAAGTTTTCCTAATAAGTAGGCTTGTTATATACCCACTTATAAAGGTTTCGGTTGCCATTCGGCATAAAACTCGAATGCAATAAGTTTGTTATTTCAGGGTGTCGTGACGTATTCATCGACGTACGTCTTGGTGGCTCTCAGCGTGGACCGATGTGATGCCATCACTCATCCCATGAACTTTACTGGCAGTTGTAAGTATTCTTATACGTAAAAGGCTTTTGAATAGAAGGATGTATCCACGACAAAAAATACCTGATAAGCACAGGTAAACAATAGCATATATGGCCTGTACTGAACGTTTGCCTGTAGGCCAAGCACGAGGGTCTTCAGGTAGAATATAGAAAAATTACCTACATCCCGTCATAGATTGAATACGTAAAATATTTGAAGCTCTAAGAACTAAATAATATCCCAAAAATGTTCGGTATCGGCGGGACTTAAATTACCCCGAGTGCGAGAGCTTACGCACTATAATTTTTATTACATTATTATTATAGTGCGTAAGCTCGCTATTTTAAATTCATTCCTTCAATTTCAGTAATTTACGCAATGTATGACGATGCGATGTTATTTTTGTATATTCTACTCTAGATAATATCTGTGCTTCGGCTAATGTTTTTAAAAATTTATCTATAAAAACTATCGTGCTTTGATGAATTCATAAATTATGTAAACGGGTTAACTACGAACTTTTAAAAATTATAAACAAGGGACATTTAAAAATTGTCAAAGATATTTCTGTGTATAATATGAAAAAATAAAAACATAACCCTTCTTGCGCAGTCGGTTAAAAAGAATACACTCTTGTTTTATTCACCAATTTTTTTTAAAGTTTTTTCAGAAGTTAGTATTAAGTTTGTGGTCTTTAATATGATTGTTACATTCACGCTTCGCAAAAAATTGGTAGGTTTACTCGTAGATATTAAAATCAGTAAAGTGAAAGAAATCTCCCGAGACCTTCTCCCCAGCTATAAGTACTTACGTATAGAAGCTTTATACGTCAACGAAGAAAAGGTCACCGAAGGATTATTTTTAAACTACATACATTATGTTTTAAAATAACAATAGGTCAATGTTTAGATTCACTGACCTTTACCCTGCAAAAACACAATTTCAGTTTCACTATTCACGGCAACAACCTATTTACAGGCCAATAAAAATTTAGGACCTTACAGATCCGAAACCCGTTGCCATTTTACTAAATTGATATTACGAGTATTTCTACCAAGATAACGGCAAATTAATACTCAGAAACTCCCTCCCTTCTATTAAGTAGGTATAATTGAAATTATCATTGTCTGACCGCTTGATAATTCTGAATAAAAATGTCGATAATGAGAAAATGTAGAAATGACAAGCAGCTTTTATTAAATTTTTTCTTTGATAAATTCTGCAAATGGTTCCTTTGAAACATATAAACAGTTACTTTTAAAAAGTTGAATAGCATTAACATTTTCAAAGGCACGGTTAAGGTTGTATCTGATCCGAGCTAATGTTTTATTATTACATTATTATCGACACAAATCTATTTGTTTGAGAATGATGGAGGCTGGGTATATAAAACTGTGAATAATATATTTGGTCTTTGACTGCACTAACATTCGAATATATACATTCAACACCGCCATTCGTAAGTTCGTTTAATATTCCTGAATGAGGTAGAGGGCACTATAAATTAATTAAATGTCGCGGTCATATATTTCTGTTTACTTCGCAGGGAGGCGAGCGCGCGCTCTAATACTCGGCGCTTGGCTACTGAGCTTCCTGTTTTGTGTCCCGATGCTGTTCCTGTTTTCAGAAGCCAACGTAGAAGGTATGTTAATAGTTTCGGAACTCGTTTATGAACAGAATAGATAGGATACTGCGGAAATTCCTACTAAAATTTTATCGAGTTAAAATCAAAAAGTTGGCTTGTGTACTCTGCGGAACCATACTGTTCCAACTATGAATTAAATTTTGAGAACAGCCGCGTACAAAAGCTATAACTAGCATTTAGACATAGACTAGGAATTACTTTGAGTACTAGCTAGTTATGAAAAAGATTTTAATCCTTCTGTAATAGTTGTACCATTTGTAAGCGTTGTAGGTGGATACATTATGTAATTAACTTTCAGGACAAAGACTTCGCTGGTTATTTTACTTTTCCTCTAGTTATAGTTTCTAACCAAAATATGTATGTATATCTACCCAACTATTGTAGAATATAAGCCTTTCCCTAAAGCACAAAGATCAAAGAGAATAAATAAATCGCTCGATTGGTCGGTATCAACGACGCAGTACTTTACTATCTATAACAAAGGACAATTCATGCTTCAACGATGGCATCAAACGATACCTACCCTATTATACTTTGATTATACTCTGTACCCCTTCATTAGCTAGAGACTATCCGAGACAGTATAATGTGAAATTGTAAATCGTGCAACATGTTCAGACATCATTTAGTCTGGCCACTACAAGGGTGAATGAGAAAACCTAATTGGTACTTGTGATATCGCGTTTCCCCCGAGTTTACTTAGATCGTGAGCACTAATAGAAAATCTGAAGGAAAATAATATGAGACAGGGGTTGATTCTTGAATATTTTAATTAATTTCTTTGATATATTATAAAATACATTATATAGATATATATTTTTATTATACTTAAGAAAACTACCAGAACACCCGGAAGAGATATCTGCAGATCGTACAAACAATTATCCCAAGGCGGGAATCGAACTGGCAACCTCCTGTGCCGCAGGCGGATCTGCGCACACCGCGCTACAGAGATCGTTATATTGTTTCAACCTTTATACAAATCTTCAAACTCCAACGTATTCTAGGAGTAACACAATGCTGGTCCGGCATCAGCAAGCTGCAATGGCGGATATGGATGACGAGCGTGTTTTTGACACTGTTCGTTGCACCAGCGGTCACCATATCTGCTTGCTACGGCGTCATAGTGGTCACCATTCGGCATAAGAGCAATCGACTCGGCAGGCGAGCCACCGCTACAAGGCAATGTAAGTATATTCAAGTATATAAACACTTGACCCGAGAGCTAGTAGCTCGAGTATCTGGCGCAGCGCATCAGCATGCCATGCATACAGCGATAAAATTGAATTGAGTTTTTTATGTATGTACGCTGATTATTCCGTCGTTTACGGATTCTCATTTTAATGATGTTTTTGCTATTGTAGGTATACATAGACCTAATCCCGAGATGATCCCATAAAAATATTTATTCCCGAGGGATTCCTTAATAGCGTCTCGTACCCGCGCTTGTAGGCTTTCCATCATCCTAGGACATAGTATCACAAAACGTATGAGCATAAATAACGCATTACAACACGCGGAGGTACCATTCGTCATAATAAATTAAAAATACGTGGAACGTGTTCATTCAAGGCACGTAGGTGTTGCCTGGTCTTATCACTTATGGAACAGCAGAATTTGAAACTCACACACCCAATATTGTCAAATGGACAAATAACGAATTGTGTCCGCCCGAAATAACAAATTAGGTACTTTAATAAATAATATTTAATTGATTTTATTATAATTAAAAATAATTTTAATAATAATAAAATCAAATTATAATTTATTGCTCATACTTTTCTTAAAATAGAATTATAATTAAAAATAATTTTAATAATAATAAAATCAAATTATAATTTATTGCTCATACTTTTCTTAAAATAGAATTATAATTATACACAAATTATAATTATACACAAAAATAAATAAATTTTATTTAAAAAAAGTAGATTCAGCACTGTGCTGCACGCTAGGAACATGCGGCGCTGATTTTAAATATACCCTCGTCGAATTTCGATAGAGAGTTTTTTTAAATTAAAGATGACTAATAAATAATGACTTTAATAGTTCGTAAAATTGTATACGAGTAAAACAACAAAATAAAATGAAACACAAGTACCCAACGTTCCAGTTTTCAATAACAACGAATAACATTCCACGTTTCCAAAAAACAAAGCATACAATAGCTGACTCATAAATAATTCTCCAACAATCAGACTTAGGAAATGATTATTCTTATAGCAGGATATCAGCACTTCCCTTTCATCAAAAATAATGGGGCGAACATCCCACACGCTGACAAATAAGGTTATATTGATGTCCCAAAAAACTAGCTTTGCCTATCGCAACTGGGACAGCCAAATAAACGTTCAGTTGGTTCACCTTGTACCCTAATCTGCCTTAATGTTATTAATCTCTCGATTATCACAAAATGATAAAAAGCACTCGTATGTACTCTCTTAGTACATACGAGTGCTATTTATGATTTTTTTTTAGCTATTTGTAGCTTAGCTGTTTGTTCAGATCCGGTTTTCATCCAAATGAGGCGTGGCAAAGATGTGAAGCATCATGATTGACATCATGGTGATGTCAATAACTCGCCTCTTGAGTAAAAGCGAAAATTTCCCATTACGATATAATTATGTAAATGAGATTCTATTGGCTTTTTTACACAATTTTTACCTTCCTCCCTTTTTTGATGGAACCGGGTGCGAGATCCTAAAAGTTGCGTTGATCTGCATCTAAAACTGGACTCCCACAATGAGCGCATGCCCTGTCCAAAATTCATGGATGGGAAGAGAAGATTTTTTGTCCTGCAGTGGGAGAGCGTTGCCGTATTTCTATGAGCTGTGCGTGTAACCTAGAAATCGGCACAAATTAAGGGATACGTGAGGCGAGTAATGACCAGGGACCTATGAAATATGAACTGGAAATCCTGTAGGGACAAACGAATGTTCGGATTAGGGTGGGATGTGTACCGAGTATACTGCTTTTGTTTGTCAGTTAAACGTGTGCCTCTCATGTAATATGCCCCTTGTGGGATTAGCTTGGACGTGTTTGCTGTCCACCGGTAGGGATTTTAGAATGACAATGTAGAGCCTATAAACACTAGCAGAGGTACGATTTTAACAAAAGAATATCTGAAAGTAAAATCTTTTAAAACTATACTATAGGTACACGTTATGCAGTAGTCTGCACATTTAGACTTTTATATTAAGATTTAAAAAAAGTTAAATCATGTCGGACCATAAAAACCGAGTCAAGATTTTTATAGAGCAAAGGTAAGATTTTAATAATCTATAATATGGGAGTCAATTATTTTTAAACCATATACGTTTCAGCAGAGTCTGCTCTTAAGTATTTTTAATTAAGATTACAGGAGAGAAGTGGAAAACAATAATTGTGATGTAAAACATGGTTAGGATTATGACCATGTTTAACTGGTCGACTCGGATAGCGCCAGATTTTGTTTGTATGATCCTGTTCTTCAATTAAGTTTTTTTATTATTCTGATGTAGATACTCGTAAATAGAAGCGCTACTTCAATATTCAGATTCCTTTGGTAGAAAGCTCTTCCGGCTTGAATTTATAAGACAACAAAATAAAAAAACAATTAGGTTCAGTATGCTAAAAGCGCAAACAAAGACGGCTACGTAATTAGTTTTAACGATTATTGCGTTCCTCTAGACCCGTGAAAGGGCTTTAATTGAATCCCGGAAAAAATGTACACAATTTTTAACCTCGGAGGGTTTTGTTAAGAAGATTAGCGCATGCACTGCCCAATCACTGATGTACAACCCGAAGGGGCTCGTTTTTCGTGTCTAGGGATGTGCAGACGGGCATGTCCGTCATAGGCATTCGTGTGTTAACACGATCACGTCCATCGACGACGTAAAGGTGGCTCAAGACCGCTATTTGTGGCGCCGACGCCACAAATAGCGGTCCTGAGCCACCTTTACGGTTTGGGTAGTCTGTGTTCAGCAGCGAACGTTTGAGGGCTGATAATGATGATTATTACTATGTAAATTAGTTCCCAGATCGAATAGATTTACGAAAATTGCTCAAATAGGTTTGAACTATGTCATCAAAAACAAAAGGATTCTCATCCTATCATGGTATCTATGGCTATGAACTTTTTTTTGTTACAGACAGCGATGATATGGACAACAGGCGAGTAAGCAGCAGAGGAATCATTCCAAAGGCGAAAATCAAGACCGTTAAGATGACTTTCGTCATAGTTTTTGGTGAGTTCATAATAAAATTATCTACCTACCTAACAAGAACCACTACGAACTACAACACTTATAATACGCTACGCTGTTATTTTCCGACAGTAACATCAAAGTATTAACATTTCGATCGTTATTCGACCTTCCAAATTGATACCGATAGATTGGGTAAATTAATAATAATATTTAAGTAAGTGTTAAAAGCTTTTCAGCGTTGTAGGAAAAGCAAAAAAGTAAACACAGCAAGTCACGCTAGTCGGTACAGTACGCGCCTTTAAGTTTGCACGATTTCAACTGGCTCTTAGGAATAGAAGATAAATAAATAAATATTGCTGGACAATCCACATCGCATCATCTTAACTATAAAAAACATAGTTTGTGTTACATATGCGTACTATTAATACATCGATTTGGAATTCATGTATGAGATTTATGAATGAAAACAAAAACTGATAACAATAACAGAAAATAACAAAGTATCAGCAGTTTTATCACTAAAAACTAACTATGTATAGAAAAAATATCCAGGTTTTGATTAGCATTTTATTTTAGCCAAGGAAGGTGAGAAAGCCTTCACCTGCGTAGAAAAGAAAAATTTAATTCGTTCGCGGTTTGAAAGAAGTTTAGGCTCTAAAGTCGGTCTCTAAGCTCGGGATTTAATATCGTTCAACAAAAAATCGTTCAACCTAATTGTTGAACAAATAACTTTTGATTGAAAGAAAAACGATGACGTGCTGATTAAAGAATAGGTCGTGGGTGCATGACGCGCTTTGTTTTAACTGTTTGACGTCGCGTGATATTTGCATAAATAAAACATGCTTTGGTTCAACCTTTTGTAGAAGGTTAACTGATTATTTTATCACGTTTTATACCTTTTAATACTTATCTGATAATGAAAGAAAGACTGACTAGTTTCGCACGCGTTGTTTCAATAGAAACGTTCAAAGGCAATTTATAGGTATTTGCCAATGAAACTGATTTATGGGATAAAACGTAGTCTATGTTTAATTTAAAGTCATCTGTGCAATAATATAATTTTAGCACGATTCAGTCCGTAGCTTTGGCGCGAAGAAGTAACAAACATCCATCCATCCAAACTTTCGCATTTTAATATTAATGTGAAACAGTACCTACCCTAAATGTGTAGGTGGGATATATGAAGTAAGTCAGGGCGTATTTATATGCTATTCATCATCATCATCAGCCTATATCAGTCCACTGCTGGACATAGGCCTCCCCCAATGAGCGCCATAGCGCCCTGTCTTCAGCTTGCCGCATCCAGCATCTACCTGCAGTCTTTCGCAAGTCGTCATCCCACCTGGTCGGAGGGCGTCCTACACTACGTTTGCCGAGTCGCGGTCTCCACTCAAGAACACGTTTGCCCCAGCGGCCGTCGGTTCTTCGCGAAATATGGCCGGCCCACTGCCACTTCAGCTTGCTAATTCTTTGAGCTATGTCGATAACCTTGGTTCTCTGTCGGATGTATTCGTTACGAATCCTATCCTTCAGAGAAACTCCGAGCATAGCTCTTTCCATAGCTCGCTGAGCGACTTTGAACTGGTGGACCAGCCCTATCGTGAGTGTCCACGTCTCAGCTCCGTAGGTCATAACGGGTAGGACGCACTGGTTGAAAACTTTCGTTTTCAAGCATTGCGGTATGGATGACGAGAAGACTCGACGTAGTTTCCCAAATGCTGCCCAGCCCAGCTGGATCCTCCTTTTGGCCTCCTTCTCGAAACTGTTTTTACCCAATTGCAGAATCTGCCCAAGGTAAGTGTACTCGGAAACAGTTTCGAGAAGGTGACCATGTACGACTACCGGCCTTGGATCAATGTGACCATTGATCATGACTTTGGTTTTATCCAAATTCATGCCAAGACCGATACATCGGGAGGCTGAAGCTAGGCCGTCCAGCATCCGGTTCAGTTCCTCAAGCGACTCCGCCATTAAGACTATGTCATCAGCGAATCGCAGGTGTGAGATGTACTCGCCGTTTATGTTGATGCCCTTTCCTTTCCAGTCCAGCAACCCAAACATATCCTCCAATGCGCAAGTGAACAGTTTCGGGGATATGACATCCCCCTGCCTCACTCCTCTACGCAATTGGATGGGATTAGACTGCTGGCCCTGTACTTGGACACTCATGGTGGCGGCCTCGTAGAGACATCTCAGCACCTCGATATAACGATAGTCTACTTGGCATCGCTGTAAGGAATCCAGAACAGCCCAGGTTTCGATGGAGTCAAATGCCTTCTCATAGTCCACAAAAGCCAGACACAGGGGCTGATTATACTCTTCGGACTTCTGTATAATCTGCCTCACTGTGTGTATGTGGTCTATGGTGCCATATCCTCCGCGGAACCCAGCCTGTTCCGGTGACTGGAACTCGTCGAGTCTCCTGGCGAGACGGTTCGTGACTACCCGTGAGAACAGCTTATAGACGTGGCTCAAGAGTGAAATGGGTCTGTAATTTTTAAGAAGGGTTTTATCTCCCTTCTTAAAAAAGAGCACCACCAAACTCCCGCTCCACGCCTTTGGAGTTCTCCCACTGTGAAGGACGGTGTTAAAGAGGTTCTGCAGCTCCTGTATTACAGGAGCTCCTCCGGCTTTAAGAAGCTCTGAAGTAATTCCGTCCTCACCGGGGGCTTTTCCATTTTTAAGCTGCCTTAGAGCTAACACGATCTCGTCTTGACTGATGTCAGGCAGTTCGTCGGTATAGTGGCGTGTCAGGGTGGCTCTGGAATCTCGGTCATCTCGTCGGTAACGAGGGGCATGTGCAGCGTATAATCGGCCATAGAAATCCTCTATCTCGGCGGATATCTCCGGCTTTGACAATACGGTCCTCCCGTCGTGCGTTTTAAGCTTTGTCAGGTGGCTCCTGCCAAGCTGCTGAGTGAATACTTTGGACCCTCGGTTTCGCTCTATCGCCTCTTGAATGAGGCGCGTGTTGAAGCTCCGAAGGTCGTGCCGTACCATCTTCGCAATCCGCTTGTTTAGGTCTGACCTCTCTGACAAAGTCGCTTGGGTGGTCTCCCGTCTTTTTGTCATCAGCACAAGAGTCTCATCCGAGAGTTTGGACTTCTTACCAGTACGCTGCTTTCGACAGAATTTGATGCCCTCGTCCCTCAACGTTTCAACCAGATTGTGTAGGGTCTCGTCAGCGTCATCAGTGGGTTCCAAGGCAACAAATCTATTCCCAAGAAGCTGCTGAAACTTCTCGGTGCCCGCCATGATTTGGATTGGGTCAGGTCGGAGCGTGGACTTCATCAGACGGTTTCTTTCAAGCTTCAAGTTGATATTCAGAGAGCCTCGGAGGAGTCGGTGATCAGATCCGGTATTGAACCTGTTGATCACAGAGACATCTCTGAATATGTGCTTGCTATCCGTCATGATGAAGTCAATCTCATTTTTAGTCACAGTGTCGGGGCTTTGCCATGTCCACCTCCTTTGAGGCTGTTTCTTAAAGAAAGAGTTCATTAAGAACAGCCCCTCCTTCTCAAGGAAGTTGACAAGCATTTGCCCCCTGTGATTCCTGACTCCATAACCATGCGGGCCTATTCGGGATTTGTTGCCAGTCTGGGTTCCCACCTTGCCGTTAAAGTCCCCCATAACAACGTTGAAGTGGGCCTTAGTGGTGTTATGTAAGGCTTTGGATATGTCTTCATACATATCCTCCACTTCATCATCCAAGTGTGCCGAGGTCGGTGCGTAAACCTGAATTACCTTCATGCTGTACCGTTCGGACAGCCGAAGGATCAGGTACGCTACCCTGGTCGACACACTGGAGATTTCTTGGACGTTGTTAGAGAGGGCCTTATTGACGAGGAAGCCTACGCCACCCTGGGATGTTTTATCACCCTCGCGAAAGTAGAGAAGATGGCCCGAGTCTAAGGTCACGGTGTCCTCCCCCTCTCTACGGACTTCACATAACCCCAGAACATGCCATTTAATGTTCTCTAACTCCACTTCCAACTGCGCTAGATGGTGGTCAAGCCTCAGAGTGCGTCCGTTCAACGTAGCCAGGGTCAAATTTTTTACTGAGTGGCAGCCTAGTGTAGCCCGGGGATTCTTAGCACCCCCTGCCCCGCCGTTACCGTGGCCGCTGCCATGGCCAGGAATAGCGAGGCGGCCGGGAACTAGGGGCCACTTTTTCTTGGCGTGTCTACTCATATGGGGGGGGAATGCCCATAATCCCCACGCTGGGCATGCGGGTTGGGGATCGCAGTGCAATTTAGTGTGCTGCAAGGGACGCTGCTGCCCGCCCCCCGGTGTATGTCCCTTAGTCGCCTCCTACGACACCCACGGGCAGAGTTGGGGTGGTGCTATTCTATCTAGGCCGACACCACACAGCCATATTATATGCTATTATAGGTCACTAATAATACTCTGGAAACCAAGAATATGTGTGCCAAATAATATTTTGCTAGCTATCCAACCCATAAATAAAGATTAAGAATATTTATAGCACAAGTTTGATTATTCTGGAGCTATAAATCAGTGTAATGATTGATTACATACCACTGCCAACAAATCACTCGCCATAGTCGCCATACAACCGCAAAAAGGTGCCAAAATACTGACAACAATGTTCTCCTTAACCATTCACTCGCGTTTAGAGTAATCTTGACATCTTGCCAGGGATCGATCCCTCTATCTTATTAGAATATGCAGAAGATCTGGCCGATGACGGAGAATAGTTTAGGTAATAGGTAGTAGGTACTCAGTAGTTTGTAATAGTTTAGGTAATAGGTAGTAGGTACTCAGTAGTTTGTAAGCCGCACATGGTTATCCACATTCCTTATGGAGGTGGCCATGCAATGTCATGTGGCAAACGTTATTGTTATATATTTTTTGTTAATTTTATGTATTTTGCCATGTTTATATTATAAAGAATTGATCTCATATGGGAGTGACATAGTCACTTTGTGAAAAAACTCCATCAATAAATAAAGATATAAATAAATAGAAGACCTGGCAAGCGGGTATGTAATACGTAATTGGACCTACCGTAGTTACCTACTTTCACCTGCCTATACTCAGTCTCACAATCAAAGATAAAACCTTAGAGAAAGTATGATACCCATTGAATTTAAATTCGAGAACGGACCAGAGACGAATGGAAGAATAAACTTTCAAAATTAAAAATTGTTCTGAACTTCTAGTTGCGATTTGTTCCCATGACAGGCGTAAAATACTTTCAACAAAAATATATTTTGTTACTTATAATAAAATAATAAAAAAAAACATTTATTTCAGACCATAGAAAAGTAACAGATCTTATTTAACGTATTCTACGGTCCATAGTAATATATACCTTAAAACTAGCATACATAAAATATAAAGAAAATACTAAATTAATAACACGCTTATTATGATAATGTATCACTTTTGTTTACAAAAAAATCTAGGATACCTTGATGCATGTAGGTACCTACAAAAGGTAAACATTTTTAACGGATGAAAATCTGGTAATAATTTTAAAGGTTGTGATATTTTATGTCTAAACAATATAATATATGAAAATCACATGTAACAATTTTGTCCGAAATAGCAGTTTTGTTGATCTTTAGCCATAGCTACGTTAGGAGAATATGTGAGGTTCGTAGAGATCTTATGGAAATATTGTGAGGAAATGTTTATTGGGAATCGAATGGGAAAGCTTGTTATTTATTATAAAACTTCTTGTGCGCGATGTTATTTGTAGACCTAATATTGTATTTTACTCATGCTTATTGATTAATTTTAAGTAATATTGAGTATGAACAGCACAAAATTAATGTCTACGAGTATATATATAGATACATATTTATTTAATTACTTTTAAATGTATCTTTACTTTAAAACGATGAAGACATTGTCGTTGCTCATCCTTTACCGTACATGCCATAAAACTGTGGAATGCCCTACCCATGCCCTACCCATTTCGATTCGACAAGCTAAGTCTCTCCCTATATTCAAACATATGGTCTATGAACTATTCCTTAACTCAACATCAAACTGTTAATTTATATATATGTGTATTTTATATTTATATTATATATTTATGTTTGTATTTATACTTATAGCTATCGTTATGTATTTGTTAGTATGCCCCAATTAAATATTATTCTATATAACACGCCACCGTCTATACTTGTTCTAACTCATCATGTCCATCCAAAGGTTGCCTGGCAGAGATCGCTTTAAGCGATAAGGCCGCCCATTGTAACACATTCTTTATTTGTCTTTCCTGTCCAGTGTATCTGTTTTTATGGTGTGCAATAAAGAATAATTGTATTGTATTGTATTGTATTGTTAGTGCCTGTTTATTCCAAATCATGGTGAATATTTTTAAATTTTCCAAAAGGTATTTAATTTCGAACTAGCTCCCAGACGCGATAGACATACTGCTCTAGGATGTTGAAGGTAAAACACCATAACATTCGTTCTACAAATAACTGCTGTTGTGGGTTTTTATGAAAGTCAATATTAATGTTAATTCTCAACGGTTTAATTCCTTGGACCATGTTTCACAGGAAAGCGTAAAAACCATGAAAACATGAGAAAGAGGCTGTTAAAAGCATCCGAACAATAAAAACATTTTATAGTCCCTTCATCATGCAGAACAGACTGAAAATGTTGTTTGAGTGGGGCCGTAAAATCAATGATTTTTATTGTTTATTATTTATTCATTACGCGAACTCATAAATAATAACTTACTGGAGAATCGTGTAAAGTAACGGCTTTGCTCTCTTGTGAGAATTTTGACCAGGGATTAGATTCGTCACGATTCATATTAAAAATCGTTTAGGATTAGGAATTAGTCGCACATCTGTTTAAACTCCTAGCTGAATTTTTAATACTAATTTTGTTAGTTGGTGGAAATAATTATATTTTCTATTCCTCAGCGTTAAATTTTCATGAGCGCCGAGGTATTTTATTATTTGAAACTATATGAAAAACTAATCTCGAGTTCTTGGATTGACTCGGAGTCTCATAACATTATTTCGTCCACCATACGAGAAAAACGAACCGTGGGAATTAGGGCTATGAGCAAAGCAAATAGCGCATAACAAGGTCAAGTTTCTCACGATGTCAATAGTCGAGGAAAGCCTGAAAGCCTACCGGTAACACGAGCCATTTGGCGGGGCAATAACACGGGAAACAAATGTTCCTGCCCCGCAATATTATTGCATGTTTAGCCAAAATCGGGAACAATAGTTCCGTATTTTTTGACGATGTCAATTTGCATATTATTTCGGTAAGTAGGTAGATTTTCTTTCATACCGAAACCTTCGAAAGTAGGTTTCGGTTATAGATAGTGTGAAATGGAAATTCGATTTTGTATTTTTGTTACCTTGCTACTACGCCGGCTTCAGTCATCGCTAGGCTTAGTTTGGCGTTGGTAAAATGTTCGTGATAGTATGTAAATACATGTTTTCCTATAAATAATGGCAGTTATTCAAACACACGTTGAAAAATTAGGTTAAAACCTATAATAAAGAAAACATGTTATTGGTCTGATTGAATTGAATATAATCAGACCACTAACATGTTTTCTTCTTAAATATGTGTATAAGTACAAAATATTGAGGCCACTTATCGTGGCGTAGCTGCGTAGTAAACACGAATTCATCACGCCTACGTATTTTCCCGACGCGAAAATCATCGATATTTCTTCTAAATGAGCCTTATTTCATCTCGAGACCAATATTCGTTCCCTGTCAGATAACACAGCTATTGATTACATAAATTTCCATAATTTACGACGATATCTGATCGGGCAAGCTCTGTTGACAGGTTCTTTTTTAACTAGAGTCAGAAAGCCTTATTTAGGTGAAAAACTGGACAACACCGATTTAACTAGGGTAAAGTTTTTTGTTCAAACCAACTAGCTGCGTCTAGCGGCTTCATCCGCGTGGAAATCTGTGTCAAATTATTTATAAACCTTCCTCTTTAATCACACTATCTGTAGAAAGACCGCATCAAAAACCGTTGCGTATAGTGGCAGACAGACAGCGGGAAGTGACTTTGTTTTATACTATGGTAGTGGTATGAAAAGTTAGCAACGGTAGCTTAGCCTTACTTACATTTGAAGTAATTCAATGCGAAACCTGCGATAGCGGTTCATTATGCATACGGCCTATACTAATAAGAGTTACATCGTTAACAAACAATACAAACGAATTATTATTTCTAAAGTCATTTAAAACGGGATATTTACCATGCTTAGATTTTTGAGTTTTCCAATATTTCGGCACAGTTTCATGCGCCATGATCACGGAATAACTGAAGACACTGCGAGTTCGTTTTTATGAGCAGATATACCGATCTACCCTCATTTTCTGTCTTTTGCTACGAACGTTACCACTACCACCTCACCTTAACTCAAAAATCAAATCATGGTAAATATCCCGTTTTAAATTACTTTAGTGTTAATAACCGTGATAGTTTCAGAAGAATTATTATTTCTATTACTTTGTGGTAAGCAATGCTAACCAGTGGTATTTACACGTGGTAGCGTATCAAGTCAACTACAAGCTTACAGAACTGGCAAGCAGCACCGTGTGTATAGCTTCTTTTCTAAATACACCTAATTTTTTTCAGTGTTTGTCCTCTGCTGGTCGCCCTACATGATCTTCGACCTGCTACAAGTGTACGACAAGGTTCCCAACACCCAAGTGAACGTCGCCATCGCCTCGCTCATCCAAAGCCTCGTGCCACTCAATTCGGCGGCCAATCCTATCATCTACTTTATCTTCTCCAGCAGGATATTTCTTAGTCTTAGGTAAGTTATCGGTAAGAAAGATGATCGTAACTATTTTATACTGTACGCTAAAGTATTTGCTTGTACCAACGTGATGGCAGCAACATCCATAACGAGTCCTCGTCTCCCTCGTCTCCTGGTGACCTCCCACTAGGATCCCCCAGCTTTATTCCCTGGGGGATCCCACTAGCTTCTTGAAAATGACAATTTTTTTTTGCAACGTTTTTATTATGTACTAGCGGACCTTCCCGGCTTCACGGTTTTAGTACAGATCCGGCGATAGTGTAGCTTCCCAACGGTGAAATAATTTTTCAAATCGGTCCAGTAGTTTCGAAGCCTATTCATTACAAACAAACAAACAAAAAATCAGAACTTTCCTCTTCATAATATTATTAGTATAGATAAGATGCGTGTAAATAAACATAATGCATATTTGAAAATTCCTTAACACTTTGAGTGCTGAAAACGCACGGTATGAGTTTTGTACAAGTGACTAATATGCGTAAATCCACACTAGCGCAGCGGCTGAGAAAATACAGATCTTTGTGACTCAGCAGGGATGTAATATTTTTCGAACGAAACGCATGTGCAGCGCAACACAACCGCTGTGTAGAGCGGCAGCACGAATTTTTTAGGTAAAAAAAAAGATCGCCGTCGTCGAAAAACAACCGCAGTCAAAGTGTTAAAGTTACTATACTATAGGTACTTAGTATAAATAAACATAATGCATATTTGAAAATTCCTTGTTATTTTTTAACAGGTAAAGACGTAATTTTTAAGAATTACCTTTAGTAGAAAATTAACTAATGTAACGACCTACATATTTGCGAAAAAATATGTAGGTGACGTTTGACTTTGAATAATTCACGAAACCAACATGATATTATAAGAGTTATGAGACAATGTTTTTAACGCCAACATTAAGGCATATACGCGTTTTCAGCTAGTTGACTCCAATTACTAGGTGACAACATTATGACCAACCGTTATGACCTACGGAGCTGAGACGTGGACACTCACGATAGGGCTGGTCCACCAGTTTAAAGTCGCTCAGCGAGCTATGGAAAGAGCTATGCTCGGAGTTTCTCTGAAGGATAGGATTCGTAACGAATACATCCGACAGACAACCAAGGTTATCGACATAGCTCAAAGAATTAGCAAGCTGAAGTTTTTTAGATTGGCTTTTCTACACTTTATCTTAAGATGCCCCGAGGAATGTAACATTCGGGTCAAACCCCTACGGGTTTAAAGAGTGTTAATTATAAGAAATAATGTATATTCTTTAAAAATAAATAAATACAAAAAAAAAAAAAAAAAAAAAAAAAGGTGGCAGTGGGCCGGCCATATCTCGCGAAGAACCGACGGCCGATGGGGCAAACGTGTTCTTGAGTGGAGACCACGACTCGGTAAACGTAGTGTAGGACGCCCTCCGACCAGGTGGGATGACGACCTGCGAAAGACTGCAGGTAGATGCTGGATGCGGCAAGCTGAAGACAGGGCGCTATGGCGCTCATTGGGGGAGGCATATGTCCAGCAGTGGACTGCTATATAGGCTGATGATGATGATGATGATGATGAACATTATGACTGGGCTATATCTATTTTTCCATATTTGGCGACTAGCTGAATTAATTAAAGTTTATCTTATTGATAAATTATAATATCGAAGCTCTAGTAACACTAAAAGATGCAGCTTGTATTAGATTTTATGAAAATACAATAAATTCGATTTCGACAATGATATATCTCACCTTTGGATTACTACTTAACTACCTAAAGCACTTGTGATTCGTGAGCGTGCATTAGTTTTATTCGATTTATTTGTGTACGTGTCTAATTCCTCTTCTTCTATAGCCGTTTGCAGTAGTACACGTATCTGAGGGTTAAGTGAATTAGTGCCCTATTCCTCTTTTAACAATAAGGTAGAACTTATATTAAATAGGTAGGTACAAGCGAAATGTATGAGTCGCTGACCTATTGATATTTTTATCGGAAATAGTGAGATATAACGGAACTAGCAGGCGGCAATAAGTCTACATTCAGATGGAAATTTTTTGTGTTTTCAAATAGCTTGTCTATTTTTGGTATTTATCTTACAACCGTTCTCATTTGCATGCTCTAAAGTATTGTCTCTCTATCGTGTCCCACAAACGTCCACTGCTGAACGTAGGCCTTCCCCCATACGACTGACGCTACAATTTTTTTTACAATTTTAGGAAAACTAAAAGCTATTAGAAAACTTGGCTTGTAACTGACGGCTGATTATAAGTTTCCACAAATAGCGGTCCTATGCCGCCTCCATCCATCAACGCCCTGCGACCAACCTGCGGCGAATGTCGTCGGTCCATCAAGTGGATGGTCTCCCAACACTTCGTTACGCATTGCATCGTAGTCACCACTCGATAACCTATAAGTACTCCCCAGTTTTTATCACTTCTGCGTACTAATTCTGAGAGCTAAGTCGGTGACTTGGTTCTTCTAAGGATTTACGGATTTATAGCAAAACTAATTGATGATACGCTCAAATAAAAAAAGTAATAATGACAAATTTAATTAATACAATTTCATTATTAAATACTAGCCTCATTACACACAACATCACAGTTAGTTCTGAATTAGAATTTAAACTTCTCATTAAATAATGTCAGAAGAAATTTACGCTAAAAAGAAGCGCGCCTCTAATACAAAACATATGGGTTCCTAGGCGCTAAGACAGTGTCATTACTCATTAGATACAAACGTCAATCTACAAAACGTTACTTACATTTGCGTTAAACTAATTTTAAGCGTATAACAAACGTAACAAACTGTCCATTTATTTTTTCGCTCTTAAATTGTCTTGTCCATTTCTGGGGTAAATGCCAAATTTTTGGGGTAACTTCCGTTGCGGCGGCGGCTTGGGACATTTGGGACTCATTGGTAGTGGTGCTGGTGAAGGACTCCGCAGCGTCGGCAACGTTAACTGACGGTGTTGTGCTGGCGTCGCCGGCAACGTTAACTGACGGTGTTGTGCTGGCGTCGCCGGCAACGTTAACTGACGGTGTTGTGCTGGCGTCGCCGGCAACGACACTTTGCCATGGTCTGAAACTAGCATACAAACACTACGTGAAAAACAAAAGTCTTGAAACTACATTTCCACCACATAACGTGTCACTGAATTTTTTTCTATAAATACAAAGTATATAAGTAAAGTTAACAATTTAACAAGAACAAACCCAAAAACGTATGTGCCCTGACAGGGTTTTCATGCATTGTGTATCTACACTACACCTAAGAACAATTACCTGTATGCATAAAATCACACTAATGATATGAAACTAATATTTTAGCGGACACCACTATGTATCTTTCATGGATAGTAGCGAATGTTGTGTACACCCCGCATTTTGTATCTTATAACGAAAAGCTGTAATACACAAAATGCTAATATATCTGAAGGTAAGAAGCCTGACTGAAATTATTAAGTGACATAGACGTGCGGGAGGTAAAGTCAGCGATATAAGGAGCTGAACAAATAATGTTTTAAAGATTTAAACCGTAACACAACTAAGCTATCAAACAATTTGTGGCTATTCAAAGCAGATATACTTAGACCGAGTGTGATATCGATCCTAATCCTGTTTTAAGTAATCTATGTAATTGTCTGAATCAATAAAAGAATTTAATTTAATTAAAGAGCTGTTGTTTATTTATATCGCTGGCTGTACCTCGGCATCGAATCCTATTGATGTGGGTATTAATCGCCTTAGCATCACGATTACATAGCGTCGAAGACAGCTTCGCAGCAGGATCCATCTCCTTCGAATATGACGGTATCACTCGTGTGGTTAGGTCTGAGAGATAAAATAATATATCTGGGTAAGCTATTTTTTTAATAAAACATACGTTACCTATCGTTACTCACGATCATCGATAATTGGTATTGAAAACCAGCCAAGTGTGAGTATAATTTGAGCGCCAAGATCACCCAGCCTTGTACTCATATCATCTTATTTTTATTTATTTAATATGCGAGTAATTTGTTCGGTCCGGTGGATATTCCGACAATATATTTCCGATGTTTTTAATAAAACAACAAGGATACAGTATTTCTTACATTCAAGTACGGGATCCTTGGGTTGCCAACTCACACTTGGCAAGTTTGTATTACTTTTCTGTCTCGTTAGCATGTTTATGGCACTCGAAAACCGAACACGTCGTTGCGAATCTTCTAGAAAAGATTTATTCTACTTACTACTGGGGGTAGTGAATATTTATCAATCCTCGACTTTTCGAGCACCTTTGTCGCAGGAAATTCATTCTTACTTTTATAATCTGTTTTTGATTCATTTCGTTGTAGCGCCATGTTTAACTGTTTGCATTTATCGACTTGGTGTTCTTGTCCATTATTGCCATGGAATTCTTCTCCGGTTTCCACTTTTATTTCGTCTCGACTATCGAAGATGGGTATTGGCATGTGAGTAACCTTAGGTATATTCCATATCCCCTCCAGCGGAGGAGTTCGTAAGTTGTCAGGTATTCTGGAATAAAAATACAAAATAAACGTATGTATCTTTATTTATAACTACTTGCTGCCCGCACTACTTGCTGCCTCGCACGCATTGATTCTATATAAACATTTAAAGGTTATTTCTATTCCATGGAAACTGTTCTAAAAAATAATAAGGAATATTAATATTAATTTCAGACATAAGTGCCACATCTATGCAAAATTTTACCCTAATCCGTTCTGTAGTTTTGGCGTGAAGAAGTAACAAACATCCATCCATCCAAACGTTCGCGTCTCTAATATTATATTTCACGGGTTAAATACTCGTGATATCTTGTTTATTTGCCTATTTTTCCGATCTGAAACTTTAAAAATAATGAATTATCATTATTTAATGTTTATAGTAGTTTATATATAAAGTAATCGGACATTAGTCCCAGCCATTATTTTTTTGCCAGCAACCAACCATCATCGGTTTGGATACCGAAAATAAAGCTGGACCACACCGCAAATATTTCTGTATGTTGAATAGTCTAGCCGGCAAGACCAGCTTTGTTGGCGGGCAATGTATTGCAGATAGGGTTCGCAATCCCTATCAGCTGGATTTAAGCTGGATCCTAGAAAATCCTGCTATCGCGGCGCCAGCATTGATAGATATTTTTATGAAATGGCACAATTTTTGGTAAACTTAAAAAATGTCCACTACCCTAGGTAGGAATCGATCAATTTCTTTCTTCTTACGTTCAAGAAATTGAACGATTCGGAGAATTTGAATGTAGGTACTATTGTTCATACTTAATTAACCTATACTTACCTGCTTGGGAGTGATAAGTCTCGTCGTCGACGTATGGGCTTTATTGTTATGGATTTCCGTCTGTTTCTATCAGATGATAGCGTGATTTGCGTATCTAGGTTATCAAAAGACGTGTGTAGGTTCTCAAAAGACTCGCCGATTTGCATACACTAAAAAAAACCGTATACTATAACTATTATGAATACTATTGTATAGATAATAATTATCCAGTCATTACACATCTTTTTCACGTGAAAATAAATAAATAATGCTGGACAATCCACGCAGCATCATCTAGCCCCAAGCTAAGCAAAGCTTGTGTTATGGGTGCCAGATGACTGCTATACATAATACAATACACTACATAGTTATATATTTTTTACTATATGCAAGGAGTGGAAGGAGAAAAGGGAGGCCTTTGCCCAGCAGTGGGACAATAATGGCTCAAAAATAATAGAACCTGAACCTAATCTGCAGATCGTACAAACAATAATACAACTACACAACAAACACTCATTATCATCATCAGCCTATAACAGTCAGTGGACATGAGCGCCATAGCGCCCTGTCTACTAACAATAAACTGGTTAGTTCAGTCACTAACCGCTGGCACCTTGGCTTAAGAACAGTACGTTTTCATCATTTAAATTAATTTCCGAAGACGTTCAACTGTTGTCGGAATGAAAACATAAAATGTAGTAAATTACTTACCTTATGACAATTGGAAAAGCCAATGTTTCTCAAAACCTGCTCTTCATAGCTCGGCCAAATTGATTTCATAACTAAAGTATTCGCAGAAGTACAGGCCACTTTGGGCTTTAAATGTTGCACTGTAACTTGCTGTGTGCTTAGTATAGGATATAGTTTATCGTTGTCAATAGTCCACACACTTGACATTTTGTTGGACTTAGCAGAAGTTTCTTTTTCCGAGAGCATCTTAAGCACATAAACTAACATGACAACCACTGTGCACACTCCAACAGAAAACAATAGTAATGACTTTTTCACGAAATCTTCAAAGCTCTCGACAACTTCTTCCATATAGCAGGCCAAACTCTCAACCAACGCATTTTGTTGAGTATTCATGACATCAGAGAGTTTTTACTTTTTTCGGAACCTGAAAGTTGATGTTCGAGCTGGAAATACCTTTGGGTATCCTCATCAGCATAGGTACTCCGCTAAACTTGTCTCCCCATTCATGAAAGATGTGCCATAATCTAGCGCTTGGTAATATGTACTTTTAAATTAGGTAGATATTCGTAATTCTGTTTTGTATCTTTGGTTTCAAAATAGAACTGGATGTGAGAAATGTCTAGGTTTTATTTCAAGTTTAGGTAGTGATAAAGTTTCCTTGTCCTGTTGGCATAATATTGTAGGCATTGGGTAAGCATTGGATCCTAGGGTCTTAGAGTATTGGACCGATATTCATAGCTACACAGAACTTTTGCCCGACACAAGCACAGATACAAACTATCAAAAACAACCCTAGTAAGTTACAAATATTAAAAAAAGTGGCTCAGTTTACTAAAAAAATGTACCATATATTACTTCCTGCGGATAAAGTGACTCATTGAACATTATATTTTTATATATCTCATGTTTTCTTTCCATAAATTATTATGCGTATATTGCTTTTTAATTTTACTTAATTATTTCGAGGCATCTCCAAAATCTTGTGTTTTGCGAAGTTATTTTGACATGTGACAAAACTGTCATGTCTTTTGATTGTCATTTTGAGCAGTTATTTTGATAGCTGTCAGTAAGCATCGAGGTTAAACTAAAAGGATACCAAAGAGTCTGTATACATGATATTAGAATAGTTTTGAAAACATGAAGCTATTAGCCACACTTAAGAGTACACATTGAATAAAGTGGCTCAAAATATCGAAATTAATACCTAAACCATGTAGGTAGGTAGGTACATACAAACATGGCCAGTAATAGTAAAGTGGTAGCTCTTATGTAGTAAAAGCAATTTTATGATTTTTAGAACATAAAACTACTATTATTACTTTGTGTTTAAGTGAAAAACTTGTTACTGTGCAGGCTTTACTCGGGCGATAGTAAAAAAAGCGCGTTTTATGGAAAGATTTCAGGATACATTTTTATAGGCTGATCATGTCCAATGTTCATGTCTACTTTTCCATCATAATATTTACATATTCCTAATATAATGGCTATGTGTTAGGAAAATCATTATAACAGCTTTATTTACTCTTTAACTGTCGTCCAATATCTTCTGATTTTACTTACGTCTGTCGTCTGTAAGTAAAAAATGTTCAGTACTTTCCCAAATGGAAAATTTTTGTCAACATTTTTGTCTACTCTTTAACGATCGTGCAACATCGTATTAACAAGTAAAGTAAAGTAAAGTAACAAGTATTAGGTATTGAAAAAAAAAACGGATTTCAAGAGTTGCTTTCATTAGCTGCTAATGTTGAACTAAATCGATGTCATCATTACAGGAATATTCCTCCTTACAAATGGTTATGGTGCTGGATGAAATCAGGAGACAGCCCCGCCGGCAACGAGTCGCGTGCGCATACAGAGCTGCTGACGTCATCGCACCGGAAGACTAGGCACGAGCTTACTATAAGGGTGAGTTTATTCTGACTCATACACACAATAATATAAATGCAAGTGTCCGACTGGCTGTATCTTTTTACAACAAAACGCTGACACATTTTAACACATTTATGATTTAACGTTCTCACTTCTCTTGGCGTCTGATCACGTTTGCATAATCTTACCTTGACACCTTACTTACTCGTACAGTACGGACAATTTATCTTTTTCACTTCTTCCACTAGTGGACAAAAAATTGAAGTGAATAGTAAAATAATTTTATTTGATAATAATTTAATGTATAAAATATGACTTGTCTAAGTGCTTATTTTGTAAGCCTAAAGAAATAAATGATTTTTTACTTTTACTTTACTTTACTTTACTTTATCTTGGCAGGTCTGAACATAGGCTCTGCGAACTTTTGCCCATGCACACTCGTGAAGAAAACTGTTATTGCCAGATAAACAATATATGTTCAGAAAATATCTAATGCAGTGAGAAAATACAAATAAAATAAATAATTATCAAAACACAAACGCAGGTATTATTTACGTTATTTAGCTTAATAAGTGCCCACACTAATAGTAAACAAATAACGTAGGTAACACAAATAATAGCAATCAACAGACAAATCAATAACAACGAACAAAAACACAACGAAGACTTTTGTAACCGACTGTGGTCAAGACAGATATAAAGATAGAGATAAAACAAAAAAGTTTGTATTCGGTTTTATAATGAGGTTTTAAATGTTCTCAAACAGTTGTTACTCAAGAAGTATTTACAAGATTTCTAAAATTTAAGTAAATCATGTATTTTCTCGGTTAAACCGAGAAAATAGAATGTTACTAAACATTTTTGACGACCTCTGTGGCGCGATGGGCGAAGGCCCACCTGCGACGCAGGAAAATGACTCAAAGTCCCTAAAATATACTAAACAAAAAAAAAAGTTGTCTCTAGCCTAGCTCTAGCTAAGCTAGAGACGTACCTTTTTTTTTAGTCTACCATCACCCCGCTCAGCCCGCCCTTGTCACCATTTGGTTCATAAATAATTTTACTGCGCAGCCTTCTGTGCGTAGTTCGCACCTGCCAAGATAAATTGCCCGTACTGTAAATCTTTATACTCGTACTTAGAGGTATTTACTTTTTTTTAATTTAATTTTGTTTCACAGTAAGTATATATATTTAATCTAGAAGCTAACTTAAACAGTTATTCCGTTTGTCCGTAAATCTCATTAGTCTCTATGATACTAAGCTACATATCATAAAATCTAATTTTGGTGTAGGTAAAGGACGACAGCGTGAAGTTCCCGAAGCAACGTGTTCACTGCAACAGCACTAACTCTCGGAAAGTGCGCATGCATCTACCAGACGGTCAGAATAACAACTGCCATGTTCAACGGAGAGCCGATACGTTTTTGTAAAGCACTTCACTTGCAGTATTGTACATCTACCTCAACTTCTTGCTAGATGGCTCTGCGTCTGGATTGACGCAATTCTGTATTGTACATCTACCTCAACTTCTTGCTAGATGGCTCTGCGTCTGGATTGACGCAATTCTGTATTGTACATCAGAGGCGTTTTTCTAGAAGTATTTTAGTTGAAGGAAGATATTGGTTTGGCACAAACTACGACCATTTTGTATTACACAGGTGCGTTGTAAAGCAATTTTCATCAAACTACTTTATTTTTAAATTAGAGATTAGATTTTTTAGGAAACAAACTTTTATAAGGGCATTGACAACCTATCTACATCATAAGGTGCATTTATTTATATGTAAGTTATTTTGTCTTTTAGTTGCTAATTAATGGAACAAATTATAAAAAACAACGGCTAATAATGTTTGTATCATCAAATCCTTGTTATTAATAAGACGAAATTAAATTTAGTACTTTCAGATGGCACGTGGTTATTCATAAGGTAGTATAATATTGTTATGTTATATAATAGGTTACTATTTAATAAGCTCATTGTATCAAAATAAGCAGATCAAAAATCTTTTTAAGGGTAAATCTTTTTAAGACGCGTACTCAGTTAAACCGAGAGAAATCTCAGTAAGGTAAATTTTTTAAACATTAATTTGCGTTAATAAAATTATACTGTCTTTGACTTTAACTACAGGGACTATTTAGAAAGTTGTCTACCTTTCATAGTACACTTTTGTAAGAAGATCTCTTGAACCAAATGATATTTTTAAGCTCTATTCTATAGTAATTATATTGGCATTTTATTATGTGTATACTGTATATTATGTAAGTTAATTAATATATGCATAAATATACATAAGAACGATGTCTATCCTACCAATATTTCGCATTTTATTTTCAATATTTTGCAATTATAAATAAAATACAATTTCTTCTATGATTTTCGGTACATTTGTGTATAATTGATAATTTTCAGAGTTTTTATTGTTTGTTCCATTCCGAGATTCTAGAACATTAGAGAGGTACTTTATACTACAGTAAAAATTGACAAAAACATCCATACTTATATTATAAAAGCAAAAGTAGTTTTGTCTGACTGAAAGCTTTTCACGCTTTAACGACTGAACGGGTCCTATTGAATGTTGGCATCCCAGTTAACGGTATACCGGGGCCGTTACGTCTGTAGGCTAAATGAAAAACGCGTACGAAACCGCGGGTATAAGTCAGTAATAAATTATGTTAATAACTTTGTTTATCTAAGTATACTTTTGTGAAACGAAAGTGCCAAATTTCTCTGGAGTTTAACTCTAAATTCTAGTCGTGTAGCTTTTAGGGTTCTTATAATGTAATAGGGATATGTCATTTGTTGTTAAATGTGTGTAAATGTATGTAGGTGTGTTCTACAAACTATTGGTATGATAGGTCCTTGTAAAACCTACTTATAAACTGTTTATTAAATATATTTAAAAATGAAATAATTTTTGATTTACACTATTCCTTTGTAAGCGTTAAAAAATGGTTTCGGATTCGTCCATCCAGTCCCTCCTCGAAAGGCCACCCTGTATAGAACTACATAAAGTATAGTTAGAATCAAAACATCATCGCGGTTGAAATTGGCAAAAAAAAAACATAAATTTATGTGTTGCAATTCGTTTGAACTGAATATCTACTGATGATTTTGAAGTATACATGCGTTGGAATATTTCATATCCCGGCGATGAGACCAAAAATAGATAGGTACGTATGAATGATAAAGATTTCATTAAACAAAAACCTTATGTATTAACACAAGAGTTACATTAAAAATATAATTTAACACTCATTTTAATGTAGTGAATAGGGACCCAGATATAAACTTAATATGTTTTTATGTTTAGTCTCATCGCCGGGATATAGAATATTCAATATTCAGTTCAAACAAATTAGAACCAATATTAAAAAATGAAGCAATTGAGCTAACTGCAACAGCGCTGAATATAATAATCAGCACACGCTGAACCAGCCCCTACTTCGGCGCAGGGTCATGGAGGTAGTCTTATTTTCTTAATATCGCCTATTTGTGTCACTTACCCCCCATGATAAACTATTTTATTTGCGTTTGTTATTATTGTATGCCTGTATTTTGTACCTGTGTCCAAATAAATGGTTTTCTATTCTATTCTAACTGTAGACAGAGTACAAACAATCTACAGGTAGCTCAACTGATCAGTTCAATTCTATTACTATTTCACATCAGAACCATTTACAGCCTTTTCATCGGTATCTGGCATCATCCATTTACTTTTTCATTTCACGCTTATTCTCAAACAAGAGACTCACGATTTCTGTATTTCTTTAACATATCGTCGACCCGAACTCATTTTCCGGAAATAAATTGCGTTTTCGGTAATTAATTTCTGTCTACGCTCCGCCAAACAAACTTTGAAAAGATTTCAATTTCTTTTTGAACGATTGAGTACAACGTTTAGGTAGGTACTAATTATCCTGTGTTGACCATTTTCAATTAGGTTCCTATAAAAAAAAAACTAATCTCTCAAATTAAATATTGCATGGCCTAAATTACATAAAATTCAATATACAAAACGTTTTCTGATAAATTGTTTTAATTTTACTTTTTAGCGAATCTTTCATTCGAATAGTGGACATAGCAACATATTATTTATACGCATATTTATGAAACGATGTAATTTTAGCATGCCAACCCTCTATATAAACATGTTTTGCTTGTCTGCGGGTAGAAAATGCCAGGGCATTAAGCCCACCCTCTGTACCCTATGTAGTGCAATAAAGTTTTAAATAAACAAATAAGCACGCCACCTATACTTGTTCTAACACTTCATGTCCATCCAAAGGTTGCCTGGCAGAGATCGCTTTAAGCGATAAGGCCGCCCATTGTACAACACATTCTTTATTTGTCTTTTTCCTGTCCAGTGTATCTGTTTTTATGGTGTGCAATAAAGAATAATTGTATTGTATTGTATAAGCAATAAAAACTAACGCTTTTCAATACCAACCTATCACTGAATTTATAATTCCTAGATCAAAATAATAGTCCCAAAATAGCAGCATAGTTTTCCAGCACAGTTTTCGAGGACGTGATCACCGTAAGTGCAAAACGATGTCTCACATAAAATTACCTTTACAACTTTATAAAGAAAACTTTCAAAAGGCATTGATGCTTTTGCCACTTTCGCAAATGTGACGGTGCCTTTGGTGGGACACTAGTCGTGGTGCAATTTGTTTTAACTATCTTAGGGTCAGTACACACGAGCCCCATATATATTATTACCCGGCACTAAGTTGGTGCTTTTAAGTATAGTTGACATAATGAGCATACATTACCTCCAATAAGAATTTAGTTGGCTTTGACCAAAATAAAATAATATTTTCGAGTATTTTCTATTCTAATCAAAATAACATCAACATGGTATTTATTCCCCTAGATAAAATGCTTGAAGCTATAAAGTGTACCTCCTCTATATGTGCGTGGTCCGAATAATATTCAATCTGTGTAGTGTCCTGTTCAATTACTGTTAGTGACAGGTTTGTTTTCTGTTGTAGAAAATCCCAGTACGTGCTAATAATATTCCTGAAAAACTGCATAGGCTTTTTGTCCCAAAGCTAAACCTAATTTTTCAGTGAAAGCTTCCGAATATCGATCGATATTTAATTCCTGATAGCCTGTGTTCGTAGATGTCAACCTCTATGTTGCTGAAAAAGATTAATTAGAAAAGTGCTCTTCTAGTTCAAATTACAGCAGAATTGCTCAATTCCGAATAACCTTCTAGAGCCACAGAATAACTTTACAGTATATTCGTACTAACTAAAAGTACTTTGGCCGTGCACTAGGTTTTCTCCGCAAAGCCATCCTCGTTTTAAGGTGAAAGCATACATATATGAACAGAATTTATTTCCGTTTGTATTTTCACTTATATTCTTGGAACAGAAATGTAGCTCTACGTTCCATTCAACTCTGCCCTATTTCAAAGAAACTGCCAAACGCCGAACTCCTTTATATCGCCAAATCAGTTGACGCCAACTGAAATACTCGATTTGGTGCCCATAGTTCATTGTATCGCATTCGACCCGATAGAAATTAGGTCAGGAGCTTAACTTAGGAACATCTGGTACACATCATCAGGTACCTACATGCTTTAATAAGAAGATAAGCAAATAAAGGTGAGAAGGTAGATTTAGTAGTTTTTTCTATAAGAGCCGAGTCCGCTCACTGCGGAATCGCTTTGCTTTGAAATCGTTCGCAAATCGCCAGTGCGATAAAGCCGTGAGGACCGATCGCCATAAATTGACAAAAAAGTCATTAAAAAATTAGTGTGTCTATGAGTGAGGTGCTACGAAGTGCTACGACGTATAGTTGCTCTACGCATTCCCCGCTAAGTAGTTTCTGGGTTTCATTTCTAAAACAAAGTAAGACAGGTTATATTTTCTGCATTTTTGTCTTGTAAAGCCAGGATAACAAGAAGATATGAGAAAATAAACAATCACTTTCTTGGCTACAAATAGTTATTGATGCAAGAGGGGGTACTATTATGAGATCTATACGAGAACCTACTAAATTTGCTACGCCGAAGCAGCTCTACGATTTCCACATTTTGAAAAGTTTTATAACCAGCTCAAACAAATTCGAAATCTAAATTCAAGGGCAACCATTTCCAAACGTAAACAATTCTAGATCTGGATGTTATTTATTTTAAAATTTTAAAAGTTACTAGGAATCAACACAGCTTATTAAAATATGCGCTGTGTAAAAAGCAACGCAATAATAACAGACTGACCTAGGAGTATCGATCTTATTTAATTAAAATTAACTTTAGTACACCTTGGTATCGGAGGTATTTCATATGGAGTTGCGCTTGAAAATTAACTTTATTTGTATAGACATAAATATTAGTTACTCCACTCCACATCAGGCAACGTTCACTTTTAAAGATTGAAGAATAATAAGCAATGTAGATGGTAATAAAGGTATTCAACTCTCTTTTTGTTACTTAGTTTGCGTCTCAACTCTAGTGTATCCAGACCAACTATACCGGTAGTTGGTCTGGATACACTAGAGTTGAGACGCAAACTGCATTTGGCCATGTACTACTGTCTAGTTCTTCGTAACAGAGTGGATAGTCCTGTGATATTGGGTGCAATTACACTTTACGTCCCAAATAATTACATTAGAACGGGACGCAGGTTCCATTGGCTCTTTGCTCTACAAGCAGCGCGTACGCAACACGCCGGTAGCGCTTAGAGCACTCGCACTACTCAACGATTTCTTACAACAGTTCCAACATGTGGACATAGTTAAATCTACTAAAGCTTAAGATTTACCTTACTTTTAAATAAATTATCTGTTTTAAATACCTTCCTATTTGTAATCTCGTTTTTAATTAATTTTTCTGTTTATTTTTTAAGTCTAGTAGTTAGTGTTTTGGTGTTAGACTGTAAGCTAACTGCTGTATTTTTATAAATAAATAAATAATTCAAAAAACTTGATTACCTTGGAAATTATGGGGCGATTTTATTATCTCTATATCATGAAAGTTAGAATAATTTATTTTTATGTTATATATTTTTGTTACTTACTTTCTTATTACTTAGCTCTTCTCCGTTGAAAGTCGTGTATAAATGAACAGTAATAAATAATAATAATATATAATGCTGGACAATCCACAATTCCACACAACATCATCTAGCCCATATCTAAGCAGAGCTTGTGTTATGGGTACTGGATGACTGACATACTTAATACAATACATTACATAGACATATTTTTTTATTATGCATAGATAACGATCAGTACACCCGGAACAAATATCTGCAGGTCGTACACACAATTTTCCCGAGGCGGGGATCGAACCCGCAACCTTCAGCGTCGCAGGCGGACCTTCGCCCACCGTGCCACAGAAGTTGTCAAACGTCGAATGTCGTACATTTTTCAGTTCTGAAACTTTAAATCAACCATATGTTGTGTGAATTCAGTTTTAGTACGTAGAATATTTTCAAGTAAAACTGTACCAAGGCTTTACCACTTTTGAATAATTCAGCGCATCTATTTTGCATGCTTATTTCTATATGTGGTTATTTTAACTCATTAGGAGTATCTTTAAGCATTTCATTGAGGGTAAGCGGGCTTTTTGGTGTAAATTATGTGGTGTTTAGCATATCATAAATTGTAACTTCTTATAAAGCTAAAGGAGAGAAAGAGCAAAAAAGGTTCATTTACTTGGCGATCTCTGTGATCATTTCGTTCTTTATCATATTGATACCTACATTTTTACAACAGAACTCCATGGTTTTCACTGATTGATCGTTAACTCCGAACTCTATATCAATCAATCATGGGGACCCTACTGCTGGGCATAGACTTCGAAATTTGGCCCATTCAACAGAATGCTGTCATCATCATCATCAACCTATATAGTAGTCTACTGCTGGACATAGGCCTCCCCTAATAAGCGCCATAGCGCCCTGTCCTCAGCTTGCCGCATCTATCTGCCTGCAGTCCTTAGCAGGTCGTCATCTCACCTGGCCGGAGGGCGTCCTACACGTTTGCCGAGTCGAGGTCTCCACTCAACAACACGTTTACCCCAGCGGTTGTCGGTTCTTCGTAATATATGGCCACTGCCACATCAGCTTGCTAATTCTTAAACAACAGGATGCTGTGCTAGCCGCATAAATTGATTCCCCGCGACGCATACTATATCGTAATTACCTTGCAACTTACTAGACAGAAGAAAAAAGAAAGAAGACCGACGACGGTTCTTTTACACATTCTTGGAATATTAAAATAAATACCTACGTATTTTTATGTTGGAATCGACAGCAAACGAGTGTTGGAACTACTGTTCTTTCACGATGGGAATTGGCGAGACAATTGTTATTGGCAGTCGTATCTATTCAAATTATGTGAGGCAGTCAATAGGGAGGCGAGCAGTGTTTGCACGACGATTCAATTTGAATGGTTGAAATGAAATTTGTTTGTATTGAAAAAAATCTTAAAACTAAATAAAACTTTTGAAACTAACATGGTTATTAATACTAAAGTCATTTAAAACGGGATATTTACCATGATTTGATTTTTGAGTTATCCAATATTTCGGCACAGTTGCATGCGCCATGATCACGGAGTAACGAAATATTGGATAACTCAAAAATCAAATCATGGTAAATATCCCGTTTTAAATGACTTTAGTAATCTTAAAACTGACTCCAAAATATTATTTTTTCCACAATCGACGGAGAAATTGGCGATCAAAAAAAAGATACATATATGCAAATCATAAGAACCTCCCCCTTTTTTGAAGTCGGTCAAAATTCAATTTGCCTTTGTTTTTTGCCTAGTATTTTTAGTAGATGTGACTGATTTATGTTTTTAGCTTAGTGATAATAGGTATTCAATTATATATAAATAAATAAATAAATAAATAATGCTGGACAATCCACACAGCATTATCTAGCCCCATGGTAAGCAGAGCTTGTGTTATGGGTACTAGATAACTGATATATCATTGAATACCTATTATTACTTTATATATTTAACGAATTACCTATATTATTTTATTTGAAATCTGATAAACTTAGGAAGATTTTAGAAGGTTTGTATCGATTATCGTGAAAAAAAAACTGGCAAAATGATATTTCAAATTACAGCTACATCTAGACAATTAGTTCCACTTCGGACCGCATCCTTTTGCATTGCGTGGTCCATTGTATAATATATTATCAATATAATAATATACTAAGTACAATTTTTAAGTTTGGCGACGTTGGTACCTAGACAGTTTTAACAAGCACCGATGTAAGCTAAGAACATAAATCAGTCGTTGCAAAAATTGCAAGATGGGAGTAAAAGATAGCAACTCAGCGAGACTTGGGAAATGAAACAGGGTTTTATAGCGTTGTCAACAATAACAAGTCTCTTCTATTTGATTGTGAGTATTTATTGGCATTCAAATTAATGTTATACGGTTATTGCGTTTTAGCGGGGTGGGTTTTGATGCGTTAAGTTTTGAATTTTATTATCGATAAAAGTATTTGCTGCTATAATATTTTCTTAATAATTACACGTTTCGAATACTTTATTATCTATATATATAAAAGAAAGTCGTGTTTGTTACAACACTTATAACTCGAGAACGGCTGGACCGATTTAGCTGAAAATTGGTGGAGAGGTAGCTTAGAACCAGGAGTCTAACATAGGATACTTTTTATCATTTAAACAATTTGACACATAGATTTCCACGGGGGCGAAGCCGCGGGGAGCAGCTAGTATATAATAAATATGATGACATTTATTATATCTCATGGATTTCCAAAGTTCATATGGACTTTGAAGTGATGGTAGCCACGTACAAATGAAGCGAAGGTAATGCCTAATGCTGATCGTCTCGTGTTGGTGTGAAATTCATTTCGTTACTTTTACTTGACGACCGATGTGGCGCGGTGGGCGAAGGTCCGCCTGCGACGCAGGAGGTTGCGGGTTCGATTCCCGCCTAGGAAAAAGCGTGTGTACGATCTGCAGATATTTGTTCCGGGTGTTCTGGTCGTTTTCTATGTATAATAAAAAATATCTATCTATGTTATGTATTGTATTATGTATATCAGTTATCTAGTACCCATAACACAAGCTCTGCTTACCATGGGGCTAGATAATACTGTGTGAATTGTCCAGCATTATTTATTTGTTTATTTTTATTTATTTTATTTTTTGTAGAACGCAGATTAAATTAAAAACCACAAAACAAATTGTAATCTCGCATCAACCTGGAACGATCAACCTTAATATATGTTTTTGTATACTACAAAAAGCCTAAAAATGTACACAATTATTGCAAAAAAAATGTGATGATAACGACATTGGCAAATACCCTGGATAATTTGAATATAACACGACCTTTATACTTCCACGAAGGAGTCATCTAGGTATTGAGTTCTGAATTAAAAGGGTTAATTTTGGAAAACGCTACATTATGGATCATAGTCATAAATAGGTTTGCGGTCACACCAAAGATCATAGTAGCCTACGTTCAGTAGGGGTTCAGACGAAACTGTAATCCAGCAGTAGATAAAGCGAGAGTCATTCTTCCTTCAAAAAAAGGAAAAAGCCACCTCTTAAAACAGTTAAAACTTCTTTACAAAGCATACATGCTTAAAAAATCCAAAATGAATAAATCATGTCTGTCAAAACTGACAGAAATGAAGGCTCAATAACTCTGAAACTTTGTTCGTAAAATATGTAATGAAATAATAGAAATAGCTAATTTTACAACACAGTTTACCACAAAACCCCAAAAACATGAACCACTAACTAGCACATAAAAGCCAAAACCAACAATACTAATCAGCAATAGTGATCATAAATTACTGTGATGAGTAAACGAAAGTATGGAGTTAGAGGTAAGAAAGAAATAGACATGCACGTAGTAGCTCGTAGTATTATGCTTTATTAGTTATTATGTGAGTGTATTTAGATCTTCCGTGTTTTTATAAACCACATTGCATACATTAGGAATATAAAATGTTAAAATGTGATGAATGTGGTTACTTTATTAATGTTTTTTTTTATTTGCTTTCATTGTCAATATTCAAAGATTTAACTATTCCTTGCAAGATTCAGTATATTACCTACAAAAGCCTTTTACGTCTTTTATGTGTACACTTCAAGTAAGTAGCCACTATTTACTTGTAGTGTAGACATAACCATAATTAACATAATGCGCTTTCTCAACAGTGAGCGATGAAAACGATAGTGATAAAATATCCTCACTTGAATCTGAAACGTCAAGTGCTTCGGAAGACCATCATTACGAAAACCAACCCTTCATTATGGATATACATGAATTAACTAAGAATCCTCCAAACGCTGTGGTGAAAAAAGCAAAGAAAATTAAAAAGAAAAAGAGACGTAGGTATGACTGAATCGTATATAAATGCATGATTTATTAACACTAGTAGTTAGCCACTGTACGGGACAACAGGCAATTTAAGTATACTTAGATATTTACATCCAGGGCTTATAAACTTATACAAATACAATACAATACGCTTTTCAAGAATATATATAACAATGTTAACAACGGATGACACATCCCCAGATTAGTTAGGCAACATACTCGTACTATTTTACGGGTACGTTTTCAGATTTGTTATCTAAAATGAACATAGATTCGCTTGGAATGAAATACAGGATTATGTTGTATTCTTATTATCTGTTTTCATAATTAAATTTCATATCAGAAAAAACTAATGATACAATGGCTGAAATTAATACAAATAGCTGTGTGGATTTGCCAGCATTATTAATTTATTCATTATACACACACACATTTCCATTCATTCATTATCCATACATCACGCTCGCAGTACGGCAGACATACTCATATATTAATTACGGTGTTATATGTAGTTCTTTAAAAATAACTGTTTAATTTGACAGGAGTCAAGCTAGCGTGTCCAGTGATTCGAATAGTGCCGCCGGTGGAACACCAGAATCCATAATACAGGCTGCAGGAATAGAGCAAGATGACTTTTTCGACGCTCACGAGAGTTTCATTACCATACCTGGTTAGCCTGTGGTCATACAATATTATCGTTAAGCAACGCTTCGTTTTGAATTGGTGATATTATGTAAGGCAAAATTTAGCAGACAGTTCGAGCCACATAGATTTTGGTGATCAACATACATATTATTGTAACAATATTGACGTACAAGTCATGCTCACACCTATAGACGTTCCTTGTAGAATACCTGCCTAACATAGGAGAAAATCACATTGACATTTAACAAACTTATTTTTATTTCAGAAGACCAAGTAGCCGATCTGATTCCAAGGCCAACAACGAAGAAAAAGCCAGCTGTTGTGCCATTGAATTCCGAATCTTTAAATTATAATCAACAAAATTCTGATTTGGATGTCAAATCACAGCCAATTAAACAGTCTTCGTCGGTTAAAAATTCTAAAATACCGTCGAAACAATCGTCTAAAGCGTTGTCGCCTGATCATACAGAAACAAAGGATATTAAAGCATTGCCACTTGTAATGAAGTCTGGAGAACTGGATCCTTCAACAGTTTCAACAAATCTGCCCTCTGCATCTCACGTAGTATCTAAAGCACTGCCAACAAAAGTCCCTTCCGCAGTACAAGATTCTCAGGCACTATCTAGAAAACTGCCTCCTGCATCTCAAGACTCTAAGGCACTTCCAACAAAAGCCCCTTCTGCAACACAAGATTCTCAGGCACTACCAATGAAACCACCTGCAAAAGAGTCCAGGGAACTAGCAAAAACACCTTCTGCGGTGAAAGATTCTAAAGTATCACCAACGAAATCGCCTTCGGAAGCCAAAGATTCTAAAGCGCTACCAACAAAATTACCTTCTATAGCCAAAGATTCTAAAGCGCTACCAACAAAATTACCATCTGCTGCCAAAGATTCCAAAGCACTACCAACAAAATTACCATCAGAAGCCAAAGATTCTAAAGCACTACCAACAAAATCACCTTCTGCAGCTAAAGATTCTAAAACACTACCAACAAAATCACCTTCTGAAGCCAAAGATTCTAGAGCACTACCAACAAAATCACCTTCTGAAGCCAAAGATTCTAAAGCACTACCAACAAAATCACCTTCTGAAGCTAAAGATTCTAGAGCACTACCAACAAAATCGCCTACTGAAGCCAAAGATTCTAAAGCACTACCAACAAAATCACCTTCTGAAGCCAAAGATTCTAAAGCAGTACCAAAAAAATCATCTTCTGCGGCCAAATATCTTAAAGCAATACCAACAAAATCACCTTCTGCTGTACAAGAATCTAAGGCACCACCAATAAAAGTACCTTCTGAAGCACAAGACTCCCAGGCACTTCCGACAAAACTACCGTCCAATGCACAGGATTCTAAGGAACCTCCAACTAACCTGCCATCTGAGACACGTGATATTAAAGATACTTCTAAGCTGCCTATTATAGCAGAAGACAGTAGTCCATTGGATAACCAAACAATAACACAGAATTCTGAAGCCCAGCCATCGAAATTGCCTTTCAAAACACCTGAAACTACAGCGGATGTTAGATCGATACTTAAAACACCTTCACAAGCACATCATCTTAGAGAAAATAATCCTAAGATAGTAGAAAATGAACCGAACCAAAACCAAACTCCGAAAAAGAAATCAGCAATAACAGTAAGGATTTTTATATTCATTATTGTTTCATAATATTTTCTATACAAAAGCTTTAAAACCTCCTTTCAAAAATATTCTTCAAATAAAATATTGAAGAAGAAAATTAGAATTTTAAGAACCATTGTTTTATAAATGTATAAAATACGACAAAATTGAATTATGTCGACCTCAAGATTTTTCCAATAAATCTTGTTTTGGTTCTATAACTTTCTTCTACACTTTTGTTTGATTTATTGTTAAATAAAGCTAATATTTTCAGAATAATTAATCGAATAGTAAAGTAATATAATAATTCCCATTACGATACTCTCTAAAAATAACCATTATTTACAGAAACCAGTCTCAGATCCGAAATGAATGGCAATAGTTATTGAGTTCTTATATTTATACGACCCTAGCGTGGCATGAAGAACTGAGGGGCCACATGATGCCGTGTGAACATTTCTGGTAGTTTTTAATTTCTTATCGAATAAACTTGTCTTTGACACTTTGACTTGTTTGTCAGTTACTGAAACGCACACACAATGACATGTGTACTTAATATCTGTGTGTAGCTCACAAATAGAATTAATTTATTTATTTTATTTTAAGCCATTACTGTCCCACTGCTGGGCAAAGGCCTCCCTTTTCTTGTTCCACTCCTCGCGATCCAACGCTGCAACAGGCCATGATGGAAGATGTACCTCGAGCTCGTCGCGCCATCTCATCCTGGGCCTTCCACGTCGCCTCTTAGCGTTGAATAGAATTAATAGGTATTTAGATTTTTTTTACCACTTACGGTCGAAAACGGTTACAGGCTGCTCAAAAACAGTGAGTACAGGCAATGGTTGCTCATGTAGAATGATAATTATTCACAAGAAAAATGTTTGTTCACACTGTAGTATGTTCTTCTAGTTATGTCCCGTTTTAATTATGATAGCTGAAATTTAGAGTTAAAATGAAAAATTATCGTCGTGGTTTCACAGTGTGGTTTGAATTTTGCCTATTTTATTTATTATTAGGTAAATTATATTTACAGGTAAGCAGCAAACATAAATACCCGAAATTTTGCAAAAGGTGTAATTCAACAGTAATAACCAAAATAAAGTAACCGATAAATGGTATTTTTGAGTTTTCATTTATAATTTGAGGCATCTTTACCTATTAGCTTCAGTATCGATAGGGCCGTTTTCTCGTGGTCCCATTATTTTGTCCTACTAGTACGACTACGAGGGAGACCAGTTTCTGTTCGTCCTACTATAACAAAATTAAAAATACTACCATCTGTAGATGGATAGATGGAAGACATAATTTTTATTGAGAGAAAAAGAGTGCTTTGATTTAAAAGACGGCAGTTCTATAAACAAAAAGTCGGTATATAAGACACCGAGCGATGATGTATCACATTTCATCGGCATGAGTCATTATAGATATTGATATTCTCTATAAATACGAATCCAGATTTATTCGTGACCCATAGAGAGAAAAAAAAACGTTTTTTAAATGGTGGAAAAAATCCAACTGTGCATGTTTTTTCTTTTATAAATCTGTCCAAATTACCTCACGCACTCCACCAAAGAGAATAACATAAACAACGTGCACATTACTTTAAGTCGTTTTATAAAATTATGAACTCGAAAAATAATAAAATAAGGTACAACAATTTTAAATAACAATTTTTAAGAATTCAAGTTGTCATGCATTGTCTTAGAAAAAGGTTTATATGTTCTATATGTTTTTGATCTCAGCACTAAAAAATTCATTATCAAAGTCGTGAACGGACGAAACCACCCTCTGCATCATCATCATCCGCTACCCGAATTCAGCCACTGCTGAACTGTTTTTATTATTTATACACACATAACCTCAAAAGATGCTCGATCAAAACCAAAACAAACGAGCCGTAGTAACTATTGCGGGGCCACACTTATCTGTGCCCTAACACGCTAGAAGCTAGCGCGTTTCTTTGACAGTTCAAACTGGGCCCAAATCACAAAGTACTTTTCTACATTGGCCCAAATCGCGTCGTGTCGCGGCGGCGATGACTAATATGACACAGGGAATACGGTTTTAACCGATTCCACGCCGCGGGCCTGTTGTAGGTGTATAACACGCTTCGAAAGTCAATGGAGAATAATGCTCCTGAGTACCTATAGGCCTCCAAACTCTTGTGCCACTTCACAGGGTCAAATCCCATCCAGGTTCGCGCAAAGAGAATATAATCGTAAAGTATTACTACAGTTCGCGGATGACATTACTAATAGCCTTCTTACCTGACTAGAATTGACAAAGTTGTCAGTTTCTTGTCAACTTTCATTGCTGTCACTCAAATCTCACATGCAATCGTGTCAAGTCCATAACAATCTCTTTGCATGCGTGATCCAGAGTGATTTACGCCAATTTTTATAAATTCCAGTGCAAATGAATATGTGCATATTTTAGTGATCAGTTTTTCTGCTAAAAGGAGACCCAAATATTTTGGGCTCTCCTATTAGGTGAGCTTTACGTTGATTTTTAAGTCTATAAAAAGCCACAGGTATTTATTTATTGCATAAATTCTTTGCATCCAAAACAATAGTTTCTTTTAGCAGTATAAAGTGGATATCCACCTGGTATACAGAAAAAATATCCTCATACTGATACAATACGTCATCCACGTACCTATGTACATACGATTTGCTCCGATGTACGAGCTATATACAGCTTGCTTTGCCTATTTCATACTCTTTGGGTTTAATTATTTTTTTCAGATTTTGTATAATCGATATGGAACAACTCGCAAAATATAAACCAAAAAATAAAAAACTTGCTCCCAAGCCCAAAACTACGAAGAAACGCAAACAAAGTGACGGTATTTAGGATTTTAAAAGATTTATCATACACATATACATACACTGCCTGCTCAATATTTACCCATGGCTGATTTAACACAGTGTGATGTGTCATATAGTTTAATTCTGATCACATTTTCATAAGCAGCGTGAGCTTTAGCCTCAATACGTGCATGATTTCAGGACCAACTTGCTCCATGTTTCTTGCTGAAATAACAAGAAAACTGGCAGCCAGACGAAGACAAACTGAAGAGGAGAGTCCAAGAAATATAGTTCGTGAGTAAAACACTATTTAGCTTAGGCATTATCTTTTTAAAATGCTGCAAGACTTCACCAATTTATCACGATGATTTAAATAATGTATTTTATTGACAGAAACTATAATTGATAGCCTTACAAATGCGCTGCCAGTCATATTCTCACGGAGAACATCTGAACAAAGGGATTCTGGTCCAAGTGTAAATGTTCAGAATCTGGCACCAGAGTTGCTTCCAAATGACACCTTGGAAATCCCCTGTCCGGTAGTAGAAGAAAGCTTGACTGAGATAATGCAAGAAGTTTCTACACATGATAAATTAGGCTTCAAAATGCCTAAAATGCCCCTCATCAATAGTGATGTTATAAAAATAGCGGTTGAGAGGAGAAGGAAGCCGGTCATGAAAGATGCCTCTACTGATACTGCAGGGGAACATGATAATGACATGGCTAGTGAGCTGGTAAAGCATGTAAGCACACTGCGGAGGATATCATTGATAGCAGAGGAGTTCAACCAGAAAACTGGTAACTTTTATTCCTTTCAATCTAAATGATTTTAATAGATTCCTTACTTTTAACAATAAGCTTTACAGTTAGCTGATTAAGTCTTTGATTGTTGTCAAAGTGTTTTGCCATAAATTTGAATATCAACAATATTCAAATTTATGAAATATAAATTTGAATATCAACAATATTCAAATTTATGATGATTGAAGGTTTCAATAGCTTCATATATTAACTTGTTGCCAGATCAAAGATGTTTGTTTCGATGCTAACTTAAATTTCATTTCAGCTAAGAATTTAAAAGAAATAGTAGACAGCGTTCAAGAAGACCTAATGAACAAGCTGGAAGAAATCCAAGCAGAACAGAAAGCTACAGCTGCCGCAATAGTAGCACAAGCAATGGAAGTGAAACAGTTCGAGGAGAGTCCCAGAGAAGAAGACGATGATAATGAAACAGAATGAATGACAGAAGATTATAAACTTTTTGACGACCACATGATATTTCATTATGATTGATGCATCTTGTCAAACAAACAAAATTTCAGTAAAAATATAAAATTGGCAAAGAATTGAAAATAAATTTTTAGTGTTTGTTTTGAGATGGTTTGGCAAAATTAGTGTAAATTAATCAAGTATTTACACCGTAAGGTAAAAGTTTTGTTGAATTTCCAAAAATATTTTGCATAGACCATCCGTAGGTAACTTCAAGGTTATAGAAATACAACAGAATTCAAGGTGGTGGTCCTCTATCAATCTGCTAGCATTCCGTTTGAAAAGGAAGATGACGTGAGCTGCGCGGAATTAAAAATACAATATTTTTTGCGATTTCTGCGTTCTACAAGTAATAATTTAAGTATGCGATAAGTAGTACACTGCAGCCATCGCAAAACCCATGCTTACACAAACTTTGGATCAATTTGTCGTGAAGTCTTCGTACTTCGTACCAGCGTTGTTCAACATACAACTAACGAGATTTACTTTTTGCGTACAGTGACTTTGCTAAGGTTAGTGTCTCTTATATATTTTTAAACGTACGCGATCTGAACACCTTATTATAAGTACTGATTAACGGATATCTATCGCGTTTATTTACCTATTTTACCCGACGTCTCAACAGGTTTAGGCACTGTTGTGGTCACGGGATGACTGGAGTACTGGAGCATTGAACACATATGGACCAGTATGGAAACTCAACTAGGCTTAGTTAATAATAAACATAATGACAGTACCGTGTCAATATATTTATGAAAACTTGTTGTACACTCATAAAAATATCAATCGGTTCACTAAAAAAAGTGATATACATAATGTAAATACTAGAAATAAGAATAAACTAGCTGTGCCCACAACTAGGCTACACAAGATAAATGTATCTTTTAAAGGGCAATGTATACGCTTCTACAACAAAACTCCAAGTGAGTTGCAAAAATTATCAATAAATAAATTTAAAAAAATTGTTAAACTCATTCTTTGTAAAAAAGCTTATTACAAAATATCAGATTACTTAGAAGATAAAAAAGCTTGGAACGAGTTTTGCTCCAACTCAAAATCTACCAACTTACAGATAAGCAAATCAAATGTACTAGACACATAAGTTATGAATATACTAGTGGTTTCTTCTCACTTCTTCCACTGGTGGACAAAAAATTGAAGTGAACTATAAAATATGACCTGTCTAAGTGCTTATTTGTAAGCTTAAAGAAATAAAAAACATTTCATTTCATTTCATTTCAGTTGAAATAATTACCTGCGCTCCATTATAGGATATATATTTTTTACGGTTATGATGATGAGGTGATTTGATACGGTTTTTTTTCCGTTGTGATCAATCAATGGAATTGTAATAACAAGCTTACAAATGTGGTCCAGTATAATATAATAATAACTTCATATGGTCGAAACGACGCGTGATCCGAGAGCTGGTATCTTGCGTATTGATGTGGATGAATTGAGCTTCCTGTAGATTGTTTACAACAGTCTGCAGTTAGGTCAATTGTTTCAATTGTAAATATTAGGTCTAATAAGTTTAATTTTCTTTGTTTCGAAAGCCATGAAAATGACACCCATGACGGAAAAGTTGATAATTTATAGCAGCCGGCATCTTGGATTCACATATTGACAGCAGTATCGGTTTCAGCACCCTCGAAAACCATAAAAACGACAACCATGACGGGGGCAGGTTTTTTTGTAATTTAGTCTCACTTGGTTTTCGAAATAGGCATGTCTAATTGTCTATGTCTACACACGAATGACACATAACACTAACCAGTGTCAGCGACGTACTGAGAGACTGGTCCACGACGAGTACACTTTGCTATAACTGGATTCCACGGGGCAGAGAGTTAGCTTAGCAGAATATTTCTCAATTTCAATCGCTTCCCGAACCATTATCTGAAGTAAACGCAATCAATATCCGTTAAGTAGTACTTATAATTAGTGCTTCTTTTTAACGTACCCAGTACTAGCGTGTCTCAATATAAATATGTACAATCAACAAATACTTATTATACAGATTGAACCGAAAGATATGTAGATTTTTTACTTAAATCAATAGAGTTCGAGAGGAAAATTAATTATTTTATGGCATGAGTAAAACAATAAAGATGGTTTACAATGTACGCAAAACGACTAATCTGCTAGTTAAATGACTTACTCGTAAAATGCAAAAAAAAAAACATTAAAATGTATTTGGCGCGTCGTGATTTTGACATCTGAGTCATCATCATCGCTTTCAGCCAGTGGTAGTATACACAAGCAGGTCGGTAGTGGTTTTTACAAATTTGTAGTGGCCTTAACCCAGCAGAAACTCAGTTGAAATGGGATTTCTTCCATTTGTACTTACAATATTTTATGGATAAGAATCTGTGGATGTAAGGAGGAACAAGATATAAACGCGGCGCGTCGACGAGCTCGAAGCGTTTGGTTACACATAATAACACCAATAATTGAATACTAGAATCGCTACGGTGAATCGAACGGAGTATTTTTAATTATATATTTAATGACTATTATTCTAATTTTTAGTAAAAACTTTAAAATTGTCTGAGTCAACATATGGATTTCAAGAACAACAATGAAAGTCCTCTAAGAATCGTTGCTGGGCAACAGTCTGAGCCTCGCAGAGTTATTTCTAAACTCAAAGATCAACAATCCAATGGTCGTAAGTTGTCCAGACGACCAACAGTGGCGATCTTTCTTATTTTTAATTAATACTTAGATGAGAAATCTTTATCCTGACCTAATGGACAACGCTCAGCCCAAACCACTGTTGATCGTTAGACTTGATATTTGGAGAGTATGTTAGTCTATCCTTAGTGCACTAACACGAAAGGAGTTTTAAAAGTTAGCTACCTAAAGGTACGATTCCACCAGTGTGCTGAACTGTATTGCACAGTGTACGACACAAATGTTCACGCTGGTCGACTCACTCGGGCAAACAATAACAAATTGTGCGCGAACATTTTTGAAATGTTGGCGCACATCTTTATATTATTATGCGCGCAATCATGCATGCAGTGGACTCGCGTCGACGACGCGTACACGGAAATCTTTCTTGTTTTCCGCCACCCCGGAGCGAAAACATTTATTTGTACGCGCACATTGTTTCTCTGAGTTAAATATGGATTGGACGAATGATAAAATTATTAAATTTAATCAAGCAATTAAAACTTATCCTCTATTAGGGATTCCAATCTGATTTTAAAAACAGAAACAAAAAACACGACGCCACGAGTTGGCTCAAAATTTAAATTGTGACTCGACTGAGGTAATGAGAAAATGGAAGAATCATAAATAATAATTAATTGAATTTATAATTCATTTCAACAATCTCCAGTAGCAAGAAACCTTAAGGTTTTAAGCCTTATTGAAACAGGAACACATTTTCTGTAGTTAGTATATTGCTTAGCAATAAGAGGATGCATTAACCAGCAACTCAAAATCTTCGCATGATATACGAGTGAAATTTTTAAATCCACTCAATGGATCTATTTTTATTTCTTCAATAAATCTATTCGTTTCTTCATTTCATCGCTGTAGGAAAGGCCAACCAACAACGCGGTTTCTATCCTCGTTTTTTTAAGCAGACTACGAGAGATGATCAAACACAAGCTGCAGCACCAAGCACTACGTTTTCCCGCCCGTCCATATTAATAACTGAAGACAGAAAACTCTTCTTAGTGAATATGTTCGTGCACAAGTGTACCACACTGTGCGTTTATAAAAGTTACGCTCAGTCTTGCCGGTGGAGCCAGAAGCTAAACACGATACAAGCTTAGTACGTGCAATGCTGGAATTTTGCACAAAATTTTTGTAAACAAATGTGCTGTGTTTGGTGGAATCGTACCTGAGGTTCAAAATAAGGGTCTTGTCTTCTCGAAACATTGCAATAAACGCGCTTTTAATTTGAATTTAGGAACTATAAGATCCCTTAAATATAAACATGTGTCTTTTAAGAACCGTTCTAACAGTTGACAGTTAGTAAGCAAAACTAATAAAGAGGAAGATCAAATACAAATCGTTGGAGCAAAAACCAACTATCTATCTACTACTTATACTATACTATCAGTGTAATCTTGAAATTTTGCAGAAAGCTTGAAGATATAAATTGAATTATACGCGGAAGATAATAAGAGTCAAGTTATTGAATGTTTATAAAGCAACTTATAAAATAATTAGATTATGCGGTATGGATCGCCCAACATTATTTATTTATTTTATTCGTTTATGTTCTTCTATTGCCTTCTAGTAAAAAAAACTTGCTCTTTCCAACGAAAGAAACTCCACAGTAAGGTCCCGAGGATTACAAGAGTGTCAAACATAGACTATCAGAAACCGGAAGGAGCTCTTGACAAACCTGTGTTATCAGGTAATGTTAGATATACCTACCATTCTCTAATTTATAATACTTTCGTATTTAAAAATACAATATTGATAATATAATCTATACCTAAAGCATATCGCTCACTGGTAAGGAAATGTTGAGGCGAAATCGACGCGAGATCTCTATGTAGAGTCGAGTCGAGGCGGCTGGTACCTCTTCCTTTATGCAAAATGGCGGGAGGGCGCGACGTGGTCTGGAGAAATGCATTCACGTCGACGCCGTGTCGAACCAGCCCCTGCGCCTTTGAATCGACTACGCCGTGCCTTCTCCACGCCACCGTGATGTGACTCTAGTAGTATTTTTTTCATTAAATTATAAAGAAAACGATTCTAGGTGTTTGTCGACATTTTTGCGCCCTGGCCTCGACTCTTAGTCCAGTGAGCGACGCGGCTAACTATAATATGAACTTTGATTTTGCAACTTGTGGTTTTTAGGAGATAAGAAAGCTGGTCCTAGCCGAACTTCAAAACCATCACTAAATAATATTTCAGGTATTAACCTTTCTGACGCTAAGATATAAGTTATTTCTTGTAACTTTGTGTTTATACAAAAACAGTCTTCCTTTATCACAAACAATTTAATTATTAATATTTTTAATTAAAATGTACGTATCATAACATAACCCTTGTAATACCCATCATGTATAACCCCCTATCTCATAAAAATTGTAAATGTTGAGCGCCATTGTTTCATGTTGACAATTTTTTATAAGTTGCTAAGTGTTCTCAATCTGAGGTGAACAGAAGTAAACTTTTCGATATTGTTTAAAACAACGAGAAGTTTAAAAGTTCGATGGTTAACTAATATAGAGTAGGTTCTTTATCCGTACTGGATATTATTAAAACATTTATTCTTGAATGAAGCAAATAGCCTGAGCTATCATAATATTGGTAGTCGCTTAGCGAGCTATGGAAAGAGATATTCTCGGAGTTTCTCTCAAGGGCGAAGATAATATCCGAAAAAAAACCAAAATCACGTTATGGCAATTTGGTTTATAATTATTCTTTTATAATGATAATTAACAAAATATTATTGCAGTCACCAGTTCCAAGCCAAGCCATATACCTCGACGTAAAATACCGTATAAGTCTAAAGAAATCAGCTCTGAAGAATCTAAAAAAGTGATCCACACTTCGCAGAAGTTTCATGTCGAGACTATTCCAACTAGGAATGTGCAACAAGTTCAGTTATTGATTAGTCAAGGTACGATCTCATCGACGCTTAGATATTTTATTTTTTAACTAATAGGTACCAATCACTTCTCTCAGACCAGTGAATTCCCTCTAGTGGTACAGGCTGGCTGAATGAAACAGGGTAAAACAAATCATTTTTCTATTTAGTCCCTCAGTTAGGTTATCAGAAGATATTGGACAAGTACTTTTTATTGTGTAAAAGTTTGGGAGAAGGGCTCGTGATGATACTCGTAAGGCGTGCTAAAAAGTGTCGCAAGACGTGACGTCACGCGGAACATTAACTAGCTATTCCTTCATCACTTCTTGTTAAATCTGGCAGCCACACTGATCCAGCCAATTACAGGCCAATTTCAATACTTCCTGCAATTAGTAACATTTTTGAGAAAATTATCCTCACTCAGTTGATTTTCCACTTTAACCATAACAGGCTGTTTCATAGCAATAAATTTGACTTCACTAGGGTAGATCGACAACCGATGCAGGTACAGTTCTATTAAAACATATATTTGATGCCTGGGATAAAGCGAAAAACGCTATTGGTCTATTCTGTAACCTTCCTTGCTTTTGATTGCGTAGATCATGGTACACTTATTAAGAAGTTGAAACACTATGGAGTTAACAACAAGGCACTTGACCTTATGCAATCATATTTATCTGATAGATTTCAAAAAGTAGGTATTGGTAAAGAAAGATCTAGGGGCTCAAAACTTGAACTAGGCGTCCCGCAAGGATCAATATTAGGTCATTTTTAATTTTTAGTATATGTAAATGATCTTCCTTTTTTAGCAAAAGATCTTTGTGATATAGTCATATTTGCTGATACTTCATTGATTTTTAAAGTAGATAGAAATAAAAATATTTATGACGATGTAAATATTTCGCTTTCACAAATACTAGATTAGTTCACTGCCAATAACTTCTTACTCAATGCTAAAAAAACCAAATGTATAAAATGTATGCTTCCAAATTTACGAGAATTCCCAACTAAAATAATGTTGGAAGGTTGAGATTGTTCACCTTGTAGACTCTACTGTGTTTCTAGGGTTACATATTGATTCCTCTCTTCAATGGAGGCCGCAGATAGATGCTCTCGCAGGCAGACTTTGCAGTTCGAACAATTAGATATATTACCGATGAAGATACAGCTAGGCTAGCTTACAGCTGATTGTAATATCGCAATACATCTATGCAAATGTATACGCACAGAAATAGAGATAGCTTTATGAAGAAGTGTGATATTTACAATAGAAATACTAAAAACAAGAAAGAGTTAGACATTCCATCATACATAAGGTAGGGAAATCATTTATGGGCAATAGCGTGCGCTTCTATAATCAGCTTCCATCTGAAGCAACTGAGCTCCCTATTCGTAAATTTAAACATTACATACAACAAAATCTTATGAAGAAGGCTTTCTTCTCCATAGATGATTATATCAATTATGTTAATGCTTGGCCAGATGCCGCTCAGTTCCATACCGACAATAGTATGTAAGAAATTTAACGTTATGCTTAGCTTTAAATAAATATTGACATGTATCTAAAATTGCACTATATTTAGATTTAGATGAACAAATCAAATGTATTAGACACATAAGTCATATGATCATACTAGTGGTTTATTTTTCACTTCTTCCACTAGAAGACAAAAAAATTAAGTGAACATTTAAATTAAAATAAGGTTATTTGATAATAATGAACAGTATAAAATTTGACTTGACTAAGTTTTTATTTTTTAAGCCTAAAGAAATAAATGCTATTGACTTTGACTTTGTTCAATTGACATAAGAAAAAATACGTGTCCAATATCATTTGATAATTTAACTGACAGACTAATTATATTTTTTTAGGACACTAGCATGGTGCTCAGACATACTGTACCTCTTTATGTTGGATATTATTATTATATATGATTTTATACAATTTTCGTTGAAAATTAATGCATGTTTTCTATTTAATACTTAGATTTGTACCCAGATGATAACAATCACGCGAAATCACTCGCAACTACAAGGCCCCTTCCAAGTCTAGATCAAATATACGCAAGAAATTATGTGCAGAATACAGATAGATTTAACAGTAAGCATCAAAAACTCTCATTTAAAAATCTTTTATTTTCAAAAGAGTATGTACGCAGGACATATTATAATGCACAAGTATGTCTGCAAACACCGGTGCACTCTCTTATATCCCCACTCGGGTTAGGTTCGTGAGGACTAGATCTCATAACGACTATTAAAACAAAAATAGAAGAAAGATCTTGATAGCTAAATGTTTAATTGTGCAAACGTGTTAATAGTAGTAGAATGCCTGGGTTTGAGATTGGACTTAGTTCTATAACGTTTTGTTTGTATAAGCTCAAATATCAGAATGTCCCAGTAACAAAACGACAAAGTATTCAGAACGTACTGATAGTAAAACGACTAGGTAGGCGTATTGTAAAAAATTAATAACGTCTAAGAGCCGGTTTTTCAAAGGCATATTATTTTTGACAATAGTTTTAACTTTTGTTTACAAATTGTTGACGACCCGGGTTTTTCAAAAGTAATTCAACGACTCGCTAAATTCTTGTCGCATCATTCACTTATAAACAGCTTGTCAGATAGTCTTTGTATCAATTTTGAATTTCTCTAAAAAAAGCCTCTTTGACGTTTTGTTTACATAGTCTATATGCAATCTTCATAGTCTATAGTGCAACGCAGCTATATCCATACTTCAGTAGAGAACTGCGACCCTGCTAAGGTTTGGAAGTTCCTACGGTCATTGGGAATCGGAAAATCTAAAGAACGTACCAAAATTCCTGCACAATCTCGACTGACATCTTTCATCATCATCATCCTATGTTAGTCCATAGGACATAAGAACAAAAAGCGCGGAAGCGCGCTAGTTTTAAGGTATATATTACTATGAACCGTAGAATAAGTTAAATAAAATCGGTTACTTTATATGGTCTGAAATAAATGATTTATAATTATTATAGGCTTCTCCTACTGAGCGCCATAACGCCTTTACAAACTCTACAAAATTTAGAAAAAAGGATTTTAATAAATGTTTTGTACTTTTCTATACTTACCTACATATTATTTTCAGATTTTTTCGTAGAATCGACCAATCCTGTACCAGCTAACTCCCGCGCAACCAATTTCTTTCATAGAACCTCCGCACTAGCAAGCGTCAACGTTTCTGAGCGTAAGATACAAGATATAATAGATATATTTGAATATACAATACAGTGCGTATATTTGAATATACAAACTTGGCAAAAAATAATACTTGCGATTGAGCCTTTTGATCGGTATCATTAAATTGGGTGTGATTTTTTTTACAATTTGGCGGGTTCGATTCCCCGTTCCCACAGGCGATTATTCAAAAATCTTTGAATGCAGTTTAAATTGATTTTAAAATAAAAATGAAGTCTTCTTTCAGTAAATTTTTTTATCTACAATATTTAAGGTACTTTCCCTACATGTGGCATGGCTGTACATTGGATAGAATTATTTGATCGTTTTCGACTAAATACTCATTCCGCCAGCACGGTCGGTATCTGTCCGTGTATGTACTGTAGATATAAATACGTTTATATACACTGAACATAATAATATTTTGGGTCTGCCACGCTCAATGTCTGTAGATATAAAAAGACTTAATTTGTTTATTCGAAATTTTAGAAAAAAGAGCTGAGAACAGGAATCTAACAGTTGCAAACGTGAAATTTAATGGCACTAGTTGTCAGAGGCCTCAAAAGAGACCAAATGACATTATAAGTGATTGGTTGGCGAATATTCACTCAAATATGGACAACGAATCAGGTAACTGAGGGAGTTGTCATGTCGCATAATACATGAATAATGCTGCCATTTGCAGCAGGTATACCTCATCTCATCAGGTATACCTGTGCTGAGCATGGAGAGCTCGCTTAATCATTTGTACATAAAATTTGTACCAAATTTTCACATTTATAATATTAGTAGGATGTGATTAGTGTGATATAACCACTTCTTTCGTAATAATCGATTATATTGATATTACTCGGTGAGGGCGGCGCTATATCTTGTCTCTGGGATGCCACCGTTTAGCTCCTTGCAAAGTTTTATTTAGATTAAATCAGCCATTTAGGCGAGAAAAGGAAACATTATATACACAATTACTTTCGGATTTATAATATTAGTATGATTTTTTTACATTATTTTCTAGGATATCGCTCTGTCAGCCCTGAAAGCCGCCTGCCGATGGATATTAAGTCGAAAAGCTCATTCCTGTCTGGAATAGAAACAACCAGCACCGTAGAAAGAAATGTACAACATTTATCTAACAAAAGTTCTAGGAAATCTTTGGATTATGATAATGGGAATGGTAAATAAATATAAATGAAATCGGTAAATAAATATGGTAAATGGTTATAAAAATTCTCTATCTCGGCGGAGATTTCTGGCTTCGACAATAAGGTCCTTCCGTCGTTCGTTTTACGCTTCTAAAAACTTCTTGTTGGAAAAACATAATTCTTAAATGTATATTTTTAACAGATTTGGTGCAAGAAGTAATAAGGAAACAAACAACCGCCAAATGGAGCGCGGCCGCAAGCGTAAAGAAAAATATTACTACTTCTGATCGATCCAAGGAAAGCAAACTATTAATAATGAAACCATGTATTGGTATGTATGACAATTTATAAGGGCATATTTGTCGATTCTACGTGAATCGAATATAATTTGATTGTTTTGAAAAACTTCGTTCCATCCAATTAAGTTTTGCGGAATAAATCCCTCGGGAAATTATATTATTATTAGACCACCATGGGTTCTATTTCTATACAATAGTGAAATCAGTCCATAATTGACCGAGAAACCGACGAATACATACAAAAAAACACATACAGCCGAATATAGAAATTACTCTCGAAGTCTTTTAAAATTGTATATAAAATGTGTCTTTTAAAATTGCATATACGATGCAATTTTAAAAGCAATCAGCAATCAAAAATTACAATTACATAATAATGATATTATGTAATTTTTGATTGCCGATTGCAAGACCACTGACGGTCTCGTATCATTAGATTGGCGGCAGCGGCTAGAAAATATATTTTAATCATGGCAGTCAGCCTATAAGACAGACAATTATTATTGTTGATTTCAATGTTAAATAATTCACACAGATACCATCATAGTGGATCAAAAGTCTAATAGGAAGCCATCATCACGTTCAACTAGCGTCAAAACTTATAAATCCAATCCGGGCGGCGACGGCAAGAAGTTGCTGCTAGGTAATATTAAAACGTACTTTACTTACCTAGGCTGGGAATCAACCTATCCCAGTATCAGATTTAGTGTTTTTTATTGTAAAAGCATCAAAAAATTCAGTAAAATGTCCGCCCTCTCGAGTCTCATAGAGTGATATAAAGTACAAGCTGCGCCCCGCGGCTTCGCCAGTGTGGAAATCTATGTGTCAAATGGTTTATAAACCTTCCGCTTGAATCACTCTATTTGAATCACTCTATCTATAAAAAAACCGCATCAAAATCCGTTGCGTAGTTTTAAAAATCTAGCTACTTTGTTTTATACTATGTAGTGATAATAACATAAAGATTCTAACTATGTGTAGAAGTTTCAGGACAGAGCCAACATTTTACTCAGTTATCTGCAGCCGAGAACGTAACTGTTCCATCTTACGTTGATTTTCCCTCAGAAATTTTGCAGAGAACCACCAATTTTGAAGGTGAATATGCTTTTTGTGATTAATCCACAATCACTCCTATTACGAGTATATGTATTTCTCGCTAGTTTCACTTCTTTATTGTAAGCCTAACTGGCTTGGCTATATTATGCAAGCTTAACTAACATGCCTAGCTTATTTAGTTATAGGGGTTAAAGTATGAAATTGCCAATTTATTGTAATAGGTACTTCGAATTGACATAGAACCTTCATGGTTTGAGATTTCTGAGCGAATTTTTTTTCAAAAGGTACCTATAAGGTTCTTCTTTTAAAAAATGTTCAACATTCGATTATCGACTTTCAGTTGTTTTTTTTTTTATTCAACTTAGACAATAAAGATTATTGAATACGAGTTCCGACGCGGCAGAAACAGCTTGCAATATCAATGTTGCGTTTGAAGAGGGGACTACTAATGAACGCACCGTGCGATTTTGGTTGAAACGCTTTCGTGATGGAAACTTTGATTTGAAGAACGAACCACGTGGAAGACAACCCACACAGATGAATAACAATGAATTGAAAGAGATGGTGGAAGCCGATCTGAGCCAAACTACCACCTATGTACTAGGAATTAGCGGCATGGTTAAACGTTACCTTACCAACAATATTGACTCATTTGCGTCAAATCAATAAAATAAAAAAATATGAAAAATGGGTGCCTCATGATTTGACTGATCTGCAGAAAGAAACGCGTGTTGAAACTTTTGTTGAATTGATACAGAAATGAAAGAATATTGGATCGAATTGTGGCATGTGATGAAAAGTGGATTCTTTACGATAACTGTAAGCGAAAAATGCAATGGCTGACCCCAGGTCAAACGCCGCAATAGTGTCCTAAAGCAAAGTTTACCAATAAAAAGGTAATGGTAACTGTTTGGTGGTCTCAGCATGGTGTTATTCACTATAGCTTTTTCCGATCTGGTCAAGCAATAACGGCAGATGTCTATTGTGCCGAACTCCGAACAATGATAACAAAACTACCAGTGAAACAGCCCCGACTCATGAATTGATCTTCACCTTTATTGCTCCATGATAACGCGGGACATTATACAGCACGAGAACCCGTTTTAACTCTACAGGAACTGCAATTAGAAACCATTCATCACCCTCCTTATTCGCCAGACCTTGCTCCAACGGACTACCATTTTTTTCGTGATTTGGACAATTTTCTACATGATAAAACGTTTTCTTCCCAGGAGGCAGTATAAAATGCTTTCATACAGTTTGTAGAATCTAGATCACCAGAGTTCTATCGCAAAGGCATAAATGACCTTCCTATTAGATGGCACCAATGTATAAATAATAATGATAATTATTTTGATTAAATAAATATGTTACATTAAAAATACTAATTTCAATTTTTCAGTAGAAATCGGCAATTTCATACTTTAACCCCTAATATTTTATATCGCCTGTTAATAAAAACTTTATTAAATGTTTATAAAATATATCAGCTTTAAGCAATAAGTACCTTAATAAGCAGTAGAAAAATATGTTCTAACAAGGGCTACCTCTGTTGTTTAGATTATAGATCACAAACCCTTGCCTTGCCTCTTAACACCGACGTAATAATGGGTATAAATATTTCTGTGAAATAATCTTGTTGAAATCTTCGTTATACTTCTAGATATGGCTATGCTAGCGCCATTAGATTCTCCAAAGGACACGAGCAGTATTGCCACAGATCGCGAAATCCGCGACACGATCTCCGGTCAGTCTATACGACATGATGGCTGCAGTCTTGACGAATACAGTACGGATTGGTGTGCGCGATGCAGGTACCTATCTCTATATTTATAATTATTAATTACTAGTTTCTGTCCGCGGCTTCACGTGTTGTTTCTATGGAAACGATTAAAGGTTAATTCCATCCCGTGAGAACTGATTTATTTGATAAATAGGAGCCTATGCTTTATTCACGGCCTAGAAATAACGGTATGCATAAATTTCAGCCCGATCCGTTTAGTAGATTTTGCGTAGGTATATACCAACTTTCGCGTTTATAATATTAGTAGGATACCCCGACCACGTATATATTTTTTGTTTGGTAGATCGGTATCCACCAAATAATCAAATGTTATAAATTTACTGCTTTCAGGGCATTCGAATTAGAATATGAGGACGGCAGTTCCAAGATATTTGGTAAACAAGTTTCATATTTTAAATTCCAGACGAGCGACCTCTGTAGCTTGACGTAGAAGGGAGTTTGATTCTGACTGTTGGCGAAATGTTTGGGCTGCCAATCGTAAATGAAATTGGGTGGTTCATTCATCATAGGGATACCGTGAAATTAGCCAACTACAACGGCCTCTTGACATGGCATTTTATACGCCCTGACTATTATCTACCTAACGTTATTTGCAATAAGCAAAGGTTATTCTTATTCATGTTGCTTTTTTGTAAACAGGTGATGAGGAATACGTCACACACCGGTGCTCCCGCAGCCGCAATCGGCAAAATCACAGAGAATTCAGATGTCACGCCGAAAGTGAACAAGACAAGAGATTCCCAAGCACTAAATATTATTGTTAGACTCTTTAACTTCTTTGAACATTAGGTTTTTGTTATCATAAGTCCGCGCACTCGGAGTAATCTCTAAGAAATTAAATAATATCCAAAAAAGGAACAGCAACACCTCTCGTCAAACGAACTAAATGTAGCTTTAGTCTTTGAGCAGGATTGGATAAACTTCAATGTTTCCCCTGTGGGTGGAGCTAAAGCGTCCTGTACACATTTGGCGAATGCGCTGGGCCAGCACTTTGTTGGGCCAACTGATCGGATTGCGTTCACACATTGGCGTACGATATGAAAGAATCTCTCAGTAAGTCTCACACGCACGCAACACGACTGTCTTTGCTGACGAATAAAGGCGAACTGAATAAGACGCCAACGTGTGAGCACTGTTTGCGGAGCGCGCCATGATCATTTAATGTGTGCACGAAAAACCGACACTAGTCGGTTAGCGAGCCAATGTTAGCCGCCAACTACCCACATGCACCAAATAGGTCTCTACACGTTGGCCCAATGCCTTGGCCCATATCGCATTGGCCCAACGTATACAGGACGCGTAACGGCATTAGAGTCGTAGAAGGCCTCAAAGATTTTCGACTCATCGGTCACTTGATTTCTTGACTCAGCTGGAGAGTGCGTCCCTATACTGAGGAGAAGGTAAGGAATGGGTTTAAGTCCCGTAGAAATAGATTTTTTGGGATATTATTTAGTTTCTCGCATCATTATTATTCCTAGTACCCTATTCGTAGAATAAGATAGTCTACTGCTGAATGAATATATACCCTTCCTAATTGAGCGAGTTGGATTCTTTAGTATTTTTTTTTCTTTTCAGTGCCGAAAACGCTAACAATGCTAAAAAGGCGTATGTCAATGCGCCAATGTCGCCGCGGATTGAATAAAGTTTGGAAAAAAACGGCAGAGAGGTGGGCGATGTGGTCAGCAAAGTCACCTTACAGGTTTAGGAAACGTGAGTTAGAAAGAAAGATATTTTATTTTTAACTACAACCAATCACACATACAAGATCTTAAAACGAATTATAAAAGTATATTTGGTAGCTATACTATGTGGATTGTAACTAAAAAATAGGAAATGGCTCAGCATGAATGCTACGGGTACTGGTAGAACCAATACACACAGCGCTGATCTTCCACCAGAGTTCATAAAGATTGAATGCAACGTATAGGCGTTTTAACTTATTTGATCACCTTACCGGCAAAGTGGGCGGTCCGATCCGCGTATACCAAATATTCATTTAGTATGTATGTATTCATTCCGCCAGTACGACCGGTATCTGGCGGTGTATGCACTGTAGATGAAATAAGTTTATACACACTATATACTACACACTATAGTTCAATATTTTTATGTCTGCCTAGGCACGTGTCTGGCACGTAATATCTGTAGATATAAACAGACTTTAATAAGTTTGCTTTGTTTTCAGTTCGAGTAAAACACTTATTGCATCGCACAATAATATGGAAGGATGTTGATGTGCAGACCAGTTTGTTTGCCTATAAAGAAGCCGGTACGTATTTTATACCAAGATCATCTTATCCTACTAAAAGGTAGTTAATAAATAATAGGTAGCCGATACTTTGTTAAATGTGAATTTATTTACCTAAGACCCCCAACCCAACCAACCCAATCTACTTAAGATCTCCTAAAACTACTGAACAGATCAAGATGACAGGTCTCCATTTAGAACATAGTCTAACTTATAATAGATAAATAGGTTATTACTACTGTACTGACTACTATATTAACATAGCATAGTAGTAATTATATAGAAATAATAATATGTATAAGTATAATAAAATAACATCATAATATAAATATACATTAGTATGATAATAGCATGATAGATAAATAATAACATCAGTACAATTCCAAATAATATGTAAACCGTTCTTTAGGATTTTTTTAATCCATTTTTAACATAGAATTTGTCATAAATATACTATAATAATAAATAAATAAATATACTTCGCAATGTATTTCTGTACGCATAGTCTCAGATTACTGCTCTACATGTTATTGTTACGTTTTTATTTAGCTAGATTACTCTGTACCTAAATTTAAAATTAGTTATAAGATATCCATATTTGCATAGACATAATTGAATGTAAACATTAGTTGGAGAAGCCATTGGTTCCTGAAACACAGTTTTTTACTAGTTCAGGGGCCTATGGACCCATATTGCCTGCTTCACTGTCTATTTTGTCAATAAATAAATTTTTTACTTTACTTTACTTTATATTATAACGCAAATTCCTCGGGCTAGTATAGTATTATTATAAATATATTGTCTGCCTAGACACTAGCAGAAATTCTGAATAGCCATTACCATCATTCATGCGTCATGACGATGTTTCTACAAACTCTATCCTAGAATCCAAATGTAAAGCTCGTTTCACATCCTACCCCCTAAAAGCTGAATGTTAATTTATGCCCGATTTTCTATGAGAGTGTGAATGCAGACAGTTCACTTAAAAAACAGTTTACTTCATAAAAAGCTACATTTACTAAAATTTTAAATTACTTTAGCTTTAACCAGGAAATTTGGAAACAAAGAGAAATATCACACTATCTTCAAAAATTATTACAGTATTTTCATCAATAGAACACCGAACGAAAATGTCTTTCACACAAAATTAAAAACAAAACTAAAATAATTTAATCCATTTGGCATATACTCGTACATAGGTATATGGCACAAAACCATACTTGTTTTATATCTAGTTCCATTCCAATAGTTTCCGCCAAGAGTTAATGGGATAAAAAGTAACCTACGTTTTATTTCAGGCCTAAAACCTGTAGGAATGCAAAGTTTTGGCCCGATCTAAGTTTTGGCGTAAGTAGATAACACACATTCATCCAAACTAAAGTATATTAGTGTGATGTGATCACAATTTAAGACCTGCGGAAGTCCAGCGGTGGTTGTAACGTGCTCACAAACCAACTCATGCTAAGACAGAGACCGCTTTGTGACTCAATTGCAAAAAATCTGTTTTGTTTATTATTTTTATATAATGTTTGTTTTGTTTTTGTTTATTGAGTTGCAGATAAAATATTTTCATTAATTCTCATTCATTCACCTGCAAATTTGACAAGATAAGGTGACTGAAATGCTCAAACACTACATGCAGTGAGCAAGCTGTTCTTTTCCACAACATAAGCCGACATAGCCTACTTTAAGCACTCCGCTCATAAATCGACAGATCCTTCCCGTCCACACTAACATACAATTGCTTTTAGGCACATGCCCCCTTTTAAAGATGCAGAAATCTGTCGCTGTTTCTACTGCTTTCTCTCCATTCTACTGTCAAAAGAAGAACACAGGTAAGAAATAACACAGGTCAATAGATAATAACGAGTAAAATTGATGTAAACCTTACTCTGACACTCATGATAGGGCTGATCCACCAGTTCAAAGTTGCACAGCGAGCTATGGAAAGAGCTATGCTCGGAGTTTCTCTAAAGGATAGAATTCGAATTGAATACATCCGACAGAGAACCAAAGTTATTGACATAGCTCTGAGAATTAGCAAGCTGAAATGGTAGTGGGCCGGCCATATCTCGCGAAGAATCGACGGCCGCTGGAGCAAACGTGTTCTTGAGTGGAGACCGCGACTCGCAAACGTAGTGTAGGACGTCCTCCGGCCAGGTGGGATGACGACCTGCGAAGGACTGCAGGCAGATGCTGGATGTGGCAAGCTGAAGACAGGGCGCTATGGCGCTCATTAGGGGAGGCCTATGTCCAGCTGTGGACTGCTATAGGCTGATGATGATGAAACTTTCCTCTCAGAGGAGGCTTATCTGGAAGACAGGATTTTTCCCTTCAGTGGTATAACATGGAAAGAATATTGTAAGGTACTACTTAATCAGAAAGTTAAAAAAGGTTTGGCGATACTTGCTATCGTTATTCTTATTCCTGTACATTAAACTCTAAACCTATTGTTTTCAGAACCAATAAATATTGATAAGATCTTAAGCGAGAAGAGGGAAGTAATAAAGCCAAGTACACACCCGTCGATGTTCCGATTCCAGAAACCAAGTAAGAAAATATATATATATATATATTATATAATGCTGGCCAATTCACACAGCATTATCTAGCCCCATGGTAAGCAGAGCTTGTGTTATGGGTACTAGATAACTGATATACATAATACAATACATTACATAGATAGATATTTTTATTATATATAGAAAACGACCAGAACACCCGAAACAAATATCTGCAGATCGTACACACAATTGTTCCTAGGCGGGAATCGAACCCGCAACCTCCTGCGTCGCAGGCGGACCTTCGCCCACCGCGCCACATCTGTCGTCAATGCTATAGGTTGATGATGACAATGATGATGAAACCTTCCTCTCAGAGGAGGCTAATCTGGAAGACAGGATTTTTCCCTTCAGTGGTATAACATGGAAAGAATATTGTAAGGTACTACTTAATATGAAAGTTAAAAAAGGTTTGGCGATACTTGCTATCGTTATTCTTATTCCTGTACATTAAACTCTAAACCTATTGTTTTCAGAACCAATAAATATTGATAAGACATTGAGCGAGAAGAGAGAAGTAACAAAGCCAAGTACACTCCCGTCGATGTTCCGATTCCAGAAGCCAAGTAAGAAAATAAACCGTAATGTAGCCAGCTTTATTGTTATATTATTTTATAAGTTAACTTATTTGTTGATTCCTATTTATAGTTTTAATCAACCTGTCATTCAACTTCAACTTATTATTATTAACTCATTTATTCTCAGATTCATATCCATAATAAAATAAAATAATGCACATACAAATTAAAAATGTCAAAAACAAATCACACAATAAAATAAAATAAAACTAGAATAATATAACGTAGGGAAATTAAAAAATAAACAATAAAATACAAATTGAAAACTTACTAACCTAACATTTAGAAGGATGTAGACCCCATTAATATCCTCATCCATTTGTTTTGGATGGGACAGTCCAGACGTGAAACAATCATGTTCAGGATGCCGTTGCTACTGGTTCGCGCACGCTGTAGTAGGGAAGCGACTTTTTTGCGAATAATCGCATGAAAGCCGTCCGTGCGCGCCTCCGCGAACATACCAGACGCGCTGCAAAAGGGAGGCAGCCGCATCAGCATCCTGAAAATGTTGTTGTACTGGACACGTAGAGCGCTGGCTGCCCGTCGGGTGCAGTTGAGCTAGAGGCTACTCGAGTAGAAGGACTGGCAGTAGGCCTTATAAGGTGATTTTTACTTCTCTCGAGCAGCGTGCGAACCTACGCGCAATCATGTTTCCCCGTACAGCCAGCGCTCTACGCTTCCTTTCAACGTCTGCATCATCTCTTAGAGACTCGTTCACAATATGCCCTAGATATCTAAAAGTATCAACAACCTTTAGAGCCACACCGCTGAGCAGTATTGGCGAGACATAGGCCGGCTTTACATTTCCACTTTTAAATACGAGGACTTCACTTTTTTTAACGTTGTAAGTCAGCCCATGATCCGCCGCATACTTCTCACAAATTCTGACGAGCTTTTGAATGGAGCCCACCGATGGACCCAGCAGCACCATATCGTCTGCGTAACTTATGTTGTTCAGACAAACATCATCAACAAAACAACCCGTATGGGCGCTGCTGAGCTCACCAATAAGCTCATTAACATATAAATTAAACAACAAAGCAGAGGTTATTCCACCCTGCCGAACACCACACTCCAAGCCATACTCTTCAGATAGAGCACCTCCCCATCTCACCTGATTTTTCTGGCCTTTGTACCAATATTCTATAATGGAAACCACCTCAGCCGGTACACCTTCGTTCCCCAACTTCTCCCAAAGCCTGTGATACAAAACGGTATCAAAGGCCTTAGATATATCAAGGAAACAGGCGTAAACCGGCGTCTTCCTATCAGTATAATATCTGACAGCTTGCTTAAGAGACAAAATCGCACTCTCTGTAGATAGTCCGGCCCTAAAGCCGAACTGAGCATCATGCATTTTGACGTGTTGTAGGAGAATGTTGTTAAGCAAGCTGTCAAGAACCTTGGCTATAATGGTTGCAAGTGAGATGGGCCAGTTGCTCTTATCCGATATATCTCCAGTTTTACATTTTACTATGGGTACAACGATAGTTCTAGTTAGTTTGTCAGGTAAGTATCCGTGACACAGGCATAAATTATAAAACATGGAGAGCACGTTCGGAAGGTACCAGCAAACTTCAGATGCTCAATGCTGAGACCTTCATGTCCAGGTTACTTTCCCCTTTGCATGGCCCGAATGACTCTTTCTACTTCTTTCGCAGTGAAACTCACCTCTCTGTTCTGCATGACGATCTCAGCCTTGAGCAGATCACACGGCGGAGAGTTCAACTTAGGTTTCACATTAAAATGCTCCCTGAAAAGATCGGCAATAGAACTTATTGCTAGATGGCTCTGCGTCTGACCTGCCATTGGTCATGATATGAATCGGTGTATTTTTTCTGTCAAAATATTGAAATGTAATCGTCAGATAATCTTTTAAAACAAAGATCTCAGTAGCCTCCCATCTTTTAAAAGACTTTACCGTCCGTGATCAATCTCTATAATTAGATTGTAAGACTGTGGTCAAAATAAGGACGTAATTATTTTATAGTGTCCCTCAGACTTGTAATGTATCGAACCTTTTACTTCTAGCCAGAAGCCTCGATTCCAGACCGATATGTGAACGGAGCTTTAGATGTGCGATTCAGCCTCCAACTGCGAAATCTAGTAGCCCTCACAGAAGAGAATACAACGTTCAGAGACATCTACAAAGAAAGAAGTTGGAGTTATTGAGTGCCAGCACACAAACGAGTAACATGGAATTGAAAGGTTTCTACCTAGTTTAGGAAATTTTGAACGTTACCCACACATTACTTTTTAACGTTACCCACACATAATTATAAGTATTGATACAACGAGTATTTATCGCGTTTATTTACCTTTTTTCCCAACGTTTCAACAGGTTTACACGCTGTCGTGGTCACGGGATGACTGGAGTACTTGTTAATAAGTCGGCAATAGCTGAGCATGTAGTAGACTCAGGACCTAATCACTAGATTGAACTACACAAACCGCAGGTCATCTGTAATGAAAGGCCTACAAGAGAATGTTTCGGGAAGCGATTGAAATTAAGAAATATCCTAATTTCAATCGTGAAGACGGGTTCAAACTCTCTGCCTCGTGGAATCCAGTGATAGCAAAGTGTAGTCGTCGTAATCCGGTCTCTCAGTGCGTCGCGGACACCGTTAGTGTTCTGTGTCGTCCAAGTGTGCAGATGGACATTCCTACTATTGAAAATCAAATGAGGGTAGTTTCAAATAAACTAGCCCCCGTTTCGTTGAGGTGGTAACTTCAGTACTCCAATCATCCCGTGACCACGACAGAGTGTAAACCTGTTGAAACGTCGGGAAAAAAGGTAAATAAACGCTATAAATACCCGTTGTATAATATATATAATTATAATTATGTGTTCAGATTGCGTAAGTTTAAAAATATTTTTATCTATATATAATATATTAAATATATAATCTACTAGCTACGCCCCGCGGCTTCGCCCCCGTGGAAATCCATGTGTCAAATGGCTTAAATGATAAAAAGTCCATCTCCTGGTTCTAAGCTACCTCCCCACCAATTTTCAGCCAAATCGGTTCAGCCGTTCTTGAGTTATAAATAGTGTAACTAACACGACTTTCTTTTATATACGTATATAAATTTATTTTTCTTTTCTTAAATTATCTGTAACTGTAGTAGTTCTTTCGTTATATATAGACTTGGGAGTTCTCAAATTGACATTTTTTATATAATTATTATTGTGTGTGGTGGAGTCGACTCATCCTTTATTTTTCTTCGACTCTGCCCAATACTTCATCTATTAAAATCATTTTTCTTCCACTCTGCCCAATAATTCATCTATTAAAATCATTTTTTTATTTCCAGATGGCCATAGCAAAGGACTTCAATTCGAATGTTTTAACATAACTGAAATTACTATGGATGATAAATTAATAGGTGACAATACGTTTCGAGCCTGACACTAAATACCAGAACAGTATCATATAATTGAAACTCAGTACTAAAAAAATTACCGCTGAAGGATTAGACTAACCCATAGAATCTTCTTTTTACAAATCTCGGTAAAGTAATTGACGACCTCTGAGGCGTAGCGGCTGAAGGTCCGACTACGAAGTTGGGTTCGATCCCCGCCTTAGGATTTTTTTTTGTACGATCTGTCAATATTTGTTCAAAGTATTCAGGGTGCTTTCTATGTATAATAAAAATTATATATCCATGTAGTATATTAGTTATATAATAGCTGTAGTGTGTAATAGCACATATAAATAAATAAATACATATAAATAATGCTGGACAATTCACACAGCATTATCTAGCCCCATGGTAAGCAGAGCTTGTGTTATGGGTACTAGATAACTGATACAATATAATACAATATATTACATATATAGATATTTTTTATTATACATAGAAAACGACCAGAACACCCGGAACAAATATCTGCAGATCGTACACACAATTGTTCCGAGGCGGGAATCGAACCCGCAACCTCCCTCGCAGCAATCATCAACCTCGCAGGCGGACCTTCGCCCACCGCGCCACATCGGTCGTCACATGCAGAGCTTGTGTGAATAATTATCCAGCATTATTTATTTATTTAAACTCGGCTTCAACCCCAGCCGAGGTTTCGGTTTTCGGTAATAACCAGCTATTATTTGTAGATCCTGACTAGAATTCTAGTTTCAGATGCAGTATTTTTTCCCGCAATATTTGTGTTTTTCGAGTGTCTTTATTACATCGAATCCAAAAGGCTAACGCGAGTTTAATAAATAGGGCATCAATAGGTAATAATAGGTTTTTAGAAAATGAAAAAACTCACGGGTTTTTAGAGTTTTTTTTTTCAGTATTAATGTGCTACGGATTTGGATGATGATTATTAAAAAAATAGGAATGCGATATAATAAGTTACTAAAGGCAAGCATGTATATTTAAGCTAATGCCAGTTATATTTCCAGGAACTGATAATATTTCTACCATGAAAGACAACATGACCTGCACTTCCGTACTTAACACAGTGGTTTCTCAGCTCGACATGGGGATTCTCCTTCAAAACCAGCTGCTTTTAGTAAACAAAAATCCAGGTTAGCTAAATTTAAAACATAATTAGCTTCTACTATGGGTTTCGCTTACGTGTATCTATCAGTAGGTACTGTAGTCAGTTCTTTTTTGCTTCGCGAAAAGCCAGCAAAACCTGTAAAGAACGTAACTTTTTGTCTAACGTTAAAAGCAATTAAAAGTTGCCAAAGACTCCAGACAGATGCTGGATGCTGACAGGGCGCTATGGCGCTCATAAGGGGAGGCCTATGTGTGAGATTTATTTTCTAGGCCTGTAATAAAATATTGCATATCCGGGGCAACCAGCATTTTAAGTTTAAATGATTTCAGGAAAGGATAATATTCTTCACTTGAAAGACAATGTGTCGCATACATCTAGGGGAAATGTAGACGTTACTCATCAGCTCAAAAAGGTCGGTGGGAATTCCGCACGATTTCTGTCAGCTATCAAGCAACCAGGTACGCTACTAATGTCAGATCTGTTAGCTTTCCCAAAAAGCTCCTAAATATTTAGAAGCTAAAACATATTTCAAGTCAACATACCTATGGATACACGCGGACTACCAATAGTACCAAGCGACTCAGTGATGCTCGATCGAAATTATTAAATTTCCAAAATTGTTTTTACAAGAAAACTATTGTTGCAGTAAACAAACAATATATGTCAGTTGTATCGTTCCCGTAAGTGCCGATTGCCAGCACACAATCAATTTCAGTAGTTGTTAATACAAATTAGTGAAATAGTTAAATACAGTTATCGCCGTTATCGTTAGCGCCGATCGAGTTAGTTTCGCTTGACAAAATTTACCGCCAGAATATTTAAGCAATAAAAAATTAAATCACTCCTGGCAAATACAGTTATTTCCCTAAAAAAAAACTGTACTAAGAATAGAATAGAATATTTTATTTGCAACTCAATAAACAAACAATAATAAAAAATAAAAGACAAAACAGATTTTTGTAATTGAGCTACAAAACGGTCTCTGTATCAGCATGAGTTAGTTGTCAGCATGTTACAACGAACGCTGGTCTTCCGATAGAGCCGTTTGGTGACGTCACGGCACGTACTTGTTGGCTTGGTTTTCAAAGCTAGAGTCTTTTTTTCCCGCGAGACTTCTCTTTTTGCACAGACTAATTGATCGTTTCAGAAACGGACAACAATTCCCTTGTGAAAGACACCGTGGCAAGCACCTCATTGAATATCAATGATGTACCTGAACTTGGTGCGGACTACGAGAATCTTCATAAGCAGACAGACAGGCTTACAGTTTCCAATATCCCGCGTAAGTGTTGACTGTCAGCGTTAAGTTATATTATTCACATAACTTATTTATAGGTATCTGTGTTTCCTATTCGAATCACTGCCAGCCTGAATTCAAATACCTATATGGGGATTTACAAAGTAATAGTACTGATTGACTTGGTTGGTTATGCTTGACAAAAATGTGCTTTCCCAAAATAGTTTTCACAAGAGAATTATTGTTTCCATTAAAAGGCACAATACAATATGTGCTTGGTTTTGAAATGAATCCCGTTGACTTTTTCAGGAACCGAAAACATTTCTCTTGTGAAAGATATCGTAGCAACCACTTCTTTAAATGACAGCGAGCATTCTCAGCTCAGTGCTGACTACATGAAACTTGAAAAACAATTGCTTACAGTTTGCGATAATCCCCGTAAGTACCTACTTCAGGTTTCCATCACATTCAGCAGTAATCGCTCATTTAGTTCCCCATTGCTTAAGTCAATACCTAGTTGAGCCCTTTCTAGTTGTTGTTAGGGATTTGTTTTTCAAACAATTAACTGACGAAATAATTAACTGAAAGAATATCTTATGTCAAAAATTGCATTTAATGTCAAACTGTTAGAAACGACAATCAATGTTAAAAAATACAGCCAAAAATACAAAAATTACAGAATGTGTTAATCATCACCATCATCATAACAGAACACCCTGAACAGATATTTACAGATCGTACAAACATTTGCCCAAAGTCGGGAATCCAACCCGCAACCTCCTGCGGGTGGACCGCAGGAGGTTGCGGGTTGGATTCCTTCCCGATTGGATCCCCTTTGCCCACTGCGCCACAGAGGTAGTCAAGCGACGTTAAGCTTGACCTGAAATGTGCCAGAATCTGAGACAGAAACGTGTTTTTACACTTTGGCCAGAATACTTTTCACACTTTAACAGTAAAAAACATTTTAATAAATATTCTCAGGAGCGGCCAACCTTTCTCTTGTGAAAGATACCGTGGCAAGCATCTCTTTGAATGTCGACGCTGCTCCTGAGCTCTGTGCGGATTATGAGAATTTACAAATGCTTATAGCTTGCAATATGCCACGTAAGTGGATATTTCCAGTAAACAAGTTACTTTTCTATTTGAAAACTATTTGTACCTATCTCAACGCTGGGCAGGGATCGCAGTGTATTACTTGTAGTCGCCTCCTACGACACCCACGGGCAGAGTTGGTGGCGCTATTCTATCTAGGCCGACACCACACAGCCTAGGTATTTGTTATTTAATGACAAAGATTTTATAAGTAAAATATTTTCTGGTTGGCACAAGCACATACACCTACCTACGTACCTAATACAAAATATATCATAAGTATTTTTTTAGGTATGGACAACATTTCCCTTTTGAAAGATACTATGACGAGCACTTACTTGAATGTTCACGCTGTACCCCAGCTCAGGGTGAGCTATGAGAACCTTCACAAGCAAATGCTTACAGTTTGCAACAATCCGCGTAAGTTACTGCAAAATGAAAACCTCCCTTTTCTGGCACCTCAACTTAGTTTATACGTGAAATCGAAAAAACATGCTTGTAAATTAATATTAAATGATAAGATATTTTTTAGAACCATCGATCAAATTTCGTCCAGTTCCAGTCAATCTGCCTACTGATCCGTCCGTTTCGATTGATTTAGAGAATGTTGCTTCTAATGAAGCATGTGAAACTATTACAGGTAAGGGTCAAGCTTATTTAGGCCTTAAACATTTATCTTAACGGCAAATCTGCTTACACTAATAAAGACTAAAAACTTAGCTAATTTAGTTTACCAAAGCTCGAATAGACTGTTTGTCATACACGGCCCTTTGGTTCCAATCAGCACACGTAGACGAAAAACTGCATCAGCTATGCGAGCTAAGCCAAAACTATGTTAGCTTAGGTTTTAGTCTGCTACCGGCATTAACATGACGTCATTCGCATTAGATAAACGCATTATTCTCTAGATTATCGATGCAGCGATGGGAAACATAAGATACTAAAAACTTAGTTATATGTATATAACTTAGTCATATACATAAGTACACGATCAACCCGTTAAGTCTTAAGGTAGATACTAAGTTTGATATCAAATAGAGAAATATAAAACAGTCTGATATGAAGGTTATTAAAGGCGATCAAATTTCCTCCAGTTACTCCAGTCCATCTCACTACTGATCCAGCCACTTCCACAGCTCTAGAGAATGTTGCTTCTAACAAAACATGTGAAACTAATACAGGTACGGTAATACAGGTCAACCTTTTTTTGGGTCTCACCACTATTATTTTGACGCCGAATCGGCTAACATCAAAGAACTACTGTATGTATAGGTAGGTGTAATACGGTTTGCAGAACGAAAGCTTAGCTAACTTAGTTCGCCAAAGCTCGCATTGCTGACGCTGTTTTTTATACCACTATAATCACTTTATGAAAAGCTGCGTCAGATATGCATTTATTTTAATGTATTTTTTTGTATGAGTCCTGTGCTCGAAATAAACATTTTTATTTATTTTAATTTTATTTATCACGCCAACCCAACAACTTAAGTACCTAAGCTTAACTTTTGGTCTGCAACCCGCACTAATATTTACGATTAACGAAGTAGGAGATTTTATTTTTGACTATTGTCTGCATTTTTGAATGTAAATTCTTATGTTATGCTTATCGATGTAAATGACGTAACTCGCATTAGGTAAAATTTGGAAAGATTATTTGTTCTGTGGATTAATCGTTGCACCGATGGGCAGCACCAATAATACCCACACAGATACTGAGTATTTATCAAATAACAAAATGTAAAACAATCTGATAAATAGGTTTTTCGACCGTTTTTTTCAGACTCCAAGCAGTTTAACTCAATAAACATCATGACTTCGCATGCATTGATGAAATGTTCAAATAAAACCAGCCACAATGGTAAATCCAGTTGTCTCAATTTTTTTATATTGGTAGCAAAGGACCATGGGCACTTTTTAATGAAGCCCATCACAAGCTACATCCCAAGAGCTTTCATTTGACATTGTTTTATTACTGTTGGACCAACTTTGAAAAAGGGGCCCACAATGCCCATGGTCCTTTTATACATACAGTATTTATTACATACAGTATTTATTTATTTAGCAACTAATACAATTTAAATTCGCCTATTACATACATAAGTTACATAATGATTAAACATTCTATGAAATATGTAATTTTTTTTCAGATACGCAAGTGACACCGGTTGTGTCTTCGACTAAGATCTCTACAGACATTATGGTCACGCAGAGTTTTCTCAAAAACAATGCTTCAAGTAAGTTAGGTGTTTTATGTCTTTACTAGTTTCTATGGAAACTTTTATAGTTATGTGTGAGTATACACTTGCGAGCTATAAACTGGAATCACTTCATCGCTGGTTTCTGCAGACCATATTTTACAGTTTCCATGGAATAAACTGCAGATTGGTGTATACCATTTGAAAAGAAATTTTGTTAGCTTTCGAATGGTATAAAAATTATTTAAATTTAATTAAGTTTCCTACCTTCATTTAGTGAATTATTACAATAGGTCGAAGTTGTGGATGTTTAAATTAATAAGAAGTAATATGAAAATATCAAATTTTTATTTAAAATCTTTGTTATTTCCCGCTTAATATTTTGTATTGCCCCCCCTGGCCCTAATGACTGCTTGAAACGGTTTTTCATTGACTTAATGAGTTTCCTGATGGAATCCTGTGGAATTTCCTGCCACTCTTCGATAAGAGCAGTTTTTAGGTCTTCTATTGACGCCGGAGCTGGAGATCTTCCTCGTACCCGCCTTTTCAGCTCGTCCCACAGGAGTTCTATAGGGTTCATGTCAGGGCTGACGGCTGGCCAGTCTATTGTGGGAATCCCGACTTCTTCCAGGTACTGTCTAGTCGCACGAGCGGTGTGGCAGCGGGCATTGTCGTGCATTAGCAGGAAATTTTCGCCAATAAACCCGGCGTAAGGGAGTACATGGCCCAGCAGAATGTCGTTGATATACCTTTCTGCGGTTAGTCCTCCTCCCCGACCTCCACCGGGTACGAATACCAGCTCCGTTTTAGCTTCAATTGAAATCCCCGCCCACATCATACAAGACCCACCCCCATATACCACTGTTTCCGCTATACAGCATTGTGCGTACCGCTCTCCCGGTCTCCTGTAGACTCTCCGTCGACGGTCGCTGCCATGCAGGCACATCCTAGTCTCGTCCGCGAACAAAACTCGGCTCCATTGCTGTATATCCCAATCTAAGTGATCACGAGCAAACTGAAGTCGGGCTTGTCGGTGGGCTGTAGACAATTTGGGTCCCGTTGCTGGCCTTTTTGGGGTCAAGTTAGCTTCTATGAGTCTTCGCCTCACTGTCCACTCGCTGACAGTTCTCCCTCGAACTTCTCCGAGCTCCCGCTGGACGTCAACGCCGGTTAGATGTCGATTTCGGAGAGAAGTGCTGACAATAAATCGGTCATCTCTCGCCGAAGTGCATCGCTGTCGTCCAGATCCTGGTCTTCGGACTAAGTTTCCAGTCTCTCTAAACCTCTTGTATACTTTGGAGACACAGGACTGGCTCAGATGAAGCTGTCAAGCGATAGTACGCTGAGAGAACCCTTGCTGGATTAGGGTGACGATTTGAGCGGCTTCTATTGGTGTGGTTTCCATTTTCTTGTAATTCCAGTATTTTGAGTGACGTGATATATTGGACTGATGACAAAATTGTATAAATTCCCAGTTTTTATAGGGATTCAGGAGTTTGAAAAAATTGATGTTTCGTTCCAAAAATTTATGTCTATTGTTTTCACGTTCCATGACATATGATGAACATTTTTTTCGCTTTGATATCGAAAGAGTTTGAAAGCTAATAAAATTATCTTTAAAATAATATACCACAACCTACAGTTTATTCCATGGAAACTGTAAAATATGGTCTGCAGAAACCAGCGATGAAGTGATTCCAGTTTATAGCTCGCAAGTGTATTTTAATTATGTGGGAGATATTAAATTTTTATTTAGCTAAAGAATGACTTAATAAAATATTCTCCTTTTTCTTAAACATACAGGGTTATTGGTATTTCGACTATTTGCGAGTTGATGATGATTAAATTTTGAATTTTGGACATGGGGGGGGGGGAATTATCGCCAATAGTCCCCCCTATCATCACCTCCTAACGGGAATACGTCGAATTACCAATAACCCTGTATATCACAAAAGAACAGTTCAGTCAGATATAAAGTTTGTCAGAAACAGAGAAACATTATAATATCAAAATGCCCGATCAATTCAGTAGTTTTGGCGTAAAGAAGTAATAAACACCCAACTATAATTATACTTAGACGACCTCTGTGGCGCGGTGGGCGAAGGTCCGCCTGCGACGGGTTCGATTCCCGCCTCGGAACAATTGTGTGTACGATCTACAGATAATTGTTCCGGCTGTTCTGGTCGTTTTCTAAGTATAATAAAAAATATCTATCTATGTAATGTATTGTATTATGTATATCAGTTATCTAGTACCCATAACACAAGCTCTGCTTACCATGGGGCTAGATAATGCTGTGTGAATTGTCCAGCATTATTTATTTATTATTTACTTAACTTCCGCATTTTCAGTATAGGTGTATAGACGAATTTCACCAAGACAGGAATACCTATTATATGACTGTTGTTTAATTGACTGTTTCATTTTTTCAGCAGTGGAAATGGCTACCGATATGGTGGATAAATTCATAAATGACAACAATTTTGGTAATTTGATGATTCCAGCAGCACCTAATTTAATAGCTTCAAATTCACTTTCTTGAAGCTGTAAAACTGGGTAGTATGTAGAATTTAAATTATTATTTATTTTAAACTAGCAAGTTACCTGCGGTTTCACACGCGTTAAATTCAAATTTCACATTTCTAAATTGTAATATAGCTTATGTTCACCGCGGATAGTGTAGCTTCCCAACGGTGAAAAAATTTTTCAAATCGGTCCAAGTAGTTTCGGAGCCAAACAAACAAAAAATCAAAACTTTCCTCTTTATAATATTAGTATCTATAGAAAACTTAATAATTTCAGTTGGGAAGTCCACGACAACCTCTCACGTAGAGTTTAAGGAAACCGGTAAGAAACGTCCTAGAATACCTTGCCTGAATAGGGCATAAATATCTATTGATCATCATCATCATCATCAGCCTATATTAGTCCACTGCCGGACAAAGGCCTACCCCAATGAGGAGGAATTCAGGAGGCGCTGCTACCCGCCCCCCGGTGTATGTCCCTTAGTCGCTTCCACACGGAAAGATTGGGGTGGTGCTATTCTAGGCCGGCACCACACAGCCATATATGACATCACATCACACTAACTACCATAGATTTCAAATGACTCCTTTGTATAGGAGTGTAGCCCCTCTGATTAAACCTTGATTTGGCTCGATTTAACGACTACAATGTGATATGCTACAGACACGCTTTTTTGCCACTGACGTCGACGTGGTTTCCCACAAACTGAATTTTTATGATTAATTTTAATATTACTACTACTACTATTATACAATACTATTGCTTATTATAATTTTACTGTATATTGTACAATTAATTGTTGGTATTTACCTTATTTTTTAATTAATCCACTTGTAAATAATTATTTACCAAAAAAATTACTATCTGGATATCTACCTAACGGAAAATCTGTTGGTTTCTGCATTTCAGAGATTCAGCCGCTCAAACCGCAAATGAAAAGCGGTTATTGCCTCGAAAATCAATTGAAAGATGCAGACACGCTGTCAGAAGGTGAGATACTCTCATGAAGTAGCTCACTGCTACTACGAATTCACATGTTAAAGAATATGACGGTTGATCAAGTTGGTTCATTCAATGCACCCAATGTCATTTGAACGCAACTCTTAGCACGTTTTTCGAACATTCCAGAAAACATTTAGGTTCAAGTTCGTGTTGGTTTGTTTTACGAAGGTTAAGCGCGTTAAGACGCACGGTTTTAGGACAGTTTTCAAAAAGCCTGTCAAAATTCGCCACTCGAGACGGGCTTAATCTGAGATGCGTTTGAGTATTCGAATGTAAGGCAATCACCGCCCAGCCTCAGTAAAGACGGCCGCACCATCATTCTTATAGGTAGTTGAGCAAATAAATTGTGGGCACCCACAGTGCCAAAGTTACCATTATGTAGAAGCAGGTGTAGTATTTTTCATTTCATTTGGCCATTTCATGGACAATGATGCACCAAACACTTTGTATTATTGTTTTAGCTTAAATACCCTTTTTGCCACAATAATGAAACGAAATTTTCGAGGTGAAAACAGTTAGAACACATAAATCTTTCCATTGTGTTTTTTGTTTTTTTCTATGGAATAAGTTGCTTAGTGCAAAAAAAAAAAAAAAAAAAAAAAATTGTCCGCCAAATTACATCTGTATCTGCATAACCGATTCTTCTACATTGTTAAGCTTTTGTTTTTACATTTGTTAAGTATTATTCTTCTTTTTTCTGAAAATATTTCGTGGTATCTATCTGCCGCCAAACTACAGACTAAGCAAAATCACTAAACTTTTTGGCGCAAAGTCTCTCTAGTTTACGCGACCATCGTAAAACAAAACAACACGAACTTCTTATGTTTTCTGGAATGTTCGAAAAACGTGCTTAGATTTAGATGTTCTCATGTTTTGATCAGAATAAGTTATTATCACATAAAGTTTCAGATAAGGGTATTTTGGTCTTAGAGAACGTAATTTTATTCGATTGAACTGATTAACAGTTTGTTTGCTCGGAAACTTAAACTGAACTGTACTGAACTGATGGGGGGTTGCGCTAGATTTTTATACGGGATTATAGGACTCGATTGAGACTTGCAAGAGATTGGGAGAAATTATGAGTTAAGAGGAGGCCCGATGTCTATTCCATACTATAGCAGGTGGTTTAAGAAATTCGACAAGGTCGTTAAATTTCTTAAACATACTGTGGTGCAGCGAGTGAAGGTCCGTCTGCGACGGAGGAAGTTTCAGGTTCTATTACCGCCTCGGGACAAATGTTTGTATGATCTGCAGATATTTCTTCTGATCGACGACCGATGTGGCGCGGTGGGCGAAGGTCCGCTTGCGACGCAGGAGGTTGCGGGTTCGATTCCCGCCTCGGAACAATTGTGTGTACGATCTGCAGATATTTGTTTCGGGTGTTCTGGTCGTTTTCTATGTATAATAAAAAATCTATGTAATGTATTGTATTATGTATATCAGTTATCTAGTACCCATAACACAAGCTCTGCTTACCATGGGGCTAGATAATGTTGTGAGAATTGTCCAGCATTATTATTTTATTTTATTTATTTAGGGTGTTCTGGGTGTTTTCTTTGTATATTAAAACATATTATCTATGTAGAGACATGACATTATTTATTTGCCACTACATAATACACAATATTATGTAGTTTTATGTATTAGGTATATATCATTGATCTAGTAGGTACATATGTATAACACAAGTTCGGCTTGGAATAAGGCTAGAAGACGTTATGTGAATAGTCCAATAGTTAAACTCTTACTCAAGCGTTATTTCGTGATTGTTGCGTAATGAACAAACATCAAAGTATGTATATTAAGGTCAGTTTTAAGAAATAATAGGGACTGTAACTAATATATTTAAATTCAAAGGATTTAGAAAGAAAACAGATGTGATATTGTGGTTTTTACTCTATTCAGAAACGTACACAAACGATGTTGACGTTACAAGCGACCCATCACCCAGCCGATTATTGACCTGTTTTATTACTGGTAAGGTTTATTTTATACTAGCGGACCTTCACGGTTATTTATTATTATTTTTTATTCGCGGCAGTTTATTCTTAACCTTAACTTCCTTGAACTTGACTCCCCTACCCACTGACCTCCCGTACCCCAGTGACGCTACATCGCATAGTTAGCCGAATGCAACACAATGAGCCCTCCGACCAGGTGGGATGACGACTTGCGAAAGACTGCAGGTAGATGCTGGATGCGGCAAGCTGAAGACAGGGCGCTATGGCGCTCATTGGGGGAGGCCTATGTCCAGCAGTGGACTGATATAGGCTGATGATGATGATGATGATGAACACAATGAGCGGTGACCACGCGACTTTTTAAAGCGCTTTTATTTTCTAATACTAAAACTCGTGATATCTTTCGAATGGAATGCCCGAATTAGATAATTTAAAAAGTAATATAATTATATTGAAACAGTCCTAAACATGAAGTAATTTATTTTGAAAAGGATTCATACCAAGGTACAAATAAAGAGCCTTTACTATCGGCAGCAATTAAATAAAAAAATTCAAATAAAAGAACACTTATTGTGACTTAACTATAATAGTTAGACATTATGGTGTCCCGATATTTTTTTTAGATAATGATGTGTTCTGCAAAGTCGTAGTACATTATTTTGTTCTATCATCAATAGTTTTTGCAGCGCACGCGGTGTAAGGAATTTTTGAGGTAATTTTTTACACCTTGTGTTACATTATTTGAGTTTTCATAAGGATCCCTAACTTTTTTGAAAATATAATATAGCCTATGTTCACCGGGGATAGTTTAGCTTCAAATTGGTTCAGTAGTTTTGGAACCTATTTAATACAAACAAACAAAAAATCCTTTCCTCTTTATAATATGAGTAGAAGTATAGATTTTCAATGCTATTTGAATCATATTTTACCAAATCCTGATGGTAGAATCCTGTTTTTCTTTTTTCGGCTATTAAAACGAATTAATTCGTTATAATACTCTGATTAAACAATAGATTCTAACACTTATTGGACAGTTTATAAAAGGTTTTGTACCATAATACATACAATATAATACCTTAATGTGTTGTTTATTTTAAAATATCTTTACCTTTTTAGGTATGTTGATAAATACACTGATTGAAACAGCCATACGGAACAGTAGGATAAATACTTCAGTCAGCACGGGTAAACTATATTTTTTTCATAATTATTACATTTCAACATTTGACGACCTCTGTGGCGCGAGAGGCGAAGGTCGTCCACCTGCAACGCAGGAGGTCGCTTCCCGCCTCGGGAACAAATGTTTGTACGATCTGAAGATATTTGTTTCGGGTGTTCTACATACATAATACAATACATAGATAAATATTTTTTATTATGCATAGAAAACGACCAGAACACCCGGAACAAATATCTGCAGATCGTACACACAATTGTTCCGAAGCGGGAATCGAACCCGCAACCTCCTGCGTCGCAGGCGGACCTTCGCCCACCGCGCCAGATCGGTCGTCAAAATATTACATTGTCAATTTCTTACCATTTTATTGTTCTTTCAGATACTGAATCGGATAAAAATATTGGAATTAAAGATATATCCACAAGTACCAGGAACCTGTTTATTGGGAGAGATAAAGGTATGTTCACAGATGTCACCTACACAGTGCCAGACGGAAATTAGCTTTTTGTTACCAAATCGCTATTTATTGTCAGAAAAATATCTTGATCTCACAATTTGTTTTTTAGGCACTATCTTCTTACCGCGGCTTCGTAATCCTTTGATGGTTTGACTGAACTGATTAATTGATATTATTCCTGAAACATATTTTATAATTTAAGCTCTATTCAGATCAGTCAGCGTCTTCGGGACGTTTTCGGTTGATACTTGGATTAATTGAGCTACTTCTAGACTGTCTGCAGAAACCCCAACTGATTCATATGTATTTAATCAAGACTTGTATTTAATCAAGTTGTATTTTGTTTGTAAACGAAACTTGTTTTAGTCATGATGAAATGCCCTTCACGAGTACCTGTTGATACGAACACGGAATTTACAGACAGATCAAAACCATCCCAATTAAGTAAAGTGCATATATTGAAGAAGGATAACTGTAGAAAAATTGATAACTTTACGCTGTTTAGCGCTATTGCAAGAAAAGGTAAGAAAATATTAGAAACGCGGCATCGGCCTCACTTCAGGATAGCTTGGATGGTAGAAGTGTAAAACAAAAGCATAAAAAAAAAATGCGGACAGTGGAGAACTGGCGGGAAACTGAGCAGGGGGAAATAGGCAAGACACACTTCGGATCGTTATGTCATAGGAAATTAGTAAGTAATGCTGGTAATGCACATTGGTACAGGTAGATGCTGGATGCATCAAGCTGAAGACAGGGTGCTCATTGGGGGAGGCCTATGTCCAGCAGTGGACTAATATAGGCTGATGATGTTGATGTTAAATAATAAAAAATAACTGAATACGTTATACAATACATTACATATGTATGTATATATTTTTAGAATGGCGGGGTATATAGATAGATAGATAGATTATTTATTCATACAAATAGGTTACATCATTAAGTTAATAGTGCCTTAAAGCCTATGTTTGTCTTATACAGGGTGGCACATTTAGAGCGGTCAGTATGGGTGAGTCTGAAACTATAAGACATACGAAGATCTCTTCATAGGAAACATGTCATCGATTTTAGTAAAAATAAAAACTGCATTCATACATTTTAAAAAAACTTATACTCAGCTCGGAAATCGAACCCGGACGTTTTGAAAAATAAAACTAACACTATTTATATTTAGATATCGATTGTGTAGGTTATAAGCAGTAAATGTTACTGTGAAACATGATGTGTAAAATGAATAATAACCTAAAGGATATAAATGTATTGTTTTTATATCCTTTAGGTTATTTTAGTACCTAAGTTTTCGAAATGACCACCATGAAATAAAAATACCTAAGCAAAATTTCAAGTTCCCGCCAATACATTGACACTCCAACGTGTTTTTTCTTTTTTTTATTGCTATTCGGCCAGTCAAACCAAATCGTTCCATTTTCAAATGAGGTTTGTCACGTCTCTGTATCTAAATACTTATTCTAAGTGGGCTTTTCAATTGATTGTTGGTGTACGATTAATAGAAGTAAGCAATTACAATCATAGATAGATAATATTATCGCAGATAACAAAACTTTCGGAATGGCTTAATACCATGCCAGTGTCATACATATGTAAAGCAGTGTATGTACGAGTATGTACGAGTAACAAGTTGTGACATCAGCAAAGAGTTATAAACAACCATAGAGACAATTTTACGCACCTAAGCGAGTTGAATGTTGTATTGAAAAAATGGTGGTCATTTCGAAAATTTACTATAATAAATTAAAGGATATGCAAACGCATTTTATTCATTTTATACATCATGTTTTATAGTAACAATATTTAAATATAAATAGTGTTACTTTTATTTTTCAAAACGTCCGGGTTCGATTCCCGAGCTGAGTACAAGTTTTTAAAAAATGTATGAATGCAGTTTTTCTTTTTACTAAAATCGATAACATTGTACCTTAGAAGAGATCTTCGTATGTCTTATAGTTTTAGACTTTCCCATACTGACCGCTCTAAATGTGCCACCCTGTATATCTACCAATATAACATTGCAAAAAAAAACGCAAGAGTCTATACATCCTGTTGATGGTGATGGTGGCAAGCCTACTTCCTAATAATTAATTTACAGATAGTTTAACGCACAATATTGAGAGAACGAACTGCAGTCATCCAGTGTCAATCAACGCTTTGGGGGTCAACGAATCTGAAGCGCAAACAGACAAAAGTAGGCAATCCCACAATTACTAACTTATCAACATATAATACCTTACCTACGGTACGGTATTATTATTTTAATGTTATTAAATCTAATGCATTTTTATTTATCCAAAAACGTTATTTTAATACTAGACACTAGTGTTTAAAACGAAGAAACTTTGTCTAGAACCTTGTATAAAATTGATCAACATTCGTACCTCCTCTGCTGAACGTGTGTCCTTCAAAGAATAGATTTTGCCATAATAATCACGCTTGGAAGTTATAACCCCGTAACACTAATAAGTAGTCATTAGTAGTACTTGTATTCACGTAGCCCCTCGTAGCACTTTGTAGTACTCATTGGTAGCGACTTGTACCCTCGTAGCACATCGTAGCACCTCTTAGCACTTCGTAGCATTTCGTAGTACTCAATGGTAGTGACTTGTATCCTCGTAGCACATCGTAGCACCTCGTAGCACACATTGGCAGTGCCTTGTATTCACGTAGCACCACTTAGCACATTCGTAGCCCTTTGTAGCAATTCGTAGCACTTCACAGTACTCATTAGTAGTGCCTTGTAACCGTGTACTCACTCTTCTTAACATTATGATTGACTTGTTTATGGCAGACGACCGCAATCTTCTCTATAACCCGATTACCCAGTCCATCCATCCATCACAATAGCCTGGTTTTATTTCTTTCATTTTTCATTGCAATAGTCTCTACACCTCGCGGATACCATCTTTGGGTGTATCATGTTGTGCACTCGAGGATGATACCCGCTATGTGTAGCCATCGCCTTTAGATTAACTTCTCAAAGGGCCTATGTGCTGTTGGCTTCGGCCCCACGCAAGCCTTCCAAAGGACCGGGTCACTTTATGGCCCGAGATCATGGTAAATGAGAGACATAATAATAATACGTCTGTCTATCACATGTGATTTATTCTGAATATACTGAACTGAACATCGAGTTGTTTCAATAAATATTTGTTTGGCTGCTTATACCTATTTTCTTGGACAAACTTAGCATATATGAAAAAAACACCTGAAACATCTTTTAGCATACATGGAAAAAGCTTGCGTGGTTTATGAGCGTGAGAGGCCCTTTATTCGCCCAAAAGTCTTTACAATTGCGCCAAATGGCACGGAAACATCGAGATTGTGCGAAAGACATGACCGCATACACATTTATTAAAGTTATTTTACCTCGCCTAAAATGTTTCAGGGATTTTGTGAACTCGGAAAATGCTTCCTTCACTTGACTTCCGTTATATTTTTATAGAAAAAAAAACATATTTTTAATGTTGTTTTGTTGATTTGAATTGTTTTCAGATTGGACTTCAGGGTGTTCCGTGCCCCGTGAGTACAAATGTTTATCAGCTTGTACATCGCAATGTGTTTTCTATAATGAGGCAGAGCAAGGTAAGTCGCTTCAGATGGCATGGTCATTGTTGAACTTATAATTTATTTACATTTTGCGGAGATGGCGGGATTAGTTCGACCTGTACAATAAAGAGTGGGCTCTCCTTGCTGAGGAACGAGATGAATGGCAGAAGGGGAGGGAGGCCTTTGCTCTGCAGTGGGACACTCCGGGCTAATATAATAATAATAAATCATTTTGCTACACACTTGTGTCGGGCGTTTATCGTACCAGTTCTTATAAATAGTTACCACATAAGTGTACATTCACACAGCAGTCCGTTGAACAGGTCCATTTTATCTTATATTTTTTTATTCGGTGAAAGCGGGTTTATATGTATACATTCCAGATCCAGTAAAAAAATCGATGCGAGAATATTTCCAAAATTAAAACCAATTCATTATTTATTTTATTTCCTAGGACCAATCAACGATATGCAGTTTTCTATAATGTCTAAACAGAGAAAAATAAGCCCTGTTATGAATTCCGGTCTGCAAACGAAGAACACAAGTTACTTAGACGCTGTGAAATGGCTTAAAGCTGGTATTCAAAAAGGTAATAATAATGTCCCAATTAAATATTATTCTGTATAACACGCCACCGTCTATACTTGTTCTAACACTTCATGCCCATCCAAAGGTTGCCTGGCAGAGATCGCTCATAGCGATAAGGCCGCCCATTGTACAATACAATCTATATTTGTCTTTTTCCTTTCTTGTGTGTCTGTTTTTATTTGGTGTGCAATAAAGAGTGATATTTTAATAAAATAGATTCATCAATCATGCTTAATAATGCACACGGCATCATGTAGCTGCGATGAGTGCGTCTGCGCGCGCAATGGTGAATATACACTTAAGCTAATTTGGGTGCGGCGCGTTCCGCAAAATTTGCATATAAAAATGTAATAATAACTGAATAATGAATAATCCACAGTGAATAATCACTGTGGATTTTCTACCACCGATTATTTCTCGTATAAAAATAGAAATTTTATTTGGGTACTTTAACTTACATGTTAAGGGGACTATAAAAGCCACATTTTTATTAAAATACTAGCGGCCCATCCCGGCTTCGCCCTGGTGGTCATTTGTTTCAGGCAATTTTTAAATTTTTCTCTTTTTTCTCTCCGAAGAGAACCATCCTCGTACTTCAAGGAATATTCTAAAAAAAGAATTAGCGGTAAAGCGGGTATTAGCGGAATCGGTTCAGCTGCCCTCAAGATTTGCGCTTAGCAACACATTCAGCGATTCATTTTTATATTATAGATTTAATTTAAATACTCAGCAGAGTCGGCTATCCCCATTTTTCTTACTGTTTCAGCTAACGTTTCTCAGCTAGATGTAAAAAGCAGTACAGATCAATATAAAACCTTGCGGATTGGGTATGATACAGAGAGTGCGATGGACAAAATCAGTGTTTCAAAATCTGCAAAATCAGAGTACGATGGAAAACGTATTTTGGAGAAGAATAGTATGTCAAAATTAGTAATACCTGAATATTCTCTTGACAAGAATATAATCATAGAAGCCGCATCAAGGCATAATGATAAATCTAAACCAGAGATGAACAGTGCAACAAACTCTGTACCAAAATTCGCGGTAGAATTACCCTGTCACAGTCAAAATATTTCGATAGCGGTTGGCTCAGACGCTATTATCATCGACCAAGATTGTATGAAAAATGGTATGTATTTATAAAATGGTAATAGTATATAATACACTCATTTATTTAAATTCTCGTATTATTACTTTAGTATTATTATTATTTTATTATATAATATTGTATTTATAAAATGGTAGTAGTATCATATTTTGAATAAACATCAAACGTAAGATGCTGAGTCATCCATAGATATATATCAATACTAGATAGATATCAAACTAATTAAAATATGTAATGTATTATACTATTTAAACTGTAAAACTTTTGAAACTATCATGGTTATTAATACTAAAGTCATTTAAAACGGGATATTTACCATGATTTGATTTTTGATGTTACTCCGTGATCATGGCGCATGCAACTGTGCCGAAATATTGGATAACTCAAAAATCAAATCATGGTAAATATCCCGTTTTAAATGACTTTAGTATTTAAACTGTGTAAGTATAATATAAGTAGCTTAGTATTATTATGAGCAGTATGTTTATTATGTTTGTAACTTCTGTAATCTAGCACTACCTTCTAAAGTGTTGTCCACACTACCCTTAGGTTAGCAGGTAGAAATTGCTATCTAGCATTATGCTCGCCTATATACAACTTTTGTGCAGTAAAGTATATTATATCTATCAAACTAAATGGTTCTCTCTTCGTGACTACTTAATGGTTTTTCAAACAACAAAAAATTTTAGAAATGTGCACTATGTTTAATAGTTCCTGGATGATGAAGTAGTAAAATAGAGTAAAGCTGGATTAAATTGCGCGGAACACTTTAATCCAAAACCACTACCGCATAGCACAAAAATATGCGTTAGTCGGGCTTAAGCTCGTTATCTTTTTGGGGATGCGAGAGATGCTGTGTGGATTGTCCAATATTATTTATTTTATCTTCGCGAGATATAATAATAATAATAATAACCGCACCTCTCGACACCCCTCAGTCGTTTGCGCCGATGTTGTTCCTCTCCGGTAATTTACTCCGGCTTTTTAAGGAACCCATCCAGCATTCGGCAAGCCACCGTCTGCCACTCTTCTTAACATTATGATTGACTTGTTTATGGCAGACGTCCGCAATCTCCCCTATAGCCCGATTACCCAGTCCATCCATCCATCACAATAACCTGGTTATATTTCTTTCATTTTTCTTTGCAATAGTCTCTACACCTGGCGGATACCATCCTGGTGTATCATATTGTGCACCCGAGGATGATACCCGCTATGTATAGCGATCGCCTTTAGATTAACTTCTCAAAGGGCCTCTGTGCTGTTGGCTTCGGCCCCACGCAAGCCTTCCAAAGGACCGGGTCACTTTATGGCCCGAGATCATGGTAAATGAGAGACATAATAATAATAATCGCATCTTTCAAAGTGATCAAAGGAAAGTTTACCGTGACTGGGAGAAACCTGATCTACGTGTGTCTGACGGGCAGGTACCGGATGTCGAAACTGGAAATAATTTTTGGCGAGGCATCTGGTCCATACCGGTTGGACACACGGAAGCGGACTGGATGAATGTGGTCAGTGCTGAATGTGAAAACATCGAAACCATGGATGCTATAACCATATCACGGTTAGATATAAGTAATGCAATCCGCTCGGTTCAAAACTGGAAAAGTCCTGGCCCGGATGGATTGCATAACTTTTGGTTGAAATGGTTTCGGTGCTCACATTCGGTTTTGGCTGCACAATTCCAAGAAGCGATTGAGATCGGGTCACTCCCACATTTTATGACGATGGGTGTAACTGTCCTGCTCCATAAATCTGGTAGTACTGCGGAACCAAAGAATTATAGACCCATAACGTGCTTACCCACCATCTACAAGTTGCTTACATCCATTTTGACCACCAAAATTAACACTCATATTGTTAGAAACAATATTTTAGCACCTGCTCAGAATGGATGTAGGGTTGGGTCCCGTGGTACTAAGGAGCTCCTCCTCATTGACATGGCCATTAGTCAACAGGTCAAACGTGGCAGAGGGAACTTGTCGGCTGCTTGGATAGACTATAAGAAGGCTTATGATTCGGTGCCTCATACTTGGCTTGAGAGGGTCTTAGAGTTGTATAAAGTAGATACTACTCTAAGATCATTCTTGGGATCATGTATGAGACAGTGGACCACTGTTCTTCGTCATCCAGGGAGCCGAGCGGAACTACCTGCCACCAATGATCAGATAAGGATAGAGAGGGGTATATTCCAGGGTGACAGTCTGAGTCCCTTGTGGTTTTGCCTGGCTCTGAATCCGCTCAGTACTCTACTGAAGGATTCAGGAATAGGCTATCGCCCTCGGAGAGATGGTGAGATGGTCTCTCAGTTGCTGTATATGGATGACCTCAAACTGTTCGCGCCGAATAAAACACAGTTGATGGCCCTTCTGAATATCACACAGATATTCAGTAGTGCTATTAACATGGAGTTCGGTGTCGATAAGTGTGCGGTCATACAAATACAGCGAGGGAAAGTTGTACATTCTAATAATTTACAGCTTTCAGAGACAATATCCCTGAAATCACTCTCGGAGGGCGAAACTTACAAGTACCTTGGTATGCCAGAAGCGTTGGGTATTGTGGACGGAGACATAAAGCAGTCGGTGAAGGAGCGCTTCTTTTGTCGCCTCAAAAAAGTGCTTAATAGCCTTTTGTCAGGTGGTAACAAGGTGCGAGCCTTCAACGGCTGGGTTATGCCATTGCTCACGTATACGTTTGGCATACTAAGATGGACTTAGACTGAACTAGACGCCTTGGACTGTAGGGTTCGTCAACTTTTAATCACTCATCGCATGCGACACCCTCGATCTTCGGTAATGAGATTGTATATCCCACGGAAATGTGGTGGTCGAGGCTTTTTAAACGCCAAGACCCTACACAACCGTGAGGTATGCAATCTCAGAAATCACTTTTTACAAGTTGAATACCAGATGCATCGCGATGTGGTTGCAGTAGATAAGAACCTTACCCCTCTCTCCTTGGCTAACGAGAACTGGCGCAAACCTGTGGTGATGAGCATCCAGGACCGGAAGACTATATGGGAGAGCAAAGAGCTGCATGGGAGATTCTACAAGGTTCTCACAGGACCTGATGTAGATCTCCTAAGCTCAGTGAACTGGCTACTAATATTTTACTGTATTTTCTATAGTAAAAAATGTATTGTATACGAGAATTTAAATAAATAGGTGTATAATAATAGTATATAATAATATTACTTTATTTTATTATATAATAATATAATAAAATAAAGAATGCTGGACAATCCACACTGCATTATCTAACCCCAAGCCATCGACTACGTATAATAGACGCCTAATACCTATTTATTCACTGTGCAAACAAGTCTGTCAACCAACTGAGGTGAGCGGGCGCGGGGAAGTGAGTGCTCATTGGTCCGTTCAAGGTTACGACAAATCATGACCATTTAGTGATGGGGTAAGTACTATGAAAGCAATCGATACTTGCAACAAGGTATATTTACTTTGACGATTTGACGACCGATGTGGCGCGGCGGGCGAGGGCTGCCTGCGACGCAGGAGGTTGTGGGTTCGATTCCCGCCTGGGGTCAAATATTTCTACGATCTGAAAGTACCTATTTTTTTCGGGTGTTTTGGGTAGTAAAAATAGGTCAATTTTCGGTTTTTCCTAAAAAAAGAGGCCTGTCGGCTGGAGGGGATGCTGGGGGCTGTGGGAGGGGGGGTCACGGCAAGGCTCGCTTCGCTCACCGCAATGCTCCTCCGAGTTCTAGGTGAGGGGGTCACAGCACAGCGAGCGAAGCGAGCCGTGCTGTGACCCCCGACGACCCCCCGACGACCCCCCGACGACCCCCCGACGACCCCCCGACGACCCCCCGACGACCCCCCGACGACCCCCCGACGGCCCCCCGATGACCCCCGACGACCCCCCCTGACTTCCCCGCGGTCGCATCTTGAAGATACCCATATCCGATTTTTTGGTAGAGGGGCTACAGGGGGGCTGGGGGCTTATGGGGGGGTCACGGCACGGCTCGCTTCGCTCGCAGTGCTGTTCCCCTTTGTCGAAATACGGTTCGCTTCTTAAAAAATTCTTCCAAGTCTATCCGTTTTGGAGATGGAAAAGGGGGGGGGGGGGCAAAAAAGGGGCTATAGGGAAGTCCAATTTTTTTTCTTTCAAAACAAAGAGAAACCCTCTATACGACCCCGCAATCAGAACCCCTCTATCGCGACGGCATCTGGTAGCACACTCAAAAGGGGGGTCCTGGGGGGGCAGGGGGGCAACATTTTCTATGCATTCAAAATCACTTGTCCCCCTCTATACAACCCCCATAAAAAATTAAGCAATATGGCTCCATGTAGGAGCCCCCCCCCCACTGGGAGCGTTCTTGGGGGGGCAAATGTCAAAAAGTCGGAATTTTCCCTAGGAGACTTTTACCTCCCCTATACGATTCTGTAAAAAAAAACATACCTTTCCATCCACCATCAAGGCGAAAATCAGTCAGTCAGTAGTAATCAAGCTTTATATAGTATGTATAATGTATAATATAATGAATAATAATAAAAAAAAAATAAGTATCAATGGTAAACTAGCTTTATAGTAGAATAGAATAATATTATATGAAAAATAAATAAATATTAGAGTTAACATTTAGGCACCTTACATTTTAGATAATACCATGTAGCAATGTAACGTTGAATATTATTTTAATCGACTTTTACATAATTCATCATAATCTTTCCTACGGCCATCGACATCTTAATGTCGCCTACGGCACAGCACTATTTACCCCGCCTTCTAAGAGAAAAAAGGAAAGCAAATACAGAATTGGTTATGAAAGAAAGAGATGCACAGTTGACCTCGACAGTTGACCTCAACCGGTCAACCAAATTAAGTTGAGCTCCGTCAGGAGCCATTGAGTAAGCGAGCGCAGAGATTGTCACGGGTCACTGGTCTGGTCGTTACTGATCGAACGTTAGTGGGCGTGGATTTTTAAAAGATCTCTTTATCTTATGTGATGTCTTAAATCGTTCGCCCTGTATTAGGTGTCTAGGGTACGTAGTCGATGCCCCAAGCTAAGCAAAGCTTAGCTTGGGGCCGGCCCACTGCCACTTCAGCTTTCTAACTCTCAGAGCTATGTCGATAACTTTGCTTTTCTGTCGGATGTATTCGTTACGAATCCTATCCTTCAGAGGAACTCCGAGCATAGCTCTTTCCATAGCTCGCTGAGCGACTTTGAACTGGTGGGCCTATCAAGAGACGTCTTAGCTCCGAGGTCTCGGCTCTCAGCGGCTGATGATGATGATGATGATGATTTATTTTATTATTTATTCTTAACACTTAGACGATGTTAAGAGTATTTGTATATATTTTTTATATCGCGATAGCGGTGGCTTCCTTATCTGAGACAACCTAAGAGTAGATCGTTATTTCAGAGCTTACAGCTACATTGCCAAAGAAGTTTGAAAATGAGGTTGATCTGGTACCTGAGAGAGATACTCCCAACTCACTGATAATGATGAACCCTGTTTCTATAAGTACGTTTTTTTCTATTACCGTACTTTTAAATACTAGTTGAAGGAATTCATAATCAAAATGTTTTGATTGTAGATAAAATTGATAAGGATGTGAAAGACAATACCATCCAGTCTAATCGTCTAAGTACTGACTCAGGTAATAAGTTCAAATATAGATGTTCTTATATAATAAAAAAAGAGATATATATCTACTCCTCATTTTTGCCCTAGTGTCGACAGATGCGAACACACCTGACAAGTTCAGTATTATGCTGAAATTGGATAATAGTCTCAAAAAAAAATGCTGCATAACGATTAACTTTTCTAAATCGAAAAAACGTCACTAAAATTGGTAATAGTCTACCCTCTTCCCTCTACTTATATAGTATTCATTATTTTAATTATGTCATGTATTACAATGCGACAAACTTTCGTCAAATTGTATTTTTATTCAAACGTTTTTTCAGCTTCAGTTTACGTGATACCAGAAAAAAAATCTACTTCTGTTTATACATCTCGCTTTATCCTACCTGTACCAAAACATTGCATTTACACAAGTCCCAGCCAACATTATGGATGTCCTGGAGGTTAGTTTGGTAATGAGTATCGATTTTGCTGTTTGGCAGTTTGACTGACAATCAAATAGTCATGTCCTAATGCTTTACCGATTTGATTTTTATGACAATCGAGTTTGTTTATTAAGAAATTATTATTGACTTCTGTTAATGGTTTTCCTTTCATTTAATTTATTAACTCTGTTAGAGAGATTTCATCACTATCGATGCAATACGGTACAGGCTGTAATTTTTACAGATTTTAGTCGGTTCAATTCCCGAGTGTGCCAAGCGAACTTTATATATCTTTGAATGCAAACTGCATTCAAAATATATTCTATTTTTTTGTTTAAAAAAATAAAGGAATATTTTAATGTATCATCATCAGCCTATAGCAGTCCACTGCTGGACATAGGCCTCCCCCAATGAGCGCCATAGCGCCCTGTCTTCAGCTTGCCGCATCCAGCATCTACCTGCAGTCTTTCGCAGGTAGATAATAAGTCAGTATAATCAGTCATATATCTCATCATCATCTATCATCTAAACTTTTGCTTTTTAGAGTGCGTCTTTGTTTATGGAGAGCCTAGGTGTGTCGTGCACGGGGATAAATACAGCGCTGACGTATCGTCGCAGTTTGACCGCTCATGTTCTGAACCATTTGAAGCTGATGCAGTAACAGTATCCCCTGGTAAGTTATTTCCAACTCCTAAAAAGAAGGCTCTCAGGGCGACTGTATTTTCCCGAGGGATAACTATTTGTCCCGATCCAAATAGCTTTAATATCAGCAGAAACATTCGGTTTGATAGAAGTCCGTTTTTAGATTTCGTAAATTACATCATATTTTAAATGATAATACAGTACTTTCTCACCGTTATAATTTTTTTAATGTTTTTCACTCTACTGCATATTCCACGAGTTAACAATCAACCTACTCCTAGATCATGTAGTAGTTAGAGTCCTTTATGGTCATTTAAATACGGAACATAGATAGGCTTTGCAGTAATGGGGAAGTGAAAAAATGGAGGAAACTCTATTTTTGTGATAACTAGTATAATTTATTTGTCATGTCCTTTTACGAGGATTTGTAAAAAAATCTTACTTTTCCGATTAAGTAGGTACTAATTATAGGTCGTGGGTTTTGCATTATTTTTATTTTAGGTTCGGAACCGTGTGTGGTATAAGTGATTATTTTGATGACCGATGTGGCGGTGGGCGAAGGTCACAACAGAAGGAACAATTGTGTGTACAATCTGCAGATATTTGTTCCGGATGTTCTGGTCGTTTTCTATGTATGATAAAAAATATCTATCTATGTAATATATAGTATTATGTATATCAGTTATCTAGTAACCATAACACAAGCTCTGCTTACCATGGGGCTAGATAATGCTGTGTGAATTATCCAGCATTATACTTATTTTAAGGATTATTCGATACTTAAATATTACAAACATCGAAACAACTTGACTGCATTTATTTTCAGAATTCCATGATAAAATGCCTCATAAACGCAACGTTGGATTATTTACAACTGTTTATAAAACATGCAATGAGCAAACTTCGAAAAGCTTAGAACAAGTTATAGCACCTAAAGGTAGGCATTAAATAAATAAATAAATAATAATAAATAAATTTGTAAGTTCGTAAGCGGTGATAAATGAATTCATTATTTATCACCACTTACTTACTCGCGCTATGGAACTAAACATACCTATGTTTAGTTCCATAGCGCATTCTGGGATAGCGATAAATTCAAATATGAAGCGAAACAGCTGGCCACAAAAACGTGCAACTGTGGTTGCACGGGCGCTCACAAGTCCGGGAAACTAGCAACCATAGTTGCACGGGCGTTTTAGTCTATAAAGTGTTTTAACAAAAATGATACCTCCTCTAAAAGGAGAGCATAGTTACCTAACATGGATTCCAAAAACAAGAGCTGAACTCTAGCTTGCTTCGGACCAGAGCGCTGTATAGTTAGTAAACTCAACTCAACAAACATCCGATGCTTGCAGCACGCAGCTCAGTTCCGCCTAGCTAGCAAACATAATTCGCTTTAGGTAGCACTCCGCTTCAGTCTAGCCAGTACGCATCTCCGCACAGTTTCAGTAGAGATACCTTAGCTGAAAAGTCTCTTCTCGTCTCCACTTCGGACATACATACCCGCACATCTTGCTAATATTTGAGTCGATATTATTCATACTTTGTGATTTCAATCTGCTAAATTGGACACACTCGCAGAATATTAAATGTTGTCCTATCTACAACAGATTACACACAAACACATTACAGGCACCTATTTCAAGAAGTAACAATAATTTTGCTCCTAGTTTTAGAACTTTTGCCCAAAGTAGTTCGAGGGGTTAAGGTCCATTTGCTTTATATTTGTAATCCCTATAAAACTGTATGAATCACCACGTATCCACAATATAAAAAAAAACACATATGTTTATAATTCACTGTCTACAAGTAGGTAATAGGCATCTCTAGCAGATTAGTATAATATTACATAAATATTATGTAAACCTATTTCGATTCAAAAATCATTTGAATCGATTTATCATATAATAACAAAAAAAAATGCGCTGCTGTTGTGACCTACCTGGTAAATAATTATTATAAAATGGATGATTGAAGCATTTATTTTCAGAATTATGTGCCCCTCACAAACGCGGTGTTGGAGTAATCACAACTTTTGTCGAAACGAAGACATGTACTCAACAAACTACGAAAAGCTTAGAACAAATTGTGCCACCGAGAGGTAATTCATTTCATAATTACACCAAACCACTATGATTCGAACTAGCTGCGCCCCGCTGCTTCGCCCGCATGGAAATCTATGTGTCAATTGATTTAAAAACCTTCCTCTTGAATCACTCTATTATATAAAAAAACCGCATCAAAATCCGTTGCGTAATTTTAAAGATCTAAGCTGTATGCTTAGGCTCAGACAGACAGCAGGAAGTTACTTTGTTTTATACTATGTAGTGATAAGATAAGTACATAATATAAGCTGTTTCTATGGTTACCATGAAGCAAACTATTATGAAAAGTTTTTCATAAAAATAATATTTCTGGGGTGTTTTTCATCCAGATACGGTTTGTTGGACCTACAATATTACGTAATTTTGTTTCAGACTACGAGGTGCACTATGCAACTAGCATACCTTCTCAAGGAAAACTCAGTGACGTGCAGGACGCAGACAGTGAAAAAAGTATTCAAATCATTGAATATAGGGCAGCCGATGCTGGTAAGAAATTATTACTAAACTGAAATATTAATCTACGTATTTTACTCCGGCTGCGCGAGTCTTTTAGAAATTTTAATTCAGAGGTTGCGGTTTCGATTCCCCCGCCTTGGGGCAAATGTTTGTGCGATCTGCAAATATTTTTGCCGGGTGTTCTGGGTATTTTTTATGTACAGTAAAAATATATATCTATGCAATGTACTCTATTAACATTTTGACTGCGGTTTTTTTTCGACGACAGCGGTCTTTTTTTTTACCTAAAAAATTCGTGCTGCCACTCTACACAGCGGTTGTGTTGCGCCGCACATGCGTTTCGTTCGAAAAATATTACAGCTCTGCTGAGTCACAAAGATCTGTATTTTCTCAGCCGCTGCGCTAGTGTGGATTTACGCATATTAGTCACTTGTAGAAAACTCATACCGTGCGTTTTCAGCACTCAAAGTGTTAACAGAAAAACGAAATCGAAAGTGTTAAAAGAAAAGTACATATCAGTCATCTAGTACCCATAACACAAGTTCTGCTAAGCTGCTGCCTATTTATATCTGATTGGCAATAGATAGATAGATAGAAAAAACTTTATTATACCACACAAAACAGAAAACAATACAGGAATAAACAATAGAATAAAGGAAGTATAAAGGGCAGCCTTATCGCTGAGAGCGATCTCTTCCAGGCAACCTTACCGGACTGGACATGAAGGAACAAAAATAAACTGCAATATGGGCATCGAAAAGCTGACACAAGATTCATCTCATCTAAAGAGATCAATCATTGTAGCTGTCATTGGTGCGCCACGCGGATTAATTAGCGGAATAGTCTCTCAATGTTCGCACTAAAGCACACGCACACATTATGAACTCGAAAACGGACCCTACTTTTTGCCTTGACGACCGTCTGTGAGGCGATGCCTAACCGTTTTTTAAGAATAATACCTATATTTACATGAAAGCGCTATCGGAGTAAATGCACGCTATTCAGCTAGAAAATCTCTGAACGATTGATTTGACGTTTTCACTCGGCCGAATGTGAAAATGTAAAAACGGTCATTAGCCTAAAGTTCTGTATCTACGTCCTGCAAGCACTCAGATCCCCTGGTACTGTCCACGATCCTATCCATCCATGGTTGTCTGGTAGAGATCGCTCTTGAGCGATAAGACCGCCGATTGTATCTAGTTGTTTAAGTTTTTATTTTAGATTGTTATTTCATACTAAGTGTGCAATAAAGAATGATCTATCTATCTACAGACCTTTTGGCAAAAGTGGCATTTTAATTTTTCACAAAAACATAGACTCAATATACGAGTATTAACATTAATTCAGTATTTAAATCATAAACTTCATCTTTTTTAGGACCCGACGCAGCTGATTTAACTGGAATGCGATCAGTTTTAACAGAAGTAGCACCAGACTTGCACTCTACCTCCAATAACACCTCACAGTGCAAGTACCCAAGGCACTCCGTCCATCATAAGTTAACACAAAAAGGTACATTAGAATACAAATACGCTTTATTGCACATCAAGACAAAAAACAGCAAAGAACAAACATACAATGATACAGATGATGTAGGAATAACGGCTTGCTGATATAAAAGTCGAGTTATAGTATAGGGTAGTTGCAATAATTTGCCCCCGCTTCTCAGAGGCGGTAACTCCAGAACTAGAAAATGGATACCACACCGGAAGCAGCATCTCAAGTGGTTGCACTAATTGAAGCTGGGCAGAACCAAAGTCAAGTGGCTCGTCAGTTAAATTTGAGCAGATTATGCTGTTCGACGTGTATGCTGTCCGAGTTGAACTGCATTCAACCGGCGATTTCGTAGCGATGTCGTCAGAAAAAAACGCTCATCGCGCTGTGTTGTCGCACGTATTCGGCCTGTTCCTGGTCGCCTGGTATAGCCACTAGTTTGTTGATATCGCTGGCTTACACGTCGAACAGCATATCTGTACAAATTTAACTGACGAGTCTTTTGACTTTTGAGTTCTGCCCAGCTTCAATTAGTGCAACCACTTGAGATGCTGCTTCCTGTGTGGTATCCATTTTCTAGCTTAGACTGATGACGTATTCGATAAAAGACCTTTCTTACTGCGAGTTGGTATGCTGTCATTTCAATCATCTCTCAACATTTTATACCTGCTCAATGTCCCACAAACCGATTTACGTGTAACAAGCTAATTAGGGTCATTCTATTGTTATGTTGCTACTGTCAACGTTTCGAAGGTCAAGGCTAGACATTATGGATGTTTCGGAAGCTAACAGTGTGTACTTTAATTTAATTTATAAATTAAATTAAATAAATAATAATAAATTAATTAATTATTATTATATAATAAATAATAATAAATAAATAAATTATTATTTATTTTATTTATATTTTACTTTAATTTAAGTTATATTTAACATAAAACTTTTTTTATTTTTTAATACGGTCGAAATGAAAAAGTAGTGCGTGTGCGATTTCTATGCTCTCGAGTGTATATTAATACACTGTTGGACATAGGCCTCCCCTAATGAGCGCCGTAGCGCTCATTAGGCCAGCTTGCCGCATCCAGCATCCAGCTTGCCGCATCCAGCATCCAGCTTGTCGCATCCAGCATCTGCCTGCAGTCTTTCGCAAGTCTTTATCCCAGGTGGGATGACGACTAACGTAGTGTAAGACGCCCTGCGGCCACCTGGCCGGAGGGCGTCCTACGTTTGCAGGGGCGCGGAATTGTTAACCGCGCGGTATTATTAAACTCTCCCCTACTCCATCCTCAATTAAAAATAACCATTTCTTTTTTCAGGGACCGAAGCAGGGAAACCATTTTCACAAAAACACTCGGCTGCAATAGAAGCTAGTCCATCCGTGCAATCTGTTTCCGTAAACACCTCAAAGCACATAAATACGAGACGCTCTGTCAAATCCGAACCGGTATATGACCGGATTACGAATAGAGGTAAGGGGTAAAAAGTTTGAAACCCACTATAGTGTCGTGAAGCGTCAGGCAGAATGATATCTGTTTCATACATTTTGTACCTAACCCGTTTTATTGCGAAAAAAATATTTACTAATGACTCCTTATAAATGGTGTGGATGTTTTTTTGCGATTTCTGACTTTTTAATGCTTCAATTGATCCGTTTAAAGTTTTTCATAAGTTTAAGAAACATCGATTAGAATAAAAATTGAATGTGAAATATGATCATTTTCTTGCTGAAAATCTGTAAATGGGGATGAAAATGAACTATGAAAAATAAATATGAATTATGAAACCGCATTCTGGCTAACCGTATAGTGCGTAGGAAACCCTAGTACGAGTAGTTTACGTTGTATGTATTTATGTAATTATTTTTTTAAATCTCTTTATTTTCAGAAGCGGAAACAGCTTGCACATGCGGAAAACACTCCACCGCAACAGCAGCTTTTCCGGCAATACAATGTGTTTCCGTAAACACCTCGCAGCACACAAATACGAGACACTTGGTCTCATCCGAAACGTTCACGAAAAGAGGTAAGGACTAAAGTACATACCATAATACCGCTACCACGCAGCATAAAACTAAAATCATTAAAGAGTTCGCACGAACTCGGCGGCAGAAAATTTATTAGGTACCTATGTAGATTAACGAAGCTTATGTGTCTTACCGCCCCGTAGAAACCACTATCAAGTTAACAACGTGCACTCAATACAGTCACACAGTATCAAAGGAAACAAGTGAAGAGAACTACGACAAACTCAACAGATTAGAAGAGGTGCCTCCGGAATTTAAAAATCTTGGTAAGCAAATTAATGTATTTAACGCTTCTGAATATTTTTTTATGATTAATAGATATTGAAATTATAATTATTGTGCACAATCATTAACGCATTCACTGCCGGTCTGCCGCGAGGCTGCGGGGGATGGGCGAGTCTTGGGCCATGACAGTGTTGAGTTTAATGGATTCGGATACGAATGGACGCTGTGTTAGCACAAGTAGGTATCTTACACGTTTTTTTTTCAGAGTGCTTGTCTGAAGAGACTGGGAAAGATGAACTTGCATCGTCTTGTCGTTACTTCAGCTCAATGCTGACAAAGCAGATCCGCAGGGTCAAAGATCAATGTAAGTATTATATTCATTTAATAAACAAATGAATAATGTTGGACAATCCACACAGCATCATCTAGCCACAAGCTAAGCAGAGCTTGTGTTATGGGTACTAGATAATTGATATACCTAGTTAATTCAATAGATTACATAGATAGATATTTTTTATTATACATAGATAACGACCAGAACATCCGGAACAAATATCTGCAAATCGTACACACAATTGACCCGAGGCGGGAACCACCTCCCACCGCGCCACAGAGGTCGTCGTATTTAACGCGGCTTCGCATGCGCTTTACTGTGACAAAAAGCTCTGTTTCCTGATCCGGGATACCATCTACCTTTTAGGTATTAAGATTAGCCGTAGGTTCTGGGGCCGAATTCTGCTAACCGAATTGGGTTTACTGTTGGAGTGGACTAAGAGCCTGCGATCGCCAAACCTTAGTCATTTTATAAAAGCTGAGTTGAGTCGTCAGAGCGTGCTTCCAACACAGCACAGGAACGATCACCATCACATCATTATGAACTTTGGGTCATAGTGGCTTTAGCCGATATTGGCTTGCAAAGTTGCCGAATGAACGTAAAAGTAACTAACAGTCGATTGTTCATGCGCTGATCATCTCAAAGCAAAGATCATATCTCTAGTGAATGTCAAATCGGATTGCTGGAAATTGGTATTCAGTTTGGGGCAAAATAGATTTGGGATCATAGACACGCAAAAACAGCCGGTTGTAAGCGACCGAAACTGCGATAACCAACCATTGCACAGAATCCTACAGATTACCTCTTCTCAAACCGCCGCAATAAGACAGATTTTAAGGGGTTCGATTATTAAGTCAAGTATTTTAAAAACACAGTGAATGAAGATTTACCTACTTCTTTAAAAAATAAAGAAACGTTTTCATAGTATTAACTTTTTATCTTCAATATTTCTGGTACTTGCCCTCCATGTCCAATGATTGTGGAACGCCCAGTAGCATCTTTAGACACACCCTTACTAAAGTCGTCTCATTTCAGTAGCCCGACATATCTACAATTCCTTGAACTCCTACCAGCCAACTCGCCCTGATGTTTGCGTAATGAAGCCCTCAGCTCGCCTAGACCTGGCCTGCCAGACTAGCAAGTCTCGACCTTGTTCTAAACAGAGCAAGATACAAAATATGATTACGAACGCACCACCAACTGTAAGTTTATCAAAGATCGGCCTAGAGGAAAAGGGAGAATTGAAGTCAGTTTATTACATGCTTACCGCTATTGAAGGAAGAATGAGAAGATTAAAAACGAATCGGCAGAATTAGTCCACAGTTAATTATTAGTAACAAATATTGTCTATTTTGTCCAGTGAAATTAAAGCAAGTTGTATAATAAATGTACCGTTTTATTTGATTAGGATATAGAAGTGCAATACTAATATTACTGCACTTCGAGTTATTGGCACGATTACATAACGACTTAGAATAAAGCAAGTAGACTATGCAAGATCAAAAATGATAAAAATATGTACAAAAACGTCTTAACTATTTACAATAATACAAATAATTTAACCTGCCACTTATAATAACACTTATAATTATAGTTCTTGGAATACAATAATAATTCGAGACCAACACCTATAAATAGCAATAGTTAATAAGCTATACTCCACCACTAATACAACAACAAAAATTATTATTTGGTAACACTTCCCGGCGTCGTCGGCCGGCGACACTCGCAGTTGCTGCCGCTATGTGGCGCTGACCGACATGTGCGTCTTGGGCTTTGAAAGTATTATGCTACCACAGATAAGAGTTGAATACATTTAACGATTAATTTGCTGTAATTGTGTTTTTGTATGTAAGTAGGTACCATGATTTATTTAATAAAGGAATGTATCATTATTATTTTAGGACATTGGACCTCTACTCAAATTCGAAAACTAAAGCCACAGAACAAACAGCGGAGCTAAACGGGAAATTCATATCTAAGTATATCTAACAGCAACCATGCGGGCTATAGACCAAAAACTAAGGTTACTTAGTTTTGGCTTAAGCTCGCTTAGCTGATGCAGTTTTTCATACGTATGTATGTTTGTGCAGTATGAAAACCTAAGAAACATTAACTCTTGATCTGCCGAATTCTGCTAACCAATCACTTGAATATGACTATGTTATGGTCGCAGAATCGTCCATGGATGAAATAAACTCTAGATAGAGCGTGCTGTGCAATTTGCAGGGAAAGCTTGATAGAATGAGTTTGACCTTGACACTTTTGACACATGTCCCTCCATCAGTAGTTTCGTTCATCAACGGTAAAATGTGTAAATCTGATACAGCATTGCGAAGTGATTAAATCAGTAGAATTAGAGCCCTGCATTTTTATTCTTACCTAAATAATAAAACATTGGTATTTTATCGGAATGTTGCAGTTAACAATATACAGGGTGAAATTGAATTCGTTGGCATCCTTTTAAACCAAGACACCACCACCACCGTTTTCTAAACTATACCTACTTTGGATTTGCGTTATATTAGTTCCAATGCGTTAGGTAATTATTAGTGGTGCCTTGGTTTAAAAGGATACCAACGAATTAAATTTCACCCTGTATAAATAAACTAGCCGTCCCGGCTTCACCCGGGTGGACACTTAAATATTTGTTTCATAAACATTTTGCGATGAAAGTAGAGTAAATGTATCTTCATGCACGAAAGTGTTTTCATTTTTAGGATTATTATAATATAGCCTATGACGACACTCACAAATAATGTGGCTTTCTATTGGTAAACGAATGTTCAAAATCGGTTCAGTAGATCCGGAGATTACTCCCTACAACCTCACAAACATTACCGCTTTATAATATTAGTATAGATATCTAGCCATAAGCTAAACAGAGCTTGTCTTATGGTTACTAGATCACTGCTATACTTAATACAATGTCCAAAATTAGTTAAAAATAAAGTACATCGCCACAAATTCGTCCTTCCGTGGATATCCCTGTTTCAAACTGTACGCACCATCGTCGCAGCAACGACCAAACCCTGAGACCATCGAAATAAGTGCTATTTTGGCACTGACTTATACACAGCCGTTCTTCACTCCTAGGATTCTATTTACCTGCAAAAAAGAAAATATATATTAATAATAAACTAAACTGTGCTATAGGAAGTTTCAATTACCCTGAAATTTTTAATTTATTTATTGATGTAATTAGAATGGCCCTAGGCCAATTATACTAATAGCTAATTACAGAAGGTTAATATTAAATGCGGTTTCGCACGCGTGGAAATCTGTGTCAAATAGTTTATTAACCTTCCTCTTGAATCACTATCTATTTAAAAAACCGCATCTAAATCCGTTGCGTAATTTTAAAGATCTCAGCAAACGGGAGATCGGGAAGCGACTTTGTTTTATACTATGTAGTGATAATCAACTGAAATTGCATATAAGTAGTACTTGCGTATACTTACATTAAACGCAAGCTAGCGAGCGCGGCATAAAGACGTGGACGAGTGAGTCCCAGCCGCAGTCGGCGATCTGATGAGGCCGTAAGGAATTCCAATCCAGGCCGTATGTGAACTCGGAGTGATGCCTGATCGTTTCCAACGGGTCACAGCCGCGTTTTAGGTCCCATATTCTGAAATAAAATAACATAATTGCTTTAAAACGACGACTTCAGTGGCGCAGTGGGTAACTGTTCACTTACGACGCACAAAGTTGCGGGTTTTAATCCCGCCGCGTGAGAAATGTTTGTACAGTCTGGGTTTTTTCTATGTACAAGTTAGCTTGTGTTCGTAACACAATCACTTCTTAGTTAAGTTTTCTTGGAGTTGCAAAGAAATCTTAAAACTATACTTTCTAACAACAACTGTTATTATACTATTAATTAATTTATTACTGACAAAGATTCAACTACTCCATGACATTCGTTATCTTTAAGTTTTTCCTTTATTAATATTTCATTTTTGTTTTAATCAATTTTCATTATCTATTTTACGAATTTTTTTATTTTAATTATATATCTGCAATTTAATTTCATCACATACACACACATTGTAAATCTGACATTGCGCACTCAACTGTAGAAATAAATTGAATCACAACTATATTATAACCTTTTTACACATGTATTTCATGCAATAAATATACTTTACTTTACTCTTAGTTTAACTTTAAGTTAGGTAATGCTGCAAGTATTATTAATACAGACAGACAGGACAGAGGCTAATACAATACAAAAATGCTTTATCGTACACCATATTATGCAGATAATTACAAAATGACATGATCACAATGGACTGATGATATGAACGGACAGAGATTTATGCCCAGACGTTATTTTCGGTTATCTTACTTTTTAACATACGGTAAGCAAGCGTCCAGACGCGATGCGTCGTGACACCGAGCGCACTCTAATCAAAATATAAATGGCGCAAGCGCGGCGCAGCACGGAATCGGTTTAAGTATTGTCAATAATGTTTGTATCTTTTTGCGTAGTAAATATTTTGAATCACAGAGCGCGCAGCGTCGTCGCTTCGCATCGCGTCACTTTTCATGCAATTATTGTTGTCTTATGAATGGCCTTAGGTATTTGACTTATTTTTACCTGGTAGTAAAATCGTAGGATACTGCTGCAATCACTGAAGGTGCGTGCGGTGAGAATTGCACTCTTCTGACTGCACACTCGCAACCTAAAAATTACACAAAAAATTATGTATGTGATGAATGAATAATGCAATGCACCTGCATGCCCATTGCCCAATGGTTCACTTAGCTATTTTGTTGCCCGTTTGATTCCGAACTTCGCTGATGAAATATCGCGTGTTTAGATTATAGATTATAATTATTAATGAAACTGTTGTCTAATTAAGCAGAATACAGCATATAAAATGGTGAAGAAAACGCCATCTATTGCGATTATAAGGAAACAAAAAAGCGCCATCTTGTTTGCGATCACAGAACTGCTTATCACGTGATATTTACTCTTAGTTATTCTTTGCTGAAATAGATGGCGCTTTATCCAAGCAAAGCTCGGGAAATATAGGTATAACAAGTAAATATATATATACGTATTATAATATATTTTAGCGTACCTTTGAGCGTAAACATAGGCGACGTAAGTCTTCTCAGATCCCATCCTTTGACTAGGCCGTCCGAGCCGGCAGTGGCTATCGCGTGCGTTTCAGTCCTACTCCAATCACAGGATAATACCTAAAAACACATTATTCAAAATTCAATGAGGCATATTTTTTACAATAATGTTACCAAATAGTTTAATGAGACTAAAAATTAGGCATAGAGAAATACAGAGCGCTGTATAGTCTATGCATGGTCAACACCTTTTAAATTTATAGATGCTGTCATTGCCATAATGCGGTCGACAGCATCTTAATCGTTTACAAATAAAATATTAACAGTAGAGCGACCGTGTATATACGATACTTTCTATTGAGTTCGAGGAAAGCTTTAGTAGGTGTACAGTAGGCGACGAAATATTAGGAAAATACTGTTTGTAGAATTACGCCTATGACTCATCATTTTAACCATTTACATAGATCTGTGGACTACATTATGAATATTCGTACCATCTTTACATGGTAAAGTACTAACACAAATGTATAATAAGTTAAATGTAGTTGTAAGTTATTTCTCAATAAATAAACGATGTTGAACCTTGATGTTTGAACTAACCTCCGCATCATGCGCCTTCACAACAGCCGCAGGTCTGCCAGATTCAGTACACGTCCACAACTTGAGGTGTCCATCGCCCGACACAGAAGCAAACGTCGCCGGGGAATGTGGGGAGAATGCTGCTGTGTAAACCAGTTGAGAATGACCCGCAAATGTGCTGAGACAGGTTTCGGAGTCAGGGTCCCACTAGGATGGACAGTTCATTTGTTAATGACATACTTCACTATGCTTAGGCTCTAATGGAAGACCAGCGCTGGCTTGGTCTCTTAGGGCTACATACACGGTTTGTTCGCCTTATAAATAACGCGTCTATATGCCCAGATTGATATTACCTACGTAACACCTTACAAATCACCAATTCACTTGAGTTTATTACAGGATAACAATGATATGGCAAAGGCATGTCTAACCCTCATAAATAAAGGCTCCTTTATTACTGTCAAAGTTTCTACACCGGGATATTGGGTCAGGGTTACTTATTTATCATGCTCATACTCTCACCAGTTTAACAGTAGTATCCCAGCTAGCACTAAGCAGGTGTGACCGAGGCCAGTCCACAGAGCAGACCTCACTAGTGTGAGCCCGGAGCACCCTCAGCGGGGCTGAGCACCCTACTCGCCACACGATAACGGCTCCGTCACCTGCACCGCAAGCCGCTGTGTTGTCTGATGTGCCTGACCATGTCTGAAAAATTTAATAATTATGTTTTTACTACTGAACATTCACATAATACCATAATTCAATTCTGCTAAATCTTCTAGCATATGCTCCAGCAAATGCTCTTGTAGAATATCTGATAATAGAGTGGTTGAAAACAAGCAAGAAACTAATCTGAATAATGTAGAGTCCTAATTATAAACAACAGTAGCATACTTTTCAAACTACTTTTGTTTTTTTTTTCATTTATTTATGTTTCACAATAGTTACATCTTAATCTAAAAGCTAACTTAAACGGTTATCCCGTTTGTCCGTAAGCTCATTAGTCTCTATTATTAAAACATTTCAATAAAAACAAATATGTATCTACCCAATTCAAAAGCAGGCCACACCCTGCAAGTAAAAGCGGGGTACAATGATCGACTGTCCAGTTGACGAGGCGAGTTGACTATAAGCAATGGTGATGAAAAATGAACAAAAAATATTCTGCCTAATAAATCTAGACGTACCAGGATCTGAGTCAGCTATTTGCCTACTAGGCCTCGGTGTCAGGCCTTGTGACTTACTTATTCAGACTTTGATAAAACTAAACAAATTTAACAGGACTAATAACTATCCTTTTCTTTCAATCATTATGAAGGGTAGAGCAATATTTTTAGTCCTATCAAATTAGTTTGATTTAGTTTTGACGATATCTGAATAGCTCTGTAACCACAGTATTCAATATAATCAATAAATACCAATTGAGCCAATCAGTCCTAGCACAAGGGATTATAGCTTAAGCTGATGCTAATCCTAGAGGCATTAAGCCTATGTAATGGATGGACATGTCAATTTGTCCAGAGCTGACTGAGTAAATACTGTTTACCTTCATATGAAAACAGTTTGAATCAACACATTTTTTAGACTTAAATATCCATTTAGTTCCATAACCTTACCTTTCCACTTATTTTAAGAAAACATCCATTTAATAATTCTATTTTAAACCCTTATTTTCATCAGTTCACAAATAAATCTTTAGTAACACAGAAAATTATAATCAAAGAATAGAAACAAACTGCTTTCCTTCAAGACTGCTGCAAACAATCTACAGATATCTCGACTGAATAGACAAAATACGATATGCCTGAAAGTGTGATGTTCGGTTCTCGTAGAATATGTGCCAGAGTCACATAAGTATCACAGTCAAGCCAGGTGACTAAGTTAATTGTCTATAAATAACAATGTTACGGCATAATCCTATTACCTGCAGATGCAAATGGGTATTGATGTAGATTGTGTGAAAGGATTCTTAGGTGCTTAATTTATCTTAATTATTAACCAGATTCATAATATAATTTTAATTTATTTCCATTCCTTTTATGTTTTAAAACCAATAACCATAATATATTAATGATATTTAGCATGAAGTTATAAGAATTAGCCAGATCTCAGTGGAAAGTGGTGCAAACTTGCTATGCTAGCCACAGTGAAAGGATAACACAGAAAGTCTTCATAAATATGTATTTAATGTTACTAAAGATGAGAACCATATTAAAGTAGTATTTGCCTATATTTATAGTTTAGCAACTTAATAGATGAAACTTAGTTTATGAAATTCATTGACCCACTTAAATAATGATATGGGAATCCTTATAAGACCAACCAAATATTCAGTCAAGGATGAAATATCTAGGTTAACAGGTATTTACCTTACCGAAAACTATGCAAATTGATGACTGAATGGGTTTCATAAATTATTGGGTTTCTTGAGATTTAAAAGTATTAGACATACTAGAAAGAAGTTATCGTGTAGTGACCAAACCTGCTATTTCATTCTTATTGGATTCCAATTGGCCCTTACCTCATTTCTTTAAAAATCATGAATGAAAAGATGTAGTTATAGTACAAAGTAGTAGAAATATGTACATAATGAGGCATATGCGCACAGTTCCACTGTGTTCTTTATAAATCTAGGTTCAATCTCATAAGCCAAGCTCTGCTTATTGTGAGACTAGGTACTGCTGTGTGATATATCCAGCATTATTATTATTGATAAATGCAGTGGAATTACAACTTACCACATCAAACAGTCCATCGTTCCACTCTAATTTCTGTACTTCAAGCAGAGTACTGCCATCAGGCGTCAACTCCAAGAAGAAAAGCGTGCCGCCTCCAGCAAGTCCGTAATACTGGCTGGTAGCAACGGCCAACGCGTCCGGCCGCGTACGGGAGAACCTCACGCTGTAGCCGTGCCGCCCTTGAGTTAGGAACGTCGGCATGCTGAGGGTGTAGCTGAAAAAACAAGTATTCGGTGAATTCAGTCAGAATCGACAGCCATATAAATTTACAGCGAGATAAAAGAATTTGAAGGCTTACAGTAACTTTCAAGTGTATTACATTTTCTTTTACATATATTAGTTGAGATAAATGCAACAAATGCTAGAGTTTTAGTGTATTTATTCGTATTTTTACGAAATGTTTTGAAAAACTTGGAAAGGAATATCGAAAAATCAACTATAAAATCAACTTGTCAAAAACGTCAAAGTCACTACAAGTACAAAACAAACAATCAAAACGAAACGTCACAGCTTCAAACAGAAAGCGCGTATTTTGATTTTAAATGTACCTACTTGGCCGAATAGTGTTGCACCAATCAATCGATAAACATACGATGGATATAATGCGTCATACTAATCTCATTAGTAAGCCTACCTACTAAATCCTATTATGCTGTTATCGCACTCTGCAGGAAACCTCACATGTTGTCCATATAAAAGCATAGTTTCCTGAAGACGATCATTTCTGGTGAACACCTCAAGACAAATACTGCTCTCATACCTGCGATATTCCTTACCTCTATACCTACCTGAAAAAAGTCTTCAACTTTACCCATAAACTAAGTTCCCCAACTTGCCCTAAGCAAAAATTCAAAATGGTTGTTGCTGTGAAAGTGTTCAAAAAAACTACACCAAATGGAAAAGTCACCGTTTACCTTGGCAAGCGGGACTTCATTGATCATATGGATTACTGCGACCCTATTGATGGTGTCGTTGTGGTGGATACTGAATATCTGAAAGGAAGAAAAGTTTACAGTCAGGTACCTACTAATTAAAAAAAAGCGAAGTGGATCAAAAATTCGCTATAAGTGCAGTGCAACTCATAACGTGTAATGGTTCTTTTCAAAGTATTTATTAAAAGTGACCTTGTTTTACTCAGTTGGTGACCACCTACCGCTATGGTCGTGAGGAAGATGAAGTCATGGGAGTTAAGTTCTCCAAGGAGATGGTAATTGGGCAGGAGCAAGTGGTGCCTATGATCAATGCGAAGATGGAATTGACCCCGGTTCAGGAAAAATTGCTGAAAAAACTCGGACCCAACGCCTATCCTTTCACCTTCAACTTCCCAGAAATGGCGCCTAGTTCGGTAAATATCATAGAGAAAATCCCTCCCACAAATAATTTTTTAAATCACTACTCAGGTAAGATAGGTTCATATTTATTGTAACCATCATGTACAAAAAGCTTAAATAATATATGTAAGGGATTCAACATGGACCGGCTAGGGCACACTGCGATGGTACCCTGGTGATTTAACTCAGGAACTTAATTTGTAATCATAATCTTTTATATCGTAGGTTACATTGCAACCGTCTGAAGAAGATCAAGGCAAACCAATGGGTGTCGAATACTGCGTAAGAACTTACGTAGCTGAACAAGAAGAACAAAAAAGTCACAAGCGTAGCTCAGTGACTCTTGCTATCAAGAAGGTACGCATGTAGTTAAAACACTACTACTTATGTAAATAGATTTCTTGTAGTTGTGTACCCACCTTCCTAGGTACCACTTATACAAAAACTGTTTCGTTGAATTTTAGTTCTTAGAAATTTGGTTTTTTTAGTTGCAACATGCCCCAACTTCCCGTGGACGTCGCCTTCCTAGCTCTCTTGTGAGCAAAGGATTCACTTTCAGCAATGGAAAGATCAATCTTGAAGTTACTCTGGATCGTGAAATATACTATCACGGAGAGAAGATCGCTGCTAATGTGATAGTGTCGAACAACTCCAGGAAGTCGGTGCGAAACATTCGATGCATGGTCGTGCAACACGTCGAGATCACCATGATTAACTCTCAATTCAGTCGTCATGTTGCATCTTTGGAAAGCCGTGAAGGCTGCCCAGTCACACCAGGAGCAAGTCTCTCGAAATCCTTCTACTTAGTGCCCCTGGCACGTAGCAACAAGGACATTCGAGGTTCGTATTAAAGCAGTCCGTCCGGAAGAGCTTTAATTTTTATGTAATAGCTAGGATTATACCTATCAAACTAAACTATATTCTGTGGTGTTTAGGTGTGGCCCTGGATGGACATTTGAAAGAAGATGACGTAAACTTGGCGAGCTCTACATTGGTAGCTGATGGAAAGTGCCCAGCTGATGCCATTGGTATTGTGGTCTCCTATTCCGTCCGAGTGAAGTTGAACTGTGGAACTCTTGGAGGAGAGCTAGTTACTGATGTGCCGTTCAAATTGCTTCATCCAGCTGAAGGTAAGATTTACAAACTATTTTTATTGAATAGTAAATACTATTCTTAACAGAACATGTCTCGTAAGTTTTAAATTGAAATAATACTGCGATTACAGGAACTGTTGAGCGCCAACGTTTCAACGCAATGAAGAAAATGCAGTCTATTGAAAGACACCGCTACGAAAACTCATTGTACACGAATGAGGAAGAAGATAACATTGTGTTTGAGGACTTTGCTCGTCTCCGTATGAACGAGCCAGAATAAAAAAGAATAAGTACCAAAATAACAAGCTAAACAAAAAAATTGCAAAATTAAAAAAGGCTTAAAAAAATGAAACCAAACAAGCAAGCTACCAACATCATCGGTCCATATAAAAGGATAATCACGTGTCACAATATATCAATTTAATGCATAAACACATCCATCGTTACCGAATTCTTGAAAATTATGTCACACTTATGCTTATACCTATGTAAAATAATAATTAAGTTTCGGGGATACCTTCTATTAACAATCATTTAAATGTCATATCAATACATTAGCAATATATAATATTATTATATGTACGTACCTGTCCTTATCCTCGACAAACTAAATTGCTGCTAATTTATATACAATTAAATAAATATTTATCATCAGACCTTAGTCTTTTATATTTATAAATATGCACTAAATGAACACTTTATAACTTTCATAGGAGAAGTGCTCAAGAGAAGAACCTGTTTATTACTGAATTAGAATAAACATTTGACTGAAGTAACCTTTGCATTTGCATGTCTATTGTTATCGATATAAGGGTCGCTGTCCCCGCCCTATTTGAGGACTGCCTGCAGTTCGCCGTGATCGCCAATCACATGCAGTGTTGATTCGGCTGACAGTGTTTTTTATTTAAATAAAAAGGTTCCCGCCTTTATTTGAAAAAATATTTAAAAAAACAATGAAGTAGTTAACTTTTTGACGAATGCGTTTACTACGAACCTAGTTTGTATTGGATTGATTCCTCTTTTAAAGCATTTGAAAAAGATCGGCCCGCCAGGCAAGGGGCATTGCTCAGTTAAATTGAGCATTTTTTTAAAAATGGAAGCAAGTTTTATGTTAAAAGAAAGTTGAACATTAGGTACCTACCTAAGATTTAGGGATGTTTAGACCAGGAATGCACCCTGCATAGCTTAAATACCTATAAAAAGCTTGGTACCTAATGCCAAAGCGAAATGATGATTCTATGGCCCGTATTATTAAAGATTACTCAGTCATCGATATACATATAACTGAGTAACGAGTTTTATGGCACAAGCGTTGCTCAAGCGTAGATGGCTGAGCAAGCTTTCATTTCATTGGTCCTTAGGAGGTTATAGTCCCATGCGAGGTGCAGATCTCAATTCCCCCACGTAAAATTAGAAGTTCCATCTAGCTAGCCTTCTAAGGGCTTGTGATAGGTGAATACCTACTTACCTTACTAAATCTTCAATTCTATTATATTTTTTAGTTTCTCACAGTCCGTAAACTGGCCAAACCCGTTCTGGACAATAGACCAGGAAGACACTGTCCTTGCACTTTTAATTGCAATAGGGGTTCGTCCTAAAACCAGTTTGACCACATCCTCCTATGGGAAAGGACAGTGAGAATGACCCTTTATTTGCATGCCGAATTTGCATGTACGAAATTATGAGACACACGGTAAGCCAGGATGGTGGCGGCGGTGTAGAGAAATTTTTGTTCTGTAAATCATAGTAGATCTTAGCAAAAACAAATAATCAGGTAAATAACAGTAATTTTTGACTGTATGAAGCAGACTTTATCTTGGTGTTAAAGCAGTTAGGAACAAGGTGGTAGGTAGGTAATATAATTTTTAGATGTTTACAAATATAGGATCCTGAGTATGGCCGGAGTATGCCTATGTATATACAGATGTTTTTTGGCTGTCTAATAGGTAATTGGGCCTATCTTATATCTAACTACTTTGACATACCTATCCAACTAAAGCAAAACCAGCCAAAATATACCAATTATTGCAACCTGCCTCCAAGCTAAAAATGGTAGTCTCCTCTGCCAAAAATCGTTAATATCTTTTTTTATTTTTAAATTACTTGCCTTGTTTATATGGCCATCTGTATGTTGGCGTTGATCTCATCAACCCTTCAGATCCGTGTGTAACCAGAAGATATGCAAAACGCAACCCTCAGACAAGTGTAAGACAGGATACTTACAAAAGACTTCGCAACAATAGAATGGACAAAGGGTGAGTATTTTTTACATTTTGCGACGCCACTTCCGTATTCTATTGCACTGGACAATGGTTCCCACGACAAACTGGTCAAACTGGTTTTCTTGAAGGGTGGACACCTTTGACCGTGATTTGTGAAGAAAGCGTGTAGATACGTGAGGACCGTTAGTTGGCAAGGATTAATGCACCTTCCTAACTGTGTGGGAATGCTGGTTTGGTTTAATCAGATAGGATAACGGTTTCCGGTCGTAATAGTACTTGGAGGAACTCGTTTTGTGGTGTATCACGAATACTATGGCGGGATTAGGAAGTTACCTAAAGTACTTTTGTTATTATTATGATAATAAAGTACGTAGGAATAGATTGACGGTAGGTACCTACACACCTACTAACTAGGGAGCTGTAGGTAATCTAAAACATTTTATCTCCTCCATGCTGAAAGTCCTACAGCAGAGCGTTTCTTACTATTCTTTATTTTATGGCTCTGATGTTGTTTTTTTACCTAATAATTGAATTCCTCTCAGCCCATGCCCAGTAGTTGAAAGGGTCCAGGGTCTGAAAGTTATATGATGGATGATGATGTTTAGCTTTTTTATGAATTTAAGAATCTCAGTTCTTTCCAATCTATTGTAGTGACCTTTATCACTTCACCCTCAATAAAAAGGTGACGAAATATAAAATATCACACAAACAGCATCACAGTCCGATGCTTATCAACAAAACGGGATATTTCAAAATACGAGATCCTCACATCACCCTTCTTTTCTTGTCTTGGTTTTTTTCATCTCATCATGTGGACCCTTTCTTGTGGCGCGTGCGCGATTTGCATAACTGTGGGTCCACTGAGCAGATGAATCGGCTCCCCTAATGAATGGTCCATGGATTCCATGGTCCATGCGCAAAAAAAGCAACCTGTTTTGTTTGGATAAACGCTTTATTGAGGGTTGGAAGATTACAGGGTGCTGTAGAAATGAAAGTCATTAAAAGTTACATTGTGGTGCTTTACCTGTAAATAAATATACTCTACCTAACGCTAAGTTTCAACTTTAAAAACTTGGTCAGCACACCTGTACCTAAATGATATTTTTTGTTGTTGAATTTTATTCCTCGGTTGTACCTACGTGTAGTGAGTTTTTTCGGGTTGATGTCATCTTTAAAACTTCTATAAAAAAAATTGATGAAGATCAGGAAAAAGTCAGTTATCAACAATGGATGATTTCCTGATCTATCTTATCGGTTATGAAAATTTGCGATAAGAAAACTCAAATTAGTCTTCAATAGATCGTAACCAATACCAAGCCTGCTTTTATTTACCTACCTACTTTCTCACATGGCTTCAGACCCACTTCATAAAGCGGAAAAACCCAAACTTTAAAATCAAAATGTACCTATTGAACATTATTATCTCTAGTCAAAGGTAGGACCCAAGATTCTGTCAGTTGCCTGTAAACCTGTTTATCCGTGGGAACTGCTGACCCCTGATTTGCATGGAAGACACAATATAAAGATAGATTCTTGTCCGTTTCAATAGGGCGAAAGGGTTGGTTGGTTTTTTCTGCGAAAGTTCTGGACAAAGAATGAAGATTGTAGAGTTTATTTTTAATATTAATAATATTAATGATATTTTCAAACTTGGTACTTAGAAACTCAATTTTGGCTAAGGTATAATAATTATGAATCACATATTTGGCGTAACATATAATAGGATCCACCTACAGAATCTTCTTCTTGCGTCCTATGTCCTCCTGTGGGGGCAGAGAATAGATACAGGTTTCGTCATCTTGTTCTGTCAGAGGCTACATGATTTACTTCGCTTTTCATCGCCACGTTTGCGTTGCCTACAAAATAAGCACTGCTAATTGAGTAGGTGCCTACATTAATTATTTTAGCAGAAGTCTTAGGTCGTAGCAAAGCTAAATTACATTTTACACTCAGTACCAACACTAACTTTCCAACTTTCCCTATTCATAGATTTACTACCAGTTAGGCAGATAGATAGATAACTTACTTATATTGTTGTCTGTCTTTGAGACACTAGAGAGTACTACCTAATTGCAAATAATAAAATATATAAATTAAAACTAAATGCTTTATGAAAGTAAACAATTTTATTACGATAATAAATTACTACAACTATTTATCCTACATTCTATTTGTTAATATTAATGGGCTGTAAAACATAAGCCTGCCCAGTGGCTCTGTCGACAACATGACCTGTGGAAGGTTCCAGAAATAATCTTGGAACTGAGGCCGCTGCTGTAGCTTCAGCTTCCTCAGGCTTGAATGTCTCTTGATGCTGCCTCACCCCTGCACCATTCTCGTAAGAAACATATTGAGATGCTTCAGGTGGTGGCCCTTGATACTGATTATCTTGGTTGTTCTGATCATTACTGTCATCCCTGTGGTTTACTACCAGAACAACCTGATGTTTCTCCTTTTCTTCTTGGTGTTTGTGTGGATGACGCTTCTGTTTTTGCTTAACCCCTACTGCTGTAGGGTTTATTTTTTCTTGATGGATATCAACGTGACGAGTTGCGGCGGTTTCCAGCAGCTCTCTGTTGCTTTTGGAATAAGGTTTATTGTCGTAGTTTTCGGTTTTTATTTCTACTTTCCCTTTTGGGTATGCTCTTTTGTTCCTATTTGTGTCTTCGTAGCTGGCCTTCTCTGCGTCGTATTCTTCGCCGTACGTGGGAGAGTTGTCACTGGGTTCATCGTAGGGGTCATTAGGTTCGTGGTATGAACCATCATCATTATCATAGTTGTCCCCGTGGTCGTTGGAAGGGCCATGGTGGTTCAGATCCCAGTAATGTTCACCATAACCTCCTTTTTTGTCACCCCATCGTACCTGTCAGATATACTTGTTAGCTTCAATAATTACAAATTTCAGACCAGTCATGGATATTAGTTTGGTTACACAAAATTAGTTTGATGAAGAGAAAATTAAGAACAGAAATTACTTGCAAGAGCATTAAGATTAGATTAGATTTTTAGTTAAGGGCATAGAAAAACTTATGCGTTTTCATTCAAACAGTCATGGTGAATTAAAAAGTTAGCCTCATCTGGACGTCATATATTAACACATCGTTTCAATACAAGAACAATGTTGGTTATGGGTGTAAGGAGGACTTCAACATCTCGTCTCCCAAGCCAACCTAACCTGGACGTGGTACACCCTGCTAGATAACGAACTAGGCTCTGGCATTTTAAGAAAAAAAATTGAGACTGTGTGAATGAAAACATCAAACTGTAATGCGTCCTGTACACGTTGGGCCAATGCGTTGGGCCAACGTGTAGAGATCCACTTGGCGCATGTTGGAATTTAGCGGCCAACGTTGGCTCGCAAACCGACTAGTGTCGGTTTTTCGTGCACACATCAAAGGATCTTGGCATGCTCCGCAAACAGTGTTCACACGTTGGCGCATTGGCCCAACGCATTGGCCTAACGTGTACAGGACGCATTAGATCCAGAAGCACAAGAAGCATACTTTAGCGGAGAACAGCCCTTCTCCAGGCCTGGAGCGCTCATGTCTCTCCGTGAAGTGGCGTTCGCTGCCCAGCCGGTGTCCTTGATCGAAGTCCTCTGACGTAGGCAAGTGTCTATACCTTCAGCCAAGCCAAGCGAAGCGGAAAAGAGAAAGAAACAAAGACAGTTACGTTGGGCACATTGCCAACACACGAAAGATTCCACATAACGGGAGCAGCTAACAAAAGCTTCAATGCGCACTAATGAACATCATTAGTACTTTGCAGAGAGTTTTTTTTAACATCCGATTCAAGATATTATGAATATCGGTACTTGATTCATAAATCTTGAATCGGATACTTTGTTTTTACATTTTTGAATACTATAATGTACCCTTAGTGGGTTTTGGTGGGCTTTTCGTGTGATGAGAATGACGCCAGTAGAACAAAGATAGAGCAAGGTAAATGATTCAAGTAGGTAGGTACTTTTCCCATATCTCTGTGGTTCTTATAGTCTTTCTGCTCGTACCGTTGCTCCCACGTGTTAGGGTCTTCGCACACATGGCCGAACTCTATCTTGTAGGGGCTCAATTGTACTGAGAAAAAATCCCTACAAAATCAATTAATCTTTTATGGTGATCATGATTTCCCTGTTCTGAGGCTTTAATGGAGTATTCAAAAATAAGATAAGTATTTAAAAAAAAATCTACTATCTAAACAGCATCATCTAGCCCCTTAACTTACGGGTACTTACATTTATTTTCTATATATGTATAATAAAAATAATGTATCTATGTAATGTATTGTATTAAATATATCAGTCATCTAGTACCCATAACACAAGTTCTGTACGTAGGTTGGGGCTAGATAATGCTGTGTGGATTATTATCCAGCATTATTATTATTATTAACATTTGCTCAAGGCGGAAATCAGACCCACAACCTTCTGCGTCGCAGACGGACCTTTAGTACAACAGTTACTACTACAATAGTTGCATTTTATAATTTAAAATAAAATAGCCATGAAATGTTACTTTAAAACTTGACACAGGAGAATAACTAGTCGTCTAGTCTAGTGTAAATGGATCTAACGGGAATCATCTGATAATTCTAAGAGAAGCAATTTTCTACAACAATATGGGGCGGGACTCGAAAAACGCTTTGGCTTACTTACTGAAAGAACTTGGCCTGTGCCTCAATAGTGGATGGGTTGTTAGGTGGCGCGCGCGCAGCCACACATGGCGTAGTACTCCAGAATGATCCAGCGTAAAGCGCTAATATGTACCAAAGCCATTCCTGAAATCAGGAGAAAACAATTACTTAATTTAAGTCTAAACATTGCACATTACTTACGCTCTTGTGGATTTTAAAGGAGACTTAATACCAAACAGAGGGTACTCACGGCTCAATTAAATTGAAAATATCATTATAGTAAACAACAACTGTAGGTACAAATAAGGAGAGTGGTAAACTATAAACTTATATTATTTTCTAAAGTTTCCCTGAGTTAAAAACGCAAAAAGCACACAACTGTTAGAAGTAATGGAAAACACACTTTTAACCCGTTGAGATGGTTATAGAAAACTTTTACAGGTTTCACAAATCACTTTTTGAAATAACACAGTCATAGACAAGAGTGAATAGGTAGGTATCTTCTAGACCTTCGTGATACATCGTCGGCAACATTTTCACTTTCCATTAGGTAAGAGTGTGGTCAAAAGAAGATCTATTAGCTATAAAAAAACTTTTGGCAAACTAGTTGCCAAGTTGCCTTGCCAAGCTAGATATTGGAAATTTAACAAACAATAACAAAGTCGTACCGCAGATACACGTTGAGACATCACGACAGTTGACCACAGATCTGTAGCTATCGGTACTGTTATTTGATTTATAGAGACCACTGTAACAGTTCGGTGGAGCCAGCTGTCGACAACTTTGGTCATGATTCGTCAACTTGAGGGACAGAGGGACCATCAAATAACTGATCTAACACTGAACAATAAAAACCTGCGCTCTTAATAAGCTCTATCTAAAGTGCCTTTGCATATGAGAGTTTAGCATTCGGCGTCTAGCATTTATTTATAATTATCAAGATCGAATATGTTTATATTGAAGAATAAACTAATTCAAACTTCTTTATCGATAAACTAATTTAAACTTTCTCGTCAATTTCTTCTAACCAAGGACCTATTATTCAATACGCACCCAGAGAAACATTGTTAAGTTACCAACTTCCACGCCAAAAGGTTGACCATTTCTTCTCTTTTCATCTTACGGAAACTCTACTATTTTTATTCTCAAAAACATTGCTAGGTTTTACACCTTTATTACGTACCTTTTTAATATTTGTATATACAAAGACATAAATGGTTTCATCAGTTTTATTCATGCTATAATTTATCGAAATTATGTAGGTACCTTTTTGGACGAAATTCGTCGAAGAAGTCGAGAGCTTTGAAATTAGCGTTCATTGTTTTTTTAATTAGTTGCTTTCGTTCAGTTAACTAGCTAAATAACCATTTCTTTTAATAGACACATAATTATTTATGTGAGCCCTTCGGCCCATAAGTGAGTTAGCATATTCATTTTTCCTGAGGGTAATCCTTAGGGTAGCCTTACTTTCATAGGTCACCTCGGTCGATGTCTGTGATTTGAGAGGCCACGTTCGTTCAAATTCATATAATTTATTGTGATTTATGCATACAGGTACTCGTAAATTGTTCTTAGGTTTAATATCTTAGTGCCCAATGCATAAAACCCTGTCAGGGCTCAACAATTTTAGGTTCGTAGGTACCATTCATACTCGTAGTTATTTGTCGCTCTGATCAAATTCAGATAAGCCAAAAAGAAGTGGAGTAAAGATTTCCAATACAAAAACATTTAAAAGTTAATTCCGTAGGCATTAACCGTGTAACTGCTTACATAATGGACGTAATTGTTTTAGCTCAGTTTAAGGCTTGAGATACACTGGCTGTTATTAGTAAACGTTAAATTGGCATTTCTGGGCTCATAGTTTTTGGCTCGTTATCTTAAGACCAAAGAAGGCCTTTAACTTATTAGAAAAGAAATGTAAAATTCTACTACAAAAACATTTAAAAGTTAATTCCGTAGGCATTAACCGTGTAACTGCTTACATAATGGACGTAATTGTTTTAGCTCAGTCGGCTTGAGATACACTGGCTGTTATTAGTAAACGTTAAATTGACATTGCGGGGCTCATCGTTTTTGGCTCGTTATCTTAAGACCAAAGAAGGCCTTATTAGAAAAAAAACTTATTAGAAAAAAAATGTAAAATTCTACTGTATTCAGTAGAATTTTATTAATAAATGTTAAATATTTTATCCAGTAGCATCTACTTTCTTTAGATGAAAATATATCAGCTTATATTCAATTAAATTAAGTACCCATTTTTGCCGTTGACTTAAGGCAACCTACGAAATACATAAGTTAAGTCTATTTTTTTATTTACAATCGGAGCTGTGAGAAGTGGAATGCCTTACTACAGTTGCGTGAGATTGGGGTAATCGGTAGTGTGCTACTAATTATACATTGTTTACAGATTAGCACCGTATATACCGTTATACATTGACGACACATTGTTCTTTGTATATGCGGAGTCTCTATGATATTTTGTGAAAATAAATTAATAATATCAAAGTTATCATCAAGATAATTCTATACGAAACAATCCCTTCTGCGCCCGCCAAAAATAAGATAAAAGGTAACGCTGTCATCTGCGGTCGACAGCATATTAGTACATTCGAAAAATTTAAATAAAACCTTACGAAATTGAAACTGAGATTAAGCTCGGTGTGCCACAAGCTTTTTTCAAGTATTGTCTTTCCGGAAATGCGTTTGGTTGCATAAACTAAGCTAAAATTGTAATGAATTGCATAAGGGGTTTGTCATTGGGCCTTGAGATTACATTTATGTTTTCGTAATCTTAGGAATAAGAATAACTTGAAGTACTACTGCATTTACGAAGTATTTAGATTTGGAGGTAGGTACCCAAATTATAAAATACTTATTTACAATACAATACAATACAAAAAAGATATTACATGTGACAAGTACAATGGGCTATTTAGACACGTCATAGACTTCATCCACCCCCCCCCCCCCCCCCCCTCCCTCCTGTGAGAAGATGATAAGCTAATAAGGTGCTTACAAGGGCGAGGCCCAGCAGTGGAACAACATTGGATGTTGAGGTAGGCTTCATTAGGCACCGCCACTTTTGATGGGCTATGGTCATATTTGATTGATTAAAGTTATTATTGTCTTAAATTTTTCCACGATCGTCTTACATTTACAAAGTGCATATCTCTGCCAAAAGCCTCTTTGATCAAAAACAGCGGTCACTGAATCTCAAATTTATAAATCCTACTAATATTATAAACGCGAAAGTTTGTAAGTATGGATGGATGTTCGTTACTCTTTCACGTAAAAACTACTTCATGGATTTTAATGAAACTTTACAATAATATAGCTTATACATCGGAATAACACATAGGCTACAATTTATAAAGATACATATATTGTATAATATCCAGAATATCTATCACCACGCGGGTGAAAATGCGGGAATTAATAAATCAAATAAAACTTTACCAGCTTTTATGACACTGTTTGTCCAAGAAATGTGGAAGATATCAATATTTTTCAATAGTCTGATATCTGCCTGCTGTCATAGCATAGTATTTATTGATATTATCACTATTTGGTCGGTAGGTATTAAGTTATCATCAAATAATAGAACCAAATTAGAACTACTTAATACTTATAAAACAATACGTGCCCGATAAATACCCGTTTATTCATCTTTCGTTTTATTTTCGCTACAAATATCCGAATTTTCATCTTCTCAATCAACAAACAATTGAGTTAACTGCAGACTATTGCAAACAATCTATAGGTATCATTGGATATTTGAATTTGGACCATTGGAACCACGGACACCGGCGCCAGCGCAGCCGAACCGTGACATCGTAGAAAGTTATAAATTCGTTTTCTTTCTTTATAAAAGACAGATCGATACCTTCGCAGCCATTGTCGTCACGATTCACTCGGAAACTAGACTATTCACAGTTACAATATGGAAAAGTGTGTTCTGGTAAGCAATAAATATTAATTAATAATAATATATCCGACGACCTCTGTGACGCGTCGGGAAAGGCTGCGACGCAGGAAGTTGCGGCTTTATGAAATTCGATTCCCGCTTTATGAAAAAAATTACTTTGTACGATCTGTAATTATTTGTACCGGGTATTTTCAAAGTATAATGAAAAACATCTTAAATAGATAGCATTGTATAAAATATATCAGTCTTATAGTACCCATAACACAAGCTCTGCTTACCTTTGGGCTATGCTGTGGGATTGTTGTAGTGTGTTGTATGTTATACTGCAAAGGATAGATATTTTTTCGGCGGCTCTATGGCTCGCGCTATGTCTAGCTGTAGACGTTTATCTTAGTAAAAAAACAAATACAAAATAATATATTTACAGTAAGAATTCACAAATGCAAAACTTAAAAACTTTGGAGCGGTCCGCTTCCTTGACAGAACATAAATTTTAAAGATGACATCTTGATCATAAAGTTATTTTTAAAAACTATGGTTAGTTTATCTTCTGTTGTACGAGTATTTCGCAAATTCATTATAAATTTTTTTTAATGAAAAATGAAATAAACTTATTTGTTATTAGACTTGCACAGAACATAATAATCTTAAACTAAGAGGAAACGTGTTGGTAAGTGTCTAAGTCCAGTAACAAAATGGCTATGCCTCAGCATGAGTTGAAGAGTTGAAGCTTATTAAAAATTAAAATAGTTTCATCCAAGAACTAAAAAATCTTTTAATCGACAAAACGCTGTATAGCATCAAAGAGTTTTTAGAAAACGATTACAGTAAATATAAAATAAAATCAGACCTCCCCGTAACATCACCTAGCCGAGAGTAACGTTAACTTTTATAATTTTAAGAATATAACATAATTATTATGTTTCCCATACATCAAAATTGTATATTACCTGTTTTGACGAGTCGTATCCTTAGCATAATTAAGTTATATATATATTATATTGTACACTTTTATGTAAGAATTATGACAATAAAGAAATCTGAATCTGAAATCTGAATCATGAGTTGGAGCAAACATTATTTTTATCGTTTCGACGCACAGTACCAGAAACGCAAAATATCTTTTACGCGGATGACCATAATTTCATACGTAAAATACCTGATACGTGGATGACCTGAATTTAATTACGCAAATTACCAGGATTTAACCAAACATTGAACCAAAAGTTATTTTGTATGACACCTAGGTATTTTGAAAGTACGTAAAAAGGCTCATATTTTGCAAAGGTTGACATAACTTACAACATATCCACATACTTTCTAAAATTACTGCAATACTTATCTAATAATTGATTAAACTTGATATGCAATAAACCAGAACGACGGCTACATACTTATATTATAAAGAGGAAAGGTTTGATTTTTTGTTTGGTTGTAATGAATAGGCTCCGAAACTACTGGACCAATTTGAAAAATTCTTTCACCGCTGGGTAGCTGCACTATCCCCGGTGAACATAGGCTATATTTATATTTACAAAAAAGTTAGGGATCCGTACTAAAACCGTGCGAAGCCGGGAAGGTCCGCTAGTTTACTAAACAATTGTAAAAACAGATATACTATTCCTAATACTAATTATGGTACAGATAGATTACTTAACACATGTCATTCACTTAGAACATGTACTGAACCTAATCTTACTAAGTTAGATCAACTGATTGGTTTCCAAATCATAGGGTAGGATCAAAATCTTTGGATATGATATGATTTTCCTTTACTTAACGCATTTACTGCCCCGCCGGTGCAAACCGCAGGCGCGCCGCGCCGTTGCCCAACCTGCCAAGCGAAAGTGTTGATCATTGTGAGCTCCATAGAAAAGGGGAAAATACAATAATTGAATTTTACCATTTACCATCCTACTCCTACTATAATATTATAAACTCGAAAGTTTGTGAGGATGTTTGTTGCTCTTTCACGCAAAAACTACTGAATGGATTTTGATGAAACTTTACAATAATATAGTTTACATATCTCAGAATAACACATAGGTTACAATTCATAAAGATATATTGTATATTATCCAAAATATCTATCAACACGCGGGTGAAACCGCAAAGCGCAGCTAGTTAGAAATAAATCAGTATAATGAAAAATGGAAATATGTTCAAAACTAGATTAAATAAATGGCTTGTAAATAGCGTACACTATAACCTAAAGGAGTTTTTTGATAGCTAGTTAGTAGTAACCTACATAGATCTCAATACTCGATTCTAGACCAGGTATTTGCTGTGTACCTACCCGAACAATTTCATACATTGAATTGTTAAAATATTATTGTACATGTCCGAAAAAGATAAAATGGCCACTCCTTTAAAATAAGTAAAGAAAAATAAATACTTTAATTAGATTTAGGACGCTTAGTTATGTATGATGTACAACATTTTTACAATATTCTTACCTATTATAGGTATTCGATTATTGTATTTTTTTCATTAAGTATAGGAACATACTGTTGACGACCGATGTGGCGCGGTGGGCAAAGGTCCGCCTGCGACGCTTAAGGTTGCGGTTCGATTCCCGCCTCGGAACAATTGTGTGTACGATCTGCAGATATTTGTTCCGGGTGCTCTGGTCGTTTTCTATGTATAAAAAATATCTATCTATGTAATGTATTGTATTATGTATATGAGTTATCTGGTACCCATAACACAAGCTCTGCTTACCATGGGGCTAGGTAATGCTGTGTGGATTGTCCAGCATTATTTATTACTGTTAGCCCGCTATCCCATACCCTCGGTGATCACCTACCCGACGACGAGAGTGTATTGAAAACCACAATGCTGAATCCCTTTGCCTGTTATCAGTAATTTATTTTTGTATTTAATATTAGTTTAGGTTAATAGGCAATACATGATTTTCTATTTCTATTCTTTTATTCTATTTCTACAAACCTGCTTAGAAAAGTATCCTTATATAATCAATACATATCCTACTAGTATAATAGTAATATTATAAATGTGAAAGTTCGTATGTATGGATGGATGTTTGTTACTCTTTCACGCAAAAAATACTGAACGGGTCGGGCTAAAATTGGCATACAGGTAGGTCTGGGCTCAGAATAAAACATAGGCTCCTTATTATCTCATAAATCAGTACCCATTGGATATAAATTATCTTAAACGTTTCCATAGAAACAACGCGTGCGAAGGCGCGGGCAGAAACTAGTAATAAAAATATAATCTTCTTCTTTACAGCTGTTGCTCGTATGTATAATCGGGTCGATATCAGCGTGGTCCATGCCCTACCATGTGCCTCGAGGACGGGTTCCAGTCAGGGTCTACAGATACGCCCCTGCTCCTCCACCGCAGTTCCATCAGTTACCAGGTACCTTACTTAAATGGTGTATTAGTGCCTAGATGAACATTTTGTTTAGTTTATAATAAACGCGGACCTTCCCGGCTTCGCACGGTTTTAGTACGGGTCCCTAACTTTTTTGAAAATATAATATTTATGTTCACCGGGGATAGTGTAGCTTCCCAACGGTGAAATAATTTTTCAAATCGGTCCAGTAGTTTCGGAGCCTATTCATTACAAACAAACAAAAAATCAAACCTTTCCTCTTTATGATATTAGTACAGAAATGCTCTTTGTATAATGTCACATCAAAAGTCAAAGTGCTTTCACACTACGTGTCAACTTCGCTCTTTCTAACATCATAGTAGCAAGTTTCACGCTAAATACAACACTAACTAAGAACACTTTATCAACTGGTTATGTATAACATCCCTTCCTTTTAACTCTCCCCTTAGGCTAGGCGCTTTGTGTAATTTCTAGCATTATTATCATCATCATTAGCAAAATTTATAGCCAATTGTAATGTATTGTCCATTATTTCAAATCTCATTCACTCTTATTTCTTTACTTAACCTAACAACATTGAATCAACAAGCCTAATTAATACCATCATGACATTCAATAACCTACTATTATTGCCACCGTCACGACATTCAATAATCTACTTTTATTCCACGACAGCCGAAGAACCTGAGCCAAAATATCAGCGGCCAAAGCGTGGTCACGACTACGACGATGACCACAAAGAAACCAGCGGGGTAACCGGTCCAGTCCATACCTTCGTGAAGACAGATAAGAATGCCAACTACAAGTGGGGAGTGAGACATCACGTGGGAGACAAATACGCCTCGTAGCAGACAGGCGATTGAGTACGCTTATGTAATTTATTTAGTGGTAATTATAAATCTTATTGTTATATTGCTTGAGTATTAAAGCTGATGTTTTGACTTACAAGGAGTTTTATTTATTTGTAAGAACCTTTAATAGTTTATTTCTAATAATACCTAATAAGAAACCTTAATATCGGTGGTTTCGGCAAAGCATTCCGAGTCCACAAACGAGATGTTGCAAAAAAATTTTACGAATCAGTCTCAATTTCCTATTCGTATACTGCACTTGTGTGTGTTAAAGCATTTAGGTTATAATGCTTGTCAACTCACATGTATATTAGTTTTTAGTTACAAAAGCAAGAAAATTGTTAAATGACTCTATCCCTCTGCTGTGATAGCAGCGTGTTTTTCTTGCATATATCTAGGTACGTAAGGGCATCAGTTTATTTTTCGCAGTCACATAGGGGACCCCTATAAATAATCCTCTTATAGAAAATTCATTTAGAATCATGGCAGGGAGAGTCTAGGAATCCAATTTCCTAACCTCTTAACACTTTGAGTGCTGAAAACGCACGGTATGAGTTTTCTATAAGTGACTAATCTGCGAAAATCCACACTAGCGCAGCGGCTAAGAAAATACAGATCTTTGTGACTCAGCAGAGCTGTAATATTTTTCGAACGAAACGCATGTGCGGCGCAACACAACCGCTGTGTAGAGCGGCAGCACGAATTTTTTAGGTAAAAAAAAAGATCGCAGTCGTCGAAAAAAAACCGCAGTCAAAGTGTTAACCATCTTTCTATGGCGAGGCCTGCCCAAATCAAAGCCACGGCGCTAAGACACATCAGTACCACAGTACCAGCTAAACTCTGACCTACAGCATCCTACATCCTGTCGCATTACGCATATATTAAATTTCTCATTATGCATTACGTGCACTTAAGTACTAAGTACTAGGTAATGTTAGGTGCGGTGATCTGAACCTAACCACGCCCGCTTGCGAAAGATGCATAGTAAGTAAGTAAATCATTTATTTGACATATAAAACACACGCATGTGTGCATGTGTACATTATATGGATATGGAATTTCAGATAACTTGTCGACATTAAAAGTAATATGTAGCATGGTTGGTATAGGTTGGTAATGATGTTAATCGTTGTATAGCGAAGACGATTTTGTCAGGACCTTTAGCCGAATCTTGGAAATTAAGAAAAATTACAATTCACAGTTTTAGTGCAGCCTTACGAGCTATTTCTAGCCGCGTTCGCTGGCAACCTTTAAGTAAATAAATAATAATAAATAAATAATACTGGACTATTAATAGACAATAACAAGACAAGAATGGAATGGAGAGAAGCACAATAGGAGTTAAAAGAAAAGACCGAGTTAAACTGAAATGTATCAAAAGTAAAACAAAATTTAAGAATGCATACACGACATACAGGTGCTTAAAGTGGAGATGGGCTGGGCATATGATAAGAGAGAAGAAGGAGAAATGGACGAGACTAATAACTGAATGGCAACCACGAGATAGCAAAAGAAAAAGAGGCAGACAGACTAGAAGATGGGAGGACGACATTAGAAAAGTGGCGGGTCCAATATGGACCCGCATAGCGAAAGATAGAATAGAGTGGAAATCTTTAGAGGAGGCCTATGTCGAAAGACAAGCTGAAATGCAGAAACGACCGTTTACCGATACTTAATTTATGTAAAAAGATAAGTAACTGTTATAAAGTAAGCATATTTGTTAGAAAACTGTAAAAAACATTGTAAAAATTAGTTCAGCAATAAAGGCTATTTTATTTTATTTATTTATTTTAACAAGACAAACAAGATCAATCATAAATATTATAATGTTGTACCTATAATTATAAAATGTAACAAGGGACATTATATTATTAAGATAATGTAAACTATTAAAATTCTATTTTAATTTTAAATTATTGTATTTAATTCACACAGCATCATCTAACCCCAAGCCAAGCTGAGCTTGTGTTATAGGTAGGATCACTATATAACATATAATAGATATAAATAGTTATTTTTTATTATAAAATATAAAATATAACAAATTATTACAAAAAATAACTTAGGACAAAAAGGATAATAAAGAGTACTCAATTTTATTTTTTTGTGACAAGAAAAATATGAATGTGCCTGAACTAGGTATTATTATAGGTAGGTTATACAAAGTAGGTTTTTTTTATAATCAATAAACCTTCGCTTGAACTCAATCTTATCTGATGGAAAGTGACGATTTTGCCGACTATAATCACGAAAGTATTTGTAATAGGAATTCCCACGTTTTAAAATAATTCCATTAGGCTGGGCTTGATATTTCTAACAAGAAAATTTACAATACAATACAATAATTCTTTATTGCACACCATAAAAAACAGATACACTGGACAGGAAAAAGACAAATAAAGAATGTGTTGTACAATGGGCGGCCTTATCGCTCATAATTTACTGCTCTACACCACAAAATCTAAACAATGTTGGCAGGTCGAGCCAACAACCAAGGTTTCGCTTGCAATATCTATGCGAATAGCCCAATATTAGGTCACACAAGCACCGCCTAGCGACCCACATACTGCTGGTGAAAGGACCGGTTATCAATTGCAAACAAAAACTCGATCGTGTGAACATTGACAACTTGATAAGTGACCGAGTAAATGGTCACCAGGTGACTGTAGGTTGTAATCTTACGAATAGACATTCTCGGTCTACGAGATCTTATTTCGATACCAGTCCATCCTTTGTGACTTGGTAAGACATTCTCGGTCTACGAGATCTTATTTCGATACCAGTCCATCCTTTGTGGCTTGGTAAGACATTCTCGGTCTACGAGATCTTATTTCGATACCAGTCCATCCTTTGTGACTTGGTAAGACATTCTCGGTCTACGAGATCTTATTTCTATACCAGTCCATCCTTTGTGACTTGGTAAGACATTCTCGGTCTACGAGATCTTATTTCGATACCAGTCCATCCTTTGTGACTTGGTAAGACATTCTCGGTCTACGAGATCTTATTTCTATACCAGTCCATCCTTTGTGACTTGGTAAGACATTCTCGGTCTACGAGATCTTATTTCGATACCAGTCCATCCTTTGTGACTTGGTAAGACATTCTCGGTCTACGAGATCTTATTTCGATACCAGTCCATCCTTTGTGACTTGGTAAGACATTCTCGGTCTACGAGATCTTATTTCGATACCAGTCCATCCTTTGTGACTTGGTAAGACATTCTCGGTCTACGAGACCGCATAGTTATTATATTCTCTTACTCGTATGTTATTAATCCATAAGATATGTAATTTTTTTTGGTTAATAAATGCATTGGCTTTATTTTCTACGGCAAACAGAATCCTTAAACACCATAAGTATAAAATAGTCGAGCACGAGGAACGCATTGAAATGTTTTGCATGGGAAATTGAGTTTATGTGTCATTAGCTGTGCTCGGCGGCTGCGCCCGCATGGAAATCTATGTTGCAAATGAAACTTCCTCCTATCAATTTAAAAAAAAAACGCATCAAAATCCATTGCGTAGTTTTTCGTACTTTTTTATTTAGATTAATGAATTTTATTGTACTTTAATAGCTAATATATGGATAATTATGGCTGGAATAAAAATGAACAAATTCGAGTAGCGCGTTGAAATCATTTATATCCAAATTCGAGTTTCTGTCTTTACCATATTTACTATTCGCACTCGAATAGCGCTAGATAAAGTCATTTAAGAATTCAATTGTCGTTTTTATTGAATTCTTCTATACACAGTCATATAATATTTTATTATTTACAATATATTGTAAGCTCAAACAAAGCAAACATTCTTGTGGCTTAGAGTCCATTTGTTTGAGTACCGCGTTGAAATATTTTGTATCAGAAATTATATATATATAAAAAAGAAGAAATTATATATATATAGCCTATAGCAGTCCACTGCTGGACATAGGTCTCCCCCAATGAGCGCCATAGCGCCCTGTCTTCAGCTTGCCGCATCCAGCATCTACCTGCAGTCTTTCGCAGGTCGTCATCCCACCTGGTCGGAGGGCGTCCTACACTACGTTTACCGAGTCGTGGTCTCCACTCAAGAACACGTTTGTGGGACTAAATCACCCCTGATTTAGTCATTTGTAAAAATCTATTATTATTCCTTTCCTACTTAGACTTAAAGTTAGATCTCCAACTGTTATACTTGATCAGAATAATAAAATTCTATCCTATTAGCTTCCTTTACAGAAGTCGCTTATGCAGAATTGCAAGCTTCCTCCAGATAAGAATGTAAGTACTGACGTAATGTCTGATGCTCTAATAAGATAAGAAGCTACAAATAGCTAGCAGTAGTTTATCTATTCATACAATAGGTACCTAGGTACTTACTTTTTAATAGAAACTTATTAATTTATGCTGATGTTTTGCGTAATGCTGTTAGATAATATTGTAGACTATTCAAATAATTTAATAATCTGTAAGTAACGGAAACGAATATGGTTACCTTTAATAAAATTAACGGGATGGGTACCTATTTACGATGATTGGTTTTTATTTTAACTTTCCTTAGTTTGGCACAGTTGTTGTGTTATTCGATGATTTTATTATAAATATAATAAAATAAATAATGCTGGAACAACATCATCTAGCCCCAAGTTAAGCAGAGCTTGTATTAGATGACTTATATACATAATACAATCCATCACATAGGTAGATATTTTTTTATTATACATAGGAAATGACCAGAGTACCTGGGTAAAAATCTGCAAATTGTACAAACATTAGTCCTGAGGTGGGAATCGAACCCACAACCTCCTACGTCGCAGGTGGACCTTCTCCCCCCAGGCCACAGAGATCGTCGGTCCAGTAATACCCCCTTTCAGCTTAATATACACATGTTACGTGGCACCCTGTCTGTATACTCAGTACAAAAGAGGACTTTAAATCAATCGGCACGTAGGTAAAAGTACCGACGAGTCGTACTACTATTACTACTATTACCTACCTGAGAAAACTTACCATACTATATAAACTCACTAGCTGCGCCTAGCGGTTTCACCCGCGTGGTGATAGATATTCTGGATATTATACAATATATCTTTATAAATTGTAGCCTATGTGTTATTCTGATGTATAAGCTATATTATTGTAAAGTATCATTAAAATCCATTCATTAGTTTTTACGTGAAAGAGTAATCATCCATCCATCCATACATCCATCCATCCATACATTCATCCATACATCCATCCATACATCCATCCATACATCCATACATCCATACATCCATACATCCATACATCCATACATCCATACATCCATACATCCATACATCCATCCATACATCCATACATCCATACATCCATACATCCATACATCCATACATCCATACATCCATACATCCATACATCCATACATCCATACATCCATACATCCATACATACATCCATACATCCATACATCCATACATCCATCCATCCATACATTCATCCATGCATCCATCCATACATCCATCCATACATTCATCCATACATCCATCCATACATCCATCCATACATCCATCCATACATCCATCCATACATCCATCCATACATCCATCCATACATACATCCATACATCCATCCATACATCCATCCATACATCCATCCATACATCCATCCATACTTACAAACTTTCGCGTTTATAATATTAAGTAGGATTATTTGAATTCAATCATATAATTTAGTCAACTAAATTAAAATAGTAGCAACCATTGATCGTCCAGAAAGTTGATTGAAATCTTTCGTGAAAATAACAGGCCAAGGTATCACAAACGAGTTTAAAACAACACAAGATGCAAAAGTGAATGCGATGGTATTTAGCGGGGTGCATTGGCATTACACCTCTAAGGCCAAAGCCATTAGATTTCACACGAATTATACATTCAATTCGTTCAGTAGGCTTAATACGCGAATCAACGAAAATATTTGATTACCTGGCTCTCCAAAAAAATTTAGTAATGTGTCACAATAAATTACTTACTCTGCTCATCAGCACATAATAATTTATTTTAATTTATCTATTGTCTATACTAATATTATAAAGAGGAAACGTTTGATTTTTTGTTTGTTTGTTTGTAATGAAACTACTGAACCGATTTAATTTTTTTAAATTTAATGCCTTGGTTGTTCACTTCAACGACAAAAGAAGTGAGATCTAAATGGGTGCGAAGTTCAATGGTCAGTCCTGAAATTTATTTATAACATCATCAAATATTTTATAACTCGAAGCGGGAATCGAACCCGCAACCTCCTGCGTCGCAGGCGGACCTTCGCTCACCGCGCCACATCGGTCGTCAAATTTGTGTGTACGCTCTGCAGATATTTGTTCCAGGTGTTCTGGTCGTTTTCTATGTATAATAAAAAATATCTATCTATGTAATGTATTGTATCATGTATATCAGTTATCTAGTACCCATAACACAAGCTCTGCTTACCATGGGGCTAGATAATGCTGTGTGAATTGTCCAGCATTATTTATATTATATTATATTCAAACTGGACTAATCAGCCTTATTCTATAAAAATCCTATTGTTTACATTTTATTCTTTACAAATGGCAATGGAAGATAAAACCCACACAATCTGTGTAAGGTACTTACCTAATATTTTGATCTGTGTGTGTATTTCTTTAATTCATTAGGTAACCACTGGATACCTACTTCTCACGAAAGGCCAAGGCTTTGCTACTGTATGATAGTTTAGTATAATTACCTCCAGTATTATTGAGTCTTGGGTCAAAGTTCCCAACGTTGCTCTCTCGTGCAGCTTAAGATTTCTCCTGTCCAAGAAAACCTGCTTTGAATGCCTAGAGTTTTCCTAACATATGATATTTTTTTAAAAGCTGTCGCGAAGCTTTTATTTTGATTCATGGTAAGTTTAATAGCATCATCAACCATGAACTTTTGATTTTTTTGTGAAATGTAATTAATAAAAATTTTTTATTATCGGGTATTAAATAAATTTTAATTTAATTTATTTTATTTCAAAATTTACAAGATAGCCTATGCACTATTATTAATAGTTACTTGTACTAAAATTGTAAGTAAATCTTATTACTATGCAATTAAGTAGGAATATGAACTTGCTAAGGCTTCCATTTGTTGCATGAATCATAACTTCCGTGTTAGTAATAATACTGTTATACACAGTATAATAACAATCTAGCCATAGAATTGGCTAATGGGTAATTTAGTTTTAACTTATTTTTATATCAACATATTAATTAATTAAGAAAATAATGAATAATCATCATAGTCTTAATAATTTTCCATACAAACACTGAGCTCGAATGTGCGCGTACACGTTGATGTCTGTTGTATCCAGTATCAAAAGACATCAACGCGCATCTTTTATGTAGGTATTCTGAAATTTCGTTCGATCGTTTGTATGCGCAGTTTTGCAGTAGGCAACTATTTTTATTGTTTAGGAATTTTAATAACATTTCAGGGCCCCAATTCAACTTAATTATTTGATACACCATAATAATGGTATCTTCTTATAATTTAACATTTTACCGTTGATAAAAAAAAAACAAATCGCGTGTAAATTGTCAAGTATCAAACTCTCAGAGCAAATTGCACCGCACGTACTATCCAGAGTTTCTTTCATCTATGGACGATTCTGCCACGATACCATTGTCATAGCACACGATTGGTTAGCAGAATTCGGCCCATGATTTAACACTATGCAAAAGCTCTTCTCCTATGTTCAGTGTGTTTTAAATTAAATCCGAAATGAGGTCAAGTTAATTCCGTTCCAGCGTAATCAGTCTGCCTGAAAACAATAGATTTTCAGCTTATGTTTCTCACCCATCACATGATTTAAAAAACCGATAACTGAAACCGTAATTTGTATCTAAACACAAGTAATTTAAATTCATTTTAGCTTGCTTTTAGTACTCCCGCCCTCACATAGAAGGGGTGCCTCTATATAAAGTGAGAGTGGCGTACACGCATGGCAATACGTTATTCTGTACGCGAGTGTTGTGCTTGTTTATTTGTTCCTTTTTAATTATCAGTGAGTGGAATATGTTGAGGTTTTATGTCGCATTGGCGGTGCTGGGGTGCGCTTTTGCAGCACCCAGGGCGCAGCACCAATATCAACCTCAGCAGGTACTTGTAATATCATTTATGGTGGCCGTTGCATGTTATTTTTATAAGGAAAAATAACATTATAACTAATTTATTAAGCCTAATGCAGCTTTCAGCAGTGAATGGAATTCATATATTGACAAAAGAAATAATTGATTTTCAAAATTTCATGATAAGCTTTCATGTTTATAAAGATTAACATAAAAAAATATAATTTTATTTGTTTTAATTAAAATTAAAACTAGATTCTTGCGGTAAAATTAAAATCTGTCTACTTGGTAAAATTAAGATAGACAGCTGTTCTTTAAAAAAAACAAATTAACATAAACATATCCCTAGGTAATTGCGAGACTTGGAACCTGTTCAAAGGGCTACCTTTAGATGCGGGTCACTTTCCTGTACTTTGTAACCTACCCTGAAGGACCTTTAGCGTAGGTCCTTTAGGCTAGGTATTTATGTAACCTAGGTATGTTTTTACGAGAGACATATGTCTCTCGTAAAAACATACCTATATCATTTTGCTTGAATGAAGGCCATTTTCATATAATAATGAGTTTCTAATTTAAATTTTAAATATGATAAGGCTTGATTAAAATATATAAGGTACTCTATTAATAATAATAATAATAGTCATTTATTTCAGGTCATAAAAAGAAACCCATAGGTTATTTATAAATAAATTAAATTAAATTAAAGTAAACATTAAAATAGGAATAGACCTACTTACGGTTCCCACTCTGGTGCACAGAGAGCCAGAACCTGTACATAGGGCTACAGATGTTGTTAGCCATACAACTGAGGATGCCATTTTTTGATCGTCTAATATTGGCCCAAAATGACGCAATACGAGATCGAATAATAGCGAAAAAATCCGGAACCCGTGCATCAGCGTTATTGCATTGGGTGTGCCCGTTAGAACAGATGTACATGTTTAAAAATAAATAAATAAGTATGAACAGTAATTACGGATAATGTGAAAGGTATACTGAATAGTGTTTCTGCTATTAGCTGGCCAAATGACAATATAATGAAGTAATGGTCGTGTAATTTTATTGACTTCCACGTAAAAGAAAATTGCGTGACTGCTTTACGTGTGTGCTACTTTGTGATAAACCTGCAAACATGTAATCTTAGGTGGCTTTCATATAATTGTCGTAATAAGTAATAATTTGTCCGTATTGTAAACACGTAATAGTACCTGAAAGAGGCAGATAGGCACAATTTAATGACTGTTGTAATGTACATTACACCCGCTGTTAGCTCTTTTTATAATTTTTTGTACAAATTGTTTCGTCTCTGTAGATTTATTTAGATTCAGATTTATTTATTTAAACGTCTATGAAAGAAAACTCACTCAACTTAACTGATACACTAAAATAGACCTTATGATAAATACATATTTGAAGTAACAATTTTGAAATATGTATTATGAATTAACCTAAGGGCGGATAGACGAATAAAAAATAGCTGAAAACTTTATAATATTTTAGTGTTTAGTATATCAAAATAAATTAATGTTTTAAGCTGTCCTAATGAAAAATTTAAGTAGAGAAAGATTAGATTTGTTTTAAGCTATGGCCCGATTGTGGTTAAATTGGATTACTCAAGCAGCTGAAATAGTTAAGCACTGTATCGTGGGCTTTATTGTTCCTTCTTGTCCAGTTCATCCTAAGGTTGCTATAAAGAGATCGCTTTCAGTGATAAGGTCGCCTTTTATACTTCCTCTATTCTAAATATTTATTTCTGTATTATTTTCTCTTTTGTGTGGCATAATAAAGTGTTTTCTATCTATATATCTATCTCTATCTAAGCTGCTACAATCTTTGGCAGAAGTACAGTATGTATTATATTATCTGTGGTATTATATTATCTGTGGCAGAAGTAAACAATATCCTTTTGTGTTCTGTAAAGTAAGAATGCTCTTTTGAAACAGCTCTACGTAGCTGGTTTACTTATTTTAGTTATTCAGAGGCTCTACCCTGAAGACTATTGCACACGACCTCGCACCGTAAATAGAACATTGATTTTCACAACGTATGTTCGAGTTTCGAACCCGTGTCAAATCGGCCGAGACATAACCAGCCGTTACAGTTTCGTAACTAAACGAGATTCAGCTGATTGTCGGTTGGTTATGTAACGTAATTGGAGCTCGGTCAAACAGTTGTTAATTGTGCGCTGTAGCCAGGACATTAGACGTTGGTTGCCGGAACGGCCGCAATGGTTTGACCCAGAGCTCGTTGGTTAGTAGAAGTGATGTGACATTCTCAAGCCCATCCATATATCTTTACTCAACATCATCAGCTAGTACTCGTCCACTACTGAATATAGCCTTCCCATAGTACCTATGTGTTCTTGAGTGGAGAGAATGAATCGGCAAATGTAGTATAGTCCGGCCAAGGAGGGATTCAAGCTGCAGACAGGGTGCTATATCACTCACTAGGGGTGGGCTATTTCCTACAGTGGACTAACATAGGCTGATGATGACGCCTGGAAAAGGCACGTATCGCGTAGTCAATTGTGTGTACGATCTGCAGATATTTGTCACGGGTGTTTTGGTCGTTTAATCAAAAATATCTATCTATGTAATATATAGTATTATGTATATCAGTTATCTAGTACCCATAACACAAGCTCTGCTTACCATGGGGCCAGATAATGCTGTGTGAATTGTCCAGCGTTTTTTTTGACCCACTGCTGGGCAAAGGCCTCCCTTTTCTCCTTCCACTCCTCGCGATCCAGCGCTGCAACAGGCCACGATGGCAGATGTGCCTCGAGCTCGTCACGGCATCTCATCCTGGGCCTTCCACGTCGCCTACTTAGATTTAACAAAATTGAATGAAAGTAGATAGAAGTAGATAGTAGACTTACAACCTACACGTATTGCCTAAGTTGATTTCATTTGTGCGTTATATACCTTTTTTAATTATAATACGATTGTCTTAATAGGGAAGCTATTAATGATTAATAATTAAAGTTTACTCTACGTCTTAAGTTCGGTAAGCGGTTAAGTTACAGGTCTGTCGTAATTCGGACAAGATCGTCAATAACAGACGTTATGTAAGGTTATTGGACTCAGTCAAGCAGTGTTTTTCTTAATTACAGACCAATTATAATTAGTTGTCATTGCACAAGTTTACAATGTTGACCCATGGTTGACCCCGTTATTGGAACTAGGCTTTTGCTATTCTTTTGTTTAGATTTTTTTAAAGAAAAAGTATAAATCGTGATTGGATTTCGTGATAGATTACGCTTTGAATCCAGTTTGTTAATCGTGATAAAAGTGGCTTTGTTTGAGGGAAATTGAGATCTAGGTTAACAAAAAGGTATGATAAAACTATGCCGTGCTTTTACGGGTAATTAGAATACAACATTTATCAATACGAACTTTTAATGACCACAAATATCATTGAAATAAACCCAAACACTTAGAAATCCCTCTTATAAAACAACAATTGCACAAAGTCGTTTTGTTTTCTTCTGTTGACTTAAGCGAGAAAAAAACACTACATTACATTTGTTTATTTGGATGTTAGGTAAATTCTGTGAGTTGGTGCAATTAGATTTTGTTTTTTCCTACAATAAACCACAATAGATAAACATAAGAACAACGAATATTTTAAGTATAGGTAAACTCAGTTCAAACTACGGAATTATATTGAAATATAACTTTTCACCTTCAGGGAGAAGGTGTCCCTCCGCATTTACTGAGACAATACCTGTCCGACCAGGGCCCACCAGCTCAGACCCAGGTGATTCCCAGAATAACACACGTGGCTGGTGCTTCACCCTCTCCTGCTAGATTTGTAAGGATAATCTATTGCTTTACTTATTATACATATTTAAAACAATACTAACATAACTAAGCGCCTTTCAATTTAGCAGCAGCAATCATAAAAGCTTAAACTAAGAAGCTTATTAGAAATGTATAATAAGCTTCTTAGTTAAATCCTTTGAAACAAAAGTGTTATTAGTAGTTACAATTGTGTAACTACTAATAACACTTTTGTTTCCAATATGTGTCAAACATAGCTAACAGGTAAATAACATTTAATACTGATAAAGTGCACTAATAAAATGTTATGTGGTAACATTGCCATTCCCTGACTACTAATAAGATTAAGAACAATAGAGCTTTTGACACAAAACCTTTGAAAAGCCTTACTTACCTTATCCTGGCGCATCAACCATAGTTGATCTTGGTTCCCGAAAGCTTTCTGATTTTTGTATAATTAGACGTAAACTACAGGCTTACACCGCTGCTCAAGAAGACGACGGCCAATACCGGCCGCAGGCTCAATACCAACAGCAACCGCAGTACCAGCCACAACCGCAGCCGCAGCCGCAGTCACAGCAGTACCGCCCGCAACCGCAATACCAAGCCAAACCTGAGAAGCAGACTGAAGATTATGATGTAAGTTTTTTAAGTACCTCACCATGTATGTCAACTGCTGGCATGCCTCATCCAAATGTGGAGGGTTTATATTATTCCGAGTATATCCTATCCTATAACTTAGGTTTCAATATTGATAGCAGAATATTGAGACTAAGACAAGTGAATAACTGTATTTTCAGTTATTTTTAACCGACGAAGCAAATAACAAAAAGGTCTTCTTGTTCGAATATATGTATTTATTTTCGTACGTTCATCGATTTCTCCGTCAATTATGGTTCTTTAACGAATTCCTACAACTACAAAATTGAGGCTGACAACCTCTGAGAAAGAAAATAAATTAGTAGATTCTGTCCAAGGTAGATACTATACTATGGAAGTTCACTATGAATAATATTTACACTGTTTTTGTGTAGAACATTTCCCATCTTCGATTAACGGATGATTTCGATCCACATGACTGCACGTAAGCAGATCAGATTGGCCGTGGGCCGGTCGCAGACCCGACGACTTTCACTAGAGAACTGGTCGCTCATATTGTAGGTATAGCTCAGTTTGTACTGGTTATTATGTCCACTTTCTAGGGTAACGTAATAGGAAATATAGCTTGTGAAGGGATTTTATGAGATGGAAATGAGTTTATAGGCTAGCTAGATATATGATTTGTGTTATTGTATACTTACAAACATATCGTATCGTTGTTATTTAACTTGTTTTCGAGTTATCTATAGTTTGTGGTCCAAATAAATTAATAAACACAACAACAAAACAAGACGTAATTAATTACCTATCCAACCGGAAAATCGCATTTCAACACCCGCCATCATAACGCCAGATCGATGACACTGCACCTTTCTAATTGTCTCTTCTTTTTCCAGCCCAACCCTTCCTACCAGTTCGGTTTCGACGTGAACGATGACCAGTACACAAACTACCAGAACCGGAAGGAACAGAGAGATGGTGACGTCATCAAGGGTTCCTACTCCGTTGTGGACAGCGATGGCTTCATCAGGACTGTTACGTACACTGCTGACCCTAAGGAAGGATTCAAGGCTGAGGTAAGAACTCAAGAACCCGTAGAGGTCGATTATACTAATCAAAAAATCAAAATCAAATCAATACACGCAATCTTTTTAAGGTTTTGCCGTCAACTGCACAACTTATTACTAGAATAAATGAACTAAATTGAAGGCACACAAAGCCTACCTAGGTGGGGCATCCGGGTCGGTCACTTGCAAAATTATTTGACGATATCCCCAAGATTGCGGATAAATTTGGATGCGAGAAGCCTTAGGACAATCGAAATTGAAGCTAAACGAAGCACAATACCGAGCAGAGGTTTATTTAAGTCTGTTATGTTTATGACAAACCAAAATCTCTGTAGACTAATCTCGATATTTCCGCAGGTCTCAAGACAGCCCACAGACATCGTCGTAAAGATCCCCACGCCGAAACCCCAGACACTCCAACAGCCTCAGCAGTACAAGCCTCAACCCCAGCCTCAACAGTACCAGCCTCAGCCTCAACAATACCAGCCTCAACCTCAACAGTATCAACCTCAGCCGAGGCCACAAGCTCAACAATCTCCCCAACAATTTTACCGTTATGACCAATAAGTTAATCAGTAGTTAGTCTTGCTATTTTATCTTTATCAGGTCTTCTTTTCTTCTTCTTGTGTACCTCTCTTTCTATTGGTGGCTATTATAAACTTCCTAAAGACGACGATAAGAGAGAATACAAACCTTAAGTAGTTTCTACATCTCTTGCAATTTACTTCCCCTTCCCTTTTTATTATCTTCCTATTAACTCTTTTGACTTATCTTTTAATTGTTAGGGTTCTCCAAATTCTTTAGCTATTTCTAATTAGAATAGTTTACTCTTTCTAACTTAAAACTCCCACAATGTGCCTTGTTTGTTGTTACTAAATGATTAAGTAAGTAGATATAAGCAATAAGGAATCCTAATTAGTTATTTTTATACATGACTTTTTGTTAGTTTACGATTTTGTGCTGTTGTGAGATTTACGATTTTTGTTGTTATTAATTCAATTATCAACCAATTCAATTATCAATTATCAACCTTTATCAACTTATCAATAACAATTTTATCAACAAATATCATAAATTTTATTTTTTTATGTAATTTTCTGATTTTGTAAGATATTAAGAAAATTTTTGTAAAAAACATATTGAATTAACTATAGCAGTATCAATAGACATTCAGAATTAGAAACGCTTCAAGTATTTTTATTATGTTACCTACTTAGGAAGTACACTTCGAATATAAATAATAAATAAAAAAAATATGAAAATGTATCTAAGATTTTTAATAATTCCCAATTTACATCTCTCCAATTCCCTTTCGAATTAACGTTTTGCACTTTTGTAGATCGAGAAACTTTTTAAAATAATTTATCAGTATAACATTTCGTATTCAATTCGACATTTTAAATTCGTTGTTAAAAATATTATATTAATAATTAAATCTTACCGTGACAATATAATTGTAAGTAACTAGTTTAAAAAACAAAGTAAATAAGTTGACAACAGACTTTATAGATATAAATATTTATAGACATTAACAAAAATATAATAAATTCAGTCTATTAAAAAAAATACCAACCGAAAAATGGCCGACAAATCTCTACATGAAAAGTTTAACAAATTTTCCGGCGATTTTACAGTAATTAACTTAAAATCCTAAAACCAATATCCATTTACAAAAATACATTTAATAAATAAAATTGTATTACTTTTACCTACTTAAAATTAAAATAAATGCATTCATTAAATACTTTCGTTCGAGGCATAGGTTTATCGATATATTTGCAGACAGACGACAACATTATGTCTTTAGACGACAAAATTGGATTTGTCTTATAATATATTTTAGGTTTGTTGGCAAAGGAGTTTTTCTCAAAATGAAAACAGCACATCACGATTTCATTATGCCAGCAATCAAGTAAGGTATGTAATACAGTTAAGTGGGTATATTACTCTATGATAGGCACTAAAAAGTCGTTTAAGTGTTCATCGAATGATAATGATACAATTAGCAGCTTCGTAAGATAAATTTGATGTTGAGTATATAAAAATCTCTATCAAAAACGTCAATGAAAATTGCCTGATTATCTCTTTGAAGAACACGTTCAATCTGTCTAAAGCACTTCACACACAGCAGCTATAATGTAAAGATGACTATAGCACGATACATCTCATTACATCTTTCCTGAACATTAATATACAGTACTAGTTTCGCACGCTTTGTTTCTATAGAAACGTTTAAAGGTTATTTCTATCCCACCGGAACTTACTTATGGGATAAAAATTAGCCTGTTTTATTCCGGGCCTGGAACAAACTGTATGCAAAATATAAGCCCGATCCGTTCAGTAGTTTTTGCGTGAAAGAGTAACAAACATCCATCCATACATACAAACTAGTAGGATAGTGGGATAGCTGCTGTATGTGAAGCCCTTAAAACGTCCTATTATAAGTCTTCCTGACGTAGGTTGGTATTATGGCATAGGGTCAGGCCTACACACGCAGCCAGACTCAACCAGCACATAATCCTGGCCGGTTAAGGTCACTGGCCCTAAAGGCAATACCAGGAACAAGTAAGGTACGTACGTTTGAGTGCAGGTGCCTCTAATTAAGGAGCATTCGCTGGATCTGAAACAAATCATAAGTACTTTAAGAAAATCTGTAACAGTTAGGGGGTAACCGTGAGACTTGACTTGTTTGCAGATATGCTTCACAACGCAGCAGCTAAAACTTAGCGAAGGTATGTATTTTTGTATTTGTATTTATTTATTTTTAAAGAATATATTATACATGATATCTTATATTTAACACTCTTTAAACCCAGTAGGGGTTTGACCCGAATGTTACATTCCTCGGGTTTCAATCTTAATCAGGGAAGCAAAATTATGTTGGTAGGTGTAGGTAAGGCAATGAAGTTTTGCCATTATCAGGCATGAGGTATTATATAGGCACATAATATGCTGATACAGGTTTTGGATGTAACGTAATGGAGGATTTAAAATATTTGTCATTTGAGTTGATTTCGACCGTGAATTATACCAACCACTCCCGAAAACCAACCCGAAAACCACCTATAGACTGGCTGGCAGTGACTGATGAGTGATGACACAGCGCCATGGCGCTCATAAGGGGAAATAGGCAAAAATAGGCTGATCTAATGATGATGAATATAATAGAAATAACCACTATGGTCGCCAGTAAAATTTAAACCACTTTTGGCTAAACATTTTAAATCTCGTCTGATATAATATCATTAGCTGTGTGTGGCATTGTACCTACATATATCTCATTCAGCTGAAAGACGTCTACTGTTGGACATAGGCGACCCCAAATGTCAGTGTTTGGATGGTTTGCCATAACCAGTGGCTCTTTTACGCGAGCGAAGCGAGCCGCGAAATTTTTTATGATTTGGCTGTGTGTGTTAGTTGTCATTGTCACCCCTCGGAGCTTGATAGGTATGCGGGGCAGACCCCCTCCCCTCTTACGTCGCCAGTGGCTTTAACCGCTACACTTGGCAGGCAGGTTGGCACTTGGCAGTTGCAGTTTGGTGGTGGGTCTTTTGTTTTGTAGCTACTATGGGTAAGTACAGATGTCCGTATCATTACACGTACGTCTGAACATGTCTTCTCCAAACCAGTGGGGCTATAATCAACACGCTTGGCAGACGGATTGGGGATCGCAGTGGAGGTGTTAAATACAAAGAAGGAGCTGCTGCCGTTCCTCTGTAGGGTTCTCTTAGTCCTTACGACATATTATATCTACTCACTCGCAAACTTCAAAAACAACTTGCTGCAAGAGATCAGGGAACTTCTGCACAATAGTCACGGGCTGCCCAGATGTGAGGGAGACGCCATACATCGGAGCTGTGGTGTTGTACCGAGTCCGACAGAGACGGCCGCCTCCGCAGCTGCTTGACGGCGACGACGGTGTGAGGGATGGCATAGAGTTGGCACGTGCTGGAAAAGAGCAAGCTAGTTTAATAGAAAGTCTAAACTCTTACATACGAGTAGATAGCCTTTAACTATCCATCCATACCCAATATTGGGTACAACTGTTACAAGTGAATGTAATTTTGTCTGTCAGTTAATTTTCCACGCCTAAACGGCTAAACAGATTTAAATGAAATTTGACAGGGAGGACGGCAGACGTTATCCCAGGTACTTTTTCTCCCGGATCAGAGCGACAGAGACGCGGGCAGAAGCTAGTTTTACTATTAATTGAAGAAACTAAACAAAATAAGAACGCCTGTGCCGTTTCTCCTCAAACACCGAATGCTCGAACCACCTTTTAAACGATAAAAAATAAATAAACGTAATTTAACTATGCCACGAATAACACTGCGAGCATGGGCTAATAACATGAGTTTTGCTATGTTTTGCATGCTCTATATATATATAATATATATAAATTAAGTTAATACAGTTTTAATTTTTTTTAATCAGAGCGCTACTGAGACTGTCCCAGTTTTGTAGCACGTCGGGGATGTTTGCAGAATCACGCGTAGATGACTTTAACGCAATGATCTGCAATAGAACAGCGTCCCTGATGCGCCGGGGGCAGTCAGTACCTAGGATGGTACCAGTAGCTATCTGAAACGTATATAAATTTAAGGCTTAAATTGAAAAAATCACTTGTTATTACCAGTTCTATTGCCACTCTGTGTCACCGCAGCGATGCCTTGTGAGTAGAGCGGATGCGAGTCCTGTAAAGCTTTCCGCATGACCGCAGGGTCTATGCGCGCGACGCGGCCTTGTCTGGATCCTCCACTCCACGGGCCGGTGCTGAGGGCTCGGCTTACTATGTGCCTGGAAGAATAAGGTTTTTACTTAATAATAATAATCAATCCGTAATCTCCCCTATAGCCCGATTACCCAGTCCATCCATCCATCACGATAGCCTGGTTTTATTTCTTTCATTTTTCTTTGCAATAGTTTCTACACCTGGTGGATACCATCTTTGGGTGTATCATATTGTGCACCCGAGGATGATCCCCGCTATGTATAGCCGTCGCCTTTAGATTAACTTTCTCAAAGGGTCTCTGTGCTGTTGGCTTCGGCCCCACGCAAGCCTACCAACCTTATTGAGCTGATGACATAGTCTTAATGGCGGAGTCGCTTGAGGAACTGAACCAGATACTGGACGGCCTCGCTTTAGCCTCCCGATGTATCGGTCTTGGCATGAACTTGGATCAAACCAAAGTCATGATCAATGGTCACATTGATCCAAGGCCGGTGGTCGTACATGGTCACCTTCTCGAAACTGTTTCCGAGTACACTTACCTTGGGCAGATTCTGCAATTGGGTAAAAACAATTCGAGAAGGAGGCCAAAAGGAGGATTCAGCTAGGCTGTAAGTTCATATCTCGCGAAGAACCGACGGCCGCTGGGGCAAACGTGTTCTTGAGTGGAGACCACGACTCGGTAAACCTAATGTAGGACGCCCTCCGACCAGGTGGGATGACGACCTGCTAAAGACTACAGGTAGATGCTGGATGCGGCAAGCTGAAGATAGGGTGCTATGGCGCTCATTGGGGGAGGCCTATGTCCAGCAGTGGACTGCTATAGGCTGATGATGATGAATAATAATAATAGGGACCGGGTTACTTTATGGCCAGAGATCATGGTAATGAGATACATAATAATAAAATCATTTATTGCCTATAAATTTCTGAATCTAACTAAACTAATATTAAACTCTAAAATTAATTACTGATGAGAAAAATTAACTAAAAAGTTGACGGGTGGAATAGTCGAATTGTTCTTACGACCGTCAAGCACGTGAGCTTATCGCTGATACAATGTCCTACGGACGTACTCAACCAAACTACCAAATAACAATAACAAAAAAATAGAGAGTTCTGTGATTGTTGATGTTCATTTAAAATCATTAAAAAAACACTTGTGAGCACTAGCTTCGGAAGCTGGCTGACCCTATCTTTTCAAAGCTTAGATTAGAGGGCCCCCTGAGCTCCAAGGCCCTGGTGCACTGCACCGCCCAGCCCTACGATAGCTACGCCACTGGCCAAGACATGCGGTGCTGGTTTTCAATATACTCCCGTCGGGTAGGTCATAGCGGGCTAACAGAAGGTTCCTACCTTCTTTTATATTCCTATATTATTACTTCAGTACTTAACAACAGAGAACCAAAGTCATTGACGTAGCTCTAAAGATTAGCAAGCTGAAGTGGCAGTGGGCCGGCCTTCATCTATCATCTACCTACAGGATGCCCCTATAAAAGCAATGTTGGCCAAGTAATACCTGCCTAGAGCCTATTCGATCCGAAAATCGTCTAATTTCTACCTACCCAGTAACTTGTGCGCTATTCGCGGGAACTAAGAAAAAGTAATTAGGTAAGTACCTCAATCTACCTACAGTTAGATATTCATTCAAAAATGACATAGAATTCTAACAACCAATGGTTATTCTATGTCAATGGGAAGATTCCCACAATATTATGATAGAACAATAACTAGGTACCTAAGTACCTAGATGCAGGTCATGAAATAACGGGACATAGGAAGCATTCAATTGACGCGGGAACCCAGCTAGATCCAAAGATGCATATTACATCGTTTTGTTTATTACCCTAGCTTGAATAGTACGAAAATAGCTCAATTAGCTAACCGCCAGCGTCATTGTGATTATAGAGTTCGTTTTATATCTCTAAAGGTGATAAATCACCCATATTGTAGATCTCAGAACCGCTCGCGTTAAAGCTCATAATTTATTCCATAGACAGGTAACACAGAAGCTCACTTTTTTTTTTTTTTCGAATTTCACGCAGCTTATTAATTCTGTTGTTTTTTTTATTATCTCCCGCTTTTTCAACACCACCGGAAGGAAATGCAATCATTGTGTTAATTGACATTGACAATGTTGACATATAAAGTTTGACATTGTTATTTCACATACGGATCCAGTTGTAGTAATAAACTTTTCGGAAAATTATCGGTTTTTCGTTTGTGGTTAAGTTTGTTTGGTTAATATATGTATAAAAATAAGTATGTAGGCAATGCTTGTTAGCTTGTATTATGCGTTATACAGAATGTTCGGTATTGGGATTCTGCCCGCGGTTTCGCACGCGTTTTTTTGCCTATAGATTAATTCAGGCCTAGAACTACTTCAGTAGTTTTATTATGCAAAGGTAACAAAAAGCCAAACCTTCGTATATATTGTATTAGTGTGCAATGTACTTCTTAACCGTAATAGGTATTCTAATTACACTTGCCAAGCCAAGTCTTGTCTTACTTACTTAGGATAAGGAGTTCCATCTGGTCCAGGGCAATTAAAACCTCGTAATGCATCTCCCCACGCATATTTCAATTGCTGACCGCAGTCTGCTACTACGCACCATTTAATTATTGCCTGAAAAGTAAAAAAATATATTTAAGAAAGCTAATTTCATTGTTATTGTTGAAGAACCGACAACCGATGGGGTAAACGTGTTCTTGACTACGACCCACGACTCGGTAAGCGTAGCGTCGGACGACGCCCTCCCAGATGGGATGACAACCTGCGAAAGACTGCAGGGAAGGGAGATGCCGGATGCGTCAAGCTGAAGATAGCTGCCATACGATAGGTACTTATTAGGGAACACTGATGATGATGAATTTCTTTCATTGATTTTTCAACATAATTCTCGTCTCGTTCTAGGGGTACAAAATGGTTGTATGGTTTTTTTTATTTCATAAACTGTACTTTCTTTCGTTTATTATATTTTTCACAATAAATAAAAAACTATACTTAGTAGGTATGTATTGTTTGTATTTACTTTTATTATCGTAGTACCTACATACGAGATAGGTACGTTCTCGTAACCTATGTATAAATCAGTGACGTGTATCTCTAGAAATGTACCAAATAAATGATCATTGATTCATTGGTTTTTAAATTAGTCATCAGTTACCTACCTATTAACACAAACCGTGATTAGGGCCAGGTGATGATGTGATGTATTAAGTCATATTAACAATATCCAGTATTTCCATTGTTTCAAATTAAACTGATGATTTGATATGTAAAAATTTCAAGCCCCTATATTTATCCTTACTCAATTGTACTAAACGAAACAAAGGATTTCATAAAATTATTATACTTTATAAATTAATATAATGTAGGTACACGACAGGTATTTTACAAAACGTTCGTTATAAATAAATTTTATAAAATTGAGACATATTCTTTGTAAAAAAGCTTATTACAAAATATCAGATTACCTAGAAGATAAAAAAGCTTGGAACGAGTTTTGCTCCCACTCAAAATCTACCAACTTACAGATAAGCAAATCAAATGTACTACACACATGAGTTATGAACATACTAGTGGTTTCTTCTCACTTCTTCCACTGGTGGACAAAAAATTTAAGTGAACTATAAAATAATTTTATTGATAATAATGAATAGTATAAAATATGACCTGTCTAAGTGCTTATTGTAAGCTTAAAGAAATAAAAACTTTTCATTTTAATTTTCGTTCCGTTTTGTAAAATCTCGAAGTAGTATAAAACAAAATCGCTTACCGCTGTCTGTCCCTATCATCATCATCATCATTAGCCTATAGCAGTCCACAGCTGGACTGCTATAGGCCTCCCCAATGAGCGCCATAGCACCCTGTCTTCAGCTTGCCGCATCCAGCATCTACCTACAGTCTTTCGCAGGTCGTCATCCCACCTGGCCGGAGGGCGTCCTACACTACGTTTACCGAGTAGTGGTCTCCACTTAAGAACATTTACTGTCTGTTCCTATGTATCTTTAAAACTACGCAACGGATTTGGTACGGTTTTTTTAACAGATTGAGTAATTCAAGAGGAGGGTTTATAAACCATTTGACACATAGATTTCGACGTGTGCGAAGCATCGGGGTGGAGCTAGTATTATATATGTATAGTATCATACAGAAATGATCGTGAAACGTGCGTGAGTGGCTGTCAGAACGGTATGTGTGCCGTGGCCGATTGACACGGATCCCGAACTTAACTAGGACTGTTCCGGGCCATATTTTGAAACCTGTCCTTTTTGACAAACTCAACATTACTGTATGGTATGGTAATATAGCTAACCCTCTGTAAGAACTTAAGAACATGTGTTTTGGTCGGCAGGTAGAAAATGCATCGGCATTAAGCTCACCCTTTGTACCTTACAGCAATAAACTTTTAAATAAATTAATAACAAAATATATTATATAGATACGTACATCTATAGGTATTTTTTGAATTTTAATAAAAACAACTAAATTGTTGAGGGGAATATAATTTTAAATTTGTAAAGAGTTATAACACCCAATACTTTTACAAGTAGGTACTTAATTTTAGGAGAACTTTTTATTTAAAATACACTTGTATAGAAACATAGTTGAGGTTTGTAACAGGAGGAAATGAAAGGGCAACTAAGGTACTCGCAAGGCAGTGAATTGAGAAGTCCTAAGAAGAAAGTGCCAGTGTCGAATTTCTAGGTCACGTGTGAATAACATGTCATTGAACTTTGCTTGAGTTGAATACAGTGTCAGGTGCTTATTGTTAGTTTCGCTATTCAAAGATGGTGTCCTTCAGCAAGTGTATTTACAAATTTCATAGGTCTATTGTATTTTTTCAACCTTCAACCCATGATTATATCACCATCATAATTTAGAACATCTGCATTGATTTCCTAATGGAAATCAATGAACTGAACTATATAAACCTTTGTCAAAATCAGATCGTAGTCCGTCCGTTTGGGGGATGAATCATATTAATTTGAGTTGTTGCGAATTTGCAATATTACGACACAGATTCATGCGACTTGATCACAGAAGAACTAATGTCACTGCGAGTATGCTCAAAACTCAAATCATGGTAAATATCCCGCTATATTATATGACTCAAGAAGCAGGTTCATGATAGTTTTAAAAGTTTCGTGATGAATTAACTTACCACAAAAACAATCTCACCTTCCCTAAACGCTTGAAAATACCTTATACGTTCAATCGCGCGACGGTAAAAAGGAAATAACCATCACCAAACGTTTGGCTCTACGAAAATTTGTTCATTTACCATTAATAACAGTACTTTACATTAGCAGGCAGGTAATAAATTGTAACTATTGTAAGTTACTTAGAATAATAAATCCCAAAACATATTCGTCTTCGATTCGACGACTTGATTATTGAAAGTTACCTACCTATTCTTAATTAAGTTAACAGAAAATCAATTCTATTTGATAATATTTAATAATATCATAAAAAAATTACTTTCTACGGTTGCATTTCGTAAGCCAAAAGAAATTTAAAAAATATTTCCTTTGAATATGTATGCTACCGAATGGAAAAAATAATGCAACCAAAATACCATCCAATTTTAGTTGATATACTTACCTAACCGAGAAGGTTAAACCCAAAAAAATATCGTAATTGTTTTCATGTATTGATTGCGCTGGTAATATTATTTACTATTAACAGTTTTATCAATAGCAGGACAATAACAATTTGTTGTTCATAAATTGAAGCCACTGCTTTCATTTACGCAATGATACCGTCATACATACCTACGTGCTCTCCCCTGTGATCGATTACCTTATTTATGTGTCTTTACTATAATACCCAATAGACAACGTCAATAATAATTAATTTTATGCAAAAGTGAAATTGGAATAAAGAAAAGCAGCGAAAGTGTATAGCGGTCTCACTTATTGTATGGCTAGCACGTTCTGGAGCGACGTTTTGGATTAAATTTCCTGGTCATAAAATGTCTAGTGCAGTATTATATTCTTGACCTAGCTTACTATACGTATACCACAAAAGAAAGTTTAGACAAGATTGAAATTGCATCTTTCTAGCATACTCAAAGCGATCACTAGATAGATTTATGAGACATGTAATGTCAGAAAATTTTCTTTATTTACGTACAATATTTACTAAATGCTTAATCTTCTTGAACCACAATTTAGATTTTCTATGTAACAGATTTTTTTACTGATTTCAATAAATACAAAATATTGGATATTTTCACTATTCATTATATTATTTGGACCCAACATTATTTTATGCTTAGATACCAGATGAATATCCTTAAATAATACCTACACCCTGACCAGAAACAAACGCCCGTAGCTCATACGAACATTCGTTCCGCAGCGGGACTCAAACCCGCAACTTTCTGCATCGGAGGCAGATCTTTGCCGCGTGCGCGACAAATATCGTCAATTAATTTACCTGAGAAAGAATTCTAACTAAACCCGTCCGTCGGTGATAGTCATGTCAATTCCGCAAAACAATATTTCCTAGGTACATAGGTGCTGATAATTAATTAGTACCCACCTACTAAAACTACCTATACCTGCCATTGCGGTGCTGCTTGTTTACATACTAAATTTTCAGACTTTAAAAGGACATCATCATTTTGGTTAATTTGGGCCAGCGATGTCGGTCAGCAACCTTCAACTAATGACACGTTAATGTTCTTTGGACAGCGAATGGGTGCCGGTGTTGTCGGGCCGTGGGTAACAGTAAACTAAGATAAACCTCACTGTTCTATGCTTTTTACCTATCTCCTGAGCGGTTTGTTCGCTCCAAATGCATATCCAATGAGTCAGTCAACCATGCGGACGATGTATTTTACTTCAAAAGCTCATATAAATCCGATCCATTGATTCTAAATCCATGTTATATTATAAGCTTCGTTATCTATGTTATATTATCATGATAGTTAGTGGTCCAAATATTCAGTTTAATGATTACTATATATTCAAATCACAAATGTATTATTATCTAAATAAAGAAGCAGCCACGCGTAATTTTTAAAAATTTACCTAACTATTGAATAAAATTGTAAAAAACATGTAAATAATAGAAAGCTTTAAACAAATTGTACAAGCCGCTAACTGCTTATCATGAACATGAAAGTGGCAAAGTCGGTCATTCATGAATCACGATTAATAGTGAGTTTTCCATGATTGTATTATTGAAAGCTCTTCTTGAGCGGTATACTTAGTTCTTTATTATCATTTTTATATTTTAAAAACAGAATGGCTTTCGAATGTTAAGTTTAAATGAAACTTAAAATTCGACACTGGAAAAATACAAAAGGAAGTTATCTAAGTATTTCATTTTTATCTTTTATTTCGTACACAGAAACTGAAGAAGTGAAGTGAGTGAAAATGAAGAATATATAGGTAGGTAGGTACCTACCTATTTATCTCAAAGCTTTATTTTTTAGATAATATTTCGCATGCATGGTATATGAGGTGCTTTAAATAGGTAGGTAAGTACTAAAATTATTGATTTTATTAAATATTTTAAAAGTAAGTAGGTAATTAATTATCTCCAAATCTTTTGACCTATGACGGAAGTTCGATTTTTATCAGTGGGTACTATATTATATTGTGAACAATAATACATTTAATTAAAAAATTAAATGTTATCCACTTACCGAAATTAAAAAGAAGGTATATATGCTCTTACACATTTTAATTTTTTTTAATAAACTAGTTGTTATAAATCCGGACTACACACGCGTATTTTTTTTTTATATGAACTTGTGAAGATGACACATTCGCGGCAATAATGGTAGGGTGGCGGTGCAGTGTGCGGTCGACGCACTGCCCGCTTGCTCAGACAACAAGTGGCGTATTCTAACGGGAGTTCAGCCTAGCCGTGAGTCTTCCTTCTCCTCAAACAGTAACGATGCCATAGCGCCAATATACAAAATAAATATTTTGCTTAGCGCGCCATCTGTGTAGATGATCCAAAACTCAATCGATGGCAATATTGGATTGGCTGGCATGGCATTTCATTTCATGCGGAAAATACCGGTTTATCGACCACCCCTCGGTTCACGGTTCTTTTTTTTTACATTTGATGTGAAATTAAATAAAAATTATAGTTTAGCCTCTTTATCTAGTTTATTCCGACAAACTGTCCGACTGACACGAACGAAACAAAGAGAATAGGTACTAGAACATTTTAAAATTGTTTTGCCGTCTTGCATCGTCCTCGGTCGTAGTCGGTCGCAGTCTAGCATAGAGCATAGAGATTAGATTAGAGTCGTAGACAGACAGACTGACAGACAGACAGACGTGCTTCCGTGTTAAGAGCTTTGTCCGCCGCCGCTAAAATAAAAATACGAAACATTACATATGCGTCTTCACTTTAATTCCTGTAAACAATAAAAATTAACAATGTCGAAAAAATAATTAGGAAATCCGAAATAGAGGATGCTATTGATTCAAGCTTACAATTTCATAAGCACGGTGTTTGCAACAATCATGGAAAACCAATTTTTGGATGATTTTATTCTAAAAGAAAATGTTAGCGAATTTCCCCTGTGAGTACAGCATACTTACTATAAAAATATTGTATTTAAATTTTATAGGTGTTTTGGATAACCTATTCCCAAGTTTTTCACCTACCTACTATCTTTCAAGTGATGATCAGCTGTTTGTCAATAATCTATCTGTCTCGTTCGCACTTCAGCGTATGTTTATAGTTGGTCTTCTTCGCAAGGTGCCTATCGTTTTTGGGCATTCTATTTTGGTACATTACCATCACGATGTGATGCGAAGATCATAATTTTGTATTCTCCTAAGAGTACACTACTGAAACACGTCTCAAAGGTTTGTAATTTAGCCTGAAATGTGTGGAATTGTGCTTTGAAATCTGATTTCACCACCTGTTGCTATTTATCCAGTTTGCCATCAGTGGGTGGGTGACTGTATCAGCTATTTGTTGAAACTCTACTCCTTTACTTACCTATGATTAATAAATAGCTTTTGAGTATTGTATTTCATCTCTTGTTCCTGGTTGAATATCAATTTTAAGGGCTGTTTTTGCACTGAAATTGTGTTCGGTGTAGTTGAAAGCTGTACCTAAGTAGGTATGTAATCAAATAACTGCAATGCAACTAAAATGAATCTCGCTCATGCTTTTGACTGTAATATATTATTTTTAATGTTTTTTTATTATTCAGTTAGAAAACTGCATAGGTTGACAAATCTTTCATGATTATGCTGCATATTTTACACTTCATAATTCATATCCAAGCTCCAAAGTAGACAGAATTTGTATTATGGTTACCAATGTCATGACTATTAGGTACCTACTTAACATTTATAATTAAAACACCAGAAATGGTTGTCACCATTTCATTTGGATGTTTTAAGCAATGTAAAACAGATTTGTTGTGCCTTCAATATGATTTTATATCGCAGTAACAATGATCCTGAAATGCCAACATCCAGCATCGACATCACAAATACCATGGAGACCTCGAGAAAAACAGACGACAATGGAGCGAGATACAAATGTGAATTTGAGGGATGTGAACGAACATACAGCACGGTCGGAAACTTGAGAACGCACATGAAAACACACAAAGGTAAGTGGGATGTGAATCCTAAACTCATAACTAGTTATAACTAACTACAGTAACCACCATTTGCACCGCTAGAATGTAACTCTTTGCCTGATACTGGTTTTCCGGCCAGTTACAACGTGGGTCTCTTTCAAGACGAGAGTGTGACTCAATAATAATTTTAATATAATTCATAATAACAATAATTCATAATTCAAACATAGTATCTGGTGATTATTAATGAGTGTTGAGTTTATGGTCAATTCAGAAATGTCTTATAAATTACAGGTGAATACAGATTTAAATGTCCAATGCAACCATGTGAAAAGGCCTTTCTCACATCATACAGTCTGAAAATTCATGTACGAGCACACACAAAGGCGAAACCTTTTGCCTGCAACATTGGGGGCTGTAAAAAAGCATTTAACACATTGTACAGGTATTCAATCTCTGTTCTACTGCAAACTGTCTATGTCAATCGGCAGGCTTAGATTATTTCCCCAGACAGATTGCTGTCTAGGGTAATAAATTATGTTCATGTAGGCTGCCTCTCCAAGAGCATTCGCCTGTAATTTAATGTTTTGATTTGAGCATTACTTCTAGGGAGAGGGGCGATCCGAGCTTTACAGTGCAGTGAAGTCTGTAATGAATGATAGCATCAGACAATGTAAAAGCATCTGATTCTACTACCAACTGTGCTCCAATACAAATCTTAGATTGTTATATTACAGGCGAACGCTCGTTAGTCAGGAAGATAGTCTTGTAATCGTAATGTAATGCACACAAACTAATATTTTAATGTAATATTACAGGCGAATGCTTGCGGTGAGGAAGCGCCTTTAACTTTATGCACTATAATTTGAAATGTATGCATTGGATCTATGAATGACCGATGTGGCGCGGCGGGCGATGTTCCACCTACGACGCATGAGGTTGCGGGTTCGATTCTCGCCTTGGGACAAATGTTTGTACGATCTCCAAATACCTTTTCCCGGCGATCTGGGTATTTTCTATGAACAATTAAAAATATCTATGTATGTGATTACCCAGTATATCAATTATTCATCTAGTACCCAAAACACAAGCTCTGCTTTGCTTCGGGCTAAATAATGCTGTGTGAATTGTTCGGTATTATTTATTATATATATTATTGACTTAGTTAGGTATATATTTAGGCAGGTTTAGCGATTCTCACATGTTGGTTGGTGTAGGTAAGGGACGATCGTATGACCGCCGAAAAATATTCGAGACCGAACTAGAGATCAACTAAATGATGACTGAAAATTTTCAAAACCAAAAAGTATTTAATCCTTAAATATTTTCCACAATATTCCTTGTGTTTTGTATACAAAAAATACCTAGTCCGGTTTTAGTGTGACAAATTCCTATCATATCACGGAACAATGTAATTTTCTCTGTTCAAAACTAGACACAAAAGCTTGTCTAGGCTGTCCAATCTGTCCATGCTGGGGGGCAAAAAAACTTCGCATTTATAATATTAGTGTGAAGAGTGATTGTTGCGTACCAAATCAAAAAATATTATATAACTCAAAAAATAAAAGAACCCTCTGAAAATTACTACCATAACTCAAATAATTTGAAAACAAAAACACGTGACTCAGAAAGTATTCTGTGATATACAGCTTGGGTGTATGCCAAATTCATAAATTATGAGCAATGCACAATTTGCGACCCTGTTGCTGTGAACATAATAATTAAATTGAATTAGGTTCGTCTTCAAAGATAATTTATCATGCTTCCTAAGAGTCCTGTAAATACCTACTAGTTTCCCCACTGGTCGCTTAATGATTTCCTGGAATCATAACTTTATATTGTTGAAGCTGCTTAATAGTAAATCACACTAATATTTTAAATGCGGAAGTTTAAATGGATGGATGGATGTTTGGTAATTATTTACGCCAAAACTACTGAACTGATCTGGCTAAAAATTTGAATAGATGTAGCTAGAAGCCTGTAATCAAAAATAGGTTAAATAAAAAAAAACTTAAAACGTTTCTTTCGTTTTATATTGCGGTTTCAGCTCTTTTGGCTATTTTACTACCCTTTGGGCTTTACCCTGTCTCTTCTGAATGTGAAGTCTGATATCTAGTAAATTTATAATCTGTTGAATGCATTTTTCTAGCCTGTTACTTAATGATGTGAATAAATTGTAAATAATTAAACAACACACTAAGAAAAAAATTGTTCAATTAAATTCCATGAACTACTCGTATGTCTGTAGCTGACCCACGAATATTCCATGCTTCAAAACAAGATGTGTCAATATTTTATCTAAACAAAATGATGATCTCATATCGTCTTTTACAGTAGATACCTACACAGAACACTAACCCTTCCAGCCAGTCCCTGAGTCCGGTTGACGAAAGTATCGAGACGGGATCGTGAAGTTACTATGTATGGGATTTGCGGGCTTTTATGGGGACAGCCCTGTACCCTCATTAAAAAGGAGACGCCTCGATCGTCTACCGGACTCAGGATTCAGTTCATCTATAGGTATTAATATTAAAAAGAGGTAAAGTTTGTAAGGTTGTAGGGGGATCTATTGTCCCACGCTTTTTTACATTAAAATAATTTATTATATATATCACTTTTATCCATAAAATGAATTAGTTATTTAAAAAAATATTTTCAACTTTTTACTTTGGTTTATTTATAAAAGCGTGGTTTTTTAGTTTTTTAAAACTTTTATTTATCTTACATAAAAATACATTTACTCTATGTTCATCACAATTTATTTATGAAACAGATAACAAATGCCCACCCGGGAGAAGTCGGGACGGGCCGCTAGTAAGTTTTGTATCCCACAAACTCACATTATTTATCTTTAGCGATGATTATTATTTGTAACGTCATTTTTAAACTTCCGTATATTACCACGTGATATTTTGTTTTTAAAGAGGACTTATCTTCTTTATTTACCTACGTTTCTTATAGATTAGATATCTGAGTAAGATTGGGGGACATTATCAGTTTTATATTTTCGTCCAATAATCATTATTTTTATGTTTTTTTATTATTATTACAGGCCTCCCTCAAAGATCACCACAATGACTAGCCCTATTACTATCTGCATTTGGGAAATAATTCATTCATTCCAGTGGTTCATCATCATCATCATCATCAGCCTATAACATACATGCTAGTAGAACATGCTAGTGGTTTCTTTTTCACTTCTTCCACTAGTGGACAAAAAATTGAAGTGAATAGTAAAATAATTTTATTTGATAATAATTTAATGTATAAAATATGACTTGTCTAAGTGCTTATTTTGTAAGCCTAAAGAAATAAATGATTTTTTACTTTACTTTACTTTACTTTACTTTTATAGCAGTCCGCACAGTATTTTTATGTATTTGTAGCTAACTATAAACATTATGCTATAATTTTGCTAGTCAGAAAGACCCAAAAGTTAAAGCGAGAGACGACAATAGGAAGTTACATTTAGAATATACGCCCGCGTAAAAATCTATGTGTCAAATGGTTTATAAACGTTCCTCTAGAACCACTCTATCTACAGAAAAAACCGCTTCGAAATCCGTTGCGTAGTTTTAAAGATCTAAGCACACAGGGACAGACAGACAGCGGGAAGCGACTTTGTTTTATACTATGTAGTAATTTATTTGTTTAGACTACAGAGAACATAATAAACTCAACATGTAAGTCCAGTAACAAAATGGCTCTACCTCAGCATGAGTGGGATGACTACGCGGTTCTTCCGTCACAACGGAAGACCAGCGTTGGTTTCGAGCTTGGCTCTGGTCTGGCAAACAATTCCAAAAAGTAGCTCTGGCTACTTGGATGGCCTTACGGACTGACTAATACTATCATTAAAAAAATTAGTTACGCTCGTATTGTTAAATATTGTTAGTACCTACAGACTGTTTTAACAAAGGGAATTTGTAGAAAAAAATATACTGAGAATAAAATTAACATTAATTTATGACAGAATAAATTGAATGTTAATTTTATAATCAGTCGTTAATCACTCATCACAATCAGTAATGATTACGTATTTCGGATATTTCACGCGTAACACGTAGTCTTAGGATGACTGATCGCATTCTAATTCTGGCAGGATGGTGGATAATAAAATAAAAAAGGTAGGTACGCGGGAAATGATATCCGAATCATCCTTTATAATTGAGCTTGACCTTTATAACGTAGATAATGAACATAGAGTGCTCGCCACCACTGAAGTCTTACGGCAAAAGCGGGAACTAAACAACATTACATACAACAACAACAGCAACATTTAGTTTTGCGAAGATAGCAGCGCCGCGTCTATCGGACTTCAGTGGTGGCGCGGACTCTAGTAACTGAAGCCGGCGGCTTCGGCGGTACGCGTTTTTTCGAGGTTCAAAGTAGCCCCATGTTATATTTTCAAGGCAAATGACTGAACGGATAGAACGAATAGACAGATAAACATAATATCTATCGCATTTATAATACTTACGTCAAAATATAAATATTGCTGGACAATCCCCACGGCATCATAATAGCCCCTAGCTAAGCAGAAATTGTAGTATGGTACATTATGGATGGATTACTAGATGACTGTTATACAGCTACCTATCACACATTACCTACATTATGTAGATACATTTGTAATATACATAGAAAATAGGTACCCAGAACACCCGGTTACTTTCACGATTTGTTAAAAAACTAAAGGTACGCGATAAACACCCGATAAATTATCGTTAATGGGTATAATATGAAGTAGTAACTTCTTTGTTTACAAAAAATATCTAGATTTCTAGAAGAATGGTATGAATGTGTACATTTAATGATTATGTATAGTGTGACAGTGTGTAAACCTGTTGAAACGTCGGGAAAAATAGGTAAATAAACGCGATAAATACCCGTTAAATAGTACTTGTAATAACGTGTTCTGATCGCTTAAGTTTCAAAATATTTATGTATTTCAGGTTAAGAGCTCACCAGAGGTTGCACAGCGGCGATACGTTCAACTGTAAAGCGGACGGCTGTTCCAAATTCTTCACCACACTCAGTGATCTGAAGAAACATATCCGTACACATACTCAAGAACGACCTTACAAGTAGGTACCTATACCTAGTTATGTAGGGGTTCGTGGTCGGATAACTAGCTAGCCCGTAGTAACTAGTGAGCCCGTAGGTACTACGACTACTTGGTCTCTTGTTGGGAACGGTAGTAGGTGGCGGAGGACCGTTGCAACACGGTTCCCACCATTAACAGTTTTCCTTGTCGAGGTGTGATATTGTTATGGCGGCTAATAACCCAAAAAAATAGCCTCCGAAACTACTGGACCGATTTAAAAAAATCTTTCACCGTTGGGAAGCTGCACTATCCCCGGTGATCATAGGCTATATTATATTTTCAAAAAGTAAGGAATCCGTACTACAACCGTGCGAAGCCGGCAAGGTCCGCTAGTAAACAATAAATAAACAATTAAAACTTTACAGATGCAGAACGGAAGGTTGCGGCAAGTCATTCACAGCGTCCCACCACCTGAAAGCGCACGGTCGCACGCACTCCGGCTCGCGCCCACACGCTTGCGCGGCGCCCGGCTGCGGACGGCTCTTCTCAACGCCGACCAGTCTCAGGGCGCATGCTAGGAAACACCAGGTAATGTCACTCGACTATTTCTCAAAAGTAAAACTACAAATCAAAAGTCAATAAAGCAAACTAACTTATGAAGAAGGAGAAATCCCTATCCCACCGAAAGCGATACACACTGCTTCCACCAATTGACCCAGAGGTAGTTGCCTCTGCGAGTAGAATTCTGGGTAGAGAACTCGGAGCCCTATCTAAACTATCACTTCGGCAGCAGAACACGAAGTATTTGAAGAAAGCCAAATGCTGAAAAAAACTACAAAAGTCGCGTCTTGGCATATATAAGTTGCGCTACACGTGCAATTGTGTGTGTAACATCTAGGGTCATTTCATCAATATGTGTGATGAGACAGATAGGTAATGTACTATTTTATAATATTTTAGGTTATGTACTACAGTATAATCGAACTAGGCATCGCAGATAATAGCTGTAGTTTGATGAGGTTGTTAAGGCTTACGGTCTTATATGCACTCCGGGTGGCGCATGGCGACCGCACGCTTGTGCCGCTGCCAGCTGCGGGACGACTCTTCTTTGCTCCCGTAGATGCTGAATTTCGTGAGTATCTTGACTTCAAGATACTACCGGTTGTATTCAAGCGCTTACCTTCTACATTTTTTTTTTGCAGATCGAAGCTGAACCATCGACTGTGGACATAGTAGAAGAAACACCTTCAGACAAAGCAGCGAACAATGACATCATGAACTGGGACGTACTCCTGGAGTCCTTCGGGAAAATTACCACGGAGTGCAACTCTTCCGAGGGCAGCCTTGAGAACCTCGCCGCTGATACCGTCGACATTACGGAACTACTCTTCGACAACACCTCTACTTGTAAATCAGAACCCAACTCTCTTCCTGTAGATTACGACCTCGCCAGCTTAACTCTCTCGCCCTTCGCAATCGACAAATCAGAGAAAAAAGACGACGAATCATGGGTCGATATCAACAATCTCCAACCGACCGTCTCGTTACCTGAAATCGTACCCAAAATGGAAACAGCACCGAGCAACAGCAATAAAAAAGCAATGCAGCTGGCTCTGGCTAACGAGGTAGAGGTGCAGGCACCGTGGGTAGACGTGAGCGCGCTCGCCGCTTCCATATCCGAAACGCCTGTCAGCATAAAGGAGAAGTCGCCAGAAAGCATTTTCACTCTCGCCACATTTGTGCCCACTCATATGCAAAGTTACATAGACTTGAGCGCCGAGCCTGCCCCCATGGCCAATGTCATCACCCACACAACTTTCGATCTCGACACGCCAGAAATAATCGATGTGCCCGGTCAAGTCTTCAACGACAGTGAAATCGTGCCTAACATAGAGCACACCAAAATATTCAACGACAGCGGTATCGTCGCGGATCTAGACGTCGGCTTAGAGCATAAAATAGACTCAGATTTAGAGATGTTCCTGGCATCGGATGATAGGTCATTGAATACGCCACCGCCATGTAAAGTTCATCAGAAAATCGAAATAAACCCTGAAAATTCAGTGCTTTTCAACACAGATTTAGATTTAGAAGATACCTTGCTGTTCGATAACGAGCCGCCATCGGATATGTATGTCGTGAAGACAGAAAATATATTTGGAAAAGAGATAGCTAAGAGGAACGCCTTGCAACAACTGACCGCTGATGCCGGGATATGCGGCTGCATGGAATGTAAATGCGATCCCAGCAACGGCGAATGTCAAAACGGGGACTGTAATCACGCGAAAACTGTTGATAGACCTAAAACCTGTTCGGAAGATAAATGCTCATGTGTAGACTGTAAATGTGACCACAATTCTATGAAGTGCGCGGTGGGTTGCGGCCGCGCGACCGATACCAAAAATAACACGTTCTTGCACTACCACAAACGGCACAACAACTCGAATTTGGAAGATTTAGGGATTTACACTTTGCATGAATGCGAAGACACGTCCTCTACAACAGATGCAGTTGTAGAGAGCTTGAAATGTGAATGCAGCACTTCACAATCCAGCTGCGGAGGAAACGGGAAGTGTGGCAGCAAACATAATAATAATAATTCTTGCACGGCCACATCAACATCAAGGTGTTGTGTCACAATATGTTTCAAGAAATTGGATGCATTCAAACAGTTTCTTAATGACAATGAAATAGTTCATGCTATCAAAGCAAGCACCGTAAATCTAACCTAACCACTAGCTAATAAATTAGGTGGCTTTATGAATCCTGCATTTAATTTTGTACAAAGTGTTTGGTTTTATGTCTTGCTTGTAGTTTTCTGATATTATTATCAGTCTCAAGTCAAAAGAAATGTTGCTTAGAACTCCACTTGTTTGTTGTCTCACAAGGTGAATTAAATGCAAACTACCCATTAGCTTTCTATGATAGAATAATATTGATCAAAGCAATAATAATGATGTTATTATTAATTCTAGAATTTTATAAATTCGGCATATTAGTCAATAATTAAAGTCTATAAGTGCCTTTAACATTATGTGGTAGGTAATATTTTAAAATGTGATGAAGATCTTAGTGCCTTTTTAAGGGCATATGTATATTGTCTACTTGTGCCATAAATAAGTCTGAAGAGATTATATTTATACAAAAATCAAATTTAACATGTTGGTGTTATTTTAGTATAGGAATAGTGCCTTTGTGTACTTAAAACTACTTAATCAAGCTAAAATGTTGATTTGTTATTGATGAGATTTTATTAATTATAATAGTTTATCAACGTTCTGTTGTCAAGCAATAACTTAGTGCTGTAATGTTTCTAGTCCATAATAACTAATTAAATGCTTGTTATTAATAAATTGTCTTACTTATAAATGATACTAATTTTTTAGTTGTAGCCTGCAGCTTTATTCACACATATTGTTTATTTATATGGATATGGAAACATGTTAATGTTATTTCTATCGCAATGGGAACTGATTAATGGGATAAAAATTAGTATCAGGGTTATTCCAGCCCTTGAACTACCTGAATGCAAATTTAATTTGGTAGTTTTGGTGTATTAGTAAAGAAGTAAGTAACATCCTTCTAAACATCCAAAGTTACACATAATATTAGTGTGATTTCATTTTCAAGAGATTTAATTAGTCAACAACAAAACTACAAATGAAAGCGAGATCATTTTTATTAGATTCCTTACCATATTCATAAATTCTACACAACAAGCACAAAGAAAAATATCATTTGGGCAAGCTCAAAATAACACAAAGGTACAAAAAATGGGTAAATTATTTGTCTTAAAATAATGTCAGATTTGTGCAAGGAATGCTGCCTTTAACTTAAAAACATACTACTTTATCTTAGTATGTCTTAAGAGAACTTATAAATAACACAATGCTCTTGTAGAAGTCTTCTTATTTTCATATAAATGTTAGATCTATCTGCGCTTTTTCTTATCATGACGTCGGGCCCTCGCCATTGATGCTCTGTGCCCCGGAGAAGACTGCTCTGAACTGCATTCATCACTGTCTGTATAGGTCTGAAATAGAATATTATCATGAATTGATGAGCTAAGATTTTTTATTTACACCTCTGTCAGGATTCAAAATGAAGATTCCTACACTTTTGTATTTATTCAAAGGATAAGTTGATTAGGTAGCTATGTTGTGTTACAGCCAAACTATTTACCAATTAAGTATATGACATTGACGCTAAAGAAAAGCTTAGCTTGCTGTAGGTAGGGCGAATGGAATACTTTCAAATAAGACTCTATTTACAATGCTTAGGTATCTACCTTTTCATTTGGAAGGGGTTCAAGTTGTTCAGTGAGCGTTACACACGCTAGCAGGCAAATTAGTTGGAAGGCTGCACCAATATACAATCCGTAGCGAATTACTGTGCTCATCAAGTCTTCAGCGAAAATATCTCCAGGGATCATTGTGAACAGCTTGAGTCATCCGTTGTTTTGTGAAAGAACCGCTCTGGATTATTCAAAGACTAATTTATTCTGATTTATTCCAAAACCATTTTTTTAAGCCTGCAAACAAAACAACCAACCAATGCTAAATAATTGGGCCGGGCCACCAAGCAAGCACCAACACAACCAGTGTGACCAGATTAAAATTTCCAAATATGAGCTCAGTATAATTATATATTATTCCGAGATGTAGGTTTTTAAAGAGCATAATCCTTAAAAACGCGAAGGGATCGGGCTGAAATTAGCTTACAGGTAGTTCCAGGCCCGGAATAAAACATAGGCTACTTTTCATTTTTCGTTTATCTATATTTATCCCATATAATCAGTCCCCATGGGAAAGCAATAATCTTCAAAAGTTTCCATATAAAACGATGCGTTGATATTAAAGGGTTGATTAAATCTTTTCTAATACTAGTAGGTAGGCAATTTAACTTATTTTCGGGGGAATTCTTGGACTGTCGTATGAAAAATATGTTGATATGAAAAATACAATGTTCGAGAAAGTTTTTCAACAATGATTGATCGCGAGAACGAATTGTTTACGATGCGATTATAATCAGGGCAGGGGCGGTCCCAGCCCAAGATTTTGGGGGGGGTCACTCACTCCGTACTTAATCAAATTAACAGTAAAAAACTCATTGCTCATAATTTATTAAAATACTAGTTTGTGCCCGTGGCTTCTCGCGCGTCGTGTCAATGCAAACGTTTAAAGGTTATTTATATCCCATGGAAACTGTTCTATGGGATATGGGAAAGGTAGCCTTTGTTTTATTCCGGGCCTGGAACTACCTGTACTTATCTCAAATTCCAGCCCGATCCGTTCAGCAATAACTTTCTGTAATTTGTATGAAAATTAACATCCCTGGTAGCACATTCACTCAAAACATGGTAATAAAAAAGCCTTTAGGTAAATAATGAATGAGACACCCACGCACAGATAGAGCGAAGCGAAGCCGCGGTGCGCGCTGCGCAGCTAGTTTATAATATTAGTGTGATACTTACATGGACATTATAAAAGAAAACCAATTAATTTTTCTAAGAAATCAGCATAAAATTCCGAAAGCTTTTTTACATCTTGAAGGTCTGCGTCTGTGTATTTAGGTTTCGGCATAAGAACGCCTAATCCAAATACATTCAAGTTATCAGCAGAAATTCTATGTTTTAAATCTGTTTCTATGTTGTCGAGTAACGGTATGTAAATTGTCCATCTATAATACTCCTCGTCATTTCCAGCGTGATTTTCACGAAGAGTCTGCCGAGGCACAGTACGTGGCGCTTTTATTCATCATCATCATCATCATCATCAGCCTATAGCAGTCCACTGCTGGACATAGGCCTCCCCCAATGAGCGCCATAGCGCCCTGTCTTCAGCTTGCCGCATCCAGCATCTACCTGCAGTCTTTCGCAGGTCATCCCACCTGGTCGGAGGGCGTCCTACACTACGTTTACCGAGTCGTGGTATCCACTCAACCACGTTTGCCCCAGCGGCCGTCGGTTCTTCGCGAGATATGGCCGGCCCACTGCCACTTCAGCTTGCTAATTCTTTGAGCTATGTCGATAACCTTGTTTCTCTGTCGGATGTATTCGTTACGAATCCTATCCTTCAGAGAAACTCCGAGCATAGTTCTTTCCATAGCTTGCTGAGCGACTTTGAACTGGTGGACCAGCCCTATCGTGAGTGTCCACGTCTCAGCTCCGTAGGTCATAACGGGTAGGACGCACTGATTGAAAACTTTCGTTTTCAAGCATTGCGGTATGGATGACGTGAAGACTTGACGTAGTTTCCCAAATGCTGCCCAGCCTAGCTGGATCCTCCTTTTGGCCTCCTTCTCGAAACCGTTTTTACCCAACTGCAGAATCTGCCCAAGGTAAGTGTACTCGGAAACAGTTTCGAGAAGGTGACCATGTACGACCACCGGCCTTGGATCAATGTGACCATTGATCATGACTTTGGTTTTATCCAAATTCATGCCAAGACCGATACATCGGGAGGCTGAAGCTAGGCCGTCCAGCATCTGGTTCAGTTCCTCAAGCGACTCCGCCATTAAGAGTATGTCATCAGCGAATCGCAGGTGTGAGATGTACTCGCCGTTTATATTAATTTCCTTTCCAGTCCAGCAGCCTAAACATATCTTCCAATGCGCACGTGAACAGTTTCGGGGATATGACATCCCCCTGCCTCACTCCTCTGCGCAATTGGATAGGTTTAGACTGCTGACACTGTACTTGGACACTCATGGTGGCGGCCTCGTAGAGACATCTCAGCACCTGGATATAACGATAGTCTACTTGGCATCGCTGTAAGGAATCCAGAACAGCCCTGAACAGCAGAAATGCCTTCTCATAGTCCACAAAAGCCAGACACAGGGGCTGATTATACTCTTCGGACTTCTGTATAATCTGCCTCACTGTGTGTATGTGGTCTATGGTGCCATATCCTCCGTGGAACCCAGCCTGTTCCGGTGGCTGGAACTCGTCGAGTCTCCTGGCGAGACGGTTCGTGACCACTCGTGAGAACAGCTTTTTTTTTTTTTTTTAATCATATTTATTGTAAGGACCTTTATAATTAATTACATGGCGGTCCTATTGAATTAACAAGATACTAATTTACAAACTAACTTATCTAATACACAGTAAACAATAAACAGTAAACAAAAATAAAGTAGCAGATCATTTAGAATATATGTAGTTGTGTAGGTATCACTTAAAATGACTCACCGCTGTGAACAGCTGTTTCGCTGCTTCGGATGTCGGCTCTGCTAGAATTTTATTAAATAGTCCTACATCATAGTGATGTAGGCTCAAGGAACTGACTAAAATTTTTCTTTCTTGTTGGAAACGAATACATGATGTTAATAAATGGTAGACATCCTCCACAACTCCACAGGTGTCACAGTTAGGCGAGTCAACCTTTTTCATTAAAAATGCAAACTTTTTTAAAGGCATGTGGCCTGTTCTTAACCTATGTGCTATAACTATAATTTTACGCGATATCTTTGTGCAACCAAACCAAGGTACATGCGGAGGCTCACACTGAATGCACTTATACCATATGCCCCTTTCAATTGACCTCTGATCGAAATACTCTTTCCAATTTGTGTAGCACTTTAATCTAAATTTAGGTAGGGTTTCCGAATAATTTGGTAAAATATTGTATTCTGTTCCTTCTGTAACCGCCTTTCTTGCCAATGTGTCTGCCTCTTCATTGCCTTTCAAACCAATGTGTGATGGAACCCATTGAAGTTTAATTTTTTTACCCCGTGCATTCAAATCGATCAGCTGCGATAAGATTTTATATGCAATCGAGACGCCTCTCCTGCCAGAGGCGCATCGAGAGATATGTTGAAGGGCGCTTTTACTATCACTACAAATAACAAACTTATCTCTTGGAACCCTGATAACATACGCGAGGGCTTCCGAGATTGCAATGAGTTCCACTGACATTATCGAGATATGACTATTAATTTTAAACTGATTATTTACGTTATTAGCACCAGCCCTCAAATTTGGATCGTAAAATGCTGCCCCCCGTCCAAATTCACTCTTTGAACCGTCCGTATATATGGCATAATAATCAAAATAATTTTCGTTGAGCTCTTTTAATATTTCGTTTTTTAATAGATTTACTTCCTGATGTTTTTTAGAGTTCTGCATACAATCCAAATTAGTTTTAATTGAATCTTCGGTATCAACATTAGTTACCCATGTTTCCAAACTAAACATATCTAAATGAGCAGAGGCATATATATCATAATTTTGAACAGCTTATAGACGTGGCTCAAGAGTGAGATGGGTCTGTAATTCTTAAGAAGGGTTTTATCTCCCTTCTTAAAAAAGAACACCACCAAACTCCCGCTCCACGCCTTTGGAGTTCTCCCACTGTCAATGACGGTATTAAAGAGGTTCCGTAGCTCCTGTATTACAGGGGCTCCTCCGGCTTTAAGAAGCTCTGAAGTAATTCCGTCCTCGCCGGGGGCTTTTCCATTTTTAAGCTGCCTTAGAGCTAACACGATCTCGTCTTGACTGATGTCAGGCAGTTGGTTGGTATAGTGGCGTGTCAGGGTGGCTCTGGAATCTTGGTCATCTCGTCGGTAACGAGGGGCATGTGCAGCGTATAATCGGCCATAGAAATCCTCTATCTCGGCGGATATCTCCGGCTTTGACAATACGGTCCTCCCGTCGTGCGTTTTAAGCTTTGCCAGGTGGCTCCTGCCAAGCTGCTGAGTGAATACTTTGGACCCTCGGTTTCGCTCTATCGCCTCTTGAATGAGGCGCGTGTTGAAGCTCCGAAGGTCGTGCCGTACCATCTTCGCAATCCGCTTGTTCAGGTCTGACCTCTCTGACAAAGCTTTATTATTGTTCCTAATTTATCAGCCAAGTCTTGTGGCTCGGCAAATATGTTATGGAAATTATCATCGGCTTTTTCCCGTTTACGTTGCAGGACTTCCATTGTATCCTTTAGTATATCTGCGGTTCTCTGATAATCCTGAGTTGACTTTTGTAAATATCGACTTAGCACAACAGTTGCACCTGAAATTTACACACTTAATTAACAAAAGCGTAACAAGCTAATTTACAGACTTAAAAATCAAAAACCTGCTTTCAAGGCTTGCACGTTAAAAATCACGTTGATATAGATTGAATACCATCATAACATAACATAGCTAAGAACACTCTCGATCAAGTCAACATTCAACCTTAAAAATTAAATGAATATTATCAAAAACAACCTTGGTTTCTTACCTAGTACGTCGGACAACCAAATAGACGCGATTATAAAATCTGGGCTGCTTATAGCATGTCGTAAACAAGAAGCATCAGATTTTAAGTCCTTACATGGTACCTAAACTAAGATTTTGGGGGGGGTCATGACCCCCTTGACCTCCCCCCTGGGACCGCCCCTGAATCAGGGTGGAAAAGATAAAATAAAAAACAAAGATTTTAAAAATACCTACTTCCGCCACTATACCAAAAGCGTCTAAAATACTCGATAAAAATACAGAAAAAGTAATCAAATCCTGAACTGGTCACACTGAACACACACCGCATGAAATGACAGATGACATTGACAACGACAACAAGTAAACATGATAATGTCAATTATCACCTCGTTTAAAGGGGCTGCCATTAACAAAAAAGTGAAGAGAGAAACGGGTGCCATGCTTTTACGGCCAATCAAGGAACAGCCGTGAATGTTACAGCCCAGTAATATCTGTACATGGATGGCATCATATTCCAAGCCTGTAAGTTCTGAGTATGTAAAGTACGGGCTGAACATTAATAGCACGGCCTCGTCACTTACAGCCGTGGAAAGTTCTGCCATTGGCAGAGGATTCCAAGGTTGTATATACCAAGGTTGAATTATTCGAGGCTGACAGATATTGATACGTACCAACCTTTCACAACCCAAACTTTACAGCCTTGGAAAATAATGCCAAGATGACATCCTATCCTATGCTGCGTTTACGTGCGTTTTTTAATCACTAGCTAGTGCAAGCTGCCAATTGGATAGCAACAAATGATAATGTCACTGTCAATGTATACTCTGTAGAAACATAACATTTATGTTTCTACAGAGTATACCCTTGAATAATTAAATATCCGTGTGGCTGGAGTTCTAAATACTCCTGCCTAACCTCCGTTCCGTGTAGTTGGCCCCCGTAACTTTTTTTATGAGAATAGTGTTGAAATGCTTCACAATATATCACAGAGATGACGCTACTAGCTACATACTAGCGAATAATTTGTCAAAACTTAAAAATGCTCATATTGGAGCTTATCGATAGGCTTAGCGCTTTGCACGACAAGAAGGAATTACGAAGACAGTCCTTTCGCTACCTACAGACCTTAGCTGGACCCAGTGACTGAAGGCCTTTGAATGGGTTTGAATTGATGTTCTAGTAAGATGATCTTACAGCCCCGTCCAAAATTCTACCATATTTTTATAGTACTTAAATGTAGCTATTAGATAAAACCCTATGCCTTTGCCTGTGTACCATTATTTAATCAGTTCCTAAATTCCGGACCTATAGACTACTAACTGAAACTGTCGAAACTGTTTCCGGAGTACACTTACCTTGGGCAGATTCTGCAGTTGGGTAAAAACAGTTTCGAGAAGGAGGCCAAAAGGAGGATCCAGCTAGGCTGGGCAGCATTTGGGAAACTACGTCAAGTCTTCACGTCATCCATACGGCAATGCTTGAAAACGAAAGTTTTCAATCAGTGCGTCCTACCCGTTATGACCTACGGAGCTGAGACGTGGACACTCACGATAGGGCTGGTCCAATAGTTCAAAGTCGCTCAGCGAGCTATGGAAAGAGCTATGCTCGGAGTTTCTCTGAAGGATAGGATTCGTAACGAATACATCCGACAGAGAACCAAGGTTATCGACATAGCTCAAAGAATTAGCAAGCTGAAGTGGGCCGGCCATATCTCGCGAAGAACCGACGGCCGCTGGGGCAAACGTGTTCTTGAGTGGAGACCACGACTCGGTAAACGTAGTGTAGGACGCCCTCCGACCAGGTGGGATGACGACCTGCGAAAGATTACAGGATGCGGCAAGCTGAAGACAGGGCGCTATGGCGCTCATTGGGGGAGGCCTATGTCCAGCAGTGGACTGCTATAGGCTTATGATGATGAAACTACTAACTGTAAATATTATCAATATACTTATGGGATTTGAAAGTAGAGACAGAGTTGAAAGTGAATATCGTAAGGCGAGTGCTGTTGGGTACGTACCTACTTATCGTAAGGTACCTTACCTTTCAAATACATTATTTATTTTGTATGTATTTTATGTATCTATGCACCACATCTAACCTACCTATTACAGCATTATAATATCAATAATAAATAAAACCACTTTTGCATCATAAATTCATAATCTTAACTTTAATGTATGTATGTAATGCACACTCAATTAAAAAATAAGTGTAGGTCTGTATGTTTGTTTTGATATAATTATGTACATATTAAATTCAGCCTCACGTTGGCCAACTCGTTTTGCCCATCGTGTAGTGCGGGTGTTTATGAGTGTTGGTGTACCTATAGCTGTAGTCTGGTTTAGTATTGGCGTATTAATACATTGACGCTAGATCCTTTTAGTAGGTATTGGTTTTTAATTTAAGCGTAGTAGGTATATCGGCGACAAACGCGGAGCGGGGAGCAGCTAGTATTCTTAGCAGCTTTGGAGCTTGAATTGGCTTAGAAGTAAATTTATTAATATTTAATATATGTAATATCTTCCCCATCCATAATATCTTCTTCATATTTCTTTAAAAAAAAAGCAGATTAAAATGATCTTAGTACAATTTGAAATTAAATTGGTAGGAAACCATTTGGTACGGATATGTCATCGTAGGACAGTCAAATTATATAAATCCTAGGGCCTTAGAACTCACAATACTCACGTTAATTAAATTGCGATTTTACGAAACGTACAATAAAAGAAATGATAATGAATTAGTCAGTGTCGGAACCACCCACAGATATCTTACACAGATTTTTCTGTTGTCGTAACGCAAACCACCCTGTAATAGGTGTGTATATAATTCCTACAGTTTAAATGATCATCTTAACAAACAAAAAAATAACATAGTTCTTACCTAACTACCTGCTTAGTAACCATCTTCTGTAGGCCTAGTCCACCATTCTACGACTAAACAGGTCAACCGATCAACGTAAATGAAGAGGGTGGGACAACAGATGTAGGGTAAGGTTCCTCAAGTCGTTCCCCCTAAGGAAATAAAACTATAATTTTCAGTGCAATGGGAATAAAACAAAATCTTCTACATCTACTAAATCTTTATTTATTTGCCTTCTAATCTACAATCATAAAAACTTGAAAATTTTATTAAAATAGGTAGGTATTTTAACGTTTTTCAAAAACATACCTTCGTACGATTAAGGCGCCTAGTCTCCTAATTCATACCACCGCCTTAGTCGTACTTAGAAAATGGATTTTATTTAACACATGTATTCAACTAAGAAAAATACTTAATAACTAGAGATCACAATGAACAACTTAAATGTTACAAACAAGTTAGTCTGATATTAACTTTTCTTTTTGTTATTAGTTACTAAGACAAAACTAATTAATAAGTAAATATCTCAGACCTAAAAGTTATATAAATTATTACATAAACCTCGCGTAACACCGCGAGTGTTTAAAGTACCTAATAATGATATTGGATTATTCACTACGCTTGGGGCTAGATTATGCGGTAGCATAATGTCTATGGCACGGTAGGTGAAGGTCCACCTGCGACACAGGAGGTTGCGGCTTCGATTTCCGCCTCGGCACAAATGTTTCCACGATCTGCAGATGTTGGTTCCGAGTATTCTATAATCCCAAACTTAGTGTAGGCCTAATCACAGTCTTATTTATTTCTTGTTTTGGTTCATTAAAAAGATTAAGTATTAGCCAATTATTATTCCCTTAATTATAAAAGCTATAAGAAAAAACTAAGAGACTCTACCTACAATGTCAACACACGAAACAGAAAATTTATTAACTGTTCTAAAGTAGGCTACTAATTGTTAGCACCTTTATTTTAAAAACTACTTTAGCATACTTAGCATAATTAAGTGATTCTAAAGTATGCAGTGATTTGATAATTTGTTTATTGTCAGCACTTTCTTTGCCTGTGATAGATTTTGATGGTTTTACTAATTAAAAGAAGCTCTAAGATACCATAATGAAAAACTAATTTGAACTATCTAGGTATCTAGTTTCATTAAAACGTTACTAGAAGTCTTAAAAGGGTTGCTATTGTGGGTATTAAAGTAAAAAAAGCATAACTTACAACATGAATACTGTTTTATTCAAAAAAACAATCTGGTTGGAACATAAATTATGACGAGAAAGCAATATAGTTACTAGATGTCCTAATAGGGTTATATTGTGGTTATTAAAGAAAAGAAGCATTACTTGAGAACATTAATAATCTTATATTCAATAATACAATCTGGTTGGACATAAAATATCACGAGAAAGTAATAATTACAAATAATTAACAACATTTTAAGGTAATGTTACATAAATTGCTAGTTACAAGATAATAGTAGTTACAAATAAAAACTTAGCTTTATGTCCTGTCTGGTTTGGCTGCCGATCCAAAAGTGGGTATTCATTCTCCCCCTTTTGGGTCGTATATATAGGCTTTGACATCTTAAAAAAACGCAGCCTGAGCGATGGCTCACACTGTCTTTGGCGCGAACAGTCGATACAACAATTTATTATGTTTCTTAATACTGAATAATACTTTCAGACCAAATCAATGATATCAAAAAATTGTACAATTAATATTACACTTCATTTAAATATAATACATTTTAATAATTAATAAATTAAGAAATTATCGGCGTCGCGCCACTTAGAAAGTTATATACTAATTATTTTATTACATTAAAATACCAATGAAATAGGTAGTCTAAAATCTGAAAACGATTTAAGAGATACATTTCATATTTCATAATCACAATTTTCTATTATTAATCTTTATTGTGAAAGTTATGTGCTAATGATTTTATTACATTAAAATACCAATGAAATAGGTAATCTAAAATCTGAAAACGATTTTAGACATACTTTTCATATTTCTTTATCACAATTTTCTATATTAATCTGATACCTGCAAAACAGGTTTTTACCCAGTTCAGGTAAAAACAATATCAAGCATTATCTATACAATGCAATATTTTTACAATAATATGTAGAATCAATATCTACCTCTTTATAATCATATCGAATGCACTTTAAAACAAAGCCGGAGATGACATTACTACCAATTTTGAAGAATATTGATCATTTACATTATTATTTATTATAAGCTACCTAATATTAAGCTACATACGGTTTATTTAGGTACCTACGACGATATCGGGCAAATATTAGTATTACATTACAAATTAATAATGATTGTAACTTAAATTTACTTGTAATTTTGTTACACATAATAAATACCTTTTTCATGACTTTAGTATCTTACATCAACCAAAAGAACTACAGTTTGCCATTCTATAACAGATAAAATTTGCATAAGTCTATGTAAAAAATAAGCGCCGTCTGGTCGACCACTTTTGGTAAAATTTACTTGCAATCTGACAGTCTTAGTTATCCACGGCCTGCCCTAGCGTTATATTCAATTGAACAAACTTTTTGCAATTAACTGTCACTAGTTTAGTTTACGCTGGGGCTATATACGATATACGAGTACGTCTTTGATTAATGATTAGAAATAATGTACGTCTTGTTCAAGTTTGGACAGCATTTTAGGTATTCACGTTAATGCTATAGGTATATATAATTTTACATTTTGTGTTACATCACTTAAATCTATGCATTGTTTTTTACTTAATTATGTTCATTTACAAGTTTTTTTTTGCATGTTGTTTTTTTTTTGTCGTGTAGGTCAAGAAGTACCTAGTAGGTAACTTATAATATTTTTTGCATGTGTACTCTTTTCCATGCTTATTATTATTTTATAAAAGCAAATACTTTTTTTTGCATCTGGATTGTTTTTATTCGAGCTTTTTTCTTCTCCCTTATTTAAGTTAATCTATAGGTAAGTCTAAAAATAATTCTTATTAATTTTGATCTAGGTGATCAAGATAATGTTGTCAATAAACATGTTTGCAGTGATACACAATATGATAAATAATGTTTAGTTTGGATTTACAGTATTGCAAGCAATGAACAGTTCTACAGCACATAGGTAGTGAGTGCACTAGCGAATTATCTCTGCAAACTGGTGCTGCGCTGGGCTCGGGCGAGTGACCGCGCCGCGGCGGCGGGGGCGGCGGCGATGGGGCGGCGCGGCGGCGGCGGCTGGACGGGGGTGGTTGCGCGACGCATGGTATTCGCGTTGATGAAACCGCATTCATTTCAGTGGGTACTCTGAGGCCTCGAAGTTGAATCAACTCGCCGATCATAATATTAGATGTGGATCATATTTTTGCTGCGTTAAATTTCTGGCAAACTTTTACTTGTCTGCCAGTCTCACTCATTACTCAATTGGTCATTTCGCCAAGCATAAAAGCAACGATGACGATGACAAGTTGTTGTGACTCTGACACGTTAAACACCCACATAGTGTTTTCTGGGCTTTACTGCGACAAATTTAAAAGTAATTAATTTCTTATGTTTCTCTTCGGGGTGCTGGCAACAACAGGCGCTAGGCGACGGCGGCAGCCAGCAGCGTGGGTAGGTAGGTATTTAGTATTAGACCTTGTCTAACAGTTTTCCTTTTACCTTGTATGTGCGAGTCTTCGAACATAATGAAATCTCTTGTGGTGCGAGCTCACCGATGCGATGACAACGACGACGAACCTCATTTTCAGTATTTTCATCTTGAGTTATTTGTGCGGTCCATAGGTGTCTTGCAGCGCGTGAATAGTGGCTGGTTGGTCATAGGTATTATTACCATCAGTACTTGATTTGATTGCTAATGCTGCTATATTCTATGTTACATCACAGTGAGTAGATTATGGTTCAGGTTCAGGTTGGGGTACTCCTTTATCCGCATTTAGACTCCAGTTGGTCCTTTATGCGTAGTTTGCTAGCATAGCCAGCCCAGCTTCGTCCAGAAGCGCAGAATCTTCCTGGGGTCTTCACAGGCTTCGCGGAGCGACCTCGGCAAGCTGAGGATTTCTATACGTTGCGCTAATACTCTTTCGCATTCCAGGATTACGTGGGTAGCTGATTCGTCGTGGCTGAGGCATCCTCTACAGAGAGGGCTGTCCGTTGCTCCGATGATGAATAAGTGTTTGTTCAGTGGACAGTGTCCTGTTAGTGTTCCCACAAGGACACTTTCTTTCTATTCGCTTCGGTGATGTTGATGGGAGTGCTGCCCTTGCTTGTCTGCAATTTATTTGGCTAGTCCATCGTTTGTTATGTGTATCTCTAGTTCTGAGCTTGGTCCATGTCTGGAGTAAAGAGAATGGCAGGGGTAGGAACGGCGGTGGGCCTTCTGTGGTTGTCGCGGATCCTCTCCGTGCCAGTTCATCTGCTGCATAATTTCCTAGCGATCCACTATGCCCTTTGATCCATTGTAGGAAGATCCAATTCTCAGTAGATATCCTTTCCAGAGCAGAGTGACATTCGTTAACGAGCTTGGTGTTACAGTCCTTCCAGGGTTCTGAGTATGGCAGCGCTGTCAGAGAGGATGCGTACGTACACGTTGGTCTTTGATACCTCTCTTCTGAATGGCTGTAGCTGCCTGTGTTATTGCTACGCATTCGCTGCACACGTACAGGTTTCGGTTTTTGAGCCATCTGTGTAAATTCGGACTTCGTGGGTACCTGTTTCATCTTTTTGGTCCTCGTATAGTTGTATCTGGTAATGTTTGTTAAGTATTGGTTTGTTGGCCATTCTGTCACACGGGGCCGCTGTGAGATGTTCATATGCTATGGCCCTGTCAATGATCTGCGCATGTGGACTTCTTGTGACTCCCCAGAGGCCCGTGTTGTGTAGTCTTAGAGTGGACATCGTGGCTTCTTGTTGTATGTAGAGGATATCTAGAATTATATCTAGGGCAGCGCCTGGTGTGGATCTCATGCATCCTATTATCGCAGAGCATGCCATTCTTTGAAAGCGTTGCAGTTAAGTTACCACGGTGCTCAACTCCGTTCTACTCCACCAAACTATTGCTCCGTATATTAGTGTGGGTCTAATGATAGGATTGTAGAGCCACTATGATATTTTTGGTGAAAGTCCCTATTAAAAAGTCTTTAAAATTTCATCCCTAGCATTCTGCTGCATTGATAGAGAGTAGCGGTAAGCGGTATTTTTAAGATTGTAGCAATATAATTTTCTGAGTACAAGTAGATATAATTATATATGTACCTACCTACCTAATATAACTTAATACCCAACTCGATAAAGATGGTTTTACCTCTAACAAGACGTGAATACCTAACTTATTCATGTTTTAAACAAATTATTAAATAAGTTAGTTGCATCAAGTTATTAAAAGACAAGTAAGCAGTCACTGGAACGATAAGTCCTAACCAAAAACTGTAATGAATAGGTAGAGATATGTACATCTACAACGTTTATCTATACAAATATTATCAAGAGGAAAGATTTGATTGTTTGCTTGTTTGTATTGAATAGGCTCCGAAACTACTTGACTGATTTGAAAAATTCTTTCACCGGTTGGAAAGCTACACTATCTCCGGCGAACAGCGCTAAATTATATGTTCAAAAAATTAGGGATCCTTATGGAAACTTCAATAATGTAACCCAAGGTGTAAAAAAATTACCTTAAAAATTCCTTATATTGCGTGCGCTGCGAAATCTATTGATGATAGAACAAAGTGATGTACTACAATATTGCAAAACTCATCATTTTCTACAAAAAATGTTGCGACAGCTTATATTTACTATTATAGTTAGGTCACACTAAGTGCTTTTTGTTTTAAAATTTTAATTAAAATGCCGCCGCTATAAAAGGCTCTTTATTTGTACCGTAGTATTAATCCTTATCAAAATAAATTATTTTATAACTAAGACTGCTTCAATACCTTAATGTAACTTTTTGAATTATTCAATTCGGATATTCCATTCGAAAGATATCAAGAGTTCAAAAATAGAAGTAGGTTTTAGAAAAAAGTCGCGTGACTCACACTCGGCTAACTGTAACTAGGTAAGAGATATTATACTTATTCCGTGATCATGAAACTGTGCCGAAATATTGAATAACTCAAAAATCAAATCATGGTAAATATCCCGTTTTAAATAACTTTAGTGTTAATAACCATGATAGTTTCAAAAGTTTTATTAGAGGAAAAATATATGTTTCTATTTAGTCCGTCAGTTAGATTATCATAAGATATTGGACACGTATTTTTTCTTTTGTCAATCAAACAAATACTTACAAAAATAAAGCGTGTCAAAGTTTAGGAGTGGGGGCTCGTGACGTCACAACTTGCTAAAAAATATAGCAAGACGTGACGTCACGCGGAACTTTAACTGGCTATATATATCTTCATATTTTTTTGTTAAATTGACAAAAGATAAAACACGGGTTCAATATCTTCTAATAATCTAACTGACGGACTTAGTAGATTTTTTAGGATATTAGCTTAGAAAACGAAAGGGCTCTCGAAAGGGGAACTATCACCCTGAGAGAGTTTCTGGTCGCAGCTAGTCGCCTTTAGAACCTACAAATAGTAGAAGCGGTAGGCTTCTACTATTTTACCGCGTTTACATTCAGCCGTAGTGAGCAGGGAAGTGAGCAGGGAAGTGGGCAGGACGAGTGTGTAAACGCGATACTTCTCATGCCACTGCCATTGCCGCTCGCGCTGCCCAGCGCTCCCCAAAATGGCGGTTTTTTGTACGGAAGTCAAAGGACCGGCAGCGCGAGCGGCAGTGCGTTCTGCTCCGACGCTCAGTCAGTACTCGCCGAGCGCCTGGAGGAGAAAGACGTTCGTTTAGATCATCGAAAATGCCGTCCAAATGGAGCAATGAGATTACAATAATTGACGACCGATGTGGCGCGGTGGGCGAAGGTCCGCTTGCGACGCAGGAGGTTGCGGGTTCGATTCCCGCCTCGGAACAATTGTGTGTACGATCTGCAGATATTTGTTTCGGGTGTTCTGATTGTTTTCTATATATAATAAAAAATATCTATCTATGTAATTTATTGTATTATGTATATCAGTTATCTAGTACCCATAACACAAGCTCTGCTTACCATGGGACTAGATAATGCTGTGTGAATTGTCCAGCATTTTATATTATTATTAAAATTCTTAGAACTACTGGAAACGGAATAAGTAATTTATCATCGATTTAGATATCATCCACCATCGTCTACGACGAACATTCTTTTTTTGTATTCGATATCTTTTTAAATATCGAACATAATTATGTATCGCAAAAAGAGACAGCGCGGCCGCTGTAATTATTTCGACGTCTGCCATTGCCGAAACTTGAAAGCGAAGTGAGTGGTAGGGCAGTATGTAAACACACACTGCTCTCGATCCTGCTGCAGCAGTATTTAGGGAATTATTGCCGGCAGTGCGAGGGGCAGCGGCAGGGGCTGAATGTAAATGAGGTATTTGTAGGCGACAAAAAGGACAATACATAACTCGCTCACGACAATCATGACAGAGAAGGTGTCCGCACGGTCGGAGAACTAATGAGGGGGGATTTTGCATTGCATATGGTACACTGCATTTCAATCACATTAGGCTCTGGGCTTGCAGGGATGTTTATTTCTTCTACTCTTCCCGGAACATGTTGTCGAATATTCACTACAGGAAGATCAGGATCCTCCTGATCTTCGACAACTGGCTCCAAAGCGTCGTCGCCGAGGACTACTTCCTCGCCGTCATCAACGAGGACTACTTCCTCGGCCACTTCGGGAACATCGTCATGATCGTCAATGACAATGGCAACGTTCAATCGGCGACTAGCTGCGACCAAAAACTCTCTCAGGGTGATAGTCCCCCTTTCGAGAGCCCTTTCGTTGTTTTGCAGAGTACTAGCCCTCACATACGACCGCACCCTGGACCTGACAGGCGGGCGGGCGCCGACGCGCACTGCAGTCAGGCGCGACGCGCTGACGACGAACTTCTCTGCGATCACATCTGCAAGTTCATTTAATTTTATGAATACCTAAGTTTAGTTGAGTAAGATGTATAGATAGACTTAAGTGGTTTGCCATGTTTTAATAATTAATATAAATCACCAAGCATATACCACTAGCTGCGCCCCGCGGTTTCACACGCGTGGTGATTGATATTTTGGATAATATACAATATATCTCACCCCTTTTCATCCCCCTGTTAATAAAAAGTATCCTATCCTTTATCTCAGTATCTGTAAAGTAAAGACAACTGGTGTCGTGTGGATGAACTACCACTGGCGTAAACGGCCATGTTATGTATCGTTACTCGTGATCAAAATAAAGTAACATTTATTTCACCAATCTATTTAAAATTTCATCCAAATCCAGTCATCAGTTTTTCATTTCCCATACAAACTTTCACCCCCCTTTTCACCCCTTTAGAGGGTGGTTTCCGGGATAAAAATATAGTATCCTATGTTAGACTCCTAGTTCTAAGCTACCTCTCCACCAATTTTCAGCTAAATCGGTTCAGCCGTTCTTGAGTTATAATTAGTGTAACTAATACGACTTTCTTTTATATACAGGGTTATTGGTTATTCGACGTATTCCCGCTAGGAGATGATAGGGGTTTTAGTTTTTAAGACATTTTAGAGGAAAAAAATCTCAATGAATAATGAAATAATATCGTTTTTTATCTCGCATTTTTAATTTTTGAGCGATAATTGTTGTTTCAATATTAATAAATAACCAGCGTTTTTATAAAACAGAAGAAAAAAATAGATTTAAATAGACAGTTTTTTTAAATAGATTCATGATGTTGCACTTTTGACTTATTTTGAAAAAAGCTAAAAATCATGATAGCTTAAAAATGCTTCACTTTTGCATGATGCACATGGGGGTGAAAATTTTCGCAAATAGTCACCCCTATCACCTCCTAACGTGAATACGTCGAATTACCAATAACCCTGTATATAGATTTATCGAGGACTTAAAATAGGACGTACCTACCTACGTACCTAACCTAGTTACACACTCTGTCTTTTGTTGTTTTTCTTACGTAGTTACGTAAAACGTTCTTGTATTACCTACTCTTATAACTTATTTAGGAACTAGGTACTTCGTTCTTCTTTTCCGAGGTAGATGGAAGGTTCCCTACCTATAAAACGCCAAACATGTGGTGCAGGTCCAAGAGAGCGCCGCAAGGAGGAGTGAAAAGCTTCTGCCACGTTTGTAGTCTGGTGAGGACTACCATGAACACTGAATGAGTTGGGGGTAACCTAGAAATAAGAAATTAAATTTGATAAGTTCACAAAATTAGATATCTACATTAAATAATCAGATTTAATTTTAATTGATTGTATTCCTTTTGGTATTTTATTTATGTCACCGTCAGATAGTAAGACCAGTAAAATTTTAAGGAAAATTATAAAGGGACAAGAATTTTTATAATTTTACGGGGCTTACTATCCTACCGTGACATTTATACCAACCTATTGTTCAGTTGAGCTACATTGTTCGCAACAGTCTGCAGTTAGCTTAGTTTCTTGAAATTATAAATCCTACTACTTGATTTACAATTTTATTGAGGTAGGTACAAGTTCTAATTAGTTTCTTTTAGTTGTTTGTTATTTTTTTTGTTAATAAAGATTTAATTTTATATTAACTTAGATTCTAGTTTTGAAATATTTCTACTGTATTATAAATTATAATATATTAGGATTTAGGATTTCTCAACAATACAATACAATTACTCTTTATTGCGCATCAAATAAAACACAGATACACAACACAGCAAAAGAAAAAACAAATATAAAACATTTTTATTTATTTTATAGTTTTTGCACGATAAACTACATACAAAACTTATTCTAGAAAATTAATACAAAGGCGAACTTAACCCTAAAAAGAGTTCTCTTCCAGCAAACCTTATTGGGAGAGAAAAACAAAGTGAAGAGAGAAGTGGGTATATGTGCATAAATAAAATTAGAAATAGACAGAAAATAAAATTTTAACTTATTGAATATACTACTAAATACTTTAATAGAATACTAAACCAAAAATATTATTTAACCTAAATTATATTCTTACATATAATACATATACTTATTAGATATATTAAATACATCAAATACAACAGAATCATGAAGATAGATAATGCTCTTTGACTTTACGCCTTACGCAAATATGTTGTACAATGGGCGGCCTTATCGCTATGAGTGATCTCTGCCAGGCAACCTTTGGATGGACATGAAGTGCTAGAAGAAGTATAGACGGTGGCGTGTTATACAGAATAATATTTAATTGGGACATACATAATTTACCTACTGATAGCTAGATAAGCATAAATACACAACAAAAATATAAATAAAAATACACATATAAATATATAATAAAACCTACAACCTACCTCAACCTACTTATCAATGCAGCTTTCTGTAATTCTACTTAATTTGTGCATGTTTACCCGGATCATCCAGTGCGACACGTAGTAATTGTTGAAGTCGGTGCTATAGGGAAGGCCTTCGGCCTCCGCAATGTGTGGGACCTCGGCCAAAGCCAAGGGAACCCTGGCCGCTGGCAACAGCGCCAGCGCACCGTACAGCTGGACCAGCCGCCAGCCCGGGGAGTTGCGGCCCACTTGCAGGCCCAACGAGCGCGCGCGCCGCAGCAGAGCCTGCACATAATGAAATAGGCAGCCTTGAACATGCACCCCAGTTACCGATTCGAGCGCTGCCTGAAGTGCAGGCTCGAAATCAGTTATGATGTTTTCTGGGTGTGGATGACCCGCCGCTTGCCAAATACGACTGAAAACTGCTTCATACAGGACACGCCTCCTATTTTGCATCAATGCTATAACAAGGTGGAAATTATAGCCTTCGACGACACAATGAATTGTCAGCACCTGTTTTGCGGGTATACCTGCTGGTACTGTCAAGAATGTGCCATCTACAACCATGGTATGGCACGATTGCAGACAGTTTGAATAGCCTGGCATACAAAAAATAAGCATGGGCACCGCTCGCGGAGACCGTAGCCAACAGCATATCGCTATGAAGCGAATGCTCCGCGAGTGCTGCCCCCAAACCCTCCAAGCTCGCTGGAACAGGCGGCTGAGCGGCTCTACGCCTCTTGCGCATTGTTGAGCTAACCGTCTCGAACAGCAGATGGGGCGCCGCATCTGGGTACCTGCAAACAACATTAACACTTTGACTGCGGTTTTTTTCGACGACAGCGATCTTTTTTTTTACCTAAAAAATTCGTGCTGCCGCTCTACACAGCGGTTGCGTTGCGCCGCACATGCGTGTCGTTCGAAGAATATTACAGCTCTGCTGAGTCACAAAGATCTGTATTTTCTCAGCCGCTGCGCTAGTGTGAATTTTCGCAGATTAGTCACTTGTAGAAAACTCATACCGTGCGTTTTCAGCACTCAAAGTGTTAAGCACTACATTACTTAGGTAGTTTAACCTTAAACCTGTCGTGTCCGTGATGGTAGCGCACCTACACATAATCGAATTCACGTTTATTGTTATGCCTAACATATAAAACATCATTCTTTATTATATTTTTATAAGTACATATAAATATAGATACTCGTATCTGGCTGCCTCTTCTTCGTATATTGCATTCAATCCAGTATTTTCCCTTCTAGCTCTCCTTTTGAGAGCTTGGAACATGGCATTCCTGTATATTATAAACATTCATTTATATTACTAACAGATCAGTTTAATCATTATTTTCTACAGCAAAGCATAAAAAAACTCACCGATTTGGAATCCACGGTGTTGGATCATGGTCATGCTCGCCAGTTACAGGTCCAGCTTGTCCGTTCCTGATAAGAAAGCGAGCAGGGCATCTGTCACTGTGGCAGCGCACAGACGTGGTGCCACCTCTAGTAATACGTGTAGCCACATAAAAGTGGCCACTACGTGAGAACCACCTGCTCCCCTCACAATAAGGTTCAATTTCAACAGGCTCCATCTGAGACTGAAAAACAATTGAATAATTAATTAACATGAGGCTGTAATCCTATTTTGTATCAGTATACAAATGATTTTATGAGTCATCAAGTAGATAGGTCTACCCACAACACAAGATTCATTGGAAAGTCTCTCAAAGCTATTGGATATAGTTATATTGTTACCGACCTTAGGAACCGTGTCCCCAGGATCCGGCGGCTCCTCAAAGTCCATCAGGAAAAAGTAAAAAAAACTTACCAGATGATATATTATTTACACTACTTTACATACAATAACTAAGAAAATAAATAGCAAAAACTAAATCTTATCAATATTTGCTAGAAAAATTAAATTTTAAATTTTGGTGGGAAAAAACGCGACCCAAAAAAAGGCGGGAAGCATCAAACAGGGCTGTTTGATGCTTCCCGCCTTTTTTCAAAGTAGTTACTTACTGCCATGCCCAACGTTGATTGGTACTCAACTTGGTAGGTATGGAAGCTGCCTCCCTTAACTATTATACTCTTTACTGAAGTTATTATAGTTCGATCCCGAAAGGATCAACCGATTCTGTGGGACCTACTACTTAGTGTGGGTCTTTCGTGCAGTGTGATGCCTGCTCGGTAACAGTCTAACAGACGTTTCACTCACACTGCTCGGCGCTCGCTCAGTCTCGAATTATAAACATTCGCAAATCGTGGCTAAAGGCCACTGTCCGCTGTAGCTATGGGTTCTAAACCGCTCACGCTAACGCGTTACTGGCGTTTGTTGTGTACGCCATCGACACAATGGATGAAGTGAGCATCATCCAAATCTACGGAGGAGGACGTCAGCTGTGGAAAGGCTCTCCTGTTCCAAACGCTTGGAAAGATCGACCGGATGCCGTCACGCCGAAGAGACGGAGGTGAGAAGAGTCTCCAGGATATCATCACCATCCTGAAGGAGATGGATCCCGACGTGCCCGACTTCGTCGCGAAGGAGCTGCGTAAGCTGCCCCCCGTGACGTTCGACCATGTCGATATGACTAGGCTGCTGAAAGCCGACACGTCGTGTTGAATTTGGAGGTCTCGCAGAACACCATCAGCGAGCTGCATTCTGAAGTAGCGTTATTACGGAGCGCTGCTTCAGTGGACAAATCGCCCGAGATCTCCAAAGTCAACACTCGCCGATACCGAGGAGATCAAAGGAAGGTGTCAGATAGCGTCGTGTCAGCGTTTTCGACTAGTGCGGGTGATACCGATGCCGATTGCCGTCAGCTCGCCGTGCCCTCCCCGCCCGCGACCCGCCGCCTCTTCGCGCGTGAGCCCGACACATGCGCGCAGAGAAGGGAGAAAATGAGGCAGCGTTGCGAATCTGTTCGCGCCCCTGCACCCGTTCCGGCTTATCTTGTGAGAGAAAACCGCGTGATGCTGTAGGGAGAAGGAAGCCCAGCAGCCGAAACCAGCGTGGCGTTTAAAAAAAGACTTATTTTAATTAACCCTAATTTAATATAAAAAATTACAATGTAGAGACTCGTTCGAAGTGTGAATCGAGAATGCTAAGTTCCTTATAATCTAGGTAAAAGAAGACATCGCGATTGACGTCATTTACACGAGCCGTTGACTCAGCAGAATGCTCCAAGTCCATTTATATTGAGGTCGGTGCTAGTGCAGCAGTTTCCATACATCAGCCTTGCGTAACACCTCCCCCGAAGAACAGCGACTATTGAAGCTTGTCGTTTGAAGCTTGTAGCTTGTTAAATTGAGCTGGGGTTGATTGGGATCAACCCTTCTGGTGACAGGGACGGTGTAGACTCCTTGTAGTTCAGCTTGGCTATCTCCAGAAACTTCGTGTGAGTTGATTGTCTTCACTCGGTAGCGCCGGTAGAGTAGAGCTGCGAGTGCGCATGCACCGAATAGAGTGATGACGTACATGGGTATTGTAGTATGATATAGACTGCGACCGGTGTCCCGTGTTCAAGATCCAATGGCGATTGATGTAGAACTTTCTGATTTGTTTTGTGAAGATAATTCAAATTTATTGAGTTTAATTTGAATGCTGGAGCTGAAGATGATGTCCTGAAGTCGAAGTTTTCAGGCACGTCCATGATTTTCAGTGCTTGTCCCTTCAGACGATCCTTAGTGTTGGAGATCGTGAATTCGGCGGTTTTCATGAAGCAGTTTTGTGGTAGTATAGCGAGATAACTTCCTTGAAGTATCTTGTAGAGATCTTGTCCACAGGAGAGATGTACTTTCGTAGAAGTCGGGAAGCTGATACTGTAATGTTTCTCGTAGAGTTCTTCGTATGCTGGTTTTTCTAAGGTGATAGTGGTAGGTGTGCAGTTTCGACTTCGCTGCTGGGTAGAGATGCGTAGCTTATACATGTCGTAAGTGCATGGAAACACGACGGGAAATTTATATACTATAACTATCTGATTACCTACGTAGTAAGAACCTAATCTAATTATGGATATTGAAATATTCTCTAAAATCTAAATCTAACACTTATAGAAATAAAGGACCGAATGGTGCGTAGTAGAAGCTTCTACTACGCACCAGCAGAACAGAATCCTACAGAATGTTTTAGCCTTTATTAGAGCTCTAACAAAGGCTAAAACATTCTGTAGGTTAACTAATTCCTGGGAAATCGCATCTACGTTATCTGAGAATACCTACCATAAGTACTTGTGTGAAATGTGCGTATTTTACTAATTCATAGTCCTGGGTAACCTCGGCTCGCTCTATTTTACTCATTAAACGGGTCTTATTCTGGTTATCTACAATACTGTCGAAAATTTTAGAATACGGAGAGATAAGCTAACGTGATTATTTAATTAAATTGCCAATTTATTTTCGTTATTTTCTAAACGTTTTTATGTTAGTTTTATTGTGTAGCTGAGGGCTGAAGTTATCAATTTGATTTTGAACTGAAATAATTTTATTTTGCAATGCGTTAAGGTCCACATATTGTAGAAAGGAATGGTAATGAGTAATAATTCTAGCGGGGCCAAGTTTAAAGGGTAAAATACCAGGTCCATCATCAAGGCTTTCAAGTTTTATCACCTGCATTAGAGCTGGGGCCAGCAACAGGAGGAATATCAGGAGAGTCCTGTAACAAACGGGCGCTTTTAGGGAGACGCTTTAGCCTAGATTTGGCAATGGGACCTTGCTTTTTCTTAGTGCGGGAAGCGAACGGATTTTTCACGAAAATCTGATGTTCAGGAGAGTATTCAGCCTCTGGTTCCCGTTCCTTATTTCGTTGGTCAGTCAGATCGTGACGCATAGTATTACACATGTCATGAATCGCGTTATTGGATTTAGTCATCTTGTCCTTGTGGCTAGTCATGTAACAAATGCGCCGTAAGGTCTACGTCAAAAGGATCTCGAGGATCGTAATGTCCTGTAACTACTTCTATCGGTTTACACTTAGTAAAACTATGAATACTACTATTATAGGCCAAAAAGGCGTAGGGCATTAAATTAATTACGGATTCGGATTTTTGTCCCAATTTTAAGATACGAAGATGTTCTAATATCGTAGAGTGAAATATTTCAACAATCCCATTTTCTTTAGGCGTATGGGGAGTTATCTGTAAATAATAAATAAATAATGCTGGACAATTCTCACAGCATTATCTAGCCCCATGGTAAGCAGAGCTTGTGTTATGGGTACTAGATAACTGATATACAAAATACAATACATTACATAGATAGATATTTTTTATTATAATAGAAAACGACCAGAGCACCCGGAACAAATATCTGCAGATCGTACTTGTTCCAAAGCGGGAATCGAACCCGCAACCTCCTGCGTCGCAGGCGGACCTTCGCCCACCGCGCCACATCGGTCGTCAAACTGTTACCATAATTGGAATACCATGATGATTGATGAGTACAAAAGTTTAATAAGGCCTGTACTACACTTACGGCTGTGCCATCTCGTAGTTTTTCCTCATAGTTATAATCATAACAACCCTGTTATGATTATAACTATGAGGAAAAACTACACATACATATAAATGTGAATAAAGAATGATTTACTTCCATAATATATAATTTCTGCAACTACCGAATATTTAAAAAAAACCAATGTACCTAATGTCAATGCTCTTCCTAGTATACTTACGAAATCGCTGTGTAATGTGTATGTCTCAGCCATGAACCTGAAAAATTTACCTAAAAATATTTGAACTTACTGTAAAATATATACATTATTTCTATTGCCTTAAAGTCTAAATCTCACTGGCAACTTGACACTACGGCCGCTACGAGTAGTTCGTTGCGTCACCTTATCGCCTAATTTCTCGGTACTCGTAGATTAAACTTGTATTACTCTCGCGTTCTGTATTCTGTGACATGTCACGGGTTCGATTCTCGCTACCAGATGTTCTAATAATGGCTTGAGGTAATGCCTCATTATCAGAATCATTTTCTGCTAAAATATAAGCTGGTTTTACACGATCTATAGAAACGTTTGAAATTCATTCATTAATTTAAATTTTAAATATTTATCTGTCCTATCTAATACTTTGTAAGGACCATCATAAGGTGGTTGTAAAGATTTGCGCACCGCATCATTCCTAATAAAAATATATTGACATTTCTTTAAATCTTTATGCAATAATATTTTCTTAGTTGATTTATTTACTCTAGTCACAGGTTTATAACTATTTATAATTTGTCTACGTAACCTTCAGAATCTATTTTAACATCCTGTGCTTTAATATCATAAAATTCTCCTGGTAATCTTATAGAAGTTTCATAAGTCATTTCAGCTGCACTAACGCCTGTGTCTACACGAGTTGCTGCTCGTAAGCCTAACATCACGGTTGCTAATTCGTCTACCCATGAGTTTAAGGCGTGCCATAAGGGCTGTTTTCAACGAGCGATGCCAGCCAATGCTCTACGGCACCGTTACTTTCAAACAATTATAAAGGTATTTTTACCTAGAATGGAGCTATTAAGTGCGCTGCTCTTATCAGCACTTACCAAAAAAGTTTTAAAAGCTATTTCCGGTATCAACATCAAACTACATGTCAGGTCAGATTCAATGATAGTGTTGGGCTGCTGCACGGTGACGTCACCCGTTGGAAGCAATTTGTGGCAAACCGAGTAAAACAAATATCATAAGTGATTCCCCCCGCATCCTGGCAGCATGTCAAATCAGAACAGAATCCAGCTGATTGTGCCACATGGGGATTATCAACAAAACAACTATCAGAGCACAACCTGTGGTGGGGATATCCCGACTGATTACTATCATACAAAGAAGATGAATCAAAAATCACTTATCAAAATCCTGATATTGAAACGAAGAAGGTAAGTGTACGTACATGCCACTTTACAATGCCAGGATAGAGCATTATTTATAAATGAATTGTTATCACACCATAACTCGATAACACGAGCAACGAAAGTACTTGGTTGGGTATTACGTTTCATCAAGTGTGTACGAGCCAAAGCACGTACAAGTACATCTCACTCGCACGACTATGTGCTGACATCGAGCGAAATGAATAAAGCTCGGACATTTATTATCAAATAAATTCAAGGGCAGGACTTTGAAGACGACTAAATCATAATGAAACAACATGGACATATAGGTTCGAAAAGTACGATTATATCATTGATTGAATCCTTACATTGACGATCGGGGTTTGTTAAGAGTCGGAGGACGACTGCGTAACGTAGATATCTATCAGCATTTTAGCAAAACATCCCATCATTTTATCATGTCACGGCCGACTCACAGATCTCGTCAATCTAGCATACAGTTATGACTAGGGCTCGGATAAATATGTAAATACATATTTTTTATTTTAGTCATTTGCATTAATTATTTGGTTTTCTACATAAATTATGATGGTTTGGGCTGGAAAATTAGGTTTTTAGAATCCATATTTTTCTATATTTTAGGGTTAGGTAAACTCGTCAGTCGTGCGCTATTTTTCCATCGATGCGCCGCCGTTTTTTAACCCATCGCATCAAAGCGCGGAAAATCTGTCAACACCATTAAAAGACAATATTAAAATAATTTCAACCATTGAAAAGAAAATAATGGAGGCAGAAGGCCCTGTTGCTGAAGTGGAAACGAAAATTAAGTTTGTCCTCGAAAAAAATAAAGGATTTACTACGCTACAAAAAATTTACAATATTCTCAGTGGAACACCAAACTGGAATCCAGAGGAAGCATATTCGCCTACAGAGTTGTGTAAATTGAACTTTGGGCCAGTTACTTCCACGTAAAAAGGTCATTCAGTCAATATAAAGCGTTTTTCCGACCAAACAGAAAGGAGCTTCAATTTTGAAAATTTGAAGAAACATATTGTTGTATACTGCAATTTCGAATAAGGAGGCAGAATAAATATTGATGTATAAAGAACACACAGCTCACGAGATTTGAACCCTGTCATGTCTTGCATTTATTTGCCTGTACATATCTGCCGCAGAGCCAAATCGCTACTTGCGAGTTTGTTCGAAATTTAAAGTCACGTTACCAAATGAAAAAGAAACAAAATTATATTTTATTTATGAATTGCAATTTAAAGATACAAAACATACAATTTATGTTGGAAACTTCTAAACATATTAAATAAAATGAAAAATTATAAATTACGTGTAGTTTTTATCTCCCAATCAGGCGGCAGGATTCGAACCCACATACATAGGGATAGAGGGGTACATATGTGACGCCCACTGTACTTACCTACTATTATTTAGTCTGGTACTTAAAGTTATTGTCTATTGCGCTCATTAGGCCTATGTCCAGCAGTAAATAAATAAATAATAAATAAATAATGCTGGACAATTCACACAGCATTATCTAGCCCCATGGTAAGCAGAGCTTGTGTTATGGGTACTAGACAACTGATATACATAATACAATATATTACATAGATAGATATTTTTTTTTTATTATACGTAGAAAACGACCAGAACACCCGGAACAAAATATCTGCAGATCGTACACACAATTGTTCCGAGGTGGGAATCGAACCCCCAACCTCCTGCGTCGCAGGCGGACCTTCGCCCACCGCGCCACATCGGTCGTCGTAGCAGTGTACTACTATAGGTTGATGATGATGATGACAGTTTATGTAATTTTACATATTTATGTAAGAAGCGACCATGTTTGTTAGAAAACATTAAAAAATACTTCAAAACAAAATAAATAACTATTTAGGTATAGATGCAGGATAAGCTAAGTATCTTCTTTTGAATAAAATGTGGCTTGCCGAATTTTCACAGAGGAATATTTACAAGGATATGATGTATCAAGAGACAAGTAATTTTACTCATCCTGTCCCTGGATACGTATTAATTTATTTTGCATTATAAAAGTTGTTCGATGTCCATACTGTCACTCCACAGTATAAGGCTCTAGACAGACAGACCGCTTTTCAACTGCAATCGAACCGCAAATTGCAGTTCATTTGCAGTTTGAATGCAGTTGACACGAGTGGTTGAAAGCTGATGTACATGCGGATGCCAAGGATCTATTAGATTGCCATAAAAATAAAACAAAAAGCCACTTAAATCGGCATAAATTGGCAGATTTTCGCTATTTTCACAAAGCATAATTAAAAAAAAAAAAAAATTATATATATCACACAATTTACGGAATACATATAAGTAAAAATACTAATTATCAGAATACATTATAGATATTCTGTAATGTGATAAATCAGCAAAGCAAAATATGCGCAACATGAGAACGCGTCCCAATCAATAAATTACGTATTTAATACTGGACTCGGACCGTAATTTAGTTCCTTCCTACTCATATTTTTCAACCTGTACAGGTGCCAAACGCTTTCAAATTATATTATTAGGTACCTTTCATAAACTGAGATCATGCAGCGCCACCTGTTACATTTTTGCCGCAACCGCTGCATTTATTTATCAACATTCTGTGTCAATGTGTGTCAAGAACTCAAGAAAAGCCACTCTTCAATTTATTTAGCAATCGAGCAAAGTGCTTGCAGTTTTAGGGGGTCGAAAATAGATGGCGTTACTTGGTTACTATGATGCATTAACGAATATACAGAGAAAATAGAATTATTTAATAATATGAATTAACAGGCAAGGTTTTATGGCTATGTACCTACTTTTGTTACGTTACATGTGTTGTTATAAAATTGATGTGTGACCTACCTCTGCGATACTCAAAACTTAATAATACCTACCTAGGAACAATACGATCTACATAAATCTGAATTTCTTGTGAGGTACAATTACCTTCCCACTCATTTACTCAAAAAATACTAAATAAAATACCTGTCATTGTATTAATGGGTAGGTAGGTGAAATAATCATTAATTAATCATCTAACTGCCAAACTAAGTTCGACAGGTGTGTTTCTGATTTTTTATTTATTTAATCTGTGGTTTTTGTTAGATTACAGAACGGGACAGTAACATTTTTAATCTGTATATGCATCTAACGAAGCATATGCTTCCAACCAATCACAAGCACTGGTCAAAGTTGCCAAGTCTGTGATTTCCAGGCTGAACATGACTGACACGTAACAAGAACTTTCAGCCGTGGAAAGTCTGTACATGGATCTCAGTACAGTTTGGACACACTTTCCAAGTTTGAACAAAACTGGGTCGAAAGATACAGGTTGTAAGTTAATATTACGGGTCAGTTATGAACGGCCCGGTAACCACAGCCATTTGTAAGCAAATTACCAGGTTGCGCAGTACAGCCTGCTGAATCCGTGGTCGTATTTTCCAAGTCTGTACATGCCATGGCCGGCAGTTATATGGACTCGAGAGAAACTACCTACTATGTACCTACTATACAAAAATTGACACGAACACCCTCTCCGATATTTTAGCCATTTCTAGCTTAACACAAAAAAATAACGTGAGCATAATAGGTACCTAGGAGCTGTACTCACAAAGGCGAGCGCAAGAGCAAGGTAATGCAAAATTTTAATAGTTTTTTTTTTTGACATTGCTATACTGTTACCATCTATGCTGTTACCTTGATCCATGACAATGTGCTTGATATCATATCAAGCGTTTCTGTGTAATCTGCAGGGCTTATCCAATCAGGATTTTGTTATGGTATGAAACCTTCGTGCGCAAGTCGGACTCGCACTTGGCCGGTTCTATTGTAATTTGGTCTGCAGTTGTGGTGGGTGGTGTAAGTGGTGTTGGTGTGGCAGGTAGGTAAGAAACTACCTACTTATCTACCCTATGCCTATCACTGAAGTTAAAAAGGCATGAAATTAAAAGTTACACCGGTACGCATTATATACCTACCTAAGTATATATCGGCCTAGCCTAGAAAAACAGAAGTTGTTAATATTTTCAGTGAAATCACGCAGATTTCAAACCGTTCTCATGAATCTTGTTTTACTGTGTCAGTATACAATATTTTATTTCGCGACGTACATTAACTTATACGGACGGAATTAATATATCAGCTGTGTCCTCTAAAGCTATTACTTATCTATTCAGTTTAATTTTAATCCAATACTTTTTAATTTTAATTCAAAACTGTGGCCGGTGTGGGCTAAGACAACTTTAACACTTTCATTGCAACGCCCACGTAAATATCCTGCGGGTTGCACCACAGGCCCCTGCGGTGCGACCCGCAGGATACGTGGGCGTTACGATATTCTAAAGCTACTCGAAATATTTACTTGTACATTCTAGCATTCTGCATATTAGCCCTAACAGTGTCCGTTTCACCGAAAAAGTCGAAGAAAAAACAAAAATCGAGCCATGGCCACCATAAGATCCGAGAAGATAACGAGAAGTCCGCAGAAGGCTATAATAGCCCCGTAGAGGTACTGCGCGCGCCGCATTCATTTAAAACAGAGCAGTTGGACCTGAGGGGAAAGCTGAGGAAGTCTTTTGCAATGGTATGTAAAAGCCTGTAACCTCACCTATATTCTGATTTATTTATACATTTTAATAACAAAAATATAGCGATTCTGTGGGTCAAAGACGTAATCACAAACCATAACTAGGTACGTTTCTATCACAGACTTAGTTTCTGTGTTAACTAAAGTGAGGTAACATGTTTTCTAGAGGTGAGAGCGAGCTTCACTTGAAGAATAACACATACCAAAACGTATACATATTAAGTCCCATATACCCCATTATGGCCCATTGATCTATAGTCTAAGCAATATTTACCATAAAACATGGTCAGACCGACTTTGCTATGGAATAAGACGTTTTCATACTAACTCTAGGATTGGTTATCTACCACGGGGGTTAAAATTTTCATTAGTACTTGCCCCAGTGTATAATACCATAGAAAATCTTATTATTTTCCAGGAAGTGTTACTATCAGAGGGAACATCTAGTTCTAGGAGTTGTTCACCCTTGGCCGCTATGATGCCACTCGCAAAACTGGCCATGGGTGCAACAGGGAAGGCTGAAAAGGAACTCCTTAACGCTATCGGATCCTATACAAATTCCAAGGTTTTAGAATATTTACGTACCTATACCTACTTATAATTTGATAACGTTCGAAGAGAGGTCATCCCCAGAATAAATAGGACCTCTTTAATTCAGCCCGTGGATGTAGAATTGTGCATAAAAGAGATGATTATGGCTTGAGCAACGGTAGCTATACCAATACCTAGCTATTAGATTCTTAAATAACATTTCCTCACATATTTAGATTATAAACTATACAAATTTAAATAATGTTTAATACCATTCAGCTAATAACTGACGTGCGTGGCATTATAAGGACTATGAAATCCATACGTGGAATAAAACTAACTTTAGCGAGTAAAATATTTATCACTCAAAATGGGACCCTGAACAAAAACTTTGTCCGAGAAACACAGAAGACCTTCCGATCGTCAGCAGAGCAACTAAACTTTGATGATAGAGTGAAAGCGCAATATATCATCAACGATTATGTAAGAATTATTATAAATATTTTAAAACGAGCTACGAATTGCGTAGACTAGATACAAATGGCGTAGCACAGCTACGAATCTGGTAGAGTAACTGAAAACTGCGTAGAAGAGCTACGAATAGCGTAGCACAGCTACAAATCTCGTAGAGTAACTGAGAATTGCGTAGACTAGATACAAATGGCGTAGCACAGCTACGAATCTGGTAGAGTAACTGATAACTGCGTAGAAGAGCTACGAATAGCGTAGCACAGCTACAAATCTCGTAGAGTAACTGAGAATTGCGTAGACTAGATACAAATGGCGTAGCACAGCTACGATTCTGGTAGAGTAACTGAAAACTGCGTAGAAGAGCTACGAATAGCGTAGCACAGCTACAAATCTCGTAGAGTAACTGAGAATTGCGTAGACTAGATACAAATCGTGGAGCACAGCTACGAATCTGGTAGAGTAACTGATAACTGCGTAGAAGAGCTACAAATAGCGTAGCACAGCTACAAATCTCGTAGAGTAACTGAGAATTGCGTAGACTAGATACAAATGGCGTAGCACAGCTACGATTCTGGTAGAGTAACTGAAAACTGCGTAGACGAGCTACGAATAGTGTATCATAGCTACAAATCTCCTAGTGTAACTGAAAACTGCGTAGACCAGATACAAATGGCGTAGCATAGCTACGAATTGCGTAGAGTAACTAAGAACTGCGTAGACGAGCTACGAATAGCGTAGCACAGCACGGCTACACATTTCATAGAGTAACTAAGAACGGGGTACAGGATTCGTGTAGCACAGCAGCTACTAATTGCATTGATTAAGTAAGAACGTCGTAGTCCGAAAATGAAAGTAATTTTGTAAATTTTCAGATTAAAAATGAAACAGATGGTTTAACATCAAATCCGTATGAGCTTCAAGTAAGCCCCGATCAAAAGATGGTGATTCTAAATATCGTCACGTTGTTGGTAAATAAGTTTTATTATTTCCTTCATATTGCTAACTACAAACTGTTGCTAACAATTTAACGGTAGGTAGTTCAACTAAGTAACTATTTTAAATGAAAATATTAGTTCTGGAATATTTTGGTACAATTAGCTTAACTGGTTGAACTTATAGTTGAACTTTGTGGAACAGGTCTTCTAATTTGCCTTTTAATTATAGTTTTCTTTGTTTATAAACTTATTTAAAGTTCGTATAAATTTCTTTTTTTCTTGTAATAGGGAAATTGGCGGAAAAGATTCACAAAGGTAGAAGCAGGAGAATTTCACGCGCCAAACGGTGTTATAACGGTTCCGATGATGTCTCGACTTTCTACTTACAACTATTACAAAAGTGATGTTCTTCAGGCTGAGGTACTTAAAATAATCTAGATTTCAGTAAGGATGTAAGCTGGTTAACTACAATCCATATTTGCGTTCGCGTGTGTGATATATCAAAGAATCTTCATAATTTAGTATCTCAGATTATATAAAATAATTTTACACTACTTAACACTGGCAGAAAAGTGTCCAACCAGACATATATTGCATTAACAAAAATTGTTATCATTATTCAACCTGCTCGTAGATACTTATGAAAATGATATGGATAATAATGATACTCTTTGATATAGGGTTATACCACTACCACCCCTAGGGCTGTAGATTAACTTTTTCTTTTCTTTATTATTACAGCTCATACAAGTACCATATGACAGCAACAGCGCCTCCTTTCTGATAATCCTTCCCTACTCAAAGACAGGATTAAGTGTTTTGCTCAAAGAACTTAAATTAGCACCGGATCTTCTAAACGATGCTATTTCAACAATGCGGCATACAGCATTAACTTTGACGATGCCTAAATTTAAGTTATATGATAAGCTAGATCTCAAGCCTGTATACAAATTGGTAAGCTTTATTTTGCTTTGTACCTTTCGAAAAATGTATATTGCTCTATAGTATAGTCCTAGTAAATTAATAGAATAATTGCCTTTTAAATTGAGGAAGTTTTGCTCTCATGAAATTTTGCTTTGAGAACCGCCGATCCATAATATTTTCAGTTTAATATTATAGCATTTTCAGAATAATTGTAAATAACATTAATTGTTATTATTTCCTTTATTTGCTATTATATGTTTTTCGAAGTAGGTACAAATCTATCTCAATACCATTGAATAAAAACATGCGGTGTAGTCTTTGGGGACTGCCGATAAAGGTAAAAACTAAGTAATTTTATATTTTATTTATACTAAGAAGCGTGCGGTGACGACACGAGTTTAACGCTTTTTGTTCACCCAACAAGTACACATATAATAATACACAGCTAGGAAAACGTTCGGTGACGATCACGCGAGTTTCATGTTTTTTTTATTCACCCAAACAGTGCTCAACGCGCCTAAAAAAGTTTTCACTTCAATAAGAAGGCACCTTGAAGCAATCCCATAGCAATTTAGTGTTTTTTTATCAGCCTTGGATTGTCCTTTGTTTTTATTCTTTGATACCTAATATACACTACTCAACAAAGTCTAGGGAACAAGGATATTTTAGTGTATACTTTTAATTCAACATTTTTTTGTCCCAGATGTTATACATCAAAAGAAGCGAAATTTATTTTTGATTTCAGTTATGCAATTAAATAAAAAGCGTTCATGTAAAAAATTAAGGTTTAATAAAAAAAACTGAAATAGTGCCTAAACCAAAAAAAAAAAAAAATCTTCAAATTACAAAAACATATGACGCTTACGTGGAAATTAAATGAAAAAACATTATTTGCAGCTGTTTAATAATCCGTTGGACCTCCCAGGGCATTAGCCACGGCTCTACATCGGCGTGGCATGCTGAGTATCAAGTTATCAATTGTCGCCTGTGGAATAAGGCTCCATATTCTGGAGAGATGCGAAAAAAGTTCTTCTCCCGTGTTCAAATTTTGAGGAAAATCACTGAAAGCTCTTCTTCCGAGTAAATCCCATGCATGCTCAATTGGATTGAGATCGGCGGACTGAGCAGGCCACTCTAATACCGTGATATTGTGCTCGCTGAACACATTCATCACCTGTCTTGCGGTGTGTGGGCGTGCATTATCCTGCATGAACACGAAATCTTGGCCAAACTGCTGGTGGTGGGGGATGACCATAGGATGCACTACCTGTTCAATGTATTGCTCTGCGTTCAAATTGCCTCGTATGCGAACGAGATCAGTTCTCCCACCCAGGCGAATTCCAGCCCACACCATGATCGTTCCGCCTTGATAAGGATGAACTTCCTGAGGATTTCGGAGTCTACTTTGGCGACCAGGAACACGCCAAACACGCACTCTCCTTGAATCAGGATGAAATCCGAAGCGAGACTCATCGGAAAAGAGAACACGTGCCCACTGATTGTCGGTCCATCACAAATGTGCATTAGCCCACAATAAACGACGCCCTCGATTTCCACGTCGCCAAGCTGGAACTCTTAATGGTCTGCGAGCGCGGAGATTGACTTCATGTAATCTTCTCCTGGCAGTTTGGTCACTGATAACCACTTGGTGCTGGGACTGGAGTCTTCCTACCAACTGGCGAGCTGTAATCTGGGGCTGCCTTCTTGCAGCATTTTGCAGAAATCGATCTTGTCTCTGGGTAGTGACCCTGTATCTTCCTCGGTGACGTTCGGCTACATCTCCTGTAGCCCTGTAGCGTGCCCATAATCGGCAAATTACGCTTGGATGTGTGTGAACAGCGGCCGCGATATCGCGTTGACTGCGTCTAGCTTCCAACATACCCACAGCCCTAAGCATCTCTTCCCGCGTTAAATGACGACGTGACATAACGCTTAGAGTTTCAAAAATATCGAAAAAGTTAGCAGTAATGGTTTTTCACAAGAAAAAAATCGATACATGACAAAAATCACAACAACTTTATGCTAGCAGACCCCTTACTCTGCGACCAAGTTCGGTTTTTCCTTCTTATTTTGAAAAGCTTTCGCACTTTTGTTTTAATTTTTTTTTAATTTCGAACAAATGATTTATTCCTCTTCCAGCCTTAATTTATAAATTTTAGTGACCAGTACTTTTTTACGAGTTTTCACAAAAAAGTTGAAGTATTATTGCTTGTTCCCTAGACTTTGTTGAGTAGTGTATTTTATTTATTCGATACGACCAAGTGTATTCATAAATCTATACTAATATTATAAAGAGGAAAGGTTTGATTTTTTGTTTGTTTGTAATGAATAGGCTCCGAAACTACTGGACCGATTTGAAAAATTCTTTCACCGTTGGGAAGCTACACTATCCCCGGTGAACATAGACTATATTATATTTAAAAAAAGTTAGGGATTCTTACCAAAACCGTGCGAAGCCGGGAAGGTCCGCTAGTTGATAATAAAATATCGATAATAATAGTATTCATGAGATTGAAATTTGAAAGCGATGATTGTGTTTCCTATTGATGTGACATTTTATCTTAAACCAGGTGGGTATGAATAAGGTATTAGAGGATAAAACCGGCTTAACGAAAATCATCGACGATCAAGAGCTTCCTATCAGCACAGCTTGGCAACTCACTTATATTGATGTCAGTGAGGGAGCTGACGAGAGTGGAGCTACAGGTGGGTACAATGTCCTTTTTCTCATCAGCACACATCATCTCATAATAATTTGGCTTATTTAAAAAAAATCTATTATATAAACTTACTTACAATTAATTAGTGACTATTTTCCGACCAGGTGGGATGACGACCTGCGAAAGACTGCAGGTAGATGCTGGATGCGGCAAGCTGAAGACAGGGTGCTATGGCGCGCATTGGGGGAGGCCTATGTCCAGCATTGGACTGCTATAGGCTGATGATGATGATGATGATGATCATATAAACTTACTACAGTTGTTATTTTAAGGGCAATAAAGTGTTAATTCATTCATTCTTACTTAAAATTTCTAAATAATGACAATTGGTTTAAAACTTAGTTTTAAAAAAAGAATCATCGAAATCGGTTCACCCAGTCGAAAGTTCTAAGTTACCAAAAAAAAATACAGTGCAATTGAGAACCTCCTCCTTGGTCTTGTTGACCATCCAAAACTAAGGATAATATCAATTTATCTCGTCATTATCCAAAACTAAGGATAATATCAATTTATATCGTCATTATCCAAAACTAAGTATAATATCAATATATCAATGTTTGTATACACCCAAAACCGTAAAAAGTATACATTTGAAAAATACAAGCTTCTTAACATCGTACCAATTTTTTTTTATTAGGCTTATGTACATTACGGTCCAGAATGATTCCACCATTCACATCTTCCTTTTTTGAAGTCGGTTAAAATACCACCAAGCCCAGCATTTACTGGAGGGTGACTTGTTTTATTTACATATAGGTCCCTACTTTATTCACTCATATAGATTAGTATGCATTTGAATATACGACTATGTATATAGATTATTGTGAATTATAGATTTATTACCTACTAAATATTTACAATCCAAATAAACATAAAATACTACTTCACCCGGAACAAATATCCGCAAAAATCAGCCACTTATATCAATGACTACCTTCTGCCTGCGGCTTCGCACGCTTTTTCGGTAAAAAGTAGGCGATAATATGTTATTCCAGTTTACAGTACATCCATGTAAACTTCTGTAGCTGGGGTCGCTTGGTTGTTTTAGCGTAAATAGGTAACAAAAATTGAAGTAACCTATTTACGCTTAAACTACCAAACGAACAACAATTGAAGTATTGGAGTTTTTAAATTGTGTTAAGTGTTTGACCACCATCTAACTTAAATAAGTGTTAGGTAGGAAGGTAATAGGGAATTAACCTCATTGGGTAACAGACTTCTAAACTTATCATATCCATCCAAACGTTAATTCACATTATGTATATTATGTGTCATGATTTAAGGTGCGGAAAAGGATCCAGTTCACATGGTCAAAACAAAAACAAAGTTCACTGCCAATCATCCGTTCTTATTCTACGTAACAAGTGGGGGTGAACAGATATTTGCGGGAATTTTCTCTGGAAACACACAAAATTTGGAACCAAGTTACCTACTTTAAGACCGGTATGTCTTATCTCATGGTAGCTAAGTTAATAACTAAGCCAGGTTAGTACGTTTAAAAGGAGCAATCCCTCACTACGTCATTGTTAAAAGCAACAATCACAAACAACTGAGATAGAAATATTTACGAAACATGCGTCGAATAAGGATACAACAGCAACAACACCTACCGACTATTTCCTTGAACACTTAGACATCTACTGGCGCTGGTTTGTGCTTTATTTCCCGATTGGTGTATGGACGAATGGTACGACACAAGGGGGACCGAATCCGTTGGACCTTGGTCTCTCCCATTAAGCGCCTTATTGGTTCTTATTAGGGAGGTACCATCATCCATTGGGCATGCGGGTTGGGGATCGCAGGGCACAGGTTTTCTCTCGATTTGCTGCTCGTCGAAGCCAAGGAATTTAGCTGAGCATGTATAGGCTGCCTATATCACTATATGTCGGGAGAGGTGAAGAGGTGAGAGGGAAAATTCGGACAGGAAAGCGGGGAGGGCTTTGATGGTACCCATACGGCTACGGGGATAATAGGAGGTATTAGGTGCTAGCGCAGTTCGGAGCTTTTTCTGAACCACAATTTAATTATCATAATAAGGTTATAAGAAAATTGAATTGTGGTTCAGCGGGAGTACAATATGTTATGCTTTGACCAAGACTACACTTTCATATTAATCTTGAAAAATCTCTTTGCGCATGGGCATATAATCTGGAATTTCATTTTGATTTCAGAAAAAAGACAAGTTCTACATAGCTGAAATGGCGATATTCATCATAGATTACGTAGAGATATGAATAATTTGTTTGGCAAGAACAATTTGTATAATAAATCCAAACTCAAAACTATAGAGTTTTTCAGTTGTTGCGTTTTGTTTTTTATCAATAAACACTAACTTACTAAGTAACCGAACTTGAAACAAGGCACTTTATCTTTAATGATATTACCTACAACTTTAACTATCTCTTTTTATACGAAGAGCCAAATTGTAAAATGAGTTTCCTTGGAACTCAGAGGCGTGAAAGTACAAAACAAAAAATACATTTGCAGTAACAAGCAATCATCAATAATTTATGTGCAACTAGCTTCTACCCGCGGTTTCGCACGCGTTTTTCAATACAGTAATCCTAAATGTTAATCCAGGCACAGATTAGGTAATGTGACCTAGGTCTAAAATTGACACTAATTAAACATTTCATCACAAGCATCTTTTAATTTTTACACAAACCGAAAAGGATTATGATTGCCACACTCAAAGGACAGGCCACATTAGCCAAATGCTTCTAGAGCGGTGGGTAATCTACTCGTGTCACCTTGGATCCAGGAAGAAAACGCGGTCGAGTTCCACTACGAAATTATCTTCATTCAAGCAGCATCATCAGCCGACCTGAACGTCTTTGGAGGGACGCCTTGCCCAGCTGTGAAAAGAAATAATAGCTTGAGCATAAATCTTTTTTCTATAGGATACGAACCCGCGTCTTCTCTTTTTTGATTCATCTCATCTTCAGCTGATTTGTGATAAGTTATTGAAGATATCTATAGTTGTATTCACGAATTAGTTTCTCCATGCAAAGCTTCAATAATTTGGACAACCTATAGCAACCAAAGTTTAAAAAAAAATAAAGCGACAAGTATGTAGGTACCTAAATTATTGTATAATTCGATATTCATTTTATTATTTCCTCATACTTTTTTAATAAAGTAGTGCAGTGTTTGAATTGGTCCATTAAATTCCAGGAAATATCACTTGATCATGACAAAGCTGATTATATTGATACCTAACCTACCAATACGCACACAAGAGGATAAATAAGACGAACTTTGAACCGCAAACTCACGCAAAATGTGTGCAAATAGTTAAAAGTACCAGCCATCTCAATATCGGATAAGGCCATTATAGTGTGAATTCCTCTAACAACCGGATCTATATTTATAGATGTGCCTTGAAATAATAAAATGGTACAAAGTCCACAAGTTCACCCAAAGAAACGTTCGAGGCTGTCCGAATTGCGAAATCGAAATGAGAATGGAAACGGAACTTTGCGATCATCCATGCATTTGTTTTTGTATATATAACTCTTTTATATATTTTTTTTCTAATGTAGCTACTCGTATAATTGAAGGAATTCTTTCTATTTTTTGTTATCTCTGGTGTATCCTTTGTCGGTGATCAAATAAATTATTTACCTATTTATTTAATGAAGAAGTTTTGAACCGAACCCGAATCGAATACGCAGAAAAATTACTCAACATTTTCTAGGATAATAGATGTGGTTTTGTATTTCCCAGTTCCTTGCAATGGAACTAAAGGGGATCTTTCTATGAAACATGGAATCATACGGGTTTAATTGAAATGATTCCATTGATGCGGCTTTTCGTAAGTATAACTGTTTGTTTCTTCAATTTTAACTCACCTTTTCTGAACGCCTACCAGGAAAAAAAGATTTCGAAACGTTGGTAATTGCTATAGAATAAGTTATTTGCAAAACTTTCCCCAAAGTTGTTCATCTTCGCACCTTTTTGTCTTTCTTAATTTGTTAACAAGAAGTTGTTTTGCAAATGAGGTGCTTCTCACATTATTATTTTTAAATTTGCGCAATTACATTTAATACGTTCTTGTAAAGCATCGCATAGCGTTCACTGCACGTATACCTTACCCTCCTACTTAATACTCACAAGTACTCAAGTTTCTTCGTTTTATGCAAATAGCTATGCAGTAAAATTGTTATCGACAAGTGAATATCATAAATATAATATATTAGAAGCTGTTTCTTAAGTGTTACGTTTGTGCCAGTAGCCAGGTGTCTTCGTAAAAAATGTAAAATTGAGACAAAAGAGATTTAAAAAACGTTTGCCTTTTAATATCAGTATAACTTGGAAATAGGCGCCGGAAAAGGTTTTTTAAGTAGCTTTAATATTTTAAGTATAGGTAATCAATCTATGGAATCTATAGGAGTGGAGACCACGACTCGGTAAACGTATTGTAGGACGCCCTCCGACCAGGTGGGATGACGACCTGCGAAAGACTGCAGGTAGATGCTGGATGCGGCAAGCTGAAGACAGGGCGCTATGGCGCTCATTGGGGGAGGCCTATGTCCAGCAGTGGACTGCTATAGGCTGATGATGATGATGATGAATCAATCTATGCTTGTTATTGAACCAGTTCTTTTGATTTTTAAGTCACAAAACTAGTACCCGGATTTTTGTAGATATTTCCCAAAACTCATGTCGATCGAGTTTTGGAGAAGGTCGTCGTCCCTGTCGCTAATTGTGAATGTACCTATATCTGTTCAATCCGGTCCTTACCAGGATTCATTATTTATTAGGATACGTAATGGTTGCCACCGCAACAACCGCTCTGTAGGTGGTATGTGACAATCTTGAAAATTGTAGTTGGAGAGTATAAACCGATTTTTAACACGGTAATGTATTTTTTATGAATCTTATAATTTTTCTATCATTTCCATTCTATCAAGGTACCGACTTTGAACAAGGAGGAGGTTTTATGTTCGACGTTAATTATATTTAATGTATGTTCATTGCTTTCTCCGTCATTAATTATGGACCGATTTGGATGATTCTTTTGCAATCGTATAAAGATGATCTCATATCATTTTGATTCCTGAGGAATAAGTATTTATCCCGCAAAACTTAAAAAAGTTTAAAACGAAGGGATTCGAAGACGGTTTTTAGTTTTTTCAAAACAACAAATAAAAATGCTGTTGAATCCACACAGCATCATCTAGCCCCAAGCTAAGGAGAGCTTGTGTTATGATTATGAGTGATTTACATAATAAAAAAGATCACACAGGTTGATTATTTTTATTATAGATAGAAAATGACCCGAAAACCCGAAACAAATATCCGCAGATAAGTACCTACAAACATTTGTCCCAAGGCGGGAAACGAACCCGCAACCTTCTGCGTCGCAGGTGGACCTTCGGCCACCGCGCCACAGAGATCGTCAATAATATTATTATTTGTAAAGGAATTCTTTTCACGTGGTACTCAAAAGGTAGGTGACATTATCCAGTGATTTATTGATAACTAGCTGCTCCCCGCGGCTTCGCCCCCGTGCAAATCTATGTGTCAAATTGTTTAAATGATAAAAAGTCCTATGTTAGACTCCTGGTTCTAAGCTACCTCTCCACCAATTTTCAGCTAAATCGGTCCAGCCGTTCTCGAGTTATAAGTGTTGTAACAAACACGACTTTCTTTTATATATATATATATATTTATATATATATATAGATATAGATATAGATTCTGACGCAAACTAAACTCACGTAAAAAGTACTGCCATCTGGCCCACAGCGATATATTCGATAAATGCTACTAAATAAGATAAATGGTACTAAATTGGATAAATGGTTGTCCTAGACAAGTTTAATCAAATAATGATTAAATGATCGTTGAATACTGGTTGAATAGTTCTGAATTGATATTCCGGTTCTGAAATCATTCCAAGACGTGTAATGATAAGATAAGACCTTTACTTTTATGTTAATAGAAATTTGCTGAGTTTAGTGAGTTGAGATGAGTTATCTTAGTCAGGCCAATTCCGTCGAGGGGTTTTGAGATGATGGGATACAAGGGGGGGAGGGGGGGGAGGGTAAAATCGAACAATGAAATCAATGGGGTCTCATTAAATAGGGCATACTTGAGTATATTTTTGAAAATGGTTATTATTCTTTATCTAGCGTGTATGGTTTTTTAAATAATAATGACCTTGATTTTTAGGGGGGTTCCCATACAACAAATGTGATTTTTTTTGCTTGTTTTTACAGATAATGTACGGAACTTATCGGTTTTTTAACTAATAATACACGTTTGTTTTAATACCATACTGTGTTTCCGATACATCCGTCCTACTATTTACTATTCTACCGATAGTTCGTTGGATCGTGCGCTTTAAAACTCCTTACGTGTACTAACCCCTTCAGAACCACGTGAAAACGCGCGTTTAAATGTTGATTGAAGCGATAGTAATCGATTGGTTCGCGTGCCCGTAGCGTATCTATAACGCGCGTTGCGCCTATTGATAATTGAACTTTACAATTGATAACGCAACGGCCGGTGCATGCATACCAATAATTAAGTGTAAGAGCGAGTACACATTAGCCGTTTTGAAGCGCGCAATTTGGTAACGCGCGTCCATTCCATACGACATGTCTTACACTACATATACATACATCTGTAGGTACACATTCCACCAAAATTCAAGCATTTGAATGTATACTGTGGCGACTTCGTCTGTAATAAATGATAATGTATTTAATAATGTTTTTGTTATATTTGCATGCATGCACAATATAATTTAAATACCTAAATAATGCTGGACAGCTCACACAGCATTATCTAGCCCCATGGTAAGCAGATTTTGTGTTATGGGTACTAGATAACTGATATACATAATACAATACATTACATAAATAGATATTTTGTATTATATATAGTAAACAACCAGAAAAAAAAATTGGTCAAACGTTGTGTTATTAATTATCCATCTTTGTTTACAGGTGTTTTTGCAAATAAATTTTATTTATCGAACCAGATGGTTTAAAAATTTACAACGCACGCTTTAAAACGCCTTGTGTACTCGCTCTAAATCAAACAATACAAATACAAGTATTATGAAAATACATAAAAAAAACAATATTGTTTTATAAATGAATACTTTATTAGGTAATTAAATAACATGAAAAAGCTCATAAGTTGTTGTTGCGCAAAACCCGTCTGTAAGGTCTCTACTTCCACAAAGATTAGGAAGTGGATTTCTGCTTATTTATGTTAATTTAAATACATTTTGAGTATACGTAGAATGAAGCAGTTTATCTTAAAAACCAAGTATATATGTTTAATGTAGTATGAGTAGGCCTTATGGTCCTAATTAATTATTTAATTTTTGCATTGAATTTATCCTCAACCTCACCTCAACAACCTATATTAGTCCACTGCTGGACGCACCCCCATATAAGCGCCTTATTAGCTTTTATCTCAAGGGGTTATACTCATAATCCCCACGCTGGGCATGCGGGTTGGGTTCGCAGTTCGGTGGTTAATTGTTCTGCAAGAGGCTCTGCTGCCCGCCCCCGGTGGATATCCCCCTAGTCGCCTCTTACGAAATCCGAGAGAAGAGTTAGGGTCGTGCAAATTCTAAGCCGGCACCACATGGTTTCTACCGCAGGGGTAAAAAGCTGCTGAGACCACGACTCGGTATACATAGTGCAGGACGCCCTCCGGCCATGCTGGATGTGTCAAGCAAAACTACATAGCGTAGGCTTATGTCCAGCAGTGAACTAACATAGGCTGATGATGATGATGAGGTAGTAATTATTATACCTTATTTTGTAGGTCGACTTGTTTATTAGATCGATTTAATTTCACATAAGAAGCTTACGCTTGACGGTTTTCAATGAAAATCTGTCAAGATTTTATGCAAAACCTTTAATGATCAATAAAATTCGATCTAAAGTAGGCAGGCAGTAGGTATTCGCATAATATGATACATTTTAAGTAACCTTTATATCTTCTACGCATTTCGCATTGCTTGCGTAGCGGAAAATATTGTTTTTAGCAAAAAACCTAGCACCATACAACCCAAAAATACGTACCTACGTAGGTAAAGATTTTTAAATATATAACGCTTATTCCCTGTTGTTCTGTGCCGAAATTATGTGCACAAGACTACTCGGGCTGAAGTTGTCCCGGTTGCTTTATGCACTAAAAATATATAAATATATAAAATAACGGGGTATTTACCATGATTTGGAGTCTTAGCTTTCCGATATTTTGCTACAGCTTTTCAGTATGCAGGTAGTTTAATGCTTGTGATCATCGACCACACACAAGAAGTCGGCGTTATTCTTTCGTTCTCAACTAGGTTAAATTCATCAATAGTTTTAAATATAATATTATTCTTGACCCCGTAAACCAACAAACCGAGACCAACATATTCTAATTAGACCTCTGATTTTATCATTTACATGTACACAGTTGCTAAAAGAAAAGAGTTGATGTGTTACCAGGTGAAAAATTTAGTTTTAAAAAAAGAATCATCGATTGGCGTGATATTGAGTTATTCGTGCATTTGTCGCGCATATTTAATGGAAATTTAAGACTTATATGGTTTTCTCATGGATGCCATTGTCAGAACTGGACCGAATTGGAACCACATGGGAAGCAACAGCTTTCAAATAAAAAAATAATCATCAAAATCGGTTCAAAGTTCTGAGGTAACAAACAAAACCAGCCGAATTGAGAACATCCTCCTTTTTTGAAGTCGGTTAAAAACACAGCCCGTAGTCATGAAGGACCGCCTCCTTTCCGGCTCTGGTGAAAATATCAAACAATCATCATAATGATGATGATGATGATGATGAGGATTCTTTATTAATGGCAACTGCGTCTGGTTGGGCAGTTTTTTTTTCTACCAGTGTAGTCTACCAGTAATGGAAAATAATTGTAAAATCGATGAGTAATTAAATTATGAAGATTGTTTGATATTTTCACCAGAGCCTAGTTCGTTATCTAAAATTTCGGCTGAAACGGCTGCTATTTCGGCGGCGTTCAATGTTGGCTTTGAGCTCTTCCAACGTCGTCGGCTTATTAGCATAGACCAATGACTTGACGTAGCCCCAAAGAAAAAAATCTAGAGGCGTTAAATCGCACGAACGAGGTGGCCAATCGACTGGTCCATTTCTTGAGATAACACGCTCATCAAACTTGTTCTTCAATAAATCGATTGTAACGTGTGCTGTGTGGCTTGTGGCGCCGTCCTGTTGATACCACATGCTGTCGAAGTCCATATATTCCAATTCGGGCCAAAAATAATCGATAATCATGGCGCGATATCTATCACCATTCACAGTAACGTGGCGACCACTATCGTCGACGAAAAAAGATGGCCCTATGACGCCGCCGGCATGCAAACCGCACCAAACAGTTATCTTTTGTGGATGAAGTGGTTTTTCATTAAGCACATGTGGATTTTCACCCGCCCAATTTTTTTTTTCTTTTTATTATCTTTGGGGTGGCTTTCGTATCACGGTGGCCATGATAGGCCTATTGTGATCGCCACTTTTACATTTCAGTCCCGAAGCCGTGGCGTTCATAGTTCGCCAGTAACCCTTGCAGCTGCTAGGAACTGTAGGATTTTCTTCGGGGTGATGTCTTTCAGCTCGTCTAGGCTATGCAAATGCTTGCCCAGGTGGATGCTGCGTTTGTGCATCAGTGCTCCACACTCACTTAGCAGATGCAGGGGCGTTTCATCCGCCTCCTCACAAAATCTGCAGGATTGTGTGTCGCTTAGCCCTAGTTTGAACATGTGCTTGTTAAGGCGACAGTGTCCAGCCCAATACCGCATATTTTTTTTATTGACAAACCCATTGAGCCAGAAATGAGCTTCGTCACTGAAGATGATTTTGCGATGAAATTGATCATCTTGGCGCATCTTTTCCAGTGCCCAATCGGAGAACGTACGTCGCTGCGAATGGTCCATCGGCTTCAATTCTTGAGTGAGCCTGATCTTGTATGGGTGTAAAGTAAGATCCTTACGCAAAATTCGCCATAAAGTGGTCTTGGCGATGCCCAACTCTTGAGAACGCCGTGGAATTGACTGATTTGGATCAATTGCTACGGACGTTTCAACGGCAGCGATATTTTTCGACACTTCGACCAACCCGTAGTCTCACTGGCACGGCAACACCACACAACGAATATGTAGACTCAAACTTTTTCACTTAATTTGTTACTGCCTGTAGGACTAGGGCGAGAATTACGACCGAAAATCGGAGTTAACGCCCTTAAAGTAGCGGCCACAGACTCAGAATTTCTGTAGTAAATTTTTAAGATTTGCAGACGTTGTTCGTTCGTGTACTTCACCATGATGAAAAGGTTATGTCTACTGAATAATCTGACAGTGACAGTTCGATGTTAAGTGAAAAGGTGCGTTCACAAACTAAATTTAAAATTGTCAAGTCCCTATTGGAAAACCCTTTAGCAGGGCGTACCACGTGCAGGTTAGGTTGGCTTGGGAGAGATGTTGGAGTCCCCCTTACACCCCATTCATCATAATTTAATAACTTTTTCCATTACTTGACACTGGCAGAAAAGTGTCCAACCAGACACAGTTTCCATTAACAAAGAAGCAAATGCAACACAAAGAGAATACAATAACACGCAACATTGACTTGACTTCTTTTATTCAAGTCAATGTTGCATGTTATCTTTATATTTATAAATCTATTGCTGTTCGTTAGTCTCGCTGAAACTCGAGAACGCTTGGGCTGATTTAGCTGATATTGGTTTTGAAATGTTTGTCGTAGTCCAGGGAAGGTTAAAACGGTGAGAAAACATGGTAAAATTGCGCAAAAATTTCCACGCACGCGAAGCCGCGGGGCGCAGCTAGTTGATCATAAAAATATGTTAGTGCTTTCACTCACATATGACTTGACAAAGACTTGAGACAGCAGCGCGTTTTTAATCTCATCATCATCATCAACAGCCTATAGCAGTCCATTGCTGGACGTAGGCCTGAAGACAGGGCAGGGTGCTATAGCGCTCATTGGGGAGCGCCATAGCACCCTGTCTTCAGCTTGCCGCATCCAGCATCTACCTGCAGTCTTTCGCAGGTCGTCATTCCACCTGGTCGGAGGGCGTCCTACACGTCACGTTTTTAACTACGTTTTTAATCTAGGCCAAGGAAATTATTTTTGTATAGTGCCATTGATTTGAATCCAAAAAATAACACAAATTGTATTGCATGCACAAAACAAACGGTTAATAAAATAATGGTGGACAATTCAGAAATTGTAATATAATAAAGAAAAATTAATTTAATGAATATTTTTCACATATTTATTTTTATTTGACATTGTTTATTTGTAATTTTTTTTTACATTTAGGTAATATTGACATTTTAGAATTGTTTTGAATACTCATCATTTTATTGTTTTTTAATTGTCTATGTTTAAAGTGTAAGTGTATAAGTGATTTTATACTGTATTCCATTTTTTTGTCTAACCTAGTATCTATTTTTGTACCAATTGTCGCTCTAGTCTTACAATTTACTTATAAATAACATGTGCTCCTATGTAAGATTTCCGACACACTGTAAATTGTTTGAGAATAAATGAATTGAATTGAATTGTACTAAGTAATGACGCAATAAGGTGTTCTCTATCTATTTAAAAAACCTCATCAAAATCCGTGACGTAGTTTTAAAGATCTAGGCATACGAGTACATAGGGACAGACAGACAGCGGGAAGCGACTTTGTTTTATATTATTTAGTGAAGTTTCAACACAAAGTTTTAAATTCTAATCATCCTCTATATTATCTACTAGCGGACCTTCCCGGCTTCGCACGGTTTTAGTACGGATCCGTAACATTTTTGAAAATATAATATAGCCTATGTTCACCGGATATAGTGTAGCTTTCCAACGGTGAAAGAATTTTTCAAATCGGTCCAGTAGTTTCGGAGCTCATTACAAACAAAAAAATCAAACCTTTCCTCTTTATAATATTAGTATGGATAACCTTTTTCTATCTTCTTTTTCAAAGAGAATACAATAACTGCGTAAGATTCTCTATGGTTAAGTCTTTGCACTTATTGCATTACCTTTGGCACTTATTGATTTTATTTTTTGTTTAGTTGTCTAATTAAATTCTTATCATCTGAATTTACTATTTTAGAGACCGAGAACTAACTTGCGACTGTAAAAGAAAATCCTGTGCCTTAATCTTCTTTCTTATACTTCTAAGTTACTCAATGTTTTATGTTCCGTAAAATTGCCACGCGCGAATTTTTTGCACCACTCCAACACCAAAACAATAATACCGATGCCCAGACTGATGCCATATTATTGTAGAATACATTTTCTGAGCTAGCCTACCTTATCAAATCCAAGCGTCCTGATACAAATCTTTCACAACACTTGCTCGAGCTCTTGCAAATGCGAATACTGGAAGATAGATCACGAAGATCTCGATCGGACAGATTTTTCTGTGAAAAATGTCGTGATAGAGCCCTTATCGGCGTGACGTCAAAGCCTTCAGAGATATATACCGGCGTTAGCAGCGCGCGCGGTCATTACAAGTGATCGCGCTTGCGCCTCGCGTCACAAACCCTGCGCCCGCGTTTCGGACTTCGCAAATTGAGCTTTCCAGTTGTGCGTTCAGTGATTCTAGTGCGGGATAAATAACAAGGTAAGGGAACAGCAAAATTAAGTATTATTTATCTCAAATATTTTTAGGTGGTTATCGTAAGAAATTGATACATATATTCAAACAACAACAATATCTAATTACGTTTAGTTTATTAGATGGTAGGTAAAAGATGGACGGAATTACGGACGGAATCTTATAATAACAATCTACGGAAATCAAAATTATATTAGTAACGAAATAATAATAGTCTTCACTAAAAGGAGTACCTAGAACATAGTGCTGGTTACGTAGGCTACCTTGAATAGCTATTTTTATTCGTTGCCCGAAATCAAAAATAGGGTTACAATCGTCTATAAATAAGACTCAAATCATTTTCATCCACAAATAACGCTTCCCGCGTTGAAATTCCTCTCCTAGCGCCTCTCTAAAGTAAACCGTGGCAGAGAGCATTTTTTGCAAAACTAAAATACTCTTCCCGTATTTCGATTGTGTGGGATGTTTCTACCAATACACGATTTTTTTTCCACAAAGACTTTTATTTATTCATGAAAGAAAACTTAACAATAACAGAAAGCAACATTGTAACATAAATGTAACTAGTAAAAACATAATCAAAAAACTTCCACAACGCATAAGCAGGGAAAAAGGTGTAAATTCGAGTTCGTAATTGAACGAGAGGCGAATCAATTGTAGTATGAAAGCAGTCAAAACAACAAATCGTTTCGATCTTCTGCGATTTGCTCTAATGATAGCCCAATGCCATCAAATAACTTTGTAGCTTCTTTGTTTCAAAAATGTATCGTATTCTACAAAGTATTAGGAGCAAGCATCTCATAAATCGGAGACAGGTTAAGAAATTTGTACATGGAGGATGACGACAAGTTAAAATAATAAAGAATTGCGTAAATCATCATTACCTAAGCACGGCTACTAATAGGGACTTTAACCTTAACCAATATGATAGGTAAAGCCCAATACATTTCAACACCAAATTATATATTTGGGAATAATTCTCTCACGGCTTTTTTGGCGACCTAGGTGCCAACTAAAACATTTTTGACTCAATGACTCTTCCCTGAGCTATAAGTTCTCTAATCTTGAAGGGAGACCACGACTCGTAAACGTCGTGTAGGATGCCTTCCGGCCAGTTGGGAAAACGATCTGTGGAAAACTGCAGGCAGCTGCTGGATTCGTCAAGCAAGACAGCGCTATGATGCTCATAAGGGGAGGCGTATGTCCAGCTCTGCTCTAACATAGGCTGATGATGATGATGATGATGATCTTCTCTAATAAATTGAACTAGGTAGTTAGGTACTTAATAATTAGGTATTGTAAACAATAAGACACACACTAAGGCATGGGCAACTGATGGTATAGTGGGTACTTACTACAAGACAAAGGATGAGTGGCAATGATATAAACACATGAATGAAATGATGTGCTAGCATAAACTGAACGAGGCCACAATAATTTTGCAATCGTGGCTTCTGCCTCCACATTTCATTGAGTGGAACGTTAGTAAAAATAGAAACTAAATATAATTTTTAACTAAATGACTTTGAATTCTGGAATGTAAATTTTGCGGGACAAAGTAACTCTGGAACATAAAACCTTTATAGCACCTCAGAATTTTTCTCGATATAAAGTAATCATTGAAATCAAATTACAATTTGCAGAGATATTTACCATAGGTAAAAAACTCGTATAGCCAGAAGAATCACCTCCTTTTTGAATCTGGTTGAAAAAGACCTTGCATTTTATAAATCGGTTTCGAAAATTACGCTTTTCAAATATAATTCTAGGTATATACATAATTTTTTAAATCAGTGAGAGGTTTCAAGGATCAATCTCAGTTTAACTTAGTTAAATTTCGTAACTTTTTAATGAATAAAATAACAAGCTCTACATATATGCGAGTATAAAGATAGTGTAAAGTATGTCAAGTTTACGCATTTCGCTCGAAACAGGTTTTATTCGTTGCCATTGACATCTTGTTTTGAAGTCGAATAACTCAAGTTTAGTAGCCCATTTGATATATAGTATAACATTGCATTGGTTAAATTCAGTCTAAGTTGGTAGGTATTATCATACCCATTGTGTTGTTTAAATTCCTAACAAAAATTATTTTGTTTTTCGTGTTGGTTTTTGCTCTAAAACGAAAAATAAAAACTAAAATGCTAAGCGTTTCTTGGTCACTTCTTCATTTGGTTTTACTTTAGTTAGTTTAACACACGTTTAACAACAAATTGAAGAAATATAAATAAATACTTTATTTTTATTTTTTATTTCAAGAATTTGAGTTTTCCCGGAAGTGCAGATAGTTTCTTCCATTGTAGTCGAGGAATTAATATTTTTTGAGATTTTGATATTAGCAATATAACCCGATTTCGGCTTAGTACCACATGTTTTTTATTTGTTCTGTGATATATATAAGTCCATTCCTACCTAGTCTATTAATGTATATGTGATTGTGTCTAAATGACGTCTCATATTTATTGGCCACCAATGTTAAATAATAATGATATTTTATGTATCAGTGTCAATAATCAGTATTTATTTCCATTAACGTTTATACACAAGTATTTATGTATTTGTGTGTTTTTTTTGTACTTATATAATTTATATTTACATTAGCCTAGAATACGCCACCGTCTATACTTATACTACAGCTACGTGTCCATCCAAAGGTTGCCTGAAAGAAATCGCTCTTAGCGATAAGACCGCCCATTGTGCATCTGTATCTTTGTTTGTTTGTTCTTTACTGTTTTTTTTTTTCTGTGTTTGGTGTGCAATAAAGCGTATTTGTATTGTATTGTAAGATACTCCTAATGTTTTATAAGTATTATACGAGTATGTCGTAACAGCCTTTTATGCAATACGCAAATCGATTATAGACACAAGTATCGCGAAGATTACGTACTTATTAGCAGTTAAGCTGTAAAATGTGGTTAAGTATTTTGGATAAAAAGGTCAATCTAACCTTCAAAGATGTCAAAAAAGCCCTTACGTGGGGACAGAAGCTTACTATATTATTATAACTAGTAGGTAATTGAAATATTGAGATAACTGTAGATTATTGAGCTACATGTAGATTACAGATACAAAAGGGAAAAAAAACGCTAGCTGCATTGCCCCGCTATATGGAAATGCTGACGCGTTGCGACAGATACTTACCAGCTCTCGGGTTACTCGTCGCTTCGCCTATCGTCCTTATCATTTTCTCTTGATACTTAGTCGGAGGTTTTTGTTCTTACTTTAACACTTAGTAAGCATATTAAGCGTGGCTGCCTTGTTTTTTTTGACGTCACAAATTGCCTTATACCACCAGAGTTATAAAAAAAATCAAACGATAGGTTCCTTATTTGTTGATATCGGAAAAGTAGTTTTGACGCTATGTGGGAACATTAAACCGGCTACACAACACACATACATAAGGTGTCAACGTCATAACCATAACCCTTCTCCATTGATAGGTACTCGTTTAAAAATGTGCGGTATTTTTCCACTATTGTAGTACCTACCTGCCGTCTGTCTATATTACATAGGTAGGCAATAAGACTAGTCTTATTACTACCTATGTAACTACCTAAGTAAATTGGTCTTGTTGGAGACCCCAACAAGACCAATTCAAGTTCAGATGATGTTTTAGCCGATTAAAGATAGGTCTTATAAGGGCAAATTTCCATAGATGTCCCTTTAGAGCTCTTTTGCTGTTATGTGGTTCGCGTGGAACTACCCGAAACCTACGTGGATTAGCTGGAGCAATTATAGGTTTCGGGTGGCCCGAACGTGAAATATAGCATGACACGGAAAAAACATGTACGTACTCTTCGTATTTTTTTTCGTAGTAGACACATCCATGTACAAAAATCTGCCTACAAACTAGATTTAGAGACCAGTATTTAAAACAGCCTATATTCTTCGTATTTATTCCATAGTAGAGACATCAATGAACAAAACATGGTTTAGAGACCAGTATCTGAAAGATTAAATTAATATTATTTAGTAGCTCTCGTGGACATAATTGACTTACATTGTAAATGTACCTAATTACTGAAACTAATGACTAATCACAAATTTTACCTAGATTGATGCTTATTATCTACGTAAGAAATTCATAAATACTATTGAGGTAGATTGGTACACTGGGTATAAGTTTTAGATACTTGTACTGAAGCTGATGGTGATGATCATCGAATTGAAAGTTACGACAAATCACAGAAGCAAAAAAAAATAAACTAATTTTGGCAAATATTTAAACTAAAGCGGTGCTAGTTACAGAGTGCATCGAAAGTACCGTGACATTTAGAATCGATGATGGTATCCTTATTTTAATGAACAAGATACCCTTTGTAATTTACGGCTTAGTATCTCGTCGTAAAATTATATTTATCACTGTGGCCTCTGAACATCTAGCTGGCTAGCATGATCCTCCTACAGAAAATTAGTTCTAACGAAGTTTTCAAGATATTTTAGTACAAGAGCATGTATATGTATCTATAGATACCTATGTATTATCTGCAGGGCTATTCAAACTCCGTTTCCGAGTCTTCGTGATGGAATCTGACACAGATTAGCGCTAATTTGTGAATAGCCTTAGAACTTCATTTTTGCCTGGACGCAGACATTTTCTTCATGATTATCCCCATCGAGTTTGGGTTCGTTTGATTTGTATTCCCAAGCATCTTGGTCCTAAAAAATACAATAATAAATAGAATAGAATATAAAACCTAGTAAAAAAGTATATATTTTTTGTTCATCGTGAAGATGTTTGGTAGAGAATTCTAGGCTAGATAGCAAAATGCCGGTTTCTAATATACTAAGTCTATATATTTATGACGCGATGTAGCGAGTCGAATGTATGAGTTATGAGAAAGTAAGACATCACAATCTATTCTTGTGAATTCCTTCGATACGGTCCTTCAGCCCTTAGAAAACGAAAGTTCAAAGTCATCAGTGGTTTTGCTACGTTGTTTCTTTGCATTTTAAAGCGATGACGTTCTTTGTATAGTAGCCAAAAAATGGATTACAAAAAAAACGATTCATTAGAAGATATATAAAGATTTATATATAATAATAATGTAAGAAGAGATAAGATATAAAATTTGCTATGACATTTTTGCTAGTTTTTCATGTACCTCATAGATAAGATAATAGGAAAAATAAGCTGAAACAAAGAAGGAAGCTGTTTACGTTCAGATAATTAAGGTTATCTGCAAGGTTTGTTCTAAATAAAGATAATCGATGGTTTTATTAAACTGTATTGACAATTACTAGATTGGTTCACCTTGTACAACTAATAAAACGTGTTTCATACGTAACTTATTGTTTATATTTTTTATTAACGCTGTTTAGTCAGAGGCCTATCAGTTACGTTTTTATTCTAAGCAAGTTTTCTACTGAATTTGGCATGTTAGTGTTAAGTGGTCGGTATCATTCTTGTAGGTATTAGTACTTAGGACCAAATCGTATAAAGATTGGTAGGTAATGTTGGCCAGTATTGATTTTGAAAAAGAAAACGTGTGGCACAAGGTTGTACTGGCATTTTGCTACCATTTTCATAACTTCCGAAATGAATGTTGCTTTTGAATCACAAACATAATAAAACCGTAAAAGGACAAAGGATGCAGTCATGTAGATTTTTCAAGTTTCTTTCTAAGTGGGTGGAAGAGTTCTTACTTCCTTGTTACCAGATTTATATTAAAACTAGTTTCAGCCCGCTTCGCACGCGTTGTATCTATGGAAACGTTTTAAGATCGTCTCTATCCCATGGGAACTGATCTATGGGATAAATACATAATTATAATAAATGTTTGATTCCAGGCTTAAGGCTTCCAACATCTATGCAAAATTTCAGCCCGTTCCATGAAGTAGTTTTAGCGTGAAGAAGTAACAAATATCCATCCATGAAGTAGTTTTAGCGTGAAGAAGTAACAAATATCCATCCAAAGCTTCGCATTTATAATATTAGTGTGATTTTGGCAGATTTTGGCTCTGTTTGAATGTGTTAATAATGTGTGATCGTCGTATACATGCAACATTGAACTTGGTCTCGGAGTGACGACGTCGCGTCATCGGCCTGATGATTGTGTCGCAAGTCGCCGGCAAAACCTCGCAATATCAAATTATCGCTGTGGCAATACCACCGTCTCATCTCTTCATCTTAATTTCTATCAAAGTTGGTATTTAGTGATTTTATATTTAACATCTTAATCTCAGCCTTGGACTTGTGAAACTTATTTACCTACTTCAGATAATAAATTTCTTGAACACAGATTGCGTTTAAGAAATGTTGTTAAACATGTCCATATTATATTAACACTTTGACTGCGGTTTTTTTTCGACGACTGCGATCTTTTTTTTTACCTAAAAAATTCGTGCTGCCGCTCTACACAGCGGTTGTGTTGCGCTGCACATGCGTTTCGTTCGAAAAATATTACAGCTCTGTGCTGAGTCACAAAGATCTGTATTTTCTTAGCCGCTGCGCTAGTGTGGATTTTCGCAGATTAGTCACTTGTAGAAAACTCATACCGTGCGTTTTCAGCACTCAAAGTGTTAATTACCTACGTTTTTCGAAATCAGCTCTACATTTATCAATTTCACGATTTTTGTCTGGATCTATAATTAAACTGTGGGTATTTTGAAGCTGCTGATTCGACGTCATCCCACCGTTAACATGTCGAATTGTAATATATTTTTTGTGATAATATGCACATACATATATGATGTAATTGCGGTTTAGTTTACCTATCGAATTTATGATTAATCCTAGACAAAAACTAGGAAGATCCTATACGATGTTTTTAATCATTCTTATTACAATTACCTAAGGATGAGATATACATAAGTCACGTCAATTAAATAAATAAGAAAACATATATGATGTAATTGCGGTTTAGTTTACCTATCGAATTTATGATTAATCCTAGACAAAAACTAGGAAGATCCTATACGATGTTTTTAATCATTCTTATTACAATTACCTAAGGATGAGATATACATAAGTCACGTCAATTAAATAAATAAGAAAGGTATGTATATATCTATATTATATATTTATATAATATAGATATATTGACGACCGATGTGGCGCTGTGGGCGAAGGTCCACCTGCGACGCAGGAGGTTGCGGGTTCGATTCCCGCCTCGGAACAATTGTGTGTACGATCTGCAGATATTTGTTCCGGGTGTTCTGGTCGTTTTGTATGTATAATAAAAAATATCTATCTATGTAATGTATTGTATTATGTATATCAGTTATCTAGTACCCATAACACAAGCTCTGCTTACCATGGGGCTAGATAATGCTGTGTGAATTTTCCAGCATTATTTATTTATTTATACATACCTTTCTTATCATCAAAAACCAGTATACGACAAAAAGTACGTAACGCAAGACTTGTGTGTTTTTCAGACAAGCTTACCTGTTCATTATTGGTCTGTTAATAGCTTTTGAACACTACCAATTTAAAGAATATTTTGAGAGATTTTTTGTCTGTCAGCCATTGGTGATCTTTCAACACAAACAAGCATGGTAGTTTAGTCGTTCACATTCATAATGTTATCTTAATAATTATTATCATAAGAATTATGTAAGGAAAATTGTGTTAAAAAACTGAAGGTATTCTTATGCTTCGTTTTCGATATATTCTTAGCGTTTTCGTTGACATTGGGGAAAAACTTAATTTATATAGGTATTTTTTTGAAGGAATGTTTGTCCGCCACCTTTGCGTGATATTTCCTTTAAAAGTGTCCAAATCCGCCTCCGGTTTCGCTCATGCCTACACGTACCAGTAATATACGAGTAAGTTCCTTTTCAAGTCCTCCATCTACATGCTGCGTTTATGCAGATTTGGTTAGATTCACATAATTGTAGAAGCAACACATTTTTAAGTTAACTTCCAAAACATTTTTAAACAATGTCTGGTAGTCAAGATTTATTTACTTTTGTTATTGTGTTCATTATAATTGAGTATCTACTCAAGCTATAGTCAATATTTTCATTAATCTATAAAATAAGTCGATCTGTAGACGGAAAAATAGAAAAATAGCGTGATGACGAATCCGAAGGTCAAATTCATGGAAAGTACGACGAGTCACCCAATGGCGTGGAAAATATAGCTCCATCATTATAGTAATCATTAGGAAAATGGTAACGTCAATTATAAATGCACCTTGATTTGATCGCTCGATAGAAAATCGAATGGTCAAATGGAAAAATATTCATCATCATCATCATCATCAGCCTATAGCAGTCCACTGCTGGACATAGGCCTCCCCCAATGAGCGCCATAGCGCCCTGTCTTCAGCTTGCCGCATCCAGCATCTACCTGCAGTCTTTCGCAGGTCGTCATCCCACCTGGTCGGAGGGCGTCCTACACTACGTTTACCGAGTCGTGGTCTCCACTCAAGAACACGTTTGCCCCATCGGCCGTCGGTTCTTCGCGAGATATGGCCGGCCCACTGCCACTTCAGATTGCTAATTCTTTGAGCTATGTCGATAACCTTGGTTCTCTGTCGGATGTATTCGTTACGAATCCTATCCTTTTGGAAAAATATTATAGTTGTAGAACTTTGTAAACAAGACAACGCTCTACGTCACTGGTTCTTACCTTCTGCATTGCGTGGATAGGAATTCATAGAAAAAAAAAATTTGCAACGATCTTGAAACTAATCTAACTCGTAAATAAATAAAATAAATAGTGTGGGACAATCCACACAGCATCATCTAGCTAGGCCAAGCTAAGCAGAGCTTGTGTTACTGATAACTGATAGACATAAAACATACAGTAGAACACATATAATTATATACAGCCTCTTATTGATATGGATCAATTGATCTGCCTGTAGATTTTTTGCAACAGTTTGCAGTTTGGTCAATTAATAATAATAAATAATAATAATAAATATTGCTGGACAATTCACACAGCATTATCTAGCCCCATGGTAAGCAGAGCTTGTGTTATGGGTACTAGATAACTGATATACATAATACGATACATTACATAGATAGATATTTTTTATTATACATAGAAAACGACCAGATCACCCGAAACAAATATCTGCAGATCGTACACACATTTGTTCCGAGGCTGTTTGTTTTATTTGTTTCAATTATAAATATTTACTAGTTCTTATAAACATATTTCTATTAATTTAATTGTAATTTTCTTGACCAAGACTTTAGTAGGTACATGTTAGTGCATTCGATATTTATTTATTGAAAATATATTTACAATGCCTTTACAGTTGGACACCAAAGCGACAAAGAAATAAAAAAAACTTAAACATAAAATACACTAATTAAAAACAAACATTCATAAGATGCGCCAACACGCTGCTAACTACCACTTAATATTAAACTTAAAATAAACCTATTTACATATTTGTATGTTCATCAAAAATTTTACAACCGCATCCCTGAATTTTGGCAAGGACATATAAAATATGTCAACATCCTCCGCTGCCCATAAAGTATTAATAGCCCGAGTAATGAGAATATGAGTGTACCTACCCTAAGTTAGGTAGTATGTTATGTAAACTTTTTTACGCCCCTGTATATTTTATATCTAAACAAAATTACATTAAATACAATGGGTCTTAAAAGCAATGTCTTGCAAAGTTTTCATACATCCTGAACGAGATAATCTATTTAGGTATACTTAATATTCTAAACATGTTGCTGCTTAATATTTTTAATAGGTGCTATGAACACAAATTGTTCTTTTGTGTCATAAAGTTTGCACATTGATGGTTATAACAATAACTGATTGTGTTATTGTTATAACCATTTTTCATATTATTATTCTTAATCATACAAAACGCCATAAAGAGGAAAATGCTCCTAACGATTTTTATTTATTTAGGTACCAGGAACTTTTTGTCATCGATGAGGAGATGTATTGACGTGATTAACGATATACGTGTATTAACAAAGGCCCTTAGATTTGTTATACTTATAGAAATAATATAATAAAATAATGCTGGACAATTCACACAGCATTATCTAGCCCCATGGTAAGCAGAGCTTGTGTTATGGGTACTAGATAACTGATATCAGTTATCTAGTACCCATAATATATTGTATTATGTATATACATAATACAATATATTACATAGATAGATATTTTTATTATACATAGAAAACAACCAGAACACCCGGAACAAATATCTGCAGATCGTACACACAATTGTTCCGAGGCGGGAATCGAACCCGCAACCTCCTGCGTCGTAGGCGGACCTTCGCCCATCGCGCCACATCGGTCGTCAAAAATAAATTACAATAAAATCATTTTCATTTTCAACAACTTATGCGAAAATCCGGTCACTTTTAAAGCAGGTAACGAAATAAACTCATTTATAAAATAAAAAAAGATAGAAGTCAGGTATAATCTTTCCTTGCCACATTCTGGACCACATGCTTCGATAAAAAAAAAACATAAATAATCATTTATGCTAACGACCAGCGAAGCCAAAACTAGACAGATAGGTCGCAAGATCCGTAATTCTTAGTGATCAAAATTTTAGAGGTACCTACATAATGTAGTCTCTAAAATTATTTATGTTCCTAACTAGCCATTACCCTTAAAGGTGTAATATGCACATAGCTGTAATAATTATGTAGGTAATTTGATTTTTAATTATAAAAGCAGTTATTCTTCAGGAAGAGAGAAGAAGTGCGTGGATGGATGTTTGTTACTACTAAATGCTGAAAAACCTCCACCTTTTAAAATCGAACTCTGCAAACTCCGGATATCAGATTTCAATAAAATTAAAATTAATATTGTAAAATCTGGGAATTGTTTTCTCTTTCGACAGTTCTCGTCTCGCTCTCCAACATGATATGTTATATATTCTATTGAAGTACATAGGTACACAACAAAAACATCAGACCAACTCTGTAATAAAATTGTCGAGTTAGAATAAAATTAATATATTATTATGTACATATTTAATGATCATTCTAATTAGTTTTCATTTATTTATTTTAATTTTAATTTTTAGCTCGCTGCAATAGTTTTCATTGTAATCAATTAATTGTTTCCCTAAATAATAATCTCTATCCACTTACAATGAAAAATCTAGAGCAAAACTTATCTAGAGCCACAGTTAACATTGCTATAGGTAATATAATTGCGACGTACCTTTGATGACTCGTCTCAATCTTATTGTTTAGGTATCCCCTCACCTATGTCATTATGTCCGACTTGTGTGGCATTAACACGTACTACGTATAAAGTATAGGCGCGGCAAGCTACGCTTGTAGAGTTTTTTAGCAAACACCCTGTGTATTCACACATTTGTAAACAAGCCAGGCAGAAAGATTTACATGTTAATTTGGATTTTATTGGTCGGTATTGTATTGCATTGTTTGTTACGGACACAAGAAGCATATATCGCTATTATAATGCAAAATAATTATTTAAGAACTGGATACCGTTTACCTATCAGTCATCATTCTTAGATCTCCAGTTTAAATAGGTACCACCACGATCCCCGTCATCACTTGTAACTCTATGGTGCATCTCTTCCGCTATGGTTCTTTGACTCAGCCACTAAATCCTGACGATGGTGATTCATAATATTATTATGTCTGTTCGTGTCGGTTTACCGTACTTTTCCGTGTAAACAAGAGAAACAAGTTTAAATGACACAGTAGATTTTGGTTAATTGTCGAATGATTTGATAAACAGCGGCGCAGCATAGAAAATATAGTTTATTAATCATAATGACCGAGGCAACTACGTCTGTTTGTTTCCACGTAGATGATTCTAGAGCTGGTTTTACGTCAGAAGTTCAAGTACTAGCTATCTACATGCTCGTAGTGTCTAGTTTACTTACATTAGTAAAGAGGCGAGCGTATTTGCTACGTCAGTTTTAAGTTCAATGATCTCTTTCATTATTAAAACGCTTGCAAATTTTTGTACTGTGTGTGTTTTTACCTGTTTTGTCTGGTTAACATTTTATGAGACCCAGATTTGAAGACGGTTTTCCGTGGTACAACTATGTATAATAAATCTATAATTAGTAATACCTCTGGTAAGATTACAATTTATTCTTATTGATACGGGGTTATTTTTTAAAAAATATAACATCAAAACAGGTTTTCTTTTAACCCTCGATAAATTGTGAAAAACATATAATGAAAATGGACATGAAAATCAAAGGAAGACGAAGGCAGTGTTTGTTTTTGTATTTTAAATAAGAGATACATATATTAGAACTGTATATTTTTGTGACTAATATGTGTGTCCTGCATGGTACTTTACTCGAATACCTACATTATGATCTGTCCGATACTGTTGTGCTTTGCAAAATGTTGGTTGTTTTGCAGTGCCTACCTACCCATGAAACTGCTTCCATATGGGCACAATCGTCGGTACATAGAGTATCCAAAGCACGTATATGTAATGTAATTAACCTTGAATAAACAGCTAGCAGGAATCTCTCGCATTATTATACACCGACGTTTGCTCCCACTATAAGTACATCAATTCTGAATTCACAAACAGAGTTCGGACAAGTGCAATTCGGTAGTTATACCTATATATTTTTCTAGTTGTATGGCTTGATTGTTAATTAATTATCTATGAATCTGCTCCAGACAAGATAGGTTATATACATAAATAGCACATATTATTATACCGATAACAAAATTATAATAAAATGAATAACATGTCAGCCAGGAAGTTGGAATTTTGGTATGTTCAGAGGGATACTTAATTTCCTAGAAAAAACTAGTTTGGTAACAACTATATAATGCATAAATACATACAATAAGTAATTTAAGATAATACATTATTAATCATTTCCTAATCTGTTTGTTTTTTAATCAAAATGATGTACAAAATTAAAACAAGGACAATTAACAATTCAGCCTTCCTACACAAATTATTCATGAATACTCTCAAATGTCATATATCCTTTTCTTTGACTTAATATTACATATTATCAGAATGCTCATGTAACCTATTTACTAATTTTTAAATGATAATTTAGCCCTTAGACCAGCCCTTCGAGATGGTTGATATAAGTGCAGATTACAGCCGAAAGCAAAGCTAAGTTAGCTTTGGCCAGAGAATATAAAATGCTTTGGCTTAGTTAGCACAGCTGACGCAGTTTTCCATACATGTTAATCGAGATGCACACCTAAAGCAGGTTGCTGACCTTTATTTTAATTTAATTTTGGTACTTAAGAATACTAACATTTATTATAAGAGCATTACTAACAAATTATGGATCTTTGTAATAGGAAATAAAATAATTTTATTTATAAAGCTTAACTTATGTAGTTTAGTTTTGCTCGCATAGATAACACATATATTTATGAATAACTGCGTCAGGTATGCAAGCTAAGCCAAAACTACGCTAGCTTGGTTTTGCCCCCCCCCCCCCCCCCCCCTTTTGCAAACAAATCAGCAGGGTAGTGGTATGTGCTATTTAAAGCTAAACTATGTTAGCTAAGTTTTCGGTAGTATGCAATCCGCATAATTTCAAATCTAGTCTAGATAAAATTGCAATTAAAGAATATAAACAAATAAGAACTTACTAAAGAACTAACTGCAGACAAGTAGGTACCTGTACCTCTGACGTAGGCGAATCAGCTACAAAAGACATGACAAAGTTGCGACAATCAGGTAAAATGTAAAATAACCGGATTATCGTCTATAATTATAAATACTTAGCGTCCGCCGCGTGGTCGTGCCCTTGATTCTGGGCTGCCCGCAGTGCATGGTGTTATGAAAGTTATATCAGAGAAAGGTCACTGTCCACTTTTAATGGTATACCACTTGTGAATGTGAACGACGTAGTTTAAACCTTGTCGGTTGATATTCACCTATAGACGTAATGCGTGTCAGTTTACGGAAACATTATTTGTTATTAGAAAGGGAAATGGGTTCCGAAATTTGTATTTTGGTTGCTATTAAATACTAAATTGCACGGCTTTATGGGATACAAGGATTTTCAGGAAGAAAGTCACGTAGAGAACTTATATTTATAAGTCTACGCAAAATAAGTAGATACCCAGTTAATTAAATTTACCTATAATAATCTAAAAATAAAAGGAAGCTTTGACGTTCTCTAATGATGGACTTTTGACACACCTAAAGTTGCAAGTGTCAAGCTTGTTTCTCTTTTATTTGGCATTGTTAAAAATTATCGAGAGGGCTATTTATTCGTACCTACTTGAGAAAACGGTCGGGTGGCCTTCAGGGTGACAATCTATCTCACGCTCCGAAAAGTGAAATACAATGATCCCACGCTTCATATGTTTTAGAGATACATACATTACAATATCTTGAACACGTATACAACGTTCGCGAATTTTTTTTTGGTTGGCATACGCATGTCTATTGAGTTCCCTTATTGTTGACAGGTTAGTGAATAAATGCCTACTAGATAACAGAATGAAGTATTTCGTAGCCCGCCGCCGGGTCCTTAAGAAGACAGTTACTTTTGACAGATAGATATGTATGTGAAACTGACGACTTGATGTTTGCGAAAGTTTAGATTTTTATCGTGTTGACATAGTATGTAACAATTAGTATCTTGTATAAAATTTATAGTTCACCAAATTAACTGTATCTGCAATTTTTTATGATGGAAATCGCGTTTGAATCGCGCGTTAATGCCCTATTTCACAGAATGGTAATGATTAGGGTAATATTGTATTTTTACCACAATTATCAATTTCAATAAAACGTTAATAGGGGAAGGGAAGGCCGCGGATTTAAGTCCCGACTTTTTGTGATGTTATTGAATTTCTTATTATTCATAAAATACGGTATAGCGTGATATTTGGAGTGATATAAAATATTGAGGCGGCTTATCTGTTCAGGAGGGTTATCTCACGTAATTTATTTAAATAAATGAAGCTAGACGACTGGCCGCTAGCGATAAACTGTACATAGAAGTACCTAAATAAAATACCTACATAAATATTATTTTACACAGCATTAAGCATCAAATTAGGCAGAGCTTGTGTCATGGGTAACAATGAGTAATTTACCTCACAAAACATATTTTTTATTACTTGTGATGAGCGGGAATAAGCTATGAGGTGTCTGGGATAATTTATTGCCAAAATTAAAGAATTAAAACGGCTGAAACGTTGACCCATTTTGCAAAAAAAACATGAATCGCACCAAATAAATAAAAAGGCTCGAGTTGGTTAATTATTTTAGCGTCCCGGCTTCGCCCGGGTGGACATTTGTTTCATAAATATTTTGCGATAAACGTAGAGTGCATCTGTATGCACGAAAAAGTGTTTACATAATTAACCCGAAATGTACGTAAACAATATTTTTTTAACACGTTGGCTTTTTATTGGTAAAATAATTTTCAAAATCGATTCAGTATGATTCAGGATGCAGAGATTACCACCTATGATTACAACCTCACAAAGTCACAAACTTTTACTTTTACTTGTTTGTAAATATCAGTCTTTAGTAATTAAGTAGTCCACGTGAACCTAAGCTGGGGCTAGCCAGTTCATCGCACACATGGCTAGCTCGTATGAATTTACATTGCGGTCCGCCCTGACATTTCATGCACTTGACTTGGTGAGAGGCGCCTACAGAGTGCCCAAAACTTCTCATTCTGCTGTATGCGTACACGCGAAATGTAACTTTCGGGTGTTTTTTATTAATTCAAAAATTAAATTGTATCTGTGTAGTTGATGGTTTATAATTTTTTGGGTAAGAATGGTTAGAATTATTTGGTTGACAGTAATTTTAGCAAACATCGATTTTTTGAGATAAGAAAAATGAATTAAACTTTTGCGATTTGTTAACATATAAAAAGATATTTATCAGGTATTATCGCGTAACTATTGTTTTATTTTACCATGTTTCTATCGCGTTACAGCGATCGTGGTCACAGGGTGAACGTAGGGTAAAATAAAAGATATGGATAAATAATTTAGCTGAAAACTTAATATATTTGTTTATTTTCCAAATATTAAAATGAAATAGAAAACACTATACGTTCCATAAATATTATTATGTATTTTAATAATAATATTTATGTGTGTATATAATATTTATGTATTTTAATATTAACCATGATCTCGGGCCATAAAGTGATCTTTGGAGTGACCTTTGCAAGGCTTGCGTGGGGCCGAAGCCAACAGCACAGAGGCCCTTTGAGAAGTTAATTTAAAGGCGATGGCTACACATAGCGGGTATCGTCCTCGGGTGTTAATATTAATATTATTATGTTTTTTAATAATAATATTATGTTTTTTTTGTAACCTTTTTCACCATACCTTGAATCTTAAAACAGGATTAAACTTAATGGGTCGTTGTGTAGCAGAGGATCAACAAAAAGCTCAAAAACTTTTTAAGACGGATTCTAAAAAAATAATGAATACAAATAAAAGTGAATCATATTTCCCACTGAAGGTATGTTTCGGGGTACGATTTATTTATTATGTGTTACGATTTATGTATTAGGCTTTGGGTCGATATATGGGCTTTTCCTAATTTTTTTATTTCAATCAGCTTTATATAGCTTTGATGTTAAATGTTCGTCCCAATGCATCGTTATATCAGATCAGTACCTTTACCTTAAACGTAATAACTTTAATTGGATAACATATCAAGCCTTTGTTCACCAATTATTTCCTATTTTTACCTGCTTGTCCCTTCTTTCGGTTTAAAGATGTACCTTTTTCTTATGACTCACTTTTGTATTGTGTACTGCAGCACCAAATAAATACTTTAAAGATAATATATACGATAGAAGTAATATAAACTACATACATATGTAGATTACATATGTATGTAGTTTATATTACTCATTTCTGCCCGCGGCTTTACACGCGTTATTTCAATGGAATCGTTTAAATATTATATCTATCCCATGGGCACTGTTTTGTTGGATAAAAAGAGATGTAGATTTCAGGCTTAGATATACATCTAAGTAAAATATCAGACCGATTAGTTCAGTGGTTTTGGCGTGAAGAACTAAAAAACATATATCCATCCATCTAAACATCCAAACTTTCGTATTTATAATATTAGCGTGATATCAGTTATCTAGCACCCATAACACAAGCTCCGCTTAGCTTGGGGCTAGATGATGATGTCTGGATTGTCCAGCATTGTATATTTATATATTTTATGTATTTTTTTGTTACAGTGAAAATGGAGGTGATTAATTCGGTGGCTGCTGGCTACCACGACCTGATGGACAACAAGAGCGATCAGCGGGTGAAGGGATGGCTCCTCATGTCCTCCCCTTTGCCCACGCTCCTTATTTGTCTCACATATGTCTTCTCTGTTAAAGTAAGTTTTATTATCATATTAAATAATTTGCTGATTTATACCATTAAACGAACATATTTTTTTCGATTTCGTCTTATATTGTCTATTACTGATTTTAAATTAAAAAGATTTTTCATAATTATTTGTAACTATTTCAAGACAAAACACTGGTTTTGCGAAAAAGAAATGTTCGTGTACGAAGACGAATAAAAAGAAAAACAACTTATAATAAGAATTTGGATAAAAATATTTCTGAGGCTAGTTTTATTGGTTCATCATTTTATTTGGCCTTTGTAACATATCGAGTTTTTTCAGTAATATTTGCTGAACTGTTTCTCGTAAGTTTTTATAGTCTATGTTCTAAAGTGCGACTTATTAAAAAAAACTAAATTCTTTTATAACGGGATGTTGACCATGATTTGAGTTTTGAGCTGGTTTCAAATGTACATGTTTATCACAAAAAAAGTGTTCAAAACATCGTTCGCTCGTTAGCTAAAGCGTCATATAGCTGACGTTAATATTGCCTAGATTGTGTATTAGTAGTATATTAACAACAGGTTGTTTCCTATAACAGATACCTTTATTCTAGCAATTCTAGTCATTATGAATGGATGACGCTTGACTACTACTACTGCTTCCATGTTTGTTTACATTGTTACTAGATACTTTGTCTGAGGTTTTTTCTGTTACATACATAAATCAATGTATTAATGTTATATGTGGCGTCCAATTAAGTTTTTTTACCGTTTAGCTTGTCGATAAGGATTCGAATTACTTATGGATGTTTAAGAATATCAGGCCACGTGGGCTTCTATTAAAAATAAATTAATCTTCTAAAATCATTCATCAATCATCTGTGCTATTGATAACGTTAATAAATAATGTTCTAGACAGTTCGTACAGCTTAGACCCAAGCTAAGCAGAGCTTATGAAATGGATACTAGGTGTCTGATATCTTACTTAATATTATAAAGGCGAATGTTGCCAAGTATGGATGGATGGATGTTTGTTACTCTTTCCCGTAAAAACTACGGAATGGATTTTAATGAAACTTTACAATAATATAGCTTATACATCAGAATAACACATAGTCTACAATTTATTAAGATATATTGTATATTATCCAAAATATCTATCACCACGCGGGTAAAACCGCGGGGCGCAGCTAGTAGGTACATAATAGAATACATAGATATTTATTACATATCATCAATAATAATAATAAATAATACTGGACAATTCATCAATGGTCTTCAATAATATCTATATTCTATAAGTGAAATGCGGATAAGAATCAAACTTAGGTTTTTGCTTTTGGCTCCAACGTCGAGCAAAACGTCACTCGGGTCTTCTCTTATTGCTTTGAGAGTCTTGCAGGCCTCAGGAGCGATGAATGCGATGGCCCGTGTGAAAATCTATGTGTCAAATGCATACATATATAGGAACAGACAGACAGCGGAAAGCTACTTTGTTTTATACTATGTAGTGAAGCTACATTGTACCTGAGTGACACATGCTATGCCCTATTAAGTTTCCGAGTGAGCAAAGCCGCGTACAGAAGTATCATTATAAAGAAGCTGTTATGTTACTACTTGAGAGTTGTTTTATGTTTTTCCGCAGTTGATATTCTGACTAAGACAAAGTCGCATTTATCAATTTATCTCATTTAAATAAAGCGGAAGACAACTGGTCAGACAAGCAGATACGGCCTCTTTGATAATAATCTATTTAGCAGACAGGGATGTTTTTCTTTGAGCTTCTGGACAAATTATTTAATAGAGAATTAGTTAAAACAATTAAATTGAAAAATAATTATTTATTTATTTAAATGTAGATGAAAGTTTTCCTATTTCATAAGAAAATTACAGGAATCTATAAAACATCAGCCTATACAATATATCACATCATAATTCAAAAGCTTGTATACCTTATTACATTCAAAATAACATGTTCTCTTTAAAAAACCTGCAGTTTAATCTACTTAGTGCAAACCAGAAAAACCGGAGAAACTGTCATACTAGTTTCTTTGTTTTTGAGATCTAGCTTTTGATGTTTTTGTGTTTTGTCAGTAAAATAATGTTGCTCTCGTGCTCTGAGTAAATTATTTCAGAAAACTAGCGGTTCCATTGGCAAAACTAAGTATTTTTATCCGTAAAACATACGTAGTTACATATATAAAGGACCACCTATGCCATCTATGACCATTTACCATGTTTTGTCAACAACGCTTTCATAAAACTAAACCTTATTTTTTCCACCAGGTCTTGGGCCCAAAACTTATGGAGAACAGAAAACCATTCGAGCTCAAGCAAGTTTTAATTTGGTACAATCTTTTCCAAGTTATATTCAGCTGCTGGCTTTTTAACGAGGTGAGTGTAAATTAAATACTATGTTCAAAACTCAAACTAAACCGTATAAATTGACGACCAATGTGGCGCGGTGGGCGAAGGTCCGCTTGCGACGCAGGAGGTTGCGGGTTCGATTCCCGCTGCGGAACAATTGTGTGTACGATCTGCAGATATTTGTTCCGGGTGTTCTGGTCGTTTTCTATATATAATAAAAAAATATCTATCTAAATGTATTGTATTATGTATATCAGTTATCTAGTACCCATAACACAAGCTCTGCTTACCATAGGGCTAGATAATGCTGTGTGAATTGTCTAGTATTATTTATTTATTAATGTAAAACATTTGGACTATCCACTTTGTACATATTAGGGCGTATTCACACAGCATCTGTTTTACAGGATCCGTTTCCGTCCGTTTGCCGCGATGGTATATGTTGTATAGGGAGGTATATGTTATATAGGGAGTCCTTGCTTATATTACAATTTATCAATACGGAAACAAATTGTCATATCCCCCTGCCTTTTTTCCGCCGACGACGTGCGGCGAATACCTTGATGGATGTTGTAAAACCCTAAACTACCTACTTAATTGTTTTTGAAAAATGCATTTTGAATGATATATTTTTTTGTTAATTTTATTTTTTTGTGTATTACAGAGTATACAAAGTGGCTGGTTCACAACGCACAGCTTCAGGTGTCAACCCGTCGACTACTCAAACTCTCCTGCTGCATTACGGGTAAGCGACGATTACTATTATTGTTTTCTGTCCTACGCCCCGCCAAATTATTAGACAATCAATGTTCTGGTGTGAGCAACTATATGCCTGGTAGTAATATACAGGGGTATTCACTGAATCGTCATTTACCATCACGCGAGATACTACCTCTACACAAACGAATGTCTAAGGCCTTTTTATAATAATGCGTAACGCACTCGGGGTAAAAAAAAAAAATTAATATTCCAAAAATTTCAGCATTCAATTTCGACGGGATTTGAACCCGCTACCCTAATTACGGAGTTCAAGTCCCGCCGAAATAGATGTTTTATTTGGAATATTATTTAATTTCTTAACACTTTGACTGCGGTTTTTTTTCGACGACTGCGATCTTTTTTTTTACCTAAAAAATTCGTGCTGCCGCTCTACACAGCGGTTGTGTTGCGCCGCACATGCGTTTCGTTCGAAAAATATTACAGCTCTGCTGAGTCACAAAGATCTGTATTTTCTCAACCGCTGCGCTAGTGTGGATTTACGCATATTAGTCACTTGTAGAAAACTCATACCGTGCGTTTTCAGCACTCAAAGTGTTAAACGTAGGTCTACACCATACATTGATAAAAATAGAGCTAGAGGAAATGATAGTTCGACGAACGACTAACCTTCAAACTGATCCTATCACACTGGTGTGAAGGTTAGGAAGAAATATTCCTCTACGTAACAATAGTGTCCCCTCGTACAGGTTTCAAGTCATTTTTATTACATTTTGGTTTGTTTTTGTTACTAATCGATGGAATTATTTTTTTCCATTGAGCTTCATTATACAAGTACGCTGGATAGAATATTCTATACGCAATGACAATTTATTAACTAGTTAATTCTAAGCGACCGTGTCTGGTATAAAAAACACATTTGTTGAGGCGTTCCGAAATAATACGACAACCCTAATATTAGTTCCATGGATTCCACGCCGCCGCTCACGCATACGCCCAGCTCCAAAATGCCGAAAATCATATGGCCTTAATCTATTATCGGTAATATGACCTCCAGCGTACTTATATAATAGAGTAATCTCCATTATACAAGTATCTATAGGAGTGTCTGTATATAGATAAGATGTAGCTTAAAAATAGCTTGAACTCAAATTAAGAAACAACTAAAATATTTCGATTCCAAAATTGTTTTATTATTATCCGAATAATTTAATAAAACTGTTGCATTAATGTAATAGTTGACATTTTTGTGCTAATGATACAAGTTCGCTAACCTTTGTTTAATTAATATCATTTAATCATACCCAATAAGAACAAAGAAAAATAATACGACGTGCTGTTTCCAATTGCACGTTCTCTGAAGAAATTCAAGAGCAAGCACACTGCAAAGATTTTATGCGGTTACTTGAGCGTAGGCAGTTGTTTGAACTGGTTTCGCAAGATTACCTCAAGTAGCATTGACCCTTAAGCTACAACCTTATCCCTTAATACAAATACAAAACCCTGACTTTACTTGCAAGATACCAACTCTGATAAAACAAAGCTTACCTATAGGTAAGCTCCCAATCCATATGGTCACCATTGAGCGTAAGTACGTTCAATCGTGATGGATTGGAAAATCATAAATAAAAAGGTTAATTTTTAGTCTAAAATTATTACATTTATAAATATTTTTTTAATGTAGAACGTTCCAAGGAACCTTCTTAGGAATTACACAATGGATAAAAGATAATAACGCCATTGAATGATGTCGTAGAAAGTTTTGACGACATAAGGAAATATAACCTAATACGGCAAAATTTATTTCATACGGTCTTCATCTCCCGGGTCAGGTCAGATCACCATCGCTATATAAAGTCCAACATCCATCGATACATCTTATTTCATTAGTATAAAATTGTGAAGGCCAAAAAGCACTGATTCTTTCCGCGGAATAAGCTTATGAGTTTTCGTATTATTTAATAACAAAAGCCATGATTATATTGTGATTATGTTGTATACCTACTAAAAGCTAAATTTGAAAACTAAATTACGATTTAGAATCTACAAGAGCAAAATAAACAAAATGAAATAGTGACCTCATCTCAGGTTTATAGCGCATTACATAAATACCTGCGAAGAAGAAACGTTATTCATATTTAATTCTACTAGAAAAAAGTCTTGGAAGTTCTCTATTACTGATAAAAAAAATAAAGCAGAAATAAAAATAAGTGTATAACTTATTTTATACATTTGCGCTTCTTCTGTTACCTATTTAAAATCAATGACCTGATAAGTTTTTAGAGGACTATTCTAAATTATGACGTTGATGTATTTGCTTTCTGACACCAATGCGAAGCGACTTAAAGCAGAGGATTACAAGTGTCTGTTTAGCCATCAACTTTACGGTTTGTTCTACCATTATTTACAAAAGCTATACAGGGTGCCACGAAACATGTACATATATCTACTAAGCCGAAAGGGAGACCTTAAGGGTCCGGTGACCCTCGCTTGCAAAAATCGCTCCGAATATCGCTGTCCCTGTTTAACCCTAGCGCCGCGCCCCATGCGTGCGCGATAGCAATATTAGCCGTTCAAAATTTGGTTTGTTCCGTAATACCAAAAATTATGACTGAAAACTTTTTGTATTTATCACAAAGTACTGTTATTCTGTAACTAGACAATATAAGCTAAGTTCCTTAATAAATAAAACGTAAGATATTGTTGTTTCTAATACGAAACAAATAGGAAGAAAACTTGTCCATTTTCGCATAAAAATGTGCAAAATGCGATTGGCTTTCATTTAATTTTAGGTAAGTATTTTGAAAAAAAAAACTATTAAGGAACCTAGATAAATACTATTCAAATACAAATAATACAATATTATAGTGGAAATATGCTTGATTTGGAAATCATTTTGGTATTACGTTTGTATGAAGAATTCGTCCCTCCGGAGACCTCTTAAGGGGATCAACTTTTGTTCTACGACTTTCTTAATACAGAGTTTTTTTCTTTTTAATTTAAATTAGGTATTTTTAATTCATATTCGTGTTCATTTATTTTTCATCATTTTTGTTTGAATTTCAAAGGATTTACAAACGTTTCTTTTTGTAATTATGGCATAAAAAAAATTGTAAATTGTTGCAATTTCTGCTAATAAAAAAAATTTACAATATTTTTTTGTTATGTTAAACAATGTAAGAGTGCGTGTAAAAGAACATAGGAAGAAGAAAAAACCAAAATGTTGTTGCGTTTCTTTATGCCCAAGTTTTATATAACCCTGGGGGTCCAGAATCACCACTTTCGGCTTAGTAGGTATGGTATATAATAGGCATTTATTATATTATAGGGTAAAAGATAAGTATATAAAGGAGAACCACGTTACACGTGGCACCCTGTATATACCTATCTTTAACTACCTATACAATCCACTATTTAACTCGAAGTATAGCACTCGCTCGTAAATAAACACTTATGTACCTTTAGCTACTTTATATACTTAGGGTAAGTACTACAAGTGTGTTGTTTTCTTCTTATATGATGACTGGTTTGCCTTTAGTAGCCAGTTTGATACAAATTTTAATAAGTCGCTCAAATAAGCAGCTATTTAGCCCTTAAGGTCCGTTCTTCTTTGCTTGAGATAATTTTCATAGCGAAAATCAACCTACTTTGAACTCAATTTGAATGTAGATAAAATTGATTATGACAAAATTTATTCATGTTGGCGGAATACAGCCATACAACTGGTTGTATGGATGGACATTCCACAAAAAAGTCGTTAATATATTATGTATGTAGGCTCTACAAAAAAATTCTCGACTTACAAAAAATATATAAACTGGAACTGAAATCAGTTTATTTTTTACAAATAAACGTGTGTAAGGACGCTTAGTTAAAAAAAAATCTGCGAACCGGACCGGCTTGGAAAATTTTAAGAGAATTCCGTAGGTCTTTTTATGTTTATTTCAAATACACATATAAATATATAATATAGGTATGATGTATATAACTATATCAATTAACAGTTTGATGTTGATCATTATTGTAGAGAACTTTAATAATGTGCATTATATTTTATTCGTTTCTAATATCATGCCTAAAATAATGATTTTTTGATAGGTTAATGACGGCAATGACGCAATAATCGCTGGTTATTGACAAATGCTGAGCAGTTCACGTGACAAAGACGTCCATCTTTTCTACCTTTAAACCATTAGTATCTAATTAAGTAACTACCTTCGACATTCCTCTGATAAAGATTGATCATTAGAACCGTAAAGGTCATTCCTATTGTTTTATTCAATTAGGAAGGCCAGATATTCTATGGCTCATCATCATCATCATCCTATATTAGTCCACTGCTGGACATAGGCCTCCCCCAATGAGCGCCATAGCGCCCTGTCTTCAGCTTGACGCATCCAGCATTCTGTGGCTGCAAGTCGTTAATGTAATAAAATTAAAGAGGCAGATCTTGTTTTATAAACGAATAAAATCAGTCAAAAACAGACCAACACATACAAAAAAACCAGCGATCACAATATGATACGCCTTTTAATACCTATTCATTGTTGATCCATATCGATATCATATGATATCGTTTTTGCAATTATTGAGGAAGGTCGTAAAATTGCATGTTTTTGCTAGTTTATATTATTATGATAATTGCGAGTGACCATTTTCCCGTACAAGTATTAAATGTACTTAGACACCTTCCTATCATTTACTACGAAGGGTAGCATAATTGCAGGCTCCTATACAATGTTAGCAAAAGACAACGCAAGATACAAGGTTGGTTCATTTCATTCGCATTACCTAAGTCATGTAATATGAGTTGGTATATTACAGTAAAAATATATGATTATATATTTTGGCTTGTTCCCAAAGGTCCATGAAATATTACTAGAATTTAAAATGTTCATACATGAATTCCCAAAAGGTCCATGAGATTTAACTAAAGTACAGTCAGTAATATAAATACAATCGGGTTTCGCGTGGTCGATTGTTTTGTTAGAGAGTCTTTATGTCATTAGAGCGAAATAGACTTAGACTAGGTTTGAGCGAGTTATACATCATGCAGGGATGCGGTAGAGGTACTATTTCTTGTCAGTTGATCTTGCTCCCTGCAGGGGGCAGGTCCTATTTTGTGAATTGTGATGTCGAAGATGGTTGGTTAGTAATCATGGAAATAGCGCCTGAAATTAAAAAAAATACATTGTTCAATGACTACTTTGTTGGTTATTGGCTCAACAACCCTTCCATACCAACCACCAGTATTTGGAATTGTGCGCCTAAGCGATGAGAACACATTATTAACAGCTAAAACGTCGGTATGAAAGAATTCTGAAATCCGATCGTTATCGATTTTCTTCAAGAACCAACCGAAATTACAAAAATTAGGTAGGTACCTCTTTATTATTTAATTATGGATAACAACATCAAAAATATGATTGTTTTGCTAAAACTTAAAACCGACAAATTCCTTTGTTTTTTAAGTTTTATTAGACAAATACTTAACTACTAATAAATTCAATAACGAAATTATTATCAAAATCGCTTCATAAGAAGAAATCAAGGAACATTCATAAAAAAGTGAAAAAAACCATACATACAGCCGAACATAGAACCTTCTCCTTTTCTGAAGTTGGATTCAATAAAGCAACTAAGTATTCCGTTAAATCTGGTTGAATCTTGCAAGTAGAATACTCTACAGCACATTGCAACATAGCCCGGCAACGGGTTGGTGCGACATTACATTACATATTAGATACCAATATACAATATTTTTAATGATACCAATAAGCAACATAATTCTTTTTTGTCAAACCGGTATCGTTTCCTCTTTCAAGTTTTTTTATACGTACAGATCTACTTCCCCACTAATCAGAATACTCGCTTATTAGGGAAGTTGTTTACCTAATACAAGTATTGCTGATACGACACAAGCTAATTTTTATTGTCAAACTGGTATTTTTCCTGTTTAAAGTTTTTTCCACGTAGTGCTCTACTTGCCTACTTATTAGAATACTCACTTATGTAATAAATCATATTATTTAACTTAATGATTTCCTCTATTTATTTATTAATCAAACCAGCTCTTCTTTTGGTAAAAAGCTATCAAATACTCATTATTTACTATATCCACAATAATGTTATATTAGATACAATTTGTTTGACATAATTTGTTAGATACAATTTGTTCCATACAATTATTAGATACATTTGTTTATTTCTTAAATGAGTTTGTGCATTCGGGGCCAATTGTGCTATTTGTACCAATTGTGCTATTTGTACCAATTGTGTCAACTGTAATAGAATTTGACTTTATTTACACATGTCAACTAGAATTATCTCATTCATTATTTCCTGAGTTTCACACGTGAACAAAGCCATTCGCAGAGGCTAGAACTAACATAAAATTAAATTATCCATACTAATATTCTAAAAGCGAAAGTAAGTATCTCTGTCTGTCTCTTACCTTTTAACGCCTAAACGTCTGAACGGACCATAATAAAATTTGATGGGGAGGTAAACGGTATTCCGGTAACGGACAAAAATTATGCTTCTTGAAAAACGCATGCGAAGCCGCGGCCAAAAGCTAAGTAACTAGCAATTAGGCTGTAATCTCCGGAAGTTTATTCTCGAATATATCCGATAATGAAATAGCTTAAGACATTTCGATGTTCGGATTTCTCAATAAAATTTATTTGGAGGTCCCTATTCGACCCTGATTACGTTGACCTCTGCATTAATACCTCATTTGCAATTATTTATTCTCCAATAAATATTTATGACGCTAAAGATTCAGATATATGTATCGACGGCATCGTGCGAACACGTGACAAAACGTGATAGAAAAATCCGGTGCAAAAATTAGAATAACGACTGTCTTTTTGAGAATTTAAATCGTTATAATAATTTATGTGTTTTATTCCACACACCTGTTCTAAGGTGGTTTCTTACATTTTATATGGAGCCCGAGACTCCATATAAAATGTAAGAAACCATAAAAATAAGTTTATTGTTTTATCCAACAATACTATTCAATTTTTTGTAAAATTTTTACGTATAAGTGAACCGTCAACCAAAAACTAATACTTAAAACACACAATCAATAACAAGACACCTACAAATTCACCCTCGTCAATCATAATAATACAAAAGATATGTTTCTCGTTGATTGATAACGATAAAGGTTAAGCTTTTATCTCGTGATACACCGCGAAGACAACGTGGGCTAGGCTTACACTTAGCTGCAGTAAAGCATAGTTAGATACATACATAGATCCTGTTTTATTGCTCTACTTTATTTTTTTATCGTAGAAATAATTAACTAAATAATAATTATAGAATTAGCGACAATTTGGCAGTCTTATCGCTCAAGAGCAATCTGTCTCAAATAAAATCTCTGATAAAATAGGATTTTAGAAAACCGCCACCGGATTGCGGGGATCTCCCGCGCGTTTACTAGTTTTAAGTCGTTTAAGAATGAAGTCGTTTTTGCAGGATCTTATGCGGTTTTATTAGAAGTTTGTTTTACGTTTTTTATCATAGTTATTTGTTTTTTACAGACTGTTAGCGGATGCTGGTGGTACTACTTCTCGAAGTTCACAGAGTTCTTTGATACGGTGAGTTTTATCTTAAAATTATTATTTAATTATGTAGATATTTACATCACACCAAAAATTATTAATCTGGTGTGCTTTATCCGTTGAATAAAACTAAGCCCCGACAATTTATATTTAATACATCATAACATTAGAACGGCTCTACCGATTTTCATCATACATAGCGAAAAACACTTTCAGAAATAATTATAACCTTATCGTACTTACAAAAAAACTATTTTATCTATAATAATTTTGGGATACATCCCAAAAGGAAAAGTATTAAAACTAAATTGGTACAAACACGCAAAAAACCACTCAACCGCATATTTCTTCCCCGTTCTATCGAGGGTACAAAAAACGTTTTAATAGTAACATTGTTTTATAGTAGTTTAACTATTAAGGAAAATATAACAAAAGATACGCGATAAATACCCGATAAATAATCTTTAATAAGTTCAACAATTATCGTCTGGAGGTCTACTTTGAAAAACGAACAAGTTAACGGATGACGTCGCACGGATCGAACAACCTTACCACCAAATGACTTCGAGCACGTCACTAACAGACACCTTTCCTTTCTTTGTTTTGTATCTCTAAGAAATAAATGTTAGAATAATTTCAAAGTAAGGTCACTGATAGAACGGATCGACCGTTCTTCGTTTTATTCGATGCGTCTTCATCCGTCAACTTCGTTCGTTTTTCAAAATAGACCTCTTGGTTCTCACAGTACAAGTTTTAGTTACAATGTAAGAAATAAACTGCATTATTTGTTTATAAATTCATTCGCGTAATGTATATTCATTACATAATGGTATATCTGTCTGGTTTTGTATAAATGTACAGAATGATTGCTGATACATTTTTAAATTAATCTAGTTTCACAAACGTTATTTATAACGGGATTATAGCATGATTTTATTTTTGGGTTTATCAATATTTTATTTTTTGTTCCAATCGCGACACGTTCTGATACAATCAGTGTTGGGTGTCGTGATCGAGTTGCGTTCGATATTAAAACCCGCAGTAGTGGTAACGTTCGTAGTAAATAGACAAAAAATATAGGTAGATCGATATCGGATCGTCTGCCAATATAAACTTACTTGCATTGCCTTTAGTAATTCCGTAATTATGGCGCATGCAATAGTACCAAAATATTAGATAACTCAAAAATTAAATCATGGTAAATATCACATTATAAATTACTTTTATGTTAATAATAATAATCGTTTCAAATCTTTTATCTTAATTATTCGGGTAGCAGGTAGATGATGTACATTATATCTAATCAAATACATAAATCTGAAATCTAACCAAGTTCGTATATCTAGTGGCTTCGCCGATAAAAGAGCTGAGATCATTTCATAGCCGTTCCTTATCTTAATTCGTTATGTTCCTTCATTATTAAATTTGTGTATTGGTTTAGATTGGTTTATATCCACCGCATTTGTTTTTATTGGACTAGGTTTAGATTTTTGACGAGTCAGTTGTAACAAATGGCACTTTTTGGGCACCAATAACTCATTAACTTCAATATTTTTAATTCCAGACCTGCAAAAGTCCATAGGATATAATGATGAATGCAATATAGACGGGATCAAAAGCTTCCCCAATAGACTGCTATTGCGTCTCCAGTCTCGTTCCGAACTTGGCTGGACGCTCTATAGCGCGTCTCAATTTCTGTACAATGCTCATGTTCAGGGTAGAAGGAATTTGATACATAGCTCATAGTCTATCGTCCAATTACAGAGATGATGATTCGATAGACATAGACCAGATTCAGCAGTGATTCAAATCGAGTTTGATTTTGAATCCGGTTAGATATTCATGGCTCAAATATTTCACAAATTTCTGAAGACACCAATACTTTTATAGCCGTCATAAAATAGGTACCTAATTGCGCTATTCGTGCTTGTCAAGATATTACTTATCATTAAATGATACCTACCTGTTAGATAATCGAGTCCATAATCATTATAAATTAAAGTCATTATGGAACTTGGTATTCAACTAAACATCTAAAGACTAGTTTCATAAAAAGTATGCTTATGCAAAAACCATTTCCATCCATCGGGCTATTTCTTTTTACTTGAAATTTATGCTTTTTGTAATGTGTAGAGGTAAGAAGACTTCATAGGTATTCCAGTACTAATGCACATATGTATATGCAAGTCCTTGTTTTTGTGGAGCCACAGGTTCAGAGGTAAATATATAGTTTTTGCGCTTATCTATTTTTGTACGCTATGGTTCACTCACCGGCTGCATGATATACGCGTCCGAAAACTAAGATATTTATTTGTAATCGTGTTTTTGTGTGTTATCTAATAAAACCTTGAAATTTCACTCTTTTTTTTTCTATAACAGCAATATGACAGATTGTATCTTTTGACTCTTTCAAAATTCAAATTCATGTTCCTTTATTTCTTTAGGCTTCCAAAATAAGCACAAATTATATAAAGATAAAAAAGCTGGACATTATTTAGTGCATTACTCGTCTTGTATTGCGGGAAATTTAGCTAGGAAGACATCATCAAATGATGATGCCCTTGTTGCTAATTTTCGGTCATAGCGCGATCAGCTATAGCGGATGCCTAAAAATAAACGTTTGATCATCAAATTGCTGTTATACTGCAATTTGATTGGATGCAATGACCGTAGGAAAATTTTAGAGTAGTCTATTTGCTTGAAGTCATAAAAAATCCGGCACGGAAATGTCACTTTACCGGTCTCGGTTTTCGGTCTCGAATAAAACTAGAATGAGAGGTCAAATAAATACAGGTTTTTCTAACTTCAACTTCTTCTATTTCCTAATAATCAGAAATAGAAAGCTAATGCTAAGCTGTTTATTGTATTTACAAAGATGGACGCTAAGCCTTTTAAGTTAGTACCTATCAAGTGGCTTACCTTGGAGGTGCTCGCGATGCATAAGGTGCGAAGTACAAGAACCGTTAGTAGGTACACATTACCATAAATAAATGTACATACAGCATCTTACTATGTAATACAGATTATCCAGCCCTTACAAACAGTTTAGCTTATATAGCTATTGAGTGTGAATGCATGTGTAAGTGAGCAAAATTTCCGCATTGAGTCAACGTATAGTATAGAGCATGCTCTTAAGATTTTGCCTCTAGCTTTTCCAGCCGGATTGGGAACCGACTCCTTTTGTTATTCGTCGGTTTAAAAAAACTGAGGAAAGGAAAGATTTATTATGTACATCGAGCAAACAAACAAGATATTTGCTGTTCGATACACATCATTGAAGTCACGCGTTTTAGAACGCTCTCGAGTTATAAGTGTTTGTTTTGTAAGTATTTACCTATTTGCACACGTAGAACTGCTTCTCATAATTATGGAATATAATATTTTGCTATATATATATTGTCGATTCGAAAAAAAATATGTTTTAAAACTGTTTAATGTTCTAACGCACGAATAATCAAATGCAACTCAGATTTAAGCATGACTCAAGTCGCAATATTTTGACAAAAAGTCAAAAGTTAAAATCATTGACAACCGATGTGGCGCGGTGGACGAAGGTCCGCCTGTGACGCAGGAGGTTGCGGGTTCGATTCCCGCCTCGGAACAATTGTGTGTAGGATCTGCAGATATTTGTTCCGGGTGTTCTGGTCGTTTTCTATGTATAATAAAAAATATCTATCTATGTAATATATTGTACTATGTATATCAGTTATCTAGTACCCATAACACAAGCTCTGCTTACCATGGGGCTTGATAATGCTGTGTGAATTGTCCAGTATTATATGTTATATATATATGTTTTTATATGTTTATTCTTTAGACTTACAAAATAAGCACTTTGACAAGTCATATTTTATACATTAAATTATTATCAAATAAGATTATTTTACTGTTCACTTCAATGTTTTGTCCACTAGTGGAAGAAGTGAAAAAGACACATTTCGGTCTTTTGATCTGTCAGAAATCCATGCCTATTTCCGAGTTTAATTTTCAATTTGTTGAATTGACAGTATTTGGGCGTTAACCAGTCAAACCATATATAAACTTTATTATTATGTCTCTCATTTACCATGATCTCGGGCCATAAAGTGACCCGGTCCTTTGGAAGGCTTGCGTGGGGCCGAAGCCAACAGCACAGAGGCCCTTTGAGAAGTTAATCTAAAGGCGATGGCTACACATAGCGGGTATCATAGTCAGAGTCTTCACTCTCATGTTCCACCTCCGAAACCCCCATTTAGGTATTTTTGTAGATTCTTATCCAACATCAGAGGTCTATTACAAATAAACGTACCAACACCAACATTCAAAAATTATATAGTTAGCTCCATAATTTATTCAAACTTATAAGATAAATGTTCCAGATATGTATATCTTTGTGCAAATAACAGTAAAACGAGTTATGAACTTTTTAATACCAGGTTGGCAATAATCCCGATAAAATAACGGTCACGCCCGGTTTGCACAAGAGCGAAGTGGAAAGGAGATGCGCAAATGTAAATAAGACCAATAGATACTCGATATTATTTATTTTGTATAGAATATCTCTATCAATAAAACATTAATATATCTATATATATAAAAGAAAGTCGTGTTTGTTACAACACTTATAACTCGAGAACGGCTGGACCGATTTAGCTGAAAATTGGTGGAGAGGTAGCTTAGAACCAGGAGTCTAACATACCATTTATCATTTAAACAATTTGACACATAGATTTCCACGGGGGCGAAGCCGCGGGGAGCAGCTAGTATAGTATAATTCTTCAGGAACTAGTAACTCAGTGACTGTCAATTCCTGTAAACGCGTAAATAACTCAAATATTAAAAAATAACTCTACTTTTTAAAAAGTTTTTTTTTAATGACTTGCGTCTTTATTTCCAAACTTTGAACCTTAAACTTTCATAACCCATGTACCCAATTTTCATTCATATGTTTTGAAATACTGGAGTATTTTATTATGTCTTTATTATTCATTATTCTTAGCATTTTCTGTAGGTCACAAACAAATGGGGTCATCGGTTTGAGAGTTACAAAAAACACCAAAATACAATTCGACCCCTATTTTCATCCCCTTAGCGTATACATATAAACCTTTTACTACACAACCTCCCGCTAAGAAGTAATTTTCCTCCAAATTTCAGCTCTCTATTTTCAGTGGTTTAGGCTGAGCATTGACACCACAAAATCGCTTGTTCCTTTATACATATATTCAGATGAACTGTAGTCTAGTGTCATCATCATCATCACCATCAGCCTATAGCAGTCCACTGCTGGACATAGGCCTCCCCCAATGAGCGCCATAGCGCCCTGTCTTCAGCTTGCCGCATCCAGCATCTAGCTGCAGTCTTTCGCAGGTCGTCATCCCACCTGGTCGGAGGGCGTCCTACACTACGTTTACCGAGTCGTGGTCTCCACTCAAGAACACGTTTGCCCCATCGGCCGTCGGTTCTTCGCGAGATATGGCCGGCCCACTGCCACTTCAGCTTGCTAATTCTTTGAGCTATGTCGATAACCTTGGTTCTCTGGCGGATGTATTCCTTACGAATCCTATCCTTCAGAGAAACTCCGAGCATAGCTCTAGTCTAGTGTGCCCAAATAATATTATATATAAAAAATATCTATCTAATATTATCTAGTACCGACAACACAAGCTTTTATTGAGGCTAAACGATGCTGTGTAGATTTTACTAAACAGAATTATTTATTAGTTCATCTCGCTTTATTCGCTTTTATGTTCATAGACATACTCATATCGTACGTTTACACATTAATCTATGAATAAATAATTTATGAGTTTTGAGTTTATGAAACTGACCGTCACCTTTGCGGTTATACCGTGCCTTAATTTATTCACAGCCTATAAAAACATTGAGTCTTCACGTCATCCATACCGCAATGCTTGAAAACGAAAGTTTTCAATCAGTGCGTCCTACCCGTTATGACCTACGGAGCTGAGACGTGGACACTCACGATAGGGCTGGTCCACCAGTTCAAAGTCGCTCAGCGAGCTATGGAAAGAGCTATGCTCGGAGTTTCTCTGAAGGATAGGATTCGTAACGAATACATCCGACAGAGAACCAAGGTTATCGACATAGCTCAAAGAATTAGCAAGCTGAAGTGGCAGTGGGCCGGCCATATCTCGCGAAGAACCGACGGCCGCTGGGGCAAACGTGTTCTTGAGTGGAGACCACGACTCGGTAAACGTAGTGTAGGACGCCCTCCGACCAGGTGGGATGACGACCTGCGAAAGACTGCAGGTAGATGCTGGATGCGTCAAGCTGAAGACAGGGCGCTATGGCGCTCATTGGGGGAGGCCTATGTCCAGCAGTGGACTGCTATAGGCTGATGATGATGATGATGATGATGAAAAACATTATTGTGTTTCAGATCTTCTTCGTGATGCGCAAGAAGAACGACCACGTGTCTAAGCTCCACGTCATCCATCACGGCATCATGCCCATGTCAGTATGGTTCGGAGTTAAGTTCACGCCAGGTCAGTATTCATAGTCCCTATGTATATAAGTAGTATAAGCATATATATTTTATGATATGTATGTAGTATATTGCCATGTAAGTATTATAAGTATTATATTTTATTTTATAATGTATGTATAACCTGCAAGCACACAGATCCCCTGGTACTGTCCACGATCCTATCCATCCATGGTTGTCTGGTAGAGATCGCTCTTGAGCGATAAGACCGCCAATTGTATATAGTTTTTTTAAGTTTTTATTTTACATTGTCATTTTAGTGTGCAATAAAGAATTATCTATCTAGATTATGTTCAACATGAACATGTTTAAGTTCTGGAAAATATTATATTATATATATTATCCTACTTTCGATATTAAAGGTAACATCAAAAATAGATACATATGTAGGAACAATTGTGTGTACGATCTGCAGATATTTGTTCCGGGTGTTCTGGTTGTTTTCTATGTATAATAAAAATGTAATTTATTGTATTATGTATATCAGTTATCGCCATATAGTATCGTATAGTACCCATAACACAAGCGCTGCTTACCATGGGGCTAGATAATGATGTGTGAATTGTCCAGCATTTATTTATTTATTATTATTTATTTATGTAGGTATTGTTCCTTCATGGTACAGTCCATCGTATCCTAAAGTTTTCTGGCAGAGATCGCTCTCAGCGATAATGTCGCCCTTTACTACCTCTGTTCTAAGTTTTTATTTCTGTATTGTTTCCTGTTTTCTATGGTATATATAATAAAATGTTTTCTATTTATCTATCTATATATACACAACACAACTCTAATAGCTCAGCAAGCTCTGTTTACTTTGGAGTTATATGATGCTGTGTCAATGAATTAATGAATGAATGAATGAACTCTTTATTGTACTTAAAACTATAAAATAACACCTTATATCTAAACATTATATATTAAAAGTACAATAGGCGGCCTTATCGCTTAAATATAATATAAAAGCCCTATTATATTATATTTAAGCGATAAGGCCGCGCAATTGTTCAGTATAACGTAATTATGGATATCAAAGGACAGAATACAGACTCGTATGTTGAAAATAGCTGATCTGATGGGTTTCATACTTTAACCAATCACTAATAGAAGAATAAAAGTAACAAAATAGGCCGCAAACGGATTATAAAGGTCAATAATGTTAAATTGGAACAATAAGTATGGAAATTACGGACCTACCAATAGTTACCATATTAATTTACAATTACACGATAAATATGTAGAATTACCTCATCACTATTTCATAAACTTCAGCATTGATTTAGTTAATTTAATTTAAAAAATCATGTAATCAATTTTTACAGGAAATTAATGAAATAAGTCTAGCATTGCAAGGCATATACACTAGCGAAAACAACTATCTACACATATGAGATTCTAATGTGGTCCCCAAATAAGTAGCAAGCAATCTCAAAAAGATACGCGCTGCTACTAAATTTTTTTTTGACAATTCACACAGCATTATCTAGCCCTATGGTAAGCAGAGCTTGTGTTATGGGTACTAGATAACTGATATACATAATACAATACAGTACAAAGATAGATATATTTTTATTATACATAGAAAACGACCAGAACACCCGGAACAAATATCTGCAGATCGTACACACAATTGTTCCGAGGCGGGAATCGAACCCGCAACCTCCTGCGTCGCAGGCGGACCTTCGCCCACCGCGCCACATCTGTCGTCAAATATATAAAGCTAACAGTTTCTTATACAATCTACAAATATGCAATATAAGTAGGTAGGTATTTAAATAGAAATTGGTAGGTACAACTATTTAACCATGGTAATGACGTAAATTGTCTCACCTCCTACACGCGTAGTAGAAAAGGAAACATCAACTTGGAAATACCTCGAAATGACCTTACTATTTGATAACCAATAATCAGTTTGTGGTTTGTATTATACCATTAGAGGAAGGTTTACTTACACTGGTGAAGTTTAGTGGCAAGTAGCAAATAGCTAGAGCCGGTGATGTAGCAAGGGCAAGTTAGCAAACCAAGTTTATATGATTATTATTATGTTGTAGCGTGTTAAAAGCATATCGGTTTCATATGTTATATTTTAGGTAAGGTAAAAACACATTATTACGGCAACACAACACGGTAATAATTTGTTTGTAACCATACTAATTCATCTGCCAAGTACGGTGATTATGGCAACACCCTTTTTGTCTGGGGGTTCCACGTTCAGCCGTGGACATTGCCGATGAGGATGAGGAGGTACCATACTAATTTGAATATATGGAAAAAAAAACTTACGCGCCACACCCTAATAGTGTGGTTTTTATCTTCACTTGCACATCAATCTGTCAGTCCATACTCACTACTCGCTATGGGCAATTCTTTGCACTCGCACTGGATGTGTCAGTTCTTACGTTTGTAATAATGATAATGCACTTATGGAGTTTACCATTAAAATTACCTTTATAACGTTATTTTTGTTCTGTGCTTATTTATATTTGCTATTATCTCGGGGAAATACTAACCTATCATAAGATGTCGAAGATGTCGACAGGCAATTGTAATACATTATAGGTAATCCTTTGTAATAACATGGAAAATAATCATATATCATGTTATGATGGAGTAGGAAAATAAGGAAATGTGTGGACTTAGCTATATAGCTATATTTGCCTAACATAGGTTTTGAGGCATTGCTAACTCAATGGTGTGATGAATTCTATATATTTTGTCCAAGAACTTTAGAGTTTTTCTTTAACCTATCTTAGGTACCAGTCTCCCACAAAATAGGTCATAGACGGATCTTTTACTCCGAGGAATTGTTTTCATTACATAGTACCTAGTCTTTATATTAGATACTCTTTGATAAAATTATTTTAAGAGAGTCAAAGAAATCCTATAAACTAGCTGCACCTCCTAGTGTTACCAACAATGATAGACATATGTATATGAATTATTTGATCATCCGGGAAAACTGCACTTTTCCGGAATCTTAATTAGCCACGTTTTAATCAAGGATATAAGCTATCTCGGGACAACATTTATCCAAATCTATTAAATGATTTTCAATATTTATTAGCTGATTGTGCGACAAAGTGTTACTAAAACACAAATTACACAGTTTTACCAAACAAAAATAAAACGAACGAAACTGTCAAACATAACCTAAACATCAAACTTATCGGGGAGATAAAACTTTATCTGGCCCTTCAAGTAGCAGGTAGCTTTATTTCTCTGTTAGGGACCTTATTCGACAGTTTACTACTATCTGAACATTGAAAAACCATGAATATTGCTTCTCAATAATTCAACGAATAAAGGCTATCTGATTGTTTATCTGGCGATTGAAAAATCGGCCCTTGTACACACTAATTCATACGTACGCCTCTATTATACTTTTATTAGAAGTATAATAATAATAAAATAATAATATAATAAAAGATATTTATTCACAGAGATGAGTTTACAAAGTAGGAATAATAAAATACAATTAGTAATAAGGAACTTACATTCTATTACATATTTGGTGTAGATAAGGCTAGTTTGCTTTTTCCTTAGGTACACATTCCTACTTGTAATAAACCTTTTAGGGTCAAAGTTCATGACACCTCGTTCTGACTAAGTTTGGTAACTTGTATTCAGACACGAGGGCTCAAACCTCTGGCTTCTTATAGGTTCACAAATAATATGTATAAAAGTGTTTACTTAACTTACTAACTCGATAAAAAGATAATTTAAGTAATACATATGTTTCTACTTCGTAAGAAACCTTAATGCTAATTAATTAGAAAGATGGAACTACTATAGAAATATATGTGAATAGATGTATAAATAATATAGCCCAAGAATTAAGATTGAATATCCAACAAGTGCTCTACCTGCGAGTAGTCTATGCTTTGTAAATAGCGTGTGATAGAACGTTTGCATAGTATGATACAGACACACTTTTTACGTGAACCATTCGCATTCTTGGCCTTTAAGCATTAAATATCATCTGTCTTACCAATCAGGGTTTTTGTTGTCAAGGTTTACATTACACAAGAGTCCGAATTCTACTGGATTTATTATCAGGGGTCAGCGCTATATTTTAGCATTTATCTGAGGTTAAGAGAGCGCTTTAAAATATACTCTCCGATATTTTTACGATAATGAACAATCATTGAACAAAATTTTTATCGGTTCCTGCTATTAAATTTCTGCTTGACAAATAAATGTACATATTACTTTACCTGCTAGGTCTTCTCACTTTAAATATTATCATCTCACTTTATATCTCTTGATGCACCTACGGTCATAGCGTGAGAATATATTCCTCCAACTTATTCCATGGATGTTTATTACCACTCCTAAACACTTTACACCTACACCTTGTGATTGTCTTAGTTTTATTATTAGGTTCTTTTTGTAACATTATTTTTAGTTGGTAAAATAATAATAAAAAAATCCTAAAAGGCGACCAATGGGATCTATCAAAGAAAGTGTAGCAGCTTTATTCTATTTTTCTTCAACCTACTGCAAGTACCAATCCACCTGCTTAAGTTGATGAATGGCTACAAATATGGCAAAAACCCCCTCGCTTATGGGAGGCTGTGAGCATGTTTAGCTATGAGATTTACCTCTAGTACCGTATTAAATGAGATACCCAGTACATCCACATTAATATAAGCTGTGCCCGTGTTGTTTTCTTAACTATTATTTCAGCTTTGTCTTTCCATGTTTGTTTAATCACATATTTCGTTCCCTATAGGCGGTCACTCAACATTCTTCGGTATGCTGAACACCTTCGTCCACATCATCATGTACTCGTACTACCTGCTCGCTGCTTTCGGACCCAAGGTGCAGAAGTACCTCTGGTGGAAGAGATACCTGACTGCGCTGCAAATGGTGAGCACATCCGACTATAGGACTAGGAGTAGAGTACAGGACCTGGTAACGTTAAAATCATAGAGCCGGATTTGCCATGATCGACAAGGTCGCTTGGTTTTCGAAGAGTAAGCATCCATTCCTCTGACTAAACATTTCTGTCGTAAGAAACGTTTAAGGAAACCTACCAGAGGAAGGGCAGTAGCTTCCTGCTGTGTATGTTCAACACATCAACTGCGATCACCAATCTGCCTTCCAAGCGTGGTGATTGACGCATGTTCAGTTGTGTACTAAAGTCCGCCGACTAGAGCTGACGATGATAATGATCATTTAATAAAACTAAATAATAAATATTTTGTCACACTTCAAACGAAATACGTCTAACATTTTTGTCTATTCGCTATCTAAGGTTCGACTCAATACTAAAATACGAACGTCTTGAGTTTTGCATGCATTGCAGTTTGCTCTTAATTTTATAGCAGGCTTAAAGACCTCTCCTACATTTTTGGTTCGTTCTAATACGCAATGATATTGTGTTTAGGCTAGGTTTTACTTTAAAACTTTTGAAACTATCATAGTTAACAACACTAAAGTCATTTAAAACGGGATCGGTAAGGCTTTACTTTGTCTCTATTACATGAGTTGATATTTCCCTTACTAATATTATTGATGGAGGAACCAAATACAAGGACCAGGAACAAAATACAAATGTTTATTACATAAATAAATGCTTTGATCCTTGCCCGAAACCTCCTTTGAAGTATTAAAAACCTGTATTACCCCGTAATATACGTACATACATATGTAATTAAAATTAAAATAATGTTATTTTATAATAAGGAATAGTATAAAATTGTACTTGTCTAAGTGCTTATTTTGTAAGGCTAAAGAAAATTAAAACATTTGAATTTGAATTTATTAAGAGGCAACACTACCCGCTCAGAAATAAAATATAAATAATAGGTATTACCAGCTTATAAAGAAGCTTTATTTTATGTGTTTCCCTTATTTTACTGACCACATTCCCTATTTTCAGGTACAATTCGTGCTGGTGTTCTTCCACGCGTTCCAACTTCTGTTCACGGACTGCGACTACCCTCGCGCCTTCGTCTGGTGGATCGGCATGCACGCTGTTCTCTTCTACTACCTATTCTCTGACTTCTACAAGCAGGCTTACAAGAAGAGCAAGGTATGTCACTTTTTGAGATATAGTTAATATTATAGTTTTGACGACCTATGTGGCGCGGTGGGCGAAGGTTCCCGCCTCAGGACAATTGTGTGTACGATCAGCAGATATTTGTTCTGGTCGTTATCTATGTATAATAAAAAATATATCTATCTATGTAATGTATTGTATTAAGTTTATCAGTCATCTAGCACCCATAAAACGAGCTCTAGAACTTAACTTGGAGCTAGATGATGCTGTGTGGATTATTCAGCATTATTTATTTATTAATTTATTTAGTTAAAGCCGGCTTATTGGTTGCTGTTTGAAACTACCATTGTTAAGCAGGCCTACACGAAGAGTAAAGTTTTTCACACTGTTAGATAAAGTGGAAGCTGGGAAATTGATTGTTGTCTGAAGCTCTTTGTTATGATCTGTTTACATAAATTGTAAATGTTGTGAATAATAGCTTTAATTTTCCTAAATTTCGTTTTTAATAAGCATCAACTATAAATCTTTCTTTCTCCAACTAACCACGTACCAACTGTAGTGTAACTTAATTTCTAAAGCGAAAAATGGGTTTCTTCTCATAAAGTCTGTTAAAGCTATTTTAGCTTATCTATTTCTTTATTATTACTATTTTTTTGATTTTCTTTCTTTACTTTAATATTAGTGCTTTGTTATTCCATTTGAATATGTAGCCCTAACCTTCTGTTACCTATTGCAGATGCTGTCGAAGACCAAAGTGAAGGTGGAAGACGATGCCTCCGAAAACAAAACCGAGTCCCTCAAGCTGCCACTCCTGAACAGTTTCAGCAATGGATCAGCTCTGAACGGAGTTCGGCAAAGGGTGGCCGGCGCAGTCGCCACTCAGTGAAGTGAATCTGTTGACGGACTGTGAATAACACTGTGCTCATCACAACAAAACAAAATATCGATGACCCCTTGTGAGTTAAGCTAACTCAAAACAAACGGAAAATTAAATCTCATTATTTTTACAAACTGCACGCGTTTCAGTTTGTAGAACGCAGCTCAACGTTGCCGTCTGTTCCGAATTAACAATCTGGGCATCTATTTTAAAACTATTTCGATAAGTTGATAAATCTTTGAAAAGAGTTGATATTCGATCATACATTTTACAAACCGACATCCATTTGATTTTAACTTTATAGCTCAGTCGTTTTGTAGCAAGCTAGGGCTGTGTGGAGTTAGCATCCTGAGTCATTCATCGATATTTTGTGCTACAAGAATGTTATGCCTGCTATCACCCTTGACATCTTAATTACAGCTGAAAAACAGTCGATAACTTTCAAAATGTGGACATCGACAATTTTCAGATGTTGCTATGTTTTAACTGTAGGTAAAAATTCAAAAATTCAAAAAATTCTTGTGAATCTATATTTTTTTTTATAGAAGCAATTTATATCAGTTCAGTAGATTTCAGACATTATATTTCAGATATTACATTTGCTGGTATATTATGTGGTCGATTGGTGAGATCAGGCATAAGGCTCAATCGTGCCAGATCGAGCGATTTTCGCAATTGGCGAGGATTTTGCTCAATTATTCTTAGGTACCTAATTTTATACCGTAATTTAGTTTTACCATAGTGATATTAGATGTAATTTATTTTTCACCCATATTTATTTGGGTGGTTGTCAAAATAGGGTTCGGATATCCTATTGTGGAACTGGGAATATCTTGTGCTGGTAAAAGTAATTATTTAAAAAATTCAGTATATAAAATCACAGGAAACTACAATTCTCATTGTTTATTATTGTTCAAAAAGGTTGTTGATATTTGTAATGTTTCAAAACTAAAACTGAATGAAAGAAGCTAGTTGGTCCCTAAACAGTCGAATAACTTCGTAAATTAACCGAGCAAACCGCAAGCCAAATGCTATTTCTGCCTAAATCGGGTTTGGGAAGCATTGCTACTGAAACAATGCTCACAGACCTACCTCTTATAAGCTACTAATATAATCTAGAAGTTAAAATAGATCTTTAAGCAGATACAAACCATAGAATTTATCATCACATGAGGCGCTCGGCATTTCACACAAATGCCTTTATGGAAGTTTGCTTCATGTATTAACTCTACCTTTTGTAAATATTGAAAGTAATGGGTAGGTTAATTGAATTTAGATACTGTAAAATTTCAAATAAGCTGATATTACACTCTTGATTGTTCTACATCCAAATATTTTGTAATATTGTGATATCATACTGGGACATAATAAAATATGAAAATTATTTGTAAGCACGTGTATATTTTTTAAACCTTTAAAACCTCAAATGTTAATGCCCTTATCTCATAGAAGCTGGGTACCTACACTAAAGACACTATACAGTAATATTCATAAAATCTTATCCTATCCTACAAATATTATAAAGGCAAAGTTTTGCGAATGAAGAACATGTTTATTACGTAGGATCTATAAAACTACTAAACTGATGAGGATGAAATTTAGCGTACATGTATGATTTGACGACCGATGTGGCGCGGTGGGCGGAGGTCCGCCTGCGACGACGGTTGCGGGTTCGATTCCCGCCTCGGAACAATTGTGTGTACGATCTGCAGATATTTTTTCCGGGTGTTCTGGTCGTTTTCTATGTATAATAAAAAATATCTATCTATGTAATATACTGTATTATGTATATCAGTTATCTAGTACCTATAACACAAGCTCTGCTTACCATGGGGCTAGATAATGCTGTGTGAATTGTCCAGCATTATTTATTTATTTATTTATATGTACGTACTAAATTATAGGCCACTTTTCGTCGCAAAATAGTGCGTGACAAGCCGCGGGCAGCAACTTGTTTAAGGAATATAGAACTATGAAGTATAGTAATACTTAGTTGTGGTACTCGATTGTGTGAAACCGCCGGACTAAAATGATTTCTACTGTAAATATTTTTCTAAGCCCTTCGAAAACCATGTGTTGCTAGACATTTTAATATATTAATAAAAAATATTACGTATTAGTTTAAGCTGTAGCTTTTCAAATACATCTAAAACAATTTCATATAATAAACTGATAACCATCGTGGAAACATCACATAAAGTGATTGTCCTTGCATATATTGCGTCTATTTGGACTCCACATAAGTGTGAAGATGCCTATTGTCTATTCTAGCAGACTTTGGGAAATGACACACATTACACAAGGAATGATTTTAAGTAAACTTTATTTACAAAGCAATATTTTACAAACTATCATAACTTACTACAAATTGTACCAAAAGTCGGTACGCACACTTTTTATCTAGACATCCGATCATGGCAAGGATTGTTGGAAATATTCCTTAGCGATTACGCATGTATAGTTTTAAACCTCTGTATCTGATCGTCATCGCCACATTTGAACCTAATAAATAAAATCTATCTCGACCAATAATGAAAGTAAAAAAATAAATCATTCATAATATCACAAAATAATTTAGGGTAACTACGGGCAGACCTCTTTAGAACAAGGACCAAATATGAAATAGGAATTTTATTTACATTTGTGAACATTCCTGTATCAATTTATTTTGTTGTGATTAAAATTGGACTTAGCTCTGCTGTGTCCCTATCCAAAGAGGCGACTAATATAATGGCAGTGATAAAATGATTTAAACTAGTTAAAATTATGTTCTTTTCTTAGTTCTCCCGAACTCTTCTATTTGGTCGTATTCGGAAAAACCAGTGTCGGAGTCGTAGTACGCGTAGTCGTAACTGTTGTCTTCCTTCTTGTTGGCTGGTTTGGAGAAGGGAGGCTGGTTGGTTGGTCGGGGAGCTGGGTTAGGTGGGAAAGTGGGGGCATGCGCGGGCCGGGGTTGCGGCCGAGGGGGTCGCGTCTCTGTGACCTTCGGAGGCGTAGTGGTAGGTCTGCTCACAGGGCCGTTATTGATAGGAACGAAGTCCGGTGCGCCTCCGGTGAAGTCAGTGGGCCGGAACGTAGTCGTGTACGTTTGGAATACATCGAATGCGCGCTGAGTTTGCGGGGCTACTGTTGTGGTGTATGTGGGCTCAGGAGCGCGAGTGGTTTGGGCTGTGGTAGTAGGAGCGGGACGGAAAGGACGTGGAGCTGCTGTTTGAGATACAAATTTTATGGGTGCTTTTGTCTTGGCAAAGGATTTCTGCTTCTGGTCTTCGGGTAGCCTGTTGCCGCTAGCTGCTATATTGAGGGAGTGAGCGCCTGACAGCAGCTCCCGGTCGCCGTACAACTCCGGTCTATACTGGCCGTCGTCTTCGCCACGCGGAGGTCGGTACTGGCCATCGTCTTCGTTGCTCGGTTCGGCGAAATTAGACTGAGAGTGGAAACCATTGTTGGTATCATACGCTACCGTGTTCAAATTCTGAGGGGGATCCGGTTTGTAGGTCGTGTAGAAAGTGGTCGTTGTGGGGTTGGTGGTAGGGTTGTAGTTTTGCTTGGAGTATGAAACGAAGTTATTCTTGTCCTGTTCGTAAGAAACACTGTTGAAGTTTTTGTAAGGTGTGTTGGTGGTGGTGCGTGCAGGTGTATTGTAATCGATTGTAGTAGTAGGGGTTTTGCTTGCGCCATTGAAATTATTATTGTTATTTTTGAAGTTATTATTGTTATTCAAATTGTTGTTGTTAAAGTTGTTTTGGTTGTTCAAATTGTTGTTGTTGAAGTTGTTTTGGTTGTTCAAATTGTTATTGTTAAAGTTATTATTGTTGTTCAAATTATTATTGTTACTGAAGCCATTTTTATTGTTCGGCCTAAGACGAGCAAAATCTTCTTGAGGTCCGTCGGTAACAGTGAAGCTATTTTTCACTTTGTATTTATCTTGCTTGGTGCTAAGTCCTGGGGTTGACTGTGCATCATAGTTATACAACTCTATCAGACTATCTTTCTTGTTATATTGCGCTGGTGAAGTCGCATGAGAGGAAGGTAGAGGAGTTGGGTTGGCTGGGTAGTATCTGTTAGGCTTGGGAGTCACTCTACTGACTTCGACGTACTCATCCTTGTACTCTTTGTACTGAGGAGGGACATAAGGAGTAGTGGTGGGTGTCTGTCTGTTCTGTGATTGAGTAGGCCTGCGGTTATAGTTTTGTGTTTGCGGTTCCTGGAACGTCTGAGATTGCTCTTGGAATTGGGGAGTGTTTTGTGCAAAAGTGAACTGAGGTGCAGGGGAAGTTGGGTAGACAGGGCGTTTCCTGACGAGCTTGCGTTTGGAGGTTTCGTATTGGGGTTGATAGGTTGGTTGGGGTGGTAAGGTTGTGGGTTGTTGAGTGGTTGTGGTGGAGGGTACTCGAGGAGAGGTTGCCCTACGGAAGGACTGACGGGCGGCTATGCGGGTGGTCTGGGTTTGTTGGGGCTCGTCTCGGCCGCGGTCTCTTTGACCGCTGAAGAAGTCCGAGGAGTGTGCAGCACGGAGGTCATTGCCCTGGGTGTTGGCGTCGTTGTTTTGTTGGAGGCGGCGGTCGCCAGTCTCGGCACGTTGGAGACCGAACTCTGATTCTTCTTCACGATTCCCGATTGACGCCTTCTTGGTGTCAAAACCTAGACATATAAAAGTATTAAGTAGTTGATCATTTAGTTATCACTGGAAGTTCTTTGCTGATGCACTATCACTGCTCCTGAAGAAGCTGTATTAATGGGTGTTTTTGTAATATTTTAGTTCAACTATAACGAAGCGTCAGCAAACAAAATAATAACTCAAGCTGGAATTGCATTTAATCTCATCTAATAGATTACCTACTTATTACAGCTTCGTATAACCTTTAGGATGTTGTAATTGAACTTATGAATAAAATCAAAATGATTGCTTACTATTAAGCTCTAACCATTATTTTTTATTAGCTTAGAGCGCAAACACCCTGTTGGTTTGCCAATAGTTATTGCCTAGTTTCTATTAAGACAACTCATTGAACAAAATTAATGTGGTGAACATTATTTTCAATGGGAATTAGGTACAAAACGCAGTCATTTAGTTTAGTTAAGTGATGTGATAATTTGTGCAGTATACAAGGCGAGATGATGATAAGCATAAAGCTGAATTAACACTTACTCGATCGATTGATCTCGCCCCCAGAAAGTGAAACATGAAAAGTGTGCTTAAACATATTTTGCGTGTAAGTACATAATGGTAGGACATTCTCATTTTACCATGCATCGTTACGTGTTACTTTTTATGAGATGGTTAAGGACGATGCATCGTCCTTAACCATCTCATAAAATGTAATCCCAAACACAGACAATTTTTCAAAATCGTTTGAATTTTCCGGTTTTGTTTAAATGCTATGCCATGACTACTCTACATCATTCAATTAGATAAGATAGACCAGTAGTAGGTCTATCTTTTCTAATTGAATAAGGTACATTGGTTTTAATTTCTTAAATCAGGCATTTGGTTAGAGAATGGCCCACCTAGTGTACAATGTTAGTTATAAGCGCTCACCAGATCCGATCTTGTAGAGATCGAACTGACCGTCGTAAATGTCCGCGGGGCAGGCCAGGGGGTCATCGTCTCCCCAGTCCGTGCAGGTCTGAGCCTCTTGGTGGAACAGGGTACCAGGGGGGCAGAAGAACCTGGAATATATGAGCGGTTTGTTACTCCTTTATTTTCCTAATTGAAAGTTATTACCTGTATTTTACAAGTTATACTTATTGTTATAGAATTTTTCCTCCCTCGGTATCCCCCCCTCACTTGTAAACTGATGAACTCTTTCCGCCGCGTGGCGCCGACGTATTACTTTAATGACCCTACTATTTACAATATACCCTACTATTCTATATCCTACTAATATTACAAACATCAAAGTTTGTAAGTATGGATTTGAGTTGAAGTTTGTTACTCTTTCACGTAAAAACTACTGAATGGATTTTAATGAAACTTCACAATAATATAGCTTACTACTTAAAACATAGGCTACAATTCATAAAGATATATAGTATATTATCCAAAATATCACCACGCGGGTGAAACCGCGGGGCGCAGCTAGTATTATATAACCCTACTATGTATATTCCCACGGGTGTCGTAAAAGGCTACTGAGGGATGTCCAACAGTAGGTGGGTAGCAGTATCCTCTTTATAAAAAATCCACCAACAAACTGTGGTCCCTCCCTAACCCGCATGCGTAGAGATTGTGGCATTGCTACAATACCATAAGACCCAATAAGGCGCTAAAGAGAGGTCTCCTACGACTGTCAGTCGTCTGTCAGTGAATGACTCAAATTAAAATTACTCTACCTAGGGATAGAAACGAAAATCTGGTATAGTTAGGGTTAATAGACCGAAGAGCTGTACTGTTCTACATATGTCTTGACAATGGCTTGCGAAACTTTTCATCGATGCTCTAGGCCAGGCGTAACATCCTAGGCTACGTACTTGCATCGTTGTTTGTAGAAACTTCAAGGAACTTCACTACATGGTATAAAACAAAGTCGCTTTCCACTGTCTGTCTGTCCCTATGTATGCTTAGATCTTTAAATCTACGCAACGTATTTTAATGCATATTTTTTTAATAGATAGATATTCAAGAGAAATCTATAAACTATTTGACATATAGATTTCTACGCGGGCGAAACCGCGGGGCGCAGCTACTGAATCAATAAATGGCATAAAGACCTGAAATCTCGGATTCCTCCACCAGCAACTCTAACACACACGTGGAAAGCCTTGCAGCCGGACTTCGCATCGGCGTAGTATGCGCCCAGGATCCGCCCTTTGCAGTTGAATCTGGCTGCTCCCCCTGAAACAAACTTTATATTAGTACTAAAGTCATTTAAAACGGGATATTTACCATGATATAATTTTTGAGTTATCCAATATTTCGGCACAGTTGCATGCGCCATGATCACGGAGTAACTGAAGGCACTGCGAGTTTTTTACTTTAGTATTAATAACCATGATAGTTTCAAAAGTTTTATATTAGTAGACCCACAAGTAGGTTCTACACTTTAACCAGCTCATGCGCTCTATGCAGGGAAACGTCCAATGGCTGCTATGTATTTATGTTAAGACTCAACCTGCCATACAGACTTATCGTTACTATATGTATTTCGGTTTGTAATGTAACATCAAATCAAAATCATTTTTGAACATACTAGTGGTTTCTTCTCACTTCTTCCACTGGTGGACAAAAAATTGAAGTGAACTATAAAATAATTTAATAGTATAAAATATGACCTAAGTGCTTATTTGTAAGCTTAAAGAAATAAAAACTTTTCATTTTCATCAATCAAGTCTTTTTCATAAGTATATATTAGTAAACCACAAATATAAACAAAAATATTTCGTTGCAAGTGATTACAAGTAAAAGTTAAGTCAAATGAGTAATATGTTTTCTATCTTAATATCATCGAGAAACTTATAACTTCCATAATTCCGTACCGCATTCTACAATAAGATCTTATCTTTGGTAACATTAGGTAGATAAAGTACCTACTGTTTTTTATCATAGGTATTTTTGTGATTTGCATAAAAAGTAATTATAATTAGGCAGGTAGGCATATTTGGAAGAAATAATATATTTTTACTTGAATTAAAAGACCTTGGAATTAATTAACGGAAGGAAAAAGGAAATATTTTATTATAATGAAGGAAGCTTTATCATTGTTGGTATGGTACCTACGGAAAATCGCTTTACATAACATGTTCTTAGGTCATCTAAAGTACGTTAACTTGCATAATACAAGCAATGTTCATGGGAGGGATCTTATGACCTGTAAGGTCATGATTTCGTACTGAGAGACAGGTGGGCTACACCACAGCATACGTAAATGATTGTGAAATCTGAAGATGTTTGGATTTCTTAATCTAATCAAAAGAGCTTGGCTTTACTGTCATGGAGTTTGATTTATTTTGGTTAAATGGAAGCCCAAATGTGTTATGATAAAGAGTTATTTGTTTTACAAAAATGAGTTTCATCATTCATTAGAGTTTTACTCTCACAAAAGTATCTTAAATTCAAATTCAAATGTGTTTATTTTCTTTAGGCTTACAAAATAAGCACTTGTCATATTTTATACTATTCACGTAATACTATACTATTATATTCTTCCGCAGTGCATATAGGAGGTATAATTATGAATTTTGTTTTTTTTAAATCCACCACGATGTAACTCAAGATGCGACGGGAGATAATTCGAGAAACACCACGTTATGTCGTGCAAATGTAAATGAGCATTCGCGATTTCATCACAAATGTTCCTCTGTACAGTCAGTTTTGCAAACTAATATTTTGTGTACTTTATTGTGTAACACAGATTTTCTGCACCATCTACAGGTTCTCTCTATTGCAATCAGTAGATGCATATGTGGCTATGAATACTAGGAACGGGAAAGATTACAAATCGATCAAGTTGATCCTTAAACTCTAATGTATAATAACACCACATCATGCTTAAAATGCAAAAGTTTGGATGGATGGATGTTTGGTACTACTCGTATTTCACCCCAAAACTACTGAACGGATCGATCTGAAATTTTGCATTGATGTAGGTATGGAATAAAATATAGTGTACTTTTTATCGCATAAATCAGTTCGAATAGGCCATCTTTAAACGTTTCCATAGAAACAACGCGTGCGACACGGTCCGCATAAACTTAGATGTTGTATAAAGGTACCCATTTCTACTCGCAGACTGAACTTCTATCTAATCTGTAGAATCATATTAATGATGTCACATGATTATCTGAGGCTGACTGTACCGTACCATCCGGGTGAACGTCAAATGGCACTGCAGATGGTAGGTAAAGGTACCTGCATTGCAATCAGCCAAATGGTAAATTCAATCCGTTTACAATCTAGGCATACGCAGGCAAAGATACCTATTTAGTACAAGGACAGTACGCAGAGCCATTACGAAATTGAAATGAGAAAATCTGCAAACTATTTAGCTTAATGATGTTTTGATGAGGTAACTAGATAGGTAAATATTTATCACGTAGAAGGAGTGGACTCAAAATTTTGTAGCACAGGTTGCGCGTTGATATCTTTTACATGGGCGATTTGAAGAGCATCGGAACGTGTGATTGGTCACTTTTGAATATAGAAAAAACTCTATATGTCTACTCTTTATTATTCACTAGATTTTGCTAGTGGTTTCGCTCACGAGGTACCTGGATATAAAATAATCAGCTCTTAATGCTCCTTAATAATATTTTTTTATTTTCGAATCGTTCTGTTTCCGGAGAATCAATAACAAGATTTAAATAATTACCTTTTTACAGATTCAAAAGGTTTGCCTACGGTTTCACACCAATTTTGTAGGAATGCTGGACAATTCACACGGCATCATCTAGTCCAAAGCTGAGCCCATAATAATGGCTGAATTGGTTAAAAAATAAATCTTGGTACCATTTAAAAAAGAATATTTTGTTCAAATTAATCGAAGTACCGTTAATATCTTTAAATAGCAGAGATAACTCTCATCAAAATTTAAATTAAAAAGCCTTCTGTAATAATTTCCTAGTCTTACGTAAGCGGTGGATCCTAACTAAAGCCATAAAATGTGCAATCTAGTAGGCATCTGAGTTCTCAGGCATGTGTCGGGAGGGCAGAGAGCAGTGGGTGATAGCATCGGTTACGCAAGCGCCGGGCGCAGCGCCGGCTTGTGTCACTCTACCTATTCAATTTCAATTGAAACCTCAATCACCTTATTCTAACATTATGGGTCACAATTGCTGAAAGAATCGCCGAATACTCAAACGAATCCCATCCGATGTCGCGATTATTTGTCATTTTTTAATGAAAATGCCAGAGGTAAGAAGCAGCTGTGTATTTTTAACACCAACCTGCCTGCCACGAATGATGATTATTATGTGGCAAACCCCCCCTGTTTTGCGAAGGTTTGTTGCTTGTTTAAAGGCCGTACACGATTGAAGCTATTCAAGGATATAATATTAAATATATTCTATATATTCCTTAATCATTATTACACAACAAACATATGTACATATAAAATGTTAAACTAGAAATATAATGTCAAAGGCGAGTTATTCCTAGAAAGGGTTCTCTTCCAGCAAACCTCTTCCTTGCATCTTCTTTTCTACTTTCTGTCAGTAAAAGATTATGTTTAGTTTTTTCAAAATCAAATTCACATAATTAATTAGACATAAGTATCCGTGTCCGTTATTTTTGTTCCATTTTACCCAATGAAAGAACTTTAAATAAATATACATTTAAAATGTTATTAGATTCTGTAATATACCTAAAAAAACTAACTCCATAGGGGTTGCATAATTTCTAATCGGAGATTTTGTGTCTAAAGTGTAAAAAAATACACAAAAAGTTAAAAAATATCGATTTTGGCTGTTTGAGAAGTGAAACTTTGCTATTTCAGCTCTTGTATCACCTATACAAAGGTTCCATAAGGTGCGGTACATCGGTACATCTTCAGCGAAAGGTCATCTACTCCGCACTGCTTTAAGTAGGTATACCGCCTTATGTAACCATACTAATGCAAGCTCCACTTGTCTTAGGCTTTACATATTTTTGCATTATTTAGAAATGATGTGATTTATAACTTGATAGGGGCGTTACGTTGTGGGAAAAGTGACTTCCTTTAGATAGAATTAATTAAGACAATCTGCATATCATTAGCAGTTTTTGAGTATTTCTTTCGTGCATAATAATTTATTTTTACACGACTGCCAAAAAAGAAGCGTAACGTTTTCATGTTCATATAGGATAGTGTTTGTGATTTTATTAAATTCGTTATTGTCAGGTTTTTATATAAGAGTTAGAATCCAAACGACAACACTGACACACTATTCATTTTTTTCATATAGGCAGTCGTGTTTGTAAGGTTCCGTATCTCAAATGGAAAATAGGAACCCTTATGGGATTACTTTGTTGCCTGTCTCCCCGTCTGTCTGTCAACCCTCTTTCTCAGGAATGTGTTGAGATATGGAGGTGAAACTTTTTTTTTTTTTTATTTATTTAAACGCACAAAACATAAAATAATCAAAAAATATACAGAATTTGAATAATAAGGGTTTAGAACTTGATAATTTCACAAAATTATGTGCATACTGAGAATCATAACAACAAAACGTGTAGAGCAAAACGTATGATAATAAAAGCTTGAAATAGCATTGAATTTAGATAGTCTAACTTCGTAATTTAGACTAGAACGACCTGGATGCATTCTATAGCATAACAAACTTTTCTTTTCTTTGCACAATTAACACCTTATACTAACGTTCGCAACCTCTTGGAGCTAACATAAATAAAAGTCTTAAGTCATTGCGATCAAGTAAGCAAAGTGTGTGTTATAAGTACTTGATAACTAACTGATTTACCTAAATACGTTACATAATATTGCTGGGCAATCCACACAGCATCATCTTGCCCAGTAAGCAGAGTGTTATAGTTACTTGATAACTAAAGTTACAGCCGCATTATTATCTCCTCATAATTTGAAATTTCCACGGGATGGATATCCATGCTCACAAAATCTATAGGGTATCCCATTAACTTGACTATGATTTTAACACAAAGCAAAGTCTTATAATTTTACGGAACCCTCGGTGTGCGTGTCTAACGCAATGTTTTATTTTATTTTTGTAAAGTAAGCATGTTTAATAAATGTGGCACTGAAACAGGTTGGCCGAGCCATGGCGAACCTTGACATCCGCTGACAAATCTGTCATCACAAAATCGTATATGGTCTCGAATGCCTTGATGAAATTATGGAGCTATGGTATAAAATTGAGTTGCTTAACCATAGTCTCGTGTGATGTATCGAAAGAAGTTGGTCCCTTCGTTGGTTCCAAAATTAGACCATGTGCCTACGCCCTTAGCTTACCTACAGCACCTTACGACACCGGAAACTGTTGATTTGCATCGTGTGCAACCTGCCTGATTAGCTAATGCACTGTGACATAACAATAATGATCGACTATTGACGATCAATCTTCGGCGTGACTCGATGAGCAATATTATCATTTTATAAATCGACTTTGAATCGCTAAGAAGTGTTTTTTTTTTCTTAAGTTAGTAAAACAAAACTTTGATTACGTAGAACTTGATCATAGTTTGACAATCGATGTGGCGCGGTGGGCGAAGGTCCGCCTGCGACGCTGAAGGTTGCGGTTTCGATTCCCGCCTCGGAACAATTGTGTGTACGATCTGCAGATATTTGTTCCGGGTGCTCTGGTCGTTTTCTATGTATAATAAAAAATATCTATCTATGTAATGTATTGTATTATGTATATCAGTTATCTAGTACCTACCCATAACACAAGCTCTGCTTACCATGGGGCTAGATAATGCTGTGTGAATAGTCCAGCGTTATTATTATTATTAATTAATAGTTCCACTTTTTTAACGTATATCTATTCTATTTTCGAATTCTAAACTCTTTGCGAAATCTGTTATGGTATGCTTCCCAAACCTGGCACGAACCTCTTTTGTTTTTCGTATACTGGAAGCCTTCTTGTATTACAAAATTTCGTTTTGTTTCCTTCGATCGGTACTTTAATCGAAGGAAAATGGAATGGCATGATGATAGTATATTTTAATTCTATTTGATACTGAAATTTTGGTTCATACGACCACAGCTACACATTGAGTTATACGGCTGTACCTACTTTATAACTGTCGCAGGTCTCCAGTATCGATAAATTGTTAACGTCAGCGTGATGAAGAATAAGACATTTGCGCCAACTTTTAAAAATTTACCATCATTGATTTTTTAGTTCCCCTTTTTGCCGTAAATTTATTATCTGTTATATGTTAATTCTATACTCTTCTAAATAAAAGGTTGTCTGGGAGAAATCGCTATCAGCGATAGGGCCGCCGATTGTACTTTTTGTTGATATCTAGATAATAAGGTTTTTATTTTGTTATTTTTTTAGTGCAATAGAGTGTACATTCATTCATTCTTCTTTGTGAACGCGATTTCACTTTTGTTTGAAACGATCATGATCATCAATACAAAATTTATTTACAGCGGAAAACGATGGAATTTATATTGAAAAACTATAAAATCTAATCATGGTAAACATTCTGTTATATGACTTTAACTGTTATATTTGTAAATACTTGCACTATATAGGAGTTTTGAGACATTGTCACAATCTTCAAATACGATTGCGGCCGTGAGATTTGGCTAAGATAAAACATCGATAATTTGAACTGTGAAATAATGCCTAGGTATGTCAGCACTATATTATATAATATTTGTTATCTGTCATTTCGTGAATCGCGTCATTTGTTATACTATTCGAAGTACAATAACTTTCGCTTTTCGACCGTAAGAACGTGTAGGAAGTTGATACTTCTCACGCCTTGACTAATGCAAGATTAGGCATTAACCAACAAGAGTTTGAACTATTGTTGAATTCACAACACCGATTCGGTATCTATTCATGAGAACTTTTGTCATTTGAGGTATTTCTTAAGATCAGTTGCGTTAAACGCGGTATATTTAGACAATGTGTGATTTTAGATTACTGTAATGTCATTGAAGTGAGTCTAATTAAAATGTTTATTTTCTCAGACAATTCAATTCGTTACTATTAATATGATTTATTTAATAATTTTAGTAGGATATATGAGAGATGAATGTAAGAGAGGCAGGATTTGTTTGTTTTGAATTTAGAAAAGGTTTGTCATTTCAGGGTCATGACAACCTCCGTGGCGCGGTAGGCGAAGGTCCACCTGCGACGCAGGAAGTTCAATTCCCGCCTCGAGACAAATATTTGTACGATCTGCAGATATTTGTTTCGGGTGTTCTGGTCGTTTTCTATGTATGTATTGTATTATCTATATCAGTTATCTGGTATCCATAACACAAGCTCTACTTAGCATGGGGCTAGATAATGCTGAGTGAATTAATATTGGTGTCTCAAGAGGTATTTTTTGAGATCAGCGTTAAACGCCTAGATATCACTGGATCGGTTATGTTAAGCCGATCTCCATGAACTCGACGCCCTGAATACTTGAGTACCTGATGAGTTTCAACTTAGAACCGAGATGCCTGGAGAAGACTTTAGTCGGAGGCCAAGATCCAGTTTAGGTAGCCGAGCCACAGGTGGTTTTTATACAATTTGGGATTTTAGATGACATTTAAGTGAGTCGAATTAAAATTTGTTCTCACACAAGTACTTTCATTGCTATGGTCTTTATTTATTTAGATTTAGTAGATGGAATGACGCAATAAAAGGGTGGCGTATACTCAGCAGTGAGTACTCACGGCCTGAGTAAATAGATAGATGGGATATCCCATCTATCATGATGCCCTCTCATTATAATTCATCCTCTCTATCTAGCAACATATCTAAAAAACACATGACATCCTTGTTGGGGATATTGGGGAGATTTAAATTAAACTGACCTCCAAAAGTCAAGACCAATTTGCGCAAGTTTCGTCTCAATTTAACCCCAAACAAATTGAACCAGCTATTAATTAGGGGGGTCAAGTTTACAAACAATCTCCTGCACTTGTTGTGATTTCGGGTAATGATAGTGATAGGCACGAGTGTACATCCGAGGTTACAGATCCGCTCTCCGACCATCGCGGCCTACTTGAGCGGCGAGCGGACCGTGGGAACATCGCTTATGCAAATCTGGGGATCGATTATAGTGTGCGACGCGTGCGCTTATGAAAGTGCGATTTTGCTAAATAGACTTAGAACTAATTGGCACCCCCTAGGTTTTCTTAGAGGGTGCTTTGTAATTATTTTGTTTTAGCAAGTTTTTGTGCTTATTATGCTCGATGATAAGTGAATTTCTAGTCTATTTATTGTGTGTACGTACTTACATGATTCACTTTCTTTGTAAATTTTGTCAAGCTCATAAACTGCTTAGCAGAGTCGGCTGTCACACAATATGCATTTTTAGTTTTTTATTAGATTTTTACCTGATAAATATTCATCAATATTTACAAACACCAATAAATTGTTTATTAATAACATTTCCTATCTCTTGGATATTAAATACTCATTATATTTGGGAATCTCATCATTTACTCTTGCCACCTGAAAGTCTTGATCGGCATTATTATTAATCGATCATTAGGTTCAATAAAAACTACGTCGAAATACGGTAGCAGTTACATCAAAAAGTTAACGATATGCGATTAGCACACAAACACTTTCATTGAAGTGCACGCGCGTAGCACTTACACAATAACCCATTTCCTCAAGAAACCATAACTTAAGTACTTGCAGTACATCTAACATTTGCCAATACAAAAAATAGTGGGAAGGAAAGTTTGATAATTCAAGCAGGTACATTTATTACACATCTCAGTGCGTTTTTATGACATAATACTTTACTTGTATAAACACAAAAAGAGCTGAAAGAACTCGGTGTCAGCGAGTATTGGGAATAAAAGAAAATTATGAACTAAACACAAAAATATAGAACCAGGCAGGCTAAGTCCTTTGAAGGTCACCGAAGATGATCATCACCCAGATCGACACAATATTTGCGAAGATCGGCACAATCTCCATCACTTATTCACTTTCCACGTCACGTAACTGGGTGGAAACTTACCCAGGATGGGGAGCAATGTGAGTATAATCCACAGAGGGGACATGTTGTCGCGAGTAACGCCGCGGTGTGACTGGCGTGGAGCGAGCGAGCGCGTGCGCCGCCCGCCCCGACGCGAAGAGGGGATCTGAAAGCTTGCCGCCCGCCTAAGAAAACACCAACAAACAACTAACAACCTTACCACACAATAACAAAGACTAGTTTTACTTATTTAAATTTAGCGTTTGATATGGCATGTAATGAATTTTAACCTTCGTTTTTACAGCAGTTAATTAGTTGATGTTCGATTATTGTTATTCGATGATTCATGGTTATGTTATTTTATTTAATGTTTATGTTTTTTTGATTGTGAGAATGACTTTCAATAACATAACTGAAGCTTTATGAAACTAAGTTAAACAGATTTCGGTTAAGGACACGTTATCAATAAAACATTTCTGGTGTTTTAGAATATATATAAATTCATCATTAACATCATTTACAAACTTCCGATCTAGCCAAGACCTTTACCGAGTGGTGCAGATCAAAGGAACTTACCGCTAGCAAAGGATACGTAAGGGCTAATAAAGATGATTAGGACGGATTTGGATGGGATATATGTATGTATACATTATAAATAGTAAAAAAATAATATGAAAGTCGCGCAATGGGGCAACATGATAGAGATTGGGGGAAAATCAGAAATACCTAACATGAAGACGTAAAAGCCATCTTAGAAATGTGAAGTGAAATTGCCATGGCGTAACAATTCTATGGTGCAGAAGCGCATATTTGCAATATTGATAGGTTTACCTCTGCCATCAGTCACGAGTTCGTGGGAGTTGTACCCACATGCTCATTACAGAGGTATTTGAGAGGATCCGTCTTATGGAAGTCTTTGTTGATGAGTCATATCTTAAAGTAACTCTGTAGGAAACAATACACTAATCAATTTATCCTACTTAAGTATAGCCATAAATCTGCGCTTGATTCAGCCGTAGGTCCTTACTTTATTAAAAGGCGTCAGACCTTGAAGATAGAGCTTTGATAACAAGTTTTGCATGTAGTGGGATGCTTATCATTTCCTCTACCACCCACATATTTCAGTGTTAATCATGCTTAAAAAACTACATATACCAAGAGCTTTTGTAGCTTGACGTCTATACACCGAATAGCTGTTATTCCTCCAGTTTAGAGATACGAATAATGATGCGAAGTGTTATTCAGATTTCTAGCAATTATAAAATTTATAATTGTTCAACTCCTTATTTGCCTAGGCTAGTCACTCGTCAATATATTCCGACTATTCTAATAAATAATAGAATTTCAATAGACATCTTCATTCGTGCAGATGTCTCATTACTCTTCTTCAATTAAATTATTGGCTTGAGAGTCGTGAAACGTTCTATAAAGCATCTTGCTCAAACTTACCACGTTCTAGCTTTCGATCCCCTACCACGAACAGTGTGACATAGCTAAAGCAAAAACAAGCGCATATTGCATGTTATTTTATAATCTTATGTAGTAATTTTCATCGACTTCTCGCAACCAAGCTAATCAGGGGCGCGAGCATGGGCATTTGGGTCAATAGGTAATATTACTTGAACATAGGTAACTTTATCAGCGCCGCTACGAGCTTGGCTTATAGCAAAATAATGCTGAGAGAATCTTTTGGTTAGGAGGCCAAACGAGTGTCAGCATTATGCCGCAAATATTATTATTTTGTTACAGAGGGATGTAGCACAAAATCAACACAAAAAAGTAGAAAAAAACATATTAGTATATGTTTTTTCTACTTTCTCCATATTGTTATGTTTCTTGTACCTATCATTGTAATGTGTCGTGTTGTGTATGGCTTCAATTAAATTAATTTTCTTTCTTACTTCTACCTCCCAATATACAAGTAGATACCACCTACATATATCATCTCTAGATATTTCTAAGTATTTTTTAAAACTTTTTTTTTTTTATTATAAATATATTATTTTGTTTTAATTTAAATTAGTTATTAAAATACTAACAGATGTTGTTTTTTAAAACACTAACAAATAAACTAATTTACATTCAATTTTGTACCTACACTTACTGATAGGCACAGCTAACGAAAGTTCTTCTAAATTTTATAATTATTATGCAAACGTTAACCAGCGATCAGCGATAGTCTTATTGTACTGAACTTGCATATATTCACTAAAACTACACAGAAGGAACTTGCTATCCTTCCTCGGGTCATCATCATCATCATCATCAGCCTATAGCAGTCCACTGCTGGACATAGGCCACCCCCAATGAGCGCCATAGCGCCCTGTCTTCAGCTTGCCGCATCCAGCATCTACCTGCAGTCTTTCGCAGGTCGTCATCCCACCTGGTCGGAGGGCGTCCTACACTACGTTTAGCGAGTCGTGGTCTCCACTCAAGAACACGTCTGCCCCAGCGGCTGTCGGTTCTTCGCGACATATGGCCGGCCCACTGCCACTTCAGCTTGCTAATTCTTCCTCGGGTAGGTTCCCTTAAATACTCCCTTTGGGCCAGTAGGTTGGAGTTTCGTAGTAAGGAAACAATTTGATGTTTTTCACGCGCTGGCGTTATTTGAGCCATCTGAGATTTACATGAGCACGACCTCACCGCCTTACAGCGTCGTTCGTTAACCGACTCACGACTCAGTGAAATGTACGTTCAGTTTCAAAAGTTTTAATTGTGTTTGAGTAAATGTAGAGATTTTAGTTTTTATTTCGTCATCCGAAACCAAACCTGACTCATATTTTTAGGCGGCTTTGTAAATACATAAATCCTACTTATACACTAATATTTTTTAACACGTTGACTGCGGTTTTTTTTCGACGAATGCGGTCTTTTTTTTACCTAAAAAATTCGTGCTGCCACTCTACACAGCGGTTGTGTTGCGCCGCACATGCGTTTCGTTCGAAAAATATTACAGCTCTGCTGAGTTACAAAGATCTGTATTTTCTCAGCCGCTGCGCTAGTGTGGATTTACGCATATAAGTCACTTGTAGAAAACTCATACCGTGCGTTTTCAGCACTCAAAGTGTTAAGAATATAACAATAACAGAATAAAACAATTATATTTTTTATGCCATAGGATAATATATAATATAACTAGCTGCATCCCGCGGAAATCTATGTGTCTAATAATTTAGAATACTTTCTCTTGAATCACTCTATCTAATAAAAAAAAAACGTATCAAAATCCGTTGCGTGGTTTTAAAGATTTAAGAATACATAGGGACAGACAGACAGCAAGAAGCTTCTTTGTTTTATACTACATATGTTGTGATAATAATAAAAAAGTATATGTATTATGTATAGTTAAGATATACGTAACTTCTAAAACACTAATATTATAAATGCGAAAATCAGGATGTTTAGATGTTTTGCCTCTTCACGACAAAACTACGAGTACTTCACGGGGCGGGCTGAAATTTGGCACAGGTGTAGTTCAAGACCTGGATTAACCTATAGAATAGTTTTTCTACCAGAAAAACGCATGTAAGGTCGCGGGCAAGAAGCTTCTCAGTTATAAATAAGATCCAATTAATAAGGCAAAATGAAATTACATCGGCAAAGGAAATTACCATTTGATTCGTACAATCAAGGATGTGAAGCAATTATTATTGAGGAAATCTTTACAACCATGCTGTTCAGACAAGTAATTAACAGAAGGTTTGAATTATAGTGTTTTTGAAAAGACCAGAGCGTTAAATCCGGTCTACCTAAATGACCGGAGATCAGAATCTCGAGGTTCAGTATTGTCTGAGCTTCATTTGTAACTTCCTATTGTACGTCCGCGGTGTGATGGTGACGCATCATCATTAGTGTAAAGCTTGTACACTGGACTAGAGAAGAGGTTGTCTATATTGAACATTTTGGTAGCTACACAAGCCCTTCTTTTTATAAACAGTCGCAATTATTTTTAATCATATCAGATACAGCTGTGAATACGTTCAAAATTTCCCACCTCAAGTGAAATGAATACACAAGCGCCTGTCTTTTGATACCTTTAGACCTTTTGACACCACCTGTGGTTGGTATACTTGCAAAAAAATTCTTGGCACTATTGTCTATGTCCACCATTAATCCCAAGTGTACTAACTTCCGTCAAAAGTGAGAGCTTTGAGCACCAATCTTATTTCCCAATTCAATAAGTACATTACAGATTTACTAATCTGATGCGTTATTTATGGCAAATTCACTACGTTCTAAATATAACTAAATATATACACAAATCTTAACACAAAATATAATTACAAAGCTTTCCTGAAAGAGATCGCTTCTTAGCGATTAGGCCGCCCATTATACATGTCGCATGTAATGTCTTTTTTTGTAATAATCTGCATTAGGATCTGCATTTATTTTATTGTACTAGCTGCACCCCGTGGCTTCGCCCTCATGGACATTTATGTTTCAAATAGTATGCAATACTTCCCCTTCAATCACTCTATATATTTAAAAAATCCGCATCAAATCCGTTGCGTAGTTTTAAAGATCTTAGTATACATAGGACAAACAGACAGCAAGAAGCTTTGTTTTATATAGTGATTGATTTGACTCAACAACTATTGAAGACCTTTCTGCAGTCGCCTTTATGTTATGAACTCTATGTCACTGCAGTAAGCGGAATAAGCAGCGCACGTCTTGTCAAGTGATTGAGCAACACCCTCGCAGCATTGTGTGTCTCGTGGTCACTCGTGCATGAATGGTGTTTTTGGTATAGAGACAATAGATGTTTGAACACACTTAGCAATATTTGAATGAATGCCAGACGGACTGACGAAAGATCTAGACAAGACACAGATAAATGGATTTTCAGCTGGGACTAAAAGACAAAAATATATGAATTGAATAATTAAAATACCGTCAGGGTCGATTTACGCGAAATTGCGAAAAATGTGCTGAACTGATGGCTTATCTACAGTAAAGGACTAACTTGAGAAGAAAGATAATTTTTTGGAGTTCTGTGAACTGCTATGAAGAATAACTGCAAGTCGGTCAAGTATACAAAGGATTTTTGTAGTTTTTTTGTCTAGTTCTATCAAACAAACTATAGTACAAGTGTAACTCTTCTACCTAACGCTTGAAGGTTCGCCATGACAAGGTCAACGTTTGGATGCGTTAGCAGATAAAAAATTCCAAAAGTTTTGAATATTTGCAACAAATGCTGTTTATTACACAGGACCCACTAAAACTTGATTTATTTTCAAAATTTTGAGAAAACTTACAGCTAGGTCTTAAAAATAGCTATTTTCTTAGTGCATGCCGGTAAATACCAGCGCATGTGTGCTGAGGGCCAATTAAAAAGTTTCCGCAGATATGTACTTAAATAGATTAACAAATGACGAACAAAGTAGACGTCAAACTTGATTTAGTGACACATTGATTTGCATCAGTGCAGTGTTACTTATAATTTGAACAACCATATCGATTATTGACTACTAGGACCCACCCCGGCTTCGCACGGGTGCAAATGCATGTATTATATACATGCATTTGCACCCGTGCGAACCTTCCTCTTGAATCACTCTATGTATGTAAAAACGCATCAAAATCCGAAAGATCTAAGCATAAATAGGGCCAGACAGACAGCGGGAAGTGACTTTGTTTTATACAATGTAGTGATTTTTAGTAGTATCCAAACACTCATGTCAGTCAGCAATTGTAAAGAACGAAAAACAGGAACCTCAAAACTCAACCATCTCATAAACATCTGAATAGACACAACATATAGGTGTTTAAAAGTAACAAATCAACTAGAGAAATCTACCGACAAATTCGCATTTCACATGTTCAGTATATTCTGTCTTCTTTTGAGTTATTACATGCGAAAAGTAAGATTACACATAGCAGTAAAGATTGCTGAGCTGGTTTGACGGGCATTTAGGAATCTCGTGCTATAGAGAGACGTGAGACGACTTAGGTACTAGGTAAGTGTATAAATTACTCTAGGTAATGTCGCAAACGGAGGATCTGACCCGCATTACGTACTCATGAAGCTTTGGAGGTGTTTGAACTAACTATAGAGCGATGTTAAACTCTGCAGGTGAGTTGCAGAAGAGATTCTATGAAATACCAACCAAACCTTCGTTAGTTAAGGGTATTACTGTAGTTCTCTACTTTATTATTTATTTTAAGTCATTATTGTCCCACTGCTGGGCAAAGGCCTCCCTTTTCTCCTTCCACTCCTCGCGATCCGACGCTGCAACAGGCCATGATGGAAGACTCTACTACTACTCTACTCTCTACTTTAGTTAACAAATAATATCTTATTAAAAACTACATAAGTTTCTACCTTTAATTGAATTTTAGTTGCAATAGTTTTTATTTTTAAAAACAAATCTCATACTTTAGAAGAAAAAAGTGATTTTCAGGTGCCGAATGGCATGCTTCAAAGTAAAACGTCACAAAAAGCTTTTATACGGCCATTAAAACAATAGTTTTTTGAACAAAAAAATGCCGCATTTGTTATTTCTACTCTACGACAGACGCTAGCTACATCTACTACCTAGACCTAAACGTGAAATGTGCTTGCACTAGATGCACCTACTTTCATCTTACCGACAGCATCATCTATCTTGTTTTTGTTGAAAAAGTTGCTTAGAATACGCTAGAAAAGAAGTTAAAATGATTTTGTAACATCTTATTCATTACTAGTTGCTGCTCGCGGTTTCGCATACGTTGTTTCTATGGAAACGATTTAATGTTATTTATATTCCATGGGAATTTAATGAATGGGATAAAAAAAGGTTTTCTTTTATGAAAGGCTTGTCGTGGAGTAACGGTAAAACCACTCATCCTATACTGACTCCTATACATTTGAAAACCCTTTGAATGGCCTTCTTAATTTCTAATTGTATGCGAAGGTCATTAAAAGTGCTTTCAAGGCCATTGAAATGACTTTCAAATGTCTTTAATAGGATGTGTGGTTCAGCCGAATCCTTTCAGTAGTTTTGGAAGTAACAAACATCGATCCATCCATTTATACCTATGATATTAGTGTGATTAGTGTGATGGATGATAGAAAACGAAGTTCAATAACATAAATACTTCAAGAAAATGATGTGCTCTTGACAAGATTGCGCATTGAACGAAATTATATATCGTCAATCTAATGGGTACAACTGATATTGTTATTATATTTTTTCCTAGTGGGAAAGTATATACGTTATCACCAAACATAATAGTTAAATCATTAAACTTATTTAATTTGAAACTACTACATACAATATACCATGATCTCGGGCCATAAAGTGACCCGGTCCTGTGGAAGGCTTGCGTGGGGCCGAAGCCAACAGCACAGAGGCCCATTGAGAAGTTAATCTAAAGGCGATGGCTACACATATCGGGTATCATCCTCGGGTGCACAATATGATACACCCAAAGATGGTATCCGCCAGGTTTAGAGACCATTGCAAAGAAAAATTAAAGAAATAAAACCAGGCTATACATAACAATATTATTATTATGCATCTGGTGTTTACCTATAAACGGTTTCTGCATTTATCAAGAATTCATAGTTGCTAACTTTAAAAATATATATTTATTCTGTAACTCTACTTTTTTAACACTTTAATATTTTTATAAGATAAATGAATGTTCTTACATTTACTGACTTCTTAGTCAGTGTATTAAACCATTGGTAGACCATTAAAGAAAATTAAAATTATATTAAGCTACAAATCTTCACAAGGACCTGCAATGATAAAATACTGTTTCAACTATAAGATAAACTCGTTTGATAGGCTGTTATTAAACTAATAAAACAAGTCAAGAAATACCTGCTGAGCCAAGAGCTAGTCAACGATTTACCCTTTAAAAACCTTGAATGAAACGATGATTCCCAAACTGACCTTGAGAGGAGGATGTGCTTTTGACATAAGACTTCACAAAAGATTGATCATAACAGATCCAAGACCTATAATTATAGCTTGAAACTTTACTTAGTAATCATTTAATAAATCAATAATGTGAAACTTAACACATTCTATCAGAAACCGATCGTAAACTTTAAAATAAGGCAATCAGCGAGTTGAAAGGTTAAAAGGGAACGCACGGTGCACGCGCTCGCTCGCCTAGTCTTTTTTTACCGTGGGAATCTGAGTCTAGCGTAATTCGTTTGGCAATAAACAGCTTAGAAGAATACTGAGGTTATAGACTATTTATCAATATGGCTTATTGTTGTTTTAAAAAGTGTTTTTTTTTTAATGTTTTGCATCTGCCGATCGCTGTGGCGTATGTTTATAAGTACTGTCGAAGGGACACTTACACCCATGCTTTGAAAATTAATTTTAAACATTTTCTGGACCTGCTTCATCAGATGTATTTGTGAGTGTATCACTCATACAATAGTCGCCGCTCAATCCGCTATTCTTTTATTTGTTGTCATAATACAGCCAATGAGGGGGTGAAAATAGTATTTATACTATCACACATACGTCGTCGTGATACAATCACAAAACAAGTGGTCCTGCGGGCAAAAGCCACCTGCGATGAAAAATTTTGCACAAACAAATGCAATGATGGGCAGATTTTTGTTCCGGGTATTCTGAGTGTATACTAAACAATTATATATCTATGGTTATCTTTTTATTTTAATTTATTAAGTATATAAACAAGAAAAATAAACTTAATATTACGAAACTTAACATATACTCGTAGGCAAAAATTTTCCAGTAAATATAATCTAGTACCCATAACACAAGTTCTGCTTAGTTTGGAGCAAGATGGTGCTGGAATTTCCAGCTAATCCCTTTGTGTCCGGAACCCCCCTTTCAGCTTCATAGATTACGGGACACCGTGTATAATTAATTACTCAAAAATCTTATCAACGAGACAATCCTGCAATGGGGTCAACATTAGAAATCCATATTACAACTTAAGCTTTAGTATTCAATTTCCCAACTCCTATCGGAACAGTAAAGACTGTATTACCATGTCAGTAGGTACTGTTTCGTGCACCCATTCAAATGTCATAGATTAACAAACTGCATACCAACGCCTTTCCGCATCTCGAAGACAGCACATTTATCTTAAGATGGCTTCCATCTTGCATTGTTGAGCCTTGACATCTTCGAAGGGCCCTGTTGATGTTCAATTTAATCAATTACAACACATTAATGTCTTAAGAACTGTCTTGAGTAAGTTTAGAATTGATGGAGTGCTTGGAACTTCATTATTTGACTACCTTGACCACCTACTCTTACTGGCTCTAACATATTTAGGTATTTATTTTATTATTAACTAACTGCGTTAAAATCTATATGTCAAATGGTTTATAAAACATACTCTTGAAATCACCGTATCTATTAAAAAAACTGCATCAAAATCCGTTGCGTAGTTTTAAATATCTAAGCATACATAGGGACAGACAGACAGCAGGAAGCGAATTTGTTTTGTACTATGTAGTGATTAGAACGGCAATTGCCAATTACACTTATTAATTATAATTTATAAACAAACAATAACACACAAAACTAACATAAAATCGAATTATAAATTATATCGTTTAAATAAATTAAAATATCATATTTAAATTTCACATATAGTACACACGGTAATAGTAATAATTATTTTCATATATACTACTGTAGAGGTAATAATGTATGTATAAGACATACTGTAATAATTATTTTACTGTATACAAATCTAAGTAGGTACTATACTAATAACTGAGTAGTCAATGTTTAGTACCGTGAAAACATGTTTGAATCGTGTAAACACTAAATAATTATTTTAAACTGTTAGGTTCTCGCAATTCTATTAAAACACTAGCTAGTGGTCAGCCAAAAACGCAGTAAAGCAAATGTAAATGTGTGGCTTGCGGTTTGGTATAGCGCCTCTGTTTCGAAATAATCTACCTAGGAATAATTTGTTTTTAATAATTATACCTAGGTAAGCGATAAGGCCGCCCATTGTACCTGTCGCATATAATGTATTTTTGTAATGATTAATTTGATTATGGTGTACAATAAAGAATTATTGTATTGTATTGTACATTAATATTTTAGGCTGACGCAAAAAAGGTTGATAAAGATAGAAATTTGAGAAGGTAGAGGCTCGAGCGACTACTGTAAAAGCTTGCATATTTTAGCGGTATTTGCAGTATTTGGATTTTATGTGACAAAATATTTTTTTTTTACTTGTACCAATGTTTTACAATAACAACTTGGATTAAGTAAATACTCGATGTTTCCCTGGCAAGGAGGTTGCGTTTACGTTTATTAATGTTTTTATCGTATCCGTAAATAATCAGCATCTGCTACGTTATAAAAGGTAAAATAAGCGAGCGTGTTTCAAACTCAAAACAGCCATAAACCTGCCATGCTAGTCCATGATTGCATTGCATCACAGTTTGGGGTCATCTAATGTTCCATCCGTGGCCAATTACCGGCCGCCACTTGACCGAGGCCACGCGATAACCAAATGAGACAAAGGAGCCCGCCTGATGCTATCGTTATGGTCACAGTTGGGAATTGGGGTGCCCTTGGCGACACATCACATGGCTATTGTACACTGATGCGTCACTAGCATTCTTTGATTTTATCCAGATTTATTTGGTAATTTAATTTGTATGAAAAAATATAGCTGGACAATCCACACAGCATCAATTAGGCCCAAGCTAAGCAGAGCTCGTGTTATTGGTATTTATGTATTTATTTTTATTATAAATGTATTATAATATACTAGAAAGAAAATTCAAATACTTGCAGATCGTATAAATATTTGTTCGAAGGTTGAATTCGAACGCGCTGTCTCCTGCGTCACAGGTGAACCTTCGCCCACCGCGTAACATCGGTCGTTATAAAACAGAAAAACGATCGCTCAGCGATTTGTAAATGAGGTAGTTAACTCCGAAAAAGTGTCTAACTTTTAAGAGCTTTATTTTACATAATTTGTTTCTACATGACGCACGTAGGTAGCCCTGAAGGCAAACAAATACAAATTGATTTGAACGATTTTAAAACGTTTAAATAACTATTAAGCAGAGATTCACGAACAAAAAGAATGATTCTGCCTAATTGTGATAATATATTTACTTCTTTGCATCTACACAATCTACAGTATCAACTATTTATAGTTTTTAGTTTACAAGGACTTTTTGTAAAACATTCAACTTGTTCGTACTTATTGTCGAAGTTCCCATGGTACCTATACTTTTTTTTATTTGGGGTGACTGAGAGTGAATAGGTACTTTTACATTGATTAGGAACTGACATTTTACCTTTGTTATTACACCAGCTAGAAGTAAGTTGCATCATGTAATATTCTATGTCAAAAATTAAAGCATCTAATTCGCGTTACCTAATGCCATTGCCTGGAAGAGATCGCTCTCAGCGATAAAGCCACCCTTTATACTTAATCTTCTGTTCTAAGTATTTATTTCTGAATTGTTTTCTGTTTTGTGAGGTATAATAAATTATTTTCTATCTATCTCATGCATATTGTTATCCAAAAAATCCATAAAAATCCAGAATAAAATATACTTATCAAAGAACAGAATAACTATAGTACAGAAAACCTTATAAATCTATCTTCTATAATATAAAAATGAATCGCTGAATGTGTTGCTAAGCGCAAATCTCGAGAGCAGCCGAACCGATTTCACTAATTATTTTCTTAGAATATTCCTTGAAGTATGAGGATAGTTCTTACGGAGAAAAAAAAATTAAAAAATTGCCTGAAACAAATGACCACCCGGGCGAAGCCGGGACGGGCCGCTAGTTATAAATATAATATACCTACATATGAGAGTATATACTAGAAGAATGAAATATTATTTCCTAACTTGAACTTATGCTTCACAACTTTAGGGCCGATTATACCAATTATAAAAGTCCAGTAATTAAGTTCGAGTTTAAGAACATTTAAAGAAAACCTTAAAGTAGATATTTAAACGGCCTAATACCTAGGTTAAGTAAAATGGTCTTTTTTTATTTCCCAACATGCACTCAAAACCTTAATTAAGGATACTTCCCGTTGATCATAGAATTTGGCAAGAAGTAAGATCTTATAGCAGAAATAAAGGGAAAAATCCAAAAACTGTACCTACATTCGTAGTTATATCATTTAAAATTTTCGCTTAGTCGATTTTCGCAGGTAACTAAGCGACACCAAGCTTTAAGCTAGCTTCTTCTTCCCGTTAACCTAAAATCATGATATTTAGCAAGAAACATAGACATAGACATATAGAATAGAATAGAATAATAGAATAAGTTTATTTGTAACTCAATACACAAAAATATAAAACAAACATGATTATAAAATAATAAAGGACAAAATAAATTTTTGTACATGAGTCACAAAACGGACTCTATCTCAGCATGAGTTAATTGTAAGCATGTTACAACCAACGCTGGTCTTAAATCATATCATTTTTTTGCCACATAATACACACAATAGGTTAAGAATGAAGAAACACGGTTTTATAATTATACCAAACCTACTCTGCGCAAGTTCGATTCGCACTTAACGTTTAATTTGTTGTAGAATAGGGACAAAACATTTTAACGCTAGTTTAGTTTGTGTTAACTAGCACGGTAGTTAACATGGCGATTTTTATTCAAACAACAAACCGACAAATTAAAATTTCAGACAGCTAACATATCATCATCATCATCAGCCTATAGCAGTCCACTGCTGGACATAGGCCTCCCCCAATGAGCGCCATAGCTACCTGCAGTCTTTCGCAGGTCGTCATCACACCTGGTCCGAGGGCTGTAGGACGCTACGTTTACCGAGTCGTGGTCTCCACTCAAGAACACGTTTGCCCCAGCGGCCGTCGGTTCTTCGCGAGATATGGCCGGCCCACTGCCACTTCAGCTTGCTAATTCTTTGAGCTATGTCGATATTTCATTTTCATTTATTTATTTCACAAACAATTTAAATTGTGTCGGAAATTGTACATAGGCTTATAAATATAGACAGTTAAAAGATGAGTATACAAAAAAAATACAAGTAAACAATGTCAAATAAGAATAAAAATGTAAAATAATTATAATAAAAATGTCAAAAATATTCATTATTAATTATTTCTTCTTTATACTATGTTAATGTTAAATTATTTATCACAGATTCTCAGACTTAAATTTGTCGGCACAGAACTCCTCCAAAGAATAGTAGCACTTCTTTAATAAGTATTCTTTTAGTTTATTCTTAAATTTATTTACATTATATATGCTTTTCAAGGAAATAGGCAATTTATTGTATAATGTTACAGCCTGGTGCCGCACACTATGCTCTGATATGTTGAGCTTTGGTGTAAATTCCTTTACTAAATCTTTTCTTCTAGTGGTTTCTCTAAAAGCCCTCGACTCGGGAGATTCAAATGAATTTAAATGTTTTAAAAGGAATGTTAGTAGAATTAAAAGATATAAGCAAGGCACAGTGAGTATGCGCAAACTAATAAAATGATCCCTACATGATTCAGTTTGAGGTATACGTATCATCGTCCTAATCGCTCTCTTTTGCATCACAAATGCTGAATTAATATTGTAGTTATAGCTATTTCCCCAAAATAATATGCTGTAACGAAGCTTGGACTCAACTAGTGCAAAGTATACCATCTTTAACTGTTTTAGCGTCACTTCATCTCTAAGACTTCTTAATGCATAGCATGAAGAGCTTATATAATTATCTATAGACTTTAATTCAGATTTCCAATTGAGTAACATGTCAATATTAATACCTAAAAATTTAACTATGTCAACTGATTCAATTATTATGTCATTACAATTTACAAAGAGCTTTTCATTATTTTTAGAAGTAGTCTTAAATAACATTAGCTTGGTCTTCGTCATATTCATAATCAAATTATTAATCTTAAACCACGTATTAAACCCAGCTAGTACATTGTTCAGCTTCACGGCAAGTACAGAAGCAGATTCCGCTGACACAATCGCATTTGTGTCGTCTGCAAAGACGACCAAACGGATATCAGCCAGATAATTATTCATGAAGTTTATGAGATCATTAGTGAATATAATATATAAAATAGGTCCCAGTATCGATCCCTGTGGGACTCCCCTCTTAATCTTTGTCAAAGCTGAAGTATACATAACCTCTCTATCACTGTCAGTTGCCCTTAACTCTACATATTGTTGTCTATTACTGAGATATGAATTGAATAAGTTAAGCTGTTGATAACCTTGGTTCTCTGTCGGATGTATTCGTTACGAATCCTATCCTTCAGAGAAACTCCGAGCATAGCTCTTTCCATAGCTCGCTAAGCGACTTTGAACTGGTGGACCAGCCCTATCGTGAGTGTCTAACATATAAATTAACCAATTCTAAAGGGATTAACACGAGTAAAGCCACATGCGAAAGCTTGTAAATCCACATACCTACCTTCCAGCATCATCATTGCACTCGGTGACCTCGCGCTGACCTTTCGCTGGAGGATGCTCACATTCCAAGTCGAATCAAAATGTACAAACCACTATTGTTCGGTTCAAATCGTAAATAATTAAATTGTAGGTTACGCCCAAGTAGCTATTTAACAAGACCTACTGGTGTTTCGTCATTGGTTTTGAATCTGATAGCATTAGCCTTAGGTGTTATTGAAGTAAAGTTGGTAGGTGGGAAACTAGTCAGCTGAATTTCGTATATTGACGGACTAAACCTCGTACACGTATGTGTTTTTGTTTGATATATTCGGACGATTACAAAGTATCCTTATTGTTGACAGGTGATTGAATGAAGACCACCCTCTTCACTTTGTTGACCGTATTTTATTTCTAGTAGATTATAATAAATTGGCAATTCGAAGACCAATCTCTATCATAGCCAGATTCGATAACAAAGTTTTTGCATAATTATGAGCTATATTAAGTAGGTAGTAAAAGCCCTCCCGCCGGTTGGGATGACGACCTAAAAAAGAGTAGATGGCTATGGTGCTCATTAAGGGAGGCCTATATCCTAGACTGGCAAATAAGCTGACGATGATGAACGACCTATTTGAATCTATTTTCTTCGAAAAACTTACGTACATAGACATACCAACATAATAAAAAGATGCGTGGCAATGCAGCAAACCGTTTTAGGGACGCTTCCTATTGATTTCGTTATGGATCAATTCAGCTACCTAGAGTTACTTCAAATGTTTCAATTATAAATTCTTTGTTAATAACAAAGATTGCGCACCTGATCGCCAAACAATCATAATTTTTCTAATTGTCTAGCCAATGGCATTGATCTAATAACGTGCGTTACTGGTCAGATTAATATAGACATTATCTACAATTGCACGTTATTATTAGCAATCTGTAAAAGTTTATCACGTATGTAACTTCTCACGCCGTGATGTTTCGTGTAATTACTGGGCCGTCATTAATCACGGAGTCCATAGTAATATCCGTTGGGTTTGCCATAGTGAAGGGGACTTACACACTACTGCAGTTATGATTCTATTAACACTTTGACTACGATTTTTTTTCGACGACTGCGATCTTTTTTTTAGCCTAAAAAATTCGTGCTGCCGCTCTACACAGCGGTTGTGTTGCGCCGCACATGCGTTTCGTTCGAAAAATATTACAGCTGTGCTGAGTCACAATGATCTGTATTTTCTCAGCCGCTGCGCTAGTGTGGATTTACGCATATTAGTCACTTGTAGAAAGCACATACCGTGTGATTTCAGCAGTCAAAGTGTTAAAATGAAAACTCGTAATGAGGAATTTTTTCATGTTATTTTTTGAATTGTAAGTCAAGTAGCAATAAAATATTTTGTCACATCACATTGTGTAGCCGAATAGACGTTGAAAAGAAATTTGATCATTGCTTAGTTCATTATTAAGATAATCAGCGAAGGCACAACCGGCAGTGCGAATACTTTCGATCAAATTACCTTAATAACTAATCCAAAACAGTTTCAAATCCAGATAAACTAAGAACATCTCTCTTTTCGGAGCCGCTCTATCGGTTTCATGAAGATGCTGTATAGTTTTTGTAAAAGGTACTTACGGAATTGCTGGTAACGTTAAGAATAAAATGACACGTCGACTGCGAACTTTTATTTAACCTAAGCCATTCGTGCTGCCGCTCTACACAGCTGTTGTGTTACGCCGCACATGCGTTTCGTTCGAAAAAACATATTACGGCTGTGCTGAGTCACACAGATCTGTATTTTCTCAGCCGGTGCGCTAGTGTGGATTTACGCATATTACGCATGACATGAGTGTGCGCCCACACATGCGTCACTTGTAGAAAACACATATGGTGTGATTTCATCAAAGAACGTGTCCCAGCTGTGAATATTATCAGCTGTACCATGGGGTCTTTGGAGAGGATCATGCATCAAGGTCCTCGCGGAGCCTCTCGCTGCATTGTCCGACTGTCAAAAGATGCTCAACATTAGATTAGCTGGTCACGGACATATAAATAAGGGTAATGCGTGTTCAATCAAGGTCTGAAGAGAAGTTATCGGAGCAGAGAAATTAAGCTTTGCTTGTGTCAACAATTAGGTCTAATGAATCTAGTTATAAACAATTGTTCAAATCTATCGTATTATCAAATATTATTTTTATATTATCAAATATTATTTTTATATTATCAAATATTATTTTTATATTATCAAATCGATTTCATATTTTGATTATACACGGTGCCACGAAACATACTTAAAAATGTATTTAAATATCACATTACACATTTTTGCGTATACAGAGAAAATCACCAACCAAAACTGTTTACCAAACTTCCTATACAAAAGACATCAACGCGCTACTTACCGTTTATTCCTTGGAAGGATCTAGTGATTATGGTCCAAATTATCTAAAATAACAAAGAATATCATATTATTATTATTAAATAATATATATTATTAAACAACAAAGAAATTTAAGACGCTATGCAGAAAGAGCAATTTCAGCTGAATAAACGGTCAACTTTTATTACTAAACTTCTCTATTTACTGTGCCTAAGTCCTGTCGATCGATTACGTCAACTTTGCTGTCGTCAAACTTGTGATGTGCTAGCTATGCTCTGAGCGAAGCCGCGGCCAGAAACAAGTCCTTCATAATATTCAGATAACTCCATGTTAGCCCTATGATAAAATCTAAACAAGCGTAAGTTCTCATACAGGCTAGATAAGCATACTTATCCTGTTGTTAGTTTTTACCCAGAGATAAAGCGCATTGTGTTGCATTCAATGGCTAGATAATGAAATTAACCAGTTTTTATGGTGAACAATGGCAGACAGTTGATTACACCACAATTAGTAATCAGCGGCCATTATTGATTAGGACCACTTCTTGCTTTTGTACACCTATGCAAGCCTAATTGAATGTGCATTAATTAAATATGTCTTGGTATAGTTGCTGAGGACCGAGATGAGTGGAAGAATGGGAGGGAGGCCTTTGCTCTGCAGTAGGATACTCCGGGCTAATATAATAATAATAGTGCACCCGAGGATGATACCCGCTATGAGTAGCCATCGCCTTTAGATTAACTTCTCAAAGGGCCTCTGTGCTGTTGGCTTCGGCCCCACGCAAGCCTTCCAAAGGACCGGGTCACTTTATGGCTCGAGATCATGGTAAATGAGAGACATAATAATAGGTATAGGTACGTAAACGTAGGTGCCATATTATAGAGTGTCACGTAACATGTGTATTAAGCCAAATTACTAAGCCGGATAGTTCTAGACTCAGACGGGATTAACTTTTGAATATAGGTTTTATTTAATATGAGTGTTCGAATACAGAGAGGTGTCATTTATATCATGCCAATTATTAAATAAATACGTAATATACGTACATGGATTTGGCACCGAATAGTAAAACAATAAGTAATACTAAAACACCAATAAAAACATTAAATTCTTCTAAATTATCGCGCTAACCGAACACCCAGAAACATCCCAGAAATGACTCGGTCGTCTAAATGCAATACTTTGTAGTAATACTAAAACATAGCGATAATACTAAAACACCAATAAAAACATTAAATTCTTCTAAATTATCGCGCTAACCGAACACCCAGAATAATCCCAGAAATGACTCGGTCGTCTAAATGCAATATTACAAAGTATGCAAGTAGACCGAAACGTGATGGGAGTGCCTTATGACTTCCTAAGTAATGCTTGTAATATGTTTCCTATGTTATTACCAAATAATGACGGTTAGTACATCTACATCATTTAAGATTGAGGGTCAGCATTTAAATGTTATAATTGATTTGAACAAATTATGCCTATTTGTGAATCTTCTTCGTATGCACTATAGCAGCATAAGATTTTATATATAGAATTACTGAGAGGACAAATTTTGGCGATAATAGTTTGTATGAAACAAGTATTATTTGGGGCATTCCTAAAGTCCACGCGAAAGAAATTGCGGGCGAGTCAGCTAGTAGGTAATTTTACATGATAAGATATGATCGAGAAGAACCGAAAAAATTGTGAAACACTGAAAGTTTCTAGTAACATGAGTTTTCTGACAAGACGACACTAACCTACGTATTTTAGCCTACCTTTATTTTGACATATACGTAATAACTAAGACATTTGCACGAAACCGAATTAGAAAGTTCGTTTTTCGTTTTAACTTGTACAATAGTAACATTTAATTTAGGATATATTTCTGCTTCTGAGAAAGGATTATCTTAAATAAAAATAATAATTTTTGTTCTGTGTGGAATGGGCTTGTCGTGCAATTAAAGTCCCTTCTATTAATATGTATATTATATTGTTTTGTCCTTCTATCACACAATAATACAGCCGCACTTACCCATTGTATCATTATCCATACGTGCATAATACGTATATGTTATGCAGTTAATTACTGCCTATTATATAATTTCGTTACGCGCGAAGAAGTTTACGTTTGTTCATTCAATTCGTATTCTTTTTAATTCCTTCCGTTCGAACTTCCTTTAATTTACTGATTCATTTATGTACTTACTTATTGTGATAAGAAAGAAATACCTACACAAAAAACAGTAAAGCATACGTCTATTTTTGGAACATATCCATTTAGCAAAAGGCTGCAGTTGTAATATAGTGCCTGATGCCAAGATTAGGTAATATATACTACGTCAAAAACATTTAGGTATTTATTAGACTTAGTATTTAAGATAGGACATAGAGTTGCTAGTTTAATATTTATATAAAATTAATTAAAGGCAGATTATGTTTAATAAAAACAAAATTTCGGTACTCGTTAGTTACAGACGATTGCGTTTTTCTTCGTACACTTATACCTGCTTCGGAGATGAGTCTCTTACTGTATGTTTCCATGACTGCAAGGTGACGAAAGGTATTTTTTTGAGTACTGTTTTGAGCTGGTTGAACACCAGTTTTAAGGAGCTGTCATACTGTTGAGACAAACACTCTTGAAATCTATCTCTATCTCAATCGAATTTATTTTTTCTATTGCCGCTGCTTGCAAATTTTCAACAGCGACCTCGTCATAACAGTCCCGGAAAGCTGTTTGCGTGAAATGCACAGGATCTCTCGTCGAATATTCGGAGGCCCAATATTCGGTAATCGGCCAAATCATTAATCGTTGCATCTCTAACTATGTATGAATTAAGGTACGTTTGAACTTAAAGCAAGCTAAACTACCAACGACGTGGTTGTATTCAATTAAGTTAATTAATAACAACTGAAGATGCCAATCGGTTATCGGTGAAATAATCAATAATCGGTAATTCGGTTAATCGGTGTGGCAGTGGGCCGGCCATATCTCGCGAAGAACCGACGGCCGATGGGGCAAACGTGTTCTTGAGTGGAGACCACGACTCGGTAAACGTAGTGTAGGACGCCCTCCGACCAGGTGGGATGACGACCTGCGAAAGACTGCAGGTAGATGCTGGATGCGGCAAGCTGAAGACAGGGCGCTATGGCGCTCATTGGGGGAGGCCTATGTCCAGCAGTGGACTGCTATAGGCTGATGATGATGATGATGATGATGATGATGCCAATCGGTTACTCCTCAATTTCCTTTAGTGTTCCCCAGTAGGGTATGTACCTTGTGTGAATAAGATATGTGACCGTGAACGAATATGTTCGTTGTTCTTCACGGTTTGTGGTCCACGACCGACTTACTCACTGTGCCTCTATCAGGACAAAGCTAACGTTAGCGTTAGCTAACTAAGCTATACCTATTCAATAAATTGTACATATATAAGTACTGTTATTTTTTTTCACTTTGAAGTCCCGTCGTTTGTAATAAAAAGTCACTCGTTTAAGGATGACACGTTGGTGTTCTTCTAACACAAATAAGGTTCGTAGATAACCCGCTAACATCCTGAATTAATATAATTGTATTTATTATTTTCTATAATCATTGTTCTATCAAAACAATTGTCCTTGGGAAATATAATCAAAAGAAATGTATGACATTATTATTGTTTTTTTTTTAATGATTTCCTGCAGAGCTAGCACGGGAATTGATGTCTAGTGTAGAATATAGAGAAATTACGTCAGTTTGTCATGGAATGCGTAAATTATTTGAAGTTCATATCTTCAATTTCAATATTGTACGCAATGTATGACGATGCGATGTGACCAACCATGATAAGCCAACCCGTTCTTGGTCAACAAACGAACTACAAGACAACAAATACCTGATTGTCATCATCACTCAGGGCTTGCGGCGCTCATCCCTTCACGCCACCTTCTTTCGTACATATCGTCGGTAGCACAACTGTCTAAACACTTTCGTGTGTAAGTAATACACGAAAGTGTTTCGATAGTTGTGCTAAGGACCCAGTCGAATTCTGTTTGCCGATCCAACCATAACCTCTGTAGCAACCTGTTGGGGAACCTTTGATGATCTATTGTTATTCTTTCATTATTGACGAAACTACATATCGCGGATTTTGTTTGTTTTTACTTTGCGCAATAAAAGTTTAAGTACAGATGGTTTCACAGTATTTTTAGGTACTAAGGCTCGGAATAAGCATCCGGGATCTCCCGGGATCAAAATAAAACGGTCCTGGATAAGGCCGGATTCAATAAGTCTCTCTGGCAGACATTTAAATTTTTCTTAAATTGTATACACTCATAACTGTGTGATATCTATTGTTCGTGTCTGTATAGCCAAGTGACTAGAACAATGTCATAAACACGATATTTAAGGACAATAAACAATTATTCGAAGACCATTTACCCTACATTTCAAAATTAGATAGATCTTTATAATAATAGCCGCAAAATTATGACAGAGTTTTCTCATAGCATTGTTTTAAACGTGTGTGCTACACTTGTGCAAAAACACATTAACAGTTGAGCAATATATGGCGCTGATGGACTCATGTATTTTCTATAATGTCACATACAGGTTTATACACAGGTTGGCTAGTTAAATCAATCGTGATCTACCGTGTTATGTAAGATAATAAAATATTATATCACTCATAACATCATAACGATTTATTAGTTCCCTGTGAGCAAAGCAATTAATTTTAAAATGTCAAATAGCAAAAGTATTATAAATTATAATTATCAACAGCCAATATTACTCCAGTGCTGGAAATAGGCCTCCTTGCCGCAAACAGTGCTTGCAGTATTTCGCAGATCGTTATCCTGGCAGGAGAGCGTCCGTCCGTCTACGTTAGCGTGAGTCAAATTCTCCACACACTTGGACCAAGAACACTTTTGCACATCAAGTGTGGTGCCTTAGAATTGCACCAATCCAACTCTTCCCGCAAGTATCGTAAAAGGCGAATAAGGAACATTCACCGGGGGGCAGGCAGCATCGCCCCCTGCAGAACAATACCATATCACCAAACTGCGATCCCCAACCCACATGACCAGCGGGAAGCTTATGGGCATTAACCCTCAAACGAATAAAGTCAAAAATAATTAAAATATCCTATCAAAATTAATAAACACGGTTTGATAAAGCCACTCCTATTAATTTGACGAATTGGACACAACTTAGGTATTTTACTTTTACTCTGACCCCTTAAAACCTTGAACGACTTTTAGATAGACATAAGATTTGAAATGCTTTTATTTTTAGTAAATAATTCATATCCGACTTCAGTCTGAATGATCACAAAAGCTTCTTAAAAGAATTGTACTGACCAAACTGAAACATGGGTAGTGTTATAGTCATTAGGTCCAAGATAGAGGTCTTAACGATACGACTATCAAGATGAGCCTAGACACGATCGTGAGAACACTAGATCTCGTTACATACCACGGATCTTATGCCCAGGCGCAGTAAATTTCAGAACATACCTGTTATGAACCAGAAATCCAATACCACTGGTAATCTATTTATACATTATAGATTAGGTTAACTACTTTTTAAACTTTCAATTGCAATTTCTTCTTAAAGACCAGCTGCGCTCTGCGGCTTCGTCCGTGTGGAAATCTATGTGTCAAATGGTTTATAAACCTTCCTCTTGAATCACTCTATCTATTTAAAAAAAACCGCACCAAAGTTCGTTGCGTAGTTTTTCAAATCTTAGCATACGTAGTGTCAGACAGAGGGAAGTGAATTTGTTTTATACTATGTAGCGATTATTTATCGGGTACATTTTATTTTTCCATCGCGTTACAGTGATCGTGATCAAGGATCTTTAATAATTAACAAGTTCAAAAATAAATAATACATAGATTTTGCAGAATAACTGCTGGCAGTTTATTGCCCGAACGCTGAGTCTGGTTGACGATACTATCGAAAGGTGATCGTTTTATTTTGTACGGGATTTGCGTAGTTCTTTTTCCGTACAATAGGGCTGCTGTACCAAATCCAACAAAAAAGGAGATGTTACGATCACGTCTCGATCTAACGTCAACCAGACTTAGGGCTCTGGTTTCCTTCGGTTTAAGTATGCTCTGTCGGTTGCGTAATAGTAATTGGGTTTTTATGTAAATTTGCTAAATCTGATAGATACTATAATTTATCAAAATCGGAGCAGGAACGTCAAACATAATTATGGTCAAAACTTATAGAACCCGGAAACGTTATTGGCTACCTTAAAATATATTCTATACCTGCTGAAAAGAAAAGTAAACACATAGTACCTTTGACGACCGATGTGGCGCGGCGGGCGTAGGTCTGCTTTCGACGCGGAAGGTTGCGGGATCGATTCCCGCCTTGGAAAAAAAGTTTGTACGATTATACGACGCAAATATTTATTCCAGTTGTTCTGGACATTTCTATGTAGGTACAATAAAAAATACTAAGTATATCAGTCATTAGCATTACACAAGCGCTGCTTACCTTCTGTCTAGATGAGGATTTGTGGATGGTCGGGCATTATTTATTTATAGAGGTACTGACTAGATATCTCACTTAGTGATACGATTTACAAAGGGTTTAATTTTTTTGTTTCGTTTGCATAAAGCTCACAGCGAAGCTCTCCGTAGTGTGATCTTACACAGACTGTGTGCTTTTATTTTCCTTTGAATTTGAAAAAAAATAATATATCCAATATTTTACGAGCGTGCTGAAGCTTGCATAAGTATGTAGCTCAACCCAGGTAAATCTGTTGAATGAACACTTTGATGTTACGAAGGCAAGGTCAAAAGATTCTCAGATTTTTTTTATGAATGTACCTAGTTAAGTTTGCTCTACAAATTGGATTGGCATTTATTCGTAGCCTCCAGGAAGAGCTGCATCCTTATTGTTATGATTGTGACCTCATCATTTACCTGGTGGTAGGTAATTAGTAGAAGGATACTGTTTCGGCCAACTATCAAAATTCCATAGATTGTTTTTAAACAGTATCCGCACAGAGCAGGTTCTATTTTTGACTTTTAAGAATGTTATTGTTTATTAATTTACAGCTAAGTCGTTACATTTTGCAAATAATAAAAAAATCACAAAAAAGGCAGAAAAAAAAAACTTAGTTACCTACTAACAGTAAAAAACAGAATTATCAGTTACCTAATATATTACATAATAATACTGACTGATTGTTAATTTGAAATAAACAAGTAAAATATTTGCCATGCCATTCGTTACATGGGAACTTAATCTATGAAAAATCGGCAGTCGTGTTTTTACGAAACATTGACGAAAATCTGTCAAAAGTCGGTCGACCTGTCGACTTTTCCAGTGAATCATCATCATCAGCCTATGTTAGTCCACTGCTGGGCCTGGACATAGTCCTCCCCCAAAGAGCGTCACAGCGCCCTGTCTTCATCTTAACCGATCCAGCATCTACCTGCAGTCTTCCGCAGGTCGTCATCCCACCTGGTCGACTTTTTCAGTGAATTTAGTTAAAGAAATCGTTACGTGAAATGAAACTACTAACCATAGCAACCCAGATACACGCATTGAAGCGAACACAATACCTCCAGCTACACGGTGTACCCCTGCACCAATCTGAGCCGATCAGACGTTAATTGTGGGAAAGCAGAAGAATAGGCCCGGAACGAAAGCGAGATCGCTGTCTGCCTCCCGTCGCCGGCGGCGCAATCGCACCGGGTACATTAACTTCAGTTACAGAGTTTTAATAGACGCTTATTTTAAATAAAAGTTTTAGTTAAAAACAAGGAAGTCTTCATCATTATGAGTTGAGTTCTTTTCTAGCACGCGACTGATTTCAGATAGGCAACTATAACCTATATGTTATTACATACAGTCAACAAGTTAAGGTGTCCGGAACATGACACAACATTTTGTAAATCTACATTTTCAGATCCATTTTAATCAAATTATCAAATACTAGTTTCTGCTCGCGGCTCATTGTTTCTATAGATACGTTTTGGGGACGTGGGAACTGATTAATTTTAATAAAAAGAAGCCTCTGTTTTCATCCAGGCCCAGAACTACCAGAATACAAAGGTGCGTCCCAATACGTTTGGCGTGAAGAGGCAACAAACTTCCATACATCCAAACTTTCGCATTAATAATATTAGTGTGACAAAATATGTGCCCGCCTCTATTGTGACCAAGCGGACTATAAGTGCAAATTAGTAGGTTTTTTGAAAGAATTTTTGCCCGGGCAACAACGGACTGTCCTTCGGATAACCTTAGGTATAATGGACCTAGCAATATTTGTCAACTATATATCTACCATGAGTAGGTATGGTGCTCATCTCCTTGGCATTTTACATTCGTAATTGCATTGGGTATGAATATTGAGACACGGTTATTTTGTCAAAAGGTCTCTAATAGCATTTATCCTTCCAAGTAAACTCCTAATGAACATCTGAAAAAGGTCACAACCTCGACCAAAATAAATGATGAACAGATACGTTTATAGGCAATAAATTAACTACTGAAGAATAACCAATTATTTTTTACATAAGCGTAGACACTGAATAAAAGTAAGTAGGTACCTACTTAAATTATAGTTGAGAATGTTTAGGTGCTGTAAGATGTTAAAAGCTTCATAGACAATTGTTTGGACTCAACAAGCCAGTGACGCACGCGACGCGCGAACATCATTGTTATATACGCAACTCCCGCGCATTTATCATGGCACATAAAATTATAATCACATTAAATTACAAAACAAAGAATGAAATACATATAAAAGATTATAAAGAGGCAATTGTCTTCGAAGACGCAATTGTCGTTCAAGGAACGCAATGGACCAAAACGTGGTCGCAATATTGGGAGACAAACATCTCCACCAGTATTATTGATCCATCGGGACATGTCCAGCTAACTGTACTCAAGCCATTTACATTATTTTATCCAAATGCCATCGATATCGGTATTTTCTTTGTTATGTAATTTTGTACAAGATTTTTAGTATACATAGTTTTACAATGCCCTTATACAGCAGCATACTTTGACATACGTTTTATCTAATTTATTATTTATTTTACTGTGATAAATGACTTTAAATCTATTTATTATTTTTTTATAGAAGCTATGTCTGTCTGCTTTTTCTTTGCACAATCCCCTATGGCATTTCCTATATCAAAAGTTGGTGTGTGTTCTATAATTTGTAATGTAACTATTAAAACTATAAAAACATTGTAATGTAACTATTAAAAAATTAAAGAACACAACGACATCAAATGTAACATTTTTTCCTACGGTGGAGATAAATAATCGGAAAAAAGATATCGGTCTCTATAAGTGCCGCATCAACACCCGCCACCAATCTTCTTGCAACACGAGCATGTCTTGTCGATTATTTAACCAGAGACAATGTGGAGTCGCGGGCTCGCAGCTTCTCACGGATGCCGAAGGTCGCGGATAAATCTTGTCTTACAACACACTTTAAATTATTTGATTTCATAACTTTGCCCCCCGAGGCGGTTTAGCTCCTAACGAGTGTGAAGATTTCACGTTTTGAGAAAATGTTCAACTTCATCCGTTTATGCAAAATTGTAACCTCCTTAGGAGGCTGAATTTGATCGAGCGCGACCAACAGAAGACAGTAAATATTCGACAAGCCAATGCTCCACGTTCTGGGGCATCGTTTTATAGTTTTTTTTAAGAAATTTCTACTCTAGAAAGAAATAAAAGTCAAATAAATGTATTTTAATTCTTTAAAAATACGTTTTTTTGACACCATACATAACACATAACACGATACATTACATAAAAGTTAACTATACAAACAAGAAAATATTATATTAATGAAATAGATAAAACATAAGTAGGTACAGATAGGTACAAATACTCTACTTTTTACCTACCTATATAAACTAATATTCTTTAACCTGTGCCTACACAATTTAATGGCTTCCGAAAGCTGTGGGTTGCCAGACGTTGCAGTATGAGAAAACAATTACGTTCAGTTTCCTCAGTGGGTGCGGATTGCGTACGGTTGACCCGTGCGTTACGCTCCGATGCCGCGCCTCTGCCGCCCTCAATGCATTCAACACAATCTCACCCATCTCTCTATGGAATGTTCACTGTTGTGATTCATTGTTTTAGGTGCCATATTACATCATGGTTTTGCATCGGATTCTGCTTTGGGTTCGCGTTGTGAAAAACAACGAAGCAAGGATATATATGTTGCATAAATTTATCGTTGTTAATAATAGAAGAAGGATTGGTGCATTTAAAATTTGCATATATTTATCGTTTAGAATTAATAGCATAAAAACGTTGCATCTTAGTTTTTGGGGCATATCGGACCCACCCTTGTTACTTAAACTTGAAATAACCGAAAGAGTTACATAAGGAAGTAGGTTTCTAGGTATATTTGTTAAATTAGGGCTATAAAACTCAAGAATGTAAACATTATGCGCTTTTGATAGATTATTACACGTTTAATTATGTTCTAGGAATTCTGTACGTTGGCTAATTTATGTTGTTGTTACCGAACTAGGAAACCCAACTTATAGGTTGCACACGTAAATTATGGGTATTATTATAGGTATTTAGAAAATTAAAAACGTTTATTGCAGTACCTTTCTTTACTACCATAAATTGATTTGGGAGCCTCCATGTAAGCAAACATTTGCTTGTGTTTGGGTACTCCGCTCTTGCCAGTGATATACATTATAGGATGACAGGTTTTTGTACGTAAGCTGACTCTTCAATCTTAAGACATTAGGCACTCTTAACAATAAAATATATTGAAATCGATATTCAACCAGCGTAATGAGTGTTTATTGACTCAAATTGCTTGTTTTACTACCTTTGTACGTAAGTAAAGGTCAAATGCTTTAATGGATGCTCCAGTTTCTCGTGAATGTGACTTAACCTTGAACTTCATCGAAGTAGGACGACGTTAAAAACCCGTCAAGATTTTTAACGAAAACACAAATTGCTTTACAACTACATAAAAATCGCGCTCCCTACAAAATATATCATGTTTTAAACCTAAAAAGATTCCAGACTTATACCCCGTGGGGGTCAACTTTTGTTGACCTATTTCTGTTGCTTTTTTTTCATAAAATAATCTTTGACAATAGAAATAAGAACACACAAGGTAAAAATAACATCGAAAACTTTAAAAGCTCAATAATCAATTCACGGTATTCCCAGATCTAAGTCGTAATTAATCAAACCAAGTGTACATTTACGAACTAGAACTATTATTACGATAGACATTCAGATGCATTTCATTTAGCGACAAGCACGGGAACCAGGGCTGGTTAGATAACGGTGAGCTTTCACCCACGGTCTATCACGACCCATTCCTTCCGCGAGCGCATCGCGACCCGCGCTTGACCTCCCCTGACGAACCTGCGAACTTTGCTTACGGCTGCATTTAAATGAATTAGCTTTAATAGAGGATTTGATGGATGGGCCTAATATCTTTATTGTACAAAGATTACCATCATCTTGCGCGTCCAAAGTTGGGCACGAGACTTCTATAAAAACGATATTTTGATCACCACGCATGGCAGTCTAATTGTTAATCTAAAAGAGGGTTTTCACTTATATTTTTCTCTCTCTTGGTGTGCAATAAAGTTTTTCGTATTGTATTTTATTATTACCACGCTGTTAACACCCACTTAACCACGAGGTTAGCTATGTAAAACAATAGATTTCCATGCACCAAAATATGCGAGAGCTCGTTTATATTTTAAGGTACATATAGCGTTTCTTTTTGTGTCGTTTTCGAAGAGCAAAGAAAATTGTTTATTTTAAATAATCATAAATGTAACATTATAGCAATTTACAGCTAAGACGTAACATTATGCACATAATATAAATAAAAATCCACAAAAAGACCAAAAACTAAAATAGAGGTATATAAAATAAAACACCAAGCAAAAAAATTTATCATAAAATCCCAAAATCAGGTAAAATCACCAAAAAAATATCTAAACTAACGTACCTTTCATTTCTCCTCATCCATAACATAAAGAACCGAGGCAGAGATGTGCAGGTCAAAAGGCTAATTTAAGACCGTACTGCAAAATGTCAAATACCAAGTGAATTTCTAATGCGTTTGTTTCGTAACATTGCATGTTATGATCTGCGAATTAAGGACGCCATTTTTATTGATGCAACTGAGGCGCCATGATCATGATAGTTCACTGAACTAAATGCCGTTGTCGTGGCGTGCGAACCCTTCACTGGAGTACCTAGCCCTACGTCTATCCTACGTACCTACTTAATATCCAACATTTTATATGGCTCTATGTAGATGATATTTTATTTGAGTAAAAATGACATTTATTGACATAATAGGTAACAGACAATACGAGTCCATAGGCTCCTGAACTAGTTAAAAAACGTGAGTTTCAGGAACTAATGGCTTCTCCAATATATTACAGATAATTATGAGAAACTTAGGTTATATAATATAATGTCCTTCTAGAAGATTCATCGGCCTCGGCGACCATTCCCAATGGAGACTAGCCTGTCACACAGGTCTTATTATAGTGCCCAAGTGTGTGGGCAAACCCAGGTGGAACACTGCTCTATACTCTCACTCTCATAATCGGATAGGACGGCAGACCGAGACGACCGGGGAGAACGGCTTAACGTGCTTACCGAGACACGGGGGTGTAACACCGCCAAATTCCTGACTCTGGGCTGTTATTGTGATTTTTTCTTGGAAGAATGATCCCAATAACTAATTTGGCCAGACCCAGGATTTGAAACCGTGACCTCGTTATCAACGGTTGAACACGCGACCGCTAGACCAACGAGGCAGATGTAGACACAGGGCAAAGGTAGAGTGTTATTTTCGCTATTCATTATAAACTGTTTCTGCCCGCGTCTTCGCACGCTTTGTTTATATGGAAACGTTTGAAGGTTATTTCTATCCCATGGGAACTGTTTTATGGGATAAAAAGTATGCATATATTTTATTCCATACCTAAACAACCTATATGCAAAATTTCAGCACGATCCATTCAGTAGGCTTGAAGAAGTACAAACATCCATCCATAAATCCGTCCAAACATCCAATCGTGTTAGTGCCGTCGATGCCTTGGAAGGATAATTCGAAGGCTGAAGTTACCTATATTGTAATGCTAACACCTGTTGACGTCAGTGACCAGTGAATAGCTCATTCGGTCGATCATTAATGTTATAAAGCTATTATGCAAACGGTGAATCATTTCAATCGATCACGTTTTGAAGCTGATATTCGAGTCATCATCAATTAATGGCACCGCAATACCAAAGGATTATATTATTCGTTCATAAATATTGCAACATCTTCTAACGCAACAGTAAAGTCGGTAGATACTCGTATCAGAGAAATGTGTGTTGTTTCGATTTCCATTGATAAAAAGAGATGAGTTTCCACGGTAGCCGCGTTGTGTTTTTCTTGAATGGCATGCACGAGAGGCACGCTATTTCCTTCCTTGATTATACGGCAAATGTAACTACAGGGTGATCCAATATACAGCCGCAAAGCAGCATGATCTAATGCCGAACGATTTTGATTGATTGAATTTGCATTTATGGACCACGAGGTATGACTCCTTTTTACTAGCATTGAGTGTAAACGGAACGGATTAAATAAGATTGATATAAGATTTATTTATAGGAAACGACCGATGTGGCGCGGTGGGCGAAGGTCCGCTTGCGACGAAGGAGGTTGCGGGTTCGATTCCCGCCTCGGAACAATTGTGTGTACAATCTGCAGATATTTGTTCCGGGTGTTCTGGTCATTTTCTATATATAATAAAAAATATCTATCGATGTAATGTATTGTATATATATGTATATTAGTTATCTAGTACCCATAACACAAGCTCTGCTTACTATGGGGCTAGATAATGCTGTGTAAATTGTCCAGCATTATTCATTTATATTTTTCATACGATTATCCACGCTGACGTCTACAATCCAGGCCTCCAGTATACAAAAGAGGATCATCGCATAGATTTGTAATTTATGACAATAGTATTGGAAAGACGAAAGGGGTTTGATGAATTTGATGAAAACCAAAGTTAGGGAAAACATCTGCAAATCTCTTTGTAATATCCGGAACTACATCTTTGATTGAAAGACAAGTAGGTTAAATAAAATGTAATTTAATGTTAATCATGTCATAATTAGTGAAATGTTGTAAATAGCAGAAGCTAGGTTAGGTATTGGGCCGGACTCTCCTTCCTTTCAGAAACAATAATAAATAATCATTTATTTCGTAAATTACAGAGAACACACTGTACAGACTACAATGAAATTGATTGTACCTTCGATGCGTGCAACAAATGAACTTGTTTTGTCTGCATGATGCTCCAAATTACTGAGTCGGTAATAGATAGTAGTAACCTAATTGCCCCGACTGGCAATATATGAATTGCTTTGTGTTACAATTGCAACCATATTTGGACACTGACAGCTGGTTTGTATCTGGCTCATGGCTCTGGGTCCTGGGGGTCAAATATGCAGCTCTCGACATAGACTATACATTTATTCCCCTTGGAGTCGAGACCCTAGTTGAGGTACCGAGGCTCTCCGGGTTTTTTAAACAACTACCTGAGCGTCTCGAAGAAGTGACGCTACACTATAACAAGATTTGACAACATTTTCTCATAGACCTCATTATCAGACCATGCCTAAATTTATATGATTCCTCCGCTTAGATACATATGAAATCGGACAAGTTGGTGAACAATGTTCGCTGAAATATCAAAATAATACTACGACGAATTGAGAACCTCCTTCATTTATTTCAAGAGATATTAAGATAATTTCGTCCGTCATACCATATTCCTATGTTCATTAAAGACAGGTGATAATTCCGCTTCATTCTTTTCACCATCCAACCATGTCAGATTCCCAATCAAAGCTGTCATTTCGCAACTGGTACCTAACAAGTACGGCACCGATCCCTGACATGCTTGATGGGGTCAAATCAAATTCTAGACAAATGATCTCTGATGTTCAATGGTGAAAGTTCGAGCAATTCTATTGTGCCGATTGATCGCGGGATAGATAAGTTACCGTATCATCTGTACAGAGGCTGGCAGAAGTAGCTTCTGATCAAATAAAATATCATAGCGGTAATTGAATGAACTCCTGGTTAAAAACACTGTCGTCTACAGATAAGTCTTTCAGATCAGATAAATTACTCCTCTACAGATAAATATTGGTAATTGCCGCGTCACTCAAAGAAGAAGCCGAACTATGATTTCCTAGAGTGGGTATCGCTTACGTACCGGATTCCGATATAATACTAACTAGGTACCCCTGATACTTCATCATCATCATCACCAGCCTATAGCAGTCCACCGCTGGACATAGGCCTCCCCCAATGAGCGCCATAGTGCCCTGTCTTCCTGCAGTCATTCGCAGGTGGTCATCCCATCTGGTCGGAGGGCGTCCTACACTAAGTTTTCCGAGTCGTGGTCTCCACTCAAGAACACGTTTGTCCCAGCGGCCGTCGGTTGTTCTCAATCCCTGATAATTAATCAATCATTTTTAATGACGATGGGGGCCCTTTTTTTTTACTTTCTATGCACATGACAGTGCTTCACTATCCCGCTAAGTTATCACGTTTAAATAATAACTATTGAGATTCCGGGGAACATGCAAACGTAGACGATAAAAAATGCAGTCAAATCAAAAAGATCAGGGACATAAACAAATTCAAATGAACCACTTGAATTTGTCAAAATACTGTAAATCTGATTACTAATGACCACTTTAATTATAAACGAAAAATGTGAGAAAAACTTTTTTGTATGCGACTTGTGCCAGCCACTGTACCCTATCATATCGTAACAAACCATACCCACCCATTGTTTAAGACGTCGCCAATTAAACATGAAATGGTTATGGCATTCATCAATAGTTGCCCAAAGCGGAACCAATGGACGATTATTAAATATTCGATGTACTTGCATTATCTTATTTTGCAAACGAAATTCCGAAATCACGTCCAAGTTATCAATTTATGAGAATGCATCTGTGAATGTGGTTTGGTGATTTATGTTTGTTATAGACGATAACTTTCACAAAGCAATTAGGTATTTGAAAGCTGTTTCAAGAACTTCTTGGGTGGTCAGACGCCACATCTTACAGACTTTGAAATGAAGTACCCACATCTTACAGACTTTGAAATGAATGTATAATTGCATGTGTTTTATAGTCAAACTTAGAGGTCTGTTACTCGTAACTATAAATTATGAAAACGACTACGAACAAAAAAAATTAAATGCACATGACGCGCGACACACGGCGCAGCGGGCGAAGGTCCGCCTGCGACGCAAGAGATTCAATTCCCGCCACAAAAGATTGTACAATTTGCAAATATTTGTTCCGGGTGTTCTGGGTCTATCTTCTATGTATAATAAAAATATTTATCTATGTAATGTATTATATTAAGTATATCAGTCATCTAGGACACATACATAACACAAGCTCTGCTTAGCTTCGGGCTAGATGATGCGGTGTCTTGTCATTTATTTAATATATGCTTACAGTCATCATCATTATCATCATCATCAGCCTATAGCAGTCCACTGCTGGACATAGGCCTCCCCCAATGAGCGCCATAGCGCCCTGTCTTCAGCTTGCCGCATCCGGCATCTACCTGCAGTCTTTCGCAGGTCGTCATCCCACCTGGTCACGTTTACCTAGTCGTGGTCTCCACTCAAGAACACGTTTATGCTTACAGTGAAGATTAAGAATTGTTAACAATATTTTAACACTCTAGAGTAAGATGAAGGAAAACTAACTGTTAAAGGTTAATAAATAATGGTTTAATTTAAATCAACATAAATCTAATGCGATAATAAATTATTTCGTATGTTCGATCATTGTACTGCGGGATTGTTCATATTTTTGCAGATATTTAAAAAATCTAGTCCAGTTCCCCATACCCAACGTCCGTCAAACCTAATGTTTATCTATCTACCTATGTTTCGTATTAATTTTATGACTACCAACTAAGTATTTTAATATCTGTTATTAGATGTGATTATATTGTGATTGGCTACAGAAGTGGTAATCATACCAATCAACACTTAAGACAGAAGACAAGCCTAGCGCTGCTATTATACCTATAATTGGAGTTATGTAATCCAAAAGTTAAATCTACATATCATATCAGATTCTATTGGTATTTGACTTCTGACCGTTACAAAACTGTTTATGACCGTGCGTGAGAATTGCGGATATTGTGTTTATAATGTACAGTCAGCGACGAATATTCTATTGCATCTTATTTTGTCAATTTGCGTTTTGTAGAGAAAATAAAATAAAAAAATTTGAAACTACCATGGTTATTAACACTAAAGTCATTTAAAACGGGATATCTACCATGATTTGATTTTTCCGTGATCATGGCGCATGAAACTGTGCCGAATTGGCATATTGGCATATATTGGATAACTCAAAATTTTAATCATGGTAAATATACCGTTTTAAATGACTTTAGTACCTATTATAAAATTATCATGGAGGACACTACAGGTCAAGGACCTTTCTCCTCTTTTTCCATTCTTTCAGACTTCCGCAAGTAGGGCTCATTCACTGCCTGGGATTCCTCCTTTTTGTAGAGTTACCTGAAAAAAATGTCCGGTGGATATTTCAGATTTTCTATTTATTTAAGGGGCCTCCGGAGGGACGAATTCTTCATACAAACGTAATACCAAAATTTCCAATTCAAGCATATTTCCACTATAATATTGTATTATTTGTATTTGAATAGTATTTATCTAGGTTCCTAAATAGATTTTTTTCAAAATACTTACCTAAAATTAAATGAAAGCCAATCGCATTTTGCACATTTTTATGCGAAAATGTACAAGTTTTCTTGCTATTTGTTTCGTATTAAAAACATCAGTATCTTACGTTTTATTTATTGAGGAACATAGCTTATATTGTCTATTTACAGAATAACAATACTTTGTGGAGAATTCAAAAAGTTTTCAGTCATAACTTTTGGTATTACGGAACAAACCAAATTTTGAACGGCTAATATTGCTATCGCGCACGCATGAGGCGCGGCGCAAGGGTTAAACAGTGACAGCGATATTCGGAGCGATTTTTGCAAGCGAGGGTCGCCGGACCCTTAAATAAATCAGAAATCACCGTCCTATTTTTACTCTTGGGACTCTACTTCTTCAATCTCTAAGACTTGTTATATAAAAACCTAAAAAACAAAACTTGATTACAATTTAAATTACATTGTAATTAATGTTTTAATAAAAAAAAACAATAATGATTTTGAATCCCTTAGTTGTAACGATTTTTATGTTTTGAGGAAAATTATTACGGGACCACCTCGTACATCCCCTATAAGTACAACTACAAATGAATCATCCTAATCGGTCCGTACAAAAAAATGCGTACACATAGAACATAGAGCTTCCTCCTTTTATCGAAATAGGTCAAAAAGAAGTTGATTGTACCAACTTGACGTAAAAGTACAGTAAGCTATTATATTAGTTTGTTCGATAGAATTTAATTGCCAAGAGTTTTACGCAAGTCTCCCATACTTTTTATCTGCAAGAATTTGCATATTCAAAAACGTTACGAAGTTATAAAATACCCCTACTGATAAAATAATTTTAGACGTTTTTTTAGGTAACTCTTGCTCTCATATACCTACATACCTACATCCTATTCTAAAGAATCATAACGTAGGCCGCGTCCCTCCGTTTAAAGATTATTTCTAACCCATGGGAACTGCTTTATGGAATAATATGTTTTATTTCAGGCTTAGAGCTTCATCTATGCAAAATACCAACCTAATCCGTTGAGTTTTGTGTCCGTTCAGTAGTTTTGGCGTGAAGATGTTATAAACATCCATCCATCTAAATATCCAAACTATCGCTTTTATAATATTACTGTGATGTGAAACTTTGATAAGTAAAGATAGGGTGACATAATTATTAGCCCTAGAAAATTATTTAAGCGACATTCGAATTGACACCAATATTATACTGTTCACACGTAGACCGAGAATAGTAGGTACCTACTTAAGTTGCCAAATTACCGACTGAGAGCTAAAAACCCTTAAAAAAGAACAAATAAGCGTTAACCTTTTCGGTATCGCCGTTTCACTTTATTTATGGTCGCAAGGAAAACAAAAAACGGTACTTTTAGAAAAGAAGAAAGAAAGAAAGAAAATACATTAATTTGTATTTTCATAACACGACACATTACATAATAAGAAAGTATACAAACAAGAAAAAAATATAAGGAAATAGATAAAACATATTGATAGGTACAAATATGTACGTGTTAGATAAGGGGCCAAAAAGATCCCTGTCTCAGCATTATACTACAAGCCGGAGTTAGTAGCGGCGCTGATTTTCAGACAGGTCCTGGTGACAAGACAAGAGTTGGCGGAGGAGTAGTTTGACGACACACACGAAAGAGATAAATCTTCATTCTCAAATTCTTTATAAATTTCCCATTGTTTTCGACGCCTAAGAACAAGCTAGATTTATATCAGGACTAGTCAAAGTCATTTACGGCACGGTGTGGAGGTTCCGTATTGTATCTACCACGCTGGCATTTGTTTGACCTCTTCAGTCTGAGAATTTAATACCATTTGGCAGATGACACAATCCAGCGTCCCAGTTAAGGGTTTGAATAAGATACGCCGTTTAACAAGCACTTTGTATGTATATTATGTACCTACATAAACAGCTTTACTGTGTTTATAACTGGTTACGACATTGTTTAGTCAAGGACTTAAGGCTTACTGGCTTTGAAGGAGCTACTATAATATAGCTATCTATGTTAAGCGATAACAACGAAGAGAATGCTCAAAATCCTTTCATAGCGGATTCATGAATACTTTGCTAACTAGGTATAGGTACTCGATTTTAGAATCCAAGATATTTTGTGTAAACTCAGACATTTATACATATATGTATGAAAACTTGTCTAACCAGAACTACAACAATAAAACGAAATAACTATGTAATAGGAATAAAAAAACGAAATCTTTAACAACCCTTATACTACACTCGTGCAGAGAAAAAGAAGCAAATTCAAGTTCCAAGACGGACTAAAGTCTAATGAAAATTGTCAAAACCAAAAATTGTATCGAACGTTATTTCTTACAAATCATAATGAGTATGAAGTTAATTACAATATTTAGTCACTAACTATGAGTAAGCTACAATCAATGCCTAGCAACAATCATTTTATTAGTGTCTCCGAATTTTCTTTGAGCTTTTTTTCATAGAAGATTGTACCCTAATTCAATATTAAGGCGGAAAAAAGCTCTCGCATTAAAAAGAGCTCTTATGATCTCCTAAAGGGAGATAATTATTCCATTTAATCCAAATATAACCTAAGACACGGACTACCTACTACTAGTCAAGTAGGTCCGACGAGATTTACCCATTAAATGAATATTTCTCACCGTAAGGTAAACGCATCAAAAGGCCTTGAACTTTGAATTTTGGCTCACAATGAGAAAAACGTTGCTAACGAGCCACCCTTCACTTCTATACGATGTCACTAGGCATTGCAAAAACTTCTAATACCTAAAGACTGAGTTATGTGTCCTTTGTGTATAAATAACCTATAGATTTCGTAAGAGCCGACTAAGGGCCGGCGCTGACTGACGTTGCGCTCCAAAGGATTTTCGATTAAGTTCTTTTTATCCATTTTTTAGGAGTTTAGAGTGATTATACTTTAATTCTTTACACACAAAATAATACATAGAAATAACTTAGTAACAAAATATGTACATAGGCGAGCTTAGATACTTGTAAATATTGATTAACTAGTTATAAGATATCCTATGGGACTGACTTAGTCACTGTTAGACTCAAAGTCCCTTACTAAATTAGAATAAAAAAAAAGAACCCTGGCAAAGAGTTTTCATTACTTTCTTTATATATGTATATCGCCGCGCCGTGACGAGACGTGCCATTCCGCGACAACAGTTAACGCTGGCCCCGATATTATAAAATATCATTGGCTGGCCCTAGGAACCCTGCCATGCTTCCTTCTGTTTAATTTAACACCTAAACTGCGATCACCAATACACCTCCCAAGTAAGATTATGGCTAATTAATGTATCTTTTTCTCCATCCCTGGTTGCCTGAAGGAAATAGCTGTAAGCGATAAGGCCGCCTATTGTACTGTTAGTGTGTAATATTTTGGGTATAAGGTGTTATTTTAAGTGCAATAAAGTGTACATTCATTCATTCCAAACAATACATTAATTACCTATAATCTTACTTGGGTGGCAGCAGTGGAGGAGGGAAAAAATGCTTGACAATCCACACAGCATCATCTAGCTAGCCCCAAGCTAAGCAGAGCTTAAGTTATGTGATGGCTGATATACATACATACCTACATATTAGAATACATTTATAATTTTAATACATATAGAAAATACCCAGAACACCCGGAACAAATATATGCAGAGAAAAATCCCAAGGACGGAATCGAACCGGCAGTCTCCTGCGTCGCAGGCCGTCGCACCACATCGGTCGTCGCGGCGGAGGTAGGTACTAGGTACCTATGTATGTACCTCTATAGTGCCACTTGGCCACTTGTGCCAAATAGGAAGGCTAACACAATCAGTTGCATAGATGTAAAATATTTATCCAACTACGGAGAACAGGTATTGCAATGTCCTGAACACTTGATAGGTATGTTAGGTACTTAGGTCAGTCCTCAGAATTGATAATTACATACGAAACATTATTTACTGCCTAGAAACGCATGCTTCAAGTTTTCTTGCATAATACTGTTTATTTTCTGCAGTATTGGGTTTGGGGTTTTTATTAGTGTGTAAGCCCGCACACTCGGGGTAATCTCTTAGTTGTAAAATAATAGGTACCTATCTCAAAATTTATATACGTCGATGGGACTTGAATCCCCGACCATCCGAACCTACAGGAATTCTCTGAAATTAAATTGGATAAGGAGCCTAGTTTAAAAAGTAAAGGAAAATTTTGTTGTAGGTAGTTAATAGGCATCTCATGTAGAATGTATAATTTAACCAAGTGGTTAGGTATTTCTGACATGCCATAGATTTAGCAACAACTAGTTTTAACGTCTCAATATCAAGATGGGCTCCTTTCCCATACTTATAAATAGTTGGGTAAGAGATAACAAGCTACTGCGTTAGATCATTATACAGGCTGTTTGAAACTTGTACCTATGTTATTTCGTTCGTCATTAAACTTACTATACCTAAGTATTTATGAGAATTTATAAAATAACAAATAAGAGGTGAACTTACGTAACCCTTTCTCCTAGTTCCATAGATTTCGTATAAGAGATCTAACCATTTTCATGTTGGTAAAGTCCAAAACTGCACTGTCCTTTATTGCCATAGAAGTATTAGTATTAGGAATCTCTATATTAAAATTTGGCCGTTCATATATCACGAAGAACACAACAACCGCTGCTGGGGTAAACTTGTTCTTGAGTAGAGACTGCGACTCGGCAAACGTAGAACGAACCTATATCTATCATGGCGCTTTTTATCAAACTTTATAGCCGTTTATTGAGTTCGTTATACAAACCTACTTTATAGTAAAAATTCACTATGATAGGCTTTATAAATCAACTTGTCTCTTACCCCAGTGATCTGAATAATGCCGTAACTGATATAGAGGAAAGCGAAGGTGTGCCCATTGTGGCGGAGTGCACTTCCGTGCATTGTAGCCGCAAATGGGACGCGAAACGGTCACCTGACTCTAGGGACATTAAAGTTGCATCATTGCATAGTAGTACTATGCAGATATAAAAATACTATTCTATACTCAGATTTGGAATCCAATATACTTACTATACAGTTTTAACCCGCACCCCTTACATTCATAATGAGTTTAAACGTAGGAAAATAGGAAAAACACTTTGGTATAATGTAAAAGAAAACAAAGTTCACGCATTACCTTTGACTTTATTTACAATATATTAATATTCTCTGTTTTTTTTTATTTTCTTTTAATGTTATTTTTCTTTCAGTTCAGGCACTAAAGTACAATCCTTATTTTAGTGTAAACATGCATTAGACCTCACTTCAAAATTATAAATACTATCGAATTTGAATACTAAATACTAAACTTTTAAACGCCTTTGGCGGGAGGAGATCACTACAATTAATCTCAGCATATGGCTAAGGTTGACTTGCACCTTGTATCTACGAAAATAAGTCTTGATTTTTATAGGTTATACTTCTCAGATGCAAGTCTGGCTAAACTAAACGTTATTAAACTAATGTTAATTACCGAAATATTATCATCCAGTATTGTAAATATTGCACAACGTAAAACAAGCGATGAAGGTAAGTCGGTATAAGGCTAATGCCACACTACAAAGAGCTTCAATACAGCTAAGAGTCAAGCGACTTGGTTTGTGACTGATCCTAGCAAATCAGACGTATTGCGGTGGCCACACTGCGGGCGGCGCGCCTAACTAAGGCTCTAGACAGACAGACTGCATTTCAACTGCACTCGACTGCAGTAAAACTGCACACCAACTGAGCAGCCCAATTGCAGTAGGCGTGCAGTTAGCGTTCAGTTCCAAAGACTGGACGCTAGAACAGCACACCAACTGAGTACAAAATTATAAATACTAACTGCAGTCGTACAACTGCATTTAAATTGTAAATTTGCAGTCCATCGATCTAGATCCTCAGCAAGTCGCTTGGCTCTTAGCAGTAAGCGAAGCTATTTGAAGTGTGGCATTAGTCTAAAAAGATAACAGAACCAAAACCGCTTACCTAAAAATAAGGTCGAATTTAAGGCGACGACAAAACATTCTTCCATGAGTCCTGGAGGAATATTTAATTTGAATTTCATATTTTTATACAGAATTTAAAACAACCATGACCCTAATGATCTGGAGAAGTATGAAATATACGTAAACTTGTGGCTAATATGCAAACAGCAATACATTTGCTTGAAACTTATGCTAGTAAGTGCGATCCAAAATACCTAAATAACCTATTTTGGGATGTACAATTTATGTAGTAATAGAAAATAGACAATGGCAAAACTAAGTTTGGTTAAAAAGTAAATCAATGTTCTTTCATTACAATTTTTTATGATATTCACAAAATAAATATATACTAAATTTTATCAGAAGTGAGGTCTTGGGTTTAGGTCAATGCAATCAGTTTTGTATCCATGCCATACTTAAATTTACTTTTTTTATAATGACTTGAAGGTTTAATTTCAACAGTAAAGAACAATAATACATGGCGAGTGCATATCTAATTACTAATAAGTACTAATTGAACAAATTAGTGTATTTAAAACGACAAAACAATGACATGCACCACCTCTGCACTTATAATAGTAAAAAAATACAATAACTTTTCACACATCCAGGATATCAAAACGTTAAATAAACTGTAAATATACAAAGAATATGTCGATTTTTGGTTTTTTAAATTGTACGCGAGTTGTTTTGCTTCTATAGGCCAAGCACGGGTATTGTTATCTAGGATTTAATATACATTAATGACATCGCATCGTCATACATTGTATACATTATCGATTTTAAAGGGATGAATGTCAAATAATTTTCGCATTTGATGACAGAATGACGTATGTTTTCTCTATTCTACCCTAGACAACGATTCCCGTGCTTGCCTTGCTGATCGCTAACATAGATTTATTAAAGGCGCGCTATAAATTGAGCGTGTGATTCTTATTTAATGCGGTTTTAAATTTACTATGTATGTATTCTGCAAGGAATAGAAATAGCGGAATAGGAATTTGCCGCAAATCATTTTTCTATCTTTGAACTCATGATAAAACAATGCAACTTTAGGAGCACGATGGAATAAAAGAGTATTAGCGAAAAAAGGTTTTTTCAAAAATGCTCCACCAAAAGCAAGAAATTAACCATTGCGACGATATTTGTAACGAAAATGTTCTACGATTTATGGCAAATTACTTTTCCGTTAGATTCTATTCATTTAAGAATGTAGAAATTATTATACCCGCAAAAAAAAAACTCTCTCGCAATGATATTCGAACGCATTACTTCAAGCAAATGATTAATCTCAATGTGATAGAATATTAATCGGAACTTTATGAATAACTGTTTGTTTTAACAAAATATAATATTGGAAGGCGATGGAAGATGACTTGTGGCCTTTACCCTGCAGTGGGATAAACCAGGCTAAGAATATAACTTTACTTTTTTAGTATATACAGGCATATATGTTTTTCGTGAAACATAATGTGCTCCACACACTATTGACGCGCCACGCGTCCCGACGACACGCGATACGAATTGTGTTGTATCTGATCATATCAATCTTCTATGACGTCTCGTCGCGTCGGGATGCGTGTTGTGTCAATAGTGTGTTTACTGCTATAGTTTTGTAGAGTTACTATAGTGATTCATCCTACCAATTCCATCATAAAATAATTCTTCCAACACTAACAGGGCATTTAAGTACAAATATACCTAATTCAATACATACTAATATAAATAAAACATATTGAAAACTACGAAATATCATATGCTAGATATAGTTTTGTAGTGGTATCACGTTCTTTTCTATTTCATTAAAAATTATTTCTTCGGAGGTTTTTCGAATTGAATATATCTTTAAAGTGATTAAAATCGAAAACTCCAAATAAAAACAAAATTGAAACGAACGTACACTCTCATTTATGTAGATATAATTTTTAACAAGACAAAGATATACTCATAGATAAAATTTATAAATTCTATACATTAAAATGGGTAAAATGTGATAGTTCTGCGATTAACATTATTAATTAATAATTTATTTATCTACGAAATTGATATTTGGTCAATAATAAAGTTTAAAGCAATATGGCAACAGACAGTTAATATAAAGTTCATGATTTGTGTATTTTTCCAGGAAAAGGGCAATTTAATAATGAATATAAAATATAATTGAAACCGACAATGTTAAAAAACTGTTTCTTTGTGAGATAACATTTAGAAAAATATAACAATATTAAAGAAACGCAGTATTTCCAACGTTTAAAAATTTAAGTGATTAATTATTGGTGGGGTAAATAAAGGGTATTAGATCTTGGCTATATATGTATGGTATAACTCTTCCTTTGATTTTGATTTGTTAGTCGTCAAGACCGTTCATTGCACAGGATTCTCAACAATGGCATTGATAAGCTTCTTTTTTGCGTTATTTGAATAATTACGCTTTGGAAGCCGTAGTACGTAAATAAGTTATCAGAAACTAAACGAAATTTGCCGTATACAATTGATTTGTATTTTATAGAGGAGATATGGGTACGTAATTTTATAATGCAACAATTCGATGCCATTTAATTTTTTTATGAATAAATATTGTATAATTTTTTCCTCCGGCCAAATTTCGGTCACGGCAGCTGGTCTCAGCGGATATTGTGCGCAGGACTTTATTAAATACTGATGATGATGATATTATAACGAATAATAATCAATCTAATCATTAAAACTCCCAACAAGTACCGCGAATTCAGAATAATATCACAAAGAGTTACCCACTGCGACATCTTGTCGACTGAAGAACTCCACACAAATTGATATACAACATTATATTTTTAACGGTTAAATCAAATCAGGAGGCAATTATTTGATTTAAAAGTTATCCGACCGAATTTGTCAATTAAATAGCATAATTTGGAAATTATGCTATTTTCAATATCATTTCAGTAAAATATCTTCAAAATTATCGCACTATTCGTTTAGTTTCCGATGACTAGATAACGACTCGCGACAATGTCGACATTGGACATTTGTGGATGAAAAATCTATGGCAGTCTACTATGCACTTATCCTCACATTTCATCACGATTAATTTCCACCCTACATAACTTTGAAGCATAAATATGTAAAAGCAATTGAAAAATAGTCAGTGCGAACTGATTTTTGACCCTATCCCTTAGGTATTAAGGTAAAGTTTTAAACGTGAGTATAAGTGTATAATATTCCGCTTGTAGATTGCATTTTTGGATCATGTCAGGCGACAAGATGGAAGTCGGCCGCAGGAAGAATGCCATCGTCGTTTCCGTTGCGTTGACTCGGCATCAGAAAGTTCTGCAGTCGACATTGTTCGCGAGCCACCGTCGCCTAGCTCTGTAAAAGAAGCATTACGTCAAATACACGTGTGATCAACAATTGATATGGGCTCTTCACTGGCAATGCGGACTGCGCAAGTTAACACATTTTTAGATTCTAGCCCCAACGCATTAAAGTGCATTTTATTATCATATTGCGCGGGTTAACTACAAACCTCATTTGGAAGAAGGCCAACGTTTCCTTCCTTGCGAGCATTGCGAGGATGCGAGTGATCGCAGACGAGAGCGCTTGTCTCGAACTGCACTCACCCTGCAGACTACCCTCGCATACGGATATAATTTTGGTGTTCTTTCAACCCAAACAAGGATCGTAGTTAACCCGTTCACTTCACATGCATAATGAATTACGTCAGTTTTTCTTATAAAAAAAATGCAGTTCTAGCATTTATCCTCCAAAACTAGACTAAATAGAGCGAGAGGCTAGCACTGTGTGAGCTGTATTGTACTTTATAGCGTTGTTGACATTTTAATCTAATATATGTTTTTATACTAACTCAGGCAGTCCCTTGCCACACTGCCAGACTTAAGAACCCCTTATTCTTAATATCAGAGCTCATCAGAGGAACAAGCCATCAGTGCTGAAAACCACGCGATTAAAGTGACTACGACCAAATAATTAATAATACAACACACTCTATCATCTAGCCCCAATGTAAATTAGAGCTTGTGTTATGGGTCCAACGGACTGATATATTACTAATATATATATTTTAATAAGAATTAATATTAGACTTTCCGTTTAGTTTATATCGATTGTTAGTAAATCAAAACTACAGTAGGTTTCTGGTTATCTACTCTTAAGTACATTATTATCCCTGGTTCTAAATTGATCAGTAGAAAATGGATGAAGCATATTCATAAAAAATGCAGATATCTTGTAAAAAGGCCACCATTATTTTTTACATACAAACATTTTATATAAATACAACAATATAACCCGAACAAATATGCGCTGATCACACAAAAATGTGTCCTGTAGCGGGATTCAAACCCATTGCATTAATTCTACAGGAGCCAAACGGTTATGGGGGTCACTCCATGCAACGAACCTAACTCAATGAGCATACTCGAGGCTTGATCTCGGCCGCATCTCGAGTTTCTGTAAAGGTTACCATGGAAAATACAACCTTAATAGCTCGCTTGGTATGGTAGCAACTTTAATTTAAGATTTTTGGGAGATTAATACTATGTTTAATCGTAAATATTAGATAATATCCCTCAATTAATAATTGTCGTGGAACTAAATTCATGTAGGTTAACGGTATCGAAGGGAATTTTTGAAGATTTTAATAGAATAATGAACCTTCGCGTCGTTTGACGAAATGCTCCATGGGAATCTAAGCGATTTTTATTTTTATTGAAATGCGTGCCTTGCGTTATAGTGATAGGGGTCAAAATCTTCAAATATTCTCTTAGATTCACTTAATGCTATGTATAATATGTTTGGACCCTAAGATCAATTTAATTTCGTTTAGGTAAGAACGCCTACTTACCTACGCGAAATTGAATGAAGCGAAATGTTATTGAGTTTTTTTTTGCCACCACATAGTACATACGCAAAAACATTTTCATTGACCGTAGCGTAGTAGTCTAGCGCACGGTAAGAGTAGTTTATGGCAGATATTAATAATTCATATTTTATGATAGAACCATAAATCACTGATAGTGATGAATGCGTGGATGATTTCATGATTTGTTATTGTTATTTGTTTTGAAGACAGAAAAGTTAAATAGAAATACAGACAATGAAAATCACTAAACAGGGTCAATCAAACATTAATGGCACCTAGCAGTTAAATTTCCACAATATTGTAAATTCAGGTGGCAATAGAACGAAACTTACTTATTTAAATTTTATTTCCGGGTCATGGAGATAGATTTCTTTTATGTCACTCACCTTAATGTTAAAATATTATTGTCTTCCGTTTGTTTATTTTAATTAATTTTACTTGCATTTTGTACCTGTGTATAGGTAAATGTTTTTTTTTCTATTCTATTTAATATACATATTTTTATTTGACGGCACTAAAATTATGCCATCCTCTTTATTTATTTCGATCGATATGAAAGGGACGGCATATGTATTGCGGCGTTCCTTTCGAAAGCCCTTTGAATGGCCTTCGTAATTTGCAATAGTATGGCGAAGGTTATTGACTTGACTTTCAAGGCCATAGAAATGGCTTTCAAATGGGAATTAGAGCATTGGTGGTTTTAGCGTAACCAGTCTACAGATAGCGACTGTGATTATAATACTGACCGTGCCTCAAATCCCGTTCCGTAAAGTAATCCTGCGCAGACGCATAGTGCCTTTCCACCAGGTATGGTACGACAGTAGAGTTGTGTTGTTCGTCCGACCGCCTCGACCGTAGATTGACTAGCTTCTCACCAGACTCGAGACACGGCTTTGCTTGCACCCATCTATGGAATGATAAAATCAATAAATAATACTAGACATAGTCACACAGGAAGAGCTCTGTGAAAATATCCAGTTTTATGTCCATTTATGTTACTAAGAAGTCATCAGTAGACATCCATGCGTCAAATGGTTAACGTAATTCCCCAAAACAAGGGGGTTCTTGCTATAATCACCACGCTTGGCAGATTAGTGACGCACTGGAAGTATTAGGACAATTGAACATTGGCGGCAGGAAAATGCATGTACGGTAAAATTCGTCTATGGACAATTCGACAAAGAAATCGACTAGAAACAATTATTTTAGTAGATTTTTCTTAAAATCAGTACTACTATCTTTCCCTATTTTATTATGTAAACAAATTGTTGTAATATCTACTAAGGTTATTGGTTGGTTCATTGATCAGCTAACAAGAGGCGGTTTTGTTGACTCATTGAGATGAACGTACGAGTAATTATTTTGTTGTTAACTGCCTTGTTTTGTCTGTTTACAGCCAACTCATTGACCAACTTTTAATACGTTGACCTCTATCTATATTCTCTATAATGCCGCCAGCTTATCTGTTTATGGTGGACAAAATATCATTTCGAACTGCACGTCAACCGCCATAATTTGATTGTTTCAAACTAAAAATCGACATGGCATCCCTTTATTTTACACTGTTTACATTTTTGCGGGACGAATATTAAACCTCGAGAATAAAATTTTATGGGACCACCTCAGGATCGTTTTCTATACAATATCGAAATAATTTTCAAAACATGTCCATAAATTGACGGAGAAAATGACCTCGTTCTTTTTTCGTAATCGGTTAGAAATTAGATACGTACATAGTTACATCACGTCGAACCTCTTCTGTAAAGCAAAAAGTCAAGTGCAGTGGCAAAATAACTACAAATTGGTCTCTTATTCACGTTTCTACGCTAGCTTAATTTTATTAAAGTGACGCACACACATTAGATCTTTTTGTAAACCTTTGAAAAAAGTCTGAATCTATGAAATTGATGTCTTAAACCAATCTACTTCGACGAGACTTCTACACCAAAAAATCTACTCTAGAAAATAAAACTGCTTTTTTCGTAGAAGTATGTTTCTTTATCAAAATCAAGACTGCTATTTTTGTATCAAGTCGATTGTAGTCAATCTTGTTAAATTAATTAAGTAAATTATGGGAGTCGATCCCATAATTTATTAACTAGAATCCTAAACTGTTGATGCTCATCAAAAAATCATAAAAATTTAATGTTCTTTTTTTGCCTAAAAATTTATTTTACGTCCAGTAAAAACGTAAATTTTGACACTCGCTTCACCTTAAATAGGTGGTACTGTAGCTGTGACGGATGCGTTGAGCTTGTTTACAAAGCAATTTCATATGATATCGCTGATTTCACACATACCTGTCAAGGTTGCGAGTTCATATTTATGTCATTAATGTGATTATGAAGAAGGTAGGTTAGGTAGGCACCGAACTGATAAAATAGAAGCGAAATTCAAGCACTATGCTGTGGGAATGGAAACAGTTTGTTTCGATCTGTTGTTGCGTGGGTACAATAGACGAACGTCAAGTCCTATCATAAACTCTGGCCACAGTAGAGGCGGTAGTATACTAGTAGTACTTAGGACTTTCTTTGACCGAGTACGAAAAAAGAATAGGTTCTATGTTAGGCTGTATGTATGTTTTTTCGATCAGTTCTTCCATTTCTCCGTCAATTATAGACCGATTTTGGAAATTTTATAATTAATTTTATATAATACAATAGTATATAGACTGTATAGAGAACGACCACGAGGTCGTCCCATAAAATGTATATTCCCGAGGGATTAGTATTTGTCCCGCAAAATTAAGTGTAAAATTAAGGGATTCGAAGTTTGTTTTTAGTTTTTTTTTTCAAAACTATCAAATTATCGAATATTGTATTATTATCTATTATATTGTATTAGTATCGAACATTGTATATGAAACATCACACATGAAAACATAAGTTTCGCATCTACATAGCCTACCTTTCGAAGTGACTTTGATATTTAGACTGAGTGAGCACTAATATGTTAATAGAATTACGCTACCTACTAATAATATACTGCGTGTTTTGCTAATGGATTACTGATTTCTGTTAGCTCTTCTGTACCGGCACCGACAGTTGCTAAAAGGATACCTAATATTGACAAAATATTCTTTAAAAAAGTACGTTTAATATTAGACACGTTTTTCCGTGATGTAATTGAATTCTAAAATGTGAGACTGATTAAGTTACTGTGGTAAATTATAACTAATACATTATGTTCAATATTTTTAATGAAAAAATAATCTAGAATAAACTTAATATATCAAAAATTTATACTTTCATAAGACCACATATTTTTCGAGTCGATAGATAGCATCTGTCGATAGGTATAACACGAATTTATTTGATATATAAAATACATTCGATCGAGTCAGCCTGCTGAGTTAGTACTGAGTTGATAAAGAAAAGTCCCGTTGTTTTTAACCTACGTAAACCAACATTTTAGGCTTTCTCCATTTTCGGACTCGTAACACAAGACCACTACAATGTATATTCATGTACATACATGACAAAAGTTTGCAAATATCTCTAGGTGCCAGTAGGCTCTAGTACTTACGAGTGTCTCCGTATCTCGTGCACAGTGGGCCTCCGGGCTGGGTCCCGCTGTAACATGTGCGATAGAAGGGCCCCGAGCGTGGGCCCCAAGGTCGCCGGCGGCGGCGCGGGCTCACCACGCCCTATTGCTTCTAACAGTCGGTACACGTTGTCTCCTTCGAACGGGTACCGGCCCGTCGTCATGTTGTATCTGTGGAGATTTTATACATTTAGGATAATATCATCACATTACAGCACGTTTTAGATTAATAGATAGACTAGTGACCCGCTTCGCACGGGTGCAAATGCATGAATTATATATATTATATAAACCTTCCTCTTGAATCACTCTATCTATTAAAAACACCGCATCAAAATCCGTAGCGTAGTTTTAAAGATCTAAGCATATATATAGGGACAGACAGAAAGCGGGAAGCATCCTTGTTTTATACTATGTAGTGATAAGTTGGTACCTGATATCAAATCTCTAGTTCAAGAGTAAACTCTTAGCCAAACGCCTTTTTATCACTAATCATAAATAAATAAATAATGCTGGACAATTCACACAGCATTATCTAGCCCCATAGTAAGCAGAGCTTGTGTTATGGGTACTAGATAACTGATATAAATAATACAATACATTACATATATAGATATTGTTTATTATACATAGAAAACGACCAGAACACCCGAAACAAATATCTGCAGATCGTACACACAATTGTTCCGAGGCGGGAATCGAACCCGCAACCTCCTGCGTCGCAGGCGCACCTTCGCCCACCGCGCCACATCGGTCGTCAGTTATCACTATTCTAGTAGCAAATATAATTGAAAGTCGTAGACGGGAAAAGCAATATCAGTTAATCTTTTCTAATCAAATTTCAATTTAAAATGTCCAAACAGTATCAGCTCATGATGAACTACGATAATGAAATAGACACGTCACGGCAATTCGATGTAAATTTTATGTAATACAATTAGCATTGAAATAGTATTGAATTGAATATAGGTCAATTTCACCACCTGTTACTAGTATATTCAGATTTCCTGACTCATGGAACTGCTCAAAAGTGAGTCAGTGGTAAACTAACCTTAGATTAAGTATACCAGTACTATTCCATAAAGTTATTTATACACTGCAACAATATTGCGTGAGAATAACAACGTTATCCTGTCTGGTTACTCTAAGTAGCTGGCATTTTATGTGTGTAATCTGTGAAGCTAATTTTAGCTGGTGTTTACATTCTACGTAAATAATAAAATAGGAGGATAAGTCAAACATGTTAACATTCTCCGCGGCTAATCTTTAGTACAACCCCTGCCTTTCTCAAATTCACATAATTATTTCCATCCAAAGGTTGCCTGGAAGAGATCGCTTCTAAGCGATAAGGCCGCCCATTGTACTTCTCACAAGTAATGTATTTTTGTTATGATCTATTATAGTGTACAATAAAGCATTTTTGAACAAAAATGAACGCCACAGCGCCCTGTCTTCAGCTTGCTGTATACTGCGTTTGTAAGCACTTGGCCATAAGGCATTCTACAATGTCAACCCCTAGTGGCTTTCATTTTTAGTAAAAAACATATCAACTTTTTTTAATATGTACTCACAAAGTCACGCCACTGCTCCAAATATCAACCTTGATACCAGAAAATGTCTCAGCACCATTGGCTATTTCAGGTGGTTGGAAGGCAGGGGAGCCTTGCCCTGTGTAGCATGTATCTTCTGGACAAAACATGTCAAGAGCCTGGAAAAAGAGAGAATAAGAATTACTTTAACAGCCTGATATCATTTGTTTTTAATATAGATCAGTTGAATATGGCTGTCTTGGTTAGACAATCAAGCATTGCCTTGAAAGATGTGGTAAATAGTTCTTGTGGCTTAAACGTCAACAATGCCATATAATACTCACATGTATGCTTTTAGTATTTACTCACATTTCATAAACATGACCTTGAAAAGTTTTAAGACAAATTTTTTCTAGTTATTTATTTTCACAAGCTACCTTACCTCAGCAACACCGAAGTCTGTGATCTTCAGCGTCTGATCTAATGTAAGCAGCAAGTTCCCCGGCTTTATATCCTTGTGGACAACACCCTGACCGTGCAAATACTCCAAGCCGTCCAGCAGCTGGATAAAATAATCATGGGCTTGTCTTTGGGGGAACTTCTTGCCATTACTTGATTCTAACATGTCCTGTAACAAAATGAAATATACTTTTCACTACATAGTATAAAACAAAGTCGCTTCTTGCTTGTCTGTCAAAACTATGCAACTATGTTTAAAACTATGCAATGGATTTTGATGCATTTTATTGATAGAGTAAACTAGTTGACTGGCTAAGGATTTTTCTGGGTGCTATTTGTGTAGGCTCTTCTATTTAATATGCTTAAATTTAGAAGGTCCTTTACTTGGCATTATTTTATCATTCCACAAGTCTAGTTATTTTTTTGTCAACTGTAGATAGCTAAAATTATGAAGAGCTTAGATATTAGGTAGTTTCAATAGGTACAATAACTGGAACAAACATAGAGTACAATGTTTAGCAAGGTCTTTGCTGAACAAGCCTGAGATCAATAGATTACAGAAGAATAGACACTAAAATTGAATCATTATTTGATTATTGTCATCTCGACCTTCAGTAAGTACACAATAACTAATCTCAGCAAAGTATCTCGCTTAGGTATTGAAACAAAGTTGACTTTATGTTTATGTACTTGTCCTGATAGAAATAGTTTGATGTTGATCTCATAATTGAAGATAGGATATACCCAACTTTTATACAATGTGGGTACTTCGTAAATATAATGAAAATGTAACCCCATTTTCATTATATTATTTATTTCATTTATTTATTTATGGGTGTCTTACCTGTAGCACTCCAACACAGAATTCCATAACAAGATACATTTTTTGTTTTTCATCATTATACATTACATCGACTAGTTCTATCACGTTTTTGTGTCTAAGTATCCGCAGCAACTGTATTTCTCTCTGTACATTTTGTTCTCCATTTGGTATTCTTCTTAATTTCCGCTTTTTTAGAATTTTTACAGCTCTTCTACTGAGGGACTCTGAGTCAAGCATCTCTTTGACTTTTCCGTACGACCCTTCCCCCAAAACGTCTCCCATCACATATTTTCCTACCATTTTGCATTTTTTCTTCTTGCTTCTATAGATAATGTCCGCGCTGTCGACTCTGTGGAAGCACAGGTTCGTGTGGTCTAGGTTGAGGTCTAGATCGTCTATTTGCTCGTCGTCCAGCCAGGTTACGGACTGCGGCTCTGGGCTTCCGTCGAGTAAAAAGTTCTCGTCGCTCTCCTGGGGCGCGATGACGTTCGATATCTCATATTCCACATCATCGCCATCTGGAAGACTTTCACTACTACTGATTTTTCTACACATTCTTGGATCCATCACAACAGCACATTTGTAAAATTGTCCGTAAATCTATGCGTTCTGCAAGGCCTTCTAACATGAGATCATAAACAATGTTGATATCAAAATTAAATCTTTAGAAGTTTAGACCTAGGCAACACATTTGATTTTTTACACATTAGCACATCACGTTTGTAGTTTTTTTTACTACAACATCCGTATAATCGTAAATTTATTGTGGGTAAATAGAATAAATTCATGAAAACTGTGAATGAAGGTCGTACGACTGTGTAGTGTTTGGCCTGCGACTAGAATGACAGTTGAAGTTTGTAAAATTGATGCCAGTGACGGTGACAGTTTAAATCTTACAGACACAAAGAAAGTAAAGACCGTAAATACCTCGGCGGATCGCCTTTTTACTCGACGGAAGCCCAAAGCCGCAGTCCGTAACGCTGGACGACGAGCAAAACTCCAAAACGTCTCCCATCACATATTTTCATACCATTTTGAATTTTTTCTTCTTTCTTCTTTAATAGATAATGTCCGCGCTGTCGACTCTGTGGAAGCACAGGTTCGTGGGGTCTAGATCGTCTATTTGCTCGTCGTCCAGCCAGGTTACGGACTGCGGCTCTGGGCTTCCGAATCTTAGAGCATTAATGGTTTAATGCTCAAAGCTCTGAATAAAATAGAAACGGCTAGCGGCTACCTAACCGTTATTTCATTCTCTTTCCCTGTATCATAAATAAAGAAATGCTAGTATTCTATGTAAAAATTCCACGTCCAAATAACAATGAAGTATTAGAACGATAAGGGTATACCGACAGTATAACTCAAAATCACTACATAGTCAAAGATTTAAATCGCTTACCTAGTGTAAAACAAAGTTGCTTCACGCGCTGTCTGTCTGTCCCTGCTTGCTCAGATCTTTAAAACGACGCAACGGATTTTGATTCGGGTTTTTTTAAATAGATAGGATGATAATGATGAAAAAGAATAAATGTCAAATAGTATAAACCATGATATTAATCATGGTTTATCCTATTTGACACAGATTTCCAGCTAGTAAATATATAAAGGCCCGCACACTCGGCGAAGCCCTGTTTTACTTTAATCGTGAATTCTCTCTATTGCACGCACGCTAGGTACCTACGTAACGTATCCACTATCCTATCAGCCAATGCTAGCCACCGATGGTGGTAGATACCTACAACGAGGAATATCAGGGGGAGTAGGTACATCATTATAGGTAAAATTTAATTAAGCAATTGAAAAATATGTAGACTCAATGGTTCCTTCTTCCAAACCATACTCACAGATAGAATTATCCCTAAGTTTGCACAAAAAAACTGGGAAACAGCAGGCACTTGGTCTAAACCAATACGGTTAGAAAATATAAAATAAATAAATAAATAATGCTGGACAATTCACACAGCATTATCTAGCCCCATGGTAAGCAGAGCTTGTGTTATGTTATGTTATATGTATGTAGTAAATTTATTTGCCTTGTGGAATTGAGAAAACCAGGGTACTGAAGATATTTCTGGCTGGATAGCAACATAATGCTTGCCTTTGATTTGTTTGGATGAGTTCCTTCTCAAGCAGCTGGCTTGGTTGCTTATCTTTATGATTAGGCACTCCTAATTCTCTCTCGGACAGAACATGTAAACTTAATCGCCTAAGCTTGACTTCGTGGACTCTACGCTCATTCTCAAAGGTATGTCAGAACATTCGAAATTTATTTTAAAAAAAGTAGTAAGGCAGTATAAACATAACTTTATTAGAAAAATAAATAACAAATGATGATGAATCATCTGGCATCGATAGATATTTGTAGGAACTTTATCCTACTTCTTGTAGTTTTTGTTCATTTCCTTCTTCAACAAAGCCAGTCTGGTGAGTGCTGCATCCCGCCACGCACGCCGTTCTGGCAGACGGTCTAATGGCACCATGCTGTTCAGCTGGCGGCAGATGCTGTCAGCACTGCTGCTCGTCGGCATGTGAGGGATCTCACCCATCGTTTTGCTTACGTTGTGGATTGTGTCGCCGTAGCTGAAATGAAATAAATTCCATCAGAATTACAAATTGACAACCTCTGTGCGGCGGTGGGCGAAGGTCCGTACATAGGAGGTTGCGCGTTCGATTCCCGCCTCGGTACAGATGTTTGTACGATCTGCAGATATGTTTCCGGGTGTTCTGATAGTTTTTCTATGTATAAAAAAATATCTATTTATGTAAGGTATTGTATTATGTACCTATATCAATTATCTAGTATCCATAACAAATGAAAATGAAAAGCTCTGCATAGATTGTGGCTAGATAATGCTGTGTGATTTTTTTTTAAATAATTTTTTTATTTGTTTTTTTTTTGTTATTTATAATTCTATCTCCACGAGTAGATACCCAAAAAAGCGCGTACCCAGCGTTTCATACATGCATGTAGACTTGCTACGCTTCGTAGCGCACAACAAGTTTCTATGCAATTACATTTCGACGGACCTTGCTTGCTACGCTGCGTAGCAAGTTGTACGCATCATAATAACTCGTAGCAAACAACTGCTCGGTGCAAAAGATTTCAACGCGCTTGCTTCACCGCGTAGCAAGTTGCTTCGTACTTGCCACGCATTGAATTGCATCTGAGTGAATCGGTGTCTTCTAGACCTTCGTGGCACACCGTCGGCCACATCGTCCACCTTCCATTAGGTGAGATTGTAGATTGTGGTCAAACGGTCTATTGACTATAAAAAACAAAACTCGTAGCAATCTTTTTCATATGTTACTATGCTTCGTAGCAATGAGGCAAGCCACCAAAGACCGACGCGGTTCAGTTGTCGTCGTCTTCGTAGCACGTACCTATGTACCTATCAAATTGCCGATTTGTTTTTATACGACTCGCATTTTAAGGTTGTTTTAGTGTTTTTTTTTTTTTGCTATTCCGCCGCTCTAAGATCAATAAAGTTATAGCAACACTCTACTATTTAATAGGGGCTGATTCGTACGACATAATGACATCCTCAAATATAGTTATCAAAATTGCGAACAAGGTCGCTGGATAATGCAAAAATGTTAGCGCGATTCTCGGAACTTTACTTTGGTAACATACGGTTGAATGAGTGAGCGCGGCAGTATATTAAACCGGCTATAGCAAAGGCGTACAAAAGATTGCTTGTCGATACCTTGCAAGTAAAATTGAATAGGGAGTTCGCAAAAACTAAGAAAAACGCGGTTTGTCCGAGAATACGATCGTGGCGTAAGAAGCCCTCCAACTCAGCACGTAGATGTCGTAAGAGCCGACTAAGAAGACCTATCAGAGAAAGAGCAGTACCTAGTTCTGTGTTTTTTTAACACATCGACTCCGATCACAACCCGCCTGCAAAGTTTTATAATAATACCTACAAATGTAAGGTCGTATTTCTTTGCTTTCTTCGATATCAAATCAACGCTTAGGTCAGTAAAATGTTACCCACCGTTCAATATAATTCTTCATGCCTTCAGCGTTCAAGTGTGCGGTCTCCAAAGACCCGAGGAATGCGTAGCGCATGCCCAGACCTTCCGAGATGACCTTGTCGATGTCTGCTACGTTCACGATGTTGGCGTCTACCAGGCGCCATACCTCGTTTAGGATCGCGTATCTGTTATAGAAATAAACAAATTAACTAATTTAGACTGCAGATAAACGCTAGATGCGTAAAGCTGAAGACTATGGCGCTCATTAGGGGAGACCTATGTCCAGCAGTGGACGAAAATAGGCCGATGATGATAATGATCATCATCATTTCAGCCGAATGTCGCCCACTGTTGGACATAGGACATAGGTGATTAAAATGAGATCGCACAGTTTTGAAATATGGCCACATCGAATTAATGAGAGTGAACCTAATAATATCGCTGACCGGGGACCTTAGATAAGACAGATTTTTGTTCGTTTATTTATACTAGCTGCGCCCCGCGGCTTTACCCGTGTGGTATCTATAATGTCATATGGTTTATAAACCTTCCTTTTTAATCACTCTATCTATTAAAACGTTACGTAGTTTTAAAGATCTAAGCATACAATACAAAAAGGACAGACAGACAGCGAGAAGCTACTTTTTTATACTATGCAGTGATGAAATATAAGTGCCATTTATGATTTTTGTGCGTTTCTTTTACATCTTTGTTATATGCTTACGATCTACTAACCTTTGACTTTGGCACGTTGATCCGTCACTGAAATCCCAACTAGAATCCAATACTAAAAACTCTTTATATAGATAAGGATGCTTACTGTATACGGTTGAGCACAAATCCATCGATCTCTTTAGACAGAGAGACGGGTTCCTGGCCAATCTCCAACATAATTTCCCTGGTCTTCTTGGCCACTTCCGGCTTGGTCCAGGGCGCGGGAACGATCTCCACTAACGGCACGTAGTAGGGGGGATTCACTGGGTGGGAGACGATAACCTGGAATAAACGGTTTCAATTGAACATTTATTCGAACCCGCGAGCCAGCGTCAGAATTATGTGATTACCCCATTATGAAAATATCCAATAAGACGTTTATTTTGTGAAGTCTATTTGTTGAAGTTGTTTGGTTGTAGAAGTTTATTTGGTGAAGTTTTTATAAAATAATACCATAATATATCTATCAGTGGATACCTGTAAAAAGCGGAGATAGGCTGGCTATGCTACCGAAATACGCATAAAGGACCAACTGGAGTCCAAATGCGGATAAAGGAGTACCTCCATCGGTTGTAAAAAGCTGTTGACTAGTACACATAGGCTGATGATAATGGTGATGAATGGTGGAGATTAAAGAAACGCAGGGGAAGGGGACTTACTTCTTTGAACACGGAAATGTTGAAGGTACATGTTGTACAACATTCTTATATCCTACCTGAATCCACAGATAGCTCAACTGATTAATATGAATACCATTCACAATATCTAAATAAGTTTTGTATGTATTTGGATTAACGCCTCCCCTTTACCTAACAATGGGACGAAATAGGTTTTTTTGATTACCTGTGATTTATGTTTAAGGTTTTCAGAGAACAGCGAAGGCAAGGTAGTACTTGTAGAACTGGAGAGGATAGTGTTATCTCCAACCACAGCGTCAAGGTTCTGGAACACCTTCTTCTTCAGGCTCAGGTCTTCAGGCACGCACTCTTGGACGAATATCGCATCTTTGACGGCAGTAGCCAGATCAACGGTTCCTGGAAAACGGTTTTGAAGGCTTTATATACCTCCCGAAAGTATATTCATTTCATCGTCCAAGACAAATATGGTCGAATGTAAAACTATATTAGGTACTTAGAAAATAACTGTAATACATCTAGATTGTAGGTACTAATCTAGTCTAGATTAACTGGTTAAAACTAAGATTAACTTAAAACCAATTACGGCCTTTTACTGTATCCATAATAACATACTGTGCTAACAATTGTTTACCCACACTTAATAAATCTTTATTTTTATTTTTTTATTTTTGTTTATTTGGAAGACATACAGTACATATGTACTGTATGATATAAAGAGTTATAAAGATATTATAAAGAGTTACAATAAGGATTTACATAGACCAGTAAAGTCTCCCCTATTAACAAATTTAAACATAAAACTAGTGAACAGATCAATAGAGTTTTAACATAATTTAAACTAAACTAAGTCAGTTATTGGCGGCAGCATTGGCTGCAATGCTTCTACGGAATGAGACAAGGGTTGAGTTGAAAATATCGAAATATTTATCATAATTATTGCAAGCTCTGTTCAGAAATGATGCTTGACAATTCCATCAGCTTGGACAGGACTAGACCAACAAGACTTCGATGCTATCAGGACTTCGGGCCTTAGCTAGTTAGTATAGGTACGTACCTACCTAATACCTAACTTACCCTGGACTGTATTTTGTATGACTCTGCATACCAAAGTATTACATGCATCAAAAAGTATAGAGATATAGTTGGCAGATCAGGTATTTCACTTACTTTTTTGCCATAACCAGTTTATAAAAAAAATTGTACAGGCACAGAAGCTTGGCATCTCGACCTTGATATTTGTAAGAGTACCTATCCGTTAGTTATTGTATAAATATCAACCGATCAACTTCATTCCGAGGAAGTAAAATAAAAAGAGTTTTCAAGTAGGGGAGGAAGGGAATCATTGGGCAGTCGTTAGGATTGGGCACCTCCTCTTTATTCACAATAGGTGTTTTTTTTTGGTAGGTATAATTTAATCCTTAAAAATACTGCTTAGCCTTGTTATTTGATTTCATACTGTTGTGTTGGTCATTTGATTTAATTATCAGTTTTACAAGCCATTCGTGGTTTGTAGCACGTCAATGTGAAAATCTAGTCGTGATTTCAGATTAAAAAAATCGAAAATTTGTGGGATTATTTAATTTGTAAAAGATTACCCCGAGTTCGAGGGCTTACGCGCTATCATAATGATAATATACCTACTCAGAATAAATTATGACCTATTTTCGAATTTACTTATCAAAATAACAATACTAAGGCCCTCCTCTGATAAAACGATGGGATATCTACATAACAAATTACAATAAAGTGTCTATTATAACATTATCGTGCGCATCAAGTGCTATTGCGTTGCATTTCCTGCTATGTAAGTAGGTACCAACATACAGTCCTACATAGGTATATCATGTGAATCGATTATTTGTCGGTTGATGCGAGAATAAGTGTGTGTTTGTAAGCCTAGGTAGAAGAGCATAACCAGATATAATAGCTGATGGTTGTCTGTCTACTTAAAACTTGGTACGTTCTTTATCTATGGTACTTTGAATTAAGATATCCTACCAGACGATTAAAAGTCATAATATGTTGACTCTGCTCACATAATGACTTCGCATATGATTTGAGGGGTTGTCGAATAGTAATCCAATTTAAAAGTATCACCGGTCTCTTAGAAGGAACTGTGAAAAGGACAAGTGAAATAATCTCCGTCCGACAATGGTGAGTGCACCATTTCTGTAATTCTGAGAATACCTAATATATACTTTTGAGACGAACCTTTTTGGATGGAATATGCTAGTAGGTATCTATGGAGTATTTTGCAATATGTTTTACGAAGACGGCTTCAAAATTGGATGTGATGATACCTTTGATGCATTGAAACTGATCCTTAGCGCTAAGCTCCCCGCGCAGCAAGCCATCTTTCTCCAAAGTCTCCAGTTGAAGCTTGATATCTTCCAGGGCATCTGAGACCTGCTTCGGGATGATATCGAACACGGTGACCTGATAGCCCACGGACGCGAAGAGCATCGCCCATGACCTCCCGATAAGGCCGCTGTAAATAATAAGCAATAAAATTATTTTTGCAAACAGTTAATATTTCCTTCTTTAAGACTCACGGGAGAAAGAGCTAGACCTCGAGGTTTACGTTTACCCGAGGCTTAATATAGTATAGCAGTATCTAGTTATCAGGCAGTTAAATTATTTAATGTTCTTCCTACTGAAATGAAAGCTATTGAAAATCCTAGTATTTTCAAGAATAATTTAAGAAAAGTTTTTCTGAAGTGCTGGGGTGGTTTTACACAATTGACCAGTTTATCACACGAAAATAACTATCATATTAGAGAAAGATGAATTGAATTATAATAATTGCATGCTGTTCATTATTATAAATTACGTTATTATTTAGTTTGCGTTTTTTACCTATAGTCAAAGCTACGTTATAACAGCTACCTACCATGTAAAATTATTTTTTCTAAATACCTAAACAATCTTTTAGAGAAGGCTAGAATGCTTAGTACACATTATTTTAAGAAGATTTTGTGTTATGCAATTATGTGATTGTTTGGTTGTAAATTAACCTATGTGACTTCCAAGATAACGTTATCTTTGAGCGAGAAACTATAGAAAACAAAACACTGTTCTGTTAGTTATTATCAAAAATACAAAAATAGAGCGAGATATACTATTAAATTTATTTAGTCAAATAAAATTAATATTAAGTGAAATGTATCAAGATTACCTAGGTAAAAAATTTCTATGCAACCTGAAAATCGTGGGTGATTCCCGTAGGTACTGACAGAAGGTTCAAAATTCGACTTTAAAGTCCCGTCGAGGTTGATTTTTTTGGGATATTATTATGTTTCTTAATTTCGTAGCTAGCTACCAAATCTGGCTACGAGATGGAACTAAAGGAAAGATATAAGTGTGAGCGGTTCGTCACAAAAATAACGTAAATCGTTATGAATCTATAATTTGCTATTAAACGATGTAGTTAACCTATATAAATACCTACCTAGGAATCGATTTAATTAAAATAATGTAGTTACACTTCATACAATTCATAATTGGATACAAAATAACCACCTACCGGCTCAATGTTATAATGTTCGACCTTTCAATGAGGAATGAGGAGATCGCTATCAACGAAATTGCATTCTAAATTCAAGTTCATTGCCTCTTTCAATTCGCTAGCATTATAAGGAGGTTGCATATTATCAAGAATAAAAATATGAAAGGAGGTCAAAAACAAATAAGTTTGTAAGCTTTCTTACCTTCCGACGATGCCAACTTTTTCAGTCTTGAATTTAGGCGCCATTGCGTTGGGTGTGTTATCAAACAGAATCACCAACAGTGAATGACACGATCTCTTGGTAGCAGAGAGTATAAAGCCGCGTCTATACGAATTTTAATATCGTAAACAAACTTGACAGTTGTGAAAAGTTAATCTAGGTATTTAATTTATTTTGTCACTGTGTTGTCCCAGCGATTGTTGCTACCTACTCGTTCATAACAGTCCAATGCACACAAATTGTTTCTTGAAATTGTAGGTGCATAAAGGATCCTTTCTATCAAAATGATTTGTGTTGTTCAGAAATATGTTGGTACCTTCACATTTTTTTTTTAAATAAATATAATTAAGTGTGTGTACCTTGCTTAAAAGGGTAAATCGCTATAATAAGTAAATCTGTTGTCCTGTCTGTACTTTTATCTGCCAGACCCTATCAGACAGTTCCGTTTTGTACACATAATGTACGTGAAATTCTCATTTTATATAAGTTTTAGCAAAACAATATTTAATAGGTAGGTACTGCATAATTTAGCAAACTAAAACCAACGTCCATCAGTATTGAAGCCTTACCCTAAGGATGCGCGCGCAACGGTACTTTTGTGTCACACACACACACACATCACACACCACACCACCAGTCGCTAGTGCGACGTCAATAACCCGCTGTTTTGATCTTGACAACGGCGCTGCTGTCTGACGCGAGATAATGCAATATGAAACAGAAACTGTCAACCGCCATTGAGCTGTCTTTATGACTAGGCCAGTCTTATAACACTGCTTGGGGGCTGGGGTGTACAGGGGAATGCAACATCTCGTCTCCTAAGCCAACCTAACCTGCACGTCGTGGTACACCCTGCTAGATAACGAACTAGGCTCTGATGTAAATATCAGACAATCTTCATAATAAAATAACTCTAATTTACAATTATTATTCATTACTTGACACTAGCAGAAAAGTGTCCAATCAGACACAATTGCCATAAACAAAGAATCATCATCATCATTCTGTTAACCTTCATTGAGCTGTCTTTGTGAATTGGCCGGTCTTATAACACTGCTTGACTGCTTAGGAAACCCTAAATTCTCGGTCTATAGCTTGACATAACTTCTTTTAACCGACGAAAAACAAAAAAAATATACTGAGCAGAGATGTATCATATTTGTATGTGGAGAAAATAAAGAAAGGTTGATGCGGAGATGTGAGCTGCGCTACGTGAGACGAGAAGAGATGTGAGCGGCATGCAGTGAGTGTCGCCGCTACTGTATTCATCTCAAGAAACATCCGCACGCAGCTCAGATCCACTGTAGCCAGCACACATCTCCGCTCCAGTCAGGCCAGTAAGCATCACCACACACCTTCGATGTAGACACCTAGCTGAAAAACGTCTTTCGTCTCCGCTTCGAAATTCTCTTCACATTTCCGTTTTGGTGGATTCCGGGCCTAAGCCTAACAGAAGATGTTAAACAACACATTCAAAACAACTTTTAATCATTAAAAATAATAGTTTATTTTTTTATCATATTATGGCGAAAGTACCGTAGTATGTACCTTCCTATTATAAAATTAAATCGGTTTTTAAAACGTAACTTATCTTTCACATTCTATGTTCGTAGTAGATACCTATAAGTACAGAGACAATTCATCAGACGGAAAAAACAACTGTTATCTTATGATTATTTTATTTACGAGACAAGTCGTTGGAAACCTTGTTGTTGTCATAAACTACTATTCTTCTTACAACTTTTGAACTTTTCTTGCACTTTTCTCATCATATCTTTATAAATAAAAATAACTTAAATAGTTTCCTTAGTCTATTCTTGACAGGTGGATCCAGCGATCGCGTCAGTAGTCTTGATACTAGTTATCCTGTAGTTGATAACGTCGGGCTTCAGTCCGTGGATGATGAACCTCGGGAGTTTGTCTGTTAGGATCCAGAGGTTTCCTTCGCTGTCCATCTGGAAATCGAACAATATTTAGTTTTATAACAATGGAATAGATCATCATTATGTAAGGTAGCTTCTTAACATTAGGTACTTCTACCTATAGATGTTACATATACTGTGTCTGGTTTTTCAGTTTAAAAGATAGTTGGACGGCTACCTAGGTAGGTACTTTTAATTGACGTTTCGACGTAGGTATGTTTTCATAGAATATTAGAAAAGCCAATTTAATGTAACAAGCACTTCTGCCGTGCAGAAATGTTTAAAAACTTTCCCATATACATTTTCTGCATTTGAATCGTCGCAATTTTTATTTTTCAAATCTGTTACTTAGAATTGTTTTATTTTTTAAGAGACCTACTATTATTTACTAATTATGTATAAAATTATTAAAGGTTCGCCTTAGCCAAAGCCCTTACCTTGAGATCGTTGGGGAACTCGTATTCAACAGGGTCGTTGATGATGAGCGGGTTGTTGTCAATGGTGTACGGCTTCTTCGTATTCCAGCAGCCAATGCCGTCACGGTTCACCTGGATACACCATAGAACCATCAAATTATCTCTCCAAATTTTATTGACTAAAGCCTTAGTTGGTTGCATTTCAGTACTCAATACCAACTATTTTTATTGCATTTATAATTGTATACTATATAATAACATGCAATAAAAATAGTTGTTCTTAAAGATAGCAAGTTTCAAATTTGCACCCTGCAAGTATGTTGCTCAATAGCTAATAGTATACTTTATACTAATACCTAACTTATTTTGAAAGGTCCGGCTCTCCTGCAGTTGCTAGACGCTATCTATTAGTTTTTAGTAAATATCTTGCTGTTACCTTTGTTATTCTCTGTTATTGTTAAGTTTTTATTCATAAATGTCTTTTTTGATATAAAATGTCTAAATCGGAGTACCTATATTAGGTAGATCAAGATTGAGGATGGTTATATTGGTCATCACGGAAAGACCCGATGTCTATAAAATCCGGAGCTTCTCTCAATTTGCGAAAACAAAAAACTTTGTTTACAAACTACGCCTCCGGAGGGACGAATTCTTCATACAAACGTAATACCAAAATGATTTCCAATTCAAGCATTTTTCCACTATAAACAGGGACAGCGATATTCGGAGCGATTTTTGCAAGAGAGGGTCGTCGGACCCTTAATAAATATATCTCGAGAACAACTTGAGAGTTACAAGAAAGACATAAAAAAATATGCCGAACAATTCACACAGCATCATACTAAATATAAATGTTACTGTGTGATTTGTCCATGGTGCTTGATTCTAGCACCGCTTGTATTTATATGTTATACTAGCGGACCGTCCCGGCTTCGCACGGGTATTAGAACCTTTGGCTACATTATTGGAGTTTTAGTAAGGATCACTAATTTAAAAAAAAAAAAATTTTGCCTATGTTCACCGGGGATAGTGTAGCTTTCCAACGATGAAATAATTTTTCGAATCGGTTTAGTAGTTTCGGAGCCTATTCGTTACAAACAAACAAACATACAAATAAACAAACAAACAAACAAAAAATCAAACCTTTCTTCTTTATAATATTAGTATAGACTAGATAACTGATATACTTAATACCTACATGTTTTATGTTATTAAAAAATATCTATTCAATACATGAATAGATGTACAAAATGTACGTATGTTACATTGTTTCATGACGACCGATGTGGCGCGGTGGGCGAAGGTCCGCCTGCGACCCAGGAGGTTGCGGGTTCGATTCCCGCCTCGGAACAATTGTGTGTACGATCTGCAGATATTTGTTCCGGGTGTTCTGGTCGTTTTCTATATATAATAAAAAATATCTATCTATGTAATGTATTGTATTATGTATATCAGATATCTAGTAGGTACCCATAACACAAGCTCTGCTTACCATGGGGCTAGATAATGCTGTATGAATTGTCCAGCATTATTTATTTATTTTTAATTACAAATAGTAGTTCAAATTTGATTTGTTTCTATTACTGATTCTAACAGTAGAATAAATATTCACATATTTTATTCTACCTAAATAGAAACACCCATAATATCCGAAACAAATATCTGCAGTTCAAACCAACTTTTGTCGGGAATCGAACGCAGTATCGCAGGCTGACCTTCACCCGCTGCGCAGCAAAGGATATCGAACATAGAAAGACTATAACAGTCTTGCGGCGAAATTGAGCATGAGTTATAAATCTTCCAGATCTGGGTTGACGATGTTGTAAATAGGAAACCCCATGTTTATATGATACTACTCGTAACAGTTATGTAACCAACCTGTGTATAGAAGAGCACATGCGTGTTTGGGTCGTAGTAGCTGGCTGATGCCTGGGTGTTCTCTCCTCTGTCGCCCAAAAGCTGAAAAACAAAGGCAAAATAAACACCTATTAGGTATGTAAGTGGGTTAACTACGAACCTTATAACTAACCCAAAATTTGTTTATTGGGTTTTTATGCATTGTGTACCCACTAAGAAACTACATCTAAGAACGACATTACCTGTATGCATAAAATAAAAATAAATTATATGAATATATTATTTGTGTTGGAAGAACAACAACGTTTAAAACCGTAATTAATTCATCAAACTACGATAGTTTTTTTAAAACCTAGATAAAGATTGATGATATTTAGATACCTCATGAATAATACCTGGGATCTCAATGACGTGGGAGATAATAAAAACTGATCTATGTAGCGACTATCACGCACGACATAACTTTTTATACGGTTCGTAGAAAACGGCTCAATAACAACTTCGGTCTTGATTTAGGCTACTGGTACGATTCGATAATCAAATTCCCAAAATTCAAACCATAAACGTTGATTCCGTGAAATTTGCAGATTACCTTGAAGTCAATAGATGCTTCTATTGCCTCTATGCAATTATTCGAATGGTACATATACATACAGACTTGTGATTCGAATGTTTGTCAGATTTCGCAAGAGCCTACTTGTGAGTTCAGTATGGAAGACGAACGCTGTTTAGAAACAAACCTTGAAATCGTGGAATGCCTCCTCTTTATTGATGTGCTTGTAGTTTTGAAGGAGTTCCGTGGACACGCAAAACTCTTTGGTGCTCGAGAACGCGTGGAAGAACATTGTTCGGTATCTGTAACAATCGAAAGTTGACGTTATTCACATGGTTTTGCAAAACAATGGAGGCGTGATATTCTAAATTTTTTGCTCTGCGAAATTGAGCATCTATTGTTATGGTATCTATTAAATAAGCACTCATTCTATTGTTTTGATTAAGTTTTAATTCGTTACATTTGGGGTCAGTGCCATAGTAGTTAGTCTTAAAATGATATGATATTAAGTAAATAAGTAGGTGTTCATTATTTTATAAGTAGGTAGGTACAATGGCTAGGTATTGTTATCTAGATCTTGTACCTAATACATTATTGTCCTGCATGTTGGGACTTTTTTTTATAAAACCTAGGCTTTATTAAATTCAGTTTACTCATTTACACATGAACTTCCTTGAACATCAGTCACGCGTTTGCAATATTTATGTTAGATATTCATACTATTGCAACGGTATTAAAAGCAAGATGGTGTATTTTTATTTTTATCTATCTATCTATCATCATAAAGCGTTTACTGAAAATTTTGGGATATGAGATATCAACGTAAATTGTATATACTTATATTTTTATTTCCACGTAGGAAAGTGGCACGCGATGACGCGAAGTAAGTTTACGTACCTAACTACCTGCTCTCCCTATTATTTATATTTATAAATATTTATTTCAAGGAAAACCAGAAGCTTATAAATAACACACTAACAAGTTCATTAATACTAGAAAGCCTATTGAAGGTTTTCACTAATAGATTAAGTATAAAAAGATGCATCTGTAAATTACAAATACATACAATATTACTTATCAATAACAGCGGATGGAGAGAGAACCTGGCCAGATGTGGCAACCAACAAAAAAGACTTACCCATTTTCTCTCGGCTCAGACAAAGCAAGTCCAAAGACTCCATCAGTCCAATGGAACTGCACACCGCTAACGTTGTAAGACCCAGCGAGAGGCTCGAAGTGGAAGTAATGATGGTTGATCCTCCAAGCATCGTCTTGCTTCAGACTGTAGACAACCACGCCATAGCCTCCTAGATCAGGAATGTAGGCGAACGCATCATCGCACTTGTCTTTGGTTGTGTCGACTACCTAGAACATTGAGAAATATTAAATTTAGGATCTACCAGCAACCACCCCGGCTTCGCACGATTTTTGATATATATACATATAAACTTTCATCTTGAATCACTCTATCTAATTAAAAAACCCACATCAAAATCCGTTGCGTAGTTTTGAAGATCTAAGCATACCTACATAGGAACAGACAGACAGCGGGAAGCGACTTTATTTTGACAACTGATGATGAGACATAGTCATCTGACTGCAGCGTGTTTTTACTCTATGCATAGAGTAATTAACAGGGTAAGTTCAGCTCACCTTTAAAAGGAGAAATCCTAGTGTCTCGTAGATATTAAATTAGTGTATAAAACTTTATCAGGTAGTTATAGGTACTTACAATATTGGCAAAGAAAGAATCCTCTTTCATAGTGTTAACTTTCAAGAAGTAACGGTGGATCAGCTGGTCGGTGTTCAGATCAAAAATGGCAATAGATGGGCCAGCAATTTGGTTACCATCACCTAGAAAAAATTATAACTACTATACTAAAGGTTACAAACAAATTAGAACTAGTTAATTAAAATTGAAAAAATAAGCTAACTGTAGACTGCTGCAAAGAATTATTGATAGGTATATAGTATATATATATCTATACTTAAAGATTTTGTGCAACAAAGTTATAATAATTCTAGAAGATCTTGACATCTCAATTGCTTTATCTTTTTTAATGAGTGCTTTTTTTTCTTGACAATATTAAACCGTAAACGTTTTATAATAGGCTCTACATTATAGAAGCGGGTAAAGTTATTTCATTGTTTTGTTTTTATTGCTCCCCTTCTATTAGGTAAATGGCCTTCAGCAAACGCGATAAGCAAGGGACAAGTTCCGCGATTTGTCGTGCAATGTTTATTAATGAAAAACTAGACTCTATTCGACCTGTTTCCACAACTTAAAGGCTTTATCGAAATTCTCAGAATAGCTGCATTCTGCCGATTTCGATAAACGAAGGCGAATCCTGAGAATTTATTATAATAACAAGTCATAAGATCAATGTTGTTCGTTGTCTATAAGATGATGTCTTTATAAACAACGAAAATGGTCATTTAAACAATTGAGCTAACTGCAGATTGCTGCAAAAAGTTCGGAGCTTCGGAGATCAAGACGTTGGCTGCATTTCCCCGCTGTATGCCAATGCTGATGCTCTGCGCCAGATACTAACCAGCTCTCGGGTCACGCGTCACTTCGACCAGACACTCGGAAAGCCGGATAGCGGTACCCTACGAAAATTAATAACAATTGTCCATATTTATTTGCAATGGTCCTTACCCAAAATATCTGCCAATCCTGTGTCCATAACCCAAAGCCTATCACAGGCATCGACATCCACCCTAAACACTGAGATTATAGAGCTGTTGGATGGCAGTATCTTAGCCGAGTCTGGCACATGGTTATCTTCAAATGACGGGTACGGTTTCAACGGCTGATCTGACGGTCCATCGACATCCACATAGTTCAACGAAGATGCCACCCCATTCTTCCATCTAGGTACAGTAACGAACAGCTTGTTCTTCCACCGTGCTAAGCCTAGTGGCAGATTATTTCCAGGGATAAATGACTTGTCTGATATAGCGGCTTCTCTGTCAGCTGGTGTCTTCCATGTGTAGTCCATTTCTTTCCATGCAAACTTCATATCTGGCTTTGCGGCTTTGCAATTTGCCGCTATTGCAAGGGCAATTATGAAACTTATTGCCCTCATATTGAAACTGCAATTAAAAATCCTGGTTAAGAAAATATAATCTGTCTCTATTTCGACCAACGAGATAAATTTACGGAACTTGACGAGTAGACATAACAGGGGCCGAATTATGCGAACCAACCGCTTTAAGCTGAACGCGCACCTGTCCGCGCAGTCATCACATTTCTAAATCTTTATATAAAATACTAGTATGCAACATTTCGCACCTATCTGCGCCGAAAGCGCTGCATTTCAATGAAATCGAGTAGGTACGGGTCGTGCGGAGGTTTCAGCTTTAATATGACAACGGTATTGTCTCAAAATAGTGCGTTTTAGTGTTGTTTTCACGAGGAGATTATTTATTTCCTCCTTTGACACGCGTATCTCGCTCTGTAATTTCTTTCATCAAGGTAAAATGCAAAAATATGTAATTCTGAGACGATACCATATTTTATGGTGAAGTGATTTATTCAGAGGAAATCGGTCCTAGAATAGTAACAAAGTTCAGGACCTGATTAGGTAGATAGGCACAGTTTAATCACAGCCACTGTGTTGTAACTTGATAATGGCAGTATTGTGAAGCGGAGCATCTTTCGAACTCCACAATGATTGCAACCTCACGTTTTTGCAGATGACTTGTGAATTGAGAAACAGTCTGTATCTTCCTTATCTAGTAGATCAGCTTGTTATGCATTTGGTATGGGAACCGTGGCGCTGTTGTGTAACCCCGAATAAATGAACAATGGGGTGCGTCTTCGTACCTTACTCACATATCATAAATCATAAACTAATGAGGTAATAGGGTTACCTACATATACATTATATTTTGTTTCTATAAGTGGGAACTTATTAATAGCCACCTGTTATCTTTACACATATGTATTCAATTGTGTATTTGTATGCTGAAAAATCCCCTAAAATAATTTAATAAATACAAAGAACTAGCGCTAGGAAGTATTTACCTACCTAGATAAATTGTAGAGGTTAGAGCACCCACGTTGAAATTTTCTTTGCAGGATTTACATAACAGAGTTTTCATAATATTATATTACACCCCCATTTTTGAAAAGTGACTGAAATGAAATTGATTCAATATAGTGCTAATAAATCACTAAAAATAAAATCGATAAGTGTCATATCATGCCTATATTAAAATGTCATCGTGCCAAGAATCACCCGTTACAAAGCTATTCTCTATTACTATAATGATACAGAATTGATTTAGTAATCCGGCTGCGGATGATGATAGAGTAATTTTAATTTCATAATTTCATGTATGTAATAAAATCTGAAAAGTAGATTAATGCACGGATATCAAAAAAAAATCATCAATAAAACCAATAAATAATGCTGGGCAATTCATACGGCATAATAATTAATATCTTTATAGAATAATAATCTAGATGTTACTGGGTTAGTTGGCTCTATTTAGAGTCTAGGCAGTATGCATGGGAACCATTGATACTTAACATACATAACTTTTTTGATCTACAAGGTGTCCAAAAATAGTAGCGGGTACTTGTTAGTTCAATGCAACAAAAACTACTAGGAATTAACTTATGTTTATGTTTTATTTCACGCTTGACGCGCGGCATTTTACGTTCTTTGTAGACCTTTTTATATCAAGGCCAGTCAGATTCATATTTTTGTTGCAAACAATGCAACGAATCTGGTCTCAGTCCTGTTATTTAAACTGTTTACATCTACTTCCGACACGCTTTTATTGGGACCGGTTGGAAGGAAGAGAATGTACCTATACCTATATACAAACTAGTTTTAACACTGTCAATTCAAGGGCATTAATTGAACTAAATGTATGTTGTAGAGTAGTTTATTTTTACCGACTACCAATGGAGGACCATTGGTGTTGGTGCCCAAATAGGTTATGATTAGAAGAGGCTTTTGTTTCTTGTAGGTACATCTCCTCTTTGAGCTAAGTTAGTATTAGTGAGTGGAAGCGTATGCCTTATTATGAAGCATTTATTCCATAATTACCTAGGCAGGTCTTGTTATTTATTGGAACCTATCAGTAATTGATTGGTTAATAAACTGAGCAGTTATAAATCAAGTAGGTACCTTATCAAAGCAATAATGTAATGTGCATGATTGCCGCCAAACCTAACCTCATGAACTTAAAACTACATAAGTAATTATTTTGTTTTTGAGTAAAAAATCCAGGCTTAAAAAATTGTAACCAAACAAATAACACACAAAGGATTGGTGTTTTCGCTTTGTCACCCCAAACATTCCGTGAGATAATTATAACCAATAGGTTGGTAGAGCAACTTTGTTTCCTTAAGCGAAGCGATGAAAGAAAAATTGCGAGCAAATAATATTATTTTCACATCCTAATTTGCGGACTAGTTTCTAAGCAGTTAAATAAAGAAAAAACCGAACTCAAGGTGTGAGGTATATACAGCGAATCATCGCAAACCGTGAAGCCCATCATTGGGGCGATCAAGGCCGATCAAGTTCTGCACGTTCTGTAGAAAATATAAAGACTCTAAGGTCTCCTCCAGATTCTCACATAACCTTGAAGGTAAGCTTGTTTAATATTCATTCATATAAATAAGGCACAACCAACCAAGCTTAGAAAAAAAGTTTGGATTAAGCAATCCTGCCTCTACATGGTCCTAAGCAAAAAATATAAAGAACTCTTTTCAAAAAACTTAACTCTACCACAGAGAAAAAGGTTACAAAGAGGATGAATAATAAAACTCTACCAAACTCTTTAGAGCAACTATTTTGAAAACAGAATCGCTACCAACCTCTTGTTATCGATCTTTTAAGTTAATGGAGTAAACTTACATGTGAATGTGCAGGGGAGGGGTCACGCTGCGACCGGTTCAACGGGACAGCGAACACTGACTAAACAGTTCGAGGTCTCTAGAGCCTTTTTATTCACATCTCAATGCAAGCCGGCCTACAATATCATCGCACTATTTTTACTTGCATTTGAGGTTTAACTCTAAGAAATAAATAGTCAGAAGTAGATTCAAACTCGTAAGTATTTTAATAAAATAATATTCACGTGACAGATAAAAATCTGATAATTTAAATTAAAAAAAAATTAACTGACTTCGAATCAGTTATAAACTGTTTTTTTAAGTTTTGCTAGATAAATACTAATCCCTCGGGAATCACCTCACGGTACAACTGCAAAAGAATAATCCCAACCGGTCCATAAATCACGGTGAAACCATACAAAAATAAAAAACGTACATACACCCAAAAACAAAACCTCCTCCTTTTTTCGAAGTCAAAGTTAAAAAGGCCGTGTCCCCCTTCCCCCTTTCGATCGCCAATCCGCCATCCCAGCGTGATGATAATGACAAATCACCATATATTTGGGGGAAACACGTTCAGTTCAGCAGTGGACAGAGTGCTGGGGAACAGAGGAGGGACGAAAAAACAACCAAACCAACTTTAACCCTAGATCACTAAACATTAGTCTCATAGGCGACACGGTTCCCGCGCATTAGCTGTTTAGGTATGTTCCCGACACTACCCCACCCCGCTACGCTCAGTACCTTCCTAATTTAGTGTTTTAGCACACTGTGCGTACGCATTACGTACGTCAAGTAAAATATTGGCGTTTTATTTTGTTAGTCAGAACGACAAATGTTCAGTGACTGAGTAACTCGAAAATATGTTTAGTGAGCTAGGGTTAAAGTCATGGAATAGTTTCTCGTAGGTACTTCATTGCAGTGAAAAAATTACTTGAGTATAATGTACTTTAACTTTACCTACGTGTATGTAAAAGTTAATTGATTAATTTTAATAGGTTTGTCTTCGTAACTCGTAAACAATATGTGACCACCTCATATTAAAATGCAGATCATGTTTTCTAAACTACATAAAACGCAAATTGGTTTAGCCGATTCCTTTCTCTCTTTTGATTTTTGTCATAGTTAAGGGAGAAAGCTTCGTATAAAATTATTTAGGTAAAAAAATATCAACGATTATAATAACCTAAAAAGGCTAAATACGTAGCAATCAAAATCTGCAAAAAGTCCCTGGGGTACTAGATGACTGATATAAGTACATAATACGATATCATTACATAGACAGATATTTTTGAATATAAGTTTGAAGACATTGAAAATACCCAGAATAGCCGGAATAAATACTCTAGCATAATTTTGCAGATCGTACAAACATTTGTCCTAGAGCGGGTATCGACTCCGCAACCTGCTGCATCTCAGGCAAACCTTCGTCCCCCGCGCCACATCGGTCGTCACACTTTGATTGCGCGAGCGCAGGTTGTGATTCGACTCGGGTACCAGTAATTCAAGGCCCATCCCGTGACTGACGCATCCGTTGGCCATTCATACTACCAATTAGCTATCCATGGTGTGCCCAACGTGTCATTTTGGCATCCCAGGTTTTTGTAAAAGTATTTACTGATATCAGTGTGTCGTTCACACACGGTTGTTTTGCCGTAAAAATCTGCGGTTAATTCGCCGTGTAAAGACTCGGTTGTCAGTTTTGTGTGGAGCACTATGGAAACTTGTTGACACACTGGTTTTTTGACGTAAAAATCTAGGTACTGTTAATTCGCCATCTACAACGTTCTAATGTGATCCATACAACACTGACGACCGACTGTGCCTACTCATGCAGACGATTTTTTACGGTGAACATCTTAAGCTTAAAGTCATTAGAAATTCTAATTGATACAGAAATACTATGAAACGAACATATATCGGATATAAGATAGCAAGCTTCAAAACTTGAAAAAACAACTAATTTTATATTATAAAACCAAAATTTATTATTCTAAGGTTTTTGTTATTATAGTGCGTAAGCCGTCGGTCGAGAGTTCAAGTCCCACCGAAATCAAACATTTTTGGGATATTATTTAATTTCTTTGAAATTTAATTGATATTAAATATATATATAAAACCAAAATTAAAACTCGGAACTCATCAGCCGGGTCACCGATCTATGAACTGTACACGGAGTAAACACAAATTCTAACCTTGTTTGAATACTTCTACAATTGAATACTTAATACTTCTACCTTCTTGCGCCCATTTCAGCCTGCGGATGCCCATTTCGGCCGGTGTGGTGTGAAGGTTTATGTCAACAGTTGATCGTATGTATGAAATACATTTTTAAAAGCTGGCGCGATCACCTTTTGTTTTTCGTATACCTCTGGATGGAATTTGTGGTGTCGGTCGTCGCGTCGTCGTCGTCGTCAGCGTAAATGAAAAAGTAAAAAAAAATGGCGCCAGCTTAAAATATTTTTTATCATCGGTACTGGTTGATATTTAAGGTAGCCATATAGTACTATCTTCAACTCCAGTCCAGTTGATATTTTCATAACCCAATTTGTAGAGGTAGATTATATCCGTGAATAAATACTACAGTTTCTGCAAACTAACAATAAGATGAAAAATAAATCGTGACCAGTAACCGCTGACCCTGCACTAAATTACCGTAATTAAAATATTTTAATCATAAAGTTCAGTAACCTAACTGGTTTACTAAGTAGGGGAAACTAGGGCACAAAAACACTTAAAGAAATTAGTATTTTATGGTAATACTAGATGACCCCGTGAACTTCGTATCACCTACTATTTTTTTCCTATTTTTTTAACCACATCAGTATTATTCATACATACATATATTAAAAAAAACATAGTTTGAATGATTATACTTTACACCTAATACACTTGAGAGCAAAAAAATCGCACATTCATGATTTTTTGACATAACTAAAAAAAAAACAAAAAATATTATGTTTCTGTAATGCAGATTCATAGTCTATTTTAATACCTATCCAGTGGTATCTGATTTGTCTTTCAATCATTACATAAAAATGCTTTTGTGGATCAATAACAAAAATGCATGTTTAGTAAAAAATTCTTTATTCAAGTATTGGTGTCAAAGTTATGAAATTAAAAGATAAAATTAATTTAAAGTTTGTTATTAATATCGAGTGTTCCCTCCCCTAGCCTGAATCACTGACTCCATCCGTGTTTTCATTGATGTTACTAGACTTTTGATAAAGTCTTGAGGAATAGCCTCCCATTCCTCTGCGATCGCCTGTTGCAGCTCCTGTAGAGTCGATGGAGGAGCATCTCGGCCTCGAACTCTTCTTTTCAGCTCGTCCCATAGATGTTCGATGGGATTGAGGTCTGGGCTTCGAGCTGGCCACTCCATAACGGTCACATCCACCTCTTGAAGGTACTCGATCACTATGCCAGCAGTATGCGGTCTTGCATTATCTTGCATAAACAGAAAGTTTTCGCCGATAAACCCAGCAAAAGGTACGACGTGGCTCTCGAGTACTTCCTCAATGTATCGTATGGATGTCAATCCTCTTGATTGGCGACCAGTATTCGGTCCGGTGATGAAGGCAAGCTCGGTTTTTGCTTCCATAGACATGCCTCCCCAAAACATGATTGATCCACCGCCATAGGCGACACGTTCTGTTATGCAGCATTGGGCAAATCGTTCTCCCGATCTTCTATACACCTTCCCCCGTCCGTAGTTGCCATGCAAGCACATCCTGCACTCATCAGAGAACAGGACTGCACTCCACTGCTCTTCGGTCCAATTCAAATGGTCTCGAGCGAACTGAAGGCGGGCTTCTCGGTGGGCTGGGGTCAATTTCGGCCCGTTTGCTGGCCTGTGTGCAGTCAGGCCACCTTCTCTCAATCGTCTTCTGACTGTCCACCGGCTAACTTCTACTTCACGAACTTCTTGAAGTCGTTGGCCCAGTTGAAATGCGTTCAAACGACGATTTCTTAAAGATGTCGTTATAAGAAAGCGGTTATCACGCTCTGTTGTAGCACGGGGACGGCCCGATCCTTGTCGCCGTTTGTAGCCACCAGTCTCTTGATACCTCTGGTATACACGCCGAACGGTAAATCGGCTCAAACTCAATTGTCGAGCCACTTGACTTTGCTTAAGCCCCGATTCAACAAGGGCAACCACTTGAGCGGCTACTTCTGGTGTAGTATCCATTTTCGTGTTCCGTTTGAAGCCAATATCAATAGAGAACCTTTCACACTGTACGTTGGTATGCAAATGATGACCATTCCCTCAATATGCACTCTTTTATACCTGCGATAAATCCCGCCGCCGGCCTTACCTGGATCGAGCGACATAAGGGGGTCTATTGTTTTGTTGCTAATGAGTTGTTTTTAAAGGTAAATGTCAACCCTTTATCAGTTCTGCGAATGCCTAGATTATGCACTTTAATTTAATTTTATTTTAATTTGCTGTAAGCTCCAAATAAAAAAAAAATTGAACTTTTAAGTAAAAATGTGCGGATGTGCGATTTTATTGCTCTCAAGTGTATTTACTGCTTTTATCACTTTCAAAAAATCCCCTATTTTTTTTTCTTTAACACATCTATATTAGAGCAAAGTATGTAAACTAAAAAGTATTACTCATAGAAAAACATGACTTAGTTTGAATGAGATTACTTTAGGTACCTACACCTAATATTTACTGCTTGAAAAATATATCTGCTTAACGAAGCGTTGGTAAAAGCGACTATCGAAGCGAGACTTACACTCTCATGTGCGTAGTCGTAAACACATCGAACTGATTAATCTCATGTAGTTTAACTCAACTATCACTCGGAGGTCCTTGACTCCAGTAGACTCATTGATACTTCCTTTAATGAGTTTATTTATGTATGTACTAACCTGTCTCTACCCTTCTTCGGGTACTGGGTTAAGTTTGTTTTATTCCTTGTCACAAAAGTTTGTGAGAGGTCAGTTTAGTTAGGTAGAGGGTGATTGGTAAGTGCGTGCAAAATAATCAATCTAACATAATCCGACATTCTATGTAGGTACCAATGGACTTAGAGTGCGTTGCGTACTCATGCCAATTCGAGACAAGTGTCAAAAACTAGGCAATAAAATTGCAACGGTTACAAGCATTCTCTATGGCTCGGCTATATTGCCCAATCCTAATAAAATAACAAATAGTTCATAAAATAATAAATGTAAAAGCTGTATGTTTCCTAATTTTTTATTCATTTTACATAACTTCAACGTAGGATACTAAAATTATCTTAACAAATTATGAAATGCAAGAGTTCCTTAAAAGCTACGTACGTGAGATTCGTTATACTGAATTTGGTAAAGAGTAAGGAGATGTAAATGCATTGGCACAATGAAGTCCTAAATAAAACAAAATAAAAAACTTGAAAAAACCTGAAAAAAATGTATAACAATAATAATACAAGAGTTAAAACCTACAAGACTTATAACTAGAACTGTGTGTGAGTGAAGTGAATTACAATTTTCCTTAACAATGGGTGTTTTTCCACTGGCCGTTGAAAAACATTCCAAAAAACAACTTAAATGTCAAACATTTTATTTTCCCGGCTGCCAGTCTAAGGCTGCCAAAGACAAACGCCCAATAAGTTATCGACGCCACTTGGACACTGCACTCTGCAGGCAAACATACTGAAAAGACTATGTTAGCCGTAATTTTGAGTCAAATCTATGTTAGGCGTACTTATGAGTCAAGACTATGTTAGATGTACTTTTAAGTCTCATTTCTTTATCCTCTTTCGAACTCCATCAAGGAAAAATAGTCTTTGAATAAACTAGCAACTTCCTGTTATTTTACAGTAATGGTAATAATCACGTTCTTCATCCGTCTGATATCTTTCGTCAAAGTCTCGATGTCTATAAGGTGCAGGTCTTGCTTTCTCGGCGATAGATGGTCGGCGGTTCTCGGGCCACCGTCTACGGTTCCTGTCGTGGTATGCCATCCTAGATGGCCTCCTTGGCCGCTCTGAAGGTCTCTGTCGTTCTGAAGGCCGCTCTCGCTCTGATGGTCGGTCCCACTCTCGCGTGCTGGAAGAAACATTGAGGAATTAATGGAAGGAAAGCAAATTCTAATGCAGAAGTCTTTGAACTTGACAGCCTTCCGTGCGGAGTGGCCACGCGTAGCTGCACTCCGCTTAGTGAACAATGCTGAGTATGGGTGTTAATGTTGAAAATAGTCGTCAATCACACAAACTAGTAAAATTATTATCATGTATGATTTTCTTTCATATTTTATATATTTTCTAAGCCTAACTTACATACTCGTACATTACGCCAAACACCAATACATACTTACTAAAAGATATAACCCACTGTTTTCTAGATCTTGATCCCGTCAATTTTTAAAGATACCTGATTTTAGAGATAGATCAAATAGCAAAATTTAAAGGTGGCCCACATTATGTAAAAGTAAGTACCTAGTTTAATAAAAAAATACGTGGTAGGTACCTAGTCCTTATCACTATTCTATTCAAAACACCATTACCTATTGAAAACTCGACATAACCTTCGACAATGCGCTGTCATGACGCGCCTAATATGCCCGAACTGATTGAGTACAAGTAACTTATGTAGGTAGGTAAGTGTTGGAGTGATGACCTCTACGTAATTATGCTAGGCACTATTTTCTAATAATAGACTCAATTGTGCAAAAGGCACCTGGTGCCTATTGTGTGTCTCAATGAAACTGTTTATTTGAAAATTAGAATATAATACGTGGCAACATAGTGGTAAGTCCTAAAAAATCTAAAAGAAAACAAAAATCAAAACACATTACATTTTCGTAGCAACTCGTAGCAAACAACTAGAAAGAACGTGCGCGTTTAAATCTTTTGTATGGAGATGTACAAGCTGAAAATTGTCACTTCTGTTGTGTTGTCTGTAATATATTATTATATCTCTAAAATAAAATAAATAATTTATAAATATATTTGATTTATCATTACTAGTAATCTCATTTAGAACTAGGATTCGCTAGAAGGTATACGTGCGTTTAAATATTTTGTACGGGGATACATACATATCTGTACATTTTGTGAGTTCTGTAAGTGAACAATAATATAGCTTGGTTTTGTTTAGTATTGAGTAGGAGTCAGTCAGGAATAGGAAATAGATAAGTAGCAATAACGAAGGTATGTTTTTACCATACCAGTAAACTAGTTTCTACCCGCGGCTTCGCACACGTTGTTTAAGTTATTTCTAACCCATGGGAAAAGATTTATCTACAAAAAAGTAGCCTATGTTTTATTCAAGGCCTAGAATTACCTATGTATACTAAACTACGGAACGAATAGGGCTGAAATTGCATACAGGTAGTTCCAAGCCTGGAATAAAACATAGGCTACGGCTTTAATCCAATAAATCAGTACCCATGGAATATAAATAGCCTTAAACAATTGTGCAAAGCCGCGGGCAGAAACTAGTTTTTAATATTAGTGTGATGGTACATCCACGGCCCAGATTGACGAATTAATTATGAATTTTAACGGATTGATTACGAACTTTTGAAAGAACACCGAAGTTAGAAACTTTAGTGTTCTTCCAACACAACCAAGGTTCGCAGTTACCCACTCACATTCATAGCTTACCTCTGATTTGGCTTCTTTTTTCTATATTGAACTTGCTTCTTGCTCTCTTGCCTCGGGAAATAGTCGTCTTCTTCTCTCTCCGAGTCGTATTCGTCCCGTGACTTCGTGTGGTGGAACACAGGTCTTATATATGGGACGTGAACCGGGTACGGTTTTGCTACTGGAACTACCACCTGAATATTGGAAATTCGTGAAAATTGTGCTTTTAAAACACGCAAATCTTATAATCTATTGTGAATTTGTGATTACCAACCAGTGCAATAGATAGAAGTTAAGTTAGATTAGGAAGTTTCAACCAATACTGCACTTAGGTACTTAAGTACAGTTCAAATTAAAAGTCGTAAGTCTGCGAGATTCCAGAAGAAGACTATGTGTGATGGTGACCTTTTAATCATCATGCAACAGGCAATAAGTGCTATTTACAGTAGCCGCTAGTACGAGTACCTAAAATCTAATTTATTTTTTATTGCCCGTGGTTCATAGGTTTCCACTTCAATTATGATCTCGGGGCGTTGGGTGTCGTCATTTTGCGGTCGGCCATAATTCACGCGAAGATACTCGTAAAATATATTAGTCTAGTTTAATAGTGGCAGCATCCACTAACCTCTTTCTCGACTAGCACTGGGACCAGCTTCTCGATAGGATAAGGGACCTTTTTGTAAACCGGGTAAGGTACCGGTTTTTCAATTGGAACCATGATCTCATGGTAAACCGGTACTGCTACCGGCTTGGCGACCGGGACGCGAACCGGGTATGGCTGAGGCACCGGCACTATTACCGGATGAGCGACTTCTATCTGGAAGTTGTTTGGCTACGCTTATGATCCTATATCTCTATAGGTTTCGGAATTGATTTATCTACAGTAATCCAAGCAATCTTTAAGCATCTTTACTTATTTTACTTTTTTAAGCAACTTTACTTATTTTACACGTCAATCTGAACAATAATCTGTGCACAAGATAGAATATCTGTCGAGAGTTTACAACAAATACAGAAGCCTGAACAAAGTCACGATATTTACACAATGTTCTGATAGTAAAGTGATAGCTAGATATTAGCTTCATTTTATCACACGCCATAAATCTTAAGGTAGTATAGAATTAACATGCATTGCAATAATGTAAATTAGTGTCATTATGTAATTATATGCAAAACAACGCGGAAATATTTTTTAGAACTGCGTCGTCTAACCATGCCATGCGGAATCTTACCTATGTATACCAATACCTATGTATGTTAATATACCAATTTTCTTTCTTTTAAGCTAAATAACGAGTGCTGTGCAATGAAACATGCATTGAATGTTTGCATGAAACAAATTCTGCTGGTGAAGGTAGTGATCTTGCATTCTCTATTTTCCGTCATCTTTATTTGCTAGCTAGACCACAACCTAACTCAATCAATGGAATAGCAAGGTAAAGTTCCATCAAAGCTTTACTTTCACTGAAACAATAAGCTGCAACTCAACCGTGACCAAGGTTGGTCATCGCGCTCAATTATCAGCACCCAACTGCTCGTTAAGCCATCGATCTGACTGCACCACTCATTTCGATTTCATTTCTGAATCTCGATTTCTAGTAACCTTCCATCAAAGAATTTACCCATAAATATAATGGACACATGATCCACATACATCTAGGTAAGTGTATTCAGTTTCATGATTTCTCGCAAGCATGGACGCGCATCATTTTACTGCCCAAGAACAAGCGAGGAAATTAGTGCGCGACGTGAGATGTCTGCTTTTCCGATCCGCATTCCATCGTTACTTTTTGCTGGGTAATAATTGTACGCTCGCACAAAGAAAAGCAGGCAGCAAATAAATACCTTAGATAAAAATAGAATGGAATTAAACTCACTGGGTATGGCTTCGGGATAGGGACGTGCACCGGTTTCGCCTCCGACGCGTAGGTCTCGTAGTCACGCATTGACTCCTTGAACTTTGACTTCAGATAGGATTGCCTCCATTTATCGACAAGTTTTTTATAATCTTGTTCATCAGAACCATAGTTTGAGCTAGATTGATAATTTGGCAAGTACGATGGGAGGGAAGTGTCGTGATTCCTGAGACCCAGCAGATCTTCTTCGGACTTGAATTTGTTGGTGACTTCTTTGCTCCAATCGTTCCAAGGTCTCTTCGTTTTGGTGGGTCTACGGCTGAAGTGTGACCATTCGCTAGGTTTGCTTTCGAATTGTTTACCATAATTGTATTTAGTAGGTCTTCTCGGTTTGATGTTTACAACTTCGTCTGCGGTGATGTCACCAAATTGAAGTTTGTTGGCATGATTCTTGAATGAAGAGAAATCCGTTGATTTGAATGAATTGCCCCAATAGGAGCCCGTGTCAGGTGTGAACAGGGGTTTGTTTTTCTTAAAATCTGATAGACTTGGCTTTTCGTTGAATGGATTTTTCTCTTTGTATGAAGGAAATTCATCAAACTCATTATCCTCGTGAACTTTGTAACTCGGTATCTTTTTGAATTTTGAATAATCTACATCAGGGAATTGATATTTAGCGTATTCAATGTTACTACTAGCAGGCACGACTTCATCATGACTGCTTGTAAAGGGGGATTTAGGTTCATTAACTCCATATTTGAAACTCATTTTGCTGTAATTGGTAGAATATTCATAGCCTTCCGCAGGCGACGATGGTTCTTTCCACTTTTTGAAATTGTAGCTATCTGAAGTCCACGGCTTATTTTTCAATTTCTTCTTGCTGTCAGAACTCGATTTTATATCATACCAACCATAGTCAGGTTTATCGTCTGTGTTACTGCTGTAATTGTTTCTGCTTGAATGGATTACTGATTTAGCGGCATTGTTTTCATTGTTAGATTTCTTCTGATGTATTTCCTTAAACGCTGAAGGAGTAGCATGTTTGCTGTCACTGTACACATTTGCAAACATGATATTACCGGGAGCGCTCGCCGGATTCTCGTAATTTTCAGGTCTTTGAGTAACTGGCATTAGAGAAGTGTCTAGCTCCATTGGATACTTCAATTTAGTGAAATCTACCACTCTTTGAAATTGAAATGGGTTTTGAGTATTATCTGAAGGTGTCTTGTCGAATTCAGCAGTACCCGATGGATACGTAGGAAAAGATGGAAAACTGTTTCCAAACTCACTTTGTGCAGGTTTGTTTTCGAAAGTGGGCTGTGCATCATTTAAATTGTACTTATGTTCGTTTTTATCGCTGTTCACTTCGAAATCGGTGTGATTGTAATTATTATCGAATTTAAATTTGTTTCTTGAGCCTAGTTTGGTTCCATAAATCGGGGTGTTCACCTCTTCTGTATGCGAGCCATAGATGTCATCCGGATTATTCTTTGCCTGGGCAGTATTGGAATCGAAAGGCGAGTCGAAGAAGCCATTAAAGTTCTGTTGATATTGCATGAAACTGGGTTGAGGATTACCATTGTCGCTTCCAGAGACTGGCTGAGCCTCGAAAGTCCCCGGTACAAAGTTACTGTAGCCATTAGAGTCGACGGAGATTGGATAGCTCGGGGGCTGTTGCATAGTTGTAGACTCATCATTCGCACCGGTCAGGAATTTGGCAAAGTCTGGCGAGCTCGGAACAAACCCTTCATACGTACCGACATCGTTGACTCCGAACGTGGAATAAGAGACTACGTCAGGTTTCGGTGCATTATCCTCCTCTTCGGGCTTGATCCGGCTTTTCTTGGGCCTTTTCCCTTCGGCAACATAACACAGCAGAAGGCACGCTACGATAACCGCAGACAACTTGAACATGGTTGATGATTGCACTGATAACGTGTGGTGTTTATTTACATTGCGAGCGTTGTATTCGAGACAGGTCCGAGTGGCGACTGAAGCGGTGTCGTCACGGTGTGGTCTGCACCACCACTGCACTCGGTGGTGCATCTGACTCCCTCGTCCTGAGAAAATGAAAGCGTTTCGACGTTCCACGCTTGAACGGCTTAACAAGTTTCCCCCGATTAATTATTCGTTAATAACATGTTCGTATTGTACGTGTAACATTATGCGTGATGGGTTATAATTGGAGTCCCGTGTCGTCTTTATAATAAGTCTTCCGTCATCGTATAGTCGGCAATGGCCTGCGGTTCCTTTCCTCGATGCTTAATTACGCCTACGTTTGCAAATTAATACACAAAACGATGTCTACATAGTTGGTTAAAAATTATTAATCGAAGTGTAGATTGTTGATTAATACGGAACGACATACTTTTACCTTCTTATTACCTTTAGGCTGAAAGATGCTATTTCGTCGCGACATGCAAATGATCGTGCGATAGGCCAACAGCCTGTAAAGTCAATAAAGGTCGCATAATTCCAGATATCAAATTTCAGTCAGTGTTCATGTCATTGTTCGATCGATGTTGCGAAACCAATGAGGACACTCACACTCGCAGGTTTTAGAGATTTGTACCATTGATTGCACGATCGTACGATCAAACCTGTCGTACGATCGTTACTTAGGATTTCCAGTGGTCGCGCGATACTTGCAAGCTTCAATTGGGACACTCTAAATGTGTATATTTAATCTCGTCGTGCGACGACATCGCATCGTAGGTACAACTTAAGGTGGGTACAAATTATCGATGATCGATGCCAATTAAGACGCCGCCTTATGTCCTAAAAAGGCAAATGCGACCTTTTTCATATTATACCTACTCTAAAGAAATTGAATGTTTATTGTTTATCTAGTTGATATTTTACTAAACTGGTAGTATGCATCTAATGCCCTATCAAAACCACCATTGCAAACACCGAGCTAAACTTATCGTATAGGAGTATAAAATCGTAGCAGGAGTATAAGAGATACTAAAATATTCTAAAACGTTTTATTTGTCTATGCTTTCTGATACACATAATCACCAAACTTATAGTAACTTATAATAATTGCCTCATACCAAAATAAAATGGCCACAAAACGCTTCCGAAGCCTAAAACTAAAATAACACGACGATGCCACTTTGTACTAATTTATAACAATTATAAAATAACAGAAAATTATATAAACATACTTAATGTAACCAATAGGAAGTGAAAGAATAACGAGTGGAATGAAAGCCTATCTACATTTTTAATTCTTTAAGAATCATCATACCAATTTTGTTCTTTGTATATATAATTCCTAATATTATTATACCCAACTTTCAACGAAAATAATAAGACACACAGTCAAAAGTACTAACACGTACAAAATATTATTCAGAGATTCATAAAAACATAGTTTGCGAGCAAATAGCAAATATTATTGCCCAACGAACAGGTATGACAATTCCTCAAGAGCAAATCAAATATCAAACGATCTCGTTAAAGTTAATATTATAATGCTCCAGAAGCTATAACTTGAAAACCAAATCGACACCATATCAATATTACATCAGGGATCTACAAAACTATTAAACTTTGAAAGTCGATCGAGACGTTACATAAATATATAAAAATATCCATCTATCACTTTATGAACACTTTGAATTTAAACGTAATGGTCAACTATTTGGTGCTTCCCAATCTAAGGCCATTCCAGACTAAAGTGAGTACGATATAAGTATTTAAAATATTTGAATATCCGTTTGGTATACGAGGGGTATATGAAATCTTTAAATAATCGAACATAAGTTCGAATCTAGGTGTTCTATAACACTGCAATTACAACGGTAAATATTCTGATTGTGTTTAGACATACTAAATTTCATAATATCTCTACTTAGACAACAATATGTAAATATCTAAACTATATTTTCCAACATCTAAGTACATCTATAAATTATTATTTGAAGTTATATTGACAACATTATTAAATACGTAGAGAATAAGATTTGATTAGGTCGATAAGAATTACTATCATGATCATACAGTAAAATGTTTACAAATGGATTTCTAAGAGAAATGTTTTGTGACGTCAAAAAGTTTAGAAAAATATTCATCTCGACATTAAATCCTATCATTAAACACACAGTCCATTCCTCAGTCAAACAAGAATATTACAATTCGGTACGTCACTAGGGTTTAGTATGGGCTATGTCACACATATTCAAAAGGCCACTTTGCAATGTCAAACCAACGTTTGACTTACAAATCTTATAATGTTAAGGCTGTTGCATAAAACACATTTTTTTCGCCGTAAAAATCTACGGGTTATTCCCCGTATGTAAGCACGGTGGTCAGTGTTGTATGTGATATCACAATAGAAGCTTAAAAACCAGTAGGTCAACCATCTTCCATAGTGATCCATACAACACTGGCAACCGTGCCAACGCACGGCGAATTACCTGTAGATTTTAATGACGAAAAAACCGGTGCGTCAACCATCTTCCATAGTGATCCATACAACACTGGCAACCGTGCCTACTCACGGAGAATTACCCTGTAGGTTTTTACGAAAAGGTTTTTAAAAAGGTATGCAACGAAGTCCCTTTGAATATAATTCGCGGATATTCTGAATATGTGTGGCGCAGCTTCTACAGTCACTTCATCAAAACAATCAAAACATTTCCAACCTACCACTCCATACAATTCAAGTCAATTTGTGACAATGCAAGGAAATACAGATTCGAAGACTCTTATCAAGTACTAAGAAGATTAAACGGATTATAGTATAACTGTAGGTTACTACGACACTTATAGTGACTTGTTCGTTTGCTAAAACTTAAAATACATCCTACTTCCTAAGCTTAAATCATCAATGTTATAAAGCTTTGGCCGCCAAAGCGCACACACTCAAACACCCACTCAATCCCTACTCATTAGTAAAGGGAACATTCAAATAGAAAACAAATTTCCGTCAACTATTACCGTTTCAAGTCTGCTTTTAAAAGTTCTCAGGCGTTTTTAGTGTATGCTAAACCGTAGCGTAGAAACGGTCAAACATTTCAAAGTAGGTAACTTTGAAATGTTTGGCAAGTAAATTTTGTCAGAAATTACTTTTACTTGAGAAAAAATAAATAACTTGACGGCCTTTTTAACATACGTTTTTCTCGCTGTGAAATTGAGTGGTTATTATGGAAACCGTAGATTTTCACGGCGAAAAAAACGTGTAATAACAAAGTGCATGCTTTCGGTAGACAGTAAACGAAAATATATTTTCTACTTGAATTCAATAACAAACTCGCATAAGCCTTCCATTTTACAATAAATTCTTAATTTCATACATTTGGATTTCCACTTTGCTGTTAGGATTTCAAATGACTTTAACGAAATCTGATGAATTCATCAATTCGGTTTTTTCTCAATAAAGCTGATTAAGATCTAAGACTATGCTGCCATTAGAAATGTTACCCTAAAATTGTTTTGATAGAGTCCAAAATCCCAGGACTACAATTATTTACACCCAAAATATGGCCTTGTTCACGCAAAACTAAGAAAATAAATTGAATATTACTGATAATTTCGTTAGAAAACCAGCCTTTTTCGTTGTCATGGCCTTCATATAGCATCGAATAAAACTTGCCGATTTGATAATATTTGAGGTTGTTATAATTTGACCAGTTTTTCGATATTCACTACGCTCTCGTCTTTTGGTGAACTATTTGGGTATTATTTCTGGTTTATATGCATTTAGTTGAGAACTATACTTTTTAGGTCATATGTAGTTAAAATATCCTTCCCCTGCTCAGTACCTGTCTGTCACTAAAGTTTTCTAATAATGATGGTTAACCGTTTCGCCATTATCTATTCGTGTCTTGCAAGCACATTACTCTAAATCATTGGATCTATGCTACCATTTGTTTCCATCAAATTTCAATCATTTAGAAAAACATTGGATAATTGCCAGTCCCCGTGAAACCTGAAGCCCAGTAATGAACTTTTTTAATAGTAAAAGGAATAATAGCCGACGGTGAAGGCCATTACCATACCCTAGCTAAGGGTCAAATGAAAGTGACTAGTACCTTGATGCCAACACTATTTGTTTACAATTTTAAGATTTACAAGTATTTAAGGTTGACCACAAAAAACTTGAATAGTATTATGTCAGGATCAATGTAATCTCTTTTATTCGACACCTTGAAATGGGAATGAGCAGTTTATCTAATTTATTGAAATTTGGAACGGAAACAAAATATTACCCATCCATGGATCCATTTATTAAGGGTCATTTCGGAATTATCTGAGACTAGAGACAATCATTGACAGAGAAGGATATTTAAACGCTACCTTCAGCCAAATTAACGTCGACTTATCTCCGAATACTTAAACGTAACTCAGATTAAAGCACTTCTCAAATGACGAATGTTAGACAGTTTCCAACGAAAATGTTTAGTATTCATCACTGGAGATGTGCTTAAGAATTGCGTTTAAGTAAAACTGAGCTCTGAGTTCGGTTCAACGATAGTACCTCTTGTGATGTCTCATTCTTCTGGGATTTGGTACATCGACTCTACCAGAATATGGAGCTAGGTACGCGAATTCCATTCATAAATGGAATATCTCAATGACATTTCGATACTATCGAGAAATCAAACTGAAGGCTCTGTACTTTAAAGTTGAAATAAAAAGCTATTGACTTGAGTGACTCAATGCGCAGACGCAGCGGGCGACGGTGGCGCCGCGTGTCGGAGGCGCGCGCGAACCTCTTGCAGCGTTGGGTTGGTGCCGGGCTCCACTTCTGTTTGAGTTTGCTCCGCCGCCGCTTGGGTAAGTCGACGTGCGCGCTCGGCTATTGCCCGTTCTAGCTCTGAAAGAAGAAACGTTGTTTAAGATATTGCTATTGTTTGACGCTAGATGGAGCTAAATATTATATGAGAAAAACAAAACTAAGCAACGGGCGATGATCCGCCTGTGACGCAGGAGTTTGCAGGTTCGATTCGCGCCTCGGAATAAAAGTTTGTACGATCTGCATGTGTGGTTTCTTCCGGAAATTCTGGGTGTTTTGTATATTTCCTACTACGTTTAGTAAAAAATATCAGCTATCTATTAATAAATAATGCTGGACAATCTAAGGGCTAGATAGATAATGATTTAGAATAGGGATTACTTAAAGATTCCTGAGCGATACCAGCAAGCTCTTTCAATCATCATCGTCCACCTATGTTAGTCCACTGCTGGACGGACATAGGCCTCCCCCAATGAGCGAGCACCATAGCGCTCTGTTTTCAGCTTGACCTATCCAGCATCTACCTGCAGTCTTTCGCTGGTCGTCATTCCACCTGGTCGGAGGGCGTCCTACACTACGTTTACCGAGTCGTGGTCTCCACTCAAGAACACACACAGCTCTTTCAATAATCTATGTTAACTAATCAGGGCCTCTACTCGGCAAAACGATTGCGAAAAGTACGAAACCAAACGTATCTTCTCCGTGTATTACGGAAATACCATACTCGGAAAATCCTTCGATCGGAACTTCGAACTTCGGCCGACCTGAATTCAGAATCCAGAATCAGAGAAGTCAGATTATTTTTTAATAACCTGTTTACATTTACGGTCAATGTCTAAACACCTGAACATTTTCAACTTTTAAAACCTCGTAGACAAATCGCTGTGTTGAGTCATTAACATAAGCGGAAAATTAATGTTGTTTTTGTACGAGTATATTAACAAAATAGAACAATTAGTAGTACATATTTGATTGGCCACTATTCAAGCTTTATTGCGGTTTTAAATTACGTCATATGATATCAACAACTACAAATTATTAATTCGAATTACCACCACTGATGTTTTAGTACAGGTATACATTAATTTAACTAGGCAAAAAATACCATCCGTACCATATGGTATTTTTTTTGCTTGATTTTTTTGCGGGCAAAGGCTCCTTTTGTCTGTTAGCATATGCCAAAAGACAAAGGCATCTCTTTTGTCTATTAGCATATTGCTAATGGATAAAATAGGTGCCTTTGCCCAGCTAGTATTGAATAAATGTTAAGTAACTCGTATTTCCGGTAAAATAAACCACCCTAAGTGCATAATGTCCCCAGCTGTAGCAGTATCTCTGACGTAGATAATTTCTCCCACGCTCAAACGGATAGACGGGAAGTGTTCTGATGCATTTCACTTTCATCCAGCCTTGGTCATCGACCACCACGCAAGCTAATTGATGGAAACTTATGCTAATTTGTCACATACGTAATTTGGGATTGTTTTGATATAAGGCATAGCTTGCTTAAGTTGGGTAACATAGCAAAAAAAATGTAATGGCAATGGATAAAGTAGGGAGTGGATGCGCCTGAGACAATACTGCCAGGGGTGGCGAGATAAGGAAGAGACCTACAGTCAACAATGGGTGTTAACGGCTGGTTAAATAGATAGAATATAAAAATTAAAATATAAAAAAAAGGGTTATCGTATGTACAAAGGCAGTGGTAATCCTCTGATTAGCTACGCTTCTGTTCGCGGGAATTTCCTAAAAAAGATTTTTAACCATAAGTTAGATTTTAAAAGCTTAAAAAAAAGAAGTTATAAAGTCGATAATTGACTCGTATGTATAAATGGTCGACTTTACGTAAATCTACAGGCTAGTCTTTCGTTAGAAAGATCGCCGTAATGAAGTTTTTGTTAAAATATTTTATCTTAGAAATCAGTCAAGTAATAATTTAATCTCTTCTTAATTGTTCATATTTATGTTTATACTTCATTTTAATACATGTTTGGGCGTTTTCTTAAAATTCGTAAATAAATACCTGATTTTTATCTAAAAACCTGATTATTTTGTAATCTAAATTGATTAATTTGCAAAATATTAAATATTGCGTTGCAAATATTCGATGCCTATCAAACAGACAAACTAAATTCGCATACAACTTAGGAAGGATCGGGCGGTCGTAAAAAGAATATCCACAATATGTATAAGGTGAACGGCCCCAGAATGCACCTGCTTTCACAGATCGACCAACAGTTGGTACTGCACCGGATAAACCACTCGGCCCAAAAATGCGAGGAAAAAACCATAATACGAGTTTCGTGTGATTGATGGGTGATGCATGTCCAGTCCAGTCCTTTGTTCAGCAATAAAACCTTCTTGAGTCTTGTTTTTTTTTATTTTGGGTCTTGAGAAACCGGCATAGTTCGTCTAATCATTTTGGATGATACATCCATTATCTAAGAATGTAGAATACTCTTTAAGGCTAAAGGCTAAACTAAGTTAAAGAAACTCTACCGGCACTTTTAACTTAGTTCTAATTATATACTTGAAGATGAAATAGAGTTTTTTTTTCGTAGAAGTTTTGTAAAACACGGGAAGGTATTGAAAAAAAAAAGGTAGCCCTTGAACTAGAACGGTAACAAATATCGATAAGTTTTCATCGACCTTATAGTACCGGATGTCGCGCGAGCCATAACGACTGATATCGGTCATTCGACTGAATTATGGTTTGTGCAATAAACTGCCCTGTAGGGCTCGCCTTACGGTAAACTTGGTTACCTCTATCAAAGCATGTTAACGGATTTTCAAGCTACCTCTACCTAACGTGTTCACTGAGACAAACAACAACGAACTAAAATATCCCACTACAATTTTAGAGGTTTTAATTTATTTTGGCGAGCCAGCAGCATTTAGAAACTTCTGGAAATATTGTTTTTCTTATATTCGTAACAATTCTGGAAATTATAATCATAATATGATTATGTATAAATGATAATCTTATACATTAAAATAGCTACCTAGCTATATGAGATAATTTGAGCACGTTGTTTCTGAAACTTTTACCAGTTCTCATAGGGGAATAAACTAGACAGAGTGTTCATCAAAACAAACAGGCAATAGATCGTCTCACTCTCACTGCAAACGTTTCTAGGTTAAGCGATAAGAACACACAGAACTATAAACCTAAATCGTTTAAGTATCGAGTACCTAATGGGTTGACAATCCAGAAGTAATATGAATATTAATCAGTACCTTCATTATGTACGCTTTCTTATATCTCTACTTTCACCGTTAAGTAACAAACATTAAACAAACAGCTTGCTAGGAATACTAAGTAGACACCTGTACAGAAAATTACAACATGTACGGACTTTAATGGATGATTATAATTAAAGGATTTCATAGTTTAATTAAAATGCAATACTATTTGCGAAATCGCTTGCCATTTGCTATTGAAAGCGACGTTTAAAGGTAGGAACAAGTAATTTATTTGGCAGTTAAAGTTTCTTAAGCCGCTGAACCCGGCTTAATATGGTCAATAGTTAGGACTACTAGTTAAATAACTTTTCGAGAAACTGGGATCTTGTTAATAGGCAGTAACTGATGTAAAAGACTAGTATATCAAGTGTGATTATGTCACTAACTTTCGTTGCATTCAGTAACCCTTTAAGGTATGATTATTAAAACCTGATTGAAATAAATAAATTAGATGCTGCACTCGAATTAAATAAATACTGCTGGACAATTCACACAGCATCATCTAGCCTGAATATAATCAGTGCTTCTGTTATGGGTTGTAGATACCTAAGCGATATTCTTAATACATTACATAGATAAATAATAGAAAACACGCAGAACATTCTTATCAATTAGCCGCAGATCGTACAAATATTTGTCCCGAGACGTGAATCGAAAATATCCGTAATCTCCTGCGCAGTAAGCTAACATACATTGTATACATTTAAGAAAAGGTATGAATAGTAGTTATCAATGTTATTTATTTACCTGGCGTTTCCTTGTGTTCTCGTATTTGATTCATAATCTGTTTATCTTTGTGTTTTGATAAAGCCTTCTCCAGTTCGCTCTTCTGATTCAGGACATTCTTTCCTCTGAAAATTAAAACAAAACACATTTCAGTATATGTACTTCCTCAAATAGCTATGATAAGATACAGAAGATACCGTCTGGATGGAATATAGTGTCCCGCTTTAAGAACATTTTAAAATTAAACAATTATCAGTAGATCAAATTAAGTAACTTCCACAAATAGAACTAACCGAAAGCAAATGTTTACAACACCAAGAAATCTATGTTCGCAAAATGTATGTTTCAGAATTTTCAGAAAAGCCTAATATTAACACATTATTAAACAAATGTGGGCGAACATTCCTAGCATTTTGTAATCATAAAAACGCTTAAGAGATAAGCGCGCTCGTAGAGACAAAGAAGTTGGGTAAGATAAAAAATACGCAGTTTCTAAGTCTACGTTGTAACCGTGATATGATCAGAGATATCTTATCAAACAGAAGGCGATAACATTTACCGAACCATATATGGTAATGCTCGCTTTGACCGATTTCTACTTGTGACGTAGCCAAACATATTTTATAATCGCGTAGGCAAACGAAGGTACTTACATAGGTAATTAATGAGTTTGATAAAATTGGACAACTTGTTGATATAAACATGATACGAGTGTGGAAGATAAGTAGAAAACTTTCGAAAGGCATGTTTTTCAAGTTTGTTTGTTGTAGGTTATCAGGAACGCGGTATAGATTGAAATAGCTGATAATATACATTTAAATTTTTAGGTTCGTTTCTAAAAGCTGTGTGCCGTGGTGACATCGTTCAAAGTATGGTCAAATACATTCACAAATAAAACTTTAGAGATACGACACATTCTCTGTCCCAAGGCTATTGTCCAATCCTAGATAAACAATAGGTGTCTCAATCTATGTATTACTATACTTCTTGCTTCTCGTATTTTTCCCACGCGCAATACCTGCATATGTTAAGTATTTGTGACTGACGTTGCATTGTTTTTGTTTTACGTTGTGGCACAGATGTTTCTGTACACATGTGTTTAACTAACTAGCTACTGCATTTCCGTTTTCATTAGGTTTAAAGATCTCATTTGTTTATAAAACAAAAATCCAGATAAATAAATAACAACAGGCGACCACACACCACGATTCTCGTGTTTATGATATATGTTACAATGTGATTCGGAAGTCAGACATTTATAAGCTTCTGCACGCAGTTTCTCGCGCGCTTTTTCTGCTTTTTTTCTAACAATATGCGCAATATGTCCTTCCCTGGGATATCGCCGTCTAGCTTTCTGCCAAATTTGATCCCGAAAAGGTAACAGACATAAAGACTATTACTTCCGCTTTTATAATATTAGCATGGATGAATGGATGTTTAAAGTATTCAGACATTTTCTAATTACCTTATACATATACATTAGGTACTAGGTACCATACTACTACTCAGCCCGTGAGCACCCACTTCTGAGTACCTATAGGCCTCTCTATATGTTAGGTACCATGGATCTATGAAATATATTTCCTAAATTAATAAACGGTAATAATCACACAGGCACCTTCCGTCGCGTCAAAAACGACGCCACCTTAATACATTTCCAAGGCACAAAATTCACAATAATTGCAGCTGAAATGGGCCGTTCCTGGTAAGTTAGTTGAGCGTTAAAATTTTCAATTTGTTCAGGCAGGTCGGGACGAGTGGTGCTGCAGTACCCGCGCCATTATTATGGCTCAATTTACACGAAAAGCTTGCTGAAGCCGGTCAAAGTTTTACTATTCCGCACCTGTATTAATATTAGAATAATTTCTGCAACAGTGAGAACTTTGTTTGGCCCTATATTTTACGAACACAAATTGTCTATGCTTGCTGAATTTCTGGTGGTACATATTTGTAAATCAAATGTATCTCAGTTGAATTTTTATTTTAGTAGTCTCCTTGTTTTAGAAATTCAAGTTCCACTTACTTTAGAGGCTAGACGGTTTTGTGTGGAACCTCCAAACTTTGAACGCATTTTTTTAATTATAAATTTCCAAAAATAGGAACCGGTAAAGCTATGAAAGCAGCAACCTGTTTCTCATCTACATTCACCTTTCATCAGCACGATTTAATCCCAGCTAATTATTGCCTTCACGGCACGTCGTCGCCGCCTCCAGTAACTCTATTTACAGATTGAATTGAGGCTATCTCGGATCTTATATCGCAGGCTGGATCGGATCAGCAATCAGCGAGCTCTGTGAAGCGGCTAACAGCAAATGTGAATGTCCTGGCAACGGCAATTTATCATGTCTGACTTTAAAGCTAGAGTAGTGGTCGCCGGGAAAAGAAAAAGAACCTAAGAAATATCGAGAAAGGTATGGAATACGAGTAAGTATAATGAACTCTGAATTTCATGATGATTTGATGAGCCTTTTTAGAGCTCTTAAAAATTTGACGAACTATTTTCCTCCAGATATAGAAATCAAATATATTATTCTGCGAAAAATTCCCTCATTTCCGTTTTTGAACAAAAAAGTCAATCAAATTGTTTGCTTACTAATTAAGGTATGCAAAAACATCGATGCAATATTTCTTGCGTATCTGTAACCAATATCACCGCAATATTTCCGCGACGCTGATTACAAAAGAGGAATGTCGGCGCTATGCGGAAAGAATTGATTTCAAGCGAGCTTAGAATGATTTATTGCTGTATAATTTGCGACTTCTTTAATGTAATTTTGCAGCAAATTCATATTATATACATATGATTGTACATATTGATAGAAACACTTATATTTCTGTAATATAGAAGTAGCAGGCAATGGCAGAAATATATGAAAAATGTACAGATATCAATAATTTCCCTCCAATAGGACATCCATCGTATTAGCGTAGCATTTGGCCCAGGAAAATGCAGACAGCCATCATTGAAATGTTCCAAAGACTCAATTTCCTGATAGCAAGCAACATAACCCGCTATAGTACTGAAGTGAACCCACGTCAGCCCAGCAGGCGCCTGGAATTGCTTCCTTCCGTTCTGCCGCGTCAATGGAATTTGCGCTCCGCTCAGGCACGGAAATAACAGGAACGACCGACAATCACGTCAACGAGAAATTATTTATCAACAGGTCAAGCCATTTCTAATTTTCTCTTGTTTATATGTTTACATAGTTGGATAATTGACACGTGCTGCGGAGACTGTTGATATTCAAAGTGAATTTGATTCGAGGATAAGAAAAACATTGTAAGTTCGGTGACAAACCAATGTCATAGTACATACCACGAGCTAGTCTGATGATGGAGATAAAAGGTGACCACAGAAACTCTTAAACGAAAAAACTTAACCCCATCGAGTTTGTGTTTGCTGGATTTGTCTTCCCAAACACTTTGGTCCTAGATGCTTGTTTTTTGTTAAGTAAAGTTTTTTTTTCATGTAGAGATGTTCGTCGATTTCTTTATGGACCTATTTTGAATTATTTCGGTATTGTATAGAAAATGAACCGTGGTACTCCCATTAAAGTTTTATTCTGAGGGAGTGTTTTTATCTCCCAAAACTTTAAAAACAGTTTAATACTAGGGGATCCAAAGTCGGTTTTTAGTTATCATCATCATCATCAGCCTATATTAGTCCACTGCTGGACATAGGCCTCCCCCAATGAGCGCCATAGCGCCCTGTCTTCAGCTTGACGCATCCAGCACCCCTTACACTACCTTCAGTCTTTGTCAGTTTTTAGTTTTGTATATCACACACGTACAAGATTATTTCGAATGTATTTATGTACATTCGAAGCTATTAAACTATGGACAGGGTAAACTTGAAATCTCGTATAAAAGCGAGTGTGAGATATCAGTGGACTGCCTCGACAGATGTTCAATAATAAAATTGCACATCGGTTTCGCATCAGGCAGGATGCGTTGCACCTGTGCTCAGAATCCGGGACCAAATTAGTCGTAGCAAAAAGCTATTCCCTATTACGGCTCACATTCCTGGAAGCCCAAGAGTAACTTGTTTGTTGAACGGTTTAAGTTAATGCGCAAAGCGAGTTTTTGAGAAATTCGAGGCCCAGCGAGGTTTGGTAGCTTTACTCAAATCTAATTTGCTGTAATATCGACTAGGATGGTAAATTTATAGCTGAAAACCTCGTTATTTAACGCTTATCGTCTTTTTAGGGTATTAAATTAAAATAAATTTAACAATAATTGAGGGATCATAATGTCTATACCAATCTCAGTACCGATAACTGAATGACTTCAGTACTTCGGCGCGGTCAGTACTTGAATGGATGACCGCGTCATGATTTTAGGGTTCCTTTTGCGAAATAGTTATGTACGATGGAACGGAACCATCCGTGTGTGAGTCGACACGCCGCCGGTTTTATTTGCTGAATTAACATTACTTGACGATATGTCACCTTTCCTTTAATAAATATTGCCTACAATTTATTAATAATTTATAATTTAAATCTGAAACTCGACGCCGAGCAATACAACAGAGTTTCAGTTTTTGTGTCGTGGTTTGTTTACAAATATTCCACATCGAGTTTGGCTAGTAAGAGCTCTTCTAGGTATTCTTAATAAACAAAAAATTTAGAAATCTAAATAACCATCTCCGGCTGTTCAAAACATAAAGGCACCGGCTGACGAAGCGTCTACCAAGGGTCTTCACGGCGACACAAAGCTTATCGAGAAAGCTTTTGAGTCAGGTAAAAAGTGCCATTAACAAAGGCTTGTAATAACAAAAGGTAAAGTGAAGGCAAGCTCAGTAGGTTGAGTGCGATATTTTGCTTGAGAAATGTAGGCTCTTTTCATTCAGAAAAGGTGTAAACGACTTTTAGAAGATGTTCGTCTAGAACACGCAGTAGTGTTCTAGTCGAAGAACAAAGAATACTAGTCGATAGAGCTTACAAATATTAACAATCGAGATTTATCCCCAAAATGATTAAAGTAGGGATGAAGGATTTTACTCAAAAATAGCATACTATTTTACATATAATTATGTATGGTGATTATTTTGACAACCTTTTTTGGGCACACCTCTTCGACCTTTCCCGCTTATACTCGAAAAGGCGCTCGAACGAAGGTGGTTTATTTTTACCAAAAAAAGGAGGAGGTTCTCAATTAGACTGTATTTTTTTGCACACCAATCAATTTCAGTGATTCTTTTTTTTTTTTAATTAAGTTTTAAGACCATTTTCTTCATTTAAGAATTTGAAGTCGGTTTAAATATAAACACGTTAAATAATTGTTTTTATATGTTTATTTAAATGAATTGTATTTTCTTGACCGTCCGCTGGCCACGCTATGATGGATACAGGCTATGCTAGCTATGGTCTCTGCCTTCAAGCTTGGTAATAATTTCAGCCCTTGCTGTCCGCGCTGTAAAGTCTATCATTTCAATGTCTCCACCAAGGGCTGCAATGCTGGTCGCACTGTGAGGGCCTGGACCTGCGCTACGTTGCGCTTCCAGCCATCATCATCGCAGCTAGCAACCTCGTCAGCAATGTAAAATTCATTACATGCAGCAAGCTGAAAACAGGGCGCTATGGCGCCTACTAAAATCGGCCCTCATAGGCTTCCGCCTATATCTTGAAGCGGACTAATTATAGGCTGATGATGATGATGATGATGATGATTAGGGAAGCAAACACAAACTACGCCATAAAGTACGCAGGTAAATTGATACTTCAGTGGGACCCCGCTCAGCAATGAACCAAGATTACCGACATCCTCATTTCGTAGAGCAGTGCACGTGTGAAGAGGGTTCATGTTCAAGGGCTCTCCATCGGGGTTCTCTGTCTCTTGTAGTTTATTAGACTAGACTTGACTTCTATGAAAATTTATATTTTCGAACGTTTTCTTTACAACTAAATGAGATAAAGAGACGATAAATAGATAACGCTCGCATGATACATTAAGTCTACAAATGATAATAGCGATAGTAATAGGTATGTAAGTAAAGTACAAATTACAGGGCATCGAGATAATTTAACCACCAAATTATTTTTCTGGTGATTTTTTGCGTAAAATTCACTTCTATGTCTTTTAGAGGACATATTTATATTATTAGCCTCAGGGGATTTGCCACCGATTTCAAAGATTCGAATGCGCCGCGACAACCAACGCAGCTATTTTGCATACGCGTCGCTCGCCGCGTGCTCGCTGCGCAATCGCATAGCTTTGAAATCGCTGGCAAAATTACCAGTGTGATACTGATAAGGCTGTTAGAAGGCTGCTAGGGTAACATATTTCTATGGCAAAAGCTCAGCCAGGCATAGACCGATAGCTGAGCAAGCTTTCATAATACTGGCCTTAGACTGATCGTGGTGCCTGCAAGGACTAATGGAACAAAGACATACATACTCTGGTTGAAGAGGAGCTCTCAATGCAGGTCCATGCGCTGCGGACTGTCAATACAGGGGTTGGGCAGGCGACGCGGCGCGATCAGATGCCCGTGCCTACAAGCACTAGTGGAACAAAGACTTACATCCTCTGGTTGAAGAGCAGCTCTCGATGCAGATCCATCCGCTGCGGGCTGTCAATACAGGGGTTGGGCAGGCGACGCGGCGCGATCAGATGCCCGTCGCCCCCCGCACCTTCCCCTTCCTGAACCATCTCCAGAGCTGAGACTGATTCCACGGGCGTGGGGACCAGGCCCACGCTGCCAGCCGCGCTCAATGCGCCCAAAGATAGAACTGCGGACAAGACATACATAAATATTTTACTCGAGAAGTTCTTCAGAAATAATGATTATAAACAACTCACAACGCAAAAAATAATAACAATATTTTCATTTTAGTGTCGAGTTTCAATAATAATTATTATAGTCAGCACTAAGTAATAGTGCACTGGGCTTAAATTGACAAATAATTGTACTTGGTACAAATTTTATACACTGGCCACAGTCTTGACTTTCTAGCCAGGGATACTTTGAACTAGAGATATTCCGACTAGCCGATTAGACGGTTGTAAAGAGGGACTAGAACGGCCATAATACCTACTACTAATAATTCCTACTCTTTTATTAAATAAAAAAATTATAAAAATATATTTTTCAAACATTAACTTAAATATATAATATAAGTTAATGTTTGAAAAAATATGAGAGAAAAATTTGGAGATAAGAAAATAATATGATGTTGTTTTGTTTGTTAATTAAGAATTCAATATACTACGTACGATTTGGTTTGAAAAAATTCATAGATATTTTAAGTAATTTGAGACACTGATTAACAAAGGAAAGATTGCTTTACATTTCAAAATGTGTTAAACTGATTCAAAAGTAAAAATATCAATCAGTTACTTAACATTTTTGAATCAAATAATTATGGAACACAATATCATTGTAAGCTACTAGATAGATAAATAAATAAATGCTGGACAATTCACACAGCATTATCTAGCCCCCTGGTAGCAGCAGAGCTTGTGTTATGGGTACTCGATAACTGATATACATAATACAATATATTACATAGATCGATATTTTTTATTATATATAGAAACCGACCAGAACACCCGAAACAAATGTCTGCAGATCGTACACACAATTGTAAAAAGTTATAATTGATTTATTCCCTCTTATATACATTTTATTTAGAAATACATACATACAAAGTAAGAAGCTGGATAGTCGGCCCTCTTTGACGAATATTCGCCGACTGCGAAAGTCGCCGAAACATCTCTAATTTAAACGTTACATTCTAATCTTGCAGTGAATCAGTAAAGGAAATACTGTACTAGCCGATTCGCGGTATTTTCATTACTATGTTTAGAATATGAGTTATACATGTGCAAAGCATTTCCTAGGTTTCTACCGCTAGTAATGAGTTATTTATTTGTGTGGACAATTTTACCTTCGCAGTTGATAGAGTCAATTTATGCCAATAAAGCGTTCGCTCATCATGGTTTATCAGTACTAAATCCCCCTCAAGTCTACCAACAAGAAATAATTATGAATGAGCGCAGCCGGGACACGACCACTATTGCTTTGTAGGAAAAAACAGGCAACGCTTTGACGCTTTGCATTTACAAACTTTTTCATTAGACTGTAAACTGCATAAACGCTATAATGCTGTAAACGGCATCGCCTAAAGGTTAAATAAAACTTTGCAATTCTACATAATGTGAAACATTAAATTATGTTTAAAAGTGTCGAAAAGTCGTGACTGTAGGTCATCTTGCGCAGCAGGTAAAATCTAATGAATCATTGATTAAGATGATGTCATCTTAGTACATCAACGTTACGTGAAGCATACTGATGTTCTAGACGCATTGTTGAATTGTATTTCTTATAAGCCAAAGATTTTCTCATGAGATTTTCGAGTGCTTGGTATCATTTGGAGTTATCCTTGACTTCAAGATATTTCATTCCTTTTGATCTTGTAATAACATAACGAAATGTTCTGTATTTTTAGTAGACCCTTAAGTAAGATATCGGAATGGCATTGGAAAGCTGGTTTAAATTCCTGCGTGCGCAACTCAAATGTCTATCATTGAAAACGAGTAGGTGGAATACTTTACACTTTGACCTAAGACCCTAAGACACAAGTACTTTAATGTTTGTTTGGTATGTGAGTATTTCCATACAATTAAACATTAAATCGCATGACTCTACCAATGCATGTCGGAATTGCACAGCACAGTTGTCATTGGAAGCCAATTGGAAGCGACAATGTCACAAGTTTTTACGAATAATTTGTACGTGACTACCGTATTCGTTAATTTTACAGCGCTTCCAAATAAAAACTAATAATACCTCCAGTCTAGCAAGCTAATAAACCCTAGATCACTAAACATTAGTCTCACAGGCGACACGGTTCCCGCGCATTCGCTGTTTAGGTATGTTCCCGACACTACCCCACCCCGCCACGCTCAGTACCTTCCTAATCTAGTGTTTTAGCACCCTGTGCGTACGCATTACGTACGTCAAGTAACATATTGGCGTTTTATTTTGTTAGTCAGAACGACTAATGTTTAGTGACTGAGTAACTCGAAAATATGTTTAGTGAGCTAGGGTAAATATGGAAATGACTACAGAGTACACGTGTCAAATCTATCATACACTTATATTATAACATTAATAGATAGATTATATTGATACTTCATTGTAGAACACAAATTAGCACTTTCCGAATAAAGATAAAATAGTACGAAACAGATAACAGTTTCAGTTATCAAACACCAATTTCCTGAAAGAGACAAGCTCAAGCCGTATGCAACCCATTGTTTTATGACTGTGACCCGTTTCTCTTCTCTTGGGGCCTGACTCCGACCACAGATATCGATATTCGGAACGATCTGGCAAAGGAAAATATACTCTAACTTCTTCTGTTTAGTTCTGAATGTATCGTAATTGTTTCTTCGGTGTCGGGGCTCTCCGAGTTTTCTCCCCGTGGTTAATAAGCACGGGATCTGGAGCCTCATTTCCCAGGAAAAAACAGAGCAATTACACGGCGGATTTTTCTATAGCATAGGTACTTGGCCTTTTATAATGTTTCGTTTCGTTCCTCGTTATCTCGCGCCGGCCTCATTTCAGGCACTCTGTTAGACAAGCGGAAGCTGTGGTGTTATGAACTTTCAAAATTAATTTTACCGACTCTTTTATTATTGCGAGTGAGCCGTTTCAAAGTGTTGTGCTGCGAACCCAACAAACGAAAGTTGTAAGAATCTTGAATTTCAATGACAATTTTCAATACTCCTTTACTCAAATAAGTTCCTATACATTGATTTTAGCATTATGTGATAAATGTGTAATAAGAACATCAAGTAAAAATGAGGTTCTTTATTGTACTCAATCGTAGATATCAAATCACGTATCCTATATAAATCAATAATCGAAACAAAAAATAAAATGTTATTTTAAGATTTAAAGTTACGATTACAAATAGGTAAAAAATTTCGGCTGGAACGATGTGTGAAAGCCATAATGTTGACTGTTTATTACTGACAATATAAACCAAACCTCTCTCAATCTCTAAATCGATCTCCCACATTTTTACTTTAAGTACCTACGAGTATGTCAGTAGTATACCATGGGTTGTTACTAAAATGTATTTATTACACACTTAATTTTTTTTTTTATTGGAAACTGAATATATTGTAAATAGCAAGTATTTTGTAAATAGTTGCTATTTACAATATATGATAATTATTGCGAATGCATAAACAATCAAGCAAAACCTAATTTGCTTATCATTTTCATAATATATATTTGATCAAATATCAACCAATCGGTTTATTATTCAGTTAGTACCTAATCAATAAATAGTCACTATAAACGATCATATCAATTGATAAAAACAATGAATATAGATATATACTCGACACCACTACAGTTGCTTCCGTTTCCAATCAAATAAAAATAAATTTAAGTGTAACACCCATGGTATACTACTGACATACTCGTAGGTACTTAAAGTAAAAATGTGGGAGATTGATTTATATTGTCAGTAATAAATGGATCACATTATGTACTCCATACGAGTTTATCATTTAGTTGCTGGAATTTAAGATAAAACTAAAATAACATAACGTACGTATCTCAGAAATATAACTAACTTTGAAATTCCAATCCAACATTTCCAACGAAGAATTATTTCATTCAGAAAGATAATCAAGTTCAGGTCTAAGAAACTATTCATTTTTAAGATCAAGTAAAAAGTCATCAAATTTAACTTAAAAACTCATTATTTCGGTGGTCAGGTGATAAATTATCATCTCTAGAAATTAAATATCTGCTTCTCTTTACAAAGTTTTCGTTTGCCGGCACCGACTTCACGTAAGTAGGACTTCACGTAACTTATTATAATGTTATGTGATACCGGTACCATAAAACTGTTAAAAATAAACCCACTGCATGATTATATTTTAACTGATCGTTAAAAGGTGCAGCGAGCGATAACAGTACAGATGACCGAAGGATCGAGAGGTTGTATAAGTAACTATAAATATTGGTTCGCCCAAAAAGTCTGGCTGGAGGGAGTGCCCTTGAAAAGGATATCATGGAACAAACTCAGGCGGGCTTATTGAACCAGCCTCAGAAGGTCACAAACGTATAGCCGTGTTCAAGGTCCCTGTATTTATCGAAAAAAAGGGAACCGTACCGAAACGTAGCCTTCAGCCGTCGTTATACTATTTGGGATGCTTTATCTCGCCGACCATTAGGGTAATCTTCTAAACTATGTGATAATTTACGTAGACAGTATCAAATGATAAGTTTGAAATGCCTGGGATTATGTTCTAATCCGACGTAATGGCAGCCAATTTAGATAAAAGAGGCTACATTTGAAGCAAAGTTTCGTATCAAAACGTTTACAAAATCTGAAGCTACGGACAGTTTTGTAATTTATAATCAGTTTTGTATATTACGTCAAAGACGCTATACTGTTGCAGAATACTTTGAACCCTGACCTATGATATTTTTAGACTTCGACAGCTATGGTCGGTATAATGAGTTGCTGCCATGCCAGCAAGGCCGGACTGGAGCTCATTTACTGAAACAATTGACGTCACTTCCACACTGAAGGCTGTAAGCTTGTTAAATATACCGCCTTAATCTGATAAAACGTGACCTTCACGGGGCCGCTTCGTGTTGGAGCATAATTAATTAATTTCACGAGGCAACAGTTTCTTAACAGTCTGCAAGCGTGGATTACTGGACACGAGGATTACCTCGTGTACATGAATCTGTACTCAAGTATCAACAGTTTTTGAGTAGGCAGTGCACTTCAGCAGATGAAATGCTTTGAATCTTTCCCTGCAAGTTTTCATCTCGGTTTCGTTTGCGAGTCCCTCAATGCGCTTTCAGAAAGTGTCTGCTTTTTTGCAAAATCTAGTTTCTCAATTTGTAAGAGATTTTACCTTTGTTGATTTTATGTGAGTGTTTACTTGAAAGTATGATTTTATGTTGCTTACTTGGGATCAGTGGAAAGAGGATATCATATTTCTGATCCATATTTTTAGCGATGCAAGCAAGAATGTTTGCTAGACCCATTGTTCTGTTCGCTTGTTATTTCCTGCAACCTTACTTGCAAACAAAAGAATATTCTTGTATCGGCATAAACAGATGACTGGTAAACATTTACTTACCCAGCAATGTTTAAAATTCTGTTTTACATCAATTATGTCGATGTCGCAGACAAACACGGCATTGTTTTTTTATTTGATGATGATAAAATATAAATATGTGATGTTGCTGAAAAAATTATCAAGGCCGACGTGGCGTGCTATTATTTCTCCACTGCAGTTTTTACGAGACTTACAACGAAAATGAGGACTATAATTTAAACATCTTTCAAAACCTTGTATAGAAGTAGAACACTATTGAAATGTATTTAAGACACGTTCATTTATAAACATGAACCCGTCTTGATTCGATAGGTATATTTCGCAAAGCAGTAACTTTACTGGATGTTGTTTTTTTATAGGTTTGCAATTTAATACACTCAAATAGTGTATTATAACAATAGAATGTCTGTCTGATCTATATTCATTTGAGGCCGTATCTCAAATCAGTGATTTATAGTGAAACCCTAAACCTACTTCAATAATTCAGGCATTTAATGTAATGTTTTCTATTTTTGTCGATGAGTGCTGAAGATCCATATGAATATGGAACCCGGAAATTGCTTGAATGTAATGGATGCAATGGAACTAGGAGTGGAGCTATACTAAATAGAAAGCATCTTGTTTTTTTTTTGGGTTATTGTGATAGAGTAACAAGCTGAGTCAGGACCTATTAGACCTACACACGCGCGCTTATCCACTTTCTGTGAGGGCTACTTAGTACCAAATACTACTTACATTTTGTACCTTTTCACTTTTTTTTTTATATTTTGTCGATGTTACGTGTTTTATAATAGGTACCTAAGTAGGTACTTTGTAGTCTAATTTAATTATGTGTAATTAACCTTGTTTGTGTGTTGTGTTAGTGTTTAATAAATAATTTTCTTTCTTTCTTTCTTTTCTTTTCTTTTATTTAGCTGGTGTACTACCTAGCTAGCTAGATACATACATACTTACTGAAAAATCAGATGCAGTACCAATTTTAGTTTTTTGCCACTGAGCGGTGTAAGTCACACCGCTTCTTATTAATAGGAATATTACCTTATTAATACATATTTAATAGGTTAGTAAAGTACCAAATGGAGGCCTTTTCAAATTTGTTTAAATTATTTTATAATAATATACATACTAAATGATTGCAACTCTCACAAATCAAATGAGATTGGTTTCTCAATCTAAAATTGCTAAATACGATTAACATTGCGCTCGCAATATTAAAATTTAAAACGTGTTAAGGAGAATTTCATTTGAACGAGGACCTTAAGCAACGAGCCCGGAGAAAATACAGGAATCAGGCCACACGTTTCAGAGCAAGTCTTGTTTGAATTAAATGAACTGAACGATTCGCAAGCACCAAGGCAGTGAGTCACATCTCAAAGTTTGGAGGTTTGATGAAAAAACTGAGAACTGGATCGGGCTGAAACTAAGCATAAATTTAGTTCTAGTCTAGACCTTTATTAACACTAGGCTTTTATCCCGAAAAAGCACATACAAATCATAAAAACGAAATAAAGAAATAGCGGTGAAGCTACATATGTATAAAATGAGAAGGCATGTTACACCGACAGTTAATTGTCCGTTAATGGATGTGAAATATCATTAGCACTTATGGTAGTAATGGCTAACAAACAAACTCGGTTATACAACATGTGTGAATCTTTCACGAGAAAATAACGTTTCCGATAAAACACTTTAGATAACTCGCAATAGTCGCAAAATCGGGGTCAACTTCATCGTGCAGCCATTCTGTTGCGCCACTTTTAATGGGTACCTACTCCTATTCCTATAACCAACTCGTTTACGATGCGATGTATAATTGAACAGACGTGCCCATTAAACAATAAACCAAAGGGTTTATGATCCGCTAGAGACAAGCAAAGGTACAATATATTGCTTTTGATCTAAATGAATCCCAACGGTACGCAGGGGCCTTATTATTAAGTTGATGAAGTAACAGTTATCTGACTGCTGATAGGATTTCTTGTAACAATTAAAATTACGTACATATTTATAAGTATAGTATACTTACTTACCTCGTAGGTATACTTTGTATACCTATATACTTGATCTCAATACTCACTTATAATTTTTTTGATAGCGTACGTAAACAATCAGACGTTTACCTTGAAAGATGATTAAAAACATTCGTTGCGTGCAAGGTGATTCAAAATAAACCGAGCAGCACAAATAGTACTGGACCAACGCAGCTACGGAAATATTCCTTTCCGAGTGTTGTATCATGCATTAATCTACTGAGAAATAAAGCTATAGATAGATCCACACCTTTAAAACTGGAGCTAACGAAAAATACGAATTTCAATAGATTATCATGGATCAAGTTATGGATCTGCCGAGAAATAATGAGATATATCCAATCCACTCCTTCAGAAACTGGATGAATAATAAATACAAAACTCAATAGAAGCATCATCCAATTGAAGTGATGACGATGATCATTGATCAGTCACTTACAATCATAACCCTCCATGTGACTTCCTGATGCGGGCGTATCGGACTTGATGACAGTTATGACTATGATGAGGTTACATGTATTCCCGTGTGCTTCATTGTAAGGTTAACTGAATGGACCAAGCATATTAAGGATCACTCTTTCACATGAACTTATTAAGACCAATGAAACTTTTAAAACGACGCATGCTCTATGTACTTATATTAATTTAACTTTTCTTCACAGTTTTGATCGATTGTTCTTTTTATTTGTCAACTGAGTGACTATTACTTCACGTAGTCACTGACGTAACAGATTAGCGCTTCGTTGCATGGAAATAACTGGGGTAGAACAAAAAGGGTTGAATGTTATTTAGGGGACGACCCTCTGTCCCCTTATTAGGGCAAGGATAGTGGTCACACATTTGTCATCAATGCTGGTTGGCCAATATTATAGTGAACTGCCAAATTTCGTGTGATTAGTTTGATTCCAGCCGCGGGACAAATGTTTGTACTATCTGCAGGTATTTTTACCGTCTATTTTGGGGGTTATATCACCTAGTTCGAACACCTAATAAATAATTTCATATGTCATCATAAAGCATATCTTTAGAAAGGGAAAAACCATCTTAAAATAATCTTAATAATAACTTATAAATATGTAACTGTCTAAATTTTAATTTAAAAAAAAATTACTTTGTTTTTAGTTAATTGAATTTAAAAGTTTTCACGATTTATAACTTATGAATGGTCGTAACTTTTTTTAAAGTAAATTGTATGCTTTTTTTTAAGTGTTTTGTATATTTTAGTTTAATTTATTGTATACATAGAAAAATACAGCACTTATGTTATATTGTAGCATTACAAACACAAACAAAAAAGACATGAAGATATAAAGGCGATACTGGTATTTTAAAAAAATCTCTGCAACCGTGACAGGGCATTGATTCTACGGAGAAATGTAGCCCATGACCCCCTCAACTCCCCAAAAAATAATATCGATCGCAACACCAAACAAAAAAAAAAACCATAGATAGATATTTTGGATCATATACAGGATGTATATGATCCAAAATATCTATCTATGTCATGTATTGTGATTAGTTATCTTTAACCCATAACAGACTCAGCTTAGGGCTAGATAATACTGTGTAAATAATTTGTGTATTATGCTCTTTAATAATATTGTAGATTTTTTTGTTGTTCTATTATATAATCAATAGTTTGCGCATACAAAAATTAAACACTTTATGGCTAATTTTTGTACATCTTGGGTTACATTATTGAAGTTGTAGTAGGTAGGTATCCTTAATTTTTTGTAGTAATAAATATATCACTCAGGGATAAAGTAGCATGCTAATGGTGAAAGAATTTTTGAAAATGGCCCAGTAGTTTTTGAGTTGTTGCAAACATAGAAAAATACATCTTAGTATAGATATAATATTATCAACAATTAATAAAATACACACTTTCTTAAGGTTAAACTCTTTTTTTGTTTACTCTTCATAAGTTGCTATAATTTCATTTTTGTATAGCTCCAACTCAAGGTTCATGATCTCATCTCAAAATATCTCAAGAACTCGATGTACCTAAGTACCTACACATGAAATCACCCAATCAATATACAATGATACCTATTAAACTTTTTTATTTCCAACGATTCAAACAGCGCGTGTTTAATCAAAAAGGAATGTAGAAGTTTGTTATTACATCTGCTGAGATGAAAAACTATTTTCGTTTTGCCAGAAAATACTATTATTGCATGTGTGTTGTGTACACATGATTTGTGGAATAATATACGAGCGCTCGTTACGCCTGTCTTCAACCGGAGTACTTGAAGGAGGTATTCTTATACCTCTGTAGTACACAGTCGAGTGTATAATCTCGAACCTATCATCGTGTTAATGTTTCCAGCTGCTTTGTAGTTCACTTGAAGTCAAAGCAAGCCATTTCCGTCCGAATTAGAATACTTCTACACAAATTACATGATCTCAAGTCACGAGTTTTTGACAACCTTTTATTATTCTTGCCCTGATAGTTTGCGTGAGACAAATATTGCAACTGAATTCTAGACCTGTTATCCTCAACCGATTGAGCTGAAGTTCGGTGAAAATGCAATGTCATGGTACAATCGAGCTGGTCTGGTGATGGAGACAGAAGGTGGCCATATAACTCCTTAACGAAACGACTTAACCCCATGAATATAGATTAGACTGCCTGAAATTTTAAATGAAAATCTGCCAAAAAAATTAACACATGAGACCAGCTCAAATCTTATTTGCGTATGAGTATTTGGCGTTAAGTTTATTTGTAGATAAGTCCAAAAATCAAAGAAGATCTCGACTCTACCAAGGCCCGTGTATTTCTGAGGACACCCTGATTGCACTGTATGTAGATACAATAGAATAAATGTATGAAAAGAACTTGCTCTCAGCAAGCATTTTCATCTTATGTATGAAAGGATTTTCATACAATGTTGGTTCTTTGTATTGTAGAGCTACGTGGCTTATTATCCTTGCTGGAGTAGGACTTAATTAGGAGAACTAGTGCTAGGTTTTGTTCATATATGGCCTAGTTAGATAATTACGCGAGATAATCACCCTCGCTGTTTTTGTACGGGCACGTGTACACATTCAAATAAAATAAATAAATAATGCTAGAAAATCCACAAAGCAACATTTAGCCCCAAGCTAAGCAGAGCTTATGTTATGGGTATGTATTAGATGACTTATATACTAAATAGAATATATTACATAGATACGCCGTTTTTATTATCATAGAAAACACCCAGAACACGAGGGACAAGTATTTAAAGATGAAAACATTTATTAGATGGATGTATGGGATATAAATACTTAACCTTTAAACGGTTCCTTAAACACGACGACTGTGAAGCCGGCTGAAACTATTTTTCGTATAAAACCCGTGGCGATCACTAAAAGTCTGGCCGCTCCTACCTTTTATCAAGACCTTCAGTAACGTTCAAGTGCCATTACAAAAATACTTGAGATATTCTGGTAACCACTTATCACTATTTATTTAAAGCCATCGTCGAACATAAATCTAGAGTAAGCGAACTAAGTCGTAAATACATAATAAATGATTTATTTGTTATAAAAAGACTTAGAAAGAACTTAGTTCATCACATCCAAACCATCGCATTTATTATAAATGCGATGGTTTGGATGTTTGGATGGATGGATGATCGTTACTTATTCAGGCCAAAAACTTCAGAATGGATCCGGCTGAAATTTTTCACAAATAAAGCTCTAAGCTTAGAATCAAATATGGGCTACTTTTCATCCCATAAAATAATTCCCATAGTAAAAAAATAACGTTTTAACAGTGTCATAGACAAAACGCGTGCGAAGCCGCGGGCGGAAATTCGTGGGATCATAAATGTGTCAGAGCTTTATTTTTCAAAATTACTAGGCAAGATCGCAAAGCCCCATTTATGTACATGTATTATTTATCAAATTATACAATCCTACATATATGAAGTAGTTTTTTATGTTGTTGGAATTGGAATAAGCCTAGGGTTCCGTAGGGTGGTTTTCCCATTGCGTGTCAAAGTAGATAAGGGAATCATAATAAATTAACATTAAATGCTACGCACTTTGTTCACTATCATAGATTTGCAACGAAAGAAATGTATATCCGAACAGAGCCATTTAGGTACTGTCCAATATAAATTCTGCATAAAGCACTAAATTTAGAACTAATAAAATATCACCCGGACACAACTTTTGAAGATATAAAACAACAAATAACAATAATTTATGTAGGTACCTCTATTATATTAAGTATACCATGTAAAAATAGAGCTCAACATGTTTATAAATAAAAATAAAATAAATCAGTAATAAATAAATAAGTTCTTAAAACAGCCACGATAAGAGCACTTCGTATATACGTTACTATTCAAAGGTTTTTCGCACGCGTTAAGGGGATAAAAAATATAGTCCTGGTCTAGAATTGCTCTATCTCATCTAAGTAGGTATATGCAACATTTCAGTTCGATCCGTTCAGTAGTTCTAGCGTGAAGAGGTAACAAACATCCAAAAATATAAAATAAACAGCCACAAGTTTCGCTATCGAATTTAATTACAATGTATAAACTGTTAATACGTTGCGGGGCAAAGGGCAACTTAACTATGTATTTAAAAATACTAACATATTTAAAAAATACACATTCACCTAAATCTTCTGTAGAAAACATTACACATTAAATCACCAACCTATAAAACATAAATAAACTACGTAAGTATAAGTAATTAAAGAAATGAGTTTAGATAGACGATATGTTTTTTCGCAAACAATGTCGATAACAATAGAGTTTACTAGACCATCCCTTGTAAAAATGCGTTCATGGGCAGGGCAAGTTCGTTGACCTCAAGGAGCAGACGAAGCTTTTTCGCCCTGTCTCGCCCTACGAGTACAAGCCGCCCGCCCATGCACTTATGACATTTATTGCTACGCTAGAGCCAGATCCACGCAATTTTATAGGCTCCAACTCCTAAGAGTTATTCAAAATAAACGGTTCATAGCCCTGAAACTCGAAGGTGACATCCACGATGAACCCGAAATCGTGCTCAAGGACTCGCAGGAGCAAAGTGCTCTCCTTGTTGTTTTACAAGTGTTTATTATCTACGCTAGCTTGTCTTGCTACTTTCCGATATATTGAATCATCATTCATCACACTTTAAAAATTCAAACCAACATTTTAAATAGGAAGGAAAATGTCTGGCTTTTTGTTAGAATCGGCAACGCTAGGCGGACTTCCTTTGTCCTTTTAAGCGGTGGTTGTTTGACTGGAGTTCTCTACTTGTGTGGCGAGACGGCCCTGCTGGCACTTTCGCTTTCCCACCACAAAGGCTATCCTACCCAGTACCTACTAGTTATTCTGTAAGCTAACCGTAACTTGAACATAATGCGTACCCTGGCAGGTAGCATGGATACATAACATAATACTAACCATTAGTTTTACGATACCACAGTGCAACTGTTCAAGACAGGAAAACAATATAAACCACTTGAATGCAACTCATAAAAACTTCCGGAATAATTTATTTTGTAAAGTATTTAATTAACCTACTTTAGAATGTTTCAATTGTTAAGGACTTTTGCAACGCTATAAAGATAATGCAGAAAGTACTTAAAATCTAAGTAAATTTCAACAATCATCACCAAGGAATGAAACACACAGAAAAACGAACATTCAATTATTACCAATTGATCCTGAATTATGTAGAGTACTTTCAATAAAGATCGGTTTTCATTTGTTGATCAATAACCACAGCATTCAGACGCAGTAGACAGTTAATCGATTGATCAATAAGGTCCGAGAATAGGACTATGAAGCCTTCTGAGAAATGCTGATTCTATGGAATAAACTACGTCTTTTTGATGTGGGACTTGGTCTAATAAGAATATTAGAATGACAATTTATTGTTAAAAAATATTATTATAGTAATAATTGAATCCACCCAGGAACAACAACCACAAAATAATAAAAAATGCTGCCCTTTCATAGTTTCTTTAATCTAGTACCCACACAAGATCATCCTTCAATTAATACAAAACATTACCTGAATAGATACTTTTTAATTTAGAAAATATCCCGAACACCCGGAACATATATCTGCAGTTCGTACGAACATTTTATCAAATATGTAGTAGGAAAACCAAGCGACGACCAAGCACTTATCTCGGACACTAGGTTTGCTTCGCTCTCGTAAGACATTACCACAAATGCGTAATAGGTGTGACACAAGACAAAGTAGAGTTGTCTTGTGTATTTTATACCTATTAGGTTAAGTACCTAATAAAATAATTACAACGTTTTTATTAAGATTAGTCATTTATGTTCTAATATCAACAGACTCTAGCGCATGTTGAAATCAATTAAGCTGATCTTTGCGTATAAAAAGATTATTAAGATATAACTCGAGCGCTTGGGTGTTGCAAAAATTTTACGTTGCATAAATATTAAATGCTATTCCAATATCAAAATGCAGTACGGTACTTAGCGATCATGTAGATTTGTAGGTATATTACATCTATAGACCAAATAATCGTATTCTCCGGGGTGCGAATACCTTAATCGATGCTTTAGTTACTGTTATTTTTAGTATGTTACTGGTATGTTTAGTAGTTTATATGTATTTTACAACGATTTTAGCCTAGCCTACGTTACTTTCATTAGAAATTTGACATCTTTCAAATTCAAAATAATGTTTTTAAAGTTATTTATTTATAAATGTACCAAGGCGTGATTAATGTTTGACTGTTCTAATTTAATATGTACAAAAAATTAAATAGAATATACAGCAAACTTAGTCAAAAAAGTCCTAATAAGGATTTTCTCTAGCAATCGCCCGAGCTATTTTAGTAAAGCGATAACCACGCTTTATAACATTAACCTAACAAAACGGCTTCAGCATGGGGTTTCGATACCTCACGATCCGCAATAATGTAAAGGCGTAATTGTAAACAAAAGCTTTCAGAACCTAATCCTGCACTTATGAATAAAGCACCTTCCAGTTTATCGAGTTGAGGCGCGAGAATAGAACTGTTCTGTTAAAACAGCCATGCTTATTATTTAGGCACGTCTCGAGATTGTGAGATATGGCCATGTAGTAACGGCTAATTATTTTGTGCTCCGCCGCCACGTACCAAAACTATGACGGAGTAAGGTGATTCGCATTTATGCTGAAGCGTTATTTGTAATAAAATTACCATTCCAAATTACGTGTTTATTATTTACGTCCATGGCAGTCCTTTTAAAAAGATCGATTGCTGATCGCCCGCCACCCAAGGTGCTGGCATTCAGCTATCTACAATCCCGATTCCCTTTGTCCCATTCCCGTGACAGATGCCGCGCGCTGAATACGTAATACATCACAAACCACAATGCAAGTCCCACATTATTATGCAATGCAATGCATAAAAAATAATCGCGGCCTAGTGCGCTTTTAGTAGGAATATGTTTTAATACGTTTCCGCGTGAGGACGCTTCGCCGCATATTTGAATGATTGGAACGTTATCTACAGCATGGATATTATGCAAGCCTTATCAATTATACAACTGGTATAGTACGCCTTGTGTTCAATTTATTATTTATGCGATAACCTGATTTGCAAATCAAGTCCAGTTTCAAGAGAATTCCTAGGCTAGTCTCGCGACTTGTTCGGTCTCAAATGTCTCAGTATGGTTATGAATGACATCACCGTTGTAAAGAGTTTTGAACTCGCTTGTAATAGTAAAGTAGCACGTGTGTTGTTTGAATGATAAATGTCTTAGTAGATAAAACAGTTGGTGATCTTCTGTCGGTAAGAGACAAAGCGGAGCTAATCTTCAGAATGTATTCATGCGGACGTGAAACAACGTACCTATTATTGTGCTCACTACAATGCTAACGAGACACGAGGTTGTGTGGAGTGGATGGAGTAGTTGAAGCTGCGAACACAGTCAGCTAACTGTTATTATCATTGTGGTTATCGTTCTTTTCATGAGTTCATTCAGCGTATACCGATAATATTCATCATTGGCACATAATAACTATATTGTCATTGGCCGTTCGAGTACAACCTGTCATTGAAGAATTACGGGAGAGTGGATAATACCTCTACATACAGAAGACCTTGTTTGTGTAGATACTTAGAGAAACAATGGATATCGTGTTACCAAACGTAATATAGAGTCTGGTGCAATATGTCACTGTGATGCTTAACTCACTAATATTTATTCTGTGCTGTGGTCGGATAACGTAATCACGTACCGCGTGAAAGCGTAGGACATGTGCTTTTGTTTAATTTAAACAGCGCAATTAATACGTGTGCTAAATGACAACTAGCCGTGTTGAAATCCTACTCCAAACATAAACGAAGAAATATAATGATAAAGGACTTTACGACCTGTTTATTATGTTTATGTAGCTACTTATGAGAGTTGAAATTGGTGGAACGGACGACGACGACGCGACGCGACGGTCGAACGGTAGAAGAACAATGAACAAAAATCAAGATCTTCAGCAATGACTTAAAATGAGAATGACAGGCTTCTTAGCTTAATGATTCTCGTCGTATGTAACTTACGATCTACAAACGTTTGATGTTAAAAATGGAGGCGTAGAGAAAAGCATTCTTTCCGCCGATGAAATAAAATAAAGGGCTCTTCATGACGTCTCAGGATTAACAAGATGAGTATGAATGTAGGTAAATGTACCGTTTTCATATAAGGCAAGTTTCTCTTGAATGGCAGGTGCAGCCTTGCGTGGTCTTGCTTCGCACATCGCGGGGACTGCGGCGGCCGACAAAGGCAAAGTGATCCCTCGATTCGAAGCCCGTGTCACGGCCACCTAACAGGATTAATACCTGCCCTACTGCGCAGGTAAACTAGTGAACTGTCGGCTTAAAGCGGCCTGCTTAGAAGAAGGAGGAATTATTCTCTTTTTAATCTGGCAAAACGCTAATTTTAATTATACATGAATGAACGTATTAGTTAGCACGTCGGCTTTCTTCGTAGATGATGGTTCCTGCACCAGCACCAGAAGCGTTAAAGTTTCGCAAGTTGTACGTAGAATAGTGAATTTGTACCCATATGTTAGCTTGAGTATTTGTGCGTGCCTTAGGTAAATGTATGGTGGCAGTTGAAGTAGTGCTAGTCTTGACGCCTGATTTACGAGAGAGAACCTCTCTCTGAGATCAGGTTTGGCGGGTACAATACCTATAGTAGGTTAGGTACAATGTACCAAGTAGGTATGAAGTTTTTAGTGCCTAGGTACTTATACTTGCATTTAAAATCTGGCGCGATCCCCTTTTATTTTTCGTATATCTACCTACTGGAAGCCTGGATTTGTGAAGTCCCAATATGAAGAATAAGTAACAGTCGCGCCAGCTTAAAGGAAAAAAATTAAGTATGGAAGCTAAGTAGGTATTTATGCAAAGTACTATCTACTTTATTATGGCACCTGTTATCTTGACCTACGTTCTTACTAGTCATGAAGGTAGTACCTACATAACTTATTAGGTTTTGCCAATCACGGTAAGTAGGTAGGTACTCATCATACCTACCATAGTCCCTACGTACTAGGTACGTGATTAGCATTGCTTTGGGGACGCACGTTCGGCAGTGGTTCGATGATGTTTTTTTTTATATTCTCAGATGAAATAATACTAAAGAATACTAACATTTTATTAAATTGAATTCGTAAATTGATTTCTTCGATTATAATCATTAAGATTCTAAAGACAAATAATAAATAAAAACAACAATGTTTTGATACATTCGTGTTCCACATCAACTGAATTCAAAACAATGATGTATTTTTGTTATATGGTTGTTCCCAAATAATATTTTGTGTTAGTACTTAGTAAATAAGAAATCATTCTTATGTGGTTTCTTATAAAATAAATAAGATCTTTTTATAAAATTCTGGAAAAAATAGATTTTTGAAACACTCACCAGAGGAATAAAATCCGGAAGTACTTTCACTAAAATGCTCAGATTTTCGTTCCGTACGACGTGTATTAATTTAATTATTAATAATTAATGAAACACATAGGAAAATTAATATACAGTTTATCGTCAAAATTGATCGTTGGATTTTTACGCACTACCAAACCGAACCATAGAACTAAGCGGACTTCATTCCGCTTTTGGCTCTTCACTCGATTTGATAGGTAAACAAAAACCTTCCTCTTCTTGCAGCGCGCGCATGAAAGTGCTGCCATAGGAAAAAAATATCCTCGCGCTACTGCATGCTCGCGAAGTCATGGATCCATTATTTTCATATTTTCTTGTTTTCTACCATAGTTAATTTTACTTTTTATGATGTTTTCTATTCTTTTCTATTCGTACTAGCAACTTCTATTTTATCCTATCGCAAAATGAAATAAATTATTGCCTTTTCTAACAGTTTTCTATCAATTCAGCCAAATTTTAATGCCATTATTGTAGCTGATGGTGTTCCGAAAAAAAGATAACCAAAATCTCAGGAATGTAGGATCATTTTGTTAGAATAACCACGTTTAGTTAAGTGACGTTGTACGTAGGCACAACACGCACTTTTACAATTCAAACTAAAAATATTATGAAAGCAAACAATAATAAAACAAGTGCAGACAAACTTGAAATTGATATCTAGACATGATCTAGACCTTAACAGCCCCCCAAAAAAAATATTGAATACGCCCTCCGTCCGAGTCCTAGCGATACATGTCATAATATAGAGATATTTAGCTGACACTGACAGATAACACAGGCCTACAAAAAACCTTTTTTTTTTGGTGCAGCTGATTTAGTGACTTTGGCTGATAAAATAGGTAACGGACAGTATATTGACATATATAATTTTAAGTTATCAGCTCTGGTTTAGCTCCTACCCTCATTTTGATTTTTTTAAAGTTTTGTTCGTAAACTGTAATTGTTACATTAAAACCTATAAATAAATTTATTTATTTTAATAATGGCTAATATGTCCAGATATTGAGTTCACGACCCTGATATATTTTGTTATGTTTGTGTTGAATAAATACCGAAAAATCAGCGTAAATCGATTAAAAACGCTGTGATTCATATGTATTTTGCTTACCTACTTCTAAATTAAAATTCGACACCAAGATTAAGTGTAGGTGCCTCATAGTATATTTAAAATATGCGTTGAACATTTGTGACAATGGGAGAAAGGGACAGGTAAGTCTTTGAAGTTTGAAGTGCCTATGATATGGCGAGAATAAAAAAAATATTAGGTCTTATTTATTTTTCACGTCATTAGACTCAAAAAAATTGGCCTATGTGAGATGATTTTGTCGTTGTTTGTCGTTACATGTTATAAATTAACCCTTACTTTCAAGAGAAAAAATCATTCTTCTGCCTTTGTATATAAAATTAGGCCTAATTAAGCAATTTGTTAAGGCTCTCGACCGAAATGGTCAATGTTTTCAGTTTTTTTTTCACGGAAATTTCATGGTACAAGTACTGAAAAACGTAAAACAGGTATCTTTGATGGACCTGAAATACGTCAGTTAACGAAAGACACCAATAATTTTGAGACTTCTATGATTGATGTGGAAAAGCTTGCGTGGAAATCTTTTGCAGCAGTTGCATAAAATTTCCTCGAAAATCATAAGGCTGAAAACTATATAGAATTAGTAGAGGAAATGTTGATTCGATTCAAAGATTTAGCCTTTAATATAAAGTATTAAATTACACTATCTCAATAGTCGTTTAGATTAATTCCAAGACCATGTAGGCGATCTAAGCGAAGAACATGAGAAACGTTTCCACCAAGACATTAACACTTTAACTGCGATTTTTTTCCACGACTGCGATCTTTTTTTTAACCTAAAAAATTCGTGCTGCCGCTCTACACAGCGATTGTGTTGCGCCGCACATGCGTTTCGTTCGAAAAATATTACAGCTCGGCTGAGTCACAAAGATCTGTATTTTCTCAGCCGCTGCGCTAGTGTGGATTTACGCATATTAGTCACTTGTAGAAAACACATACCGTGTAATTTTAGCAGTCAAAGTGTTAAAATGATGGAGAATAGATACCAAGTTAGGTGGGGACACTCACATAATGACCGTTATTGCTGGGGAGTCATGCGAGATTGCCCAAGGCAGTTTCATTCCAAAATAATCAATACAATTTTTTTTTACTATTTATACAAAAAAAAAGGTTTTTTTGTAAAAAGTTACTTTTTTTTCTTATCTCGGGAACTAGAGCTGACAGAAAGAAATTGGTAACATTTTTGATATCCCCGTGTAAGTATACCTAAAATCAGGTCTAAAATCCCCCGCACCAAAATGGTTGTAGGCCTGTGTTATCAATTTATCATTAAAATGCAAGCGAAGCGACGACGCAAAGAAGAAGAACTCAGTGGCTCAACTTGACATTGATTAACTGACAAGAAAAAAATTACTTGACTTGACATTTACTATAGAAGTGAGCACTGTTTTCTTTTCTTTCTGACGACTAGATCAAATAAAAATTCTATTTTCAAGCTCGAAACATTTTACTTTTCTGAAACCACCTCAATGTATTGTATATTTCTTAGATCAGCTTCCTCCTCGAACAAGGTATAGTTGATTTTTAAATACTTCCATAAAATCTTGCGATACAAATCGATGGTCTCATCAGTCAGCAAATGCATCTGTCGCCCGCCGGTAGATCGGTGTTCTGGATCTAATGGATTTTTAAAATTCAGCCCATTAAAATCTCAGAGTGAAAACGATATTATACCTTTCATTGAAACTTATATTGCAGTTTGTTGGACTTAAAATATTCGTCAGACATGCGACCATTGAAGCGGATCTGACTGTGATAGGTGCTGGGCCAGGTGGCTATGTTGCATCTATCAAAGCAGCCCAGCTGGGCTTCAAGGTAAACAGAATTTCATAATTTTGTGGACTTATAAACTAAACCCACACATGGGTCTTAACACTCTACCCACATAAGTATGCCGTGGCAACATGCAACTCAGCCAGGATGTCGTAAAAGTCGACTAAGGGAACACAGAATATAGATTATATCTAAAATGAAAATAAATAATTCAAAACCAGCAATAATCTGAATCTTAACCATATTTTGATAATTCATATTTTATTATATTATTTCTTTCTTATTATGAACAGATTTTCAAGTTTTCTGAAAATGTGTGGTTTATTTTAGACAGTTTGTGTTGAAATGGCACCGACACTAGGTGGAACATGCCTGAACGTTGGATGTATTCCTTCAAAGGCTCTATTGCACAACTCCCACTTATACCACATGGCCAAACATGACTTCAAAAACAGAGGTATTGAACTTGGCAGTGTCAATATGAACTTCGACACATTGATGGCCTACAAAAGAAATGCTGTAAAAGCCCTAACAGGTGGCATTGCTATGCTTTTTAATAAAAATAAGGTACCTATAGTGATAACTTTTATTTATTTATAACTAGCTGCTCCCCGCGGCTTCGCCCCCGTGGAAATCTATGTGTCAAATTGTTTAAATGATAAAAAGTATCCTATGTTAGACTCCTGGTTCTAAGCTACCTCTCCACCAATTTTCAGCTAAATCGGTCCAGCCGTTCTCGAGTTATAAGTGTTGTAACAAACACGACTTTCTTTTATATATATAGATATGTACTGCTATAAGGTTGTAAATTCCCAGTGAGCTGAATTCTGTTTGTAAATTTTGATGATGATTTTATTTTTGAACATCTTTCATCATCATCATAAACCTATGTTAGTCCACTGCTGGACATAGGCCTTCCCCAATGAGCGCCATCGCGCCCTGTCTTCAGCTTGACGCATCCAGCATCTACCTGCAGTCTTTGCAGGTCGTCATCGCACCAGGTCAGAGGGCGTCCTACACTACGTTTACCAAGTCGTGGTCTCCACTCAAGAACACGTTTGCCCCAGCGGCCGTCGGTTCTTCGCGAGATATGGCCGGCCTGGTTGAACATCTTTATCATTATGAAATAACCTAATTTCAGGTCAAGCTGCTCCGAGGTGTTGGTACAATAACAGGGCCCAATAAAGTCACAGTCAAAGATGACACTGTCAATACCAAAAACATCATGATCGCTACTGGATCTGAGGTCACTCCTTTCCCTGGAGTGACTGTAAGTTAATTTTATTTTAAAACATTATCGTAGTCATTGAGCTTGCTATTCCCATTGGTAAGTTAAAGACACACACAGATTGTGTTCATCGTAACTGACTTAGGTACCCTTAAAGAATAGAAAATCAACAATCTGTGTGGCGAATAAAATACATAAACGTAAGGTACTGAAGTACCTATTCTAATGTTTGTGGTATTTTATTTGGTACAAATTTGTTTTTGATGCTAGCCTCCATATTACACACTAAGTCATCTTCAGGTAAGTCAATAAAGAATAGAATATCTTTAATGTTAAATAAAGTTTGCATTGTGTGTAAGCAGCCTGCAACAGAAACTTGGCCCTGAAGCTTCTATATTATATGTAGTTTGTTGGTAAGTGCTTACTTACCAACAAACAATATTTTTTGATATTAGCCAGACCACTGTACTGGTAGCAAATATCATAAATAAAGTCGCTTCCCGCTGTCTGTCTGTCCCTTTGTATGCTTACATCTTTAAAACTACGCAAAGGATTTTGGTGCGGTTTTTTTAAATAGATAGTAGAGTGATTCAAGAGGAAGGTTTATAAACCATTTGACACATAGATTCCAGGCGGGCGAACCCGCGGGGCGCAACTAGTATAATATAAATACCCATCTCATAGTGTTTTTATATTTACAGTTTGACGAGGACATTATAGTTGATTCCTCGGGAGCTCTATCTCTGAAATCGGTGCCTAAAACGATGATGGTGATCGGCGCTGGAGTTATTGGTTTAGAACTGGGCTCCGTGTATCAGAGACTTGGCGCCTCTGTCACTGCTATTGAATTCCTTGGAACTATTGGAGGTAGGTACATAACTGTCCTTTCCATAACAATGTTGAGTAAGTACAAAATATTAAAATGAAAACGTTGCAAGTTCTTCATTTGTTTTTTTTTTTGTTGCAAACTAGTAGGACTCATCAGACCACTGGATCTGTAAGTACGCTAGTTTGCGGTTACTCTTAAAATCAATAAAAAACTGTTGCTATGAATGCAACATCATTTTTGACATCATACAAGGAATTTTACTAGTCACTGGTATTATTACTTTCAATAATAACACACACATAATTATACAGAAACACACAATCATTTGTATATGTTAGTTATACAGATGTCCCCCGAATAACTGCAGTCCCCAAAACAGGAGATCAAAAATTAACGACGAATATATTTGAAAAAGGCTAAGGCATAGGCCTCCTCTAAGGCCCTATGGCGCTCATTAGACTTTTTGCGTAACTGATAGATATCAGTTATGCAAAAAGTCAGATTAGCATATCGCTTATTGCGATGCGAAGTTATCGAATGTTAAACTGCGATATCTAGACATACATCTAGATTTTCAATTTCATTGTTTCAAATAAAACTTTGCAAAACGTAATATTTTCCAAACCCAATGAAGGCTTATAAATAAGTATTTTGCTAACATTACTGCACTTCTTTATTTTAGGTGTCGGTATAGACGGCGAAGTGTCTAAAAACTTACAGAAGATTCTTGGCAAGGAAGGCATGCAGTTCAAACTCAGCACAAAGGTCATGGGAGTTAAAAAGGACGGGAGTGGGGTCAAGATCGATGTGGAATCAGTCGATGGCGGGAAAAAAGAATCTGTGAGTCTAATGTTATTTTTGATTACAGTAAACGTACTTTTAAGCCACCCTTTTCAGATATTCAGTGAGTCTCATCATGCGTAGTGTTAAAATGTGCAAAACAGGCACATTTTAACACTACGCACTTACTTTATATCTTAAGTTGAGTTGCCAAAAGTTAGACGAAAGCCGTAAGATACAGCTAGGTTACGTAGTTAAATAAAACTCGAAAATTCGCCAAAATTACCTCTCGTTATTAATGGATGCCCCTTACATTTTTCCTTTAAAAAATATTTTAGTAATTATTAAAAGACTCAACACAAATTATTTATAAAAACCTCGCAGAATAAAAAGCGCTTTACGAAATAAATGGAGCAATTTAATATTTTTTCAAAACAGTTTCAACTTTATTGGTTATTTGATATGATATTGGTCATATTTCGTTATTTGTAAATGATGGATGCAAACGAACTTAAATGATGATGATGAAGTTATATCGGAAATAATCCATTACTTATATTGTTCGCCATAGTAGGTACCTACTGGATATGGCTGACTGCACAGCAGGGTTAAGCATTGAAAAGCTATTGTTAACAGACTACTTTGATGATTAAAAATCAGTCGGACATGTTAACAACAAACAAGTGAAATCTGCATACAACAGTATTATCAATGTAGATTTAATTATTGGAAGGATTATGGGTGCGTTGTCAAATCAACAATTACTAACATTATAACAATCATGAATACCTACAGTGTGAGTCAATATTCACGAAAGGGTTTAACCAGGCTATATACATGATGTGGGTAGGGTAGTTGGTACAGTCTCGTATAGAGATCGCGGTATAGCTAACCATGAACGCCACTGTACCTAGATGTAGTTAGTAGAATTCTAGACCTTGGCTCCTTACTTTACTCGTAAAACTGAAATAGAAGTGTCTGATCCGTTTTCGTGCAAACGCAAATCTTATACGTATACATCTACGTAAGAGTTTGTTTTGCACGAAAACGAATCAGAAACTTCGATTATCATTTTCCGAGTAGGCCCTCTGATATAAAATAACATTCTGAGCTACTATTGGATATAAGGCAACCTAATGACAATGTAGGTACTCATTAGGGTAGGCGTAGGTCCAGCATTGGACTAGTATATTATGCTGAGGATAATGACCCTATTACTATCCTTTGAAATGTGTTGCAATCTAGTTGTCTTGCGATGTGGTCCTGATTTCTATCGGACGCCGCCCCTACACCAAAGACCTCGGCCTTGACAAGGTTGGCGTCAAGGTCGATGACCGTGGTCGTGTAGAGATCGACAAAAAGTGGCAGACTAATGTACCTGGGTAAGATCCGAGGAAGCTCTGTCATGTTGGTGTAGACTTCGTAGGGTTACTCGATACTGGCTTAGCCTAATGATGAGGCAACCGTCATTATTTCGTATCACTGTATGTAGATATCAATTATAAGCACTAATACAATGGATATTTAACGCGTTTATTTACCTATTTTTCCCGACGTTTCAACAGGTTTACACACTGTCGTGGTCACCGGATACCCGTTATATTAGTGCTTATAATTATGTGTACAGAGCGTTAGTTTGAAAATATTTACTGTAGGTACTTGTAAAAACAGAATTATTGATAAAAGTATAACGGGATATTTACCATTATTTTAACTTACTTGCAGTGCCTTTAGTTATTCTATGATCATGGCACAAATGATTTTGGAAAACTCCAAAATCAAATCATGGTAAATACCTCGTTATAAACACACTTTTGTGTTAATAGCCATAATGTGTCAATAGTTTCAATAGTTTTAGAATTATTAGACTATATTTAGGTACCTACCACATTGTATTACAAAGTAAAGCTCATGCAGATAGCAGATAGGTAAAGGTCTTTGTCTTATTGCAGAATCTATGCCATTGGTGATTGCGTCCATGGACCTATGCTGGCCCACAAGGCTGAAGACGAAGGCATTATCTGCGTTGAAGGCATCAAGGTATGCTTATCCTACTAAAATAAATAAATAATGCTGGACAATCCACACAGCATCAGCTAGCCCCAAGCTAAGCTTGTGTTATTAATTACTGATACACATAATACAATACATTGAATTTTATTATACATAGAAAACGGCCAGAGCACCCTAAACAACTATCTGCAGATCGTACAAACATTTGTTTCGAGGCGGGAATCGAACCCGCAACCTCCTGCGTCGCAGGCGAACGTTCGCCCCAGAGGTCGTAAAAGTAAAGTTTTTGCCGCTGCTGTGAAGATGTTTGTGTGGAGACAACGCCAAATCTACTGAAATGATCGAGTGAACTGAAATTTTGTACATAAAATTGTGGACTTAAAATAACCCAAAAGATAATTTTTATTCCGAAAAAAGGCGTGTGAAGCTTTATTGCATATATGTCCAAGATGGCCGATATAGCTACGGACCCAATGCTTATAAACGAATTATGTCGGGAATCTACCCACAACCTTCTGCGTCTCAGGCAGACCTTCGTCTAATGAGCCTCAGAGGTCATGAATCGTTTTTTAATCTGATTAACTTGTCTTTCAGGGCATGAGCACCCATTTTAACTACGACGCAGTCCCATCAGTAATCTACACGACACCCGAAGTGGGCTGGGTCGGCAAAGGCGAAGAAGATCTGAAGAAAGAAGGCAAAGTGTTCAAAGTGGGCAAATTCCCCTTCCTTGCTAATTCGAGAGCGAAAACCAACGGCGAACCCGACGGATTTGTCAAAGTTCTATCTGATAAGAGCACGGATGTCATTCTCGGAGCACATATTATCGGACCGGTAAATACACTGAATTATATGATGATGATTCTTTGTTAATGGCAACTGTGTCTGGTTGGACACTTTTCTGCCAGTGTGAGTGATTAAATTATGAATATGCTTTCATATTTCCACTTTATTTCGTGTACCACGTAAAGATATTTTTATATTAAACATAAAATTCTTAATTACATTGCAGGGTGGTGGTGAGCTGATTAACGAGTTGGCCTTGGCTGTGGAATACGGAGCCGCCGCGGAGGACGTCGCCAGGGTGTGTCACGCGCATCCCGTAAGTATTTCATTCTGAATGAATGTACACTTTATTGTACTTAAAACACTAAATAAATCATATATCTAAACTTTAAACATGAACAGTACCTACAATAGACGCCCTTATCGCTGACTTCGTTGATCCTGATATTTTCCAGGCAACCTAGGGATGGAGAAAATGATTTAAGTCTTCTAAGTGTTGGTAGAGAACATACTGTATCAAAAACAAAAAATACAAACTACATACATTACAATAATACAAACTACATACAATATAAAACTACTTTAATAAGAAACTTACCTAGAAGTTAATCTACAAATAAGAATAACTTACATACTATACAACACCAACCACTGAAATAAATTTCGATAAAATCTGATCAAGGCTCATCGATCATCATCAGCCTTTTTTCGTCTACTGCTGGGCCAAGACTTCCCCAACGAATGCCATAGCGCCTTCAGCTTGCCGCATCCAGGATTTGCCTATGGTATTTCGCAGATTGTCATCACCTGACCGGATTATATTCATTGAAATTATTTTTTAATAATTATTTTACTGCTAAGACTAAAGCTTAGGTATACTGAATATGTGAGCAAAATAAATAAATTAATCTCTAGTCTGATCAATTATCTGAAAAAACGGCAAGAGGTCCGTTTTTCGTTTGCAATTCACATTCCAATAACAGACATTACAATCTTTCGTATAGACTACTAGTAGAAGTAGTAATTTCACAAGATGTCATTCTAATAAATGATCATAGTAAGAAGTGGTCATTTCCAAAACAGATGATTTTTCTCTATGGTCATGAAATTGTTCCTAAACCGCTCAAATGCCCCACTTTACTTATTTGAATAAAGTTGGTAAATATTTTATGCAAATATACTTTACATTACTTATACGTATATATATAGGTATGTATATTTCTGAAACTATGTAATGTTAGCACGCCAACACTGTATGTGTTTCGCTGGTCGGCAGGTAGAAAATGTCTCGGCATTAAGCGCACCCTTTGTAGTGCAATAAAGTGTTAAATAAATACTTTTTTATTTACAGACGTGTGCCGAAGCGGTACGGGAAGCTTGCATGGCCGCATACTGCGGGAAAGCCATCAACTTCTAATTCAGCGTAAAGAAAAATCTGTGTGTGAATTAAGTCGCCGATCCGATCTGATTTAGAAGTAGATAGTGGAAAATGTCATATATTTACATTGGTTTTGATACATCTCGAAAATCTATGATGAACATGGAAACTATTGTTTTTAATTGTATATACATATATTAGTGTACATTACAAAGTACGAATGGTTCACATTCCGTTACATTGCGAACGATTGTTGTGCGATGTTAAGCTAAATAAATAATCGCACTATGTCCCCACATCGTCGTAATAATACAGTCAACTTTGCACCAAATTCCAGAGTCAATCAATCGATCATTTAGGGATAAAGACACACCAAGGTTACGATTGATATGATTTCCTCATATTTTAGTCCAAAAACCACCCACATTATTTGAAGTGTGTTATAATTATAATAAATTTATTTAAATAGATTGTTTTACAAATTTTAGAATAAAATATTTTGAATTAAACAATGATAATTTTATTCTGCTTTCTATATTGTGCTGCAATAATAATTATAATATAATATTATAGAGTAGGATCAGAGGGATCCCCCTTGTTTGAAAACCTAGTTCAGATATTCCTTGCTTTGAGGCTACCTAACCTACTGAGGGTTAGTTAATGCATAGAGGTAAGATTGTATCATGCTACTATGATGTTTGATTTAGGGTCCGTACATATCTGACGGAAAATGCGTCGAGCCTATCACCGGTCGTGTCTATTCAGTTCGCACGGCCTTTACACAAACGATACGCCTAGTCAGAATTTATCATACAAAATACACGTATCACTCAAGACACGTTACGTTGATCGACTATGCGTTGACGGAAACGTAACAGACGCTCGTGTGAAAGGTTAAATGTTTTATTATATATTTGCCTGTTCGGGCGTAACGTGACCGATAATACCTACGTGACGCATTTTCCGTCAGATGATATGTACCGGCCGCAACAAACGGTTCTTTTGGGTACGCGCCATGGCCTCCAGCATTTGAGATTCTGTATTTTATGCGTCCTGTAGAGAACTACTTGGCGCATATTGGAAGTTGGCTCGCAAAATCTATGGCTCGCAAACAGACTAGTGTCGGTTTTTCGTGCACACATCAAAGGATCTTGGCGCGCTCCGCAAACAGTGTTCACCACACGTTGTTGGCGCATTGGCCCAACGCATTGGCCGAACGTGTACAGGACGCATAACGTTTAAAAGTTTATTTCAGATTGTAGGTACGTCTCCATCAGAGCGCTAAATTGCTAACAGCTGTCCACAAAGTACTTTTCTACATAGGGGAACTTTCTGCGTTGAAATAAAACATGCTAGACAATCCACACAGCATCATCTAGCCCCACCTAAGCATGGCCTTGTGTTATGGGTAGGTACTAGGTGACTGTTGTACATAATGCCTACTAACATAAATAGGTAGGTACCTAAGTAGGTACTTAGATATTTATGTGTTTTACAGTGCAAACTAAAGTGCAAATTGAGCGAGACTTCAGACTCGGAAAGATAGCTAACAAGCATGCAGTGCAGTGCTTAACCACAATTATACGGACTATTATATCTAGACAGTGACACTGACAGACGGTAGCAAAACTCAAGTGGTGCGGCGGCGCGGCGCGGCGCCAAGCCCGGTCCGGGGTGAAAAACAAGAAGTTGAAATGAAAATGATTTCAAATCTTCAATTCTATTTTATTTTATTTATATGTACGTATGTAACTTTTAGTAATTGCATTTATATAACAAACAGTGTACAAGATCGGCAAGCATTATCAATTTGTTATGGATTTTTGTGCGATTCTGAGGCATATTGGTGGAATAAACTTCGACGGCGGATGCGGCGAGAAATTTATGTTTGGCGGCGAATGAGCGCTGAGTGAGTGAAACTGACACACACACAGGAAGCAGCAAGCAAGACAGAACAGAAACCGAGCGGCGAGCACGGTATGCGGTTCGCACGGGTTGGAATTCTGAATCGTTCGCTATTATTCTTCTGAACCACCACAACACAATTATAAGATAGTGAGGATGGGTTACAAATTTCTCAAACTAGCATCCTCCTCATACAAGGTAAGGCATTTTATTCAATAGTATCCTCAAAATTCTAAAACAATATATCTCAAATGTTATGCAATGGCTGGCTATGCCACAACAGAATAAACTGTCATCTATTTTTGCCTCTATCTGCATACAAATTTTAATTTATCAGAGTAATTTATCTGCTCCATAATATAATGATGATAATAAAACCTGAGTCAGTACATTCTCACCATATTAACCTGCAGTGCAGCACTGACCTTCAAAAATGTGACCGACAGTATTTATAAAGCTCTTATCATGTTTTTACAGTATCTAAGCCTGTTAGTACCCTATCCTAGCCATAACCTTACTTACCTAAGCTCTAATCAAACTAAACTGGAAATCCCTGTTTTTGCAGGTTGGCGGAGTTAGAATTGCCTCAAGGCAATATTCCACCACCTATGATGCAGACCTTACTGTAATCGGTTCTGGACCTGGTGGTTATGTTGCCGCCATCAAAGCTGCCCAGCTGGGCATGAAGGTAATCTAAATATTCTTCACTTATATGTATCAGTTGATAGTATGTATGTACCTGTAGATGGTTATTTCAATGGTAAATACTAGTTCTAATTTATTTATATTATTTGATTGTAACTTTGTTAATAAAGATATTATTCATCACCCTAGTTTTCCTGAATGAAGATCTTTCAATTTGTTAATTCAAGATGTAATAACTGCCTTAATATCTGTATTATTCACCGATCTAATAATGGGTTTTTATTTAGGTGGTTTCAGTTGAAAAGTCACCAACACTAGGTGGAACATGCCTGAATGTTGGCTGCATCCCTTCAAAGGCTCTATTGCACAACTCCCACTTATACCACATGGCTAAACATGACTTCAAAAACAGAGGTATTGAAATTGGTAGTCTCAATATGAACTTCGGAACAATGATGGACTACAAAGAGAAAGCTGTTAAAGCCCTAACTGGGGGTATAGCTATGCTCTTCCAAAAGAATAAGGTAAGAATTTAAGACCAAGAAAAACCTGTTCAATCAAATATGAAAAAAATTACCTTGTTTCCTACTACACTTAGAGGAATTTACAAGTAAATTTATTTTCAGCCATTGTTATCCCACTGCTGGGCTAAGGCATCTCTTTTCTCCTTCAACTTCTCGCGATCCAACGCTACAAGTCAATAATCTTATTATTTCAATGTCTTTTGTTTGTAGTTAATTGAGCTGGAACCTAAATAATTTAGAAACAGTATTTTTATGTTCATTTAGCCTTCAAAGTATTGTCTCTTCACCTTTTAATCCTTATTTTCAGGTGCAACTGGTCAGAGGAGTTGGTACAATAACATCACCAAACAAGATATCGGTCCAAGGCCCAAATGGAACAGACACCGTTAACACAAAGAAAATTTTGATTGCAACTGGATCTGAGGTTACTCCCTTCCCTGGAGTAACGGTAAGTTATTATTCAAAACACAGGACAGGAAAATTAGTATTGTATTTAAGATAAGGGTAAAATAAGTTTAAAAATAATGAAGTTACCATTGACACTTCTCTGAAATGAATGCTGCTTGAATCAACTGCGTTTTAATTGAGTAAGCATTATAGATGCATTTTTTAACACTTGCATATTAACTCTATATACATAAATAAACTTGTATCTAAAAGTGAATCAGCCCCATTAAACATGTTACTTTACGAAAGGGTGGTGTTACATTTGGCTTATAGGTATAGTATATGGTTTTACAGAGTTTTTAACAAAACAATAGAAAACAAAGAATATTGACTTATGTTGCAACTTGCAAGTACATACACACAATACCAAAATAAGTACAGTAGACCTATCTCATAATGACCCATACCCTATTTCATTTACAGATTGACCAAACCAACATCATTGATTCCACTGGAGCTCTGGCTCTGACATCAGTTCCCAAGAAGATGCTGGTGATTGGCGCCGGAGTTATTGGTCTAGAACTGGGCTCTGTTTACCAGAGACTCGGTGCTGAGGTCATTGCTATTGAGTTCATGGATTCTATTGGAGGTAATTTTTTTTGTACTTATCATAATTGATGATATTCAAATACTAAGAGTATGTTATACGCATTTAAAAACCATTGTACTTCTCTTACATATACCCCATGATACTTTAATCCAAAATCAATTTATTAAATCATGTTCTGGATGCACATTTAGGAACTCAATCTAGTATAAGAACCCTAGTTATCATTTTTACTGATTTGTCAAGATTTGATTGTTTTCTGTTTTGTGTGCCAATAAAGTAAATAAATAAATAAATGCCGATTAACACCTTCATCGCGATCACCAATTCGCTTGCCCAATGTGGTATAATATAACGCGGTGTGTGCATGTGCATTGGATAGATAGATACATATCATTACTGCACCATCAATACAGAAAACAATTAAACAAAAACTTTACTATATCTCGACACAATCGGGTGCCTTATCGTTAACAACGATAGAGCCGCCTCCATTCATCAACTCCCTGCGACCGCATCAATGACGTCGTCGGTCGAATAAGTGGATGGTCTCCCAACACTCCCGTGTTAATTCAATATTTTTTGTTTTTTTAGGTGTCGGTATTGACGGTGAAGTGTCAAAAACCTTACAGAAGATTCTGGGCAAGGAAGGCATGAAGTTCAAACTCGGCACAAAGGTCTTAGGAGTCACGAAGGCAGGGGGTGGTGTTAAGGTCGAAGTTGAAGCTGCTAAAGGTGGAAACAAGGAAACGGTGAGTTATTAAATTATTATCGGTTTTTAAATAAGGCCCTTTGTTTTGCTGGACCAGTTTCGGTTACAAAAAAACTAGTACCGTAAAATGCTGTTATCTGTTTCTACGAGAAGCAATATAAATCCAAGCCTCGGTGGTTAACATAATCTTTTATCGATTATATTGATTTATAATTATTGCTGTTTGTGAATGTTTGTTTACAATTAAGTAGTGTAAACAAATTTTATCAACTTGTGACGAAATATGAATATTGTGCGTACGATCGCAATTAATGACGACTTTTGGCTTACAAATTTACAATACATTTAGACATATGTACATCAATTCTTTATATTGCGTCTTCAAACACATACTGTTATATATACTTGCTTCATTATTCTCAAGAACTAATTCTATCCTCAAAAACCTTCGAGGAATATTAAAAAAATAATTGCTAAATTGGTCCAACCAATAATACAATGCTAAATAAGGAGTTAAAACATCTGACATGTGAATTCTTGCGATCATAATATTTTGTGTATATATTCCAGCTGGACTGCGATGTGGTCCTGGTGTCGATCGGCCGCCGCCCCTTCACCAAAGACCTGGGTCTTGACAAGATCGGCATCGCGCTCGACGACCGCGGACGTATTCCCGTCAACAAAAAGTTCCAGACTACAGTTCCCGGGTAAGATTAAAATTTACACTATTAGCGTCAATATTAACTGCGTCAATATTAACTGTGACCGCAATCACTGTAACGCGATTTAATCATAGGGGGTATACAAAAGAACGCGATAAACACCCGATCAATAATCTTTGATAAATAGGTATAATCACTACATAGTACAAAACAAAGCCGCTACCCGCTGTCTGTTTGTCCCTATGTATGCTTAGATCTTTAAAACTACGCAACGGATTTTGATGCGGTTTCTTTTAATAGATAGAGTAATTCAAGAGGAAGGTTTATAAACTATTTGAAACATAGATTTCCACGAGAGCGAAGCCGCGGGGCGTAGCTAGTATGTAACATATCGCAAAAATTTAAAGTTTGAGTTGTAAATATGTCTAAGTAAATGCAACCAGTACCAATGTGAAGCTAAATCTAGATATAGCTTACAACAACATTTTGTCTTTCAGAATTTACGCCATTGGTGACTGCATCCATGGACCCATGCTGGCCCACAAGGCTGAAGACGAAGGCATTGTCTGTGTTGAAGGCATCAAGGTACGCTTGATTTTTGTACTCTCTAATAATAAATATCTCTCAAATCAGCCGGTAACCCCCCTGAGTATGGACCTCTTCCTTATCTCTGTACCCCTGGCGGTCTTGTGCCAGTCGGATCCACTGCTTCCCTACAGCCCCACAATGTCGTCTGACCATCGGGCAAGTAGTCTGCCTCGACGCCGCCGCATATCCCTAGGCCACCATTCGGTGACTGCTTTGATTCATCGGAGATCATCTCTCCTTGCCAGATATCCTGCCCATCTTTAGCCTCGCAATCCCACATCTTTGACCGTAGTGCTTCGTCGAATTTCGACGTTTGGTACAGCTGATCTTTTTTTATTATGCACAATCGACTTCTACAGCCAGTAAATTTCTAATTCCATTACCTTTATTTTGTTAATAATAGTATGTTGTCCAATCCATTGTCTGAAAAAGCCTGCAAAATGTATTAATAACCATGCTTTAAGTTATTTGTGTAAAGATTAGTTTTGATTTGTAAAATATGTACCCAATTAGGCGGTGTCTCTGTGAAAAAACCTTATGGTGGGTAGTTAAGTTTTATGATATAAATTAGTATCAAGTGTGATTTTTTTCTTCACTGAATGTCGATGTCGTAAGAAAAAGCCGAGAGAACCTACCACAGGAAGGTTAGGGGCAAAAGAGGGTGTAATTATGGGTGTTAAAAATACTGTGATTATGCTGATTATGGCATAGTTTGTTTGTTTAGAAAAACACTAAAAGTATAAAACTGCAAAATAATCATCGACGAACATACATTAAAAAACTACATATAACATTCTTTTTTCGAATTCTATTAAAAACTCCCTCTGGTTTGAGGGGCCAGTTCAATTGTGCATGGATATGAATGAAAATTATTCTGGTGTTGTTCGCAATATAGAAATACATATATATTAAATACCCCTCATTCTCTTCAGGGAATGGACGTCCACTTCAACTACGATGCGATCCCGTCAGTCATCTACACGTCGCCTGAAGTTGCGTGGGTCGGTAAATCGGAGGAAGATCTGAAGAAAGAAGGCAAAGCGTACAAAGTTGGCAAATTCCCCTTCCTCGCCAACTCGAGAGCGAAGACCAACGGCGAACCCGACGGATTTGTTAAAGTTCTGGCTGATAAGGCGACAGATGTTATTCTAGGAACACATATTATTGGACCCGTAAGTAAAGACACATTTTAAAGTAGGCATAACCTGACAGCTATCGAAGTTCAGTGATTCAATTTCTGTCAGTTCCTAGAGAACATTTTATGAATCGCCGTTTGCCTTAAGCAATATATGTGGAAAATTCTCTTTGGCGTGGGGATCGAAAGTTATTGTCATATGTATGTATTGTAGAAAAGAGTTCAAATAGACAAGTAATACAAAATCTGTCCCAAATATCGATAGCTGAAAGAGAATTTGATAGATTCTAATAATAATCAAAATTGCAGGGTGGCGGTGAGCTGATCAACGAAGCTGTCTTGGCTATGGAATACGGAGCGGCCGCGGAGGATGTCGCCAGGGTGTGCCACGCGCATCCCGTAAGTATTAACAACAGTTCTGAATTTAATTACCTATAGTTAATAGAGTATTAATTATCAGCCTATGTTGATCCGCTGCTGGACATAGGCCTTGAGCATTATTGAGCGCCATGGCGCCCTGTCTTCAGCTTGACGCATTCAGCATTAGCATGCAGAGAGCATTAACTCACCTTTGTTTTATATCACTGTTATTTATAGTATGTTTTGTACCATACTATAGTACTATAGAAATAACTCCTGCTACTACCGTCCAGTCTTACAATATCAAAAGAATTTTCAAAATCGTTCCATAATTGACGGAGAACAAACAAAAAAACATACATACAGCCAAACATAGACTTTTTTCGAAGTCTGCTAAAAACTGATCTTTCTTTGCAGACATGTGCGGAGGCGCTACGGGAAGCAAACTTAGCAGCATACAGTGGAAAACCAATCAACTTCTAGTTTAGTTTTATAGAATAAAACAATCAAACCCACTCAGTGGAGAAGACCCCACATCAGGGTGTAAAGATGTTGATCCATTTTGGAATCTTGTATGAATCTGATATTAATGTTGTAAGAAAAAATGATAATGGACGCAAATCGATCATGATTGTGTTTTCTGGAAAATCAATGTTGAATGTGTAACAACTCTATGTATTTTTTTTTTAAATACATAGAGTTGTTACTTATTTATAAACAGTGTACGTAACGCCGCGCCGACACGTATGAGTTATGTGATATTTATTTATAACTATTTATTTCAGAATACACTAATTTCTGCCAACTTAATTTCATTCCGCTTTTTTTCCTTGACTTTGTAAATATACTTCCCACACGTGGGAAATTCAGAATAGTAAAAGTACAGCATTTTTATTGTTAATTTACAACAGCATAATTACATTCTTTACGTGAAATATATTGATAGCTTAATACCTGAATAAGCTGTTTAATTTTAATTGCTGCCATTTTGAAATAACTTCAAAAGGGGAAAGAGTAGGTACAGGGTACCACGAAACATGGGTCACTATTTTTTAATTTCAAACATTGTTATTACTTATATTAAAAAAAAGTTATTTAATAAACTCCCTTAGCATAATACAGTAATACCCCGACTTACGCTACGCCGTTGTACGCGAATTCGGAGATACGCGGTTTTTCTTTTTGATCATGGTTCGGTTTACAAGCTTATATAAATCCGTGAGCAAAATCAAGACATTGCACTAATTCGATAAATTCAGTTGAATCGGAAAATCAAATGACAATTTCAAACCTAATAGAAGGCCTCCGTACCTGCAATTGAAAAGAGGTTATAAATTTTATAAAAAAAAAATGATTCCAAATTTCCAATGAATGCGTTTCTCACAAAACAAGAAATAAAAAAAATATTGACATGCTACGAGGAAATTTTACGTGAGAAGAAAAACTCAACTCGTCAGGCGACTATGTTAGAATAAAATTAAGCCTTCGAAATCAAAATAACTTCGTTTTGCATTGTTTTATTCATAGAAATGTATATTGTTTTCAGTATCTAACCTTTTATTTAACATGTTTCTTCTGAATTATTGATTTCATTAGACTCTGGTCCCGATTACATAAACTTTATATGTAATTATACGCAAAGTTTAAGCCCGACTTACGCGGCTATCGCTTGGTCCTATCGCGTAATTCCGGGGTATTACTGTATTACACATGAAATAAAAACACAAATGAGACATACTGAGTAGATTTATTGAGTATTTGAAGAACAATAAATGAATAGCATCATATTACCTAAACTATTTCTGACTAGATAAAAATTCATAATAGAGGACAATGGCACAAACTAAATGTTCATAGGAAAATGTAAAAATTTTGTAATCATAGACATGTCATGAATTAAAATTCAATAAAAACAACTATAAAATGAGTAGTAAAAATAACAGTATAAAAACACAACATAGAAGTTAGTTAACAAGAACAAATAAAAATAAACAACCAATCTATCAACATTATATGGACGCAAGACTATGTTTGTAGTAGTACAAAAATATTACTAATTTTAACCTACAGATTTTGCTAAGAATAATAGTTTAACGCCAAAAAAGCACCGAAATTGGCTACAGAAGTTTAGTCTCTGTAGCCAATTTCTGTGCTTCCTATGAATGTCACTTCATAGTTACAAATACCTAAGCATGTGACGAAATAAACACTTTCAAAGAGTTAAAATAAACAACTGACAACAAATGTTTAGAAATTCAACAGAAATCACACTTATGGGACGATAATGGACGTAGGACATGTCAAAAACAATGCTATTCCAATGGGCCGTTAAGCTACCCATGTTATGCCTCAGTGATCTTTTTTTCAGAATAAGTTATAGTTTCTTGACGGCGGCATATTCAAAGCACAAAGCAAACACACAATCAATCGTATAAATAATGCACTTATGAGCGGGTTTGAAACTACCAGTAAATTTACCAACTACATAGTTTCTATGGTCCGTCTTTGGAACCGTTACCAATTACTATCAAAGTGCAAAATAAGCAGTTATCTGAGGAATTTCTCTCAACCCCAGGTATCCATTATTTGACTGCACATATTCAAGTATAGTTTCGGGGACAGAATCTCGCAATACTGAGCGCAATCGCTGGAGTACATAATGGCTGCGGCCATTGTGTTGGCGTTTGTCTCCATATATTTGAACAATATTTTCTCAAGACCCGAAATAGATAAATTATTATCCAAATAAAAGTTCTTCGACAGTCGGAAACACGTCTCCCAAAGCTCGTTGTTTATTGGGAACATTGTGATGCACTTATCTATTATAACCTCAGTGATTGAGGCCATATCTTGCTCTAATATTTTGCTGTCGTTCTTGAGTGATATGCTTCTCTTTAGATATTTGAGTTCATTGCAGCCGCAAGGCAATGTTTGATATGTCGCAGAATCCATTGGAGGATATGGTTCTTCGTTTAAAATCGCCAGAGACACCGTCTTGACCCTTTTAGACATGATGTTGGTTAACGCTATCTTATTGTCGTCATTTAGCGTGCTATCGTTCATTTCTTTATTTATGTTGGCTTGGTTCATAGGCGAGCAATGCGTAAGGTAATATTTATCTTCCTGGGGTACTCTTTTCAGGTTTTCAAGCAAAAATTTGAGACAATCCGAGTAATTTTTATTGTGGTAGGCTAACTTAGCTGCCATGTTCGGATTGCTTACCATCTGTTCTTCATTGAGCCACGGTTTGAGAATCATAATGAGGTCATCAGCCCAGGACTTGTTCTTGAAATCTTTCATATAAGATAGGGGATTTAATCGAGGTTCCAACGGTTTCCTTTCCAAGCCTTCAATTTCAAACGGGAACATAATGTCGATTCTATCAATAGGTTGGAACAGAAACTTGTTATTGCTCTTACTTGCCGGTATTTTGATGACGCGTTTTGTTGTCTTCATCATTATAATACGGTTTGTGACCTTGTCTTTATCATTTGGAATCTAAAAAGAGAAAACATACGTAAAAATCAAGGTAATAACCTAAATCGTCATTTCGATGCGTATAATGACACAATCAACCTCATAGTTTAAAATTTTTAATAGGCATTAGTACAGTGAGCTGCATTAACATGTAAACACTTTTGTACTTTGTCAATTTAAAGCCGACTTCCTCGACGACCGCGTTCCGACCGTCAGTAAATTCACCTTGGTATGACAAAGTACTAAATTGTATACATATTAATAGCACGTGACTACATAATTGAGCTGGTACCTGAAGATGCGAGTTCCCAGTGGCATAGATCCGTCCATCATCATCCATATAAATAGTGAAATCGCCTCCACAGGCCACCAAAGCCTTAGTCTTCAAAGCTGTCCTTTCGTCAGATATTTTGCTTTTCTTTACTGTATCTGGCTGGGATTCTACACGTATTTTAACTTCAGTCGGTATGTAGACTTGCTTCCTATCACCGCTGCCGAGTTGTCCATCAAAGTTCAATCCCCAAGTGTAGAAGGCTACGTTGGTAACGATGCTAGAGTGATGCCAACCCGCTGATAACTGAAAAGATAAATAATAGATTTAGACGTTAGATTTTTCATTGCACTTAAATTACCGCCATCATAAAACAGTTAGACGACCTGTTAGCTATAGTCCACTAAGTAGCTACAGACCGTAAAAACATAGAACCATAGGGTATTTCTTTATTATTTTACAAAAAGTTTGATGGACAGGATAGTAGCGTATATCTATACTAATATTATAAAGAGGAAAGTTTTTATCTTTTGTTTGTTTGTAATGAATAGGCTCCGAAACTACTGTACCGATTTGATAAATTCATTCACCGTTAGGAAGCTACACTATCCCCGGTGAACAAAGGCTATTTTATATTTTAGAAATGTGAAATTTGAATTTAACGCGGGTGAAAACTCGCAGTAAAAGTTTGTAATGCAGTACCTGTACGATAGTGCCGCGTACGTTGCAAGTGTCCACGCACTGCGGCAACAGATGGGCGTCGCACGGCATCTCTGCGGGCGCGGATTCAGGCGAGCTCGGCGCCGAGCGCGCTTCTGATTGGCTGCGACGGGCGGCGGAGGCACGGACTTGCTGTGGACTTGCTCCCCATACGTAGACTTGTGCTTTGTTTGTTAGCGCCAACTGGAAACAGTCAAAAAATCGCTACTTGAGATCATCTCAAACATGATTTGCGTTTTGAGTATCCGGGTTAAAGCGGTACCCGGTGGCACACTAGTGCCGCCTTCTGTTTTATGTTATAATTACGTTGAACAAAGGAAATATCAAAGATTTCATTGGGGATTTTGTGCTTCTTTCTTTTTAATGCACCTGTGTGAATAGTTTTATCTTGTGTTTAGGAGGAAATTCGAAAATAGAGTTTGGCCACTAAACTCTATTTTCGCATCTTCTCCACCAAGGGCAACTTCGTATCTCTACCTAAAGTTTACATAATGAAATGATTAGCAGCTTACAAAAGGCACGATATCATTGCAATCCCCAGTGAAATTTTTAATATTTCCTTTGTTCAACGTAATAATAAGATAAAATAGGTGGCGGCGCTAGTGTGCCTCGGGGCGTTGCAATGATACTACGTAACGCTAAACCACAAAATAACACAAATAAAGGATTATTATATTTATACAATCGATTATGTTTTAGATTATTATTAAGACACTTCATCATCAGCCTATAGTAGTCCACTGCTGGACATTTCTCCTAATGAGCGCCATAGCACCATAGCGCCCTGTCTTCAGCATTATGAATTTATGACACTTACATTATGAAAATACCCGACGGCAATACTCTCCACGGACTCTGCAATCCTGACTCGGGTCGGCACTGAGGATTTCTCCCTGGATCCCACGCCTAGCTGCCCGAACACGCCGGCACCCATCGCGTATACTTCGCCGTTCGCCATTAGAACTACTGTGTGGCAAGCGCCGCAGCCTACGGTTACCACCTGCAAGAAACGACAATTTAAACCAAGGTTAAAAATACGGAATACTTAGTATTCCTTGAATTAATTAATTAATGAATACTTAGTATATGTATTGACTATAGTATTCAATAGTATAGTCAGCAAAGCTACTACGCTATTTAGCACATAACGTAACGCGCGTCATTATCGTTATTATGTTAAAATTTTTAAAAGGCGCATTTTTAGCAAGTACAACGCCTTTTCACGCTTCATTTAAAATTAGCGTGATGATAACGTGCATTACGTTATATGCTAAATAGCATGGCAGCGTTTTGAAACCAATTAATTGGTGGTTTGTTTATGTGTTTGTAGCGAGAAATTCAATACTAATCTTAATAAATTAAAAATAAGCTCAAAGTTATTTATTAACGTAATAAAAAGTAAAATGGCGTTGACAGCGCTATTGCTTAGACTTAATCCGTCTTAAAGAAAACTATTTGTAACCAATCAGTGAACTTAGTTATAAGTATTTTAAAATACAAGTATTGTATTATAGTGAGAAGTGTATAAGGGCCACCTATTTTATTAGTATTTCTTTGGTCAATATATTAAGATACTTATCATTATCCCAACTTGAAGTCGATCAAGTACGAAAGTAGAGACAGTAATGCTTTACCTTTCTGCCTTGCAACTTTGTAACGAGTTGAGGAGTCCATTGGTCGTCGATACTGCCTAGCCCCAATTGCCCGTGGACACCCCATCTGAAAAGGCGAAAAATGAATGTTACAAAGAAGGAGCCTTATGAGCATTGAAGAATGGACCAATCACATTAGTTTAAAGTAGACGCACTGTCGATGGTTCCTGATTGGCGTACATCACGGTTTAATAGCGCTCGGCGAAAGTGGGACGGCGTTCTGCGCAGGTGTACATTCGTCTAAAATTAGAATTATGCGCATTCAAACTCAGCGCTATCAACCGTGACGCGACTTGTACCCGCTTGTATACGCTTCCTTCTCTCATCAGTTGTTGTTTATATTTTCCTTGTATGGGTCTACTTGATGTGAGTAGAAATTTGTAGTTTTTGCTTACCACCCTCTGTCTGACTCACTTGCCTCGGTGGCTAAAGAGGCTGCTAGTAAAGCACCTCCAGTGCTTGCGGACACCATGTTAAACTATTTAACTTACCCCCAAGTATAAAGCCTTCCCCCAACATCGACCGCGGCGGAGTGATAGTGCCCGGCCGCTAATGACTGTAAGGGGGCCTCGGTGGCTATAGAGGCTGCTAGTAAAGCGCCGCCAGTGCTTGCGGACTCGCCGATGCCACCGCGCCAGGCTTGACCTACGCCTAATTGGCCGAAAGAGTTATCGCCTGCTGCATACAGCTGGAATTAAACGTGATAGTTTATTAGGATCGAATGCTGACTGTTTGGAGTGTTTCAAATCGTGCATTAGGTGGTTCGTTTCCCTGAGAGATATAACTAAATTGTGGTATATCCTACGGTATATCTACCAAATTTCTTACATTTACAAAATGACAATAGATAAGATTTTTATAGCCCGCTATTATAGAAAGCAAGATCATAATTTTTTTTACAAACCTATGTAAATAGGTAAATGCATTTTTTTTATTTTGTTTTATAGTCAATTTATAAACCTTTGTTTGAGTAATACACTCACGAACACATCTGAATCGACCTTCTTGTGTTTCCACGTCGTGGAGTTTATTATTTGGGCTGTTTACCAAAGGACCATTACAAAACACTTAGATGCTTATTACTTAGATATTAAAACAAAGGTATTAAGCTCAAGAGCTTATAGCTTCAGTTTCATCTTCCTCCAGTGACGCCTCTCAACGTTGTGCCGGATAGTGTTTTCTATTCGCATTCTAACCAGTTGAGAAATATGGCGATTCTGCTTTAGCTTCTTTGCAAGCTTGCGCTTGATAATAAACGTATCTTGTGGGACATTTACTCTGCCTGTCAAAGCCAAGATGTCTGTAAACTTACCCCATTGTGTAAGGGGGACTCCAACATCTCGTCTCCCAAGCCAACCTAACCTGCACGTGGTACTCTACTAGATAACGAACTAGGTGAAAACATCAAACCATCTTCATAATTTGATAACTCATAAATTATACAATTATTTTCCATTACTTGACACTGGCAGAAAAGTGTCCAACCAGACACAGTTGCCATTAACAAAGAATCATTATCATCACTTACTCCATTCTCAGTAAGTACAAGCGTGTGATGCCTGCCACAGGCGACATCCACCACCCGTCCGATCACCTCGGTATTGACCCTCGTATCCGTCATCATGACCTTTGCGTTCCCATCGTCTATCACTGCCCAATGGGCGAGTCCGCACGACAACGCTCGCTTTGGCACGAACTGGTTCTTCCACGTTTCCGAGTTTTGTATCATTTCCTTGTGTATTTCGGGGCATGGCTCGCGGTATTCGATTTCGGATGCGACGCGGATGAATGTTGATATAAGGTTAAGCATTCGTGTTGTCTGAAATTATAAATAAACATTTTGAAAATATCCTACAAAGTCACTGGCTACAACTGTATTGGAGAAGATAAAATCCAAAATTTCCTTTTGGCCAACATTACAGATGTTATTAAAACTAGTTTCTGTCCGCGGCTTTGCACGCGGTTTTTCTATGGGGAAACGTTTTAAGGTTATTTCTATCCTGATAACTGATAACTGATTTATGGGATAAAACTTTCGAATTTATAGTATTTATTGTGTAGCGTTGGATTAAGATTGAACGAATGAGATGAAACTTACGAAAATTGATGTTATTCCTTGTTTCAAATCGCGCATCACCGGTCTTAGTTGATCTTGCAATGGGTTTAGCCATAAACAAATACACTGCAATAAAACAATTAGAATCAATGAACAAGTAGCATTATTATATTAATAAACAGGGTTAGCATGATTAAATCATTTTGATTTCAATCAAATTAATTTTTTAGTCTCGGTAAACGTAGTGTAGGACGCCCTCCGACCAGGTGGGATGACGACCTGCGAAAGACTGCAGGTAGATGCTGCATGCGTCAAGCTGAAGACAGGGCGCTATGGCGCTCATTGGGGGAGGCCTATGTCCAGCAGTGGACTAATATAGGTTGATGATGATGAATTTTTTAGTTAAAAATCAATGACTAATATAAGTGTCGTTATTACTAATATCTCATTAACAAACTTAGAAATCAGCTCACAACAGTATTTAATTAATTATAGTCACGTCAGTATCTGTATCAATGTCAATATATATAATTATTTAATATTTGAACAAAAACTCAAATATTCCAGCTATGATACATTATGATACATTGAAAAAGTCCCTGAACAACCCTGAAATTATAATGTTATGTTACGAATAGAATACTGAATTAATATTATGGAAAAAATAATATTATTGGAATGATGTTTTGGAAAAACAAATAACTTTGCCCTGAGATAACATTTAAGATACTCTGCATCCATCAACTTAGAGCTAAAACAGGAAGCTTGTTCTGATTCTGAGCAAACCACCACCCTGATAGAGTAAAGAGATCATGACATAAGTCTCTCTCTATTAGCGCCATAGCACCCTGTCATAAACGTGCTGCATGCAGTCTTTCGCAGGTCGTCGTCTTAACCAGCCAGAAAGCAAACAAACACAAGTCGCGGTCTCCACTAATCATAAGCCACTCCTGAGTGAGCACTAACCCGCTCTGTCTACAGTTTTTCATGACAAATTCTAATATCTTACCTTCAAAAGCGTAGTATCGAACTGACCACAGTTCTCCACTATAAAATCAAACAGCCACTGTCCATTCTCCTCCAGCAACAGAGGCACAATGCACCTGTTCTGCAGCAGACAGTTGACTGCCCCGCGACAGAAGGTGCCCCTTGCTTTTATAGCGGCCAGCAGGAGGTGGGGGAAGCCTCGATGGACGCTGAACACAGGAACCAGGGGCCAGAGACCAGTGGCGGCCGCGAATGAGGTCAGCTCTAGCAGTTCCGTGGAGGTTAGCGATGTGAACTTTACGTCTCTGAAAACAACACAGCGTGTGGTTAGGTAATAGAAGACCCTTAAATTCCTCAACGATTGAGTTGGTTACTGTGTGACTGGTTTACATTTTATTGAGTTCGTATTCATCGAATAGAAAGCATATGAAGGTCAACAAACATTATTCATAAAGAGATTTTTGCATAGTGTTCCTTGAGAGAAGCCCGTTTTGTGACGCTAGTAAAATTTAATTAGCAGGCTTATAAACCTCACCAAGTTAATTAAATAATGTTGTTTTTAAAGTCACCAAGATCTAAATTCCATAAAGTTTTCGAATAAAGGTCCCTCCTTTATTCCACTATACAATTTCCCTGAACAACTGCGATTTTTGAACGGGGAGGTGAGGTATTAAAAGAAAAAACAAATAGTAAAAACGTATTTACACAAACAAACCCAAGAGGCGGAACTACGCTCACATTCGCAAAAAAGTGGTGTACCTACAAACCGTTCAGAACTTTCTATGTTTATATGGTCTCTCATTTCGATTTCCTTCAAAAACGTATACCTATTTAAAAAAGTATTTTAAGGGTTCACTCGAATTTATAATCACAAATACTCACGTATCAAACTTCTGCTCATCATTAGTGGCCATCTTGAGCAACAGCGCCAGCAGTTGTATAGTGATCGCAGAGTTGCCGAGGCTGCCGGTATTGCCGGTGTATTTGTACATAGAGAGCTCGTGGATGCGGCCGAACACACCCAGGCGCGCCACCCAGCCGTCCGGTTGACTCTGGAGGTAGAAGAAGAATAAGTACTTATTAATATAAAAAACTGGCCAAGTGCGAGTCGAACTCGCGTACAAAGGGTTCCGTACCATAGTCTATAAAAACGGCAAAAAAATCATGTCTGTTGTATCGGAGGGGGCTCCCATACAACCATACCCAGACATGACTTTAATACTTTTTTTTACTAAAAAAAAACTTTACTATCTCAGTTCATAGATACCTGGTGACAAACAGACAGACGGACAGCGGAGTCTTAATAGGGTCCCGTTTTACCAACAAGCTTGTACTAAAGTACCTGGGAAGACAAATCCTTCGAGCCTAAACTAGATAGGGTAACGTTGTTTCGTTTAGGAGTTCTTACGACCTTCTGTTTCCATCATCATACCAGCAGTATTCATTTAATTATCTGCGCCCCGCGACTTCGCCCGCGTACAATACTATGTGTCAAATAGTTTATAAACATACCTCTTGAATCACTCAATCTATAAAAAAACCGCACCAAAATCCGTTGCCTACTTAGTTTTAAAGATCTAAGCATACATAGGTGCAGACAGCGGGAAGCGAATTTGTTTTATACTATGTAGTGATTATAGTGAAACAAAAATGAAGTGACCTGTGAGAGTGAGAAGAGATATTGTGCCGGAGCGAGTTTCCCTCGAGACATGAGCATGTCCGCCGCCGCCCGCAGTAAGGTGCCGACGGGCGCGCCCAACGCCGCCGCCGACTGCTCCGCGCCGGCGCCCCCGCGCATTATCAGCCCTACTAGCCATTCGCAGGGCTCGCTTCTGTAATAAAATAAATACTTAATAAATACTATAATATAATAATATATAAATACTTAAATTCCAGCATTGCAGTAATTAAACCGTTAAAGCAAAATTGTATACTTATCTATATGGTGTTTTGACGAGTCATATCATTTAAGTAACATTATTGTGATTTTGTTATTTGTATGAATTTTTATGAGACAATAAATGATCTGAATCTAATTGTTGCCCATTTCGCAAAGTATTGTCTGGCCAACTAACTCAGGCAGTGTGAAGTGAACAAAAAATGGCAGGATATCATTTTAATTATGTATTACTTAGTTATAATATTTTTTTATAATTATTTTCTTACTTGTAATATTTGTTTACCAATAAATTGATTATTCTGCCCAAAAATAAGGTATTGATTAGTGATGATAAAAAATTGTATTTCTATCTACTTGCATAGTTTTAAATCAGAATAAAGTACAACTGATACAAGTCAAGTTAAAAATATTTTACAACTTACACAGTATTTAAAATATACGCGCCGCTACTAGTAACCACGAGACAGGATTCCAGAGCGAAACGGGGTAATTGCAGATCACACATAAAAGTCGGCTCCTTCCATCCTCCGGAGGTTGTTGCCGGTTCCTTAACAGACATTAGGTGCGCACGGCGCACTTCGCCCATTAACTCCGCTTTCCATAACTCTGAGAATTCTCTCTTTGTACCGAGCAGAGCTTCACCCTGTAATTTAGAAAGAAGAAAGAAAGAAAATACATTTATTTGATACCATACATAACACGACACAATATATAATAAGAAAGTATACAAACAAGAAGAAAAATATAAGGAAATAGATAAAACATACAGATAGGTACAAATACGTGTTACTTATGGGGCCAAAAAGGTCCCTGTCTCAGCATTATGCCACTACAAGCCCGAGTTAGTAGTTTAATTTAACTTAAAATAAGGCATAACATAAGTACTTAGTTCCTTTCAGTTTGACCACATCATTATCATTTGCTTTTAAAGGTATGATAGGTGTACGAGTCAATAGTTAGGTTATATTTTTTAATCAGTTGTTTAGGATTTATTTTGCAAGATAGTTATGTAAGATCGTACGGAACCATCCGTGTGCGAGAATTTGAGTTGACTCATACACATAGTACCAAACCAATACATTTTATGTACAACAAACAAAAATAACGAGCATCCAACTCTACGTTTGCCGAATCATGGACTCCGCTCAAGAACAAGTTTACCCTCGCGGTTGTCGCTTATTCGAGCGCGAGATATGACCGGCCCACTGCCACTTCAGCTTACTCATTCTTTGAGCTAAGATAACTTTGTGTTAGGTACCTATAAGTAGAAATTCAATAATGAAGCTTTTCTTACTTGTATCACTGAAAAGTTGGCACTATGTATTTCTAATTCATTTCTTCTGAGCAAATAAATCAGTTTCTGTGACCAAAGCCCCTGAATGTATAGGTCATCTTTCTTTATGCGAGGCCTCAAAGTTCTGGATGGAGTGTCTTCTTCTGGACTCTCCAGCTGGAATTAAACTTTAGGTTATTATTTATTTATAAAAAATACAGCAGTTAGCTTACAGTCTAACACCAAAACACTAACTACTAGACTTAAAAAAGACAGAATATATTAAAAACAATATACAGTATATAATAATAAATTAAAAACAAGATTACAAATAGGTAGGTAGTCATACATAAATAAACAGATTAATTATTTAAAAGTAAGGTAGGATCTTAAACATTATTATATATATTATATTGTTGGATATATGTAGTGTAATCTAGGTAAAAACTGTGGATTCATTTCTTAAAAGCATGTACAGATTAAATGACCTGGAGAAATGGCCTTGTGTGCAGATGAACAATAAATGTTTATTTATTCATTGAGAACAGAGGATACACAAAAAAGACCACATAAGGCATAAACCAGTTATGACCAGAATTTTGTTTAATGATACTAATTAGAAAATTATGTTTAATGATACTATTTATTAGCAATCTATTCATAAAGTTATTGAATGCTGTGTCTTATGAACTGGTTCTACATTTAGAAAATTATAATGCCCGCTGTGGCCAGCTGTACCACCCACCCGACCGCAGAGCAGAGGCTCACATATGAAAGGTTTGGTGGGTATGGTAACTAACCTACTTAGGTGTACAGTTTTCAGAAGTACTCACTATCATAGTTCCTTCATTTAGTTCAAACGCTGTTAAAAAGTGCCTTCCATTGACATACTGAGCAGTCAGGGCCCAATTGTTAGATCCTTTTCGAAATTGGGGTAAGTACTCAACAGGCTTCAATGCATACTCAACTGTCTGAGTTTTGTTATCATCTGAAACAGGAAAAACTATTAAGTAGAGAGAAAGGTAGAGTAGAAAGAAACTAAGGTAGAGAAAAAACTCATTTCATGACCCTATAGTAAACGCTGATAGTTTGAATATCACCATGTATTAATTAAGCTTTAATTGAGCTAGGTAACTTATTTTACCTTTAGATCCACCCTGAATGAAGAATGTTATTTTGTCTTTGGATAATTGCCTTATGTAGGACATAAAGCTGTCCCGTTTGTCCTTATCACTTTGAGCTCTTGTTTGTTGTAGCCAGTTATAACCAAATGATCTGTGTTCAAGGACTAACTTCCATTGACGGGTTTTGCCACCTGAAACCTTTAAATATATTGGTATATATGACTTTCAATGCATGGATGATGACACCTTAGAATGATAGTAGATTCAAATGAGGTGTTGCCAAAAACATTCTACAAATTAGTCATAATTACCTATTTGTATATGTGCATTTGTTTGTCAAAGCTCTGAAGATATATGCTTATCAACTCACACATACAATAGTTTTTAGTTACAAATTCAAGAAAATGTATGAAAATGAAAAATGATCTGCTCTGACCGCAGCATCTTTTTCTCTACTTTTCTTTAAGTATAAAAGCTAGATGTAAACCTCACTTACCAGTAATGCTAACAAATCAAGTGAGTCATCAAAGCATATTTGAAGATCGTTTATGTCCCCAGACACTTTACAATCTCCAACAATTGACTGTGAATCCAGGGAGTAAAATGAAATGGTTCCATTCTAGAAAATAATATTTTATGTTTAGCTGGTACCTACAGATTTTTTTACAACAATGTAAAAACTTAAGGTTTCTATACCTTTGAGCCAATTATAGGAACAGTCTCAGATTCCTTGGTAAGCCAACAGACAACTGATGTTGGTTGCTGAAGTATCGCAAGAGGCAGAACCGTAACGCATGAAAGTGACCATTTATGATCAAATGTATTTTGTGGCACAAAAAGTGGCAGGAATGGCACTAGCAGTAGTTTTTGCTCGCTCACTATAATGAGCCAAGTTCCACTTGGTTCAAAACACATGCAATAAATAGGATTGTCGACAAAATCCCAGTCATAGTTTCTCACAAATTTCTCAGATTCTCTTATGAACAAAAAGTGTAGTTCCTTGTCGCTAGAAAAAGCAAAAAATTTCTTCAAACCCACTTCGTAGAAACTGTAAGTACTTATATTTAAATGAATAAGCACATCAAGTTTAAATAATCCCGTAAAATCAAGACTTTCGTGAGGTTGTTGAGCCATTTTAGCATTTTATTTATTTTCACGTAAAAATAAACATCTCAATCAATACAATACATACAACCTCAACTTCTTTCTTGAGCTCCGTTTTTTGTAATACACCGTCTGAAATGACAGGTGACGCATGGCGGCGTGACAAAAGACCGACGTAAACCAATCTATGGACGTAAATATGGATTAGACGTTTCACCAATTCCAATGAGGGTTGCCGGCGCGGATCTTTTTGGTCCGTTCCGGATTTTTCTCTACCTCTACTGAACTTTTGCGGCTTCCTTATCAGAAAGTCTAATTTTCAAGTAATTATTGTAGTATGTCTATGACACTGTGCTATGTTTCATAAATAACGCTTAACGCAACGGGGCAGCGCGTGGCACATGAACAATAGTGGATGCCACTGTTATGTCAATTCGTAAACTATTTTCCATGAATCCACGATAAAACCAACTTCGATTAATTTGTATTGGGTACCTATCATTCAGAATTTTTGTATGTGAAGCCCTTTGTTTTTTAGTTTCCTTTGAATTTGATGAAATTGCCTACTACTTAAACGGTCAGCCGAAAAATTCAGTTTATAAGCAGTATAAATAAATGGAGCCGCACCCAATGGTCGGCAAAATGATTGGTCAGGAAGTAAGTAATGTGACATCTGCCAAAAAATGTATGTCATGGGAAATTAAATATTTGTTCAGCATTATATTAGTAAAGCGGCAGCTAATCGTGATTCGGTTTTATTGAAATAATGGTTGAATTTGGTATGCCTTAAACCTGGAATTGCAGCAAAAGATTAGCAAATCGTGATTCGAATTTTATAAAGTATTGACATGCTGTCAAATTAGTTTTGGTTTGCTTATCCTAATACACCTACTTTGAAATACCTCGAATTTTTATTTTATTGAATTTATGTCGTCTATTATGTCATAAATTCAATAAAATATATCTTCTATCTTAGAATTCCAATCTTTGCTCTCGTGTAACCTTCCGTTTGAGCGTACAGGCGAAGGTTTGTATTATAAGTAGGTCGCCGTAGGTAGGTACATTTAATTTTTCCATCCCTGCATTCATTTCGGTTCGGACCGGTTGGTTGGTCTGGAACTTTTTCTATTTGACAGCCGGCCACACTTCCTTCATTGGCCAAAATGGCTAAGCAAGAAAATGAAGTTGTTGAAAATGAAAAGATTAGGAATGAATGGCCAATGTAGCCAGCCATTGTTGAGGTGTTTGTTTGTTTTGTTGGGCTTTTTAGCCTATGCGAAAAATAGTCACGGGTTTACGAATTATTAATACAGATAAAGATAGGACGGACGGAGAGGACTGTTTTTTTAACGGATTACCTACCGCCGCGCCATGCTCCAGGCACCTTATCTTAAATTTATTTAGTTCCAGACATAAATTTACGTAAGTACCTATAGCCATTAGTCCTAAAATGAATTTAAATAGAGGGATTTTCTGTGTTATGATAAGATGTACTTACCTACCTTATTTAATAAGACATGTTTAATGTGTGTTGCTGTTGCAGAGTGGAAAAATGGTTTATATCTTGTTACTACTACTTTAATTATATAGTGATTCATTATGGTTTGTTTCAGGTTATCATGTTTGCTTTCATAAGTATGAAAGTATGCAAAACGGTTCAGGTCCCACTAAGGTCTCACAATAGAAATACATCATATGTCCGCAGAGGAGTTAAATTCTTTTTAGAAGATTATCTTTTACTCACAAACAGTATCACCTCTGGTGCTTGTATGGGTTTAGGTGATTTAATACAGCAGGAAATAGAATATCAAACAAAATACCTAAAACAAAGATATGATTGGGAACGGGCAGGTTTGTAAAGTAATTCCTTTTATCTTATGTAGATAGTTAAATTCTGTCAAACCAAATTCAATGTGAAATGTTAGTAAACAAATCAAAACAAAATAAAAACTTACATGCTTGACATTCAGTTTCAGAATCAATGTAAGTTGCATGTAAAATACACTCAAGCAAAGTGAAGCCTCTTAGAAAACTGCTTATGTTATAACATGCTTATATTTTTATGTATGATATAGTCTAAGCAAATTGCCACAGCTTATTTGTATAGAATTCTAATTAAATTCTACCTTTGTGATAAATAAAATCTATTTCTATTGCAGCAAGAATGTTTATAGTTGGTACACTTGTTGGTCCAGCGCACCATTACTATTATATCCAGTTGGACAAGATCATGCCAAAAACAACTGTAAAAACTGTCTTCAGCAAAGTGGCATGTGATCAGTTTATAGCTTCACCTCTTACTATACTATTTTTTTTCTATGCAATGGGACGTTTAGAAAAAAAATCATTGGCTGAGTGCAATGATGAAATTTACATGAAATTCAAATATGTTTTTATGGTAAGGACTATGATTTGATTTATTTATTCCCAACTAATTAAATCTGGCACAAGCCTACAAATGAGTCTTTATATTATGAATAATGTGAATGAAATTTATTATGATTATATTTTTATGTTTAGAAGTAATGATGAACTATAAATTGTGAAATAATTTGACAAGTCATAAATAAAATGTTTATATGTTATCTGTTTATGCCCCACTGCTCAACAAAAGCCTGAAACCCTCCCTTGATCCTACACCATGTCCAAACTACCTGACTGACTGAACAATCCATTATTATAAAATATAAAAGTGTGCATCTTTTCTTTCAGGGAGATTGGCTATTCTGGCCTCCAGTTCAAATAGTTAATTTCTGGTTTCTACCAACGCACTTAAGGGTAGTGTATATTAATGTTGCAACAATGGTTTTCAATGTGTTCATGTCTTATATGAAACACTTTGACCAATATAACGATGATCCTGTAAGTAACTGTGATGTAATACCTCCAGAAGACCCTCCTTTACCAGAACCCCATATATTACCAGATAAAGATGTAACAGAGAAAACATGCAATTGCGCATAAAGTAATCAAGCCCTAGATAAAGAAAGTGAACAAAATAATGAATGCACACGAATTTATATATTAATTTAAGAAAACTTATTATGTATTTATAAAAGTTTTTTTTTTGCTTTTGTAATGCATCTTTTTGTGATTTGTGAAACCAAAAAAGAGATAGATCCAATACTTGTTTATAGTTTTTATTAATTGTGAAAATAAATAGAAAACCACATCATTGTACAAACATTATTTTAGTGAATGATATTTACATCTTCCCTAACGTATTTTGATGAAAATACCACAGTTTAACCCTTTACAAGAACTTTTTGTTATATACACAAATAAGTTCTTAAGCTTCACAAATCAATTTCGTAATAAAAACTTGCTTTTGATATTATTATTATTACTTATAGTTATAATACAGATACTGACTGTTGATACTCTAAAACTTAACATGGGTGGCAATACAGTTTTAAAAAATAATTAGGTAGGTACCTCTACTACCTATAAACTTATGAATATACCTTAAGTCTTAGGTACATATCAAATTAGTAATGCACTTCTTTTTACCCCCAGCACATTGTCCAATCGTCTTTTCTCGTCTGTAGTTTTACCACAATACGATAGAGCGCCAAAGCTGGCCCAAGTGGCAGTCCCAGACCTTTTACTATGTCAGCTCTGGTTGCCATACTCAATGCTTGGCCATCAAACTCCTGAAATGAAAAACATACACACACAAATTACTATTATTATTTTAGGGACTGGACGGGATGGGATGAAGCTAAGTTAACGTCCGAATACATAGCAACCGCAGAATAATTATAAGAATTACGCAATGCCACCATGAGTGTCCAAGTACAGGGCCAGCAGTCCTAAACCTATCCAACTGCGCAGAGGAGTGAGACAGGGGGATGTCATATCCCCGAAACTGTTCACAAGCACACGAATATTTGTTTAAGACGCTGGACTCGAAAGGAAAGTGCATAAACATAAACGGCAACTTCATCTCACATCGACGATTCGCTAATTAATGACATATTGGCGGAGTCGCTAGAGAAGTTTAACCAGATGCTGGACGGCCTAGCTTCAGCCTCCGATGTATCGGTCTTGGCATGAATTTCGATAAAACCAAAGTCATGATCAATGGGCACATTGATCCAAGGCCGGTGGTCGTACATGGTCACACGGTGTCGGTACACCTTCTCGAAATCGTTTCCGAATACATATACCTCGGGCAGATCCTGCAGTCAGGTAAAAACAATTTCGAGAAGGAGGCCAAAAGGCTATGGAAAGAGCTATGCTCGGAGTTTCTCTGAAGGATAGGATTCGTAACGAGTACATCCGACGGAGAACCAAAGCTCTGAGAATTAGCAAGCTGAAGTGGTAGTGGGCCGGCCAAATCTCGCGAAGAACCGAACGCGACGGCCGCTGGGGCAAACGTGTTCTTGAGTGGAGACCACGACTCGGTAAACATAGTGTAAGACGCCCTCCGACCAGGTGGGACCTGCGAACGGTAGATGCTGGATGCGCCAAGCTCAAGACAGGACGCTATGGCGCTCATTGGGAAGCCTTTGTCCAGCACTGAACTAATATAGGCTGATGCTGATGATGATTACACAATGCGACATGTGCGACAAAATGCTGTTTTGTACGCACTCACGCGCGTAGTTACTACGTTTTGTTGATTCATGGCGGCTCTGACTCATTTCATTCAAAGCTGTTCAAATCATGCACGGGACTGTGCAGGACTCGAATACTTTGCATTTTCCCCCTGGGGGGTTGCATGTTTCTCCGCACTTGAGTGCGCGATGATTTGCATTTTCTGTGTGTTGGACTGTGCGTGTCAGAACACGCATTCACGCAGCATGCAGCGTGGTGCGTGGCAGTGTGTTGATCGCCTTAAAGCCGTCTCAGGTGGCGATTTTTTGAGACGCGCTTAGATCTAGAGATGTTTTACTCAAATCGGTGGTAAAAATCAAGTAGCTCCAATATAACGCTCATCTTTAAGAATAAACAATACAGGGGAAATAAGAATATTAACTAATTCTAGAAGAAGAAAGTGGGGACGATCGATAGGTTAATTACCTTGTGATCTATGACAGTTAAATCTGCACATCACTTAAAATAACTAAATTTTTGTCTCACCTGATCTCTCAAAATAGGTGCAGCTTCAGGATGATTTTTCAAGAAATGTTCATAAACATCATCAGTTGTCCAGTTCTCTATGTCTGGAATAGTAGGATCAATTGGTCCATCCTCTCCTATTTTAGAAGGAGCTCTGTCAAGCTCATGTGGCTTCAAAAATGGGTCAACTTGAGGCGAATTTGAATACTCATTTGCAGGTATGACAGCAGGTGAACCAATATTTGGACGAGACTCTAAACAATTGTTGCATTCCCACTGATCCCAAGCCTTCAATCTTTCTGGTATTCTTGGGTTATGGCAGAGAGCATGGTAAGCATCAGAGCAAATACTACAAACTGTTAAAATGCCCTGAAATAAACAAAGCGAAGTTTAGATTGTTTTTTTGCAATGCCTATTATAATAATAATATCATTTATTTCAGACCATATAAAAGTAACAGATCTTATTTAACTTATTCTATGGTCCACAGTAATATAGTATACCTTAAAACTAGCATAGAATATAAAAGACTTAGGTAATTGATAACACGCTTCTTTGTGATTACGGCGACAGCGTGTAGATGACATGTATTTTCTAAGGATTTGTACAGGAAAGTTTTATTCAAAAAATAAAAGGGTTAAACTTACAGCATCATTTGTTTCGCAGCAGACAACACAAGTTTTGCAATGTGGGCACTGCCAGGTGTTGTCAGGCCTGGGCTTCAGAATCCCAGAGCCTGACTGTAGGCAACTTAAGTGAGCCTTGTTGTTACAGTCTCTGCATTCTAACAGCCTGTCATTGGATCCTCTAGTTTTTTGCACAAGACATACAGAACATACTCCACTAGAGGTTTCATGTGGCAAATCTTCCTGGTCCAATTCATCAGCACTCCCATCAAAAGACATTTGGCTTTCAGAAGGAGTGCCTTCTTTATCTTTTGTAGGAGTAATGGAGTTTCCAGACATAATTAATCTCTTTTTTAAAGTACTTTTGTTCAGGGAACCTACTGGTCTTCCTCTCTTCCTCTTGGCGGGAACATTGTTGTCTGAAGGATCAAAAACCTTCTTGGCCATTTTTCTTCTCTCTCCAACTCGCACTCCTGCATTCCTTGTTGTCATGTTACTTGGGCCAATGTTAGAAGATCCACCACCTCGTTTTTTTGGCCTCCCTCTCATTCTTGGTTGAGGAGATGATCTACATGAAGAGTTAGCTGATGAAGTCATCTGTAAATTAATCAGAAACATGAAATTGTTTAACCAGCTATAATAGATCCAAATTGTTAGTTTTTCTTTTAAGATATTAGTATGGTTTTTAAACACCATACTAATATCATAAAAGAAAAACTAATTCTGTCCATATTTTTATGTTTTTACAGATGATATTATATTAAATTTCACTTTGGAATTACCTTAGTGACACTATCATTATATTCAAATTTAAGGCTATCTGAACTGTCTTCATCATTATCTGCTGGCCCCAAAGATAAATGTCCATTTGGTAACCGGATCAGACTTCCTGATGCTAACTCCTTATTTATTATAGATTCCAAGTGTTTCTTGGGATATTTGGATTCTTGTGATAATGCTGCTTTAACAAGCTCTTGGAATGCAATGCCATTTTCTAAATAACTTTGATCTTCATAGATGAGAGTTGCTATGGCAGATGTAATAACTCTGCGTTCACTGGTTGAGATAGTAGATGACATTTCTGGAAAATTCGAAGGTAAGAACAAAAAATAGTAGAGATTTTATAACTAGAATAGAAGGCAGAAGTGCCGAAGTCCTTTTTTATTGATGGTTCCAAAATAAAACATCTTCAATTATTAAGAATCAGGACCGAGGTCCTAGTTACATGTAAGGGCCCACTGTGGAATTACACTAAAACTACTTATCCTATAATTGACATTTGAAAGCAATAGTATTATACAAATTACTCTCACAAATAGTAACAAAAAGAAAAATCCAAGAATTTCTTTTTTTATATATTGAACTCACCGTTATTATACCTTGAGCTTGTTCTCCACTTGGCAGCGTTTCTATAACTTACATTATCCTTGTAGTCAACTTTGTAAATGCTTTTCTCTTTCAGGCACCGTTTTAGGTCTGATTTTGTTTCTTTGGACGAAACTTTATAACACTTTAGCATGAACTTACAAATCCTATTAACATCGGGGCGAGACTTTCTTGAACGTAAATGATCAATTGCAGCCAATATTTGATTTTTATACTTTATCTCTGACATTTCTGAAATAATGGATTTTAATTAGAACAAATATTTTAGGTACCTACCTAGTTAATATTATGTTTTGTTTTGAAAGTAGAAAGTAGGTACCTACCTACCCACCGATAGTAAATCTAATTACGATCTATTGCCGACGCGTACTTTTTTATGATTATTAATTTTAGGTATGAAGGAAAACAACTTCAAAACAAAACTGCATGGGCTATTTGTATTGAATTTATATGCAGCTTAGAACGGGAAAATGCTGAGTATAATTAATTACCTGAGTCGAATCATGCCGGCAACTTACGAACTGCGATAAAAAATAAATTCAAAAGTTTGTGATGCGTCCGACCAGTTGACCAGAGTTTACGATACGACGACGTCGGTCGACGAAGACAGACATACGAACGATGAGTGAGATGAATGCCAAGGAGAAATTCATTCATACAATAAAATAAAAAAAGGGAATACAATCCATAGACACCAAACCATAGAGCAAAATGAGTGTACTGTACTGTAATACACTCTCAACATACAAAAGATGACGCAATCAATTAAATCAATTTTCCAAGAAGTATTGTGGTGGTTTTGGTTTTTCTGTTCAGAGCGGTAGAACAGGCTGTTCTAGCGCTCATATCTGCTCATATTATTATTGTAACCGGCATGGTTCCAATCCATGACTATCAAATTTTCATACACTTACTGTCAGGAAAGTAAAAAAGAAAGAAAGAAGTCAAGTCAAGCAAGAAGTTGAATTATTTATTTGTTTGTGTTTTTAGAAAATTTGTTGAAATTGCACCGTGTAGTGTAGTATCCATAAATAGTTTGGAAATTGCACTCAGTACAGTACGTACAAGGAAATCGAAATAGAGAGAAATAAAAGAAAGAAAGGAATAAATGTTTTGATATGTTTAGATAAGGTTTCAAGAACAATGGCAACTTTATTGCTTAGTTTCATGCGAACAACAACCTATGCAAGAACACGTTTTCTAAAAGCGGTATTTTATTCATCGCAACCAGAACATGCCAGCAAAAATATGGGAAAAGTGGTGAATGTAGCTATTATAGGTGCTCCCAATTCGGGAAAAAGCACATTGATCAATAAGATTCTTGAACGAAAGGTAAGATAAGGGATGACTACCGGTACCTACAATCTATAGCTGCTAATATTCGGACGATCTCAGTGGCGCGGTGGGCGAGGGTTCGCCTGCGACGCGGGCATCTATTCCCGCCTCGGGACAAATGTGTGTACGATCTACAGATATCTGTTTCGGCTGTTCTGGTAGTTCACTTTGTATAATTAAGAATATCTATCTATGATATGTATTGTATTATGTATATCAGTTATCTGGTAGCCGTAACATAAGCTCTCTTTAGTTTGGGGCTAGATGATGCTGTGTGCATTATCCTACTGCTAGAAAAAAATATTAAATCTATACCTATATATCTGCATTTAAAGTTTATTTATCTATAGGTTATTGATTGGTCCAATTTATTTTTCAGATTTGTGCAGCATCCAACAAAGTTCATACCACCACAAAGTTGGTCAGGGCTATGTGCTTTGAAGATGATACACAAATAATATTCTTGGACACACCAGGAGTTGTGTCTAGTGTCGAACAAAAAAAGTAAGTTTGGGCAGCACTTTATTATTTTTAGTTAAATTAGATAATTTATAGTCATTTAAGGTTAATTGGTTAATGAATTCAGCATACCTTAATATCTGGAAATTCTTTGCCATTCAAAGCAGAGACTATGAAAACATCAGAGAATTTACTAAAACCTCTGTCAAATTTGCTATTTCTGTCTTTCTTCCCTCTCATCTAGTTATATGAGAGAAGAAACAGTTCTGTGAACTACATGTTTAACCAGTCCTCAGTATTTTCCTCTTAACTGTATGAATACATTAAATGTAAGATTATTTAGGCTTAAAGCCTTAATAACATATTAAAAACCATGTTTATGTGTTGCCTGCTTGGGGCTAGATGAATGATGTGAATTATCCAGCATTATTTATTTCCTTCCAGATACAAATTGCCAGAATCAATGATGTCGGCTTGTCACAAAAGTCTCCGTTGTGCTGATGTTATTGGTGTGGTGCATGATGTATCTAACAGATATACAAAGGATGTGCTCCACCCAGATGTGTCAAATATGCTCACTGCTCTCGAGGACACCCCTAGTTTCTTGATCATCAATAAGGTCTGATATTTTACTAAATACTCTTTTTTAATATTAATACTGTCTTTTGGCCTATATGCTTCACATGTGTTTTTTGGGAAAAAAATACTTATTCCAGGTTACTTTTAAGACGTAACAAAAATCAATCTAAATTTTCACATAATATAATAATGGTGGACTCATTTGATAGTGAACTAACTGGACATTATCCAACATATTATTTGTACATACTAAGTCATTACATATTATTGTTCTCTTTTAGGTAGACAAATTAGCAAACAAATCACAGATACTGTCCATAATAAGGAAACTGTGCAATGGACACATAGCAGGAAACCCTATGCCCAGTGCAGAAAGAAGAAGCAAATTTGACAGAGGTTTTAGTAAATTCTCTGATGTTTTCTTAGTCTCTGCTTTGAATGGGGAAGGAGTTCCAGATATTAAGGTATGCTTATAACCAATCAACCTTTGACTACAAATTATCTAATTTAGCGATGAAATATAAATTGGAAACTTGAACATAAAACACATGTAACAATACTTAAATTTTTTTCTTAAATTAAATGCAGATGAGGTGACCATAATTATCATAATTGAATTAATTGATTCGAAAAACTTGACCCAAGACGAAACGCTGTCGCGTGCATTAAAGGAAGCCTACGAAGACGCATTGTCCAGCTTTGGACTAATATGAGCTTGTGATGAAATTCAAATAAATTTTTGTCTTATTTATTACTGACTGTTGGATGAAACATAGGTAGTTACTAGTTCGTTTTGTTCAATGAAATGAAACCGCACGAATGCTATATAAAAATAATTTACGCATTATTTATTTTTATTACCTACTTTATGGTATTCAGTTTAAAGAATTTAATTACTTCTCAAAAGAACAAAGTTCACTTATATGAGACTGTCAAATTAAGCTTATTATGATAATATTAGCCTACTATCTTAACTATTAGTAGCAGTAGGTATTCGGTTTGACTAGCGATAGAATATGGCGCGCCGCACCGTGTTCAATCTTTACCGTGTTACGTTTAACCTTGGTTCGCTGGTGTATATTCGACCGTGTGGCGGACGGTGCGCCACCCTTTGTTACTATTGTTATGTGCTGGTTCCATGGTTGGATGGAACAAAACGACTGTACAATACGATAAGCTGTTTGGTCGTCTGTTAGTTTAAAAAAAAATTGCAATTGTTAAAACGATTCTTTTTTTCCAGCAATACCTAATGAGTAACGCGAAATCAGCTAGATTTCACTACGCACCTGAACAGTTTACCGACCAAAAGCCCGAAACAATTGTGTTAGAGGCAGTTCGAGCTAAATTCCTCGACTTCCTGCACCAAGAAATACCTTATAAGTTGAAGATGGAGCTTGAATATTATGAAGATAAAGAGGCGGAGAATAAAATTGTGTGTGCAGTTATAGTGGAGGCCCCTTCAGAGAGAATAGCTAAACTTATAGCGGGCGCGGGAGGCGGCAGGTTGCAACAAATCAAGTCGAGTATTAGAACAGACCTGGTGCAAGCTTTTAACAAAATGGTGGTCTTGGATTTAGATTTGAAAGGGAAACCGAAAAGTTCGTAGTATTTATAAAATGTAATTTAAGTATTTGTTAAATTATTAAAAATATCATTTGTAAGTCTGGTTTTTTGTGCCGAAGTATCATGAAAATATTACTATAGGTACAGTGGCGTGCAATTGATGCCCCATGGCAGGTTCCAAGTCTCGTAATTAGGCACCTACATCAGTTTTGGTTTCAAATTTTTATATTTTTTATTTATATATAAAATAATAAAATAGCTATTTTCATTTTACCGCAAGATTCTAGTTATAAAATAGTTTCGTATACATAGAAATTGACCTAATACGCCCCATTATATTACATTGAAGCACTTTTGGCTATCTCTGAACAGAAGAAAAAATAATTATTTTCATCTTAGGGGCTCTATTTTGCTAAACCAATCGCATCAAGATGACGATCGTATCATTTATCGTTGTTAATCGCCACGTTGATTACCAGAACGTGTCTATAGTGGCAATTCTGCGACCATATAGGCGATTGATTTAGCAGAACAGTCCCTTGTTTCTTTTTGAATGTACCTATGCTTCTACTATCACTTTTGACGCTTGCTGTTCAAATGAAACTAACAAAAATATCAGAAGGAAATAAAACCAGTAGAACGCCGAATTCGTTCACGCATATTCTGAAATCAATATTGAAATTGTCGTCGTATAATTGAACAAAGAAACTAAGCAATCGATTCAGTTAGGTACTTTATTGTTACAACGAAGTAAAATTTGTTTACCTCGTCAAAGGGACGAGGTGAATAAATTTTACGTGGTCCCTGGTCATACAATAAACATCATCGCTTTTTGACGACCTCTGTGGCGCGATGGGCGAAGGTCCGCCTTCAACGCAGGAGGTTTGGGTTCGTTTTAGGGCTCCTTTTACGAAATAGTTATGTGCGTTGATACGGAACCATCCGTGTGCGAGTCGACTCACACTTGGCCGGTTTATTTATCTACGATCCCAATCGTTTTACTAAGTATCGTATCCTCTATCTATCCACTACTAAGATTCTACCCTACCGGGTTCTAAAATATCGAATCAATTATCTATCTAAATAACAAGAAATTCCAGCGGCGCGGCGGCGGAAACTTCCGTTTTTGTCCCGTTACACATTCTTAGCTATTAATACCCACAATACGAAACACCCAGTCTCCCAAACTAAACCACACAACTTTGGACTTGTTTACGAACATTTACTGTTCCAGTTAAGTGATGGTAGTCCCCAACTTAGTACGTTGAAGTACATTACAATTTAAACTATCTTGCTTAGTTCTGAACTTTTGAATAGGTTCGTGGTAATTACGATTACCCATAGAGTCTATAAAGTATAACTACTTGCCGGGTGGCGGAAGGGATGTTACTCGTATTACAGGCGTAACTATCTTTACGAGTTTTGTAAGCTGAGGATGACAGGGTCCTATATGTTTATGAACAGCCGTACCGCCTATTAACATGGGAACCTTTTTTAACGGAAACTGTCTGGATAAATACGAATACTCCGATTCAAAAACTTGGATGTTATGTATACAAAGGGAATATTGGTGGAATATATTTAACGTTGTTGGTATCATCAAAGCAAAGCACAGAATTATTAGTTCTAATACAACGAATATTGTGGTGTATTTACCTATTTTTCCCGACGTTTCAACAGGTTTACACACTGTCGTGGTCACGGGATGACTGATTTTGCGTTTTAATTTATATGTTCAGATCGCGTAAGTTTAAAAAACACAGAAGCTATAAACAATTTTTGCTTTTGAAGGGTTTCATTTTATCATTTAATTAATCTCTCGTTTGTTTTCGAATTCAAATTAAAAAATGTTTCGCCGCCCATGAGAATAATGAGAATATGCATTGTTGAAGTTTTTGTTTTAGTTTTTCATGGTAAGGCAGCAAGCTGTTCCCATGTTTTCTGTTATTGTTAAGTTTTCATAAGTAAATGTCTTTGAATGTCTTGTTGTCATAAAATATCTTGGATACTACCTACCATGGAAGCGGTCCTCTCATTATATGCTTTAAATATTTACCAGAGGTGGGTAGTTCTGGTTTTTCTGAACTTCGTTCGGTTAAGGAGTCGACACAACGTTTTGTCGTATCAAAACGTTGTGTCGACTCCTTATTAGCATTTTAGATATATCTAGAAACAACTGCGCTACAAGTTTACTTTTTCATCCTAGTTAGTACCTACCAAACTAATAGTGTTTTTATTTTATTTTCGTGATAATTAGGTTACCGTTTACCTACGCACATTATCATAGCAACAATAGCTAATTATCATTGTACTAACTGTTTAGATTAATACTATAACAGGTTCTGGCCACATAGGAATTAAATACATTGTTGATACAATCGCTATGAATCGTAACTAATATTGTTAACTAGTTTCTGCCCGCGGCTTTGCATGCGCTGTGTATATGCAACGTAGGTACTAAGATTATTTATATCACGAGATAAAAGTTTCCTTTTTTTTATTTCATGTCTGAAACTACTGTATGCAAAATTCCTCCAATCCGTTCAGTAGTATTGGCGTGAAGAAGTAACAAACATCCATCCATCTAAACATCAAAACTATCATATCACACCACACTTCACACTTTCCACGGAATAGAAATAACTCGTGGATAGTGTGAAAAACTTTTTCACAGAAACAACACGTGTCGCGCTCAGAAACTAGTGTACAATTCATAGCGTTTACCGTATCTACCTACATATACATTATTAAGCCTAGGTAAATAGTACAGTCGGAAATTACATGACGACACGTAGTTACAGCGCCATTGTCTGAATTTGATAGAGGCATTAGAAATTGATTTAGGACATAAGATTGAAATTTAATTAGGTTTTCAGCAAGATTGCATGCGCTGTTGGTGATAAGGTCTGGCCTGCGAAGCAGAAGGTTGCGGGTTCGATTCCCGCTTTGAGACAAATGTTTGTAAGATCTGCATTTTTCCGAGTGTTCTGGGTATTTTGTATGTACTTATAGTAAAATAATTCTATGTAATGCACTTGTATTGTATTATATATATATCAGTTATCAAACTTAAATTCAGCTTGGAGCTAGGTTCGGTTGGTTTCTATACTCAAGAATAGAAATAACTATATTATAGTACTATCACTCAAGCTTAAGTATTTTAAACCATTTGGATTTAAAAAAATATCCAGAAACATTTTTAAAAGCTCCTCTTTTGTTTTTTTTATGACGTCAGCGTGAATAATTTTATAGAAAAATAAAAGTCAATGTTTTTAAACAACTCACAAAAGTCCCGTTTTGGCGTCGAGTATAAAAAATTCGTTTACTCCCATCTGTTCTGTTGAGTAGTTCTGTTGACAGAACTACTGGGATATTTTTTCTGATTTTGACAGCATTATGCATTGTACGAAAGATCTTCGATCATCGACAAGTACCTAGTGCAAATTATGCCAAAAACAACCACAAAAAAGTGATTTTTAGGTAAAGTGTTCGGACAATGTTTACAAACATTGTACCTTTAGATTTTCCGGAGTACCTATATAGATGAATGCTTTATTTTATCAGTAGAATTGGGCTGTGGTATCCCCATTCTATTTATCTACTCTGCACCAACACGAACACGTAAGTGCAAAAGTTCCAGCTTCTCTACGTAACCATCAAGATAAATCTTACGAGATAGCGGTCGTCGAGCACATTATGTGAAAATATCGTCGGGTGATGGCGAAAATGAGATCGTATGTTTCTGCCAGAGAGCTGTATTTATGGCCCGTGCGATAATATCTGATATCAATCAGGCTTTTGACAAATATGTTTGTAAGTATAAAGATGTTTCCCGCCATTTTTTGGCGACCTCTGTGGCGCGGCGGGTGATGGACCGCCTACGATGGTCCGCCTACGACGTAGGAGGTTTGATTCCCAGCTTGGGACAAATAAATATTTTTAAACTTACGCGATCAGAACACATAATTATAAGTATTGATTATATATTATTATAATGTTTATTGCGTTTATTTACCTATTTTTCCGACGTTTTAACAGCTTTGCACTCTGTCGTGGTCACGGGATGACTTGGAACAAATGTTTGTACGAACTACAAATATTTGTTCATAGTGTTTTCTATGTATAATCAAATATATATTTGATTATACATAGAAAAAACCCAGAACACCAAACCATATCTATGTAATGCACAATGTTTTATTCATTACTTATATATATATATATATATATGTATATTAATTTATAAAAAGGCCATCTATGTAGTGTATTGCATTATTTATTATATTCGTTATCTAGTACCCATAACACAAGCTCTGCTTAGCCTCGGGGCTAGATGCTGTGTGGATTGTCCAACATTATTTATGATTTTTATTTATACCTACTCAATGTTTGTGTAAGACTCTACTTAGGTAGAGTTTTCATATTATAGTTATAAATTTAGCTTTAAGCTTTTGCTATTCTACAAAAATAAAAACAATTTGTAAGGTCGGATATTTTTATGCAAAAAGCTTTTCCTCTAAGCCCTTCATTGATATGCGACGTAGCTGTTAGCATATTAAGAAGCCACTATTCATAAAGAGCGATACAAAGTTGAGCTGTTTAGCCCATCTCTCATTCTCTCACATTCTAAGTTGGGAGACGTGATGCCGCACATGGGTACAAATTTCCGACTCGGTAAGTGCATAGGAACTAAGCACTTAGGTACGGGATACGTAAACCAGGCCTCTTTAGATAAACGGCCTTCCAAAATCGCAGTTCCAAAAGCTCACGCACAGGTAAAATACTTACAACTTGAACTTATACATACGTTGTTAGTACATGAAAGCCACGTTCATTAATTGCTGATATACGTTTGAATCAATTTTTGCGCGTGGTTTTTCGGGCAAAGATTTGCCTGCGACGCAGCAGGTTGGGGATTCGCTTCACGCCTCAGGATAAGTGTTTGTACGATCTAAAGATATTTGTTCCGGTGTCTGGGTTGTGTTCTATGTATAATAAAAAATATCTGTCTCTGTAATGTACGTATATTATATTATGTAAATCAGTTATCTAGTACCTACTCATAATACTCTGCTTAGCTTGGGGCTAGATGCTGTGTGGATTGTCAAGCATTATTATTTTTTATTTTAAAAGTAGAATAATTCGATAAAATGATCGCGTCGTTCTAAATAGATTATAAAACATAAAAATTAATAATTTAAATCAAAACTGATGTAATTTTATGCGATTTGGAACTTGCCACTGTATTCCCATTTGTTTGGTGTATCTAAAGTTCTAATCCAAACTTAATAAACAGCCTACCAAATTTGCAACTGTGAGCGTCATGCAAACTTTTAGGATATGCCTTTGTCTATAAGGTCTACTCCTATAGAAGCTGTGCGCTATATCAATGGCTCTGCTTAGCCTAATCCGACCGACTCAATTTGGTTTGAGGTCGCCCCCACGCAGTGCCTACTCTTCATAGACGCGTACGCTAGAGATACAAACCTATGCCTTATGACCCCAGAGCAAATATGAACATGGCTGTTTAGACAACTTCAGTAACAGTTGTAACCTAAGTCAATAATAGCATGTCACGGACGATATGAATTTAAGGTTCTTTTCTTGTTGGGTTATGGGGGACCTTCAACATCTCGTCTCTCAAGCTAACCTAACTAGCACGTGGTACACCATGTTATATAACGAACTAGGCTCTGGTGAAAATATCAAACAATCTTCATGATTTAATTTAATAACTCATTTTTTTACAACAAGCTGCGCCCCGCCGCTTCGCCCTCGTGGAAATTTGTGTCAAATTGCTTATAAACTTGAATGTAGGTACATTAAACTCAGATTAGGGAAACGTAGATTAAAAGATCTAAGCTAACAAACAGCGCAAGCGACACATTTTATACTATGTAAATAAAGATTATTTCCATTACTTGACACTGGAAGAAAAGATTCCACCTAGAAAATTGCCTTTAAAAAGAATCATCATCATCATTTCCTGTCATGCGGTTCATGCGGCCGCGACCTGGCCATCCGAAACCTATAATTGCTCCAGCCAATCTGCGAATCCTATACGCGTGGCCCACGTGATAGGAAAAACAAAAAAATTACAGGATTCGGGTGACCCGCATGCGGACCAGATCCGCACGCGTCTGCTGAAATCGTTTAGCGCAAATGCACTACGTGCCGGCTGAACTAGGCGGCGCGGCGTGGCACTGCGTATTTCACCAATTCACCAAAAAAAAGCCACGAAGTTCTACTGATGCGTAGTGTGTATCTCAAACGATTTCATACGAAGATTATTGGGCCGCGCGTCGTGCCGCGTAGTTCTGCTGCAGGTAGTTCCGCTGTGTGCACAGAACTGACTGACTGCCGAACGTAAGACCATATGTCACTAACTATTAGCAGGCAGTCCGGCAACTTACAGTAAGTTCCTATAATACAATACTCTATGTAGGTACTGTAGGTACACAAAAACGTAAAGGACTTTTCACAGAAAAAAGTACAAAAGGCAAAAAGCTGTTACAGGTGCTAAGTCGCGTGTTCCATTTTCACAAATCCTTTCGAACTGAAAAACATCAGCCATTTGCTGATAGGAATAGGTAAACATAGGAACACTAGCCATTTACTTGCCCGGACGACTAAAGAGCTCGACGTTTACAAAATATTTTCACGCTTAGGGTCAGCTCACACCATCGGGACGCGACGCGACACGCGACCCTTAGGTACGTGTGGTATTGTTTCCTTGATGATTGTCCATTGACATTGAATGTAAAGTGTATGTACATACATTCCGTCCCAACTCAAGTATTACTTGTATACAGTGGGCTTTAGAATCCAAGATATTTTATGTCAAACGCATTTATGATATTACTCCGCTACACAGATTTAACTGGTCCGGTAGTCAGCCCTCAATTGTATGATTGGCCCAAGTTCTTTTCCAAATAAAAGTTGATGTTATTTAAGTATTTTTGTATGAATGTAAATTTCATAAAAATTGATAACAATATTAGAAATCAGCAAGGTTATCCCTAAAAAAAACGTCACAAACTTTAACAACGTTGCGCCAGCGCAGCGTAAAAGTTTGATATTCGGGTTCTAAAATGGACGTCAGACGAATGAAATAATAAATGAAAATTTTCTAAAACAAAAATTGTTTTAAACTTCTACGATATTATACTCAGTTGTCATAAAATGTACCATAAAACATTATCCACCAACTTCTTTATTTCGTATCCTTCTGTTTACAAAAAAATATCGAAGTTTCTAGATAATGTTCGATTCAAAGCAAATGGGTGAAAATGCATTCGGTGTGAATTTTTAGCGTTGTATATGTAATTGCGCCTCAAGTGCCTAAAAGCTTTACTTTTGGCAGAGCGTATACTAAAGCAGCAAGTTTGTTGGTGGTTCCCAAACTTTGAAAGTTTATAGCCTAAAGTCTAAGCAGTGGCTTAGACCGCAAATCAAGAAAATGGAGTTGGAACTACTACGAATTGAATTTCGATTTGCGTATCATTAATTAAATAAATAATGCACAATCCACATAACACCATCAAGCCCCAAGCTAAGCAGAGCTTGTGGGTACTAGATGACTGATTGATATACATAATAAAATAAAATTTGGTCGCGAATTATCCACGAATAGGTAGGAAATCTCTATTATTTTTCCTAATGATATGAAGTCGATATACTTGACCTCAATCTTTTGAACTTTTAGGTGCAGTTAGAACAAATAACCATTTTACTGTGCGTCGAGGTTACCTATTTGTTTACGGAAACGGAATACTCGGGTCTAGAATAGATTTCTTTTGTAAACAAAGAGTTGTATGAAAACTTAACAAAGACTGAAAAATATCAAGCCGAATTGCCAAAAACCGTAATAACAACACATAAATACACGCACATCAAACAATGTGCAACCGTCAATGATGAATGAAAGCTGTCAGAACAAAAAATTTAGGTAATGGGTATCTTCTAGACGTTCGTGTTAAATTGTCAGCCACATCACTTGCGAACAGGTAAGATAGTGATATGTACTAAATATTTTCCAGCAATATTTTGTAACCCTTTGTTTACAGCAAATATATAGGAACCTAGATCCGAGTATAAACTACGGAAGATACCTATTAACACTTTGACTGCGGTTTTTTTTCGACGACTACGATCTTTTTTTTTTACCTATAAAATTCGTGCTGCCGCTCTACACAGCGGTTGTGTTGCGCCGCACATGCGTTTCGTTCGAAAAATATTACAGCTCTGCTGAGTCACAAAGATCTGTATTTTCTTAGCCGCTGCGCTAGTGTGGATTTTCGCAGATTAGTCACTTGTAGAAAACTCATACCGTGCGTTTTCAGCACTCAAAGTGTACTGTGAGAACTAAATCTCTGCAGTTGTTTTTGTAAAATGATTGCCGTAGCCAAACAAAATGTAGAAATGTTTCTGGGAGCGCGTCTCCTACAAACATCTCTACATTTTGTTTGGCACGTCATCGCGACGCTCTTGTTGCTTTGTTGTGCGGGTTGAGCTGTTAGGATTTAACACATCTGGATCAGAACTTCGATTTTAAGCTTTGTTTGGAGTTCCATAATGCCACTTTTGCGGTTTGTCACAACTTGAATACTCAATCCGAACGTATTGACCAATCGTGTTGTGTTGTTATTGTTAGTGTAAGTTAGCATATTTATTTAGGTACTATGGACGACAAAAACCTGTATTCAATTAAATACACCCAAACATACTACATCTACACTCTATCTCAGGGTTAAGCTCAGCTATGTACATATCTTTTTTAATTAAGTTATTTTTAAGTTTTGTATGTGTACAATAAAGAATTAAAGAATCTACGGCGTAGGCCATCTACGGCGTAGGCCATCTACGGCGTAGGCCATCTATGTACGTCATACACCATCTACAGCGTAGGCCATCTACGGCGTAGGCCATCTATGTACGTCATACACCATCTACGGCGTAGGCCATCTACGTCGTAAACTATCTACATACAGCAGGGTCATCTATGACGTAGGGCCTACGTCGTAGGCCATCTACGGGTTAGGCTATCTATAGCGTAGGCTGTAGAACATCTACAGCGAAGGCCATCTATGGCGTAGGCCAACTTCTGTGTAGGCCATCTACGTCGTTGAATTCATCTACGGCCTAGGTAGTAACTTCAGCGTATGTAGTCGACGTCGAGCTATCTATGGCATAGTTTATCAGCAGCGTATGCTATCTGTTAGCGGCGCAAGCAAGCTTCGACCAAAGATTGATAGAATATTTCCATTTCAGATCCGGACAGAGATCAACATAGTCTGTGTTACATTGTTAGGATTCATAGCTAACTGCTTGGTTTTGAATACTTGCATTCCCCTATTTCCAAGTATCTGCAAGTAATTAAACATTCCTTATGCATAAAATAATAAAACTATGTAGTTCGTATAATCTGAACTACGCATTACACCTGACAGAGTTTATGCTTACAATTTGAGGTTCTGCATAATGCATAGCACGAGAAACTTTGGAGCGAGCTTTGTCGACTGAGGGTTCGCTTAAATTGTTTAAAAGACACCTGGGGACTCCTCATGTTACTGGAATCGGAGATTGCTTGCAGACGTAAGGGGACTGTTCACCATGAAATACACTAAAATGGTGACTTCACTCATTTACTCATGGTACAGGCAAGCCTATGGCCCACCTGATGGGATTAATTAGTGTAATTGGTGCTAATATAATCGTGCTAGTTAAATAAGTGAGTTCCCATACTGGGAAGCCTTGCTAATGGCTTCCCATCAGGTGGCCAGCCTATGGACGCCTGTGATATGAGAGACGTTACATTCGAGCTGTGCGCATTAAGGCCGGTTTATATCTACAGACATTGAGCGTGCCAGACACGTGCTTTCAGACAAAAAATATTACACATTACAGAGTGTATAAACGTATTTATATCTACAGTGTATACGGTGACAGACACCGGCCGTGCTGGCGGAATGAATATTTAGTCTGTGCTGGTTTGACACGCACTGTGTCTGTAGATGTGATCGGAACTTAAGAATGCCTTATTTCAAAGATCCTTTACAATAGTCTGTGGGGAAAACCTCGGCAGGGACCTTAAAACGGGCTTATTACGGGAAGGGAAATCATTTATTATCTATTTTTGGACTCGCATTTGCTTGTTAGGTTACAGCGTAAATAAGAAAATCAAACTGCGACAATGAGCTCAAACAAAACCCTGTATATTTGAGGCTTCAGTAACCAAAATTTTTACGCCGCATATTATCCGAAATAAAATCAAATATAGATGGAACTGACTTCTGCAGACTGAGCAATGTATCTCGTGGACTCAGATGGTCCTTTCTTGCGAGCTACAAACTTTCACCAGCCGAACTTTAAATTGTACCAACCTATATTATGGTATATAAAGTAAAGATTTATATAGGGGAACATACTAGGATGTACGTCCTACATAGTCCAAACAATCTTAGATTTTATAATCATCAATATTATGATAAATAAATAAATAATGCCGGACAATCCACACAGCATCATCAAACCCCAAGCTAAGCAGAGCTTGTGATCGATATATATTTATTTTTTTATTATACATAGATAACGACCAGAACATCCGGAAGAAATATCTGGAGATCGTACACACAATTGTCCCGAAACGGGAATAAAACCCGCAACCTCCTGCGTCGCAGGCGGACCTTCGCCCACCTCGCCACAGAGGTCGTCTGATACAATGTGTTATAGGCAAATATATCTACTACACTACCAGGGATGTTTTGAATGCAGATTTTTTCATATCCGCGTATGCGGATGCAGATATTTGAAGGTACACATCCATGATCTAATATAAGTTATGAAACCAATAACAAAACATGAAAAATATCTGATCTACATGATAACATATTTCATTTTAAAATTTTTGTGTAGTTTTATAATTAATCACCAGTCGAAAAACAAGAGCGCGGGGAACCTCACAGAAAACATTAAAATGAATAAAAATACTATTTCAATTTCTTTCCTGTTAAACATAAAGATTATTTCAAAACTAATACTAAAACGTGTTCTTGAGTGGAGACCACGACTCGGTAAACGTAGTGTAGGACGCCCTCCGACCAAGTGGGATGACGACCTGCGAAAGATTGCAGGTAGATGCTGGCGTCAAGCTGAATACAGGGCGTTATGGCGCTCATTGGGGGAGGCCTATGTCCAGCAGTGGACTAATATAGGCTGATGATGATGATGATGAATAATAATAAAACCATTTATGTGAAGGGTCGAAATAATTGGAGCAAGTTTGAATTTTTCAAAACAGAAGAAAATATTTGCAACATCACTGCTACTAACTAAGTAGGAAACGAAATTTACGAGAGTCTCACAAAAAAACTATAAATCTCTAAAAATCTTTAAAGTTTTGATAACTATCGTTAAAGCACTCAATCTTCATGCGACTTGCAAAGACTGCCACTAAAGACCGGGTGAGAGAAACTTTAAGCACAAGTGTGGGGTATTCAATTTCTTTTACGACCATCATTTTTGGCGCGAGTTGCCATGAATCTTGAAGATAAGCGTTTAATGGAAATAACAGCTCACTTAGGAACATTATGGTCACGAACTATCGCTAGGATAAACTTAAAGGGATAATTTTTGCAACCTCAGGCTCATAGCCAATTTGTTAAGATAACTAAGTAAAGAAGACATGGAGGAACTTTTGGCAGAACATAAACTAAAACGATAGGCTACTCGTAACTATAACTTTGCATGTTAGTTTTCAAAAGAACTTTACAGAAAAATCCGAAGAAAAGGTTCAAGGGCCAATATAATGTTTTAAATATGTTTATTATATAATGTATTAATATAGCGTGGAAGGGTAATAATACATTGTTTGATGTTGACCATTTAAAAAGAACTATAATATCAATTTATCTCGTCATAATCTATGTTTGTATACACCTAAAAACGTAAAAAATCTATTTTTATATCTTATATTAAAAATATAATACAAGCTAAGCTACTAAACTTCCCTATTAAACACTGATTTCGGCCCAAATTTGTGCGAAAATAAATAATATACGGAGACAGAAAACTCAAAAAAAATCCTGTGCAGAAGTTTAGTTTTTTTTTTATTCTTAAAAGATACTATTATAATAAATTTATTTTTAAAAGACTCGATAGTTTAATAACCCTTGTGCTAAATGTCTATTCAAATTTGTTTACGTATTCGTTTGGGGAATGAACCATTGTGCATTTCATCCTAGCGCACCTTTTCGCACTCTATGTCAGGTGAGACAGCATACATTTAGGTCTCGCCTACCGACGACTTTGACCGCCGTTAAGTCGTCTAACCCTAAAGCCGAAAGAATTTACACACAAATGACATTGCAGCAAAGACTGCAAAACCCGAAATGCTTTTAGTTTCTTTATATGTTTCATATAAAAAATATAACGTTCAAACACACATAAAAGGATTTCAGTGTAAACAATGTCGAATCAACACGACGAATTTATCTGAAGGCAAGCCTTTCTAGCGAAAGGCAAACACGCTTGGAGCAAATGATATGATCATAATGAAAGCAGGCTGCTCCTGAACCTTTTGCCTGATTTTGGTACCATCTGGATAAAGTTAGGTTTTAAGAATAACGCAGTTCAAAGATAGACAGTATGGACCAAAGTACGAGTATGTGACGCACGTGAAAATTATACCTACTAAACAAAAAAAGGATGCTGGACAATCCACAATCCACACAGTATCATCTAGCCACAAGCTAAGCAGACAAGCTCTACTCTAGTACCCATAGATAGCCTTGGGGTTACATGAGTGATATACATAATACAATACATAACATAGATAGTTAGCTCCGAGTTAAGATGGCTAACACCATCTTTTTGCCAATATCATTTTTATCTTAGTGTAAACTAGCAGCCCGCCCCGGCTACGCACGGGTGCAAATGTATGTATGGTATACATATTCCTCTTGAATCATTCTATCTATTCAAAAAACGCATCAAAATCCGTTGTGTAGTTTAAAGATCTAAGGACCGCACTGAGTAGAAAGATTTGGGGAGGCCTTTGCCCAGTGGGACGAAACAGGCTAAATAAAAAAATAAAAAAAAAGGATACATAGGGACAGACAGACATCGGGAAGCGACTTTGTTTTATATGTTTTATACTATGTAGTGATATTGGACGTTTTTACACTGACTGCCGGCACCGGCAACAGGTAAAACAAAAATGGGCCACTGACAGTGCCGGTATATAAACTGGCACTTCCAGGGCTGCCGCGCCGGCGCCGAATCTGTAAACTAAAACCAGGAGAGCACCGGCTTTTCGAGTAATTGCGGCTAAATACTACGAAGGGATGAGTGAACCAGTGGGCTAGAAAATGTTAGTTGATTTTTGAATTTCACACTTCAGTACCCGGCTTAACTTGGGGGAGCCAGTGCCTGATTGTGTTTGTAAGAATATTTATTTAGTTTCGGCCTTTAGAATTAACTTAAAGTGTTACCTATTTAATCCTTGTAGTCGACCTTTGATGATTATATTAAATTACCAGTTTCTAGACTCTTCTTTAAAACCGTTTAAAGGTCATTTCTATCCCATGGGAATTATTTTAGGTAAAAAAAGTAGTCTTTGTTTGATTCCAGTCTTTATGTATGTATATCTATGTAACATTTTACCCCGATCCGTTCAGTACTTTTGGCGTAAAGAAGTACCAAACATCCATTCATCTAAACTTTCAAATTTATAATATGTGATGATTTATCTAGTTAGTAGTGATTTTACATAAAGTGTGGTCTTATTTTACGTAAGTTTCACGATTATGCTATAAATATTTTATAGATAATTTTATTAGTATTTATTGCTAACTATACATATGAATAGGTACCTAAATACGTTATTTGAACTTAAATGTAATATATAATGTACCAGTAAGAAGTATAGACCGTACTTTATTTAAAACTGAAGCACAAAATGCTTAGATCTTTTGAAAACACGTCTCTTTTAATGACCCAAACGTTTAGATGGTACTCGGAAAACAAACATCTCACTGCAATGGATAGAAGAAAGCTCTTAACACATCGTTTATTCTTTTTGCGACGACGATTTTTCATCTTAAATAGGTCGTTCAACCGTTTTTAAATTCTGCGAATGGTCACCTTGGGCTGCCTTGTAATTAAATACTTACTGATTTTAAGGGAAATTTAAAGCTTTTTCCGAATTCTGCTTATTTAAAAATTAGAAAAACAAAAACTTCCAAATACCGACAATGATGCTTCGTCTATCGCATCATTATCGGTATTTGGAAGGTTTTGTTTTTTGCGATTACCAACCGAGGAGGTTCTTGTCTTGAGGTTGGTACGAGTATCTTAAGTACATATGTCTGTATGTAACCGATTATAATGTTCCTATACTTCCTTACTTGTAGCAAATATGGCAAATCGATTTTGTAACACCATTTTATATTTACCAAGTCAGTGAAGCAGTTATCTACTACATGTTCTTTTATCTCTGATACTTAGGTATGCTACGAGTAAGTGCCTGAGTAGAAATGTTAAATGCTCTTCTACATGCAAATAGCTACCTTATTCCTTTATTTAAGGTATACAAAAATGCTTTATTTGTGTAGAAGATGACAACACAACACCCATTTAACACCCGCCATTAAAGTAAAGTGTGCAAGGAAAAAAGCGGAAAATTGAATTGAAGCCAATTTCTGTGGGTGACGGGAAACTTTGTTAAATGTTATAACAGTGGGAATTTATGATTAGAACTCTTGGTGCAGCGGTTTCAACTTGAAAATTCAATTAGGTAACTACGGTCAATTATGGAAATTGCCTTTTGGAATTTATTTCTAGAAGTTCACTTAGATACTTCTTATTGTAACGTCTGGAATTGCTCAAAGAATTTATACTTTCCTAGTTATTTAATTTGCTTCATCTGTTACGTTTCACTGATGTTTTTAACTGACTTCAACTTGTTATTACATTATTTATATTATTAGTCTAAAGATGAAACTTTTGAAGTTGGTTATTAATATAAAAGTCATTTATAACGGGATATTTAGTAGTTTTTGTTATTCTGCGATCATGGCGCAATAAACATTGAACGACCGATGTGGTGCAGTGGGCGAAGGTCCGCATGCGACGCAGGAGGTTGCAGGTTCGATTCCCGCCTCGGAACAATTGTGTGTACGATCTGCAGATATTTGTTCCGGGTGGTCTGGTCGTTTTCTATGTATAATAAAAAATATCTGTCTATGTAATATATTGTATTATGTATATCAGTTAACAAGTACCCATAACACAAGCTCTGCTTACCATAATGCTGTGTCCAGCATTATTTATTTATTTATTGGAAAATTCAAAAATCATGGTACTTAAATATCCCGTTCTAAATGACTATTATTACTATAAAGCTCTAATGTGAATAAAAGCATGTTCTTCATCCTAACTGAACACTTATTTTGTACGAAAAATACTTATTTCCCAGTAAAAGCCCTCACATGGCGAGTGTTCCGAGAGTAGGTCCGTCAAGTAGGAACGATATGACCTCTGTCGTACATGCCCATTAGGGTGTTTGGAAGCGCGGTCAAGAGCCGACTTGACCGCTACCAAAATATCCTAAAGATTGAGGTAGGAACCCCTAAATTGAAGTGAAGTTTTCTCATTAATTTGATTACGTCGATCCCAGGGTTCCGACCCGTGTCACAAGTTACTTCATTAGTTACGCAACTTGCTGAAAGTAATCCTGCCGAATTACGTTTTGTAAGACAAGAATCACGGTAATTGTATTGACGTCGACGTTTGCTTTTTTTACAATTGGACAAAAAGGAGACATGGGTCTCTACATTGTATCGCGGACACCAGCGTTATACCTAAGGAGGTTATTATGAGACACGCAAGATAAAGCTGCGACATACACTGTCGTATAACAATTAGAATAGCTAAAAACGTATACCAATCTATCATTCAATTTAATGCATCTGATGTATGTAACAAATCTCATAAATGAAATATTTGTCGAGGCTTTCTTCACTGCAGTCTTCATTCGAAGCTCAAATAAAGACGAACCTTTATTTAAACTCGGTGATAAAGGCCTCAATCGTAGTTTCACAACGCTTTGAAACAGAATATATTATTTCGGATGGTTGTTCAAATAACACCACATTGTAATGGTTAAATTAGTCTCTTTACACGTTACTTGATCTACATCACAAAGAAAAGGAAAGCCTAAAACCTGTGCTAAAACTGAGTTCAGATTAAAAATATAAATAATGATAAACATACCTTTGCGTTAATGGCTGATACATCTTTATTTTGTGAAGAAAATTCTGATACTGAATAAATGAGATCTAGGAACATTGTACAAATTTTATATAATTTTTCGACATGTCTAAGTGCTTTAAATACGTTTAACGATGAAATAAATGAATTTCAAAGGTCGAGCGCTCTTAATGGAAAACCCTTTATAAATCTATAAATGCTATTAATAGAAACCAACGTATATTCTGTTGTTATTGTGTTATACAAACGGAGCACCGATACATAAAATTAGAATTTAAAATCAAAGCTCCATAGCAGGCGTGTTTTTGTCTCGCGACGCGACAGGCACATAAGTTACGAGTATTTATGTGGGGCGACGCCACCAACAGCCTCTCATATTTACCGCCAAGATCTCGTTTACTGCACTCTCGTATTTGCATTTTACATGTAATATATCTGTTTTGGAATTTAAATTGTTTGTAAACAACGATTTACTTGGGTCGTAGGCGACAGATGGTTTTGATTCTCATATCTTGGGCGCGCGTAATTACGGTCGCTGAGGAGTACGGCCAATAATTACTAAAAGCTTTAAGATTTTTTATTTAATTAAGAAGCGATTTCTATAATGTAGTACCTGAAAAAACACAGGAATTTATAATAAAAAGTAAGCTTTTCCTAATTATAAGTACTATTTAACGAGTATTAATAATGTTTACCACGGGATGACTACATCATCAAGAAAAACTGTTAAATAAACGCAATAAATACCCGTTAAATAGTACTTATAATTAAGTGTTCAGATAGCGTTACTTTAAAAATATGTTCCTAGCTCATTCATAGAACCAACATAAAAGTTTATTACGTACTTTACAGCGTAGATACACTAGCTACGTCGTAGCAAGCTGCAGTGTAGCAAGGGGCTTTATAAAAGTCTCGAAATTCATGGAATAATCCGATTATGTAATAAAAGTTGATAATGCGTGAAGGTAGGCATCGCGAGATATAATCATCCTATGGGTGCGAAAAATGGAATTGGAAAGAGATCAAAGTCATAATAAGACAGTAATCAAAACGAAGATTATCAACGCAACCTACAATTATATCTATGTACTTCTTGGTTCAAGAATTTGTAGGCAAGCGGACCTTTCTAACTACTTGTAGAAAAGTTGAAGAGGCCCGGAACTTTACCTCGTTATTGCAGAGCGTCTTCAGGTGATAAGGCCAACGATAGGAGAGTATCTATAGATATTGGCTCGGGTTTGGTTCTTGTGCCTAGAATGTTAAGAGAGATCGAGGCTTCATAGGTTTTAATTTTTTTTATCAGAGCGTCTGGATGAAGCGACCACAGATCTGGCGTAGCGCATCATTATTGCTATACATTGAGAAAAGGCAGTCTCGAAATCGCTTCCGAATGGTTCCTATAGTTTTCAGTTGAGCTAATTCTACTTTGTTTGCGACAGTCTGCAGTAAAGTTATGTGCCTATTCATACCATATAATTGGTTCTTTTGTTTTTCACTTTAATTTTATGTATTTTATATGAATGTGTTACAATAATTGTGTTTGCCTTGTACTTGCTTCTTTATTATGTGTACCTAAAGTACTGTTTCTGTTCTTCTATTAATTTTCCTGTGCTGTTTGTGTGTTGCTAGGTTGTAAGATAAGATGTGGTTCTTAATTGATCCGGGTAGATAGATTGTGCTGGATGGAACTGTGGTTTTGCGGGAATACGGGAGCTACTCAGCACCCCTATCACCGCTACGACCACTGTTTGTGTTTATTATTTGATATTACCTACTATTTTATTATTCATCTCTTAAAAAAATTGGTGGTAGGGCCTTCAATAAGCATCGTTCAAAACCTTACTATTGATTTTTAGAGAAGTTAGAGGATTTTTCTAATATCATTCTTTATCACACAAAAGTGAATGTTTCAATACATAAAAGATAACAAATAATGGACATGTAGAAAGGTGAGCTTAATCTTAAAAGATTTTTCTTAGGGTTTAGCTCGCTCGTTAGATAACTTTTGGGCATAAAGAGATTATATGAAACGCGTGTAGATTATTTTTGTGTACGATATTTGATCATGTATGTATAGAATGTATAGAATGTTTTTTTTTAAGTTGTAGTAATCAATGACGGATTTTTTTTTGTCAGTGGTATCGAATAATTTCTTAGTTTCTTCGCCAAATGCTAGTCGTTCGCCAAACAGTACCTAGTCGTTCACCGTTTGCTTGGTAGAGGCCGAAATATCTCCGATGACCGCAAGACGCCTGAGTTGGGTGCTCTGCTGATCGGCAAATTACTGGCATATGGACGATCGATCTCAATGTGCTTCGGGTTACAGGTAAACACGGTATCTAGTGAATCAATGCAGAAGCAAACCCAACATTTACGTAAATATTACCTAAATACCGCTTGGATCTATTGCTGCGGATCTGACTGAACTGGCTTATCACGAAAAGCAAAGGCATGTGTTTGTGAAATCTGATTGGCTGAATGTACGATAAATAATAGATATATCTGCCTTTATATATACTAATTTTTTGTTATTACTTGACAAACGATGTTACGTGGCGGGCGAAGGTCCGCCTGCGACGCAGGAGGTTGCGGGTTCGATTCGCCTTGGGACATAATGTTTCTACGCTCTGCAAATATTGGTTCCGGGTACCTATTCTGGGTATTGTATGTATCATAAAAAAATATCTAGTACCCAAATTATATATCTGAAGACAAGACGCTATGGCGCTCATTAAGGGAAGCCTATGTGCAGCCGTGGACTAACATAGGTTGATGATTATGATGATGATGAGCCATGTCCAAGTACCTACTATGATCCATCAAAACTTTAATATCTCTCCACCAATTTTCATCAAATATAGCCAAAAGCAATGTCTGGCTTCAATGCCACAGACAGACACATACATGTCAAACTTATACATTTATAACATGTTCATGTTAAAACCAGACCAGTACCTATTCAACTTATATTTTAGGGTGAATATTGATTATAGAATAATTGAAGATAAATAATATAAGGCATATTAAATTGGCGTTTTATATGGAAAAGGCATAAACGAAAAAAAAAAAATTATAGGTACCTAATGTAAATCAGGGGTTTGTTCTGTAGGTCTTCCAGGACGAAAACTTTGGAACAGGTTTTCATATTGTGAACAGAACGAATTAAAAAGAAAACAAATGGCGCGAAAACTAACGAATCACTTAATACGAAACACAAGCCTAAATTTTAATTTGGAATTCCTAATCAAACGCCAGTCATTAGAGATCAAAGTGGCCAGTTCGACAAAATGCCAATTTCATATGTAAAGGATCTAATATCCATAACCTCAAACAATCCAATTGTTTTCAAAATCAGCAAATTATACAGAATATTCCTAAGGTAACCAAGTATAAAAAGAAAGAGCCACACACAAATAGGTATGTAGGCAGGAGGTCGTAAATATGAATGAGTTTGCGGATGTATGAAAGAGGTTACATTGAAATTCTGTTTTTAAAGTAATAAACCAAATTAACGCAGTCTAGATTTTAGTGAATTACCGTTAATTAAATTTTGAGTAAGGTAAGCTTTAAAATAGCTCGTTAGCCGTGGTACATCATAATATAGTGTTGTAGTTTGCGTTTAAGAGCTTAAAGTATTAAGCCAGAGGGCTGCGATGCCGGTGACAAGCGACTTAATTAACTGAGTGCAAACATAATAAAACAGTGTCAAAAAGTTGTTTCGCTGTTGGGCTAATTGGGAGAGTTTTTTAATTGTGTTGGGATTAATGGAATTATGTGATGAAGTGAAGCGTCGGCGCGTCGACGGTTATATTGCGGTTTAGATGCGGTTTGCTTTGCACCAACCACGATCTCTGTACTCGATACGTATTCAAATGCAAAATATTTTATTTTTCTAGGCTTACAGAATAAGCACTTAGACAAGTCAAATTTTATAGTATAAATTATTATCAAATAAAATTGTTTAATATTCACTTACTTTTTTTTCCACTAGTGGAAGAAGTGAAAAAGAAACCACTAGTACATTCATATATCACGTTAAGTCTCTAATACATTTGATTTGCTTATCTAAATCTAAAAGTAATCCAAATTTCGATACATCTCAATATGTATGTAAAGCTAAGCCCAATATTGAATTTCTTACATACTATCGTCGGTGCAGAACTGAGCGGCATCTGGCCAAGCATTAACATCATTGATGTAATCATCTATGGATCAACGAAAAGTAACGACTTTTATTAATTAGAAATTACCTTTTCGATGAACAACCTTTTCAAATTTCATTCCGATTTGAATTAGAGAAATATTCAATTTGCATAAGACAATAGTAACACTTACGTAAGTACACGTTGTACCTTCAAGTATTTAACTAAATAATAGAAAAAAATGCTTTCTTTAAATCTGTTCTCTTTAATCTTTATGAGCCTGCTAGAGTATTTCTTTTATTTTATTTTAACAGAAAAATAGGGTTGTCTCAAAATAAATTTAGTCTTAATTTTATGAGATCCATTAAAAACTCTATATGTCCGGTTTTTTAAATAAATTAAATAGATGCAGATTACAGTATATTAAATAGGTATATATTTATTATTATACGTATAAAACGACCAGAACACCCAAGACAAATATCCGCAAATCGTTCAAATATTTGTCCCGGGACCGGAATCGAACGCGCAACCTGCTGCATCGCAGGCGGTTCGCCCAATGCGCCACACAGGTCACCGTAAATCTTAAACATCATTTCGAGTCTGTTAATTTAACTTCATAAACGATGCGACGAAGACGAACAAAAAAGCACTTTTCTGATTACACGTTTAAAGAAGCGGGCTCGATAGCCTCATAGCTAAAGAAATTGATTACATAAAATTTTGTTATGAGCATCTCAGAACACTACCTTGCTTAAAAATGTCTCCAGCGCTCCATCGAAGATAGTCAAACAGCTGGCGGCCTCTCCATGTTTTGAATATTAACGATCTTAATCGAGGTACCTTCTGCTAGCACCGCAACTCTAAGAAATAAGCTCCTAAATATTAATAAACGTGATAATTTTACGGATGCCGCAAAATATAAAGTTCTGAAGGACGACAACGTGTTTAGTTCGCCACTTTGCTTTATATTAAAATTCAGTTTAATGAAATTTTAAATGGTAAAACATAAAGCTTATAACGCCAATATTCAAAAGGTCATCCTCTTCATGTTCCTAATAAAATTGCCATTTCGCGTAATTAAATCGTTTGAGTCTGGCATAAAGCAGGCAATTTTTATGGGCCACTAAAGTGCTCAGTTGAACCGCTAACACTCGAATCTCTTTAATAAATTAGTTGTTTTGTCAACAGGCACCGTCTTAGGTGAGGCTATAAAACCCTTTAGGATTGAGCCACATTGCGAGGTGAAAAATTAGGCTTTGTTCCACTGCGATGCGGTAATATTTTTTTGCAGTCGCTTTTTGGAGTTGCAAAATAGTGTATTACTATTGATACATTTACAAACACAATGTAACTAATTACCAATTTTTTTAATCAATAACATATTATGCCATACATAGATGACTATTACTTCTCACATATTTATTTTAAAGATAAACAGACAAACTACTCGTATGATATTATGTATGTATCGAAGGTGTAGTAAAACAATATTATATTCTACCTTATTATTACATAGAAAACCCAAACAAGCCCCAAAACGCAAAATAGCAAAACATACAAATATAATTCCCGCGACGGGAATCGAACCCGTCTGGATCTCAAGCGTATTCCGCGGCGCAGTAGCCATTATAAAGACCACAAAATGTTCACGACGACCACGACCCACCAAAGACACTGAATGGAACGCTTACCTTAGGTAAGTAAAAGGTTATAATAATGCGCATAAAATTGCGATGCGGGAGCTGCGAGCGCGAAGTTGCCAGTATTACAGCCTGAGTTATTCCACGGCACGTACTGAGCAGTCGCACCGCAGTCGCAAGTCGCGTCTACTACCAAGGTACTTGATAAACAGAAGGTTTCGTTTGTACAGCTTATAAAAATCGAAGCACGAAAATTAAGGCGCTATTCATATTTATATTCATAAAGTTTATTGTGATTTTATACATGCAATTGTTCGTAGTTTATTTTCTTTGTTAAATAAATAAACAAATAATGCTGGTAGAGCTTGTATTATGGGTACTAAATGACCTAATACAATTTATACTAATATTATAAAGGTTTGATTTTTTGTTTGTTTGTTTGTATTAAATAGGCTCCGAAACTACTGGACCGATTTGAAAAATTCTTTCACCGTTGGGAAGCTACACTATTCCCGGTGAACATAGGCTATATTATATTTTCAAAAAGTTAGGGATCCTTACTAAAACTCCGATAATGTTACCCAAGGTGTAGAAAAATCAACTAATAAAGTGAAATTCGAGTTTAACGCGGGTGACACCGCGGGGAACAGCTAGTAGATTATATAGATAGATATTTCTTATTATACATATGTAGATAACGACTAGAACACCCGGAACAATTATGGGCAGATCGTACACACAATTGTCCCGAGGCGGGAATCGAACCCGCTCTATACCTCCTGCGTCGCAGGAGCCTGACCTTGGCCCACAGAGGTCGTCTAAAGTCATTACACAATGCATAAAAACCATGTCAAGGCACAATAAATTTATTTGAGAGGTATTGATAAAATACTGTGGATGAAGCTTGCATTGTATATTAAGGGTCCGGCGACTCTCGCTTGCAAAAATCGCTCCGAATATCGCTGTCCCTGTTTCACCCTTGCGCCGCGCCCCATGCGTGCGCGATAGCAATATTAACCGTTCAAAATTTGTTTTTTTCTGTAATACCAAAAATTATGACTGAAAACTTTTTGTATTCTTCACAAAGTATTGTTATTTTATAACTAGACAATATAAGCTATGTTCCTTAATAAATAAAACGTAAGATATTGAATAAATAAAGTTTTTAATACGAAACAAATAGCAAGACAACCTGTCCATTTTCAGACACTACTGTGTGTCTAGATATCTATCTAGACACACAGTAGTCTTTCACAAGTAACAAGTCAGTCACAAAGACTGAAAACAAATGAATAAATATGGAGGCTATTAGCTGTTTTATTATTTGTTTATGTTAAGGTATCTCTCAGCACATTATACATAATAGTGATGAGTGAAGAGATGGGTGGCTATTAACAAGTTCCCACCTATAGAAACAGAACACAATTTTACAAAAAACACAAAACAGGTTATAAAATCTGTATGCAAATGACATAATTGGTTGTTCTCTTTATTTTGGACGATACTACGATACGATGTGCAGATATTTGTTCAGGGTATTAACGAAATCAAAGAGTTTATTAGATGAAATCGGATAAAGTTTATTATAATTGGTTCTGCACGTACAACCGTTACAGAGCAAGAGAGAGAGCCTATCTAGCCAGAGACGACAGTAGTCTAAGCTAATAGCACTAACATGTGATACTTCTCAAACTGACTTTGACAATGACATAAGGTTATGTTTACCATTTCCAACATTCTGGTCGTTTTCAATGTATATGTAATAAAAAAACCATCTATGTATTGTTTTGTATAGGTACTATGCATATCAGTTATCTAGTACCCATAACACAAGCTCTGCTTAGCTTGGGCTAGATAATGCTGTGTGATTTGGTAGTGCATAACATACTGCAATGTTATGCACTACCAAATCCCATACTGTTTCTGATTTACAATGCAGTAGAACTTTGCTATTCGAATTGTAAGAGGTGATGACAGTTGTCTTAAGCCGTGTGTACACGTTCATGACTATTGTAGCACTTGATTACGTATGCGATGCGCTTCTCGCAGGTTTCTCAGGTAGTAGAACACGTAATGCGTAAATATGTACGTTATTACTTTGAAAGATGTGTCTACTTCTGTATAACACTGGATGAGTAGGTACTTGATATGCAAGATATCATTTTAACACTTTTCTATATTATATTATTTTGAAAGAAGCATATTTTTAATATACTTATATCATTTTAATATATTTATATAATAAACCTGTTTTATATCATTAAATCATATTTTTTGAAATCTTTTGAAAACAGCCAAAAAATTACTACTACATCCGAAGTTAACTAAATTTACTACTACATCCGAAGGAAGCAGAGCGATCCCTCTGAAATATTGATAACTACTATTTTTAGGTGTTCAATAAATAGCAGTATCTTACCGGTACCTAGAGTACATATATATATAGGCCTCCTCATCGATTTCAATGACAGCGACCCTAGGTAATCAAGGATAAAAAAAAAAAAAACCGTGATTTCTTAGAGTACATATTTGCATAATTGACACACGTTCGAAACCCTCGGCGCGCGAGTTAAACTCGTACTTGACGGACCTTGTTTAAATTGGCTAACCTGAATTACTTTATGTACCCCCCCTGGCTTTAGCTCTTCGATCAAGGTATTCGCAACCTAGGGTCAGAGTTTAAGCTACGACAAAATTAACCCATATTAAAGCACTGCCACGATAATTCTGTAGCTCGCTGATGAAACAGTCACGTCCACTAATTCCTACAAATATTAATGTAGTTCCCTTAACAGTAATCTGGAGGCGGGCCACGTACCGGGCATTCCTTTGAAATCACTTCCCGACCCGCACTCTGCTCGACAGTGACGGATTGTTGCTCTTCTTTAACATTCATCTAATGGATTTTGTTCCATGTAGCGGAAATCATCACATATTTTACGATCTTACCTATTTACTATTAAAGTTATGTGTTAACAAACAAACATTTTAAATACTATTAAGAAAAGGTCCATGATAAAGTAACTCTCTTAGGAAGACCTAGGCTGGTGTGTATAGGTTATTGTTATAAATTAACTCAGTCAAAATGATTTGTAGTAAGCCCTAAGGCTTGATTTTCGTTTCAGAATATCATCAAAATCACCGCGTATCGCTATATTGTTTGTTGGTGCTAGATAGGGTAGAGCCTCTACTATCCCGTAGCAAAATCGTAGCACATACGCGTATGGATATGAACACTGTTTTACCATAAGCACTCAATGTAAATGGCTTCACCATTTGAGTGCTATATAGTTTTTGAAGTTTTTATTTTCTGCGAAAATATGAACCTCAAGCGCAATGTAAATCGAACGCCCTTAAACTATATGTTTTATCCCCTATGATGCACATGTCCGTCATTACTTTCTTCGAGCGCGGGCAATGCAAAGGATCGCAGAGAATTTAAAACAAGGTTACAAACTAAGTAACAACTGGTTTGTATTCTGTACTTCCATCTTGAGCTCTATTGTAATTCCGTTGATCGAAACTATCGTATTGGATATCTAAACAATTTTCAAATTAATATGCTGAAGAAAAGATGGAATGTCTTGTAGGTACAATAGCTCTCGAGTTTGTAGCTATTTACTCAGTCAGCATGGCTGTCCGACGGATGCATTCTGGCAACTAAATGAGAATCAGAGGCAATAGGTAAAATAAAATAAAATTACGCCTGTCAACATTGATCTTTGAAAATCATACATTCCTTATGACTAAGGGTCTTGAGTGGAGACCACGACTCGGTAAGCGTAGTGTAGGACGACCTCCGACCAGGTGGGATGACGACCTGCGAAAGACTGCAGGTAGATGCTGGATGCGGCAAGCTGAAGACAGGGCGCTATGGCGCTCATTGGGGGAGGCCTATGTCCAGCAGTGGACTGCTATAGGCTGATGATGATGATGATGAAGGGTCTTGAATGTTTTATTATATACTTGCTGCGCCCCGCGGTTTCACCCGCGTGGTGATAGACATTTTGGATAATATTTTTATAAATTGTAGGTTATGTGTTATTCTGATGTATAAGCTATATTATTGTAAAGTTTCATTAAAATCCATTCAGTAGTTTTTACGTGAAAGAGTAACAAACATCCAATCCATCCATACTTACAAACTTTCGCGTTTATAATATTAGTAGGATTTACCTGTTCTGGCGTTACGCGACCGATAATACGCGACGCATTTTCCGTCAGATATGTACCAACCTTAAAACTCGTTTCCATGACCAATACCTTGTATATAATATCTTCAAATAAGTCTAGCAACTTGTCATAAATTGTTTTGGTCTCTCTGAGCCCTCACAATAGTGAGTACCCAGTATGTATTATATATTTTTTGTATTATTGTCTATACATTTTGATCGGCACTATACTAATCTTTATACTAATCCACTTATTTCATACCAAAAGCGGAAGCAAACAAACACCACACAGCAATTTCTGGCACAGTGATTTCCTGGCTATACAGTATCTCGTTTGAGCCGATCCCATAGATACTTAGCTCATTTCCTAGAGAATTTGTGCGCGTATGCGGCAGATACCCAGCAGTAATTCCATTGAGCTCGGAACTCCCCCGTTGCGTGCTTGCTTGCTTTACGACCCGGTGTTGTATCAAATTTAACGCTGTTTTCATGCGCTTTGCATTTTCGAGGAGTACGTAGGTACTTTAACTCTTGCTTCCTTGATAATCGGGTTTATCTTGCTAGATTTTAGCCCGGATAGGAATAATACAGGAGCTTAAGTTGCAGCCGCACCGCTTTGCACTTTGTGATTTAGCACATAAACTAAATTACCATATCGTTTTGCTTTAATACAGAATTTTACTGAAAAAGCAGCCACAAATTAAGCTGCCTTTACAATTTAAAAGCAAAAGATTGCTTTGATAAAGCCAAACCGAAACATTACTTCCCGCAATTCCGTACGCAACGTTAGAATTGTACAAATTCTTAAAAGAGAATTCGCAATGCTGTTAAAATAAAAACACGGGAACGCTTTGATACATGAAATTAAACTTCCTTGTGTACAAATTGAGTGGGAGGATGAGCGGCAAATCCGTTCTAAACCGCAGTCGAGGGCTAGCATCGAGGAGCTCCCGATTCGTCACGCGTCGCGCTAACTTAAGCCCTCATCAAATCCAGATTAATTAAACTCGGCCCGACCACGACCCCGAGCCACTCACATATCGCGACGTATGTGTAAACCGGGCCTTAAGTTTGTCTTTCGTTCCGCGACATATGTGTGAACAGGCCTTAAGTTCTCTGAATAATAATGTAAAGCTACGGCCGAAACAATCTGGTAAAATACCTTTCCGAATAACCAAAAAAATGCGTTAAACCTTTAAGACCCTCGTCTCAAACCTCTTCGAAAAACTATTTTTTGCCAAAGGATTAGTTAAGTACCTTGTATTTTCACGAATAGCGGAACTTAGAAATAAGGCTGAGTAGGCTATTAGATTAAAATTATTACATACTATATTCTGCCTGCGGCTTCGCATGCGTTGTTTCTATGGAAAAGTTTAAAGATTATTTCGATCTTATAAGAAATGGTTTATGGGATGTAAAGTAATGTTTTATTTTGACGGATCGGCCCTATTAACCTAACCGGCCTAATTTCAGTCCTATCTGTTTTGTAGTTTTGGCGTGAAGAAGTAACTATCCATCTAAACATACAAAATTTGGCATTGATATTATTAATGTGATAAGTAAAAATTTTTTGATACAACATTTGAGGGTTATATTCAATAAGGTTAAAATTAACCCTGGTTCTAAAAGTCAATCTGACAGGATGTAGAAATAAAATATTTTTTCTCATTTGAACCTTTTTAACCCAAATCATTCAGAATGGACAAGTACCTAGCTCGAGGAATGCTTCCTTTATGACATCTCATGACGTAGGCTCTGATGTGAATAGACTTTATCGCAACGATTCTACGACACGCGTTCAAATCAAATTAACTTTTAATGAGGTCTTTTGTCGTCAGGGTACTCGTGTAAGCCTATTTTTTACGCCTGGCTCATTTTAGGCTTAAGGGAAAATAAATTAACATGTTAGCCCTTCGGAATGGTATTACCAGCCTTCGCGTTTCAAAATAAAAACAAACGCGCTGTTTAGATTTAAAATGCTGGCTTTTCGGAATATAATATTGTACAGTGTATTATACAGTGACAATATTGTACAATGACGACCGATGTGGCGCGGTGGGCGATGGTCCGCCTGCGACGCAGGAGGTTGCGGGTTCGATTCCCGCCTCGGAACAATTGTGTGTACGATCTGCAGATATTTGTTCCGGGTGTTCTGGTCGTTTTCTATGTATAATAAAAAAATATCTATCTATGTAATGTATTGTATTATGTATATCAGTTATCTAGTACCCATAACACAAGCTCTGCTTACCATGGGGCTAAATAATGCTGTGTGGATTGTCCAGCATTATTTATTTATTTTACACTTTTTTTGTCTGGATTATAAAAAGTTTCGGCAATGTGATTAATGATTCATACACTTAATATTTTGAAAAGATTAAACCAAGACAGGCGTCGAAAGATTTTTAAGTATTAAGAAGGAATACGTAATACAATCAAAACTTTTGATGAATTTCACGAAAACTGTCTTTGTTTCCCCTTTCTGTCCAAGTTAAATAATAAAATTCAGTGCAGTTACTACGAGACTTTTTATAAAGCAGTGTATAATAAAAATGTTTTTATGTAGCTGCTGACTCAGGTACTCATATAACGGGTTGTATCAATGTTATTAGATATTTCAGAGTCTAGTCTAGACTAGGGAATGTTTATAAACGATTTCTGAACTGCTGAGATCGTGCGTGAGTCTTGCATGTATGAAGCCATTGTGTCCATATAAGCCATACTTTATTTATAGAAACAAATATAAATATTTTCTAAAGCTCAACAACCCTAGATCGGTAATATTCTAATGAAAAATCATCTCGTTCTAAGATAAATAAATAGATAACACTTTATTACACCACACAAAAACAGAGATAAAAACTTAGAATAAAGGTATAAAGGGCGGCCTTATCGCTGAGAGCGATCTCTTCCAGGCAACCTTGGGATGGACTGGACATGAACGAACAATATAGATGGTGGCACTTTAATAAATAATTGGTAACAAATACACTAAATACCTACATTACAAACATTATAATAAACTTACATAGACATAAGATAAGGCTATCAATATTTCATATGGATAAATAATGCTGAAGGCAATGCAACGAAATGAAATACACAAAGTGCGTTATAGGTACGAGTTATAAGTTAGCCATAGGTATTTTCTTTGCCATGAGTATGGCATGGAATCACTGATGTGATGATTCTTGATCTCCTTCCATTTTCATACGTCACGGGTTCATCCTCGGATCAGCGAGAAAAATTTATTGAGACTGTTTACAAGAACGAGAAATGCGCCGTTGGATTCCTTCTCTATATTTTATCTTTGAAGACATGACATATTGCAATATCATCCTGATAGCGCGGAGATCGGAATTTAAGATGTTTTATGAAGTTTGAATGGAAGAGATTGTCCATACAAGGTACTGTTATTGATTTAAGTACTAAATTTTCTTAAAATGTAGTAGTCTACCCTGAACCTAATGAATAATTCTGGACAATTGACATATCGTCGGTTGCAGGTTCAATTGGGGTAACTGCCAAAACACGACGTTTCAGTAGAAGCATGCAAACTTTTTTTTCATATTAAATCGAATATAACTTTATTCGCATGTGACCTTTTTTGGATCTGTTTTAACAGAAAAGCTTATAATAATATATGATATATATCTAATTCATTGAATTTTTTGGTTAAATATGAAGTTTGTCCCTAGTAGCCCTAGTAGTTATTTTTGGAGATAGGTACATTTCAGTTACATCTTTTTTTATGGTTATGGCAGTAGGTAACACTATTTTGCACTCAAGATTTTTTTAAATATTAAAAAAGGTTTAAAATGATATTTGATTACACATATAATTTTAAACCTTTTTTGGAGTTTTTCGAAGAAAAGCTTTATACCATTCCTTTATGTATTAACCGCCGTACAGTTTGACATAATTTTTAACCAGTTCAGTTAAATTGTAAAAAAATAAGTAAGTAAATAGTATCTACTTATAAAACATTTCAGTAAAACCCGTGTTGTAATCTCAATTCCATGAATAAAATCGAGAAAACGTGTTTTCTCACTACAAAATCTTATCCAAAAAGTAAATTGCCTCACATTCATATAGGGGTCGGACACTTACCCCCGCACCATTTGATCCACCCAGAAGGAATCAACCTGCGAAAGTATAAATATACGATTATCGTTTATCTGAAATATACGATTATAGCTTAACAGGCGGTGGGTATCTTGTTCCTCTTCGCTGATCGAGTAATCAAAGCTTATGGAAGATTCCCCATAAAATTTAACGACAAACACTATACCGCAGTACCTAGCCGGATGACGTAACCGACCTTAATATCTGTAATTCGTATCGTGGTGGTTATGTAGGTACATTGGCTTTTATCGATGTTAAGTTTTAATGCAATTTCTATGAAGTCTAACTAAATTATAAATGTGAAAGTGTGTTTGTTTGTTTGTCCTTTCTTCACGCCCTAACTCAGCAACCAATCAACTTTTTAGCGTAGAGTTAGTTAAAAGGCCTACTTTTTGTCTTGGTAAAACATCAAATTCCCATGAGAGATATACGAGAATATTAGTATTTTCATATGAAAATTCGTCCTTCCTGCACGACCTAACAAAGCTACCAATCGACTTGATTTTTGGCATAGCGACAGTTGAAACACTGTGTTGACAGTTGTAACATACACAACATAATAACATAGTTCCTGAAATGTGAAATTACCATTTTACGCGGGTGAAACCGCGGGGAACAGCTAGTGCAGGAATATTTTAAGACTAGAATCTTGCCGTAAAATGAAGACCGCAAGCTGTTTTGTATAAAAATAACAAATTTAATAATATTAAACCAAAACTGATGTAATTACGAGACTTGGAAGCCGCCAGGGGGTCAGCTAACGATGAAAGCCACTGTACATGGACCTATGTAGCTGTCTATGCACTTATGATGAGGGTTCATTTGAATAATGACGTGGTTATCATGTTATACTTGTGATAGAATTAGTTGTGGCTTCGGATACGAATATTTTATCGATAAATCAATCAGCTTTACTGAAATATGTTTCTCGTGTTGGTTGGTAGCATAGAGATAAAATCGCTAAGGTTTTGCACCAAAATTCTTAATAATAATAAATAACACGCTTTTTTTCATTAAGGCGACATCGTGTAGATATCGTAATCAGGGTACTTATATTAACGTAATTATAACTCGAAATGTGTTGAAATCTACGGACTAACAGATCACACTAATATAATAAATGAAAAAGTTTAGATGTTTGTTACCTCTTCAATCAGAATCTAACGGACCAGGCTGAAATTTTGCATACAGATAGTTCAGTTCCAATGGGATAGGAATAACTTTAAAACATTTCCATAGAAACAAAGCGTGCGAAGACGCGGGCAGAAACTAGTCATCTTATAAAGGAAAATAAAGTTCCAAGGTACCTTACAATTTCTTCTATGTAAGATATCTAAATATGCAAAACTAGTAAAAACGTTAAAAGACCATTAATTTGTTTAACACACAAAACGAATTTAAAATGTCTCCTATTTAGCTACCTGATTAGGTATGTATGAGGTATATATCAGACACAGTAACAAACATAATAAATAAAATAAAATAAAAAGGGCTTTATTCCATATCAATAAGGTACAATTTTTAAACAATAATAATACATTTTTTCATTTGACGACCGATGTGCCGCGGTGGGCGAAGGTCCGCCTGCGACGCAGGAGGTTGCGGGTTCGATTCCCGCCTCGGAACAATTGTGTGTACGATCCGCATATATTTGTTCCGGGTGTTCTGGTCGTTTTCTATGTATAATAAAAAATATCTATCTATGTAATGTATTGTATTATGTATATCAGTTATCTAGTACCCATAACACAAGCTCTGCTTACCATGGGGCTAGATAACGCTGTGCGGATTGTCCAGATTTATTTATATATTATACATTCAATTTAATAATCATGAATCACATTATGATTTTAAGATTAAATAGAAAATTATGTTAGTTGTATTGAGTCATCCATGAGATAGGTAAGTAGGTACGTTACTTCTTGATATGGAACGCCTTTGGCGGTGTCTGCCTCCTCCAAGGATTTCTAATAGTTTCTTTAGGTGTCATAGAAAGTTTTAATCTCTGCTTTTTTAGCGTTTTCAGTGGGAGCATAGACTGGACGATGGTGTACGAAAAAGTTTGGATATTTATAATATTTATGTGTAGTAAGGCGACTCTCCGATATTCCTATAAAATCATCTATTTTTCTATTTTCAGGTTTTTTTTTCTAGGGAGCAACAAACATAGTTGACTGCAAGTTGTGTTATTTTCAAGACTTTTGAATGTTCTAACTAAAATGTGTTTACTAACATCCTTCAGTGCTGAAAGCATCATGGTGAGCTTTCAGCACTGAACGATGTTAGTCTCTGTTTACAGATCTGAGACTTTGGAGCTCTCCGAAGCAAGGAACTATTGACTTACCTACGGTAGCTGAGACGTATAGGTTTACTCGTACATTCCCTCCATAATGAATTACCAGTTACCTAGTCTTTCGAGAGGTTGTAGTCGAAATGGGCGTCCGCACGCTCCGTGGCTTATATGAAGGTTTCAGCTCGTTAACGGTGGTTTATCTCGTATAAGTTCGATGCAAGTTTGCTGGATAATCTTGGAAGTTGTGTGGCGTAGCGAGTACTCAATGAAATGTGTTCTATCAGCTGAATAGTCGGACGGAAGCCGTCTACCGAACAAATTAAACTCCATTGATGCTCGGGCTGGGTTACTAAGCCTGATACGGTGCAGCCAATCAGGTTCTTATTACGTTTTGTTAAAGTCACATATAGAATCTAATCAACTTTTTGGTAGGTATATGGATAGCGATTGAGGAACATTATGATCAAGCTACGAAAAATATTCGATATCTCGAGAACCATTATAGTAAGCTCTTATCGGGTTTCAAAAGGCATTACTACATATTATGTTAATACTCTGTTGCCGTGGTTGCAGATTTTGGTTTCGGGAGTTATTGTGGTTTCTATGTATAATAAAAATATCTATCTATGTAATGCATTGGATTATAAATTTTGATTTAAATAAAGCCCCAAGCTAACAAAGGCTAGATGATGTTTTGTGGATTGTCTACCATTATTTATTTATTTTTTATAAATACTTACCAGTTTTTATGGTACCCTTTCAAATAGTAGGTTTATCTGAAAGTTCTACACCAACTTCAGCTAATAAAGTGAACTCCAACAAAACTTTAGGTGCATCGAATAAAAGGACACAGAATCCACAGATGTTTGGTACATTAATTGAAGCAAACAGAACAAAACAGAAAATTAATTAAACGTTTCGGACAAAGAAAAGCTTGCGCCACATTAGATGTGTGGTTTAGGAGCTAACGTGGAGACTTCCTACTTCATTACTTTATGGATACTATCTACAATATATACTACTAGAATTTATAGTAGGTATTTTATTCTAATTAGTTTTATAAAACTAACTTTTGATGGTATGAGCTAATCTCCTGTGAAAATTTCAGGTTAACTTGCACTTATGGATGCAGTATGGATTGATATGTATGATAGACATCCAATTAAATAAATAAATAATGCTGGACAATTCACACAGCATTATCTAGCCCCATGGTAAGCAGAGCTTGTGTTATGGGTACTAGATAACTGATATACATAATACAATACATTACATAGATAGATATTTTTATTATACATAGAAAACGACCAGAACACCCGGAACAAATATCTGCAGATCGTACACACAATTGTTCCGAGGCGGGAATCGAACCCGCAACCTTCAGCGTCGCAGGCGGACCTTCGCCCACCGCGTCACATCGGTCGTCAAAATATGAAGGTCTTTAGAAATACATTCAAGTTCATTATGTACTATGAGCCCGTACGGTAAGTACCTACTGCTGACTACGTAGAACTCCAATCTGTGGTATTTGTATTGGTCTCAGACAGATTGCATCGTGGTCTAATTGGCAATCTTCGGAATAACATAGACTAGCAGGTGGTCGTCCAACACTGCCTATTTTAACTGATTTGGTAAAGGCCTGATCGACCCGCCTTAGACACCACAACCAAATATCATAATAAATGTATTATTTATGTGATAAAACATGATCGCTTTTTAAATAATCAATATTTTATTATACAACAAAAAATATGTTTACATGTTTTAAAGTGAAAAACGATGTCATATACGGAAGATTAAAAAAAAACCTTGTGTGTATGATTAAAAAATATTGATGAATCATTACGCGATTGTTTTCTGTATGCATATGCAGATTCTACGCATAGGATTTTGAAGGATAGGTATAAATCCAATTATTTATACCTATAAATAAATAACAAATAATAAATAAATAATGCTGGACAATCCACACACCATTATCTAGCCCCATGGTAAGCAAAGCTTGTGTTATGGGTACTACATAACTGATATACATAATACAATACATTACATAGATAGTTTTTTTTTATTATACATAGAAAACAACCAGAACACCAGGAACAAATATCTGCAGATCGTACACACAATTGTTCCGAGGCGGGAATCGAATCCGCAACCTCCTGCGTCGCAGCCGGACCATCGCCCACCGCGACACATCGGTCGTCTAAAATATAAAGCTTTATGTCTTATTAAGACAGCAGATCTCACAACGTCTCTTACACTACAAGACATAGTGCAGTACGTATTTGGGTGTGAATCGAGTCAGCTTGTAGATTCCCACCACGTTCACTCGCCTTCATTCGCGCGACTCTAACGGTGGAGATAATAGAGACTTACTGCGCACTTTACTCCACCATACCTAAAGCAATAACTCTTCTAGAGTAGTTTTACTGCTGAAACAGTAAGCGTGCTTGAATCACTCTATGTACCCCGCACATAACTATAAAGATAGACGCACAACTTTCCGAATTAACCGTGGAAAAAAGAACCTAAGGAATGAACAACAGTTTTGGGATTCGATGTTTGAAATCGTATGCAAGCTCGCACACCTTTGTGCGCAGAGTTGGATGAATGAAGTGTTTTATTTGAAAAAGTTCAAAAATTGTTTGACCTGACCGAATCAACAGTACTGACGCATGACAGTGCTTATTTTAACATGCTATCCCCATGAACCTTTACTATACCCCATTCTCGAATTTATATTATATTTTTAAGTACTACTATTAAGTTGCCTAGGCAGGTGTGTCAATGAAGACTGAATTACAGAATAAAGCACTTCATAGAAACAGTTTACTATTGAGGATAGACATGCGAATCTGCAGACTCGGAAAATAGGGGGACTTAGGAATGTTTCGGTTTTTATCGAGCCGACGACGTAATATGTAATGAAAATTAGATGAGAGATTATTCTAGATGATTTTTCCGTGAAAGGTATTGAATTATAGCATAAGTGTTATAGTTTACCGCAGAAACTCAATACAAACAGTCTAACTTTTTTCACAGAGAAACGCGTGTTATGCCGCAAGCAGAAGCAAGTACCCAATAAAGCAAATATTATTTTTGTATTGAATATTCTAAAAATAAAGTCATTTAGACGCCTAACATAGAGTCCGTAAAATGATACAAAATGTTGAGCAATTATAACAAAATAACAACTTCTTCCTAAACAAAATCGTATGATTAACGCATTAGGGAATTACTACATATTTAATAGTATGTCGATCTACTATAAAAAAAAACTATATTTTAATTGGAATCATCATCATCATCATCAGCCTATAGCAGTCCACTGCTGGACATAGGCCTCCCCCAATGAGCGCCATAGCGCCCTGTCTTCAGTTTGCCGCATCCAGCATCTACCTGCAGTCTTTCGCAGGTCGTCATCCCACTTGGTCGGAGGGCGTCCTACACTCCGTTTACCGAGTCGTGGTCTCCACTCAAGAACACAAAAACACATTTAATTGGAATAGGTAGCCATAACCTATGCGAAAGTTTTCTCTGCCCGCCACGAAAGATTGATCTATTGAGTACCTACAAAATTCAATAGAGATATTTTTGGAATATATAAGTAGTTTTCGGACTTAAAGATCCTAGTCACTAGGTCAGAATGAAGTTGTTTCCTTCGGCTCCCTGTGTCCCGCTCGTTGAGTCCGGTTCTGACAGCTGTCATCATCATCTTCATCATAATCCCATATACGTCCATGGCTGAATTTAGACTTTCCCCAAACGGATAAGTGTGCTTGAACTTAAAAGCACTACCTTTCTATATAGTGAGGTGTAAAGGTGCTGCCTGTATTTGTTAAATACTACTCGTTTCGACGGACTGTTAAGTTTTGGCATACTTGCTATAGAAGTAATGTGAAATTTTAATTATCCGTAGCATATATGAATCGTTTTTTTTTATTTTTAGTAAAGTTTTGTGTTGGTCATTATATTTTTCTAGTTCATTCTTTATTTTCTGTTAATTGGTAAATATTTTTTTCGCATTAAAACAATTTAACTGTGATTGATAATCAGATTGGAAATGTGATACGGTATTTTACCACAATACCACTACAATATTCATAACAATATTGTGTTAAGAAAATCGTTCCGATGTGTTACATCACCGCGAAAAACGAGAAATGAAGTAACATCAGCTTTTTGTGGTTTCTCCTAAAAAGCAGAATCGACAGCTGCGGCGTCACGAAAAAACTTTTTGACAGACTCGTTAAAAAACTTTCATAACATTTAACGAGGCAAAGCTTTACATCATAATATGAGTTTCATAAGAAATAGGTCCTTACACACCTTTCTATTGACATTCCTAGTATTGGTAAGTGATATGAAAGGCCCTACCTTAACATTCTTCTCTCTTTGTTACTAACTTTTTATAACACCACTATGATAAGAATCGAGAGTTATAAGGTTATTGTAAATTCATCTGACTTTTCCCAAGCTGCAACGCGATTCGCCTTAGAGAGCTTTTCGTGAGATCATGTTTTTGCTATTTTTGTAGTAACGTTAGGACTATAAGAAAATCTTTTATTTGCTTCTACCTAAATCAAATGTAGAGTGGTAAAAGTATGATTTCTGAATAAGAACTGGATTCAAACTGTTGATTTTGACAACTTCTTACCTATTTACCCTCCTTAACCACACTTAGATTAGCACAGTAAGTCTCGGAAAGCATTTCGCAGACTGCGATGTGAGATCCATCACCAAAACCACAGCTCAGATTGGGCTGTCAATTACGTCACGGCTCTCCCGCCCTTAATCTGTCATCTAGACACCAATTAAGGGGAAAACTGCCACCGAGCGGAGTCGTAACAATTTGTCTTGCAAAAATAACCCGGGGTTGTATTAGTGGAATTACAAAAACATGTAGGAAGGTACTCATTTAGATATACGGACGAGATTCATACAGGGTGATTTGTATTTTTAGACAGTATGCACGAAAATTATTTTGTTATGTTACCTAGTAAGTATATTAAATGACCTGAGATTGAAAGAGCTAAGATACAAGTTCGTAACCGTGATTCCGAACCAAGAAACATGTCGCGTCAACCAATGACGTGAGACAAACACGTCATATTATGACGTGTTCGACAATAGCAATTAAGATTGGTTTACGTTCGAATGCTGGCTATGCTACTTACTGGTCTGCGGTCGGGCGACAGTGTCGTCTGGCCGTTCGGCGCGTAGCTTCAGATGACGTATGGCTAGCCATGGAAGGTATATGAAATACCTTTAGAAATACTTAGAAACCAAAATTGTCGTGGCGACACGTCGCACAGTGTTCCATATGACCAAAAAAATTTCCCTATGCTGTTTTCAGCATTAATCGATCAACGAATGCATTTTAAATGCAAGAGTAGAACACCCAGGTGTCTATTGCCAATATTTTTTTTTATAAAAAATCATGAACTTTAGGTGACCTTGACGATGAAAATTTTTAAAAAAGTTCTGTAATCGTCAATGTCCAAGATATTTTTATAAGATAAATATAATCTGATAATAGATCCTTAGGAGCATTTTTTCCAATTTTTATTTTTTTTAAATAAACCTCTGGATACTGAGTAATTATTATTTTTTCAGATTTTATGTTTTATTTTTTTTCTCCCTAAAAACGCAAAAGTACGGCTTGTGACTAGCATAGAAAGATTGCTCTTAAAAAGGCCTATCAGTGGTAAAAATACCAGCATGCACTATTGCGGCTTTTGGGAGAAATATGCAATTACATTCTAAGGTCAAATTATACAGAATAGGGTTGTCGCTAAAAGGTCAATTTTTAGTTGTGAGTTATTACTTACTCTTTATGATAAAACAATATAATATATAATAGTGCTGTATGATAAAACTATGTAAGTGAAGTTCTAAGGTCAAATTATACAATAGAGGGTTGTCGCTCAAAGGAAAATTTTAGTTGTGACTCTATAATTAAAATTAAATTAAATTTTTATTTCTTTATGCTTACAAAATAAGCACTAAGACAAGTATTTCACTTGTTATACTTTTAATTATTATTAAATTACATTATTTTAATTTTAATGTTCACTTAAATTTTTTGTCAATTAGTGGAAGAAGTGAAAAAGAAACCACTTGTATTTTCATATAACCTATGTCTATATATATATATATATATATAAACATATGATAAAACAATATAATATACAGGGTTATAGGTAACTAATCAATAACCTCTTAAAGGCGACTTGGGTACATCCAGACTAACAACTTTTGTTCTTTCGTGTTTGTTTTCCTTACGAAAAATTTATAAGTAAATTTCCAGTTCTAATCTTCTATGCTCTTTGTAGGCACGCGTGTGTGTGTCGGTCGGTTGTACAGAGAAAGGGATTGCGGGGTTGCGGGGGCGGGTACTTGCCCTTGACCTAGTTCACGATACGTACGACAGTTGCAATGTTCGCTGCGCGCGAGCTGTTGCGCCGTGCCGCCGCCCGCGCCGCGCCGCCCTGTATTGTCTTTGTGATTATGTGACGCGATTGATTCACAATGGCGTATCGATCGATACACTAACATTGAATACGTCGAAATGGTGCGTGTGTATGCTAGGTGTGGTGATAATGTATCTGAAGCTTGCTGGGAGTTCGCGAGACGAAGTGCGTGAATACCTCAACCATGAATACCCGGGCCGAATGGATAGGCCGCGGCGGGCCTGTCGCGTCGCCTGGTCTCCTCGTTCGCCGGATATTACGCCACTGGATTTTTATTTGTGTTCTCATTCAAGCCATGGTGTACAAAGGTGGTGCATTAGAAAGCCGGGAAGCACTAGTTTTCAAAATAACCTGGAAATTCGACCAAATCAAAATGAACCCCCAGGTACTATCCAGGGTTCAAAAACAATTAACTTTCAGATGTGGACTGTATGTGGGTTGTGGCGGTGATTATTTTGAACGCTTTGCACGTGATAGTCATCGTCACTCCCGTGACTTGAGTTTGAGAGGTGATAATTTGTAAAAGGTTTGTGAATTTTAAATAGTTAAATTATTGTAAATAGACTGATTAATTTTTTTAAATACGCCTACATTAAAAAATAGTTAACAATTAATTTATCTTCAAAGCGCGCTTGCGGCATACCTACCGACCTACGAGTATGTAGGTTATAGGTACATCTACGCGATCGGTAGACATAGTAAATGTTCGACCGCGCGCTTCTTTTGATGCGATTCATTACTAATTATGTTCATGTTATTTACTTTTTTATTTTATAATGAAGCCAGTCCTAAGCCTGGATAATTATGAATGAATTTTGGATTCAATGTACAAACATGTACCTAAAGATTCTAGAACCTTTAAAACACTAACCTAGGTAGGAGGGTTGATACTTTTTGATATTCTTTCTGCTACGCGGTCAACGCTATGTAGTATGTACTCGTAGCACGTCACTCAGCCGGGCGGGCGATTGCGTAGCACTCAGCTGACTGCACACACTTACGCTATGCCAGAATCGTATAAATTAAACGTAGGTATTAACGAAACATAGAGCTAACAATTATTGAATTTCCCAATAAAAATTTTAAAAAAATCTTGTGATGTATTCCGTTTTGGCAAAAGTCATAGAACAAAAGTTGTTAGTCTGGATGTACCCAAGTCGCCTTTAAGAGATTATTGATTAGTTACCTATAACACTGTATTACTATATCATGTATCAGCACGGGGTTTTAGCTTAAGCAATCCCAACAAAAAACATAAAGTAAGAGAGCCAAGTTCAATATTGTGATATATGCCTTGGTTTTTGACTTCAACAACAAAAGACGGCAAAAGCTTTAAATGGGTGCGAAGTTCAATAGTCAGTCCTGAAATTTATTTATAACAACATATTTTATAAATAATTTCTTCTGATAAGTTAGGATAATATTTGAAGCCCAAGGTCTGACTTGGCTAGTTTTCATGTTCGAATAATTATAATAAAATATTATAGCCTTCGCAAGTTCTAAAGCCGCAAGTTCTTATTTTATTCTTCAGAAAATTTGGCTTACCGGTAGAAACTAGCCATCGAACATAGGGCTGTTCCATGACTATTTTAGTAGGTACTTAATAAAAAATTCGTATATGAGAACTAGCCAAGTCAGACCTCAGGCTTCAATATGTTATCCTAAGTTATGAGAAGAAAGGATATTTTACATATGTATATTTTAAGTTGTTATAAAATATTATATAGTATTATAAATAAATTTCAAGATTGATTGAACTTGGCACCCAAAACAAAATCCGAACTGAATAAAATGAAAGGTCAAGTTGGGTGACAACCCTAACACCATATTTTGAAATTCAATTTCTCCTAAAAGCCGCAATGTTGAAACGAGGTATTTTTACTAGTAATAAGCCTTGTTAAAACCAATATTTCTATGCTATTCATAAGCCGCACTTTTGAGTTTTTAGCGAGAAAAAAAATAAAATCGAAAAACTGAAAAAAATAAGATTACTCGTTATAAAGAAGTGATTTTCAAAAAATAAAAACTATAAAAAATGCGCCTAACGATACTTCGTGAGATTAAATTTATCTCAAAAAAATATCTTGGATATTGACGTTTACAGAATTTTTTTAAGATTTTTCTAGGTCGAGGTCACCTAAAGTTCATTATTTTTTATAAAAAAAAGTATTGGCAATAGACACGTGGGTGTTCTACTCTTGCATTTAAAATGCATTCGTTGATCGATTAGTGCTGAAAACAGCATAGGGAATTTTTTTTGGTCATATGGAACACTGTGCGTCGCTCTATGCTGTTGCGTGTAGTCGGCTACAAACTACAAACAAGTAACCTGTACGCTAACTGTGAAAATCAATTTATGACTTTTACTCCAAACGTATTCCTCATGATCCGATGTGCTTATTACCACGAAACCTGACATGAATGTAATGAAATTGATATGTAGTCTATTGCAGATCTCGCTGTCGGGTAATAAAGGCCCATTTCCATCAAATAATAGCTCGCTGATCATTCAGAATTCAGCGTAGCAACGCGTCACTACTGCATTAGGCAACGTTAATCATTTAGGTACCCTCTGCACTAATTCCCTGAACAATCTTGTAATTTATGTCAGAGTTGACTTTGACGAGATAAAGGGAAATTATCTGGCTCGTTACGTTACCTTTTTGGGTCTTTGTAGATATAACACAGAAGACAAAGGCTTTAGGGTTTGGTATTCTGTTTCCAAGGCTTTAACACTGTTCTAGTACTGAAAATGGAAAGCTCAGACAACAATAAAGACTCATTCTACCTAACACTTACACCTAACACAAATGTATACTTTAAAAAAGTGATAGGTTTAGTTAGCCTATTTATGCAAAATAACAAAATGCCGTCGTTCTTAGGAACTCGAATTTGAAGGCTTACCTATTCCGGTTTTCCCATGTGAAAATCAGTGTTCAATAATTCGTCTGAAGTAATTGAAATCGACCAAAACTAGGTAACATTCGAAAGATGCTCTGTTATTCAAGATTTGCGCTTTATCCCTGGGTTTATTTACACAGCCGTGCCTGCCTGCTCCACGTAGTCTTGTCTTGTCAACCGACTCGACTTGGCTTAAGCCCAAACGACAGAGAAAAGGTAACATATCTCTTTATTTAAGTTATATTCACTGCGACAGTTATAAATGTCCCGACACGGATAACTCCCGCCGTCATATTCTTGATTTTCAACATAAATCTCTATTGTTTTGTTAAAATTTTAGCAGGATTTTATGATTTAAGTACGGTTTGTTTTTCAGTGGATTCTCATGGATTTGATATTAAAACGAACCTCGAAAAACATTGAACTAAAGCGTGGGAAACATCGAATTAAAAGCTCTTCACGAGTTCGCACTCCTGCTTTTACGATTTGATTCAGGATGTAGTGCCAATCGATACTAGTATGAGCACCACTTTTATTCTACATTTGGTGTTTATTCTATTTATACACCTATAGGTATGAATGAATGAATGAATGAATTTATTTGTTAAAAGACTTACACAGACATAATAAACTTAAATGTAAACTAAACGTGTTAGTAATCATGTAAGTCCAGTAACAAAATGGCTTTGCCTCAGCATGAGTTGGATGACTAGCATGCTAGCAACCAACGCTGATCTTCCGGCAAGGCAATTTGTTGGTGCTACGGACTGACTACTCACTACCGCTATACAAACAAACAAAAACGCACTAATATAAATAAAATCAACAAGAATACAAATAGAATGTGAATAATAAAAAATAATATGTTAAGTACATGTATGCTTAACAAAAGAGAAATTTAGAGCAAACATAACAGAATATATATTTATATATATTTAGAATAAAATATTATAAGATTTATATAGATTATAAGAAGTTTACCTATTTATTAATTCTTATAAAATACTTGTGTCTTGTCTTAGACTCTCCTGTTGCATCTGATGGTCGAACAAAAATTTTTTTAGTTTTAATCTAAAACTATGGAGACTATACAGGTTCCTTAACGGTGGCGGGATATTGTTCCAGCACTTCGAAGCAGCATAGCGGAAGCTGCCTCTGAAACAGGCAGAGCTGTGCCGCTGTATCTCGAGCTGCATCGAGCACTGGCGAGAGCCGCAAGATCTTGAGCTAGACAACCATGACAACTTCTCGTAAAGATACGATGGTGACTTAAACTTTAAAACCCCAAACATAAGACACGCAAGATGCAGTTTTCGACGATGCTTCATTTTTAGGATGAAATGCCTATTATATATAAAAACGGCGTGACGTGATCTCTAAATGATACATCGAAGCAAAAGCGGGCGCAGGCATTTTGGACTCGCTGAACAAGTCTTTGCGTTCTCGCAAGCAATCGGGGTCCGATTACTACGTCCGCATAGTTAAGTTTCGACATCACAATAGACTCTACAAGCTGGATGCGTAAATCAGTACTGAGGTACGGTCTCAGTCTGTAGAGGATCTTCAGTCTGTAGAAGCAGTTCCTGACAGAATCAGAAACATGCTTCTCATAACGAAGGTGACTATCCAACTGCAGGCCAAGGTTCCGTGCCTCGTTGACACGCTCTACTGACTCACCCATTAGCATCACACTCTGCGTAGGACTAAGACGCTGTATCTGATATTTAGTACCAAAAATCATGTATTTCGTTTTGTTCGGGTTCAACAGGAGACTATTTCTTTTAGACCATGAAGCTATATTAGAAAGATCACTATTGAGTGTCGCTATTGTATTGTCAATATCAGATGGTTTGCAAGAAATATAAACCTGAATATCATCAGCGTAAATATGAAACTTGCAATGCTTGATAACAGTTTGCACGTCGGCTGAAAAAATTATAAAAAGAAGAGGCCCTAGAATTGAACCCTGTGGAACTCCTTGCCTGACAGGTGAAAAGTCTGAAAATAAGTCTGTACCGCCAGTACGAACTACCTTTGTGCACTGATAACGATCTCTGAGATAACTGTTGAACCAACGTAGAGCCCCCTGGTCAAAACCGTAATAATTTAATTTTGATAATAGTAGGTTTGAATTTAAAGAATCAAATGCCTTTGAAAAGTCGAGCAGTACGAGCAGAGAGCAAAGTCCCTTATCTTGTGCACAGAGTATATGATCCGTGACATCGAGTAGAGCAGTTGTGGTACTGCGTCCCTTTCTGAAGCCGGATTGTACCTCAGGCAGAATTCCGTTCTTTTCAATGTATTCCGTTAACTGGTAACTTATAACCTTTTCTAACACCTTCGATAGACAAGGCAGTATACTTATAGGTCTAAGCTCATTCAAAATAGATGGACTAGGAATCTTAGGCAAAGGTAGAACAATAGCCCGTTTCCAAACGTCTGGAAATACTGAAGTGGCGATTGACCTATTAATAATGGCAGTTATGGTAACAAGTGCCTCAGGTAGAATGATCATTAGCATATCTAAGCTAATGAGATCCGAACCCACTGCTTTGGATTTAAGGCTATAAATAATTTTGGAAATTTGGTCTAAATTGACTGGTTTTAAACTAAAGATTGATTCGCTAAATTTATGAAATTCGAAATATGTAAGATCAGATATAGTTACAAATGAGTTAGGCAACGTTAAGAAATGAGTATTTATAATATTAGCATCCTGTAAATGAAGTGGAAGTTCAAGATTGTCTTTCGGTAATAAAGTATTTTTTAAATTTTTCCAGAGCTGTTTAGGACAATTTATTTTATTATTTATATTTGAATTAAAATATGCTTTCTTCTCATGATACAGAGCTTGATTGACAGTAGATTTCATGCTTTTATAGTACAATCTCTTGCTTTCTGACTTACATTTATGATACTCAACCGCCGCCTCGTCACGTAAACTCATCATCAATTTGACTGTATCTGTGATCCAAGGATGTGAGGTCGATTTGATCAGAACTGATTTGGAAGGAGCGTGCAGGTCTAAAAGAGCCAGAACGCTATGAGTAAAAACATTAACTACATCGTTAACGTCATCAAGTGTCGCAATTAGATCCCATCTAATAGAACGTAAGTCATTGTTAAAGTTATCGATGCAAATATATTTTATAGGCCGGTAAGTAATTGTAACGGGCTTAGGTTTATTTCTTTTAATATTAAATACACAATAAACCAGGTAATGGCCATAAAGAGCTACAGGTTCAACGGCAGTCCTATTGGCTTTAATGTCAGAGCATATGCAATCAATAAGTGTTTGAGATGTCTCAGTAAAGTGAGTAGGCGTAGAAATTAGTTGATTAAGATTTAGACATGTAAGAAAGGTAGATAGTTTTACGGATTTTATTTCTGTAACATTGAGGAGGTTTATATTAAAATCACCAAGCAATATGACGTGATCACAGGTAGGTAGTGAATTGATTGAGTCCGTAAGAGCGTCAAAGAACAGATCAGTATCTAACCACGGTGGTCTGTATGCCGTCCCAATAGCAAGTTTCTTCCCGCCGAGAGTCATAGTGAGCCACATTTGTTCAACTGCCCTGTGTAAGGGGTCTACCGGGTGAGCCCAAGTGCGCACAGTTATACCTCGCTTAATATAGAAGCCAACCCCACCGCCGCGCGAGCGCACTTCCTGTGGCCGCGGAATATGCCTCAGACGATAGCCCACCACGGCGGGGGCGCGTCCCTCCTCTCCCGGTCTGAGCCAGGTTTCGTTGATGGCGAGAATATCCAGGTTCAGCCGTAACATTGAAGCTACAAAGTTGTCATGGTTAGTACCGAGAGAACCTGCATTAATCAAACCAATATTAAACATACTAAAAAGGGATGAATAGGAGAGTCAGAAGACATTGAGACGATTTTACGAGATTAATAAGTTTGTAAAAAAATATCAAGACGATTAAAAAATAAGTAGAGAATATAAAAAAATAAGCGTAAAGATATACTAATAATATTATAGTTTGTAAAAATTTTAGAACATTACAATAAATGTTGTAATTCAAAATTTGCTCTTTTAATATTAATGTATTACGTAACATCATAACCAATAAATCATAAACTAATTTGTAAATTGATTTGTATTCTGTAGGTAACTATTACCTATTTAAGTGGATACCTATCTAATAACGTTTCTCACTCCTTGTATTTTTATAATGCCGAACATGCGCTGTCATTTGCTTTTAATTCAATTCTGTAGTGGATTATTGCAATGGAACAAAACAGAAGTTTCAGGCTTAGTTCAAACCATTTGCTTGTTTTTGGGTGAAGGGGATACATTTAAACATCCAAACTAACGCCTTTATAGCATTAGTGTAAAATGATGTCGTTTATGAAACGGCCAGGGGCGGACACAATTCAGTATTAAGTCGAGCCATTCGTCAGCCAGACCTGCGGGCTGTTTTCAGATCCGGTACAAATTAATGTTGGCTAGAGGGCATGTTTATGGCCACGTCTAGGTTTTGCCGCATTTCGTTATATAGCACTAGGTATTCCTAGTATTTACACTGACACTAAGTATTCAATGAAACTATTATTATTGGTCGTTCGACTGACAATCGAATAGTCATGTCAAAAATGTAATCGGTAAATCATTAGCCTTACCGAATCGATTTATTATGTCAATCGATTTGTTTAAAAAAATGCTTGACAATCAACACAGCTAACCAGAGCTTCTTTTAATGGTTACTAGATGACTGAATACGTTATACAACACATTACATAGATATATCGTTTTCATCATACGTAGAAAACAACCAGAGTTTGTTCCGGATGAACAAATATCTGCAGATCGTACAAACATTTGACCCGAGGCGGGAATCGAACTTGTAACCTCCTGCGTCGCAGGCAGTCCTGCGCCACACAGGTCAACGTAAAAATGTCCATTCATAATTTCGTGTCCATTACTATAACTTCATAAACGGCGGCGGCGGCGGCGTGTAAGGCAGTTGTCTCACCGGCAACGATGAACATCTAGTGAAGCGAGTCCTCGCCGGCAGTGTGAACAGTCAGCGATCAACTATTTATATATCTCTTTTTTTTACACGGGATGTAAGTATATCTATTGTACGTTTCTTGAGCGAGAAAATAGTCAATAGTTAGTCGTTCTCGCCGGCGCGGCGGGCGGACAACTGCCTAATGCTGAGCAACCTCCTGCGTTGCAGGTGGACCTTCGTGAGAGCTTGTCACGGTTTATGAAGATGTTATCGGTTTTGTTATATTTGCTCGTTGAGCAAATATAACAGTACTAACAGTATTATATTACAGACTTGACTCAGGCGTCAAATGACTTTTTATGAATTCAATAGAAAAAAATGCACCTATATTGTTTTTTTTTTGCTACTTGCTTCTGCCCGCGGCATTACTCGGGACTGATTGAATTATCGTGGTAAACTATAATTTTTATACAATTTTTAATACTTTTCAAGGAAATAATAATCCAGAATAATCGTTGTTACATACTATGTCGGCTTGATAAAAATCGAAATTCGCGTTGCCAGATTCGCATCTCTCAATATCCACTTCATTCTGGCATTCATACAGTGTTCAATCACTCACCTGTCTACAATAACGGAATTTCATAGTTATGCATATATCAAATAAAAAATTGTTACAATATCAAAAAAGATAATATAAAATCGATGCATTTTTTACAAAAGACCGTTTAGTAAAAAGGCATCGAACAAAAAAAAATTGATTAGTCATCCCGAATGGTGATTGTGATTTTTTATTCCGAATATTTTTTTATTGTACTAACTCTTTATTAGATAGCTGAAGCTTTCAAAATAAAGAATACAGATGAAAATCAAAAAAGCAATGTGGAATACAATTAGGAATAGTCTGGCTGGCAGATTTACAAACTAAGTCGAATATTTTTAATTAAATTTAAAAAACCCCGCAGAAAACCAATAAACTTTATTACAAAACAGTTCGCGCCATTTGTTTTTAATTTAACTCGGTAGTGCATGATTGGAATGGCACGAAACAAAAGTTTCAGGCCTCGTTTGTTTGCTTTTTAACTTAATTAATACGCTTGTTACAAACAGTTACCGGACTGCAATAATATTTAAAGTTATGACAACAAAATATAAACACACACACGCGTTTTAATCAAGCTTTTATAATTGATTTTCATTTACTCGATACCTGCTGCTGCCCCTGGCAACACTGGACAAGTTTATTGCTAGCCTATTTTCAAGTTTTTTTTTTTTAATTTTTTTTGATACATTTTGTTTATAGTATCTTAAATCCTAACATAGGTTTATCTATTATGTGAAATAAGATAACACAAAAAATTAAATAACTATCTACTGGACTATCCACACAGCATCATCTAACACCAAGCACAGCAGAGCTTGTGTTATGGGTACTAGATGACTGATATACTTAATACAATACATAGATAGATTTTTAATAATGGGTAAACCCTTATTTTTCAAATCTTATTGAGGCCGCACACATAAATAAATAATTAATGCTGGACAATAAACACAGCATTATCTAGCCCCATGGTAAGTAGAGCCTGTGTTATGGGTACTAGACAACTGATATACATAATACAATACATTACATAGATAGATAATTTTTATTATACATAGAAAACGACCAGAACACCCGGAACAAATATCTGCAGATCGTACACACAAATGTTCCGAGGCGGGAATCGAACCCGCAACCTCCTGCGTCGCAGGCGGACCTTCGCCCACCGCGCTACATCGGTCGATTATATACCAGACAAACACATGTATTTCGTTTACTACAATAATTACTACGAGTGCAGTTATTGTAGCAACACTTTTCACCACCATTTGATACACGACACATTTTATCGGCTCCGTATAAGTTCCCCCGTAAGCCCCCGTGCCCCCTTAAGAGTCAATAACACACTACAACTTGTGGATTTCCCACAAGTTGTAGTGTTATTGACTTTACTGACATGATAGTTGTTCAAAGTAAATAATACAAAAATATATTAAAATTATACTATAAAAGTGTTATTTGTTCTTCATAATTTATGGACGTAGTTGTAGAACCCTGGGTCCAACTGGCTCAGAATCGTGTACATGAAAGGATCAAGGGGAGGTCCCTGCCCAACAGTGGGACGTTACAGACTAATTGTAATTGTATAGAAGTAGGAAGTAGAAGGTACCACCTCTGAGTAAGTTTAGAAACGTTTTTGCACTAAGTAAACAAAAAACTTACGGTAAAGTTTTATTGACAGTTCTTATAAATATTTTATGCTTTAAGTCTCGTTTCCTGTCTTATAATTTGTGTCTGCTTAATATAATCATAAGATTTTCTTTTTAGTAGCTACTAAAAATCGGACAATTTTTACGAAGGCAATGCTATAAAAATGTCATAAAATCAACGCCAAATTTCGTACCAGGATAGCTACTAAGTAGAGAATGTCCTGGTATTTATAGGTATCTTCAGGAGAAGGTAATAACTTTAAAGAAAACGAATTTTTAATTCTCAATCATTCCCAGCCGGTGCATTGATGTTTCTAATTAAAACTTATATTAGAACTCTCTATCAATTTTCAATTATGTATGTTGTAAAAAATAAAAAAGTGCGTACGAAAACAGTTTTATTCTTCTGTTTCTATTTAAGGTTTATTCTGCTTGAGGCGACTTTTGAAAAAGTGATTATGTTGAAATTATGAAATGATATTATTTTGACTTTAATTATATGACTTAAATCATAGCAGGTATAAGTTAAGATTCTGCATGACCACTTTTCACCAGTGAAAACAGTTTTTGAATAAATAATAGCGTCAGGGTTTTCAAAACCTTTTCAGAGCGCAAATAAGCAATAAATAAACGAAAAAAATAAACCCGGGAAGATTAAAAACCGGTGACTAAATAGAAATGCGTTCCACGTTTATGAACTCTGGACAATTCCGTGACACAAAGACCTTAATTTATTCTTGAACTGGATTTATTCGTCCCATGTGTTGGGTGGTTGACGGAGGGTCCTTAAGGTTAATGTAGGTGTTGTCATCGGATATTGGGACGGACGAACCGTGCGATTTGTCAGCTGTCATGAAGAAATTGTGTAGACTATCTTAACGCTAGCTGGGAGGCGTAATTCAAAGGACATGCATTAAGTATTTTCGTTTGTAGTCGCACAGATACTGTTAATAGTGGCCATTCATTTATAAGAGAAATGTTATAATAACCCTATTCAATTCAATGCGTTTATTTCAGCTTAATACGATACAGAGATACATAGTTCAGCCATAGATTAATAAAAAAAAATTGAAAATTAAAATTACAAAAACATCTCATCAATTCTTAACAAGCGCGTCGCACTTTGTGTGCGCGTCCAGTGCTTCATGAAAGCGCAGTCCATGTCCAGCCTTCCAGCTATAAGTTTCATATTACTAAGTTTAATTCAATTACTATTACTATGTGTGTATTTGATAGCAAGTTGTCAGGTCCAATGAAAATGAAGCAATGTGAAAAAGACTCCTCTAATGAAGAGACTTTCTCAACAATTTCAATTTCCTCGCTGCAACTCCGTCGCATACAAAGTTAGAATACCTACTAGGTCTTCCGTACAAGTGAGGTATCTCTTTGTTGCCCACTAAAAGCAGGTATAACCAAACATATTAACAAAATATTTTTACATTTCGCCGTCGGCGAAGACACAAATCGATGAATTATGCGGTAAATAATTTGTTCGTTTGAGTTCGCTTTGTTTTATCTTCCATTTGTAATGGAATATAATTTGAAATTGTTTATTTTTAAAAGATAGGCTGAAAGATTGTGTATCGAGAATATCGCGGGTCGGCGACGATTCGTGCTTCCTCGGAAAAACATTTGGTACAGCTGAGTTCACTAGCGAAATAACAACGTCCATTTGTAACAAAAAGTCCATTCATCAAACGAGATAACAGCGTCACAGCGTTATCAAAACATGACCCGTGAAGCGATCACAATGTTTTGCGCCGAGTACAGCCTTTAGCGATAAGTTACACAATGAAAAAGTTACGTTTCGAAATTAATCGTTTTATTTATTGTACTTAATACTTGCTGGTACTCCTGAGTTTTAAGCTTGTTTGAAAACAGGTGCTGCCTAAATAAGTAGCGAACGGATATTCAATAATTCGTTTAGTATGAATGTACTTTATAATTTATACGCTTAGTGAAGTGGCGGTCTACTCTACCTTACTCTACCTGCTAGTGCAAATACCTAATAAAACGATTGTTGCTGATTTCTTGCGAAATTCGAGCGTGTGCTAGCTACTTTACCAATATAAAAGTCACTTATAACGGGATATTTACCATGATTCGATTTTTGAGTTTTCTAATACTTCGGAACAGTTTCATTTGCCATGATCACGAAATAACTGAAGGCACTGCGAGTAAGTATTTTTTGGCCGACATACCGATCTTTTATTTTCTTTTTTGTCTTTTGCTACGGTACTTTTACTGCCACCGGTTTCATACTTTACCAATATGTTCTATTGCATATGTACCTATATTTTCACTTACTATATTTTACAAAACTATTATACCTGTCTATATACATTGTTATTTATAGCGCCTCGAAACAAGTACCTGTTAAATATGCACAAACAACAATTATACCACGTAATTCCTTAGAGAATCTACACCACGGTATTAAGTCAGATACTCAAATGTCAAAGGGCTCGTTTTAGTTTCTTTAGATTATTGCAATAATTCCACGAAAAAAAGGTCAGGCTCCTATTTCACAATAGTTAAGATAACTAGGTATCAAAGAAACATAAAAATATACCAGATTTAAGCTTTTTAAAAAAATCTTTTCTTAACATTATTTCACGTCACAAGCGGTTCTGCATAAATTTCTGCAGTAAAGTGCGAACGTGGAGGCGATGCGATGTAACAAACTTTTATACATTTACATCGTACTGCTGTTGCATCGTATAATCAGAAAACGGCCTTATTAGAACGAATAATATTAACTTACTAATCTCCTTTATCAATAACTTTAACTTTTCCATAATATTTATCATTTTTTTAAAGAAACAAACTCGATGAACTAAGGTTAACCAAATTTCTAGAGAACTTTTAACGTTAAAATATTCCAGTAAATAAGCATAAACATGCTCTTGCTAAGTAGGTACTATTTATACTATTTTGTTTATCTGAACTGTGTATTTTTCAGCGGCAGCGGGCACGGTGCCAGCAAGCGACTGCAATTAGCCAAAATTATGCTCAAAAACAAGTTCCGAAGCAATTAGCAGATGTAGACCCCGGTCGAGTACTCTAAACCAGTTTACTAAAGTCCGACAGCGGATGAGATTTGTTATTCAGTTTTATTGGTGTTCGGTTTTGTGTTGAGAAAGTTTAAAAAGCCCGTATGGATTTGGCTGTGCGGTTATTGGTCGCTCGCGCCGGTAATACTCGGGAACTGGCCGGGGCGTCGACAGCTGAATTGAATGCCTAGTTTTTCATTGCACAAAATGCTTTTGGCCTTTCATTGACCTTTTGCCTTAAAGCTAAGCTTTGCCGTCTATAGCTTTAAATTTTTTAACTTAACCTTTACAATAGCGAGCTCACGCACAGAATAACTATACAGTACTAAGCGCACATGGGCCATACGCAAGTTAAGCGCATTAACTTACTCGAAAATGGCAAGTACATATAAGCACTAAGTAATTAAATAAATAAAATAATAAAATAAATAATGCTGGACAATTCACGCAGCATTATCTAGTCCCATGGTAAGAGCTTGTGTTATGGGTACTAGATAACTGATATACTTAATACAATACATTACATAGATAGATATTTTTATTATACATAGAAAACGACCAGAACACCCGGAACAAATATCTGCAGATCGTACACACATTTGTTCCGAGGCGGGAATCGAACCCACAACCTCCTGCGTCGCAGGCGGACCTTCGCCCACCGCGCCACATCGGTCGTCAATTAGAATAAGTCGATAGAGTATTAGATATAAGTATTAGCCACCTAGCTAAATATTACTGTGCCCTAGCAGGGTGCACATCTAAAACACTTTATTTTTAACATCCCCTGTACAACATGTTTGCAATAAAAATATTGAGTATTGAGTATAAGGGAAATTGCTTGAACTTATAAATGCTGTCTTCTAATTTTTCATAGAACTACAAAGAAAAATAGAACCAATTCATTCGCTAATTACAGTTTAGGTTATCCACTGGCCCAAATTCCTAAATTTAATCCAAAGCACAAGGATGCGATAAGCTTTAGAGTAGATTGAATACAATCTGTTAAATCTATTTAAAAAAATAAACCATATCATTAACAGGGATAACTAAATGCCATGTGGCAAATAGTGCAGTAAATATATATCGCCTGTGTCTAGGTCATTAGTGCGTGTTAGCAAACGAAGCGATCCGTTCGCATTGGGGTCGAGGGATACCGACCGTCATTTATTTGTTTATTGCTAAGGCCGAGAAAGATAAAACTGCATATGGCGCGAAAAGGTGTGCACTACTGCACTGCATGTGGCATTCTAAAACAGAGTTTGTCATATTTATCAAGGCAAAGCTGCTATCCTGCGGCGCGGACAGGTAAGCATTCAGCTTAACGGGGCGTTATTTAACATTCACAGCGACCATGAAATGTCAAAAATCCATCTCGTTGCTCATTGCGTGAGCCTTCTTTCCCCGTACTGACTGCACGAACGCTCGCTGCGTGACACGTTAGTACGGTCACTACCCGGTTTCCAGTAGGCTTTTTAATTCATCTTCCATCTTGTATTTTCCTATTATGATACACACATTTCTTTAAGTTGGAAGTCTGCTTGGATTAAAGCTTTCGTCTCCACTAAATAGATAAAAGCAAGTTTTAAGCTTAAAAAGCTTGCTTCCGTCTACAGCAACACAAAACGATTTGTTGTTTTCTTTCATATTCATAGACGCGAGTATGTAAAAGCGTAATTCCTACAGCTTTAAATTATTTATTGAAGCGTGGGTGTCGCTTTCTTTGCGTCATTCGAGTCCGTTGGAGTGTAATAAATCTTTTGGGGCGTTTAGTAGATAAAACAAATTAATCACGGTTAGATAAGTGTGTCTGGAGGAGGCATGATGTGAGGTTAGAGGGGAGGTCTCCAGGGAAAGATCCTGTGGCTCCGAGCCACCTATAAAATTTTACGATCACGTTGTATGAACCATTACGGCTCTTGTCGATGTCACTTAAGACTACTGCGTAGTTTGTCGTCACAATGAGAGACTGAAATACAATTCGATCCTCACGTTCAGAGGGCGGGAATGGGTTATTCTCTTTGTGTAGCTCTATGGGCTGATTGCTTCTCAGTTGCTAGTCCATTTGTTCAGGAATAACAAGTGTTCCCCACAACATATATGTATGTACATTATGTTAGTGCCTTTTCACACGTACCGGTTTCCGGGTAGCCAGCGCCGAGTATCCGGCGGAAGTGAACCTTTAGTTATGTACGATAGCTGCCGCTAAGATTTACCGGCATAATTTACTTACAGTATGTATGTAAGTACAAAATTCGTAGGTAAAAGCTTATGTTACTAACAGATCAGTTACGCTACCTGTTTATTACTGATATTTTATACTGATTGTTTGCAACAGTCTGCAGTTAGCAAAATTGTTTCAACTGTAAATACTAGTTCTAATTTTTTTATACCATTTTTTGTTAATAAATGGTATTTTACTAACAAACGTAATACCATTTCCAGCAATATAAGTACGACCTACATTGCCGGAAGTGGTATTATGTTGTATCTACCTATCAAAGTTGTACTTTAAGCTATCCTAGAATAAGTTTTTGATAAACGTTTTAGAAACTCCGTCGAAATGGATATTAAAACTTCCGAATAAGCTACATGTAAACTCTAAAAATGGATTTAGCGGAAGGCGCTCCGAAGTTTCTTACGAAACTAAATCGAAAACGTGACTGGTATCGCGCTTCAGGGCGCTCTGCAATCCCCTCCTAAAGGCAGGGACACAATTTTCAGGAAAATGTAATTAGTAGCTTAAAAACATTTCCTTGTCCCATCTTTTCTTAGCTTGTTATTTCATATCTAGTTTCAGCCCGTGGCTTCACATGCGTTGTTTCTATGTAAATGTTCGAAGGTTATATCTAGAAATTTTTATTTTTTAATATCGATAATATTCTTATTTAATGAAATTATATTGTATATGGAAATGGATATGATTTGTGATTTTGTAATGTAAACTTAAAGTAAGGTTGACTCTATGATTTTTGTGTTGTTTTTCTGTATTATAAAATTATTTCTAATTTTAATATAAAATTTATATATGTACTCTATTGCATTGGGTGTTCCCGTAAAAATAGAGGTACGTTTGTAAATAAATAAATAAATCTATCCCATCGGAATTGATATGTGTTATTCCAGGTCTAGATCTTTGCAAAATTTCCAGCCAGCTTCGTCCAGTAGTTGGCGTAAAGAAGTGACAAAAATAAAGCCGTCCATCCTTCTAAGTTGGTCATCCCATTGGATTGTGAGAGTGACGGAATAAAATGCACCTGTGTTCGCGCACACACTTATGCACAATAATATGTCCTGCGGGATTGACTAGTCTCCGTTGAGACGGGCTGGCTTAGCTGAAATTCTTGGCTAGGCGGACATCATCATCCATCCTTTCAAACTTGCGGAAGTTACTAATAATACTCGTAATAAATTTAAGTGATAAGTGTCAATATTCAGCTCAAATTACGGGTTGGTTCCGCTATGCACGAGTCCCGCTTTGCTCGGATTCTAAAATACCTAAATAATACTGTTCATTCATTCAATCATTTCAAAAGCGTATCGACATGTTATCATGATACAAATAACGAACCTCTGTCAGTGTATACATCGCTTTACCTATCTTACTAAGCTGTAAGATTTTATCCTAAATATTTTTGATTTTCGAGTATGGACTAAGATTGAATGTACACCGCCTTACCTGAGCTTATTTACATGAAACCACGATTATTTCCGTTTCCGTTATGAATGTTTACACAAATAAGTTTACACTTCCCTGTGCCCGTGGTTTCGCCCGTGTTCCCGTATCGCATAAATGTTGCTTATTGTTGTGATATATTTCAGTTAGAGAGCTTATTTTCTCAAAAGGATTAAAAAGAACATCATCATCATCAGCCTATATCAGTCCACAGCTGGACATAGGCCTCCCCCAATGAGCGCCAGCGCCTTAGCGCCATAGCGCCCTGTCTTCAGCTTGCCGCATCCAGCATCTACCTGCAGTCTTTAGCAAATCGTCATCCCACCTGGTCGGAGGGCGTCCTACACTACGTTTACCGAGTCGCGGTCTCCACTCAAGAACACGTTTGCCCCATCGGCCGTTGGTTCTTCGTTGTTCTTCGGTATCTCGCGAAGAAAAAGAACACATGCCATAATTATTATGGAGATAAATTAGCGCCTGAACTTGAGTTCGATTTCACGCTTGGAAGCTCAATGATGATATCGAGAGATCATTGTGATGTCTCTTTTTTGTATGGGATTTGCGTAGTTCAATGTCCGTAGGGTCCCAAATCCAGTAGAAAAAACACCTGTTTTTGAAGTCGAGTAGTGGGACGTCACAATAATGTTTCGATACTTTCATCATACTGAACTCACAACTCATAAACTATAAATAAATAAATAAATAATGCTGGACAATTCACACAGCATTATCTAGCCCCATGGTAAGGCAGAGCTTGTGTTATGGGTACTAGATAACTGATATACATAATACAATACATTACATAAATAGATATTTTTTATTATACATAGTAAACAACCAGAACACCCGGGACAAATATCTGCAGATCGTACACACAATTGTTCCGAGGCGGGAATCGAACCCGCAACCTCCTGCGTCGCAGGCGGACCTTCGCCCACGGCGCCACATCGGTCGTCAAAACTACTTTTTATAAGAAACCGCGCAGCCAATAAAACAAAAACGCTGGACAATCCACACAGCATCATCTAGCCACAAGCTACGCAGAGCTCATGATATTGATAAACTTACCTCAATAGCCACTGTAGGTAAATAACCGCACATCGAAGGGTTTTATCGTGACAAAGTTTGCGCGTTCTGTGGACAGCGAGACGCCTTCTAGCTGTTGTTACATGTTTTTGTGAGTTGTATACGAGTATGCAGTAAAAAAATATTTGTAAAAATGTTATTGAGCGTACCTGCTTCTTCCATTTTTTCCGTGAAAATGAATTATCGCGACGTTCTAGTTTATCTCGATGTTACGGAGCTTTTTCCAACGTGGCCAAACACTTCGATCGAACACGAAGTTTTTAGTAGAAGAACGCGAGTCTTCGCTTCGTAGTGTGGCAGTAGCATTAGTTATGCTACGGCCACACTACGAAGCGAAGCTAACAAAAACATATAACGAATTATCTATGTTTGAAGATTAAAACATTTAAAAATTACCAAGTTTATTAAATCGTTTATTGTTGCATATTCTATATAACGCATGCGCTCTCGAATTATCACAAGGACATTCTTGTGATAAAACTTCTACCTATCACAATAGCAGAAATTCATATAAAAAAATATGGGTTATCTCAAACCTGCACTGCATGGAAGTTTTATAAAAAGAACTAATTTTAAATTGATGATGGCGTGTAGTATGTCCTACTTATAATAATAATAATAATAATTGTTCCTCTCCGGTAATTTACTCCGGCTTTTTAAGGAACCCATCCAGCATTCGGCAAGCCACCGTCTGCCACTCTTCTTAACATTATGATTGACTTGTTTATGGCAGACGTCCGCAATCTCCCCTATAGCCCGATTAGCCAGTCCATCCATCCATCACAATAGCCTGGTTTTATTTCTTTCATTTTTCTTTGCAATAGTCTCTACACCTGGCGGATACCATCTTTGGGTGTATCATATTGTGCACCCAAGGATGATACCCGCTATGTGTAGCCATCGCCTTTAGATTAACTTCTCAAAGGGCCTCTGTGCTGTTGGCTTCGGCCCCACGCAAGCCTTCCCAAGGACCGGGTCACTTTATGGCCCGAGATCATAGTATATGAGAGACATAATAATAATAATAATAATGCTGGACAATTCACACAGCATCTATGGATTAAGAAACAGCGGAAATTTTATTCACAAAAGCTTAACTCGAGTTTTATGTTGACAAGATTTTCCCATTACGTTGCGTTGTTAATTTGTTTTGCTTCGCTCGTATATTTCAAACTGTATTCCAAAACAATATCTCGGTTGAGGCGTGCCGTTCCTTTGTACTGGTGTAGTTGTAGGCATCTCGTCTACGCCTACGGGCAACCATTGCGGAGTTAACGAACTCTGAATACAAATCGAATATATGTGACGTATATCGTACACCAATATCAAGTCTTACCAATAGTATCTAAGTAATGCGTTGGTATTACTCATTAATAATAGTAAAGATACTGGTACGGTTTCTATCAGGGTGGCTATGAGTTTGCATAATACCAAAACAATAAAAGTTATCGCTGATTTGACAAAGTCATACTGCTTAAATGCAGTCACTTAACAATTACAACTATATGATATCAATTTCCTAAAAATCTAAGTCGTCACCAGAAGGCAAACGGCTGAAACAGTTCAATAGACTGAACAGGTCAAGATTAGCGTATTTTCGCCGTTTGAGGGACTCCGCTGATGTTGCTGCGGAAGTACTCATCATCATCATCAGCCTATAACAGTCTATTGCTGGACATAGGCCTCCCCCAGTGAGCGCCATAGCACCCTGTCTTCAGCTTGCCACATCCAGCATCTACCTGCAGTCTTTCGCAGGTCGTCATCCCACCTGGTCGGTGGGTGCTCTGCACTAAGTTTACCGAGCCATGAAAGTACTACAAATCATTTAAAAAAATTCGCAAACTATAAATGAGTTCGTATGAAACTATTAATCCGCTGCCTTATTGTAAAAAAAGTTCTTGTCAGTATCTGGTAGGCTGGTAGGGTGACTACAAGGCACTGATTTTATGGATGGAAACAAAAACTTTTATAGTTTTTGTAAACTATGCAAAACTCAGCCCCTAAAGTCTCATGTGTTTTTTAGATGCAGATAATAGTTGGGATACATTTTACTAAATTAATCACTTCGCCATAACAATGGTATCGTCACAGAACGACACATTTCGTCATTTTACCTTTAATAACCGCCAAGGTTAAAATCATTATATCAAGTTTTCCCTGCAAATGGCACCGCACGTTCTATCTAGAGTTTTTTTCATCGATGGATGATTTTGCGATGATACCATTTCATTGTAAAGTGATTAAATAGCAGAATCCGACCCCTGAGTTGGCACGACCGTCTATTATTTTTCAAACCTTGCTGACAGATTTTTGACGTCAACGAAGTCACTACTATGAAAAAACAAAAGACGATCGTGCCTGCTCCAATAGCCGAGCTTTATAGATCACCTAGGAAATCACAATAATAAATATCGTCTCGTAGGCCTTCTACGACGTAGACCTGCTACGACGTAGCGAGGGGCTACGAGATGTAGCAAAAGTATTCGTCAACTTTCAAAATAACACTACTGTAGGAATAATATTTATTATTTATTTTATTTATAACAATTCAGGGGTATTTGATATACGACATAGTAAGGTACGCATCGTACAAAACCGCCCAGCTACAAAAGAAAACGTGGCCAACGCTTCATAAAACTTTCATAAAGGAAACACAAAAGCAACAATGTTCATTATGTATAAAATACCTGAATTAGCAATCAAACATCGAATTTTTTGATCTTCACAAAAGTTCTTACGATCAAATCCCCAAATAAGCTTAAGTCCGAATTATTTCCGGTTCACGAATAAAATACTTGGAAAATGAACTTCCGTTGGAAAATGGCATTCAGTAGCAATTAAAACTTTCTTACTGATCAAACTTTAACAGTCACATCTCCAGGACAACTTCGCCTTGAAACTCTAAAGTGGCGTTGTGACTACAGTTACCTTGCGAAACGAACCATTGCTGGAATAACTCTGTTTTATTGAAGCATTCTCGGCTGCTTAGGTTCTTTAAGGGCTTGTAAGGCGTCGTTTATACTATACAGCGTGTTCCAACCGTAATAATATCTAGGGAGGTCTTCCTTTTGTGGTTCTGCCTGCATAAACTGCGTAATTTTTTAAATTTTTCTCATTCCGCATTTTAGAACAATGTATCTTTTTTATATCCTCTATGTTTACCGTAATTTGAGTTTCATTTACAGAAACAACGACCATGAGTAATATAAATTAATCTTGGTCCGTTAATTTAAATTTAGAGACAGTAAAATGTAACTTGCAACCAAATGTAGGTTTAACGCTGTAGCAGAATGATTCCGCTCTGTACGACGACGAGTCGTTAAAATTTGGCAACAAAGTAATACAAGTTTACTGTGGCGTTGGTGTTTTGATGCATTATAAAGCGAAAATAAAATATGCAAATTCTGCTTTTGCTGAATTTGATCAACATGCACAGCACTGTTTGTTTTTCCTGGTGAGATTTTTCCACTGCACATGGAAAAAAGGATTGTCCTATAGGTACAATACATTTTTAAATTGTCTAATGTTTGCAAATTTTGAAATATACTTTTTGACATATAATGTGGCGGTATATAATGGATGCATAGAAGAAGGCTTAAAATAGGTTTAAAGAACTTTATTTTCTCATAAAAACATTACAGTTCACTTAAAATGAGATAAACTTAAACAGTAATATGTGTACTAAATATAAGTTAAGTAGGTATAAATCCTGGGCTCTGAGGCTTAACCTAGATTAGTAATCATAACTAATTATAGTATATGTATATTAGTGGTATTTTATAATTATATACATGAATAGTAAACTCAAACAAGATGTTGCCAAAATAATACGACAAATTAGTCTGGATTTCCTCTTCGTATACTTGCTCTGTTGTGTGTCAAAGCACTGAATTTATATGCTAGTCCGGTCAATTTAGACATCCGAGGTTACAATTATTCGCACCTAGCTCAAAGTTGGTAGGATTAATCAAAACACCTCAAAAGTCCTCATCGATCCGATACCTGGAAAAAAAAACTCGGGGTCAAAGGTCACAAAAACGGGGCTTTCGCAACTTTCAGCAATATGCTTGTGAAACATAGATTAGTTTTTGGTAACAAAATAAAGAAAAATTTTGAGGACACTCTGTTGCAATAGTTATAACTAGATAACGTCCTGACTATGTCTGAATACTTACCTATTCTTAAACGAAAATGGATGCGGAATACCAAGAATGAATTCATAATTGATCATGATGAAGGAAATTGCACTGTTCCGGTAGTTTAAGGCTAAATTATTGTGCTTTCTAAACCAATATGGGTAGAACCAATATTATATTGGTTGTAAGCCACACTCATGCTTGTTTGCACATATGTACATCTTCGTGTAAAAAGAACAGAATCAGTGAATTTCATTCTATTTTATTGTTTGTAGCGGGACATTTATACTTCATTATCTACCAAAGAAGTAAAGTAAATTCCCCACCGATCAGTCACCCATTCAATTACATCTCGGAAAGGAGTCTAGACGCGGTCATCGCTCACGGCAGACGGTTGTCTCAAATCTGTGCAAGCCGAGATTTAGATCTTCAACTTGCGGGATGCAGCGCTTTGACAGATCACTTGTCAGTGTCCTGCAGTTCGCTGAAAAAGCCTCAGAACAAGAAACACTATGGACCATGGTTACAGTTTGCGTGTATGCTTGGGAGCATAAAATGGCGGCCTTTCTCAGTAATAAGCCACTAGATGGACATGAAAAATACCAACAGACATGATCTACCAATGAACTCGAAACAAACAGATCAAAAAACGGCGACATTGATTACGTCGTAAAAGAGAAGCCTTATAAACTGACGTTAAGGGTAAACAAGTCAACAGTGCGAAATCTCTAGTAGGCGACGCCTAAATATGTGCTATCTCATCTGACATAATGTAGTGTACGAAAGGGCGTCCTTGGACGAAATGTACAATGATTCATCTAGCACAAGGAAAAACGATTGAGTTTTTATTAAAAATAAGTTTATTTCACTTTTGAATTACTAAATTACGATTCTTTCTACGATTTCCACGATTGTATGGGAAGACGAGAGACTTGTTTAACCTTTTAGTTTAGTAGCCTTTCTCCAAAGAATGAACGTCCACATATATACCATAGAAAGTGATACGGATGAGTTGTCCTCACATAAAGCATACCCTCCATTAAATTGAGGGGTTACTTATAGAATCGCAGGCTATCGCGCGTGGTGTCCGCCGACGTGGTCCGCTCTTGTTATTTTGCGACTGTCCACTCGCTGCTCCAGTACGGCGCAGAGCTGTGGGGGCGCGCTGCTGATCGAGAGCGCGTCTTCCGCATGAAAAAACGTGCTGTGAGGGCGATCGCAAAAGTAGCGTGGGACACGCCGGTGCGGCAGTTCTTTGTATCGCTCCAAATCCTTACGTTGCCTTCCATTTTCATCCTCCAGATAGTGATGCATGTTAGGCAAAACCTGGAGCGGTTCAAGACGCGTGGAGATCACCACACGCGATGCTACAATACTCGTGGAGCTGGCAAGCTATCTGCGGTATCACACAGACTGGCGAAGTCGGACAGACTCACGCACGTGCTGGGACCCACGTTGTATAACAACCTACCGGATCAGGTAGTCACAGCACCTAGTCTGTCTTCCTTCAAACGAAGACTTAAATCGTGGCTCGTCGAGAAGGCGTTCTACAGTATTGGCGATTATGTGCGAAAAATTAAATAATAAATTGGGTATTATTACTTAGTTATAAATGTTATAATATATTATCAGTTATTTGATTATTGTCTAATTATTTAATTAACTCTAATTTATAATTATGTTTAAATATAAATATTGTTTTTTACCAATAAATTGATTATTCTGAATCTTTAGGAACGTAACTCCTCAAGTTCACCATCATTTGTGTGGTCCATATATTTCCAGTACTATTTGGTTCTAGAAACTTTGACCAAATTAATGTTGCTAAGTTTCGAGAGTTTGAGACGGGTAAGGGGTCACCTTACATAGATGGTTACTCTACATTCAAAGTGAGATCTGTATTCCAGTACCTTAGCTGATTTCTTAGAACGCTTACTTCCCCAGATAGTGCGAAACTAAACAAAGCAGGGCGAACTATGTTGCGCAGCCATATAGTTCGTTAACAACAAGAATATGGATACTTCATATTTCACTACACAAATTATACAGGGTTCGGAACATTTTATACAAGTATTATTTATATCAAAGTATTTTTTTTATTCAGTTCCCGTTTTGCACAAATTCATTTTTAGACAAATGTCGTTTCATCCACCTCTCGTTGAGTAGGTTAGTACCTACTTCAAATAATACCTCTTTGCTTTGGTACTTAAAATAAAACCTCTTTGCTGCTGTATGTTATCTAATACTTGTTTATGAATGAAAGATATGTATGTGTTGACAGTGTCAGGTGCATTTATATTGACTGGTTGGTTATATTTTTGTTTTATTTTATTGTTGGTAAATGTGAAAAAAAAAACTAAAACATAATCTACTTGACTAGATATATATTCCTATATTAATTATTTTCATATTTATTATACTTTTTCTAAGTGCATCTAACTAATTACATTTAATTTTATTTACGACTTTTTTGTTTTTGCTTCTAATATGAAGTATATATTTAGAAGCAAGTACAAAAACAACTTCTAAAAACACAATGACTTCATTGTGACATTCGCTAGGAATTCGATAGAAGAGAGCATTCGCTACAAACATTAAATAGGTTAATAAAAAATTGCTTTTGGTTTGCAGACATGTTTGTTTTTAATTAAAATAACCGCCAAAATGTTGCCACCGCAAAAATATTTATTATTTTGCATTACAACCGCCAGATGTTTTGGTTAAATATACACATTAAATTTATTTTCCACAATGTCATATTAAAAGTAAACCAGCAGTACTTAAGTTAAATTAATTAATACACAATGCTATATGTTCGAAACTAAGTAAACACCTTGCTGTCAATGTAGGTATATGGGTTAATTAAAAGTCTGCATGCAATTTGCATCTAGACGGATTGGAGTCGCGAACTTCTGATTATTTGAATAAGATTTCTCCAAGCAATATTAAGGAAATTATTCGTGCAACGGAGCAGGAAGCTAGGCTTTGAGGGAACCATTATGATATCAACAGTTGAAATCAAAAGTAGCTGAGCGGTCCAGGTACCAAGCAAAGGTGAATTACTAGTGCATAGGTAATGAAGGTATAAAAAGATAGCTATGAAATAAACCTATTCCTGAAAATAAAAAACATCTAGAGCCAGGGTCGTTTGTTATAATTAGGTTTATTTTTAAGGGCAACGTTACTTAATATGATTCGTTTTAATTTACATTGAGGTCCGTCCGAAACCTAAAGTATTAAGAAAATCATCCCCACAGAACTCTAGCACCCTAGCCTAATAAATGGAGCTTGTAATTAGCAGAACTTTGTCGATATGCAGTTTATTTTAAACATCAAGGTTGTTCAGCGTAATATGATTGCGACAAGGCGCCGAGGCAAATTCGCTCAAGTGTTCTATTGTTCAAGATGCGCTGGCTCCAATTACAATAAATGCATATTTTAGTTCTTTGATATTTTAATTCCGAGAAAATGTTCTTCTCACGAAAAGCAATCTACCTTTGAAAGGGAAAATGTTTTGTATTGACTTGCTGTTGTTAGTTTGTCTGAGCATTGTCATGACTTCTTTATTATATCAGAATCGTAAGAAAGAACAAACAAAACCTCCTTTTTCCCATAACGAATATTTCTCATACTTTACGATGACAAAGGATCTAAATTCCGTGAAGGTAGTGTACTTACCTACATATAATCCGAGGATACTTTTGTCCCATCCAATCAAGGATATCCCATGGGAAGAACAAAAACTATTCCAACGTCGCAGCCACGCTCGGCGGCCGCAGTAAATAATATTACTTCAGAGAAGTATGAAAAAGGCTCAGAATCATAACAAGTTTTCTGTTTCGGTTAAATTCCCGTCTCTCGGGCTGTCGTCATTTCTGTGCCGGCATTATCATCACCTCTGACCACTCGTGCTCACTTCTAATAAATATAATCTTACTTAGGGTGACATTGTGTGTTCTTTTTTCACTTAATATTTTTCCTGCTAAAGGTCCCCGGCGGCGATTACATAAACAGGATTCAACCGCGACCTTAATGCGCCTAATAAAGTTTTACGAGGGACCCTTGGCAAAAACGTGAACGTTCCAAGGCGACAATGCTTTTATCTTCTCTGTTTTACTGATTGTTTTGTTCTTTTACAATTAGGCTTTGGGGGTGTATATTATGGTCACCATAACGTTTAAGGGAATAATCACTTAACTAAACATTTCCTTTTTTAGTTACGGCTGTGTCTGTAGAGGCAGGTGGACAGTGTTTTCCGGGTACAAAAGGATGCAATGCTGGAGCGAAACGGTTTTTCACTAACGAGGTAAAAAGCTTTGAAGATCTATCTATATAGAACGTAATAGGAAAATAAAGAAGTGATATATATATAATATATATATCACTTCTTTACTTTCCTTACGATTACATGTTAAGTGTCTAATTTTTACGGAGAAGAAAAATATTTCTGTGAATTGCTAATTATTATTTAAATAATTAATTTTTGCACCAACCAGTATACACTAAAACAATGATTATGGGATGGTAGATTTCTTAAAAAATAGGCCGCTTCCTCAATCAACGTATTGACTCTGCTAGTCGAGCAAGGTTCCCACTTAACCAAGCTCGCTGGCCAATATGACAATGATGATGCACAAGCTTGCACAAATCTTATAAATAGTCAGCTACGCTCTACTTACTTATCTGGATTGCGGTCTGGGGGCGCGGTGAACCCGTGCATCACAGTTATTCGAACATTTTCTTGAACAGGTACGAATATGGAGCCAGGTGTTTCATATAAACACTTCTGATTACCCGGCCAGCGTCACGGAATCATGCAATGAATCAATGACGGGACATGTTTACGAGCTAACAGGGTTAATTCCTCTGACATGACGTTTATATTCGTGAATAATTGTTGATAGCCGCCATCTATGCAATAAAGCGCCATTTAATTGCTGTAATTGTTATCAATTGAGCGGATGTTTGTGGTGAGTTATGAGGCGTTGGTTGTTTGTAATGAGAATCTATTAATCTTTATGATACTAATACAGCTTCTTGGTTATAGCTGACTATAATGGCTTAAACACATTATTACCATACGACGCGATGCCACTTGTCGACCACCATTATACACGCGATGCTGCGACACACTTTCAATTTCTTCCAAAAAACCCGCTTTATTGCAGCATTCGGTGTATTCGTATACTTAACTTCATTATGACATCATTATCACAGTAAACGTATAATATATCTTTTGAGAAAGTTTTTAATTTTTAATCACTGATACGTCGCGTTGGGTCTGGACAAGAAATACACCGCGCGCGCTGCATCGGGTGGCGTATGTACCCCAAACCTGGCAACACGTGGAGACGGATCGTGGCGTGTGCGCGCATTGCGTCGTGTCGCGTCGGGTGTTTATCTTGTGGTTTTGGGCATAAAAAATGATAGGATCTGATTCAACTCAACACGCATCGTAGCGTAGCGTGTCCATAGTGTGTTTCTTGCTTTACCACTAAGTACTAAAGTTAATAAATAAGTTACTCATCGGAAGCTAACTAACTGCTCAGTAACCTCTTATTAACTCCACTAAAGTCCTCCCGTAATTGTTCAACCTACAGTGCAGACTTTTCTTGCAAACTTAAAGTATAAAATGAATCTTGAGTAGACGGTGCCCAGCTCACAGAAAGTGAAATAAGAATACAACTCAATTCAACTTAAACCATTGTTTTCCTCGTGTTTTCTTCAAGAACTTCTTCAGGAGGTATACAAGATACAGAAAACTCAATTTGAACCTAATTACGAAGACAGAAAGTTTGTTAATGCTGCTAACTACGTAGGATAAAGCGCGAACCTATTTTCGTAAAGTAAAGCAGTTAGTGGATGATCCTGTTCTAGGGGCTCCATCTAATTCGTTTGTGGGAGTTTACTTAAGGATCAGGTGGGTCTTGATCCCTCGTCGGAGGCCTCTAGCACGATTAGAGGCCTTGTCTACTCTAGATTCATTTAAAACTATGATTGCTACTTACGGGTAAATATAAGCTTAAGCCAAATAGATAATTCCGACGTAAGCCACGATAGAATAGCAGAGAGTAACAAACAAATAGAAACACGATATCAGAGAACGGTGAAATGCATATCCAAATTAGTACAATATTTGACTTAATAATGCTTTAACCAAGCTGAATACGAGCGCTGAGGCCTATTTTCAAACAAACGTTTGCTCTAGTTTCGTACGTAGCTTTACAATTTGCCGTTTGCCAGCACCTGGGCCAGCCCGCCATCGGTTTGTGTGACTAAATGCACTTGTCATCAATTTAGATTCCAATTTCCCTCTCCCTATAAGACGATAGCATGAAATATTTTGAATATGATTTTGCATATTTATATCATTTATTGTGATTTTATGCAGACATGGATGTAAAAGTTATTTTGAGATAGCTCTGGTTACGGATTTCTAATATTATGTAGCCGTTGAGGTTAAATTAGTAGGTACCAAATAATAAAGTTTAAAATATTTTCGGCTCAAAACTGAACGAAATCGAGCTCTCTCATATGTTACAGGACATTATGAACTAAGGGGGTATAGCAGTTTATATTAAACAAAATAATAATAATTATAACAATTAATAATTCGATAAAAATCAATAGTCTACAACCTAAATAATAAAGAAAATAAAGCCTCTATTCCTTATTAATTCCTACACTTGTATGATCATCAGTGACTCAAACGAGTATAAATATTATACATATATTTATTTATTTTAATTTTATACTTTTTGCACGAAAAACATAACACAAAACTTATTCTAGAAAATTTAAACAAAGCCGAACTTAACCCTAAAAAAGAGTTCTCTTCCAGCAAACCTTATTGGGAGAGAGAGACAAAGTGAAGAGAGAAGTGGGACATGTGCATAAATGAAATAAGAAATAGACAAAAGATTCAATATACATATGTACCTCTTGATTATATATGTATTTAGTGAATTATGTTGGTGCTCAAATGTCGTCTCTTTGGGATGGTTTTAAACTTCCTCCAAATATTCAGACGTAATCTGCAAAATGTATGTAAATTTAGTCAAACCGTACCTGACTTCGGTACTCCCTAAGTACGGTTTGAGTAACCTAACTTATCATCAAAGTTCTTATTTTTATTACGCTGAATAAATTAAACTATGCCTTATACTAACTGCTATAGATTCCTATTTCGCATAGAAACATGACGACGTTGATTGGCGTATTAAAAGCTGCGGTAACCGACGCAAGCCGTGATCCAAAGGCATTTAGTTCAAATCCTGTGCTCGAGACCGCGTTCAATTTGGCTCAAATCCACCATCGTTTGCCCAACACGTAACTTGCATTTCCTTTTACATATGGACACTTAGAGGTAGTGATTCTCTTAAGAACATTATATATGTACTAAGGTAAGCTTTAGATACTTACTTGTTCGATTTATTTATCGAACTCTTGGGTAAGGTGGTAGAAAATGCAAGATATACATAGGTAAACTTTAACGTTAACTCTTACATGTAAGTATTTCAGATCCTATCGGGTAAATTCAAAAGGTATTCAGGTGGATAGCACATGATTAAAATTCATCATCAGCCTATAGCAGGACATAGGCCTCCCCTAATGAGCGCCATAGCGCCCTGTCTTCAGCTTGCCGCATCCAGTATCTACCTGCAGTCTTTCGCAGGTCGTCATCCCACCTGGTCGGAGGGCGTCCTACACTACGTTTACCGAGTCGTGGTCTCCACTCAAGAACACGTTTGCCCCAGCGGCCGTTGGTTCTTCGCGAGATATGGCCGGCCCACTGCCACTTCAGCTTGCTAATTATTTGAGCTATGTCGATAACCTTATTAAAATTACATTTAGTAAAAATGTGTTTCTGGTCATTGAAAATTAATACGATTTGATTCAACTCAACACAGATCGCGTTTTGTCGGGTCGCGTAATGTTTCGATAGTGTTTCTACCTGAATACATAATAAATCTAACCAAACTCTTAAATTAAAAAAAAAAAACTTAAATCTAAAAGTTAGTTGAATAAATCAAACAGTAAGGTACCCTAATTTTACCTATGTACAATATATCTTGAATTTTCTACCACCTTCTTAGATAAATCTGCAGCAATTTCAAAGTTTATCGACATATAGTCGCATTTTCCTTTGTGCAATAAAGATGATTATAAATCGTTGAAACGTTCCTAGATAATCACAATAAACCTAACGTACGTGTGTTTGAAAGCTCAACTTATTTTCACCTTTCACACGCCGAGTTTACGAGAAGCAATGCATCTAGTCCAACAAAATGTTGTACGTGAAAACTATTTTTCACTGTTTTGATCGCTATCAATTTCTATAAAGTTTCCGGATTTTTATGATATTTTGAATGGATGTCAACAATTCAGGTGCTTGCAAACAGGTCGATACCGGCGAGGTAATAATTCTCCCGGGATTCCTATAGTTGTGAGAGTACATACTATTTTATAGCTGATCTCGAATGGAGTTTCTTAAAGTAGGTAAATAAAAGAATGAATCCTCTTCGCTTTGACAGGTTTTAAAATACTTTGGTGATTGTTTTGGTTTTAATGTAAAGTCGTTATTTTGAAAATAGCGCGAACGCAATAAAAAGTTAGAGCGTTTTGAAATCATGAACAATTTGTTCAAATTGGGTTGTATAATACAACTTAATAAAGTTGATTATTACGTAACCGACCAACTGAATATCAGAACCAGATTGTCGACGACCTGCTATCAACGAGTTCTCAGCTATTTTCGCCATATAGCCAGAAGGCAACCTGACAACCTCGAAAAATTAGTGGTAATGGGCAAGATAGAGGGAAAAAGACCAAGAGGACGGTCACCAACCCGCTGGTCTGATCAAATTAAGGCTATGACGGGACTCACTTTGCCTGCAGCCCTGAGACAGGCCGAGGACAGAGTGGTGTGGAAGCGGTTCATCAGCGGCACCGTGAAAGCCTTCCAGGACGGGCACTACCTTCAGCAATGAAGACAACGACAAAGAAGAGATTACGTAACCAATAAAATCTTCAAGATACCGTTTTTTTATATATGAATTATAGTTATTTGTATAACGATTGAATAAGAACTTACGCATTTATAGCACCCAGCGCCTTTTTTATATGTTTAATTTTTTTACTGATATTCGGGTGCTATTTGTATTATCTTTCTATAATAAAAATACCTAACTGAGTAATGTATTGTAAAAAGTATATCAGTCATCTACATAGTACCTACCCAAACCACAAGCATTGGCTTGGGGATAGCTAGATAATGCTGTGTTGATTAGTCCTGTATTATTTATTTATATCATATTATTTCGTTTGAATTATAAGAGAAATACAGAATTCACACTGAAGTAAAAAAGACAATGCGAAAGTAGTTCAAAAACTCCGTCGACACTAGGGGAGACTCCGCTGAACTATAGGATTTAGTTGCATTTTCTCAATTTCAGTTTGCAACAAAATCAGTTTATTTTCCAACTGACAAATTACATTGAAGTAACAAAGCACTATTTTCCTTTGAGAATAACCTGACAAAGTTTCGGAACACACAATAAATAATAGAAATAGTTGGGACTTGGAATGTTCCCACGATGAGGGCCTTTGGAAGGAACTCGTTTTCTCATTTAAACTGAACTTAAATATTCCAGAGGTGTCGCCTAGTATAATCTACAAAATTTTAGTTTAAACATTTGTTTATTTCAAGAACTGTGTTGTGTAGGTACCTACCTACAATACAATACAAATATGCTTTATTGCACATCAAACGCAGAAAAATTAAAAACAGTAACGAACAAACAAACAAAGATACAGATGCACAATGGGCGGCCTTATCGCTAAGAGCGATTTCTTCCAGGCAACCTTTGGATGGACACGACACGACGGCTATAGTATAGGTGTACCTACATTTTAAAGCTTAAAACGTTACCTATAATAATAAAGCCTCTTTTATTTCCAATGATTACAAAACTAATCAATAATAGGTATTGTTTAATAATTTTCTTGGGTTGGAACCATTTAGGCTTCCTCCAGTTTAATTATTAGTTCTATTTAACGGGTATTAATCGCGTTTATTTGCCTATTTTTCCCGCCGTTTCTACAGGTTTAGACACTGTCTTGGTCACGTGATGTCAGTCATCCCTTTAAATACTACTTACATTTATGTGTAGTAGCCTGCGACGATAAAGGTTGCGGGTTCGATTCCCGCCTCGGAACTATTGTGTGTAGGATCTGCAGATATTTGTTCCGGGTGTTCTGGTCGTTTTCTATGTATAATAAAAAAAAAATCTATCAATGTAATGTATTGTATTATGTATATCAGTTATCTACTACCCATAACACAAGCTCTGCTTACCATGGGGCTAGATAAAGTTGTGTGAATTGTCCATAATTATTTATTTATTTATTTAAATGTGTTCAAATAGCGTAAGTTTAAAAATATCCTCCAGTAGATTCCAAGCATCTCTATTCTTAGCTTTGGACATCCATTGCCTCCTTGCGGTTGCTATGTGTGCTATGTTTTGTATATTATAGACTTTTATTGCAAAAAAATATTATGTAGGTGTAAGTCAATTCTCATATATGAAATGAAATGAAAAAGGTTTATTTGACACGACACATTACAATTTTAAAAACACAAAGGATAACTAAAAACTAGGCACAAACTTAATTACTAAAATAATAGAGGTCAAACAGTTATATACTTAAAAATACAAAACAAAGAAAATACAAAATACCCCCAAATTATTTTAGAGCTCAAAAATTCATGATTAAAAATAAAAAACTAGGTACCCAACTAATAACCTTATGAAAGCAATCAACGTTAAAATATTATTCGCTTCAAAGACGAGGTTCTATCCATTCGTCTATGTCAGCTGCATATAAGTAATTCATTTCTATCCATTTGGCTGTCCAAATAAGCAGAAGTTAAATCTCCATCTGCTAAAAGCAATACCCACTATTCCTAAAACTTCAGTTTGAAAACCCGATTAAGTTTTCCAATCTCACATGCCCCCATTCATTCCATAACCCGAGTAATACAATTATGTCCTAATTTCCACCCTGAAAACGAATTAAAAGCTATTAAATTAAAAACGAAAGGCAGGTGGTGAGTCCAGCCCCCGTAGATATCGTATACCTACTCATATTTTTGGCTGACACGCTTTCGTTTTCGTGTGATGACTTGTCCTTAAGGGTCCGGCGACCCTCGCTTCCAAAAATCGCTCCGAATATCGCTGTCCCTGTTTAACCCTTGCGCCGTGCAAAATTTGGTTTGTTCTGTAATACCAAAAATTATGACTGAAAACTTTTTGTATTCTTCACAAAGTATTGTTATTCTGTAACTAGACAATATAAGATATGTTCCTTAATAAATAAAACGTAAGATATTGATGTTTTTAATACGAAACAAATAGCAAGAAAACTTGTCCATTTTTGCATAAAAATGGGCAAAATGAGATTGGCTTTCATTTCATTTTAGGTAAATATTTTGAAAAAAAAAAACTATTTGGGAACCTAGATAAATACTATTTTAATACAAATAATGCAATATTATAGTGGAAATATGCTTGAATTAGAAATAATTTTGGTATTACGTTTGTATGAAGCATTCGTCCCTCCGGAGGCCCCTTAAGGTAAACAAGTCGCTCATCTTCCTATACAAACGTGGAAGGCTAACTACTACACTGTTTGATATTGAACATCAAAAACTATGGATAATATCAATTTATCCCGTCATTATCTATGTTTGTATATACCCAAAACTGTAAAACAAGCATACATTTGATAAAATACAAGCGTCTAAACTTTCGTATTTTAACACTGATGTTAGTTTAACTTTGGGTGAAAATAAATTATATACGGAGAAAGAAAACTCTAAAATAAAGCCCGACATAATTTAGTTATTCAAAACTTGAAATACATTTAATTTCAAAAGCTACACTCAAAAGAGTTTTTCTATCACACATGTGATTTACTCTCTCGGTCTGTTTAAATTTTTTACGCAGTCGTTTTTGGGATGATTCAACGTGCATTTCATCCTAGCACGCCCTTTCGCACATTCCCCATCCTGATCCTCAAAAGCCTATATTGGTGTCACTGCTGGACTCGGCCTTAAAACTGACGAACTCTAAAATAAACTATTATTAGATTTTTATGATACAGATTAAGCGTGCGTTAAGTAGTTCCAAATGATCTAAAGCAGGTTAAGCCAACAATTGAAATTACCGTGGCGTGATCAATTCGCTCGAGCAGTCAGTTGTCTGAGGTCACGAAGCGGAATGCAGTGCCCGTCCCAATTATGGAGCGGCAGTCATTATTTCCGGTGCCATGCGATGCTCCTTCGTGCCGTCGTGCCGCCCAGCTTGCTTCGCTGACCTCTTGTCTACATCACTCCGAGGCCGCAGACTGTGAATTTACAGCTTTATTGACTTTTACTTAGGTTGATAATGGCCTGCACGGACTTTTATTTACCCAGTTGTTTTATTTAATTCAGCAACGCAGTTGGGTTTCGATACCCTCCTCAGGAGAATAAATATTTGTACGATCTGCAGATTCTGGGTGTTTTCTATGTACAAAATATATCTTTTTATGTGTGTTTGTAATAGAAGTACATTTATATCAGTTATACCCATAACATAAATTAAGCTTTCTTTGGGACTAGATAATGATGTGTGGATTATTCAGCATAATTTATTACTAGTTTCTGCCCGCGGCTTCGCACGCTTTGTTTCTATGGAAACGTTTTAAGGTTATTTCTATCCCATGTACCTATGGGATGTATGCGTGTGTGCGTGCATGTTTGGTGTGGATGTTAATTTATGGGAAAAACTACCTGTATGCAAAATTTCAGCCCGATCCGTTCTGTAGTACCTATTGGCGTGAAGAAGTAACAAACATCGATTCATACATCCATTTTGTTCGATTACCGCCTGGGGACAAATGTTTGTAAGATCTGCAGATATTTATTTCGGGTGTTCTGGTCGTTGTATACAAAATATAAAAAAAAAACGATGTAATGTATTGTAATTATGTATATCAGTTATCTGGTACTCATAAAAAAGCTCTCCTTAGCTTGGTGCTAGATAATGCTGTGTGAATTGTCCAGCATAATTGATTTATTTTAAGAGATGATATGGACGGAGAGAAATTGAGAAGTTTCCTAAATCGAAGTAAAAATCGAAGTGAGAATAGAAGAAAGAATAGTTAGGTATCAGGATTCGTGTTTCGTGCGGGTTAAATTGATACACGAGTTGTATAACGTAAATTCAACTCTGTGTAGACTAGCTGAAATTCAACAGTCGGGATATGCTGACCCCTTTTAAGGAAATGCACGTAAGCGTGGATGTTTTTCAAACCTAGTAGAATGAAGAAAATTTATAGTACCTAGTACCCATAACACAAGCTCTGCTTAACTTGGAGCTGGATGATGCTGAATGAATTGTCCAGTATTAGTTATTTATTTCTCAACGATCATAAATATAGTTGGTAGGTTTTTACCTAAACATTCAAGCTTTCATTTTCTAGTTGTCTTGTTGGTTTCTGTGGGACAAATTTTGCAACTGAATTTTAGACCTGTTATCCTCAACCGATTGAACTGAATCATGTGAGTTTAGTGACAATGCGATAGAGCTGGTCTCAGGAACGCGTAGAGTAGGTACCTCTACGCGTCCCTGAGACCAGCTCTATCGCATTGGTGAGTTGAAATTAACATCAAATACTCAGGTCCGTAACCTTATGAGACCGTCACATAAATCAAACTTCTAAGTCAACGCAATCATAAGTTACAGTCGTTTATGCATATTTTGAAATTTCCAAGGGAATCACATGCACACAAAACCTTTAAAGTACTTCCCGTTGACCTAGAATAATGATATTTGGCAAGAAACAAGGTCTTATAATTAAACCGTTACCTCGGTGCGCGAGTCCGACTAGCACTTGGCGTTTTATTTACTAATAGCGTGGATTTCAAAGTATGGTCTCATTTGAGAATTCACCGAAGTAAAAGGTGCGCTTTTTGGTCATCATTAAAGTTGGCACAATGCTTTGATGCTGAAACCTATCGTGCAGGTATAGATATAACTCATTAGAGTTGAGGTAAAAAATAAAAAGGCTCTCAACGGGACAAAAGAGCCACAATGCAAGATCACACACGCTATTGTTCCAGCTTTTATTGAGTTTCACGCTCATTAAAACCGTTAAAGTCGAATAATTATAACGGTCCCGTAGTTTGCCTGAAAAGCTTCATATCTTCTGACGACGAATTTTCTGTATTTTCCCCGAATTCTGGCAATGTTTTTGAGTTGCGCGGGTTTTGTAGGTCGCTGAAAAGTATTAAAATCCATTATGCATTGCATGCAATACAATTTTTCTTTATTCACATAATTGATTTCAATCTAGTTCAAAATCTTAAAAGTACGTAAGTTTATACGTCATTCGATTGTTATCTCTTGTATGAATGAATAAATAAGTAAATATTTACTATATATTATTCACTATTACCATTTAACAACAGCTCGTAAGTAGGTTACTTTATCTCCGTAGTATTCATCTCGCTTAAAAAGACCTAATAATGTGCTTGTAAATAAATTATAGAACTCTCCCTTATTGTTTTATGCTCTCTTACATTCATAAGCTCAGCTTAATAGCTTAATATGTATATAATTTATTGTTTCAGTCATAATTGCCAATAGAGTAAGGTAGGTACTCTGTCAGGTCTCGAAAGGGCCTATACATTTGCTTCCCTTGAGTCGAGACCTTGGGTCCGCGGGATAACTAGGCTCTCCGGGCCTAAAAAAATATTGAGCATCTGGTGGAAGCGACGCGTGGCCCGAGAACTGGTGAGTATCTGGCGCAACGCATCAGCATTGCCACTTGCCATACAGAGCGGGGCAATACAGCCAGTGTCTTGGGGACGCTTCCGATTGGTATTGATATGGATCAGTTGATCTACCATATAACTGATTTCAATCTAGTTCAAAATCTTAAAAGTACGTAAGTTTATACGTCATTCGATTGTTATCTCTTGTATGAATGAATAAATAAGTAAATATTTACAATAAATTATTCACTATTACCATTTAACAACAGCTCGTAAGTAGGTTACTTTATCTCCGTAGTATTCATCTCGCTTAAAAAGACCTAATAATGTGCTTGTAAATAAATTATAGAACTCTCCCTTATTGTTTTATGCTCTCTTACATTCATAAGCTCAGCTTAATAGCTTAATATGTATATAATTTATTGTTTTAGTCATAATTGCCAATAGAGTAAGGTAGGTACTCTGTCAGGTCTCGAAAGGGCCTATACATATGCTTCCCTTGAGTCGAGACCCTGGGTCCGTGGGGTAACTAGGCTCTCCGGGTTTAAAAAAAATTGAGCGTATGGTGGAAGCGACGTGCGGCCGGAGAACTGGTGAGTATCTGGCGCAACGCATCAGCATTGCCAGTTGCCATACAGACCGGGGCATACAGCCAGTGTCTTGGGGACGCTTCCGATTGGTATTGATATGGATCAGTTGATCTACCATACCAGCTACTATAGATTGTTTGCAGCAGTCTGCATTTAGCTCAATTGTTTCAATAGTAAATACTAGTTATAATTTGTTTTTATTATTTGATTGTAAATTTCTTTACTAATAAAGATAGAGTAAGTAAACTAAAGTCACCTAAGATTATGACATGCTTGGGTCTGAACAAGTACTTTGCCAGCGTACCTACTTGGCATAACAATGAAAATGACTCGGGTACAATGCGTGTGTAAACAAAACATATGCTCGCCATTTTTACTTAGTCCTCGTTAAGAAAACAAAGGAATGCATTGTAAAGTCTGTTGTTTTGTTTATCAAAAGAATTGCAATACAAAATTAAGATTCCAAGATTTCCGGTAAACCATCGTTATTCTCTACCGACTCAGTTTGCTACATCATATATTTCTAGTTATACTTTACCTTTATTACAAACGCAATATAAGCGGAATGGGCTAAAATGAAATACCTGAAGCTTCCACTTTAGGTCGGTTAAAGTTTTTACTGACCAGACGGTCTTAATAAAAGTGAGAAATTGCTGAATACTTTACTAGTTTAATCTTATTACGAACGTCGGTTTTGCACTTTGCTAGGTGGAGTTGTTATTAATAGAATCCTTTAGATCTTCGTAAATCATCTTCCATTTATTTGTAAATGCAAACGTTATTTTGCCTTTTAATGACTAAAGAGCCTTATCATAGTGGCGATTTGCAAGCGATTTCAAAGCGAGTCGAGTGCCTGCAATAGATGCGAGACTGCCGCGCAATCGCGTCGCTTTAAAATCGCTTGCAAATCAAGCTCGCGGCGCACTCGCCTCGCTTAGAAATCGCTTGCAAACAGCACTCACTGCGCATTGCCTCGTTTTGAAATCGCTAACAAATCGCGGTCGTTGCTCATTCGACTAGCTTTGAAATCGCTTGCAAATCGCCAGTGTAATAAGGCTTTAAATGGCTAAAAGGATCTTAATCAAATTAAGATAAAAATACTCAATTTTGTCTTAGGGCAGGACAACGGCTAACTTTGGCCTCTAAAAATAAGGTCTTTAAAAATCAAGTAGGCACCGCGAGCGTGAAGCCACAGCCAAAACCTAGTTCCAAATACGTTTAATGGTAGTAGTCATATGCAACATTATCATACTTCCTGAAATGTAGCATGAATCAAAACAGCTAATTCTTCATGTCATGCATCATTAGCCAAAGTGTCATTTATTTCATCAGACATTTGCGGCCCACTAAAGGTTAATCTTACCACTTATTGCCGTCCGTACCCGGGTTTGCACGAAAAGTTACGTAAAGTTTTATGTCGGTAGGTGAGTTCCATTTTAATTAGCAGAATAAACTTTTTATTTCTCTTTCAATTGATTTAGATGATTATTTTGGTTTTGTAGAACCTTTTTTTGCTACCAGGGTCCTACTAAAATTGCATTCCCGAGGGGACTACTCTCACTTAAAAAAAATAAAAAAATTACCTACGCGGTTTAGACTATCGTTTTGATTTTTTGTAATAGTCTGGAAACATTTTGTAATGGTCTGTAATATTCTTGATCGTACCATACAAGTTTAAAAACATCACTATGGTCAAGCATATATGGCCTTGACTGTGCACGGTAATTAGGAAAGGCTAGGCTAATTACAAAGTTTTATTGTTACAAAGTTGCAGGTGCTGGTAAAATTGGCTTTTTGGGCTGTTCACTCCGATGGTGGCTAAAGTTATATTGGTATGGTAAGTGTTGTGACGATCGTAGCTTTACCTACATCGAAAAAATGTATTGTTAGAACAAAGATTAAAAACCATAAAATATCTATAAACATATGTATTGAAAACACCTAATTTAAAACATAGATTGCAAATATTAATTTAAACTGTATTTTTTTTAACGAAACAAATAAAAATATATCGGCTATCTTTATGGGTCCAGCCCGGGGTTATTCGCTATACTAAAGCGAAATAATCATCAAAATCGGATGAAATTTGGCGAAGACATCAAAATAACAAACACATCAAAACATAAAGCTGAATTGTGATCTTCCGCTTTTGGAGTCGGTTGTACCTAATAGATAGATCGATAGAAAACACTTTATTAGACCACAAAATACAATAATAAACAATAGAATAAATGAAGTATAAAGGACGGCCTTATCGCTGAGAGCGATCTCTTCCAGGCAACCTTTGGATGGACTGGACATGAAGGAACAATATAGACCGTGGTACTTTAGTACATATATTGATAACAAAAAAGAAAACAAATACTTACACTGCATACCACAATACCTACAATACAAACATGTTCAAACACTAATGTTCATTAATAACAAAAGGACTCGTTTGATTGGTTTGATTAGTGACTTTAACACTTCCAGAACTTTCCATAAATAGACACAAACGTGTGCAATAAGCATGTGACGAGTATGCTCTTGCTCCACTTTTTAGAAAGCTTGACTCCCCGCGGCTCATTAGAGAACTAGCTCTCTGAGCGTTATTGTCGTAGAAAGCAGATTTTCACTATTTCTATTCCTTTTTAACACTTTGACTGCGGTTTTTTCTCGACGACTACGATCTTTTTTTTTACCTAAAAAATTCGTTCTGCCGCTCTACACAGCGGTTGTGTTGCGCCGCACATGCGTTTCGTCCGAAAAATATTATAGCTCTGCTGAGTCACAAAGATCTGTATTTTCTCAGCCGCTGCGCTAGTGTGGATTTACGCATATTAGTCACTTGTAGAAAACTCATACCGTGCGTTTTCAGCAGTCGAAGTGCCAGTCGAAGAACCATATAACCATATCAAAATATTTGGTAGGGGAGATGCTATCTAAATATATGTACATATATATTCAAGTACCAACATCTATATTGTTTCGTTATGAAGACAGGGCGCTATGGCGCTCATTGGGGGAGGCCTATGTCCAGCAGTGGACTGCTATAGGCTGATGATGATGATGATGATGAGTTTATCCTAAGGTTGCCTAGAAGAGATCGCTTTCATCGATAAGTCAGTACTATATATATACCTACTATACTTTCATTATTGGAATTATTTATTTTTGTTTTGTTTCCAGTTGTGGTATAATAAAGTGTTTTCTCTCCATCTATGCTACCTATATGCAACGTTTCAGCCCGATCCGTTCAGTAGTGTTGGCCTGAAGAAGTAACAAACATAAATCTATCTATCTATCCATATTAATATTCAAACTTTCGCATTTATAATATTAGTGTGATTACGAGCAAGCGATGTTGCTCAGTGTTTGTATGAGATGCGATGATAGGATCAGCTCAACTTACATCTACCATTTCAGTCCAGCAAAAACAAAAAGTAGTAAAATCGTAAAACACTTGGTTCATTTTATATCTACATATGTATATTTCAATAAATCTTAGAATATCGGTTTTAGAAAAATTATAACTATGCCTTGACAATTAGAAGCTGACATCTACAGTATTTTTTTGCGATTTACCATTTGTGTCAAACCAGGTTCATGTGTAAATGCGTCTTAGGACATTTGATGGTAGCTTATGATGTCAGATTACTTGGTTGTGATGTAGCATTCTGACATATGATAAACTGAGATATTAATGCTAGCAATCAAGGCTGGTGTTAATTAGTTGAAAATAATTGGAACACTTGCTGTCATCAATCTTTTGATGTATCTATCACGATGACTTTCACTGACTGTGGAAGTGTGCTATAGATTTATGTTTTTTATGATTGGAATGGATTAATCCCAATAAGTAATGTTGTTCAGGTATAAATAAATAAAATAAATATAAATAATGCTGGACAATTCACACAGCATTATCTAGCCCCATAGTAAGCAGAGCTTGTGTTATGGGCACTAGATAACTGATAAACATAATACAATACATTACATAGATATATATTTTTTATTATACATAGAAAACGACCAGAACACCCGAAACAAATATCTGCAGATCGTACACACATTTGTTCCGAGGCGGGAATCGAACCCGCAACCTCCTGCGTCGCAGGCGGCCCTTCGCCCACCGCGCCACATAGGTAAAATTAGGTATTTATTGAGATTTGATTATGGAACTAGACTTAACGATTTGGACAACAAAATCCATAAAACAGAAATCCTGATTTTAGGATAAATCAAATTCCATATATGAAAACATATGGCCCATTCGAAATTGTCGTGTAGCAAAACAAGCAAAACGCGTTGTACTGATGGCCCCATAATTCTGTTCCATACATCAATACGGAATAATAAATCGAAGCATCAAAAATGTTAACTCAAATAGTATGGAACTTTTACATCGTCGGTACAAAATCAGTATTGTTTGGCTTCATCCTGAATATAAATGCAGTAATTTATTTATCCCTCAATAACTTGATGTGTGACGCTCCTGTTATACAGGAGCTGCAGAACCTCTATAACACCGTCCTTCACAGTGGGAGAACTCCAAAGGCGTGGAGCGGGAGTTTGGTGGTGCTCTTTTTTAAGAAGGGAGATAAAACCCTTCTTAAGAATTACAGACCCATTTCACTCTTGAGCCACGTCTATAAGCTGTTCTCACGAGTGGTCACGAACCGTCTCGCCAGGAGACTCGACGAGTTCCAGCCACCGGAACAGGCTGGGTTTCGCGGAGGATATGGCACCATAGACCACATACACACAGTGAGGCAGATTATACAGAAGTCCGAAGAGTATAATCAGCCCCTGTGTCTGGCTTTTGTGGACTATGAGAAGGCATTTGACTCCGTCGAAACCAAGGCTGTTCTGGATTCCTTACAGCGATGCCAAGTAGACTATCGTTATATCGAGGTGCTGAGATGTCTCTACGAGGCCGCCACCATGAGTGTCCAAGTACAGGGCCAGCAATCTAATCCCATCCAATTGCGCAGAGGAGTGAGGCAGGGGCATGTCATATCCCCGAAACTGTTCACTTGCGCATTGGAGGATATGTTTAGGTTGCTGGACTGGAAAGGAAAGGGCATTAACATAAACGGCGAGTACATCTCACACCTGCGATTCGCTGATGACATAGTCTTAATGGCGGAGTCGCTTGAGGAACTGAACCGGATGCTGGACGGCCTAGCTTCAGCCTCCCGATGTATCGGTCTTGGCATGAATTTGGATAAAACCAAAGTCATGATCAATGGCCACATTGATCCAAGGCCGGTGGTCGTACATGGTCACCTTCTCGAAACTGTTTCCGAGTACACTTACCTTGGTCAGATTCTGCAGTTGGGTAAAAACAGTTTCGAGAAGGAGGCCAAAAGGAGGATCCAGCTGGGCTGGGCAGCATTTGGGAAACTACGTCGAGTCTTCTCGTCATCCATACCGCAATGCTTGAAAACGAAAGTTTTCAACCAGTGCGTCCTACCCGTTATGACCTACGGAGCTGAGACGTGGACACTCACGATAGGGCTGGTCCACCAGTTCAAAGTCGCTCAGCGAGCTATGGAAAGAGCTATGCTCGGAGTTTCTCTGAAGGATAGGATTCGCAACGAATACATCCGACAGAGAACCAAGGTTATCGACATAGCTCAAAGAATTAGCAAGCTGAAGTGGCAGTGGGCCGGCCATATTTCGCGAAGAACCGACGGCCGCTGGGGCAAACGTGTTCTTGAGTGGAGACCACGACTCGGTAAACGTAGTGTAGGACGCCCTCCGACCAGGTGGGATGACGACTTGCGAAAGACTGCAGGTAGATGCTGGATGCGGCAAGCTGAATACAAGGCGCAATGGCGCTCATCGGGGGAGGCCTATGTCCAGCAGTGGACTGATATAGGCTGATGATGAACTTGATGTGTTATTGGGAGATAATAACGGTCAAATAATAAAATAAAATCAGCATTTACTACATAATACCTCCACAATATATTTATATCTAGGTATACTACGAGTACCATCCGTGGTATCATTTAGAGCAATTATATTGATTGATGTTAAAGTTTGCTCAGCAATTTTAATTAATATTTACACAGCATATATATTAATATTTATCAACCTATCCATGTCATCTGGCATTTTCCCTGAGGTATTCAAAAAAGCTCTTGTTCACCCTATTTTTAAAGCAGGTGACAAGAAGACTGTTAACAATTATCGCCCTATCTCGGTCTTAACAGTATTATCAAAAGTATTTGAGAAAGTTGTTAATAGACGACTTGTACACTTTTTGAACAGAAATAACATTCTAGCTAAGCAACAATATGGATTCAGGCGAGGTAGATCGACAGAGGATGCAGTTATTGATCTCACAACTAAAATTGCTCAAAACTTTGATAATAACCTGAAAACCGTGGGAATTTTTCTTGACATGTCAAAGGCCTTCGACACCGTTTCAATCCCGTTACTACTAGAAAAACTCTCTGCTATTGGGGTCAGGGGCAGTGTAAATGACCTCTTCAGAAGTTATCTCACCAATCGTCGACAAACAGTAACCATAAACAATGTAATCAGCGAGGAAAAGGCGATAAACTTTGGCGTACCTCAGGGAAGTGTGCTCGGTCCTACACTATTCCTCGTCTATATAAATGATTTAGTTAATTTACCTATACCTTCTTGCAATATCTTCACATATGCTGATGATACAGCCCTTCTTGTTAGTGGACGAGACTGGTCAGAAGTCCAGTCTGCAGCTGAAACTGCTCTAAGACTGGCTCTTACCTGGCTCTCCAAAAATCTTTTAACCCTAAACCTCTCAAAAACTAAATATATCTCCTTTTCTCCATCTTCTAGATCCCAACCCTCCCCGTCGTTTGTCCTAAGTGCCCATATTTGTGATTCCCCTGATTCCTGCCAATGTCTTAAGCTGGAGCGAGCTCCCTGCGTGAAATATCTCGGGGTCTGGTTGGACAACACCATGTCTTGGAAACCTCATGTTGAAAGCACTGTCTCAAGAGTGAGAAAATTAATTTACATCTTTAAAAACTTAAGAGGGAGTGCTGACTTTTCATGCATGAAAATGGTCTACTTTGCCCTGGCTCAATCGGTTCTCTCATATTGCATTTCTGCATGGGGCGGTTCCACCAAGACCCTCATGCTCAGAGTTGAGAGAGCACAAAGAGCGGTTCTCAAAGTCATGACCTCCAAACCAAGAGATTTCTGCACCTCAAGTCTTTACCTAATCTGCAAAGTGCTCACCGTTCGGAAACTTTTTATACTTTCAACTATCTTGCGCAAGCACTCGCAAACCGTTTTCGACCCCAACTTGGCAACAGTCAAACGACGGTCTGATATTGTCTGCAGAAGTATATCACATAAAACTACAGTGGCAGGTCGTCATTATCACTACATGAGCAGTCGTTTATATAATAAAATTAACAAAATAATAAACATCTACCCACTCACAATTTTTAAATGTAAGTGTATATGCACTGATTGGCTTTTATCAATCTCCTACGAGGATACTGAAGAAATTTTAAAATATCAAAAATGACTGAGTGAAATCCTACATATACCCCTTCTCTTTCACACTCATACACCCACACTCACAGCGGTAACTCCTGTTGCCCGGACTCTCATGAGACCGGTGTCCTCAGGAGCGCCACACTCTCCTAATCACACCACACACACACACCCTACCACACCACACACACACACAACACACCCTAACACACCACACACCCTCACATACCACACATACACACTACACACATATTTCTCTTTTTTTATTTCTTTAAACAAACATACCTATTTATTTTGTTTGCGGAGGAAGGCGCTGACTCCGCTACACAGTTTCTTAACTTTTGCGGTAGTCAGCCCACAACTGTACCCTATACTATAAGTCTCTTGTTTCTAATAAAGATTTTTGTATTTTTTTTGTATTTTTTGTATATTATTAATTATTCGCAAGTAATTACGTATGCACTGCACATGTATGGCATAACACACTTTTGTATTTCTTTATAAAAGCAAGTCAATTGTATATCAATCTTCAATGATTGCCTATGATAATGCCAGTGTTTGGAAATTCGTATTTGCACCCCAATTTAATATATATCTAATATAAAATCTTTATTTAATATTAAACACACATTGTACAACACTTTAAATATAAATTAATATAATAAATTAAATTATAATATATAATAATAATAAAAATATATATATAATGTATATAAAATATATATATAATAAATAATAATAAAATATAAATTAAATTAATATATAACTAAGATAGTAAGTGGCTTGTTAGATCTATTATATAATTGCAGATCCTACACTCAGTCGTAAAGACTTCTACTGTAGGTATCCCTTCCACGGATGTTTATAAAAATATAAGTGCCACTAGTGATATGTTTTTTTTTTTTTTTTAAACATATTTACTATTAAATAAGTAAATAATGCTGGACAATTAACACAGTATTATCTAGCCCCATGGTAAGCAGAGCTTGTGTTATGGGTACTAGATAACTGATATACATAATACTATATTACATAGATAGTTTTTTAAAATTATATATAGAAAACGACCAGAACACCCGGAACAAATATCTGCAGATCGTACACACAATTGTTCCGAGGCGGGAATCGAACCCGCAACCTCCTGCGTCGCAGGCGGACCTTCGCCCACCGCGCCACATCGGTCGTCATATTATTATATGATAAAGCTACTACATTGATCTAAATTACAGTAATATAAAAAATGAATATAAATTGTATTTATTAATCATGAAGCGATGTTACCAACTGTTTGTTTGAAGTATTTGTTCAAATAGGGAGCAAAAGTATGCAGATCATTTTAGAATGCTTCATAAAATAATGTGTATCAATTGATACGAATAGAATAGATTTTTGTTCCTATAGGCTTTTGTTTGGTTTTATGAAATTTTTTGTTTTACATAAATATTGACATGATATTAAGAATTAAATAGGCAAACCACCATGAATTAGACACATAAGAGATATATGAATGTACTAGTGGTTGCTTTTGCACTTCTTGCAATTGTGGACAAAAAAATGAAGTGAACAGAAAATAAAAAACTCCTTATTTCTTATTTGATAATAATTTATAGTATAAAACTTGATTTGTCTAAGTGCTTATTTTGTAAGCGTACTCTTCCAGAAATTAATTTAAGGATTCTGAAGTTTAGTTGGAAAAGCAGCGTCAGCGTATCAAGTTTCAGCGGATTTCTGTTCCTTGGCTAACGAAGTCAGAAACGCATAAAGGGGCCTGAATTTAATGACGGAGGCTTTGGGCCGCGGCAGACATGCAGCTAAACACAGGCCGCTTTGTTCTCTGCTCGTTAAATATTTTAGCTGTATGCATGCAAGTGGGAGCACTCGCAAACTTATGAAGATATTTTCATAATTAAATAAATAAATAAATAATGCTGGACAATTCACACAGCATTATCTAGCCCCATGGTAAGCAGAGCTTGTGTTATGGGTACTAGATAACTGATATACATAATACAATACATTACATAGATAGATATTATTTATTATATATAGAAAACGACCAGAACACCCGGAACAAATATATGCAGATCGTACACACAATTGTTCCGAGGCGGGAATGGAACCCGCAACCTCCTGCGTCGCAAGCGGACCTTCGCCCACCGCGCCACATCGGTCGTTAAATATAATTATATATAATTTGTTATGTTTGGAAACATGCGTTTTATAAAATTCTAATATATTGTAAAATTCTGGTCACTATTCTTTCTAGGAATTATGATGAAGTAATTGAACAGCGGAGAAGATATAGATTCCGTCCTTTCAAGAAAGCGTTTATAAATTCCATACATTCATTGACACACTTTTTTCAGCAGTCTTTTGATCTAATTTTATTCGTGTGTGTGTTGTGTGTAAGTGTGACTATAAATAAAGCTTTAAACCTTTTCCTGACAAAACAAAGCTTATAAATACCCAAATAACAGTTTAAAACTAGTAGCTTTTAGTGTTTCTGGCACAAATTTGTTGCTTTATACTCGTAGTTATTTTATGGACCCGCCTCTAGGACATAAAATTAGTTTAGGGTGTCGTGAAGATGGTCTAACTTAAGTAATTTCGATGTAAGGTAGATAGAAGTTCTGTATCTTAGGTACCTATATTATAGAACTTAACTCTTGCATGTTGGATTTTAAATGGTAGGCTAACTCTCTCTTGGATTATAAATAGTAAGCGCTTGACAAGTACATTTTTATTATAAAAAAAGTATATAAGTTAAAATGTAATAAAACGGTATAGATTTAATTAGTTAAATAAATAAAAAACACAAAGCATAAGAACTTTAGAAGTTGTTAGATCGATTTAAAAGCTTGTAGGTACATTTCCCATAACAAAACCCAAAGAAGCTACAAAAAGTCGACAATATGTTGTCACGAAGAACAAGGCGCAGAAGAAATCTTATTTCCCGGTTATCTCTGGAGACGAAGGTCAGACGGAGATAATGCGAATATCAACTGACTTAACTCATTTTGACAAAATGAGAATTTCATGGGGCTTCGTCGCGTTATCGTTATTGTTGAGAGAATTTCTTCAAGCATTTTGTGCGCCTTCATTGTTTGCCTCCTACGATGAAATATAAAAGATAGTATGTTTTATTAGCTTATCAAGTTCAATCAAATAGGTATTTCACTTATTACGTAATCGGTTTAAAGGAAACAAAGAAAGAATACAATTATTACCAGTAATGTTTAAAACGTTCAGTATAAAATGAATATTAGTATAATTAGTGGCGTTATTAATTGGCGGGCGGGCGCGCGGCGGCTCAGGGCGGGCGGAACCACACTCCTCTCGAGATTATCTTTTTCATATCCCTGGCATTTCGTTACCCTTAATGAAATCCAGCCAAAGGAAAGAAAGAATTTAATTTAAGACGAATCAGAAAATATTCAGCTGGTGCTAGCTAGTTATAAATCATTTGAATGCTAATAAATTCGAGTGCCCCCGGCCCCAGGTGGGCACGGACTTTCTTCCTGCTCAATCTTTGTTTTCAGGAAAAATTGAATAATATTCTGCTCTTTATTATTAAATTCTTCAATAAAGCTACGACGGGCTTTTGGGATTTTGCTTTAATATCGTAATGGAATTTCATTTGTCTTGCGGCTCTCCTCGGGATGAATGGAAAGAACCAACATGGTCTGGTCATATTACCGGCGCGGCGGTGTTTGTTTCGCTGCTCCTTTATTTATATCTGCGTTGCTTCCAAGGGAAAAGGGCCAGGGTCTGACGAACGAATACCGACGCGGAGCCTTTCCTGTTAGGACATTTCTTTTCTCCCAGTGGAATGGCAAAACGGGTTCTGGACGATTAGGTATGACAGATGTTACGTAGCATAATGTTTTTCAAAATACCTTTCCACTTTAATGGAACTAAAGTTTATCTCCTCCGGGTGAAGTTGCAGCATCCTCTCGACACCAATCCAATCGGAAGTTAATTTTGCTGCTAACACAGAGTTTTATTTATAGTACATTTTTAATACTGAACTGAAGCGGAAGAGAGCGAGAAGGCAGGCCTGTCAATGAACTTAACGAAAACAAAAGTAATGTCAAATTCCTCACAAACAGAGCCCATAACAGTAAATAATGAAGAAATAGAGTATGTAGGGGAGTATGTCTATTTGGGACAGTTAATATCTACTGAGGAATGTATGCAAAAGGAAATCGAAAGAAGAATAACTAATACTTGGAAGAGATATTGGTCACTCAGTGAAGTCATGAAAAATAAAGATATGACTATGAGGAACAAGAGGAGAGTATACAACATGTGTATCCTACCATGCTTACTATATGGGTGCCAAACATGGGCACTAACAGAAGAACTAGCAAGAAAAATAAAAATTTGTCAGAATGGAATGGAGAGAAGCACAATAGGAGTTAAAAGAAAAGACCGAGTTAAACTGAAATGTATCAAAAGTAAAACAAAATTTAAAAATTTAAGAATGCATACACGACATACAGGTGCTTAAAGTGGAGATGGGCTGGGCATATGATAAGAGAGAAGAAGGAGAAATGGACGAGACTAACTGAATGGCAACCACGAGATAGCAAAAGAAAAAGAGGCAGACAGACTAGAAGATGGGGAGGACGACATTAGAAAAGTGGCGGGTCCAATATGGACCCGCATAGCGAAAGATAGAATAGAGTGGAATTTTTTTGGAGAAAGAATTTTTTTAGAGGAGGCCTATGTCGAAAGACATGGTGAAATACAGAAACGACCGTTTACCGATACTTAATTTATGTAAAAAGATAAGTAACTGTTATAAAGTAAGCATATTTGTTAGAAAACTGTAAAAACATTGTAAAAATTAGTTCAGCAAAAAAGGCTATTTTATTTTATTTATTTATTTTTTAATACTAGACTCCGCGACTGAGCTGTTTACAAAATAGCTTTTATTCTTCCGTCAAGTCTACTTATTGAATCAATATATCATTCGTACCAACCTATTTTAAAACTTGCAAAAATTGGTTAAATACTACCGTAAACATTTTAACGTATTTGATACTAATAATGATATAGATTATTTTATTAGAACGATGTGAATTATTATACCTAATACAAAGGTAACATTGTATTAAAATAATTCACATCGGTTCGTTGTTAATCGAAATCAAATTGATTGAAGTATATGCATTCAAAAGACAAATTTCGCAGAGCATTAGGTAATCGGTTAAAAAATGCTATATCGACTACATCGGTATTTTCACAGCAATAGTGTATTGCTGTGAAAATACCGCCTTATACTGGATCATTTCTTCGGTCCAATGTTACGAGCATGCAAGAACGTGCGAGATAAAGGTGGAGTCTACACCAGGCATCAGGATCAGAGATGCAGAAACGCTCAGTCGCGCACGAGACGTCGATCTACGTACTCGTATCCGCAGCCAGCGTAGTACGTAGCCGCGCGTACCGTAGAACAAGTGCTTATCGAACTCGGCACTTGAGTGCACATCGACTGTTGAAATATTCGAGTGGTTTAAAACTTGTGCCAACATTTTTATTAAACTCGGTTTTGTTTTAGTGCTTGTTTTGTGATTGGATCGGTTGGATTGAATTATACGTAAGTTTTTTATTGAAATCGACATCAATTGTGATAAAAAGTATTGGAAAATCAATAAAGAAGTTATACAATGTAAATAAGATTTACTTTAAATGATTTTAGAATCATTAACGCACATAAATTAATTTCGCGGATGTTCGTGATGCTTTTGTTTCGGTCAACCAATTAGCTTGGCCATTCAACGTAGCATTGGTGCCAGCGTACTGGGAACTATGCATTTTAGTGACAGCGTAATTTATTAATAAGTAATTAAATAACAAATAGGATATAATTTACTATACTTTTGTATCCCGTTGTTATTAAATTGTAGGTCTATAGAGAGTCATCCCAAGTTGGGCCCATAAAAATGTATTCCCATTTAGCATTGAACATTGTAAAATTTCAAATTAAAATTTCAATTGTAAATTTTTAAATTGGGATTCAACGTCGATTTTATGTTCTTACAAAACAATTAAATTTATAGTAGCTACTATTTATTTCATTCAATTTTTATTGAATTGTTCGTCGCGTTTCACCCCTTTTCATAAAACGAATTGCTTGCTTTGTCGATAAAAAACGGCAAAAATAATATTGCATTCTAATTTCACAACACGAACCATTTTTTCGGTTTTATTTGAAAACCATGTGATAGGTATTTTCGGATCCAATACACAATAGATCAACAAACATTCATCGGACATCGGCCGTGATTTTTATATCCAAGCCGTCGATTCACTCGCTTCACCACTACGGAAGCATTTACACTGAATGCTGACTGAAAACTGATGGTTCCAACTGAGAATATGTACATATATAGACCTTCACTTAGGAAGAATTCTGGCCGCAGAATGTGCTGTTCCGGAGTTTCCGCGAACGATTACTGGTCGCAGCACATATTGTGTGTCACACATCGCCGACACTACCGGCTAGTAAATAGGTTTATTTTATGTATATTAGACTAACGTATCTATGTATATATTTTATATGGGCCGTAGTTATTAAGTATTTTACATCCTACACTAGACTATGTCGCCTGAAATAAATGATTTATTATTATTATAATTAGACAGAAACCATCTCGCTGGTAAACCATTGTTTTCAAGATGTTATTTTCATGGTAAAATATTCTTTAACATTTTAGGTTGTAATTGCGAGGGTGCACCACATTCAAAAAAAATAAAGCGCGGTGGTGTAACACCGCCAACTTCATGACTCTGCTCTACTGTAAATTATTCTTGTTACAAAAATAATATAGAGATAAACTAGATACATCCTTTGTCTGTATTTAAGGGAAATCTGTACGGTCAGCCCTATGCGTACAGTTATTGCCATCGCATCGCACCGAGCGATTACAAATTTGTGTAAGGTATGGGTGAGGGTGTTAAGGTAAAACAGACTGTAAATGCTGATGATGAAACTAGGTAACTACCTGGCTGGGTACCTGAAACTTCAGGTACCTATGTGAATGGTTTTAAGTTTAGCGTTATCCAAATAGACTTTTATTTGGACAACGTTGTTGTGTATTGTTGTGCTGTGGTATTGGCGCTCTCATGCCTCGACATGGGCTGATAAATGAACGTTAAACTCTGTTTTTCTACTCAAAAAATATTTGTTTCTGTAGGCGCTCATTCTCAAAAAAATAATAAAAGTAGTGTCGATCGCCGGCCTCCTATCTAAATGTAGAAACCTGAAGGCCAGCTGTATCACAAAAACGTGAGTGCCCATATGGGTTTATGGTGGCATAGTTTACCCAGTTATTTATGCCACAAACGTTTCCAATTTTTATACCCGACCCAAGTTAGGTTTACGAGAGATCATCAAAGGGTTTTGCAGTTGACATGAATCCCAATTTTGCCCGCTTGTGGAAAGTGCCTCCATTTGCATTGAAAACCTTATTTCGTATGAAATTAAATAAAATTTGTCGTGGCATCCAAAAGCACTCCTTTGCAATTAATGGACGTAATTTTATGCCATTAAACGAATGGGGCTTAACCCATTTACAAAAGGATTATTGGAGTTAACGAGATTATTTGAGAGAGATTAAATACGTACATTCATTATTGAGTCAACACAGTTGAATATTGCTGACACTTATAATGAACATCAGTGTGGTTAAAAAACTGTAAAGATAGTAAAGAGGATACAATACGAAAGATCACGATAATAAGATAATTTCCTTCATAAACAATTCATAATAATGTTAACGTTGTAAGAAAATAGTAATTATAAGTTCAATTGTACAAATATTTTTCCAATCTTATGAGTGTCTACCGACTCTAAAATTTGAGAAGGTTTACTTGCGCAAGCGCCTTCCAGCGTGTCATCCGTGTTAATAAATTATTAAATAAATAAATAATATATATAAAAAACCCAAACGCAAGTGGTCTTCTTCAAGTTTGCCGAATTTGCTGCAAGTCCCACGTGTATGCAAATGGAAAAATCTGTGGAAACAGTTGCACAGTACCTATATAGTACTAACGTACCTATAGTACAGTCATATAGAAGAGAACCCACTTTCAATAATGCATGAAAAGCTCTTAAGCCAAGTAAAAAGCTATAAAATCCGAAACACTTCTTTAAAATAAGTTCTGAAGGAATCCTGAGTACGTTATATACCTACCCACAAGAATATTTTGAGTTAATGTAGTTAGGTGATTTATTATACTTACTTAAAGTCTAGTAATAATAATAAATAATGCTGGACAATTCACACATCATCATCTAGCCCCAAGCTAACCAGAGCTTGTGTTATGGGTACTAGATGACTGATATACATAATACAATACATTACATAGATTGATATTTTTTATTATACATAGAAAACGACCAGAACACCCGGAACAAATATCTGCAGATCGTACACACAATTGTTCCGAGGCGGGAATCAAACCCGCAACCTCCTGCGTCGCAGGCGGACCTTCGCCCACCGCCCATCAAGAACATGTAACAACTGAATAAATGCATCTAAAGGGCACACAATGGCAGATGTCAAGATGCAGAAGTCATTCTGCAAGAAATTGCTGTATTTTGCTACGAAAGTTCGAGACAAAAAATAAGGGCAGATCGGTATGTCTGCCAAAAAAGCTTACTCGCAGTGCCTACAATTATTCTATAATCATGGCGCATGTAACTGTGCCGAAATAATATTATACATAGAAAAATCAAAGCATGGTCAATTTCCCGTTATAAGTGAATTTTGTGATAATAACCATGATAGTTTCAAAAGTTTTATCCATCAACTATATTAGTTCTTACACAGCCACGTAGAGACCAGCAATTATAACCATACACGATCCCTCACGCCCCAGACCCACGCACATAACTTCCTCCATATTTCAAGATCTGTCAGCGGCCATACGCTCCAGTTTCTTCAATCCTTCCAGATAACACAAACTGATAACACAATCCAATCTTTGTTTGGGAAATAGGATTACACGGTTTACATAGTTTCTTTTGTGTTTTCTCGATTGTTAAACAACTTTTCTTATTTTCTGCTGATTGCTGATCTCCGGATCTCTACGGCTTATTGACTACGCAAAAGTGAGGAGTGAGGACTACCTAATAACTTAAGGTAATTAAAACACAGGGTGTCTTTGAGAGAGTGTATGTCCTAATTAGAAACGATGATAAATGGAGGAAAGTAATTTAAGGACACCTTTATAAGATTCTAATTAGCAACAAATACTGTTGGCACAGCTGTTGGTACAAAAAATACAGGTTGTCATATTTAAAAAAAAATCAAGCGCTTCAATTTTCTTCAAAAGGCAAAACAATATTAAAAATATGCATTTTTGCATATGCATTTCATAAATAAAGCACATCACTCCTTCCTTACATGACTTTTCATTAGTTCTCCTAATTTCGGAAATAAACACCCTGTATACGACAAATCAAATACTTTAGGCTCTTTAATGGTTTAGAAGTTATCCATTACGTCGAATTATTATAAGTTTAATAATGTTATTAATTTTTAATTAAACGTAGGTTTTTGGTTGTGTAACACAACTCACGCTTCTGGAGATTAATTATTTCATTTATATTAATGTTGTTACTAAGAGATTAATGGCTTGGGGGAATTATTTTCCGAACCATAACTCATAATGGCGTAGGTGAGATACTAATAATACAAAATAAGTAATAAATAATAGATATTTTAATGATAATTAAAATTTACTTCAGTCCATTTTTGCTCTCTGCTCATATCTAGTAATACCTCGCAGCTAGACTGGTTTTCTGTTTTAAATCTTCTTCTTCTTTATAGATAGATAGAAAACACTTTATTATACCACACAAAACAGAAAACAATACAGAAATAAACAATAGAATAAATGATAGACGAAATAATCATATTCTTTATTGCTGAAGGTTGTGACCGTCCTTGAAAGTTTTCACGGAGACGCTGGTGAACTGCTTCTACAGTAGTCTTCGGCCTGTCTCAGGGCTACAGCCAAAGTAAGTCCCATCATTTCTTAATTTGCTCAGAACAGCGGGTTGGTGAGCGTCCTCTTGGTCTTTCCCCCTCTCTCTTGTCTATTTCAACCAGTATTTCGAAAATGTCTGGTTGCTTTCGGGTGATATGATCAAACAACTAAGGACTGATGAATGTTAAACCAAAAGTCATTATAGAGTTATGACAAATTTTCATTCGAGCAATCTAAAATTTATGTTTAACAACGGTAAACAAAAGCGATTATAGAAGATTCTTGATTTCAGACCACTAGCCATGAAAAATTGTTCCCCGAGCATAACGAGCACGAGTATTTCGAACAATCTAAAAATTACGTTGAATAAATCAAATATATTTTCTTTCCCGTTTTCCTTGATACAAATATAATTAAATACCTACCCATCTTCCAAGATTGGTAATGAAACAAACGATAGACATAACAAATACAATATGAAAATAACTCAATATGAATCACAGACGGAAAAAATGAGGCACATTGATCTATTGAGCCATAATTTTTCGTGCGTCTGCTACGGACATAAGAAAAATGCCATGTAAATCGTAAATAAGGAATACATTTCCGGTTATATCGGAATTGTATCTAAAGCTTCTTTCACACTCGACAACATATATACATATCTAGCCAACCTACATCACATCTGATGTGTGTTACCTCTTACATGTAGTTATGACGTTTTATTTAACTTGTTTATCAACACTACCGTGGCCGTCGCGTTAGAATTGACCCCTCTGACTCAGTCTAGGTATATGATGTGAGTAAACTAAGAGACGAAGAAGCAGAAGCTTCTTTTTATGTATTTTTAACACCTCAAATCCGATCACCGGAAGGCAGATAGCCTTCCAAGTGTGGTGTTTATGGCAAAACTCCTTATTTGAGGGAGGCAGTGGTCGTGTGCTGAGGAGAAGGATCTAGTATTATGATTATGATTGTTAACAAAAACATTTATGAATGAAAACTTAACAATTACTGATAACAATAACAGAAAACAACAAGGTTATTACGTCATAACAAATACTTCAACCACGCATAATCTTACATGTGCAGCGAAAAATGTTTTAATTTGAATTTGAAAACGATCGAGAGTTCGATTAAATGATGAATGATAGCTTTTAAAACCAAATTTTTTTTAGAGAAACAAATCACAGAAGTACTTCGCTTCGATGACACATACTCGTACCAATGTCGTTAAATATTTTCCACCAATATTTCTTGAGATTTGTAACCGCTTTGTGTACAAAAAAAAATCCATTTTTTAATCAATAAAAGTGTAAATACCGGAAGAAAAAAATAAGGAATGTGTGAATGCTCCTTTAGCATTCGCAAGATGTGTATTGCGTATAAATCTTGATCGGGATCAAAATGAGCTATCGAGGCAAAAATCTCACAATAGCTGCAATATGTTGTACATGTTTAGGAAATCGCGTATTCACAAAAATGTTGCGTAATTTGGTTGATTTCTTTATTGCAATTTGGTTTGTTTTATTTGATAGATTAACTTCAAATAATAAATAAATAAATAATGCTGTACAATTCACACAGCATTATCTAGCCCCAAGGTAAGCAGAGCTTGTGTTATGGGTACTAGATAACTGATATACATAATACAATATATTACTAAGAAAGATATTTTAATCACACATAGAAAACGACCAGAACACCCGGAACAAATATCTGCAGATCGTACACACAATTGTTCCGAGGCGGAAATCGAACCCGCAACCTCCTGTGTCGCAGGCGGACCTTCGCCCACCGCGCCACATCGGTCGTCGTATATAATATAATATCTCTCGTGTTCACTTTGCCAATTAATACTTTATATATTATACATTACTTACTATACATACATATATATATATATATATATATATATATTATCGAACGATCAGAAAAAGATTTCCATCTTCACCCTTTTTTAACAAAACTACTTTTCAGGCGCTTTATCCGTAACTCAAGAGAGGATTGCAAGATGCCTCGAGTGTCCTCCATGCAAGGAATGTCACCGCGGGGCCTCTTCACTTGACACCTCATTTTATTGGTACAGAGCAAGGGAGTGCGCACATTCATCCAACAACCCTACTACCAGGCATAAGAATAGACAATACGTTAGTATGTTATTTCCTATTCTTATGTACCCGGCACGATAATGTGCATTGAAATGAAATGAAATGAAATGAAATGAAAATGAAATGAAATGAAAAAAGGTTTATTTGACACGACACATAACAATTTTAAAAACACAAAGGATAACTAAGAACTACTTAATTACTAAAATAATGGAGGTTACACAGTTATATATTTAAAAATACAAAATAAAGAAAAAAAAAAAAAAACAATATACCCCCAGATTATTTTAGAGCTAAAAATTTATGATTAAAAACAAAAAATAAAAAACTAGGTACCCTACTAAAAACCTCCACAACCTGCCTGGCAAAACATATTGGTGTCGAGTCAAAAAGGTGTCAACTCAGCATGTTGCTGGGTAGATAAATATAGATACCTACTCAGCGCTGGTATTATGTTGAACCTTTAGAAATAGTTACATCACAACGTCAAACCTCTACGCATACTGCCAAAATTATCCTTTAATTATGAAATTAAGGATTTAAATAGATATACATGCCTACCATATAGCCTATGTAATGTATTTAATGAAAAACTGCAGCAAAAATAATTATTTAATATATATAAATAAAATTAGTTCCTGCCTACTACCTACTCATTTGTCTACCTAAGATAAACTCTATCCATATATATAAATTAATCCCTTTTTCCTTTACAAACCTTGGTCACAGCATAACGCGTGAACGGCTGGACCAATTACGATAATTCTTTTTTTTTTTTTTTTTTTGTTTTTAATGGCGTAGCTAATAACTATGTATTTTCCAGTACATATGCAGGATAAAACCCTCAAATTATCGATGCATCGTTGTTATTGATGCCGTCCCACTTTCTTTGCTCCTGGATCAGAAACCGCTTTAATTTAGTTTTAAATGCGTATATGCTACTTGTGTTTCTAATTGGTGGGGGGATGTTATTCCAGCATTTTGTCGATGCGTATCGAAAACTTCCGCGAAATGCGGCAGTTGCGTGTCTTGGCGTGGCGAGTGGCGCCACACACTGCCTATTCCGAGTCGCGCGCCAGTCCGATCGCCAGTCTAGCTTCTCATACAGATATGCTGGTGTTTTAGCATGAATCACGCCAAAGAGGAGGCATGATAGATGTAGCTTTTGACGTGATTTCATTTTCATAATGAAATGCTTGTTTAAGAAGGGTGTTATATGTTCCCTGGGTTGTATATCAAAACAGAAGCGGGCGCATGCGTTTTGTACTCTTTGCACGAGCTTCTGTGTGCGTGCTAGGAGCCGCGGACCAAAAACGGTATCAGCATAGTTTAACCTAGATAGGACTAGTGACTCCACTAATTCTAGCCTAAGCTTCTCGCTTAAATAAGGTCTAATTCTATATAACACCCTTATCCTATAGAAGCAGTTGCGCACATTTTCCGCAATGTGTTTTTCAAAACGTAGGTCTGGATCTACGTGCAGTCCCAGGTTTCGAGCTTCGAAAACCCTATCTACTGACACCCCCATTCAAATATGGGCTTAAAATCGTTATATTAAGGTACATTTGACACTGACAAAACGTCTTCCCAACTCTTCCCTCTTCTTAAACGGGTGGTCCGCGAGCAAATAATAGTATAATAAATAAATAATGCTGGACAATTCACACAGCATTATCTAGCTGAAAGCTAAGCAGAGCTTGGGTTATCGGTACTTGTTATTTTTTTTTTTTTTTTTGTATTTCTTTATTAATAAAAACTTATTCTAATCTTATTTCTACGACACTTTAAACCAGATAAGGTTTGTCTAGTGTCGACAAGCATTCACACATTCCTTATAAGGTTGTATAGTGATCTGATATACACATACGATACGATAAATGCAATAGGTCACATATATATTTGATATAAACTATATTGATAGGAGCTAACAATTTCTTTATAATTATTTGGTCATGAAATCAATATATTAAATCGATGACAATTAAGTAGCTCGTCCTCAAAAATCCATAACAAGCTCTTGTTTAAAGTGACATTCCTTTCCTACTTAAATTGACAAAAAAGGAAAAAGGCGTCGCGTACTTTTTTACTGCTACCCTTTTTGGCGACCCGTTTTTCTTTTGTTGACAAGCATGTCGATTTCAGTGGCAGGCAACATGTCCAACATGTCTAAAAGTTGCGTCACGAACCGAGGGAACGTGTCAGGAAAGTCAAGACATGACGCTAAACTTGCGCAAACTTGTATAATAAAATAAACTAAACGCTTGTGAGCACATCTCCTAAGTTGTATACTCAGTTATCTAAGTGAGTTTAAGTAAGCTATATCGGTATAAAATAAAACACCTTGTATCTTTTGAAATTTGCATTAGTTATCCTTGTGAATGCGTTGATAGTTCTATTTTATGTCTATGTAAGTTTATTATAATATTTGTATGTACGTAGATGTATTTGTACGTATTTGTTTTATTTTTTTTCTTTTCCAATTATTTATTAAAGTGCCACCGTTTATATTGTTCCTTCATGTCCAGTCCATCCTAAGGTTGCCTGGAAGAAATCGCTCTTAGCGATAAGGCCGCTCTTTATACCTTAATCTAAGTTTTATCTCTGTATTGTTTTCTGTTTTGTGTGGTATAATAAAGTATTTTCTATCTATCTATCTATCTATCTTTTTTACTGGTAGATATTCTTTTTTTGAGGTAATTGTGATTATTATATCTTTCTTACGAAAACGTATTACTACAAAAACCCAGTTAGTAAATTCATATGCCGTCATTCACGATATTAATAAACATAACTATAAAGTATAATTAATTTTTTTACTTGGTTTAGATGAGATAGATTGATTGTAAATCAATCTATCTATAAATAAGATTTTACCTAATAATAGCATTATTTATTACATACCCATGTCTGCATGTATTACTATTGAGTACTCGATAGTAACTTTTGCTATCAGGTGCATAACTTAAATAAATTCTGTTAAAGCAACGCAGTGCGAAACTTTCCCTTTACAAACTTGAATATCTAAGACGAAAATACTTGGCGCTAGTTTTAGTTTGCGAGGAAATACTCGAAGATTCGAAAACAAACCTAGAATTAATTCATGCTAAGATCCTCGATTGCGTCTAGAACACTCAGTGAAGAATTAAAAGCACGAACTCATCTTTTAAGTTCCGTCATATATTTATTAGTGCTTAAAGTCTCAGTTTGACGAATTACCCCAAGTCACAATGTTCAAAATTATTATCTGTTCGAGTTCCGAAACCTACCTACTGTGTGGCGTAGCATATGAAAGGTCATCTCAGAACAGTTTTTGAAATGTCTATAGGTTTCATCATCATCATCATCAGCCTATAGCAGTCCACTGCGGGACATAGGCCTCCCCAATGAGCGCCATAGCGCCCTGTCTTCAGCTTGCCGCATCCAGCATCTACCTGCAGTCTTTCGCAGGTCGTCATCCCACCTGGTCGGAGGGCGTCCTACACTACGTTTACCGAGTCGTGGTCTCCACTCAAGAACACGTTTGCCCCATCGGCCGTCGGTTCTTCGCGTAGGTTTCATACTTGTTGAAATGTATATTTTGAAACCAGTCAAAATTATTGACCATTTTATTTATTTGTTTATTAAGACGCAAAAAACATATACAACCACAAAAATAATAAGTTACAATCATACAATACAATACAAAAAAATATATTTAAGGATTATAAAAATAATATTGTAAGTCTAAAACAAAATAATCAAGTAAATTGTTGTCCTTAGCTAAATGTAATGTCGGGCCATTCTATTCAGGGGATCGCAAAGAGAAATATTGTAATATTTCTAATAATATTTCAATAAAGCAAACATATTTGTGTTGGACCTGCGCGCACTAAATCTTGTAATGAAAGGTATATCTGATAACAAAATAGGGGAATCAATATATGAATGTATAATTAAATAGATAAGATCAAAATGAATACGTGGAGTGGCCAAGGTTTGGGCATTCTATTTAGATAGCAAGAAATAGCGTTTCTTCGTATTTCAGACTAGAACGACATAACCCCCTTATCTCCGCGATCCTCTCTCACCGATCCATCGTAGTATCTATATATTATTATTTATTTTGAGCCATTTTTGTCCTACTGCTGGGCAAAGGCCTCCCTTTTCTCCTTCCACTCCTCGCGATCTATATTATAGTTATACTTATAAAAATATATTTGAATACATGCCACTGGTCTCGGAATCAATTTCTCGTCTATGGACACAATAAGCGTTCCAGAAAATAATCTCGAAGGAACGCTTCGGGTGTTATAAACAAAACACTTACTCTAATCAATTGTGCATTACAAATAAAGCATTTTATTTATAAACTAGCGGCCCGTCCCGGCTTCGCACGGGTGGTCATATGTTTCAGGCAATTTTTTTAATTTTTCTCTTTTTTCTCTCCGTAAAAACCAACCTCGTACTTCAAGGAATATTCTAAAAAAAGAATTAGCGAAATCGGTTCAGCTGCTTTCGAGATTTGAGCTTAGCAACACATTCAGCGATTCATTTTTATATTATAGAAGATATAGATTAACACTCACTGGACTGTGCAAAGAATCGGAATGAAAGAAGAGAATAGCTTAAAATTATAATAAATGATTGTATACGGCCTTCATTAATAAACATTTCATAAAATAAACAAAAAACAATACTCATTTGAAACAGACGATACTACAACGACACTAGCCCACTCAGAAGATATAACCAAATTCTACAATTCCATATATTCAAAATATACATAAATATATATTATGATTAAGGTTTACAATCACACATATGGTCACAAACAAAAGAAGCTTTTTAATTTTAAAAGTTATAAGTTTAAAATTAAACGCTAAGAGGCGACGTGGAAGGCCCAGGATGAGATGGCGCGACGAGCTCGAGGTATATCTTCCATCATGGCCTGTTGCAGCGTTGGATCGCGAGGAGTGGAAGGAGAAAAGGGAGGCCTTTGCCCAGCAGTGGGACAGTAATGGCTTAAAATAAATAAATAATAAGTTTAAAATTAATGATCAACTAGCAGAGTCGGCCCTATATCGCGAAGATCCGACTTCACAGATCACTGACTTATGATGATGGCTATTGGTGCTGAAATAAATAAATAAATATTTATTTATTGTGATACCTAGATATAGAATATACTTTATTGCACAAAAAGGTGTACATAGGCGAGCATAATGCTAGATAGCATTCATACCTACGTACTTATATTTTGATTAAATATTTTGCGGCAAGTTTTGTCTGCACACCTATCAAATTTCGCGTAAATCGATTCTACGGTTGAATCGAACAACTAAACTAGAAGTGACTTTTTAACAGTACAGCCAAATCATTCAAGCTGCCACTGTATCAGTCAGTATAGATTGAAGTCAATAATAGGTGCGTGTTTAAAGTATAGCTTGCGATCCAAATAATTTCTTTAACATTAACAGAAATCAAATGTTATTAAGTGGTTTGTTACTGGACAAAAATGTTATCTACAAGGAAAACAAAGACCCAAGTTACCGTAGAAGAATTTCCCAATTTCCCTACAAAATGAGAAAGCCACACGCACGTAAGACTATAATTTAGAAAAAGGTATCCTTTGATGTAAGATTGCGGCTCGAAGACACTCCGGTAGGCGCAACATTTATATCTTATCGACGAATACGTGAACTCGTTTCAATGGGCTCGGTCTTACCTACCCACTTACCGAATGTAGGTTACGGTTTTGACACCGTCGAGTGTACTATGTTTTAGTACCGAAAGCTCCCGAAGGCTGAAGATCATCTTGAGGCAAACCCGCACACTTATCTAACCTCTGCTTTCCTACTCCTAATACACTCTAGTGTAGATTTATATACATATGTATAGCCATATCAAAACTATTATAGACTCCTTCGCACAAGTAGAGAACTCAGGTCAGCGCAAGTCAAATAAAACACTTTGCACGGAATAGATTAAAAATAGCGACTTTAGTGAACACCAATTTGTGTCCAGGATTAAATTTACCAGACGATTTGATTACAAGGTGATTTCAGGTGACTTTTTCTTCAACTTTCCGACTGGGGATTTGGAACATAAAATGGGATAAAGATAAAGTTATATTTTATAATACCTTAGAAAATAGACACTAGCCATACAGTAGCCACCAATTACCAATGTAACCTGAACTAAGCTCGCGTAGAATAGGCAGAAACCGGCAATTAGTTAGACAGCTTGCCAAACAGCTGGCCCTGCCGCTCACTGCCTTGGATGTTTGCCTCGCCCTGAAAGATTAAACCGGGATCACGGTCTCGATGTACTTGCCTATACGATCAGTGTATTGTGTTGTTATACCTACATGATAGTCAGCTTTGAGGTTGCAATTTTGGCGGTGCTCATTTCAAAACCGCTTATTTATAGCGCGGCAGTTCGATTGGATTTTGAATCAAGATTCAATATCCAATTCTGCCAAGTCTTGTCACGTGGAACCCTTTTCTCGAACATTAAAAGGCACTTTTCATCATCAATATCTTTGATAAAAATGAAACCTAGGGTCTGAAAATTATTTCAGGTACACTACCTTAGTACCGTAGTTAATCAACTCCTAAAACTACCAGTTTCTAATTAATTTAGTTTAGGAAATATCGACCCTCAAAACCTTATTACTCGCTATTTCGTCATGATTCACTCACGACCATAACAATGATTAGGTGCTTCTAGAGATTGCATAATCGTGAAATAGGAGACAGGTAGAATTCATGGTTAAATTAAAGGACAAATTTTAAAATCAACATTTTTAGGGTTCCGTCATAAAAAAAAACCTCAAAGTTTCTTACTCGTTTTTACTTCTAGCATACCTACAGTTTTCAAATTTGAAGTGCATGTTCTAATTACGGAAAAAAAAACGGGGAAATTCCAAAATCATGATTTTTGGGGATCCGTCGTTGAAAAAATGAACTCGTTAAGTTTTCTCTTAGTAAGTACGTACTAACAAAAAGTGCTGACGAGATTTGGCATAATTTTACGGTTTAATAAGTTTTCACGGTCAGGTAGGTACACCTGCCTGAGTCACTTATCTATAGAAATAGAAAATCACTAAGCAAAGAACAGCATGCCATGTTTAAAAGAACAACATGCCAATCAGTAATATTTACACACAAGACACACACATTTGACATGGTACACATAAGACATAAGACATTTGTCACATAAGACATGGTACATAATACATTGGTGTAATAACACAGTAGAGCTGCATATCTCGCCCGAATACAGGCACGTGAATATAAAAATCAATAAAATCAAATTAAATGTCAGCAATAAAATAAAATAAACGCAAATAAATTGTCAATTAAAATAAAACTCTCTAGGTCAAAACTTAAAATTAAGGTAATCTTCAACCGAATAAAAACAATGCTCAATTAATAAATTAAATAACTTTCTGTTGAATAAGGGACCCTTTAGTTCTTTTACATCGTTTGGCAATTTGTTGTGAACTTTGATAGCCATATTATAACAGTTTCGACTATACAATTGCGTTTCTTTGCAGGAATTGTTAATCGGTCTTTATGCCTACAGTTAAATGTATATACTTGTTCGAAAGTTTTAAACAATTCCTTATGTGATTTGACAAATTTACACATTTATAAAATATACAAGCATGGTAATGTCAGGATCTTATGTTTTTTAAATATTGGGGTACAAGGTTCCCACGGAGGCTTGTTGAATATTGCACGTAGACATTTTTTTGCGCTATAAATAAGTCCTTGTTATTACCTGCATTACCCCATATAATAACATTATATCTAAGAAGGGATGCTACATAGCCGTGATACGCGAGTAGAGCAGTTTTGTGATCGGTTATATTTGCAATATTCCATAAAGCATAAATGAAACTATTTATTTTAGATTTAATATGCTCGATGTGTGGTACCCATGAGCATACATTGTCTAGCTTTAGACCAAGGAATGAAACCGTATCACTTTCTTGCATTTCTTCATTTTGATAAGTTACCTTAAATGCGTTTCCTTATGTTTCCGATTATAAAATTTAATGAATTTAGTCTTGATATATTTACTTTTAGGTTATTTTTACTTAACCAGTCAATACAAACTCCGACTGTGTTATGTCCAAAGTTCATATATTCCCATTTTGGCAGATTTTCTACATACTCATGCCTAGGCATGTCATTATAAGTGAGCAGCGAGTTTGTGGAAAACGAATAAAGTTAGGTTGGATTTAACAGCTTGAACTAATTTCGGGAGCTTAACTAGGCTGAGAGTAGTTTCACGGAGAAGCTCAGGTCGAGTTTTTGGTGAGTTTTCTAATCAATGACTAGTGTTTTACACCATAGACTAATATTACATGCGTACGTGTTTTATTCAAGACCTCTGTGTACTCGTAAGTTCGTTTAATTTATTTTTTAACCATTTTTATTATAAGTATACATATAGTATACATATACATATACATATAGTCTCAACGAAAAATCCGTCGGCAACTGCGTTAAAAGTTAATATTAACCCCGGTGAGCTGTGTTGTTAAAAAATACCTGATACACAAACAAGGTAGGTACCAAAGGTTATGCTTCAATTAATTCTACGCGGTGTAGCCTAAACCGCTTCTTACTTGAACATAATATTATTATATGAATCAATTTAACAATATTAAATAAAACTTTTCTAATTATCATGGTTATTACCACGAAAGTCATTACAACGGGATATTTACCATGATTTTATTTTTGAGTTCTCTAAACTGCGCCGCAATATTGGAAAACTCAAAAATCTAATCATGGTAAAAAAATAACCATGATCCTCGCAGTTTCAAAAGATTTATATTATATTTGTTAGATGGATCCCGTTGTAAATGAACAATATTATATATTAAGGAGACATTGTTTCGGTACGTACTTACCATAAAATATTCTAACAGCACCTTTTTTAGGCGTGTACTAATGGCACTCTGGCATCGCCTGCCAATAAACGACGGGTCCAAGTTCTGACGGCCGCGACACCCCCTCATCAAACGTGGCTAATCTATTCGATCCCCAGCGCATTTATCTCTTCCCTTTTATTTTGCCTTGTTGCCAGGATAAAAATAAAAATAAACTTTAGATTTAGATTTTTATGGAAAATATTTTTTGTTGAATTATATATTAACTCGATTTTTTTCTGTCTTTATAAAAAGAGTTCTGTCAAACGTCGATATATAGTTGTCGGCACAGTTAGTAGAGCAGGGATCTAAATCACTTGTGCACTAGTTAATTTAATACCTATCTTGTTTTATTTACGTCGTTTCTTTTTGAAGAATGTAGGTAGATAGATAGAAAACACTTTATTACACCACACAAAACAGACAACAATGCAGGAATAAACAATAGAATAAAGGAAGTATAAAGGGTGGCCTTATCGCTGAGAGCGATCTCTTCTAGGCAATCTTAGCATGGACTGGACATGAAGGAACAAAATAGACGGTGGTACTTTAGTAAATATATAGATTAAAAAAGAAAACAAATACTTAAACTACATAACATAATACCTATATTACAAACATTACCTATATAACACAACAACATTATAATAAACTTACATAGACATAAGATAGAGCTATCAATGTTTTTATAAGGATAAATAATACTGATGCAGCAGTTTTTTGAAGATAGGGAGTGATTTTGCGCGTTTTATGTCCAGAGGGAGTGCATTCCATAGACGGGTAGCTTGTACAGTGAAAGATTTGTCAATGTAATGGCTGAAAAGAAGCATGAAGGTTATAAACCTCATCCATAGAGGCAAGGAACTCAAAGAAATTAATAAATGTTGCGTTCTAAATTCAAAAAGCTTTCAATGTTTGCTTTTCAATTCATTTGTTTTACGTTATATTTAATGTGCGTATTTTAACATTTTATACGCGTACATCATAATACAAGTGAGTAAATTGAAAAGAAAAATAAATCGTTATGAATCGACTAGTATTTCACGTACAAAATGTGTCATAGCTCATAATAACTCACTTGTTTGACTTTCACGAAATATAATACAACTATCATAATCCTTTTAGAATGTACACTGAAAGTTTAGCATTATTCAAAGATGTCTATGACCCGAGCCTTCACACGCACACAAAACCATTTCAATGTTTTGTTCAACATTAAGCATTACTTATGTAAAACGTGCAACTACGGGTGAGTCCAGCATTTATTAGAATTGGGAGGCAAAGGGCGGCGCGTGCCACCATTAGTCCTCGGTCCTCTGAAAAAGTGTCTCCCACTGAAACATAGCGCTTTTCAATTGCCAAATGTATTTTATTCGGATCCCATCGATCTAAGACGCACGATGTGAATGGAGTGTCTCGCGAGGCGATAAATCACCGCATCCACGATACGTTTAATGAAAAGATCTTTCAACTTGAGACCTGTTTTATTGGTATTGAGCTCGGCGTTTGTTCAGTTCAAAAGAATCGCTGTAATAGGTACATACCGATCGGTAAATGAAAGGTACTTAGCACTTGATAAGGACGGAAATAAATTCTATTGAGTTTAGGAATGAACTCTTGGAAAGAAAAAAAGTGCTGATTTGACACGCCACGAGGAAAGATGTTGATTTATACTCGTAAAAAAAGCTTTATTTACTACCACAATTAATTACATTTTTATCTATACACTGAATTGAAACTATAGCTTTGTGGCAGTACACCACTTAGAGTGGTGAAAGCCTCCTCCAGGTTCCGGTCCTTCCATGTTTCTCTATCCAAAGCCAGTCTGCTCCAAGTAACTCCAGCTACTTTGACTATATCGTCACTCCAACGTTTTGATGGTCTGCCTGGTCTGCGCTTTTTATCGAGTGGGTACCAGTTTGTTACCGTTTTGTCCATCTATCATCTGTAACACGTTGAACGTGAACATTTCCATTTTAGGTGGAGAACTTTTTTAGCTGCATCTTTGGCTCTCGTCTTTTCTTATAATGCTATTTTTAAAATGATGATTTATACTCGTATATGATAAAAATGTTTGTTGTGTAAGAATAGAACTAAACTATTTTATTCGAATAATGAAAACGGTTTAACTAATTCCCAATTCGATATTAGAAAATAATAATAGGATCCATTATATAGGATTGTGTCTGTCTTGTTACAGAGGTTGAAATGCTAAGAAAAAGAAGTGAGCATTTTTGGAGCTAATTTGAAAATGACGAGGATGCGGAAGAACGGTGTTGTTTTGGAGGAGGGGAGGGCTGTTTGCCGGCGCGACGTGACGTGACGCGTGACAGCCCTGCACGTGCAATATGGCATCGCAACTCGCTGCCATTTTATTATGGCTAAGTGGAAGTAAGTAAGGTTCGTCCACATGTTAGCCGAGTCAAAGCAGGTTGGACTTGCACAGGCTGTCAACTCTGTCGTCACGGAGGTGGTTTGCGATAACTTGGCTTACATGTAGACGTATCGTTTAAAATTTCTTTATACCTATTTATCTTAAGATTTAAAGTAAACCTTATCATGGTTCGTTTAAAGATATAAAAGGTATTCATAGAATTCACCAATGGTTATAAAAACTCCATTTAATCAAGATAAAGCTTGGACTGTGAAAATAAAAGGAACCGCTTTTGATATGCAAATTTTATTTATCGTAGCTAAACAGAATCAATACAAACATATTTTCAATTAGATTCCAACTCTTAGAATAACTGTGCTGAGTGGATGAATTATTAAAATCACTCCGGATACAATCGAGTTTTCGAATCCAATCCCTTAAGTAAAGCTGATTATTGGAATCCTCCGAAGACCGGGTGGTTCTCGAAAATTCTCTAAAGCACCAATCTCTCTCGGCGTGGGCAGATCGCTCAAATTATTGGTTCGGTACACGACCATTCATATAATATAGATGGCGCGGGCAGGGCAGTGCACGCTCGTAACTCGTCCTCGTACATCACACTCTCGGAGCGACTATCAGAAACTTTTGCTGAATTATTTACTCCTTTGACGTTTATGACCAACGGAGAAGTGTATCTGGAAATTAAGTTACAAGGCAACGGAGGCGGTTTTCTTGATGAGAAGGGAAGTTCCACCCCATAAACCTATTTTTTGGAATAAATTTATTACTAAAAGGGTTGGAACCGGAATGCCAGTGTCATTCTTTTCAACTTTTGTAATGGAGTAAGATTATTTACAGTTAGTGCTAAAATTTGAACATTTATTACAGAAAAGAAAAACTCGTCACAATTTTACCGGTTTGCTTTTACAGTTCGCTCAATAACATCAACCAAAATAAATTTATATGTTTTTACTCTAAAAACAACAACAAAAACAAGTTTAAATGAACAGTTTAACAGATCGAAAATTAAGCTCTTGTTTACCGCAAAAAACGTGCGGTTACGAAAGCAGGTTGTTTTGAAAACAAATACATTTTATTCTCATGCAAACAGGTACCTAGCCCCGAAATGAGTTTTGTAAATATTACAGATGAAATATTACGATTTGGCTGCTGCTGTAAATTGAATTCGGTTACATCGTAATGAGTTTATGTCGACTGAAATTGCGTATTGGCTTGATCTTGAATTCGATCACGTACTGCTCACTTGATTTATGTATTCCGACCACCTTTGCAAGGCTAAGATTTGATTACCAGCGCCGGACCAACTTGCAACCACTACCAATTCAATCACAAAGTTGGGCGTAGATTTTTAGAGGAAATAAAACTCGTTTAAATTCTGCAACAACAATTCCCTTTACTGTTACAATTAATGATCGGAACTCGCAAAGTGAGCTAATAAACGAACAACGCTTTTCTTATTCGAGTCGGGGAAACTAACACCCTCAAAAGAAAGCTCTCTAGTACTTTTAACCTACCTAGTTGCGGTCTGGAAACTAGATGGAGTTTCATAAAACTGAAAGGAAAAATATTACTTATTATAGAAAAAATCTTAACTTACGGTTAAAATCGATGTTTCGTTTAAATGGATAATAATAAGATCTTAGAAACGATGAATTGTTATCTGGAAATAAAGTAGAGAATGCTGAAAGGAGAGGCGGTTAGAAGAATAACGTTGTGACCCTTTAGCACTAAGGGATGGCAATAACCATTAATTTTATTCTGTATTATATTGTTTAAGGTGTCCTAGGCCTTCGAGACATCCAGCTGAGCGTCCCCGAGGCGGTTGGTGTCGGCGCCAGTGCGACGCTCGGGTGCCGCTGGGCGCTCGAAACGGGCGAAGCCCTATACACTGTAAAGTGGTACCACGGGGCACAAGAGTTCTTCCGCTTCGTGCCCAAAGAACTGCCCAATACGAGGGTCTTTTCTCAGACTGGAATAAGTGTTGATGTAAGTTTTGTTTTTCCTTTTTTATGTAACCTAGTTTACATGCACAAATTAAATTTATGTACAATAACGTTATAAAATAAAACTACTAAATACTCTAAGCAAAATAAATGAACTAAAGTATGTGCCCTTCCTACCCACTATAACCTAACCACTTCGAATTTATTAATACTACACTAACAAAATAATAACAAAATATAATCTAAGAGCATGCTAGAGGAAAGAAAACAAATTAAAATGTGAGCAAAACTGCATTAGCAACTCATCAAGTTGGTAAACAAAGTAAATGTGGGTATAAAAAGAAAACTCCGTTATTTTCCTAGGCTACGCAGCTTACTAACGGCGCAACTATAAACAACGTCATAACAGTGATTATAACAGGTCAATGACTTTGCGACATCTTGCTGCTTCGTTAAACTGCCTTTGTATCTAGCCATGAAAAAAATCACTTAAGTCTCGTACGTAGCGCGGTTAAACCTTTAGCTGTTGGCACGCCGCCACAAGCAAACTATAACATTGTGCCAAAATAATACATTAAAAACCCTTTTAGAGAATAACGAATGCTGAAAGTTTTCATCGAGACGGCATCGGCATCGGGTGAATTCGGGTGTAAATCGTAGCGCGCTCAAATGTGTGGTAGCTGCAGGCCTTCAAAATCGGGTCAGACGCCACTCGCGCAGCGCCCGAATGATTTAGTTTGGCGTTCGCTCAAAGTGGACTGACTTTTTGTAAGATGGATCGAAGCTTTTAGCTCAATTTGACTCCAGCAGCTGCTTACGGTGAGGCGCACACGGCGCTGTAATGGGATTACTCGCCGACTCAGATATAAATTACGCATGAGCACATTCCATACCTCTCCAGCTGAAATCAATGATGGACGTGGGTTCGGGACACTTTTCTATTTTCCGATATTTTTGTTAGCTACTTTATCTGTCCGTTTTCATATTTCAACAATATGTTACTGAATAGAAATACTTTTTCTGTAGGTCCCAGTACCTACATAATTCATAAGTTGTGTCGGTTTTAGGACAGTTTGATAGGTTTATAAGATTAGTCCCGAATATGTTTTTCATGATTTTACTTTCCTTTTATTTGGAAAACTTTAGAAAGAACTCAGACTTTTTCTAAAATTGACGCTTACTTGCCAATCAGTGGTGACAATATCAATCTATCATCATCATCATCATTAACATATCTATTTCAAATTAACAAAGAAAGTTACGGTCAATTAATAGAAACAAATTATGATACATGATCATCTTTATCATTATCAAATCTACAACCACACAGATCCCCTGATACTGTCCACAATCCTATCCAGCCATGGTTATCTGGTAGAGATCGATTGGCGTATTATCACTCTTGAGCGATAAGACCGCCAATCGTTACTTAATTTTTAAGTTTTTAATGAACATAGTGTCTAATAGTGTGCAATAAAGAGTTTTCTATCTATCTATTTATGAAGTAGTTCCTATATAATAATAAATATCAAGACTGGTCTGGCTGTGCGGTCAAAAAGCGCGAAGCTCTTTTTCAATAAATGGCCTTTATGTATATATTCAAAAGTCACAGTAACTATGCGTAGGTACAATCATAATTGCTAGAGCTCGAATACATGCAATCGAGCGCGACTGACAGAATGCATTTTAGTTATCAAGGCGCAGCCTGAACTGGAATATCCGCGTTTGTTACACGAATATTCCGAGTGAAGCTGTGTTTTTGTTTTCTGTCTTCGTAGCCGCGGTTTTGCATTTACGTTCTTTTTTTTGTTGCCTTTGTGGTATGTGGTTGTGATTCTTGATTGGCCATTTACCTATGAGCACTATCGAAGGTGATTATCATAATAATCTAGCTTGTAAGCAAGATACAATATTGTATATATTGGAGGTACAATTTGACTGTGAAGGACGCTCGTGCGTCCACTATGCACAATGGTCCTTCACAATCGAATTGATTGTTGATAAAACCATACCATTTCAAATCGACTAATATTATACATTCAAAAATCTTTTTTTCTGTTTGTTTGTAAAGTGTTTAGGACAAAACGGGCTGTTAATGAAATATGACATGTAGGGTTAAATCCTGAGGATTTTATACTTCTTCAATACAAGAGAAGCAGGTGCAAAACCGCGAACAGTAACTAGTTGTACATAAAAATCTTCATTAATATCATCATCAGCCTTCAGCTTAACGCATCCAGAATTTACCTGTAGTCTTTCGCAGGCTGTCATCCCACCTGGTCGGCCGGCGTCCTACACTAAGTAAAAATGTCCTAAAATACGTTCCAATCATCAGGTTTCCCGGTCCGGTGCCCAGCAAGTGGTGCTGCGAGGCGCTACGCGAGGCCTCAGCGGACGGTACCGCTGTGAAGTCTCCGCCGACGCGCCATACTTCCATACCGTCTACAAAAGCGCCTACATGAGGGTAGTTGGTGAGTCCATAACTAATATAAGTCCTTATTTATCTTATTTGACTTGTCTGTCTTGTGGACCTTGTCCTGTGGCGGTCTGGGTTTCTTAACTTTAAGGTAATGGCATCTCTTTCTCATCAGCATAGACGATAGACATTAGATAGATACGGTAGAAATCGCTCTCAGCGATAAGGCCCAACTTTATACTTCCTTAATTCTATTGTTTATTTCTGTATTGTTTTCTGTTTTGTGAAAGTTTATAATGAAAAAAAATCTATCTATCTATTTATCCAGATATTCTTAGTAGCTTTCTCCATATCTCTCTATCTCTTCAGCCGAATTTACAAAGTTTTTTTTAATTTTGAACTCTTATGTCCCTTTGCTGTAGTACTTAGTAGATAGAGCGAATGCCTTCCTCATTTTTTTTTCCTGTTGTGTTGCGCAATACCATTATTTACATAGTATTAATTAAATAACTTTCAAAATCATCTAGGACCATGATTGTATACGGTACGTGTGTGTGTACCCCACATATAGCTGTTCGGTTCATTTACATAAAATGTATCTGGTCTAAACCTTTATTAACTAACAGGGCAAGTAGAATAAAAGCTTGTAAAAAACAAAGTGCCAAAAGGAGAAGTAAAGCTATGCCCTTACTACCTAAAATTGTCGATGTGTTAAAAAATGTTACGTTGGTTTCAACGTGACTAAATGATTTTATAAAGTTTTAGGCAACTTTTCGGTTTTTTTGCTGTCCATTTAATCCACCCAATCCGGACTAAAAAAAATATTGGATGGAGGGAGCATCATTGCTTTAGCTTTAGTTTTTATAGTATTTTCTTTACAAGGGACTAAATCACTCCAATATCTACATATATATAGTAGTATTTATAGAAGTATAGTACATGTGATGTGTTTTATAATGATCTGTATCTGTGTACAATAAAGTATGTTTGTATTGTATTGTATATAAAGAGGACGAATGTCTTGAACTGACTGATAATTTCAGCCAAAAATTAAAAAGAAAATTATTGTTCTAATCTCGCGGTCGTACTCTCGAGTTTTACGCATGGTAGGCTGTGCTACAATGTCACACTTATTGAGCAAGAGAAGTAAAAGATATTTGTATAACCTTGTAATGGTGTGTATATGTATAATGGTATTAAACCCAATGGTTTATTCTATTATACACACAACCAAACCACCGAATTATTTATGGTTTAACAATTTAAACCATAAATAATTCGGTAGTTTGGCCCCTTGAAAAAATATACTATTTAAGGCTTATCTATTAGTACTCGTAGTATTGATAAATAAATAAATAAATATTGCTGGACTATTCACACAGCATTATCTAGCCCCATGGTAAGCAGAGACAAGCTCTGCTTATGGGTACTAGATGACTGATATGCATAATACAATACATTACATAGATAGATATTTTTTATTATACATAAAAACGACCAGAACACCCGGAACAAATATCTGCAGATTGTACACACAATTGTTCCGAGGCGGGAATCGAATCCGCAACCTCCTGTGTCGCAGGCGGACCTTCGCCCACCGCGCCACATCGGTCGTCGAATACAGTGATAAATACGGTGATGCATGAAGGCGTCAGCCTTGCTAAGTTATTTCTCACATAATTTTCTTACAAAATCTATCTGTCGCTTCCTCAACAATTACCATAAGGCTACTTAGTACGTAAAAGCAGTAGGGTCATAATATTTGGTAAAGTAATTTTGATCGTCCAATAAAATCTGGTAAGATAAGGAAGTAAACCTTACCTTCCGATATAATAGCGAGTTTAAAGTGACACTTTCTTGCTACGTAGTGCCCTATATACCACGATAAGCTTCACGATGTAATCTCCAAAGTTCTCGAGGGTACGAGAGATTTTATCCGTACTTAAGTACAGAGTGTGCTAGTATAAATCGAAACCTACTAGATTCAAGTTTATGTTGTTATTTACAAATAACTGCTGGTTCGATGGTGGTCGGCATATATTGTTTTAGGAGTGACAATCTCCTATTGCCTAGAGGGTCACCACAAACCAAGCAAAATCAGGTCAATAAGGTGTACCCATAGACTCCAAGGATACGTATTTTCTGAAAACTTACTATGGTTAGATATTTTTGTCGTTTTCGTTTACAGCATAACCCGTTCAGAGTAGAAAAATCTTTTTCGAGCAAAAGTTCTATGACCCATACGCACAATTTGGGTTAATTGGGTCAAGGACGAGACAAAATTAAGTTTAATCTTTGCCTCATTTTTCTGTAAAACTGCTTTTTGTTTTATAATGTTAAAAGAGCAAGAGAGAGGTAAGCGCAAAAAGTCGTTTCAGAACGTAAATGTTCTTGAACGCTTCCCTAATTTCATATTCACGATCATATCTTCGACTAACCCGCTTAGTTTGCGAAACAAGTTATAACAGATCTTACCACACCTGCGTACGGACAGTTCTTCAATAACCATAAATTACCCCCGATAAACCTTAATCAAACCTCCCTTGTGTTCGATTTGCGCATTTATTGCTCAACAATAGTTGTGATTTACGGCTTAGTCAGGACCAGCTTGTTTGTTTGTGTGGTGATTGCTGTTAAGATTCAATATTGTCTTGATTATGTTGTCAAACTTCCGTTATTTGATTCTGATCAACTGAAGTTCTGACCACATGGAGTAGAGATTAAGTTTGCCTTGCTATCTTTGATAGCCGAAATAAATAAATCACGGGATATAATTCACGCGCATAAAGTACACTCTACGGTTTTCCTAAGCAGGACGTAAAATATAATACATATATACATATAAACTACTAGTTTCTATAGAAACATTTAAAGATAGATAAAACTTTATTGTACTACGCAAAACAGAAAACAATACAGGAATAAACAATAGAATAAAGGAAGTATACAGGGAGTCCTTATCGCTGAGAGCAAAAGGTGAAAGGTTATTTCTATACCATGGAAACTGTTCTATGAGATAAAAAGCAGTCTGTATTTGATTCCAGGCTTAGATGTACACCTATGGTAATTTCAAAGCCGATCCATTCAGTAGCTTAGAAGAAGTACCAAACATTCATTCATCCATCTAAACTCTCGCATTTATGATACAAGTGTGATTATATTTTGGATTAAATTTAAAAGAAATCTACGATTCTAAACATCTTCGTTTTCGATTTTCAATTAAGATAAATTGATAGAAATCGGATTTGTACGTCTGCGGGACTGTGGTCGACTGACGGGTGTTTGGAGCCCGTCCATATGTAAGCCAGCAGAGTTATATATGGCCCGGTCCGAATGTTTGTCAAACGAAAACTTACTACGTTAACCAATTCTACAAAGAAGGTGAATTATACCTGTTTTTGTTGGACGTATCTGTTGAGGTTGCTACAAAAGTAATACCCAAACTTTTAGTCACTTATTTATATTTATTTTATTGCATCATTATGTATATTTGTAGGTATTATTATCTAGTTAACGTATAAGAGACAATAGTACCGAAGCAGGGTGTGGCAATAGGTACAGAGAGTGGAAGGTGGCTGGGTTTCTAAAAAAATCACTAATTAGATTTTACCTGAAAAATATAATGCATGTTCTTATGTTGGGGTGACAGGATTTAAAATTGTATGACGTACGCACGAAGTATGATTATAATGATGTGATATTTTTTTGCGACCAAGTGCGGTCCATCTGATGGAAAGCTATAAATAATGTTAGATAATCCACACAGCATCATCTAGCCCCAAGCTAAGCCAAAACTTGTGTTATAGGTACGAGTACTAGATGACTAATGTATACAAATACAATACATTACATTATATTTTTATTATACATAGAAAACGATCAGAACACCCGAAATAAAAATCTTCTGATTGTACAAACATTTGTCCCAAGGCGGAAATCGAACCCGCAGCCTCCTGCATCGCAAGCGGACTTTCGCCCACTGCACTACAGAAGTCGTCGAGCATTGCAGGGATATTACACGCGCCTTGCCAACCCTTTAAATATCTAAGAAGTCTTTAATGTCTCTCCTGTTTGAAGAATCCCATGTTGTAGTCCTAAGGGAAAACCTCGGCATCCTCAACCTGAGTGTTCGCGGGAGGAAATTCCTCATGAACCGTCCTGTCCGCGAACTAAAGGGCTCTAAGCTATGGCGATGATATCTCTGCTTTTTCAGGAATGCAATTTATAAAGACGTGTCAAATAGTAGAACGAATTCGCTAAGACGTGAATTATTAGAATTTTATTTACATATGACTGATTGAAACACATTTTGAAGCATTTGCGTTGTGAACAATTAGAAAACTTTTTTGCAGTGACGAATTGTTGCCTAAATCATTCGTAGCACTTCAAATGCTGGAAGTGCTACGCGCGTAGCCATTTCTAGTGCTACGCCGTAGCTGATCTACGCCGAAGCACTATATAAGTAGATGTTTACTCAGATAAAAAGAGCTACGGGGATTTGTAACTTTTTAATTTAATTTAATAATATTTTTATTTATTCTCAAACAATTATACTCAGGTCGAACAGTAAACGAAATTAAACTTGAGTAGTCTTACTCCAAGTATAATCAGCCCCGTTGTCTACGAATTGTAACAATTACATAGCAGGGCAATTACATAAAGGGTAACGGGTAAGTTAGGTAGAAGGTACACAATAAAGATTGATGACAATGTTCTGCGATAATATTTAATCATTGAATGAAATACTTTTTGAACGAAAATTTTATTTATTTTAAAAAATGGGCATGCTCTAGATATAAATATATATATGTATATTCAAATGTAACAGTTGAGATATCTGCAGATCTCTAAAAAGAAAAATATAAATTACAAGAACATAAAGGTTTGAATTTGGGATCGAAAACGGTCGAGAGACGAAATAATGAATGACAGCTCACAAAATAAAAAAATCTTTAGTTTTTCTGGAATGCACTCAAGTTATCTTGGTATAGCTAGTATTGATAATATTTTATTAGATAGATAACCTTAAGTACGGTGGTTGATAACGTGTGAAAAAATCAGATGTTTAGGTTCTATAAGTAATTAATATATCGATACTTACATTACAATTTGAAGCCATTTTCTAGGAATCTTAGCTAAAACAAACTGTGATACATTTTCGTTTATGAGTCTCCCATAATGTGGATTTTAGTAACAAATCAAACCAATATACCAATGGACTCCGTCTTCCGTCAATTTATCTTAGGCTGTGTAACCTTTTTGTTTACAAAAAAATAATATAACTCTAGAACCGAGTATAAAAAAACTCAACTAATCCAAAGTCAATGCCGATCGTCAGCATTCCACACTGGCTGCAAGATGACACTGTCGAGATACTTCTTACAATTATACAAAATTTTATTACTATGTTGTACAATTTGTACATATATTACTTAATTGTTAAATATGATGTAAAATTAATTACTTAATTGACGACCGATGTGGCGCGGTGGGCGAAGGTCCGCCTGCGACGCTGAAGGTTGCGGGTTCGATTCCCGCCTCGGAACAATTGTGTGTACGATCTGCAGATATTTGTTCCGGGTGCTCTGGTCGTTTTCTATGTATAATAAAAATATCTATCTATGTAATGTATTGAATTATGTATATCCGTTATCTAGTACCCATAACACAAGCTCTGCTTACCATGGGGCTAGATAATGCTGTGTGAATTGTCCAGCATTATTTATTTATTTAATTAAAATCGTAAATAAAACTGAAAATAATTACATGTAAATACGATTATCTTTGCCAGACAGAATTCCAGTTTTGAAATATCAGTGGTCGTTATGATAATCAGTATTAATATTCCGCTTAATGGATTGTTAGTTTTAATAATAGTAATTCATTGTTGTCGTTGGTACTGCGATAATCTACATTTCAGATTGGTCTTATCCTACTAATATTATAAACGCGAAAGTTTGTAAGTATGGATGGATGGATGGATGTTTGTTACTCTTTCACGTAAAAACTACTGAATGGATTTTAATGAAACTTTATAATAATATAGCTTATACACCAGAATAACACATAGGCTACAATTTATATAGATAAATTGTATATTATCCAAAATATCTATCACCACGCGGGTGAAATCGCGGGGAGCAGCTAGTGTATGTATATATAGTCCTTGGCATTCTATGAAAGGAGTTATGTCGCAGACCATGCTATGAATGATTATCATTAAGGATACTGACAGACGTTATGGGGCGTAATGTAAAATGTTACACAGCGAGCACTCATGCATCATCAGTACGGGGAAAGATTGCGCTCGCAACGAGCAACGAGACGAATTTAAGCACACGACGGAACGTATTATGCTCGCTGTGAATTACGCCACGTAACACCGGTCAACACCTGGCTTAAAAGTAAGGAAGATAGCCAATTGAATTCAGTGCGGTAATTTTCCTGTACAAGCCAGTAGTAAGCAATCAAAACTTGAGCATCTAGGGGTGTTTACATTGCGAAGAGAGGCTTTTAGCAAAATCTTAATTGACGAATTAAATAAACACTGAGGTAGGTTCTGAGGTACTTGCGTGCAAATTAAACGAGGTGCTGCAAACTCCCTGTGTTCCCATTAAGTAAAATTGGCAAAAAGCGACAGAACAGGAATGTAAACACTTAAAACTTTGCTCGACAGAGTTTCTCCGCTTGCTTGTAATAGAGGGTACTGCTGCCAAACAAAAGCGGCCGAGTAAGTTCCAACCGACATTTTCTACGTTCAGCATTTTAACAGTATTTTAAAATCCAAGCTTAAATAGAACAGCAGTTATGGGAGATGAATGAATATGCAACGATGAATCGACTTTCACATCGCCAAACGCAAAATGCTTAACTATCGTGAATGTCCTTTTGCCCGGGATGACCTATATCTATTTACCGACCGTTCTATAATAAGGTGCAACCTACATTAAGAGTGGTTCGTTTTAGTTTTCATTTTGGGTTGTAATTTAATGTATTTGTACCTTAGTTTTGAGCTGAGTGAGTTAGTTGTTGCGAAATGCCCCGCACAATACTGCAGACCCGTTCTAGATAAATACAGGGTTTAGGTAAATTGTGCCATTAAAGACTGTAGTGTGAAGGCAATAGAAGCACTTTAACAGAATGGCTTGTTCCTGCTCGAAACGGAACCGTGATGTTCCCTCAGAATTATTTACGTTTGAGAACTTGTACCCATTACCTACAGTGTTTTATAGCTCAACAGGGAAAACCACTACCTACTATAGGTACAGATTTTCTTTTAGAAGTGAGAATATTGCCATGCTGCAATACCAAATGATATGCTAATCTGCAGAGTATATTATCATAAATGTGACAGAAAAAGAAGATAAATGAGCGATTTTGATAGCAATCTCTAAGTTATTACTCTATTTGCTCTCATTACACATAATAAATGTTAATGTATGTCTGATGTAGGCATTAGACATAGCTTTAAATGCAGAGTGTACGCATTAGAATGCTTGCTACATTTAAAGCTACTTATATCTACTAAAATGAAGGTAAATTAACATCGTCTAAAATTACACAAATGTTGAATCCATTTGGTATTCAAATGTGTCTTTTAGGTACGTGTGTTACAAGTTATTTTAGGATAACCAGGGATTAAGCTTTTAAGGCAGCTGGACTTCAAAGGGCAAATTGCGATTCCAGCTTTCAACGGTAAATGCTCGTTAGGGTAATCTATGTCGTGCCGCACAACGATCACTCAAAGCCCGCAATCGAGTTTTGCTATCGAGGATTTGGATTTGGATTCCGATAAAAGCAATCGGCCTAAACTCCCGGATATTCTGCAACCACCAGACACAGCACAAAGTGCGAACTCTCAAAGAGTGTCGGCGAGATAACGAGCTTCGCGGTCACCTGCCGGAATGTCGTTGACTGGACGGAACTAGCGGATGCATTTACATTTCAATACAAAGGTATAATTTTTTAGACGACGAAATAAATTCCTCTGCACAATAGAAGAGGAAAGAAGCCAACGCGAAAAGTCATTTCCTGCTACGTTTCGCCTCGACAGTAACTTGCTTTTTATTGCCTTTAATCTCTTTGAAAAGAACGGAAGGTAGGTCTCGGTTTTGTTTAAACTAACTTCCTTTTAATCAACATTAAATTAAACTGATTCGTATAGTAAGATAGCTGAGTAAGAGAGTTTTTGTTTGTTTTGGCAGAGCTTCCACCGGCGGGTCCATTGGTTCGCGCACAAAAGAGCTGGTACTCGGTGGGGGACATGCTCCGGGCTAATTGCTCGTCGTTGCCCGCGGATCCGCCTGCTAACCTCACCTGGCTACTCAATGGACAAGAGGTATGTTTCACTTTTTATACGACCTCCATTCTTAAAGTCATTGTTGGTGATTTTATATCTTTTAATCTTGAATCTAAAAGTAATGTTATTGTTAAGATACAGTTGAAACAAACAGAATTCCAACAGAGTTACTGCTGATAAAACATAATTCGTGAGATGTCAATGTTAGCTTTCCAAAATCAGTTCCTCATTCCACAACGAACATCATATATCACATGTTTTAATAACGCTTATTGAAAAATATTCAATTTCGCCTCAAGAGCGGCGCGATCACGGCACTCAATATTGGAAATGGTTTCCTCAGGTGAAAGGGCTCGACATCCCGGTTCGCGACGCCCACCCTCAAAGCAAACCTGTGATAAGCGACACATCGCTAGAAGATGCAAATAGAATTATATTCAGCCCGTGGGAAGCAATCTCAGGGTTCGAGGAGACAGTGACCGACAACGTAATAGACATTCCGGGCAATATTGCCGGAATAGGGGGCATTCCGGACGGCGATAGCAATCGGAAAAACAAGGACGAGACTACCCACCCGCCGGCACTAGAGCAAATAGCAAATAAATTGAACATTAGTACTGAGGAGGAGAAATCCAATAAATCATCTGCGTTCAGTCAGCTCGTTATGAGGGTCCAGTCGCTGCATTTTAGAAAAGTGAGTACTTTGGCTTTCAGGGAGACGCGGCCTTTATTTGTGGACCATATTGGCATTTACCTGAAATCATTCATTATTATTTAGTAATCTTAAACAAGAAAAAAGTTAGTGACGTACGTACTCGTATATGTTTCTAAGACATTAAATGATTCACAATTAACGGTTGTTACAACTGTACATCATACAGAAGCTTTTAAGGTATTCAGCGCCACGTTGATTTCCATTTGCGAAAACCACTCAAAAGTCTGAATAAATCAACTTTTGGGCGCTGCAAGTTCCCCATTGACAACGAGAGAGTCAAATGTACAAAATCTCTTTGTGGCGCCATTCGTTTGTAGTGTCCCAATAGGAGCGATATTTCAAAGAATATTTCCAATTTAACTTTTTAAAGCCCGACCGAGCTCAATACTTAAGCACTTTGATTCCGGGCGACATGGCCCTACTTCGCGCACAATAGCATCTTATTGAATAGATTCGGTGCGATACGAGCAATCGTATAATGTCTAGGGTTGCTGAACCCTCTCTCTAAGCAGTTCCTTTTTCTATCTAACAAATAATGTTAATTCTATTCAGCCCACGCTCTCTCTATAGTTTTCCTGTGGGTACTATTAGGTAAGCTACAAAACTAGTAGTTCAGCAGTTCTTTTTTGAAAGAAAAGTCGTTCTAAATGGACGTAATTTATATCCATCCATTAATTTAGTTCAGTACACACCTACGAGATCAGACTATTAACTTCTAAATATGCATTTTTATCATTTAGTGTGTAAATTATTCAGCAGAAAGTCCAAGAATGTTGGTTCTGTTGCTATATATATGTATGCCTTTTTGAAGTCGTATATCATCATCATCATCAGCCTATAGCAGTCCGCTGGACATAGGCCTCCCCAATGAGCGCCATAGCGCCTTGTCTTCAGCTTGCCGCATCCAGCATCTACCTGCAGTGCAGTGTAGTGGTATATTTTTTTTTTATATATTTGGTACAAACTTCTATTATTCATTACGTCGTCTTTAGTACATAAAATGTGTGATGTTTTGAATTTTAGCTCAAAATCCTATGTTAAAACTATTTTTTTAAATTCAAACCCATTTTATGAAACTCAAAATATGAGCTAAACACCTGTTTCGTCTTTATATTCTTTTCTTAATTTTCATGAATGGATGAAAAGCTTTTACTTTGTTCCGTAGATACGTATTTTGCCACTTTGCTTTGCAACTGACCAAACCGAAATACTAAACTAGGTCAAAAAAAGAAATATCTTATGTGTGGATAAAAAAATCCTGATATTCAGTTAGTGAATTGAATTTTTGAGAATTGGATTTGCCGAGAGCGGATCGTGCTCTATATAGTTTTATTTTATCAAATTGACTGTCAACCTGCAGTGCGTGAAAAGCAATTTACATAACTGCAACGTTACGTCACTGAATAATAGAAGCACTGTGGGGCAAAAATAGGTTACTGAATACCTATCATAAAAATAAACGACGTAGTAGGTATTTTCTTTTAGGAACATCAAATCACATTAGATATGAGTTTTAAAATGTTACGAGTAACTATGAATATTTTATATATGTGGTAATACATAAAATATTTTTTCTAGTCTATGTTGTGTGGGCATTTTAATACTTCTGGTAGATGCATATTAAGTTATTTGTATCCAACTTATAAATTTTAACCGTGAATTAGAATTTAAATGGAAAATACAGTTGATAAAAAATCTTTAGATTTCAGAGGCTACGGGGCTAATACTCCACTTAGGGGATCCATTTATTTAAATAAATGGATATGTACAGTGCACACAGCATCATCTAGTCCCAAAGTAAGCAGAGACTGTGTTATGGGTACAAGATAACTAATATACTTAGTACATTACATACATAGCATTTTTTTTTGTTCTACTGATTACGTCAAACAAAGTCTGCAAAGCGTACTCAATACCCAATAAATTTATTGTTGCGTACAAATCGTCTTGTCGTTTGGAATCGAACCTGCAACCTCCAGGCCTTGTAGGTTGACCTTCGACCGTTGCGCCATGGAGATCGTCATGCTGTACCATAGAAATCAATACAAAGTAACAAATCCTTACGTTCCAATACCATATTTCTTTTTGTTATTTGGCTGGCCATATTTCACGAAAAACCGACAACCGCTGGGGACAAACGTGTTTGCGAAAGGCAGCAGGCAGAAGCTGGCTGGCTGGCTACTCATTAGGGGAGGCCTATGTCCAGCCGCTATAGGTTGATGATGATATTTAGATATAAGGTGTTATTTTGTTGTTTTAAGTGCAATAAAGTTCATTCATTCATTCATTCATGACTCTCCGATACCGAATTAGTCGACGCGTGAATTAAGAATACTGAGATATTTGTTGGTACAGGGTCGACTGAATGTGACGTGCGTGGCGCGCGTGCTGTCCGTGTGGACGAACAGCGGAGTCCTGCTGCTGGACGAGGAGCGGCCGCAGATCGCGCCCGTCATGGGCAGCCGGGATTCTAACTCAGGTAAACTAAAAGATTGAGATTATAACGTTTTTTACGTTTAGGATGTATTAAGGCTATAAAAAAGGCGCTTTGTGTATAGGTTCTACATTTTGAATTTAGATTATATTATTTAACAAGCTGCGCTCCACGGCTTCGGCCGCGTGGAAATCTGTGTCTACGTCGCCACTCTCACGACTCTATCGTCCAGCTACGGTTTTTACAATGTCAGACCCAGACTAATATCACAGAGTTGTTTTGTGATATTAATATCATTCCAAGATTGCAGTTCATTACCACCTACATTGAGAATTACCTCACATTGTTTGAAAATCTTCAACCAACTATAATGCAAGCTAATTTGTATCTACCTGGTATCTGTGTCTACCTACATTCTGTACTATAAATACCTCTACAACCAGTAGCTAACTTGAATTCCCTTTACAAACGATTTCAATCAAAGGTCACAATGGCGCCATTGAGATAAGGAATATTGTAAATGAGGGTACAAGAAGCGCCGATTTTTCACAAAATTTTGATCATAAATTATTGTTGAAAGCTGCCTGCAAATTGTATTACCGATTATTTCAACCAAATGCAATTCTTCAAATATTGTTGTTTGTAGAGCTGGTAAATACAATGCGTCTTTATAAATTCGCTTACAAACAGTAGTTATAAAATTTACGTATTTATGATAGGTCCAAAATAAGGTTTATAAAAATATATCTACAATTGCATTAATGGTGAGGAACCAAGTTGAATAAAATATCCGCCCGGGGAGATATACTCGAGATATACGTATGTCAGGAATGAGTTGGCACAAATCGGTAAGTGTCAATGTCAATGTCAGTGTAATATCAAGAAGCCTGTCCGGTCCGGGCACCTTCAGGATAGATTAATATGAAGCCTAGGTACATTGTGGACTACCTGCCCTCAGTGTAGCCGAAATACCCCTGATGTTCACAATTTGAATTATAGACACGGGATTGGGAGAATTGGGCGAAACAGGTCCGGCAGGCTGATTATGTAAAAGCAACAGCAACAGCAACGCGACCGCGACCGCTCCGCGACCGGTTGCAAAGTGTCACTAGAAACCGTATTACGGAAGCCTGTCGCGCACCGATCGCAAAGTTGTTGCTGATTGCTCATTGCCCATGGACACTAGCGCCACTAGCGACAGAGTAGCAAGAGGTGGAAACAATTATTTGTAGTTTTAACGTTCACTAGCGCCACTAGCAACAGAGTAGCAATAGGAAACAATTATTTCTAGTTTTAACGTTATCTATGGTACAATTTTTATTCTGTGCGTCTTTCTTGATTTGTTTGTTGTTGTTATTTGCAATTTTTTTCTTAGTTTTCAATTAATTTTACAAGATTTCGTATACTCCCTTGGATATTGGATCTAAAAGTAAGTTATCAATCAATTATAATGCGTAGTTTTGTTTCCTGTCTCTATAATCTTCTTGTAATTTAAGTGGAACATCGAGCTTCAGACGACCAGCTAGACTAGTTGCTGCAGCACCTCATAACGCACTCGAGCCTTGCCAAAGGCTTTGGCTTGGGAGAGAGGTCAAAGGAGACCATAGGTCGTGAGTGAAATGATCTTGCTACGAGGCTTAAACAGTCACGGCGGCGGCGGGGAGGTGCAACAAAAAATGGCCAGCAGCGGTACAGAAGGTGTAAGAATCCAAACAGCATGAGTCACGAGGGCAGCGGTTGAGGCTGTTAAGTCTTATATCATATTTTCTCAGGAAAATGACAATTGCGATAAACAGCTGACCTAATTTATTTAAATATTTTATAGGTCAAAGACTTGGATCATCGTGGACTGTTGAATTGGAGCAGAGGCGAGTAAATGCAGAGGGCAAGCTGGCTGATGCGGCCGTTATAATAGCAGAGGCGGCGCGAACGCAAGCCGATGCCGCGCGCCAGCAGGCGGGGGCATCTCTCACTATAATAAATAAACAAATAAATTAAAAAAGCCTTTATTTGATCCTACTACATTGATTCCTTATTTAGGTACTGTTATTATGTTATTATATCTATAACACTATGTTTGATTATTAGCAGGGTCCCCAGGTTGGGTGAAGGCCTCTTTCACTATAATGCTCAATAAATTATTGGACATATTGTCAAAAATAATAAACTTAATATTACTTCCTTTATTTAAGTCATAATAGAAAGATATATATTTAATGGGATGTCACTATACAATAGGTGTACCTAAACATTTAACAGACACATTTATTCACTAAAAACTAAACAGTACCTATACAATTGAACTACCTACTTACAAAAGGCAAACAAAAAATGTACTGAAAACTTTAATAAACTGATATAGACAAATCAGCTCAAAGCTACTAATTTATATATCACATATCATATATATGTAGTGATGCAGTGCAGGCTATGTTCTGTTATTCCGTCGACGCTCATTTTGTAGTATCTGGGACTCATTCTGGTCCTCAACCTATACCTATGTGGTTCTTCATTCCAAGCTCACTTTTGTTCGTCTTCGCTTTGCAGGCATAGGTATGTGGTTTAAGTTTATGGCACAGTGTCGTGAGAATAACTCTTTAGAGAGCCTATAATGGGCTCCAAACTCGTAGGTATCTGAAAATGTCGAAGGATTAGCTTGATCTCTAAAATTTCGCCGCAAACGAGCGCTCTCAAGTTGAACTCTCCCATCTTCGCTATCAAGAGCCTCTACGAGAAGGACAGTACGTGCCATATCTTTGAAATTACAACAAACATTTATTTATTGTATTAAAGGTACACATTAGAGGACAATTTCTATCAAAGTAATGATTGTGAGATTCTGAAGGAAGGTATAATTTATTGAAACTACAACTTACCTATAGTTATTTTTATCGTTCCAATGAAAAATCTAAGCGTTTCACGGTTTTTATTTATAACTTGGGGTTAAACAGGCATATTTTTCATAAAATTCGCAATCGCCAAAAATAAATAGATGCTGAGGTTGTTGCTGTGGACATTTCAATGGACAGATCAAATCCCTGTCATACTTTATATTCTCTTTGAAATCGAGTCGCTCCTGCTGTCGTGTTGCTTTTACGTAATACCAATTTGAACCAAGATATATGAAAAGTACTTGAAAAGTAAGCAATTTTTAATTCACCGATTGTCTGGCAGAGGGAAACCTAGTGCTCGATTGTTGGTTGACGTAGTACCTGGTGTCATCTAATACAAAATTTGGCTTTTGACAGCACTGATTGCTTAATTTACGCCTGTCGCAAACCGGTCGCAGTTACATAATCAGGGGGCGGGTCATTTTAAAATAAAGTTTGTCCGCATTCGTGTTATTTTTTAATTCAGAGCCCAATTCTCCTCTTTTGTAAGGTAAACTGTATGTATCAAAAAGTGTAAAAATATTTTTTATTGTACCCGTAAATCCACTACTTTTATATTTTGAAGATGTTTTCGTTTATATTTATTTTATTTGACAGTGTCAATCACAAGCCGGTTAACTTTTACGCCTATGCCTAAAAAATAGTTTTTGTAGCGTCAACGGTATCCGATATTCTGTTGCCTACCGAAGATTTGATATTATGTACGTCTACACGACAAGTCTATTGGCATAAACCCCATCTTTTTCAAAGTTTTTAATTTAGGAAATTGAGTTAGTATCAGGAGTTAGAGAGTGCTTTTCACGAAAGAAGTCTCCTAGACGCATCGCTGTTGGTAGTGCGACAGAATGAACTTAGTTAATTTAGCGTTGAAATAGTATATTTTTACAAGCCAAATCACCCCATTATATACCTACAATGTTATTATACTCCTAGTCTGTATAATGTGTGGGTTTGGCTCGATTGAAAACCTCTACTTTTCACTTCGTTTGCGAGTAGATAAATAAAACAATCAAAACTTACCTTCATATTTCACACTATTTTAACTTTACGAATTTCTCTTTAAATATATTTCACGTGATTTCGACCGCAACAGATAAATTCATATTAAGTATTTCGTAGCCCTTCTGTTCCATTTGCATATTGACTTAATTTTCGCTGGATGAAAATTTCAATAAATAAGCAACGGTTACCTTCAGTTCAATTTGTAGTAGAAAAAAATCCAGTGATTTCACGTTGCAAATTTTTTTGTGTCTTCGTTACGCGTGACGCTAAGTACCTACCTATGCATTCTACCATAGAGGAATAATGATCCTTCTTATAAACATCCAACAATCATCTTAAAGGCACCCTCTATTCCATTTTTAAAAGCATCAGCAACATTTTTAGAATGTCTTGTCATTCCAGCCAAAGATATAAAAGATAAAATACTTATAATCCCTACTACAAAATACTTTTAAACTCTAGTCCCGCTGAGCTATAATGGCACATTTTTTCACAAGTGAAAAAATGTAGGTCGACTAATTGCCGTCTTCTTTCCTTAAAAGCACTCTATCCTATTGGAAAATGATAGATCTATTTGGATCGAGTCCAGCGTTACATGTATTGTGATGTTAGCGTAGAGTGACGATCGGAGTGACCCTGTATGGCCAGTCTAACTTGGTCGCACGCAGCACACCATAGGTGGCGCTGGAGCAGTGATCATGTCGCTGAATATGCATGCTCTGTCTTCGGCACGCCGTATATTCAACACATTATTCGGTTTATATGCCTCTATTGTGTCCGTTACGCAATATTCAGGCTGATGAAGCATTGTGCACAGCCTGATATCAATTAGAAATGACCAAATGTTCTAATATAGTGATGGGCCAATGCTGAAACACATTTAGTGATGTTGCGATTGTTTTACGACTGTGAATTTGTTACATTTCAAATACATACTCGTAGTACCTACTGATAGTTTCGCATTATTTTTATAAATTGTAATTTTACAGTTATTTTATACATCATCATCATCATCAGCCTTTATAATTTCACTGCTGGACATAGGCCTCCCCCAATGGCGTTATTTTATTGGAACTCTGTAACACTTTGACTGCGGTTTTTTTTCGAGCTGCCACTCTACACAGCGGTTGTGTTGCGCCGCAAATGCGTTTCGTTTGAAAAATATTACAGCTCTGCTGAGTCACAAAGATCTGTATTTTCTCAGCCGCTGCGCTAGTGTGGATTTACGCATATTAGTCACTTGTAGAAAACTCATACCGTGCGTTTTCAGCACTCAAAGATACATAACTCTTTATTGTACACCACAAAATTAAACAAAAAACATAGACATTAACATGAAACCTAAAAGTACAATCGGCAGCTTATAGCTAATCGTTTTGAAATTAATTACTTCCCAGGATTACTTTATATACTAGGTACTACTTTATGGTTTACTTATGAAATTTAGCTTGCAGATACTGTAGCATCTTTTCAAAAATATCCATGAAACTTATTAGCAATCTAATATCCATGAAACTTATTAGCAATCTAACAGACTAATCATATCTTCGTATCCACTTAGTCGTTTTTTTATTTTTATTTTAATTAATATTTGCTAATAAGTAGGTCAATATTCCCCATAAATAAACTTAACTGTACGTTATTGAGAATATATTAAAAACGTCATGCGGGTAAGCAGAGTGTGAGTCAAGATATCGTTGACCGTTGTTTAACTAATTGGGTACTAATATCTAAATTTGAAAACACTCAGACCATGGATAAACATTTGCAGATCAAACCATCATTAAACTTCCTCATTAATTTATGTGATTAAACAATTCGATGAACTTGTGAAAACAGGGCAAAGCCGACTTGTACTTAACTTTATTCAAAAGCGAATTCGAAACATCTTCGATGCTCCATCGCCCAATCTAAACATGCATAACTGATACAGAATAATGCATGAGGGTAGAAAACGTGTACTTTACCCATTTTGCATCCAAAGACTATTCGATTTGCGTAGAAAACGGGCAGCCGGATGCTGGAGTTACAAAATCATTTTTTTACACTGGACAATTCAACATGCATGCTCATCTTTTAAAAAGGAAAAATAAAGGTATTTCATGATAGTTTTACCTGATAAATTTAGAACTACGAGGCAAGTTCGTTTATTATCAAGGACTGCGGCCGAATTCTGCTAAAAAATCACTTTACTATGACAATCGTATCGTCGCAACGATTCTGCGACGCATAGACGAAAGAAACTCTCTAGAGATCTAGAGTGGATAAGCTAAGACTTATTTTGATTAATATTATAAACGTTAATAAGTAGTTTTTGACCAACATTTGTATCGATGTCGATGATGACATCGACATCGATCCATTGCCAACTACAATATCAATGAAGTCAAGTCAAGTCCTGTATGGCAGCACGTCTCTGACGTGTTTCTGAGACCAGATTTTTTTCTCGATTTCCTAAATGAATGAAACTCGAAATAAATCGTGTTGGACCTATTTGCGTGAAGATAATGATTAGAATGGTTTCAACCTTGAAATATTTAACACGCGCGCGTTCGTTCATCTGTTGTTTTTTTCATCAAAAGTCAAAATGATCCTGAGACATTACAATATTATTGCGATGACTTTAGTGCAAGGGGTTTCTACATAAATGCACAGCATAAATTATTAACATCGGAGTCTGTTCGAGGCTTCCGAGTTCTGTCTGATGTTGAATAATTCGATACTAATACGTTCCATTGCATTGTTGCAGGGCTGAGGCGATCCACGCATATTGGTCTCGTGCTACTCATCAGCTGTATGACGTACACAAATTGGTAAGCATAGTTTCTTAACTTCTAATAAATACAATACATACATAATTTGAACGTGGAAGAACGAAGTCACCTAACACAAGTATTTCCATAATACTTAAATGGTGTCTTCTAATATTAATATAATATTAAGTATGTTAATATTAGTTTTAAAGGCTGTGGATTTTGTTTCTTAAATAAATAAATAAAAATAATATGATTATGACTATGTATCCTTTATTATTGAATAAACATTTTGTATATGTATTACTTAAACTAAATGACATGTAAATTAATTTTACCAATAAATTGTATTTCTGTATTTACTATACTTAAATGTACAAAACCTGGATTTGCGCTAGCTTCTGCCTGCGGCTTCGTACGCGCATTTTGATTGATGTGGCTCGGCGGGCGAAGGTCCGCATACGACGCAGGAGGTGGGTTCGATTCCCACCTTGGGACAAATGTTTTTACGATCTGCAAATATTTGACCCAGGTGGTCTTTATGATATGATAAAAAATATATTTCTATACATATATCAGTCATCAAGCCCCATAACACGAGCTCTGCTTAGCTTGGAGCAATGTACTAGCTAGACACATAAGTTATGAATATACTAGTGGTTTCTTCTCACTTCTTCCACTGGTGGACAAAAAATTGAAGTGAACTATAAAATATGACCTGTCTAAGTGCTTATTTGTAAGCTTAAAGAAATAAAAACTTTTCATTTTCATTTCATTTCATTTTCATTTTAATGATGCTGTGTAGATTGTCCAGCATTATTTATTTATTCTATTTTCAAGTACCCTATGTCCGTCCCTGGGATACCTGTTAACCATCCTGCAAAATTTAATTAAGATCCGATAGGCCATTTAGGCGTGAAAATGTGACACACATGCAGACGGAATTACCTTCGTTTTTGTAACATTAGTGTGAATTCAGAACTACCTGATTATTGCCGCTTTGCCGGTTGTTTTATATACTAATATAGATAAAGTTTCAAATATTGTAGAGTTTCACTATAAAATATAGGGTTACAGGGTGTCTTTTTGAGATAGGAGTGGATGAATTAGAGACAGAGAAAAGTCGTGAAAGGTCTCGTGAGCTTAATATGAGAAAATAAAAACTGCATAATTACCATGATCTAAATTTTTCGAAATTTTTCTATAATATTTCTTATATTCATTAGGAATAGATGTTTTACCGAGGATAAACCCCTCAAAATACAGATTAACTATCCTGGCTAGAGGTAAGAACACCAATTGTTCGAAAAGATTATTTAAAATTTTCACATTGACGCTTAGTAGGGGGAGTATTCAAACTATAATGATAAAAATAGCCATTTCCTTTAATTTTCAAGACCTAATGCATTTCTTATGGCATACACCGCCGAAGGCGGTCCATATCAGGACATAACACAAAAATATCTGACATAACTAATTCTAAATTCAATTCAATTCTAAAATTATAATGTACCTACACAACTATTAACTCTTTATTTTACTATTATTATTATTGTTTTAAAATTGTACATACTAATAACTATTGGGATATGGAATAAAGCTGTTTTTATTTTTTATTTTATTTTATTTTATAATGCATTTCTTTGCAAAACTTGAGATTTATCACCTACCTATAAATCGAGGTCATGCTGTTCATGAGTTTTCTCAAACTATCATAGTTGCGGATTTCGCCATCCACTCTCATCTCAAAAAGCCAGCCTGTATAATACAGGAATACCGAAGTTTGGAATGAATAATTATCAAAAACAACAGTTATGAGAAATAATGGCACAAAGCATACTAATCAAATTATCTAACTTCGAAATGTTATAAAGTACTAAAGTCATTTAAAACGGGATATTTACCATGATTTGATTTTTGAGTTATCCAATATTTCGGCACAGTTGCATGCGCCATGATCACGGAGTAGTAATGGCGCATGCAACTGTGCCGAAATATTGGATCAAATCATGGTAAATATCCCGTTTTAAATGACTTTAGTATTAATAACCATGATAGTTTCAAAAGTTTTATTATTATAAAGTAGTCTGTATTATTTTTAATATTACTATATATATATATTACTTTTTAGTAAATGCGAACCAAAAAATAATATATTTACGAAACACTTGAAAACTTTACTACAAAAATGCTATTATTCAATCCACGAATTTTTCTCCGATGATAATTTAAAACAAAAAACTGAAAGTGTACTAGCTGACATACCTACAGATTAAATTAGTAAGCCTATCTACCTAATCATGAAATTCCTATAATTTCTATATGACATTCCTATTTTAGGCTAACATTTAAAAAGAACCCAAAAATTGTTGTGCCCTGACAGGGTTTTTATGCATTGTATACCTACCCACTAAGACTACACCTAAGATACTACCTGTATGCATGAAATTACAATAAATGATATGAATATGAATTATAACTTGAAAATGGCAATAACTTTTTTTAGGCAGCATTCTTATTGATCACTGCTCCTCAATGCTTTGATAAGGAAATCAACTCCATTTGCATATCCATATCCATATCCATAGACATGGAAATGGCGCGGCATGTTATTAAAACAAAATGTATAAATTAAGTAGTATTGTATATAGGTTGTAGGTACATTAGACCCAATAAATAAGTCAATATAAGTAGATATAACATCGCTGTAGGGCCCAATAAAAAATCTGTAATGATGTTAATATCTCAATAAATAAATAAATTTGCGTCATTTTTGCTTATCAGAGAAAATAATACTGACAGTTTTTTGTTTCTTTTACAGGTCAATTCGATGATCGGGACGGTGAATAGTAGATAATAATAAATAGTGAGCTGGTCATTTTCTCATCTAAATTCAGTGTTAGACAAAGATTTTAGAGATTGAAAATAAACTGTGCCGATAAAAGGTTTTGTCAGTCAGTACCTAGTGAATTTTATACTTGTAAATATAATAGATTTTAAACATAGACATGTTAAGATACTAGTGATGTTTTGCTTCACGAAAACAATGTACGTAAATGTTAATTCAAACTTAATTTTGATTATGAAATAAAGGAAATCTCATGTATTTGTGACTATTATTATTCTTGTACGTTCTGAAAGTACGTCCCAGTTACCCGAGATGAGACACGATTCAACCTTTGTCTCTTGTATGTGAAATTCCAACGATAGTGATACTCCATTATGAAAACGATTTCTAACATTCTATCTTGCTATCATGATGCACGTCTCCAAATATTCTGTTACACAAAACGCTTTATCTCTTTAACAGGACCGTCCAATACCACAATTCATATGATATGAGTCTTGACAAATATGCGAACAAACTTCATAGGAGCAATATACTTTCCTTCACTACAACTTAATTGAAAAAATAAAGAGAGAAATTTTTTAAAAATACCCTTCCTGAAACGGGAAAAATGGGTAAATGTCAACTTGGATAAAATTCCAAGTAACAAAGTAGCTGGCATAATAAATCGTGGTCGCCTTTCCCTAGCCTAGTCGTTCATGGCAGCAAATAACTGTTTCATCGGTAAAAGTTATAGGTTCGATTCCTGTAATACATTTTTCAGTCAATATCATTTCGACAATTTGTCATAAAATGTCTCTATGCCCTAATTTCACTAAATTAATCGATTTACAATAACAATTGTTCTGCGAAAGACTGCAGGTAGATGCTGATGCCTCAAGCTGAAGACATTTGGGGGAGGCCTATGTCCAGCAGTGGACTAACATAGGTTGATGATGATGATGAATAACAAATTGTATCGACTCAGAATTACACATTTTAGCATTTTTCCCATGAAATAAACTACGGATAGAGGGACGTGCACAGTGCACGTGACAAAAGTTTCGAGGTCGAAAACCAACCATCAATCTCTCAAAAAGAAAGAGTTTTTTTAAAGAGTTTCTTTCATGTATGGACGATACGCCTGTAAAGTGTTTTAAGAGGAATTCGGCTCCTTGTTTATAATAACCTCTTTATTTTTCCTAAGCCCTTACACTAAGGTTAATATTTTATGTACCACGAGCGATGAAGTAAGTTAAAGTTTCGAGACATACCTAGTTGTTTATCTCCGTGAGTGTACAGAATACATCTGTATACAAATAATCAACACATTAACATTAGACATGTAAAGCTTCGATTAGCTCTGGCATGCGATGTTAGTTGTATGAATGCTGATTATGTTTGTAACTGTTGTTGCCGTCTGTACACCCGTTTTGTGTACAAGCTTACTGTATAATGGTTATACAAAACGATAATGGTATGGTTATTGTTTATGTTATTTTCATATTCCAAAACTTAAGACAACAACAAGTAGATAAGTAACGTTTCGATAGATATATTAACAATCGATAAAAATCGACTAGAGTGCGGTTCCATATAATGGTTTATCGTACCAAAATAACAAACCTATTTACCAAAATACTCTTCTTTTCACTGACACTGACATCTATCTCAGAACTAGATCGTATAAAACCTCTACGGTAAACAAGTCTTCTTTACTATGCATTTAAAGTCTCTACGATACGGTTCATGCGCCAAATCGAATATCCCACGTGGAGACAAAATACCGTTTTCAATCTACTAGCTCTGCATCCGTCGACGATAGGTATAAACTTAGTTACATTCAACTAAATTTACCTAGGAACCTTACAGCAGCGAGATGATAATCTTCAATAAACTTCTTGGAGATGGAGCAAATGATGTTGTGTGGATTGTCCAGAAGTATTTATTTGAATTATTTATTAAATTTTTCTCTTAACTTGAAGGATCATGTTCGTTGTTATTACAGTACCTTAATAGTCTTTGTATAAAAAACTTATTACTAGATTATTACAACACATACCTAGCTTCTGGCAACCTTACTAATTATACTCTATATGAGAAGAAAATCAAAAAATATGATAATGCGATAGCTTTGGTAAAAAGCAGTCGAAATATGTTGGTTAGTGCATATTCTAATCAATAAATTTTTAAATTCAATTCAAACCACCGATACCAGCTTAGCAGCATAAAATAGTAGGTGCAATCAATGATGTTATATATACGTAGATACGTTGTACCGAGGTCTGCCTAACAAGACGAAAATCAGGTACGTGCCTGAATTGAACTCAGTCCGTCTTGCTCCTGGCCGCGACGCGGACGTACGTTGAAGCGGGATTTTGGAGTATGAAAAATATTAAAATGCCATATTGCGCGTTTAGAAAGTGCAATACTTACTATGGGACGGTTGTGAAAAGTAAGAAGGATGTGTCTTTTCATGTCTTCTATTTGTTTTGTACTGTTTAAAATGGAAAATCATAAAATAAATTTAATTTTACTCAAAAATCAATGCCGCGCGGTTGCCGCTTTGCCACCTACACGAACGAGACAAGTAATTCGTGCGTTGCGTTTATGAGTGACAGAAATAAGGTCATATGCCGTGCGGCGTCTCGTCTGTTCGAACTAAAATCCCTGCCGCGCTGATGCCGCTTTGCCACCAACACGAACGAGACAAGCAATGCGTTACGTTTATGAGTGACAGAGATAATGCCATGCGGCGTTGTATGTTCGAACGTCGACGCTAGGTATGTAGCTTTAGTAAAATATTGCAATGTTTTTATTTCTTTACAATGAGTATGACGTCTCTATATGTAAAATCTCTTTGGGTGCAATGTCATTACGTCATACGGCTGTGTATGTAGATAAACTAAAAAGTATCAACTGTCATCAGCGCATTTGTTTAGATAGAGACACAGCCATCTGACGTCATTGACCCCTTTGATGTAGTTTGTGGTCTACGTCTAGTTTTTTATTTAAGAATAAACACACAACCTGATTAAGTGGAGTAAATAAAAGCGTGGGTGCGGTCATAGCCCGGTACTCGGTAGTCCAATAAAAGATTACGAGAAATTCTTGGAAAGGCAGGAAAACTCCCGGGAATTCTTGACTATTTATATAGGTAGCGCTAATTGTAAGACATGTCGCACTCACGGTCAAGACGAGGGTTTACCGTTTCTTCCTTTTTCTATAAAACTATAGGTTTATTGGATCTCAGTTTCGTATTATTCAAACCAGCAGAAAAACCGAAAAACATATATCTAGAAATGTTTAACAATGTTGTGTATTTTTCCTTTCATTACGTGCAAACAAACCACTTTGTAGAAACTTGATGGGCATATAGTTTACCGTAATATTTATCCGTACTATATTAATGATTTTATCATTATAGAATATGTACATATGTGTGTAGAATAGGGCAGTCCTAAAGTGGATTCCGTGGAACAGTCAACAGGGTTCCCAATTCAACAGTTATGTGCAAATATTATTTTAAAATAGCGCAAAATATGTGATGACAAGAATGCATTACTGATATGACTATGGCACAGAATGAATGAATTTGGGTTGGTGTTACCAGGGTCACACCGACAGTCGGGTGGCGATTGCCAGCCGCACTATACAAGGTCTATGAAATAAGATATTTGGTGGGTGTTCGATCATGTTTAAATACCCCGTGGTGTAGAGGATTGTTTTTAGAAATTTAAAAAAAACTGTATCGAGCCTTTGTTTAAAATGGCATCCCGTAGTAAGCCGCCCTCTCATACCCCGCCCGCCCACAAAAGCAACTCCACTTCAACATAAATCAGGAACCTTACTCAAACCTTTTGAAGAATATCGAACTCCACTTTTAAACTTCAATTAGATTCCCATTCCACCGTGCAAGTGTTAGGATGGCAAACACGATAACACTAATGAATTTGGGTTTGGTTGGCTTTCATTTCCTAAGGTTGGCGGTGGAATTGCGTTATCGATTCTCTCTCTCGCACAAGGTAAACCAAACGGGTATACCCATCCCGTTCGCACCTTGTTTTCCTGGTCTGAGATAGTAGTGGTCGAGGTATCAAATCCGGCTAAAACTTAATTACCAACCTACCTACACCACATGCTTCACTTTTAGAATGTACTACGCCGGTCAAACTTAAAAAGGTATGCTATAAACAATGCGAGCAAATAACTAACTACATCTATCTGCAGTTTAAAAAACGTTCATAAAAATGTTGTTTCAGTGTATATAAACAAGCATCTCAAAACAGGGAATGAAGGTTCTCTTAAGATTATTATTACTAGGTGAATTTAACTTTCAGTTTCATCTTTTTCATCTATTTTTCTTTAAGGATAGGTAATTACTAAACAAATGAATTATTCGGTCGCCCATTCAACACACGCTGAAACTCGAAACCTATCTGTAAGTAAAACGAGGCACTGAACATAATTGCCTTGCAAATAATAGATACTTCTGCGGCGGTAAAGTGGAGGCACTCTCGTAGAACCGTTCAATATTCATCAACAAGCGCTGATCCTAACGCCTCCGTTGATAAACTTGATTTATTACCAGCCGATATCTATTACGATTCGATTTCCGTTCACTTCAATGGCCTAGGCTAGGATACACTAAACTGCTGAGAAGTTTCTCCGTAATGCGACACAATATCCAATATCCCGTAACTACAGTTAGGTATGTTTCTTTCCATGTCAAGTCGTAATCTTTCATTTGTTTTTCAAAAAGCATAAAGACAAATCTTGTTTTCGCCCGTTGCCATGGAAACCATTTCCTACGAGTGATGATCTGCAACCCACGGACACGCTGCGCACGAATACAAGATAAAAGACGCCATTGCGCAACACGCATGGCTTGCTTAAATATCACGCACGCAGCTCAACGCTGTGTACACTATGCATGCCGTACACGCTATGCACGCGGCACACGTAAACCAGTTATTAAGACCTTTTTTTTCAAACAAAAGAACACACGCAGCTAAAATGCGCCGGTTGGCCATGCACAGCGTGCGCATATAGTGTGTGCTCCTGTGAAAACGTAGACCCAGACTGTCAAACAGAACCCACTTGGCTGAAATGCGCCACGTGGCCGTGCACAGCGTGCGCAGAGGTGGGACAGCAGCTTTATACTTGTGTTGGTCGATGCTTTAATTTAATTATTTGCTAATACCTCACTTTTTAGCTATTTGCAAAAAAGATAAACAATCCTGTAACCTAAAATTTACGTTGTTGTTATTGATTTTAAACACAATTTATATAGATAGATAGATCATTTATTAATTACAAGTAGGTTACATAACTTAGTTAGCAGTGCCTTAAAGCCTATTCTAGGTTTGTCCAACCACTTGGTTCTCTCTAATATAATATACAGTCATGTCGATTTGAGATCCTTTCCTTTGTTGCTGTGACTTTTTTTACCGATCATGGGTAACGTAGGTAACGTTACCCATGATCGGTAAAAAAAGTCACATGTGATTTAAAATACGGCATACGAATTCCAGGGACTGGGAGACCTGCGATAAACGATAATGACGTCTGGGTAGAGGCCGTTCCGTGCCTCACACAATTACAATTAGGCTCCGCGCAAACGAGCCACCGACCACAACCACTGGTGGCCAGCGACAGCCATTGGGGGTATTCTAGTGTAGAATTTCAAAAAAAATCGTTTTTCTTTTATGTTTTCAAAGTTTAACTATTTAAGAATATGTCTACGAGAGGATTTTTGAAAATTTAAATTATTTTCGGAGCTATAGACATTTTACTGACCCGGCCTCCAAACTGGTTCGGTTGGGTCTAGTCGGACAAAAGACATTAGGGATTCTCCGTCTACCTGAATCTATATTTCTCAGTTAAACCTAGAAGAGAGAAACGCAGAAAATAGTTTTTTTGAAGTAGAAGAAGGTCTGATGTATGAAGCAGAAATGGCAGATTGAATAAAAGTAAGTATAATATATCATTTCATGACTTTGACAGCGAAAAACTTTACGCGAAACTTTAAATGCGTTTTTCTCAGAACAGACTTTTTCAATATATTTGTCACGATTTCTCGAGTTCTACTGGACCGATTCACTTGAAATTTTCAGGGAATCTTCTTTATAGACCTCTCAAGAATTGGAAATTGAATTGAATCCCCAAATTTCAATTTTGACTATTTTTAAAAAATTCGAGAAACTCAAAAAAATGGTAAAAAAAATCGTCTTTTTTTTCAAACAGTCGCCATTTTGTCAAAAAAAATTTTTTTCACTCATCGCTAGTTCTGATTCTTGCGACATCATTGCAGATTAATAATCTTTTTTATTTTTTCATTTCAGATGACTAGGAGGGTAGAAATCATGTCAAAACTCATCTGCCAATTTTTTGACGCCCCCCACTTCATCGGCTGCCAGATTTTTAAATTTTTGACTTTTTATTTTTTTCTGTACTCTTGAAACGTTAATAAATAACTGATAAAAAAATGGATACTAAAAATATTGATTGCTTTTTTTTTACGACACTTTCAAAATGACCTAAAATTCATGTCTCTACACTAGAATACCCCCTTAACATACTTTTTCATATATTTTGTAGAGACGCGCCGCATACGTGTAGCCGGTGGCGGTCACTCGCTTCCGACACTGTTACAAATGTGGTGGTAGCGCGCGACAGCCACCGGTGGCTGTGGTCGATGGCCCATTTGCGCGGAGCCTTAAGGAGAGTCTTGTGAAAGTGATTCGAGTTTGTAGTTAATGTAGTATGCTAGTTCAGATGATAGTGACAACTGAGACCAAGATGGGCGACCACAGAATAGTGCCTGAAACACTAAATCACAGAGCAAATTTGTTTTTAAGAAATTAAATTATATGCCTAAGATCCTTTCCCCGAACTCTAGCGCTGTTAGCCGAGGGAAGGCTGTGGGTTCAAGTCCCTTCGAAGTAGATTTTTTGGATATTATTTAACTAAGTTCTGTCCGCGTCTTAGCAATAGTTGTTTATAACAAACATTAAACATTAATAGGTTGAATTATATTAATACTATATTAATTACATATTAATAATATATTAATTAGATATTAATAATATATTAATTACATATTAATAATATATTAATTACATATTAATAATATATTAATTAGATATTAATAATATATTAATTACATATTAATAATATATTAATTACATATTAATAAATTCAAGCTTTGGAATAGTTATTCCAAAGTCAGCTACAGCTATAGTAAAGTCATTTAAAACGGGATATTTACCATGATTTGATTTTTGAGTTATCCAATATTTCGGCACAGTTTCATGCGCCATGATCACGGAATAACTGTTATTTGTTACTCAGCTATTCCGTGATCATGGCGCATGAAACTGTGCCGAAATATTGGATAACTCAAAAATCAAATCATGGTAAATATCCCGTTTTAAATGACTTTAGTGTTAGTAACCATGATCGTTTCAAAAGTTTTATAGCTATAGTTATTTCAAAGCTAGGTAAATCATGCCTCTATATCAGATTTTTATTAATCCTAAATAACCCTACTTATAATTTCAAACGGTATATTAAAAAAGAAGATATGAATTATTATGGCGTCTAGGGTATTACTGTTGAGGCCATTGATCTTATACCTATTCTTTTAAATAATAAATAATACTGGACAATTCACACAGCATTATCTAGCCCCATAGTAATCAAAGCTTGTGTTATGGGTACTAGATAACTGATATACATAATACAATATATTACATAGATAGATATTTTTTATTATAGATAGAAAACGACCAGAACACCCGGAACAAATATCTGCAGATCGTACACATAATTGTTCCGAGACGGGAAACGAACCCGCAACCTCCTGCGTCGCAGGCGGACCTTCGCCCACCGCGCCAAATCGGTCGTCAAATCGATCTATGTTTATTAATGTGATTTCTTAGAATTTACTCTGAGTCTGAGGGCTTACGCACTATAATAACAAGAATCCTTTAAATGTATACAACGTATTCAAAGCTGGGTAGTAAAGCCACCAGGGAATCAGCAAATGCAATTTCGATGATTTTCTAGGCTTTAAATTACTATTGAAACATGCAATGAATCCACTTTACTGTCGTATTAGCACATAATAACTATAATTATTGTGCACGACAGAAAACTTAATTTATTGTAGTATTATATACGGCAACACTTTTTGTAGGAGAAAAATGTAAATAAAAGTTGGCAACACTGCATCGGCCATTTTAACGACCGATATGGCGCGGTGGGCGAAGGTCCGCCTGCGACGCAGGAGGTTGCGGGTTCAATTCTCGCCTCGGAACAATTGTGTGTACGATCTGCAGATATTTGTTCCGGGTGTTCTGGTTGTTTACTATGTATAATAAAAAATATCTATCTATGTAATGTATTGTATTATGTATATCAGTTATCTAGTATCCATAACACAAGCTCTGCTTACCATGGGGCTAGATAATGCTGTGTGAATTGTCCAGAATTATTTATTTATTTATTATTTTATTGTGAAACAAACGTGTGTTTTTATTTTTACATAAATCCATAAACATCTCTAAATATAGGAACCAATAAAACGTAGTCTGTGAGGGTTTTATATAGGTAACGTCTATCCCTCACAATTAGGTATGCATAGTATTATGATATTACTGGAAATAAATGCTTTAGCGTTGTTCACGTAAAAATCTAGGTCGTTAATAAGAGCACCATTCACTCCCTGCATTAATGTTTAAAAAGATTCATTTTTACAACTTTTAATGACGGAACTTCATTATAACTCAGCCAGGTAGGCGATTTATTTTCATTTGAAAATGGGAAACTTTTATAAAATTTCGCTAGTTTTTTTTCAGGTACTTTGAAACTACAGCTACTTGTTACAGTATAAAATAAACTCTGGTGCATTATGTCATTCACTCCAACTGCAGACTTTTATGCTGTGATTATAAACATTCCTTAGCTAGGTATCTAACATTCTTTATTCGCCAGACTCTGGAACGCCCTTCCCGTTTCTATCCGTCAAGCGAAATCCCTTCCTATCTTCAAAAGTATGGTTCATCAACACTATCTGACCACTCTTGATAAGATTTCTTGATTTTTATTTTTAGTTTTATTTTCTATATTAATTGTTCCGTTTTTTTTTTTGTTCTATTATATATGTACTTAAGATAAATATCAATTATTTTATATATAATTATTTTGATAATTACGCCACCGTCAGCTTTAAAACATAGCGATCCTATCCATCCAAAGGTTGCCTGGAAGAGATCGCTTTTAGCGATAAGGCCGCCGATTGTGCCACTAGTTATAATTAATATTAAGATCCTTTAGTATTTTTATTTTTTTTGTATTGATGGTGCAATAAAGTTATATTGTATTGTATTGTATTGTATTCTTTTAACTTGTAAATGAACGTAACTAACAAACAAAACTCGTTTTTTTTAAATGTGCCAAAACGGGCGTAGATGGACAACTAATTGCTTTAAAAGGAATATCCTAAATAATGTTTTTAGTGTACAAGAAGAACGTTAATAAAATAACGTTTATTGCCACTTAAATTTAATTATTTTTGGGTAAGTATTAAAAGACAAAACGGCTTTATATAATACATATGTATGTATTATATAAAGCCGTTTTGTCTTTTACTGCCACGGTAATGTTCCTGGGGCAGTAATATTTTGCAAACGTGTTCTTGAGTGGAGACCACAACTCGGTAAACGTTATACGTGTATCTATATTACGTTAGCAGATGGGATGACGTTACCTGCGAAAGACTGCAGGCAGATGCTACGTCGCGCTGAAGACAAGGGCGCTATGGCGCTCATTAGGGGAAGCCTACGTCCAGCTGTGATCTAACAGAGGCTGATAATGATGATGATTGCAATCCTCATTGGTTTTTCTCAGACTATCGTTGAAACGGCACCTAAAAAATAAGGTTAAGCTAAGGGCTCAGTACAATTATTTTATGTTTCTGAGAAACCCTTATTGTTTTGCTATGCCCATCAGTTTGTCTGTCCGACGCCTTAACTTTAGCTTTTTAAATTGTATGCTCAAGTACATAGTTATAGAGCACCTCAAGAGAGGCTAGCAGATGCTATCCCTACTTCAGAACTACACTGCTTGAGAGTACGTGCGATGAGGGTTGCAGTGGTAACTGGAATTCTCAACATTTTGAAACTTGAACTAACTTTGTTATTGGTACGGGGACGCGGTCAGTGTTTCTTTTTTGCAGCCCGGATTTGTTGAATTTTTATTTGTTTAAAGTTCTAACAAAGGAAATACTTTTTTTTAAGTTAGGTATATAGTTTATTAATGACTGGTTTCTGTATGCGACTTCGCACGCGTTGTGTCCATGGAGACGTTTAAAAGTAATTTATGTTTAAAGGACTGTTTTATGCCATACAACGTTTATGCCTGTTTGATTCCAGGCATATAGATAAATCTGTACAAAATTTAAGCCGAACCCTTTCTAAGTAGTTTGGGCGTGAAAAAGTAATAAACGATGCGAGTTTCACGCTGGCGATCATTGAGTTCGTGGGGCACCTATTTATCAAGCTTTTTTACCTTGCTAATTTGAAGCAAATGGTCCAATATTGTTATGATGGTAACTTCGAAAGCTGCTGCGTTTTCTAACTTCGAATTCAGCCGTAGACTGAGTTTCATCAAATTTTATTAAGACAGCTCAATCTAAAAACCAATCTGAAAAGAGTAATTAAATTTTTCATAAACATGAAAACCTACAATATCACTTGAAATGTATCGATCAGGCGTCCTCGAGATTGAAAGTTATTTATAAAAAAAGCTAATTAAAACTCACAAGTTTAGCATCTACTTCCTTCGCGGAAATAAACCTTGTAATTTGTATGCTCGCTTCTTTCAACAGATACCGGGTTCAGTAAATTATTAATATAATGTATAATATAATAAATTGGTATATAGATCCCTTCTACTCCGTTCTGGATCCGTATGTGGGATCATATTTAAAAACTAACTTATGTATAAACCTACTCAGATACAAAACCTATTACTCGATTAAAGAATTCATGGACATTAAATGAAAAAAAACTTTGGATTTTAGATTTATAGATTATTAATTCTATGCAATACTTATAGAAATTAAGACTAATTAATTACTATAATTGTGATTAGCTCTCTCAAGATGCATGGCGCTTTTGCAGGGCTCCTAATTCCCAACATAAGTGAAAATTATAGGAACTCTCATATTGTCTTAGGAATGCAAAATAAATTCTAGAATTATGATGGACCTCTTCGAAAAATACCAGACAACTTTCCATTAAGCATTCAAAAACCATCACCAGATTTCCTCTTCAAAGATTCTATTGGGACTAACACATCGCGGACTACCATTCTACCTTACCTCATTGGTTTCCACTGGTAAGCAAAGACCTTTCCTCTTTCCATACTTGAAAAACCTATAAGTAAGTATAGGTAGGTACAAAATTAACTTCCGTATATTTTAACACGTTTTTAAGTAGCTCTGAAGTCATTATTTCTTGATAATTTTTCATATATAGTGTCGATCCACTACTGAACGTAGGCCTCCCCCTCATAAGCGCCTTAATGGCTTATTTATAACTCATAGAGGTAACCCGTAATCCCGACTATATTTTGAATAAGAGGCTTTCTTCTTTTTATCTCTTTGGTAAACATTTACATTACAAAAAACATATTCTGTAAAAAAAGAAAAAAAATATCCTACTTATTACAAAAAAAAAGTTCATGCAAAAGCGTCACAAAACTGAAAGTCAATTAAAAAGCGCACACAATCTCCAAGACGCTATCCCAGAGACAACTGTAGGTGAGACATTTGCGGAGAAAGTTGCAAGTTGCAAGGGTTCTTGTCTTCTCGCAGTTGTTATCTCAAACACTCCGCTTGCACCGCCGCCGCGTCGCTTGGAGCAAATAAGAGGCTTGAAGAGTAAACACCGTTTGAAAGCTTAGCTCAGGGGAATTCACGCCGGGAAAACTGAAGGGGTTTAAATTTTTTGGGTACTTTTACTACCCGTATTTGCGATAATAGCAGCTAAAATTTTGTAAAATATTTGATGTCCGTGAATAAAATTCGCCCTTTAAAATGGACGCTTGTTTTATATTATTTTTCAAAAATTCCATTCGCTTTTTTTACATTTTTGGTAAAACTAATTGGTACGCGAAAGCTTGGGGCTAGAATGGAATATTTTCTTGTGTGAAATCTGCTTATCCTACACATTATTGTATAATGTTTTCTTTTCTTAGTAGTATTCCAAAGTCATATTTCATGAAGTTTGGACTAAGTTTGGGAGTTTGGGGTTTACTTTGGCATTAAAATCTCTGCTCAACCCGCGTTCTCCTATCGCTTGTCTTTCGAAAATTTCGCGGCCCCGCCTGTCTCCCGCCTTACCTTCGAACGTCGAATACGACCAGTGCTTGTCCGTACTTGCTTATTCTCACGGCAGATAGCTGAGAAACTGTTCCTGTATAGATGCAGGTGCAAATTACGTCAGCTTCCTGAGAACACTGGGCCCACAGATCAGGGTAAAGATAAATTTAGATAAAGAAAAAATTGTAAAAGGGTAGTCAGAGTTGACTATTGAATTGCTTCTTTGACTCAAGTTTGCTTTTATTTAGAATTATTATATACTTAGGATTAGGGTTTACGTATCGTATCGTTTATTTTAATTCATGCCTTAAAATCTAACCAATAGTCTGGTACCGTCATCACTGTTTTCCGTCGGATATCTGTGCACTTAAACAAAATACGTCATCTTTATACTATATTCAATTTATATTTTTTTCGATCTATTCTCTTTTATCACTACACCGACATGAACAATTTAATTTATAATCATATCGTTTTTATTTCATTAATTCTCCATTTCGATTAACTGACCGGACGTATCCAATGTATACGTTCCCTCTTTTATAGAGGGAATCTCGAATTCCATTGAGGTCAACATAGTCCCTAGATATTTCAACGGGTTTATAGAGTCATGATGAATTATTATTTATTTTTATTGGTTGCTCTGCTGATCTAGAGCGTCATCACTCATAAAGATGAGTATTATTTTAACACTTCGACTGCTGAAAACGCACGGTATCGTATAGATTTATAATCGCACGGATTTCGTATAGTGTTGTTGAAAATCCACCTAAAGTGCGTCAGCCGATATGCAGTAGGTAAATAAAACAGTTCCTAAGTAAATAAAAGATCTTGGCCACTTTGAACCAACGCGAAACTTCCACCCCATGTCAGTCTGAAGAGATTAGCGAATCATTAATTATAAAGTTTCGGGTAAAGTTAATCCGATTAGCTTTTGGTTTTGAGTTTAGAGTTCCAGTGAATAATTTCATCTAATTCTTTAATCTTTAATAAAAGATTCTAGTTCTGTCGTCAGCCGATCGCTTCACCCCTTAATCCCCGGCCCAATGTGGATGAGATTGTGTTCGCCTTTTATTTTATTTTATCGGAGGCTTTAGATTCAATTTAATTGAACCTTTCGGTTACAAGATATTGCCAAAATTTCCAGAGCCGTGGTTCAAAAGATAAAAATGTTTTTCTTTTTTTGAATCCTTTCTAATTGGTGATTTGTTTTCACTGGATTTCAAATTATCAGATTTTTGGGTAAATAATTGACTGATAGTTCCAACTTCAAACACTACACAAAAGGTAAGATTAGATATTCTTTGACATCAGGAATGAAATCTTTTTTCATTCCATTTCACCAGGTTGTCGGTGTAGTGTATAATCCGCAAGTTTTCCAACTTCCTAAAGATGCAAATAGGTACACGTTTGTTTTTCAGTAGTCTTCAAATGGGCGGCAGCGGCGTATCTACGGGAAGTGGGACCGCGGGCGAACCCTCGGCGACACCTCGTTTAGATAACCCGCTCGTGCATTCATTCCGATTTCACACGCCGAATGCTATTTTGAAATGATATTCTCATCCATGTAGCCACTTCCCTACCCACTTCCACCTTTTCATATGTGAGTAAACTAAATAAGGTTGAATGTTTTTTTCCGCTATTGATTTGTTTTGGTTTATAAGGTTGGTATTTGGTTTATAAAACAGTAGCTGCGCCCCGCGGTTTCTCCCGCGTGGAAATCTATAGTTTATAAACCTTGCTCTTGAATCGCTCTATTGCTGAAAACTGCATTAAAATCCGTTGACTAGTTTAAAAGATCTAAGCGAACAGACAGCGGAAGCGACTTCATTTTATACTATGTAGAGCAGAAGGCAATTTTATATTTTGTTTCTTAAAAAAGCTGTAATGTATAACTGTAACAAATACCTATCTTTTTTCTAAAAATAAAGCCGGTTTCAATAATAAATTGCGGAACGTTCACTTTTGTGCACTTTGGCGCGTTCCATTTACTAAATTTATTTCACAGCGAGCGATCAAAATTGATACTCACACTCGACATCGTAAAACCGTTACCAAAGAGCCCGATATTAGGATCAGATATGAATATTAAATTACCTACTGGAATCGGACACCCCACAGGAACATCAACATGGTAAGTCCAATATCAGCGTTCTTGAAGGCTCAATAACGTTTTAGATTCAGCCGCGGAGAGCGGTAAGTGCGCCAATACGTGGCTTCAGATAAGAAACGTAACCGGCAATCGCGTCGTCTCAGGGCCCATTGTACGTTATATTCGGGGCTTGTATGAAATTCATATCGGCTGAAGAGGAGCCGCCGATCGACACGAAACGCTCCAATCGTATTATTCAACAGTGACAACGTCAATAATTCATTAAGTTACTCGATTGGAAAAATACGTCTCTTTGTTATTGGCAGGCCCTGAGGCGAATGAAACGATGTGGGCTTCCAATTGATAACAAATTGCTTCGTGTTCTTTCCAAATTATTTTGATTTGTTCTGTTACTTTCCAATTTACAATTTACGAGTTCAGCTTTGTTGTAAAATTGCGAAAATCGTTCGAAATTTTGCGCGGCTTCAGGAAAATAGCTTTCGACATTTTTCAGAGTATCATAAACGTGAAGTCGACGTATATCCAAGATTTCAGTAAAATTTTGTATTTTGTGTCATCGTTTTATTAGCTTTTAAAGCTCGAGAGCCTCGGGAGGCGAGAGGAAGTCATAAATATCTCGCGCGTCCCCGATTCTCCCAAACTTTGCTTGCACTAGACCCATTGTACGATTCCACGATTCCCTGTGCTTTACTTTTATTGTTATAAGCACAATAATGGAACGACAAAATAAACACCTCTCTTTCTTTTTTTTCTCTTTTCCTCTCTTTGCATGTGTAGCTTAATCGTGCGTTTATATAAAGTCTGAATCGTAAAAGAACAAAATATGCGGGTATTTTTTTCAATGAAAGACCTAAATTGAAATTATTTCCTGCGAAGGGAAGGAAGTAAAACGACAATGAAGTCACTTAGAGCGCCGGCGAAAGAATAATGAGTCGGGCCCGCGAGCGCGACCTGTGTTACCTCACAAAGATTATTTCAACTTATTTGTCTCCAAATTCTTACTTAGAAATATACGGTATAATTTAGATTTTTTTATTTCCTTCCTCAACGAAAGCACTGGGATTAAGTAAATGAAAGATCGTTTCCATTTTCAATATCTCTTGAGGTTAATGCCGAGCTATTTTCTGGAAGGCTTTTTGAATAATAAAAAACTTATTAAAATCCTTCTCATTTACTTTAATAAGCACGATACACTTTGCTAAGCTAATCATACCACGGCCTCTCTCAGGTAAGACTTTCTCCGAAACGAGGTTTTCAGAAACAAAACCATTAGTCTTATTTCGCTCTTGAAGTCAGACGCATGCTACGAATGGTCTGTAACTTGTTATGTCGCGTTCTAAGGTGGGACATATTTTACAGGACCACAGCTATTAGTCACTACAAGACGGGACTCGAACCGGTGCCGTCGTAACGAGCGACTCTAATGCGCTCATACCTCTTCTACTACATATTACTCAAAGAAAACTACAATGGTAATGGGGTTATCTACAGAACGGCTCAGTGTATGCCTAGTAACTGTATAAGAAGGCCAAATATACTTTGTGTGTTCTGTGTATAGTAAGTACCTTTAAGTACAAATTATTTGTATCTGTACCTATTGTGTATTTAATGACCTTTAGAATGTGATTCAATGTAATAAATTTAATACCCTAATCTATGGATCGTGTTGTCCTAATTAATTAACGTGAAAGTTTGAATTTAATTCTATCATTCTGCCAGCAAGCATAAAGACCTAATAATATAAAGCATTTGTAAATTCGGAATATTCCTACAAATACCAAATAGAGGTAGATATAAGCACAAACAAAATCTATTCTCTTTTCCTTATAACGTACCTACACCAAATCAGCAAAAGATATCTAACCATTATCTTGTCTTTTCATGCATCAGATTTTTGCTGCAAAATCGGAAAAATCTGAAAACAAAATCTGCATCTTCCCGAAATAAATAGACTTTCCGCGGAAAGCCAAAGGCACATTAGGAAGAAAAATGTTGCCGCAATATAGTAATTGAGGTGCATTTATCCGGCAATTGGCCCCGTCCCCTGCGTTTCCGTTCGTTAGCCAGCCGGAAATGTTGCGGAAAATTGTTGCGATTCACACAGGCTATGTAAAACGGAGGGAGAACTACGGCTTTTCCTATCGCAGCGCTGTCGCAAGCGGTGATGTGGCCAATTCCCGAATATTTATCTGACGCTTGATACTACAGTACATCTTTATAATTATACATAATAATTTTTAACCTTGATTCATATGAACAAAAACATGTGCAGTATGCACATGTTTTTGTTCATATAAATACATATCTTAGAGAAGATTTACAAATAAGTAAAATAAGTTTGTGTTAGTAGATTTCAATGTAAATTATATAGTAGGTTAGGTATCTAGAAGTTCTAAACCTTTCCAGTTATTTTTAAGTGAACAAGCATACACGGTAAACATTAAAGCAAAGAAAAATCGAAGTGATCTCCTTGATCACTTCGATTTTTCTTTACTTTAATGTATGTTTATTTTTTAGTTTTACATAGGTCACTTATTCAAAATTTCCGACGTGCCCACGAGTCCTATAAAGCACCTGAAACGGAATTTGTAAGAAAATGTCATTAAGTCGTTAAATAATTCGTTGAATAATATTACTTAACAAAATAGGATTGAATCATTCCCCGAATATATAGTATACAAAATTTAATGTTCTTGGAATCGCTATTTTATTCATCAACAATCAAGCAGGAAGTCCCTAGCTGAGACTGCAACTGTATACTGTATATACCCTGAGCACACAAACAGTGCCTTTCGCACGAGCAACCGACTCAACACAAACGTAAAGCAAATTCGAAGTAAATCTATCCACTCGCTTGAATCTGACTTTGCCGGTAGCATCAAACGCAGTTCAAACGACGTTATGCTATTCAGCAACATAATATAGGTACAAATAGCGCATGATATATGTGACATTATAATAATGATCTGTTTTTGACGACCGATGTGGCGCGGAGGGCGAAGGTCCGCCTGCGACGCATGAGGTTGCGGGTTCGATTCCCGCCTCGGAACAAATGTGTGTACGATCTGCGGATATTTGTTCCGGGTGTTCTGGTCGTTTTCTATGTATAATAAAAAATATCTATCTATGTAATATATAGTATTATGTATATCAGTTATCCAGTACCCATAACACAAGCTCTGCTTACCATGGGGCTAGATAATGCTGTGTGAATTGTCCAGCATTATTTATTTTATTTATTTATTTATTTCTGGGAATAGCTTTAGGAATACCAAAAGCTACACAAATAGCTAATAAGCTATTTGTGTACTGAAGTGTCTGAGACGTGATTATCTACCCAGCAGCGAATCTTTACTTTGTATATATCCATAATATAACATGGCAATATTATTCAACCGTTCTTTTGACAGCCTCGATTCCTAGAGCGTTGTGAAACAGTTAACGACCGATATGGCGCGGCGAGCGAATCTTCACCGCGACGTAGGAGGTTGTGGATTCGATTCCCGCCTTGGGTGGGACAAATGATTGTACGATCTGCAAATAGTTCCGGGTGTTCTGGTATATTTTAGTTACCTATAATAAAAAAATCTATCGATGTAATGTATTATGTACTAGCTGCGCCCCGCGGTTTCACCGGCGTGGTGATAGATATTTTAGATAACATACAATATATCTTTACAAATTGTAGCCTATGTGTTATTCTGATGTATAAGCTATATTATTGTAAAGTTTCATTACAATCCATTCAGTCGTTTTTACGGGAAAGAGTAATAAACATCCATCCATACTTACAAACTTTCGCGTTTATACATAATATTAGTAGGATTATCTGTCATCTAGTACCCATAACACAAGCTCTGCTTAGCTTGTGGCTAGATAATGCTGTGTGAATTGTCCAGCATAATTAATATTCATCATCAACATCATCATGATCAGCCTATAGCAGTCCACTGCTGGACATAGGCCTCCCCCAATGAGCGCCATAGCGCCCTGTCTTCAGCTTGCCGCATCCAGCATCTACTCGTCATCCCACCTAGTCGGAAGGCGTCCTACACTACGTTTATCGATGCGTACATATAACTTAGTATATCCGTGGCAAATTCTTTGCACCTAGACAGCTAAGTTGTTGAGTTTGGGTGTCTGGACGTAACAAATGAGTCCTTCAGAGACTGAAGCCCGGCCTCGTAAAACCTTACTAAGGTATATAAGGTACTAGCTGCGCCCCGCGGCTGCGCCCTCTTTGAAATCTATGTTTCAAATAGTTACCTTCCTCTTAATCTATATCTTTTAAAAAAACCGCACCAAAATGCGTTGCGTAGTTTTAAAGATCTAAGCATACAAAGGGACAAACAGACAGCGGAAGCGACTTTGTTTTATACTAGTTAGTGATGATATGCGTTAAAATATCACATGTTTACCCAATAATCCGCGTGAATGGGTTAACGAGATGAGAACACAGATGGTGTTTCATTAAAACTTTGCACCTCGGCTTCCCATGCCCGCGGTATAAAATTTCCGCCTGCTCGGATTTGCGGGTAAATTCTATCATTATCGATTACCAAAACCAAGGTGAATTTGGAGGTTTTGTGGCGGCCACCGTTATGGTGGTCGTAATTTAGTGCTGATGTGCCATGAAATCAGAACCAGCTTATGAGTAGGTCTATGTTCGTGTATTTTACCTATTCATAATATAATCCAGCAAATGCAATACATAAAAAAATAAAAATGTACCAAATTTCTCGCAGGCCAATTATTTAAAAAGCTAGTATTGGAATTTGAACAATAGTTGTGTTCTTGTTGTTGTGTAGATAATAGTGATATGTAAACCACACAATTAAATTATTCAAGAAGAACTAGCTTCTGCACGGGGCTTCGCACACATCCTATTCGAGTTGTTTTACCTGCACAGTTATTTAGTATTATATTATTTCTCAAATGGTTTTTGATTTTGTTTCGCAAAATCAGTATTTTTTCATTACATTATTTTAACAATTATGTAAACCTTTTGAAATTACAAAAATATTTTTTTTTTGTTGAATAAAAGTTGATCCTCCGATGTCCAGGATCGTCCCCTTTCTACTTATTACACAAAAATATTATTTGCAGTACACCGACTTATAAAATGTTAATAATTAATCTGGCAAGAGCGGTTTCCTCTAATACAAGCAAATTTTGCGGGACAAGTTTAGGGGGACTCCAATACATGTAAATATGTTTAATTTATAAGTTACCGAAATAAACATTTTATTTAATTATTATTATATAATATATCATCGGGCCAACTCTACTGCCATGCGTGCCGTAGGATATTCAAGACCAAGTTCAGTCTAGCGAGCCGTATAATGATAGAAAAAATTCGTGATTACCTAGGGTCGCCGTCATCGAAATCGATGAGGAGGCCTATATATTATTTATTACACAAGTAAATCGTAGTACCCTGTATAATATTTGTATAACTACCCATTATTCTATAAGCACGTTCACCATTTCATCAGAAATTTCGACGCAGCTTCCTATTCCGCGTTTACCATCGTATCGATAACGCGGTGGATTCGGTATAGGTGAAACAGTGCGTTTAATTAACAAGTACCTGTGAAGATCCGAATACCCGCTCAGGGGTTTAGGGGTTCCGCTGTGGTATCAGCAAGCTATTATGGCCTGGTTCGTTGGTAAAGCCCCTTTCGGCCAATCGAATACTGAGTGCCTATAATGGAAGGTGGGTTAGCAAAACACTGATTTGCTTTGGTCTATAGCTTTAAGGGTTTTTAGTAATTCACTGACACTGCGTTAACTGCAAAATCTGCCCATCACCCAGTTCGTGAAGACGCCAGGGTTTTTGAAATCATTTCTGATGGAAAATAAAAACAACACGTTTGTCCGGAACCCAATGAATTTAAAAATACCAATATCCTACTTCACATCTGCTGCTAATCCAAGGCATAGCCGTTTTTATGTTTAGTTAAAAAAAAACTTCTCTAAAGAACAATTATTGAATGATGGGGGTTACCTACTACCAAGTCCTAAAATAAGAAATAAGGCTTAGCATCTTCACTAACGCGTTTATGATGACGTGCAGAACCTGTACTTCACGCAGTGTTAGTTACTAATAATCATGTATTAAAAGTAAAACATTTCAAACTTACGTACGACAGGTAATATAAATAGTTAATAATATTATTTGAAAAAAAACTACATATCAAACTTCGCTAACCATTAGTAAAACATGTGTTAATCGCATTAGAACAGAATTCGTTTTTACATTAGTTAATGTAGTATATTTTGGTGGTATGGTTTCGTCCCACCCAGTCTACCCTCAGGGGTAGGGCGGGTCCGCAGTATGTTTGTCTTCCATGTTGTATGATCATCGTTGAAGTGTTTTATTTACAAATTGTACCTTTTCTCTTGACCAATGTAAATATTCCTCTAGATTATAAACATTTTATGCAAACAGGATTTTCAGGACTGGTCTGTTGGGAAATAACCATGTTTCCAGGTATTGAGGATATCCGAACGAAGCCGTTGTTCAAAGCTTATACTCATAATTTTACAATAAGTACCAATTACCTATTTTATGCGTAGGTATACTTAGAACTCTAGTCTTAGCAGCAGTGCTAAGCCAGAAAGTACCATTTAATTGGGAACATTTGTGAGTTCATTAAACCTTTTTAAAGATCACTTTTTTAATTGAGACATAATGTTTTTTAAATAAATTTGAGCTATAAAATTAAAATAAACTTAAGCCCTACTAAATTGCTTAATTCGAACTTTTTTTACCCACATACGTCTACGACGGTTTAGGAACTAAAATGTAGAACCCCTTATAGCAAAATGCTTGAACCATCATTCATGAAGCAAAATACATGAATCATCATGCATTTTGCTGTATCTACGGAGGACTTCAACTCATGAATAAGATAAAAAACTTGTATAAACCAGCACTTTAGAACTTTTATCTTTGGTATCCGAAGCAAACAAGCATGTTTTATGGTTGATCAAGCTGAAAGCAAGTGTCGCGAGCGTCGAATTCATCAGAGCGCGCTGAATGTTTGTCACGGACCGAGTTGAAACCCATTTCGGATAACAATTACCGAAGGATGTGGAACCCAAACCGCGGTCAGTATCACTCCTTATATTAAATTTTCTGATAAAAAATATAACGAAAATTATCATGATTTTCGTGTTTTTTAAATCTTTGATTTCCAGAAAATTAAAATTAAAGTATTATAAAATGTGATATGTGTTCATATATATTTTAAGAGTAAATTAATACAGTCACAGTATTAATTTATTATCGGAATTGGCAAAGCCAAAGAGTTATTTTGACCTTGCTAACGCCGGTCTATTGTAGTAATTATAGTAAACCATCTAAATTGACGTCGTTTCCTGTAATGAACACGATGTAGGTATTATTCTCAATTACGAGACCATCTTGAATTTTGTCAGTATACTATTAAGTAATTTGTATACATACACACAACAATAAGTCTTCATCATCATCATCATCATCATCAGCCTATAGCAGTCCACTGCTGGACATAGGCCTCCCCAATGAGCGCCATAGCGCCCTGACAATAAGTCTTATCTCTTATATACTATAAAAAAGCTTGGAAAGAGTTTTTCTCCAACTCTAAAACTCAATCTAACAAGGTACCTAAAGGTTTCTTCTTTGCTTCTTTACTTTACTTCAAAAAGATTGAAGTCAACTCAAATCTAAGTGATCACCCTATTTCCTAGCTCTACTTATGCAATTTGAAATTTGTGACGTGTCCAAGAGTCATGCAAGGTCTAAAGGTAGTGAATCGCTTTGATGTTCGAATCTTAGGCTAGGCGTATGCTGGGACGCAGGCGACGCAGATCCAAGCAGCGCAGGACAGAGCAGATTTTGTAATGCATGAAAGTAATACGGTAATTGTTATCCGAAATGGGTTTCAACTCGGTCCGTGACAAACATTCAGCGCGCTCTGATGAATTCGACGCTCGCGACACTTGCTTTCAGCTTGATCAACCATAAAACATGCTTGTTTGCTTCGGATACCAAAGATAAAAGTTCTAAAGTGCTGGTTTATACAAGTTTTTTTATCTTATTCACGAATTAAAGTCCCCCGTAGATACAGCAAAATGCATGATGATTCATGTATTTTGCTTCATGAATGATGGTTCAAGCATTTTGCTATAAGGGGTTCTACATTAAAGTACCGAGTGCTCCGTACGTTGCGGCGCAGGCACGTGCGACGCAGATATGTATTACTTTCATGCATTACAAAATTTGCTCTGCCCTGCGGTGCGTGGATCTGCGTCGCTTGCGTCCCAGCATACGCCTAGCCTTATTGTTGTATAAACTGACCTATGAGAGCTACAAACGCAGAGCTGGAGGGTAACTGCAGCGGACCGACCAGGATGGCAACTTCGCAAATAATAAACCGAGTGAAACTTTTACAAGCAAGAATTCCTGAATCTGTGTCGGTGTTACAATACGGTGAAGTTTCCGGGCGGCTGCCATCACTTCGCTGTGGTCAGGCGGGTCACACGACCTTATTTGTATACGAGGGACACCCTCGGATCCGTTATTTTATTAAGGATTCCCTATTCCCTACGAGCTTTAGAATATTTCCTGAAGTATAATTTAATAATCATAAATTTATTGCTTTGAAACGGTTTGTTGCCGTGGTAAGAAAATCGATAACTGTAAATAAAGGTAACGCGAAACCTTTTCATTTTATAAAAATAAAATTGTTAGCCAGGAGTAGAGATTGTTAGAAATAAATAATGCTGGGCTATCCGCAGCATCGTCTAGCCAAAAGCTAAGAAGAGCTTGTGTTACGGGTACTTGATGACAGATATACTTAATACAATAAAAACATTACATAGATAGTTCGACCAGAACACCCGAAACAATTTCATGCAGATCGTACACACAATTGTCCCGAGGCGTGAATCGAACCCGCAACCTCCTGCGTCGCAAGTATACCTTAGCTCACCGCGCCACAGAGGCTGGCTTTTTTCATTATGAGTAGTTGAAAAGGGCTTACGAGTAAAGGTTTCATAGAAAATGTAATTTAACGCCACACCCTTAATTCCCAAACAGTTTCGTAGATCTTGTTCTACAAAACATTCCTGAATTCCGTTCTAAATCTTGAACAGAGCTCAATAAACCTAGAACATTCAAACGGCATTATCAGAGCGAGCAAACTGGCAGGCTATGTTTCGCAAAGATGCACCTATTGTCATTCGAACGAAATGAGAGTGTACGTGAGCTTTGGGCACAGAAGCGGGTACAGTGTCTAACGTGAAATGTTTCACAAAGATCGAAAGTCTTAGAAAAAGAAGAAGAAAGAACATAAATTTATTTGAAGTTTCAAATAAATTTATTTTATTTCTTCTTAATAGGTAGGACAAACAACAAAAATATAAATATGAAGAACTAGCTGACCCTGCAAAAATGTTTTCCTTCAATTAAAAAAAAAGGATAAAAAGTATTCGATGTCTCCTGGTTCTAAGCTACCTCCCCACAAATTTTCAGCCAAATCGGTTCACCCGTTCTTGAGTTATAAATAGTGTAACTAACACGACTTTCTTTTATACATAGAAGTAGATAAAACATACATATACAAATAATGTGTTACATATGGGCCCAAAAGGTCCCTGTCTCAGCATTATGCCGCTATAAGCCGAAGTTAGGTGTGGTGGCTCAAAGCTGGATAACATTAAGTACATAAATAAGACAAGAGTAGGGAAGGAGAGTAGAGTAGGAGTAGTAAGGGGAAGATTACATACATACAAGACAGGAAATAACAGAGAAAAGGAAAAAATTAAGATAGGTACCATTAAATTATGTGTAGACCTTCATGGACATTATTAACACACACCCATATAGGTATATAACCTACATATATACAATAACCTACTTATATTTAAATATAAACAAAAAAATACAAAAACTAGTAACACGAAAACAACAATATTCTTACAATGACCATCTACAGATGCAGAATGTATTGCTTTATTTTGAGTTTCATGATTCAGGCAGCGCGATCCCGAATCCAAATTTTTTAAATATGTAACTTTTTTTTAAAATTAAATCCTTAATTAAATCCACCAATGACATTTTATTCGTCACAGAAACTTGTTCCATGATCCTTAAAGTTGAATTTACACGCGTAAATTCGTTGGGTGTTGTTACGATAACTTTCGGAGCCGTAATAAATCAAAATTAAGGTCATAACCCCCGTATTCACTGGGGGAAAGTATTCCCGGCTCTTCCACGAATGTCATGAAGGGCAAATTGGACAATCTTTATCTTATAAACAAGTCCCTGATGACAGGTACATATATGTGAATACATAATGCCCCCTCGTGCGATTCCACTAACATACGAGTATATCGCATTATGCTTAGATTTAGATAAGCAAACCAAATTTATTAGACACATAAGTGATATGAATATACTAGTGGTTTCTTTTTCACTTCTTCCACTAGTGGACAAAAAATTTAATTGAACATAAAAATAATCTTATTTGATAATAATTAATAGTATACAATTTGAACTAAGTGCTCATTTTGTTAGCCTAAAGAAATAAAACATTTGAATTTAACTTCTATCTACTTCCCCTTGGTTCATCACCCTTAGGTAAGGTACATCAGGTTTCAAAGTGCGGTTACCATGCTCCAAGATAAGATTGTAAGCTGTTGTAACCAGCTAGCGAGTGCAACGAGCAGTTTTATGCTAACATAGGATTTGCTAGAATAACACTAGTAAAGTTTATTGGAGAAAATATGAATTCCAACTGCAGATATGGAAGTTCAGCGCTATTGTTTCTCATCGATATTGTACCTAGAGTTCAGAACTGTTATTTGTTCTGAACTTTATGTAATATAAGTACCCAGTTCTTCATTATTATACGACAGAAATAAATATAAAGGTGTAAGGTAGAAAATAAATGACTTATTTGTTTGTAGGTTTACGTATAGGTATGTACGTAGTTAAAAATCTTTGAACAAAAAATAGTTTGCATATGTTACATGGCACTCTATATAGTTATTCAGTAGTATCTTTTGAAATAGGTACCAAAAAAAATCGAAATTATAAATCTCCTGTATGTACATATATGTACCATACCTGCACCAATACCACAGAATTTGTGTACGTTGATGTTACCGACATATTTTATCAATACATGTTATAATACATTATTTATAACAGATATTTTTTATTTTACAAAGAAAATACATATAACACCCGGAATAAATATTTTCAGATCTTACAATCACTTGTCCTACGGCGGGAATCAAACCCGAAACCTCCTGCGTCGCAGGCGGACCTTTGCTCGCCGCGTCACATCAGTTGTCAATTCAAATATATTTATTTGCTTCAAATGTGCTCATGTCTCACTATGATCTACTATGCAATTATACATAATGTAAGTATGATTTAGTATGAATAATTAAATCATAAATAATCCGATTATTCATCCATTTCATTAGTATAAATATAATTTGCTGTATCTTAAATATTACTTTATTTTGTTCATCACACAATAACCTAATCTACTGGAGCAAAATATGACCAAATCCTAACCAACAAAATATTGCTCTCGTCTGGTATTTCAGTCGTGTAATTAAATAGCTAGCTGTCGACGGAACAAATATTCTCCCGCCCATCAATTTCAATATTACCAGTTACCAGATTTAGTTACTGCAATGCCCATTGTTTCCTCAGATTAAGTCTGGGATTATAAATCGTGATATTAAGGAGCCGCGGGCTGTCATTATAAACTTTTATGAGTTTCCCGGGAGCTCCCAGCATATTTTTGGGTCTCCGTCACTCGAATCTAATTCAAACTCTAGCAAAACAATAATTACAATTATTGTTTTATCGTTGTCAACATGGGTTAAAGTCGATCGGACTTATAGAGTTATTAACTTTTCGTTAAAGAAGTTAAATAATATACCAAAAAAAAACAGGTCGGTAGGACTTTCTATTTTTATAAGTATTGCTAAGGAAGTTTCGTGAAATAGGTATTTACATAATAGTATGTGAGTATTGTATCTTATACTCTGTAGAAGATACTTCCAAGTATGTACGCATACTATAGAATAACCAAATGATAGCTGTTTACCTTCTGCTTGTATTTGTGGTTATGTATGTAAATATACCTACTTAAAACGACATATTTATAATTATTATTCCTTGTCAAACCTTTATGGACCTCAGGTTTTGTTATTATAGTGCGTAAGACTTCGCACTCAGGATAATCTTTATGAAACATGATGATGTAACTTTACCCTGAGCAGGACTGGATAATCATGTTTCCCCTCTAGGTGGAGCTAACGGCGCTTGAGTCCGTAGGAAGTCCCAAAGATTTTCTTCACGGCGTCGGTCACTTGATTTCGTGGGTTAGTCGGTTAAAGCATTCCCGACAACCTCTGTGTCCTCGCGCAGTGGGGCGAAGGTCTACCTGCGACGCAGGAGGTTGCGCTTTCGATTCCCGCCACTGGATAATTGTGTGCATGATTGAAGATATTTGTTCCGGGTGTTCTGGTCGTTATCTATCCATAAAAAAATATCTATCTATGTAATTTCTTGTATTACGTATATCAGTCATGTAGTACCCATAACACAAGCTCTGCTTAACATGGGGCTAGATGATGCTGTGTGGATTGTCCAGCATTATTTATTCATTCCCTTACTGAGGGAAGGTTGTGGGTTCAAGTCCCGTCGATATCGTTTTTTTATATTATTTCATTTTCTGTGTGTACCTTTTTATGGCCAAATAAATGTATCTTTACTCAGCAAAACCAACTAACGTGCTTCACGTTAATGTAGCCTCATCATTATTATGATTTATATACTGTGGCATATTTTTATTTTCAATAGAGATATGGTAGTCAACGCTTCAAAAAATTAAAAAACTTACATTTATAATTTAAAAAACTTTTTTGGACTCTATCGTAAAAAGCTAGTATTAAAAATAGCTTTATATCTTTTATCCTAAATAGTTGTATATAATCAATTACAAATATTTGTATATGATTAATTACAAATATTAAGGTAAATAATAATTATTAAACGATAACCATTACAAATGGAAAACACTATAAACGAAACATTATAATCCCCGAATATTTAAAGCTCGCATTTATCAGCAGATTAATATTTGTTTGCTATTCATAAACCGTTTTCAGTGCGGTCCGAACTGGTTCGAAACCTCATATATTTTATTGGGAACTGGGCTCGAATTAAGAGCAATTCACATCGGGCGATTTCTGTCCTCCGCGCTTGGGCAATCCAATTAATAAGCAAACCTTTCGTATCCACAGTGAATATCAAATGTTTGCGCGACAGCCAATTGGTCGTTCAAATAAAATATTCATATAATAACATAGTCGGCCATGATTGCAGCACAGTGGGTATATAAATGCGCCGATAGCCGGTGTTGTGCAAATGGAATGCCAATTTTTGGGAGGAATCGTAATTTAACATTCCGCTTCTACGTATTTTTACAAGCCAGTAAGCGTGTGATTATTTGATTTCAATTACATTCGGCTCATCTATATTTATTTATGATGGCCGTGTATTCAACAACTCAGCATCTAAAATATTGATTGTAATATCATCAAGTGAGTTTTATCATAGATTTGTGTATTGTTTGCACATAGGGGTTTGAGCGATAACGTAAATTACTGGCTTAGTCCAGTCAACAAGTTAAAAAAACTGATTAAAAAGATTAAAATAATTTATTTATAGCCACACACACACCCACACACACCCTCACACACACATACCCGCGCACACACACACACTCACCCTCACACACACACACACACACACACACACATACCCCCACACACACACACACTCACCCTCACACACACAATGTTAAACTAATTTACAAAAAAGGAAAGACACATAAATACAGAAAAACATAAGTAGTAGAGTCCCAAGAGTAAGAAAAACTGGTCTTTCCCTATGTGATTAATTCTTGTTCCTTGTCCTAAAAGATGTGCGATAACTTATTCGATTCGGAATAACGTCTAAAAAGGAACGCAAAGCCTAGATTAGGACATAAAAAATTGCAATTGTTATGAACAAAATAAGATGAAAAACAAAGCTAACGCTAACTAGCACAATATTATTTTTTGGCATTCGTAGAACTGCTACGAGCGGACTTGTAGAGGGTCTACGGCGTAGACACACCGTACGTTTAGTTATTTTATGGGGCTACAACGATATTCATGTTATAATTTTAGCTGTCAGTGATATATTGTTACTTGCTTACTCCTGTGGCTCAAAGACACAAAGTGAATCATAGGCTCCGACACAAGACTTCTTCGTTCTGAGCTATCTCTGGCCATACCTGGCGAGAGGTGTCGAGTTCGCGGAGATCGGCTTCTACCTGGTCGATCCAGTGATACCTTGTATGTATACGATTTATTAGTATGTTTTTACCTCCAAACCATTTTCATAAGACGTGTCTATTCGAACCAACTTGCCAACAAACGTAAAAACGTATTTGTAGAATTATTATGAGTACCAAGAATAATATGAGTACATCAATATTCTGACCACATTCAGGAGACCCTCGTTAAATTGGTGCGTTCTGAAGATGACACCATCTAAGGAGATCTATTTACGTTGGCGTGGAGAGAAATAACAGATTGCTCAGTGTTGGCTGCCTGATTTCCCTCAAGATTACCTCAATAGGGCGAAAGTCAACCGCAGCAATGCTGTGTTTAGAGGCATCTCTGATCTCTTTGTGGTTCTGACCGATGGAGTAATGTTCAATGAATCCTGTTGCTTTAGACCTCCAACAAACGTTGTAGCTGTATTGCTACAAAATATATATTTGTATATATAACAAGCTACATATGTATTCAAATAACATTTCATAGCTAAATATACCCTACAGGCAATTCCGGCTTCCGGACAGCAATATTTGGAAAATTTTAATAAAAGTTTTTAATTGTCTATAGAGAATATAATTTATTGGAATAGGGCTTTAACTATCGTATCAATAAACAAATATATATTTTATTTTTTGGAACAACTAAGTACTTTGGCACTGATTTAATTCCTTAAAATACGAAATCCAACACCAACTGCAATCTTAGCTTAGTAGTGTTCGTAAGTAATCCAAGTTTTTCGAATAAAAGCTTACCATTTCTGTCAAAGATTCTATGAAATATTAAAACCCAGCTTTCGTAAAAGCTTTGAGCAGAGATTTGCGTTTTACTATTTATTTACTCTTCTGTGGCTAGTCTTATTGAAGTATTACACACTAATATTATAAATGCGAACGTAAATGTGGATGGATGGATGATTGTTACTTCACGCCAATACGCATAGATGCTTTACGCCTGGAATCAAACGACTCGTTGTTATTATCGTGATAGATCAACTACTAATTAGTAGATAATTAACTTCATAATAAGTGATTAACTACGGTTAATGAGGTAGAAGCCTGTGAGAGACGGACATCCGTAGGCTTAATAATTGAGACTTTAATCTACATATATGTATATAAAAATCTATATATATGTATATAAAAATGAATCCCTGTTTCCCTTGGTCACGGCATCACGCGTGAACGGCTGGACCGATTTCGCTATTTCTTTTTTTGTTGTGTTTGTTATTGTCAGGAGAAGGTTCTTATGAAAAAATTAAGAAAATTGCGAATAAGGATACTTAACCACCATATTAAATTATTTCTAATGTAACCATAGCGCTTTTACAATTAAAACTTTTTTGATGTAATCTTATGGCGTTTGACATAACATTGACAGAATGCTCAATATACATAGTTAAGACAGGACAATGTCCGTCGGGTCCGCTAGTACTTAATAATACTTTAATACTTGAGGGCTTCCCTTTAGGCACATATTAAACTCTAAAAGTAACACTAATATTATAAATGCGAAAGTTTAGATTGATGAATACAAATTTATTTATTTGCCATTTCACTTATATGTATATGTATACATTTCTGGCGGCCCCCGCACGAGGCAAGCCTGTGTCGCGGGAAGCCTGTTTACAAAGGTAACTTTAACGATACAGATTTAAAGAAACTGATACTGATACAGGGCAAACAAACAAATACAATAAGAAAATAAAACTAATCAATTATACAAAAAATAATTAAAAATCAAGAGCAGAAAATCTGCAAAAATATGCGTCACTCACTGATTACGTATGCGGAGAGCGGAGTTACGTATGCTTGAGGGCAAGGAAAAAAAAAGGGGGGGGGGGGGTAGATGTGGAAAAGAGGAGTTTGGATTATTATATTATTTTTACTTACATAATGGAATAAAACTATAGTTAACTATAGAATGTTTATTACTTCTTCACGCCAAAACTATTGAACGGACTGGATTGAATAATGACGTTCTGACAGTTCCCATAGGATGGAAATAACCTTTAAATGTTTCCATATTAATTATGTGTTTGATTGATTGATTTGATTATATGATTCTATTTGCAATAAATTGATTTTATCATTGTTATTTCATATAAAACATCCTCGCGAAGCAGCGGGCAGAAACTAGTAAGTTAATACATTTTAAAAAAGAACCTCCTATACTGAATATTGTGGTATATTTTCTACAATTTGGCCAGCCTCGTTTCCAAAGGCTAGTAGTGCTACTAAAGTGGGTTTGCTGTACGCAGCAATATCTGGTAAACAGTACCGCTAATCTAACTGAAGTTGAATTTAAGTGCTCTCCAGTTGTCGCTACAAGTTCCGCCAACTTTTTAATTGGCCTACGGATTGAAAAAAGTCAAGAGTCCTTTAAGTTAATTAAATTTAATGAACAACCGTAATAAAACAGATCTGCCTCCCTTCCATTTGATGTTACAAAGTGGACACAAAAGGTAATTAGTGAAAAGGTTCGTGATACCTAATTTGAGTGGCATTCCTTGGGTTCCTTCCGGTTATGGATTGGCTACTCAGCTATTTGTACTTCCACTTCTTAAATGACCGAAAAAAAATCGAATCAATTAAATGAATTTAATAGTCTGTGAATTAATATTTACTTGTACCTAATACAGAAATTCTGATCGAGTGCCTCAGGCGCGAATAATACATCGAAATGGAGACTCGTTTAAGTCTTGCAAATTACTTTTTTTACGAGGCCGAAGGCGCATTTACTGCAATTACTGCATAATAAAAACAACAAATGTATTCATAGTGTTAAATAAATTGCCTTGTATTTCGTAGGTATCATAATTAAACCCAGAATATAGTTAAAAAATTAATTCATACTAAGCATCATAATAGCATCAATCTTTAAAAAAATGTTAGTGTTTTATGTATTTTTTAAACCTATGAGATTTTATTCAGCTGACTCTAAGCTAATAACACATCTATACTAACCTTTGTGGTTTCCTTCGTGTTATTTTTAAGCTTTTTTATGTAACAATATCTTTAAGTTGGTGAATAAATAAAAACAATTAGGTTTAGTATTTTGTTCGTTCTATCAACGTGTTTATGGCTGCACTTCAGACAATACACTCGAGACAAAATTGTTATGTATCGGATATCTACCTATAGTACCTACAGTCATATAGAAGAGAACACACTTTCAATAATGCATGAAAATCTCTTAAGCCAAGTGAAAAGCTATAAAATCCGAAACACTTCTTTTAAAATAGGTTCTGAATGAATCCTGAGTAGGTACCCACAACAATATTTTGAGGATAAGTGAGTTAAGTGATCATTTATTTTACTAACATCAAGTCTAGTAATATTTATATTATTTGTGACTTTGTTTCATTAATAATAATTTATAGAAATGTGTAACTTCTATGAGCTAATTACTATAGAATTCGATTTAACTAGTTATTTCGTAGCGCCCTAACGGAATACAAGTATGATAAGATTACTTGTAAGTTTACTTTTTTACCTAAGATCAGTGTAACAACCTGTAAAACCTGAAATAAATTTTCTAAAGGGCACACAACGGCGTGATTACTATAGAAATGTACGTGGACTGCTCAAGCGGTTGCATAAAGTGTATTCCTCCGCTACCAACAAAGACAACCCAACCCTTTTATTCTTTTCTGTCGTCAGCGGCGGCGGTTGTAATTCTCGTCTTCTAACAAATGGAAGACATTATCACTGCCTGGCTTTTGTATAAATTCCCGTAGAATGAAAGTTAGGAAAAAAGTTAAACCGCTTACGGTGCTCGCGCAATTCAAACGTAAAGGATACCTATTTTAAAAAGCAAAAAGTTCCCGCCTGATATGTGTGCCCCGGGGAATTTTCCATGATAAAAAGCGGCATTATAATGCAAATATTTTCGCGGTATTGTGTAAAATAGTGGAAGTTCCTGTTTTTGCTGCGTAGTAGAATGTAAGAAGCATCGAGGAGGCCCGAGGCGAGAGCAGCTCGAGTGGATGCCTGGCGCCTGTCCTATCGACATCTCGTCTTGCCTCGTTCAATCACGCCCTCTTCGCCAGTCACCGGCCCCACTACACGGCTCTTTGCCTCGGCTAATAGTTCCTAGGCACCTCATTAAAGTTACACCATTGACTTGAGTGACTTAATTGGATGATTTTGGAGTTTGAGAGCTCTAACGCTCTTCAGTTTATGAATAGAGGCCATTCCAAAGATAATTTGTGCATAATATTGGTTGCAAACCAAAGCCCATTTTTAGAGAATTAGTATTAATAAATAAATAATACTCGACAAGCCACACAACATCATCTAGCTCCAAACTACGCCAAAGTTTGTTTATGGGTACCAGATGACTGATATGCATAATGCAATACATTACATAGATAGATATTATTCATAATACATAGAAAACGACCAGAAAACCCTGAACAAAAATATCTGCAGATCGTAACCATTAGTCCCGAGGCGGCAATCGAACCCACTACCTCCTGCGTCGCAGGGCGGACCTTCGCCCAGCGCGCATCAGAGGTCGCCATTGCTGGATTTTTTTTATGAAAAGCGGTTTTTCTTGCCTGGAGAGTCGGTTTTTCTTACGTTCCTTTACAACCCCTTCGACGATATTTTCCCGCATCAATTATTCAGCACAAAGTTGCCTTCGTAGTTCCGCTCAATTATAACAACCATAAAACTTATAACAAAGGAGCGACGCTGTAAGTTTCGACGTGCCTGTGTACGGCCTTATTTATCGCATCCCGTCAGATTAGCATACCTACTCGCGGAATTAGTTTAGTTTTATGTAGATTTGAACGTGTTTAGGGTGCCTTTCCACCGTGTGTGATACGCAGCTAAGATGCGGACCTGTCAAGCCAACCTATGTATACATTAGGCAACCTCGATGTGGAAGTTTGTAAACAAACCACGACACAAAAATCTAAAACTCACTTGCTTGGTGTCTAGTTTCAGGCATAATTCATCATCATCATCATCATCAGCCTATACTAGTCCACTGCTGGACATAGGCCTCCCCCAATGAGCGCCATAGCGCCCTGTCTTCGGCTTGACGCATCCAGCATCTACCTGCAGTCTTTCGCAGGTCGTCATCCCACCTGGTCGGAGGGCGTCCTACACTACGTTTACCGAGTCAGGCATAATTATGAGCTATAATTTATTAAAGGAAGGATCTGAAATCGACAAGTAACGTAAATTGCGTAATTTTAAATCAAGATTTGCGGCTTGTTTATAAACATTGTACTTACCTCAAATTTAGCTGGAATATATGTATATATATTTAGTTTTTCAATCAATTGTATTAAGTATATCATTCATCTGGTAATAATAACATAAGCTCTGCTTAGCTTGAGGCTAGATGATGCTGTGTGGATTGTCCAACATCATCACAGCGAAACACCATCATAAACTCATGACCAGAGTTCATTGCGTAGATTAATATGAATATCTAAGTATATACGTATCCTGATCTACAGGCTTCGGTCAATCTTAATACAACATCTATACGTATCTGCCCCACCATAAACATGGACAGTGATGAACACTTAAGCTGTATGCATAAAATTTTATACGGCCTGCGTTATATCAAAAAACTTATGCAGAGGCGGTAGTAAAATACTGCAGTAAATTACGTATAGCGCTAAGCCTTCCGAAGGAAGGGATGGCAATAACGGGAGAGATAAAAAATTACCAAATAAGTTCAGGTAATAAAACTGGAAATAAATGTTACTTATTGCCTCGGGTTGGCTAGTCTTCTTTATTACGTTTATTTTTATAAATGTTTGGTATTTTGAATGTGGCACAGTATTCGCCGAGAGTTTTAATTATGGGGTTTTTTTATATTATGTAATGTAATAACGCATCATATTCCAGCCTAATCTTACACTTATAGCTTTTTATTTATTTTTCTTCTTACTGCTAATTGAGTTCATACGTTATTAATATAATAAGTTTTCTACATAATTAGGTACGTATGTAATTATGAACTCTTATATTATAAGGTTCATTATTATCTCCCAAATTATTTCATAATAAGGAAGATAATTAATTTCTGTAATCCTTAATATTAAAGCATTCACGCTGCGATGATGTTAATCAATTATTTTCGACGACTAGTAAAAAGTGTTGCGATTGAGTCTAATTAATCATTTTTTTTGTTGCAGATCGATTACAAAACTTTTGAAAATATTGGTAGCAGATGTGGCATTTCTTTATAACTTCCCTATAGTCCAAAATGTACATACCTACTGATCCGTAATTATTAACAATTTATTTCATGAAGATGAACCTATCGACCAATATAATCGTTAATTTTGTGTTGCTATTGAGTCTAATTAATCACTTTTGTTGCAGGTCGATTACAAAGTCTTGTAAATATTGGTAGCAGATGGGACAACTCTTATGACTTCCCTCCTAGTTCCTTCTAGTCCATTATATTGGTAGATAGGTTCATCTTCAGGAAATAATTTGTTGATATTTACGGATCAGTAGGTATGTACATTTTGGACTATAGGGAAGTACTATGAAATGTACTATGATTCGGAAGTATAAATGAAATATTTCCTGAAGATCTATCAACCGATATAATTTTTTAATTTTGTTAATACTCGCGCCTCACACATCTCTGTAAGTAATAATTTATCCGACGCAAACTTCAAACTCCGCTTCGAATCCTTTTGTATCTAAAACAAGGGGTTCCCTAACTACCTAGTGTTGTATTGTGTTGCCGAAACAAAGTTCAGCTCACGTTCCTAGCTATACAATCAGAACAGAGCAGGTAGATGCCCAAACTCTACACAAACCTAAATTAATTATAAACTAACTTCTAGCATTATTTACTCAGCTTTTATAACTTCTGTTTGATTTTTAAGGTGGAAGTTTATCGACGTCTTTGTTGTGATTGTGTTGGTGTAAACTCAAGCTGGACGATGTGTATCGTTCAAGCTTATGAAGTCAGAAACTCCATTCGAATAGTATAACAGCTATACATCTATGTATTTCTTTTTTAGAACTTTATTGCACTAGGTACAAATGGTACAAACGGTGGGCTTAATGCCGAGGCATTTTCTACCTGCCGACCAGAAAACACCATCTACATATATCTATACTAATATCATTAAGTGATTTTTTGTTTGTAATGAATAGGCTCCGAAACTATTGGACCGATTTAAAAAATTCTTTCACCGTTGGGAAGCTTCACTATCCCCGGTGAACACTGGCTATATTATATTTTCAAAAACGTTAGGGATCCGTACTAAAACCGTGCGAAGCCGGGAAGGTCGGAATGGATGGTGACTCAGTTCTGCATGGATGCTGCTGCCCGATCCCCAGTTTGGTTCCTTGAGTAGCTTCTGACAGAACACGAGGGAATAGTAGGGTGGTACAAATTCTAAATCGGTACCACACTGATTGAAAATGCTGAAATTCATCAGTATCAGCCTATATCACAAATCTCCGATCTCCTATATCTCCAATCTATTCCACTAATTTTGGCTGTTATAGGCCAATCAAATTAGGGAATGGTAGGATATTATAATTAGGCAGCGGTTATCAAATAATTTAATAATCATCGCTAAAATTAGTAACGGTTTTTTTTATAATAAATCTATTACGCCGAAATAATTCATCTGATGGTTCATTACATCCGACGAGTTATTTCGGGGTAATGCAAAATACATGATCAAATTATAGGTGTATAAGCTCATTGCCTGACTAAACACTCTTTGATATTATTAATTATGTAATACATCTTTGATCTGTCTTAGTTGGAATACTTGCTTATCTGCTAAACTGCGTAATCATATCAAAGGTTAAGCTCGAATTATGATGTAACAGGATGATGAAAGGTCTGTGGTAGGATCTAACTACGTTTCACCAGGGACCCCTAACTGGTGATTGCTCATGATTTGAGTACTGCTGGTGTACCTTTAGACAGAGCGCTGGTTCAAATCCCAGCGAAACTTTTGATTAGCATTGAAAAAAATTAGGCTAGCACACATAGCCAAGCCAGTTGTTTGTATTTGCTACCTAGGCGAGTGTCTTATTACTGCATGTCAACAGAAACGATCGCGAACGCCTATAGGTTTCAGAACTAAATTTGAACCATCCACTGCATTCTCGCGCCACCCCAAAAAATCGTGTTTCAGCAATCTATTTGTTAAAAATAAATTGAGAGTTCCTTAGCTCTGGTAAAGCCTATATACAAACATAGAATTGCGTCACATGTAACTTCTTGTTTGAATTTAATTGTCGCGGTCTCTTGTTGGCCGTAAACACAGGATCCGTTGAAATGATACCTCGTTAAACTTACAGCTGGCTAGGGATGAGGATTGAGCGGGTTCTGTTCTGATTTACAAAGGACGGATTAAATAGCTAAGGAAGGGTGCAGACAGACGAGAGGATCCGGTACTAAGTCTGGAGTCTAGGTATCACTTTACAATATACGGTCAATAAACCAGTACAATACCGAGCAAAACAGGTAGAATTCCTGTTTTTAATTTAAGAATATCGAGAAAAAAGCTCGTAAGGTTTGGGTTTTGTTGATAATATTAATAAGAGGTTCTATAGAGTTGTTAAAGAACACATGAATCAAAGGTAAGTGTAAAGACAACAATGCAAATAGACGTTCTTAATAAATGCGAAAGTTTAGGTGGATAGATGTTTGTTAATTCTTCATGGCAATGTCTTTCTTTTTCTATTATATTTATATTCTAAAAATACTGAACGGATCGGGCTGAATTTTTGCATAGATTTAAATCAATCAAACATATGCTATTTTTAATCCAACGATACATAAAAAAACATACATACAGCAGAACATACTAGAACATCTTCCTTTCCTTCTAAGTCGGGTAAAATACCTTTAAAGGATTATTTCCTATCCATTTAAAGAATAGGGAATAATAACTTAGCCAATTCTATGATTTCTAGATTTTTTGTGAACAATAATTTAAGTATGTGAGGCAATAATAAATAACATATATCATTTAGTTGTTTTGTAAAAACTATAAACAACTTTAGATTCCTTATTTATTCCGTATTTACACTGTTTTTTAAGTTTTTAATGACCCTCGGAAATCATTTCCTTGTGAAACCACCCCTGGGGTTCACAAGTGACGGAGAAATCAACGAACATACATAATGTTTACATTGGTTGTCTATGCTTCTATCAATGCAGAGCTATTTAAGCGTCTTCGTCTATCTTATGGAAACCGGTAAGCAGACACCCAAAAATGATTTGCTTTGATAGCCGTTGCTAAGTAACGGTAATCCCTGATTTCTGATCGAAGATTTTATCCGGCTTTTACGATATTCGGAGACATTTAGGGAGGTAACTTCCGCATTATGCAATCAAGTTTCAAATTGATGCTCCGCCCTTCAGCTACCGCTTAATAACACTTTATCGTAACGCTGCGGCAAAGATTTAATTTATGGGTAAGCAAGGCGCCTACGCGTTGAAACGAATTGGGGATTTCTAATTAAAGTTAACTATTCTTAGCGATAGTTTCTAGGTCTTATGGTATTAATAAAATACCAGAGACAAGATAAAAGCCGTTGTGTGATTCGGTAAATCTGTCTCTCATGTTATCTTTAGAAAAATTTAATATCAAGATAAGTAGGTTTAATTAAATAAATTTTATGAAATTTAAACGTTCAGTATATTTATCTTTATGAATAATATTATTATTCTTTTAGATTATAAAAATCTATAATCAAAACTAAATTGTTCTTTTATAATTACATTTTTATAAAGTTTGATTTAAATTTTTTATTAGTTAAGCGCCCGCGCAGGATTTGAGGGAACTTTTTTATTGCACAAATGTTTATGATACATCTTACTTATGTAACTTATAACGGTTTGTGTAAAAGGTCTATAAAACACAGGTTTTTCAGAGATGCCTCTGTATACGTGTATTACTAAAGAGCGCTAATTGGCAGGGTGTAGAACGCGGTTGCAAGTAAGCCAACTATAAAGTGATATGTTGCTTCTAATTAAACTGTTCACCCGATTGTACCAAGATAGACTATCACTCGGAGTGATGGTGTGTCAAATCAATTGATGCTTATTATTGTACTGTACCGGTCTATTTGTAGCGCGCCCACTAGGTGAGGGTTTTGTATGCATTTGTCATGACATAAAAGCCAATTACAGATATTTACAATGACTTGATTTTTGAGTTTTAAAATATTTCGGCACAGTTAGAATTCATCATAGAAAAATAATAATATTTCATAAATCCTTACTCATCCGACTCAGAAATAAACCACAAAATAAAATAACAGTGAATTTAACCAAACAGCTTGACATTGCGAGAACACAACCCTTCACAATATGTACATGTAGTCATGTTCACAGACTACAAGTCCCCCACATAGGTACACCCTGGGTACACCGTACACAAGAGGTTTGTCTTACAAGCCCAAAGTACCTACTATTATTGTCTTCAGTTCAGTTTAACATGGTCTTGGGGAAACGCTGTACGTAAATCTGAAGAGTTTTGCCCCGTTTGTAGGTGTACAGAAACTGCTGGGTAAACTTTGCAATGTTTTTTAGTGTATACAATCTTCACTTCACTGCTATTTTGCACGGTTTTAGCGCAATAGAATAGTCTCTAAAATTTCTATGGGTTTTCACTATTTTACATCAACTAGCGACCCGCCCCGGCTTCCCACGATTTTCGATATATATATATGTACATATAAACCTTACTCTTTAATCACTCTATCTATTGCTGAAAATTTCTTTTAATTCCGATTAGTGGTATAAACGATCTAAGCAAACAGACAGCGGCAGCTACTTCATTTTATACTATGTAAAGATATCATTCGCATACTATGTAAAGAGATTAAAGCAATACACAGAGGAAAAGATTGCAAAGTATGCACGAAGTCGGTACTGTAGGTACACCTACTAATTACACCTGTAATAATCTATTTTTCGATATCTATTTATTAGTCTCTACTTACCTACCTTTGTCCTTTGTGACAGTTTTTAGGAAATTCATCTGAAATTAAAATAGAAAATCGTTTATGTTAGCCACAAATACTAAAGCTTTAACAATAATTTTGATGTCTTTGAAGCCATGGTTCAGATCAAAGCTCTAAAAATTACTTGTCTCCAGTTGACTCATACGTAGGTACCTACTATATCCGGGGTGAATCGACAAAGGCCACGTCAAAATAAACCTCGGGCAAACGGATATTGATGAACGAGTCTGGTCTACGACTTTGTGGAAAATGGTGTTTTTGTGAGTAAATTTACTGGTATTTATTTTGAATATTCCGTCAGCTGGAATACAAATTTTCAAACCCTTTCGGGTTTCGTACTTCAGAAGGACCCAGAACCCTTATAGGATCATTTTGTTGTCCTGTCCGTCTGTCAACCCTCTTGTTTTTTGCAACTGGTAAGCAGTGTAGCGCACAAATTCGTATCGTCGTCTTCGTATCACGTAGCACCTAGTGTGTAGCATAATTCGTTGTTTTGTTGGAGAGCACCAAAACGGCGCGCTATACCGTTTTGCCAATATTATAGTAGAAATAGGCGGAATTTCAAGAGCTATGGAAGCTAACAAACCCCATAAGTGCCTTTAGTTTAGCGAATAATTTATACAAACGCGTAAGGAAAACGCGAACCTACGGACCACCATAAACTGTACTCAACGTCGAATCATTGCCCGTGGGCGCAATATCCCTGGCTTTCCCACAGATCTTTCCTTAACCAATAGTAGACTCCCAACCCAACTATTTACGCAAAAACCCCAGTTAATCAATCGATACCCATATTACAAAACCCGGGAAAATTGCAAATTAGAAAACTTTATTTTCCTGGGTTCTTTCGTGACAAAATTCCCTAAATATTTAAGTACTCATTCAAGTTTTTTATCCTACTTTTTAAAAAGAAGAATATGAGCATTATTTTGTCCGGCAAGTTAAAGGAACTTTTGTTGTGACTTGTTAAACTTTCCCACGATAATATTCTTAAGGAAACTCTCAAGTTTCAGGAACAAGTAGTTAATAGGAGTTTGCATTTTTCATTCGAAATCTTGCTAAGTATTTAGACGGACGGGGTCTTAGAGGAAGTTTTAAATAGGAGGCTTTCAGCTTGTGATACAACAAATACTCATATTTATGGATCACATAGACAGATGAAGATGAGGATCCAGTTTCAATAGCGATGATAAATATGTTGGGATAGGATTACCTACTGAAACAGACAACACAGAACATTGAATGTTGTGAAAGACCTGTTTCGGTAATCCTGAGACCAAGATTTAAATCTAGGTGAGTACCGATCCCTACACAGAATTCAGTAAGAATAAGTTCTACTTATCTGTTCTAAGAAATTAAACATTATCCCAAAAAAAAAAATATCATTTACTATCTGTTCTGTCAGTACTCCGTGACTCAACCTTGTTTTCAGTATTTTGTGATGTTTATAAAAAATATCCTATATAAATAAACTTTTTGATATTGGTATGAATTACTTCGGTGGATTTTAATTATTATACTCGATTTTCGATTATTGATGATAGTCCATTAACTAGGTAAAGTCCAGTCCACCACTAGCATGGTGTTCGTGTCGGTGTTGCGGTGAAATGTCGTTGTCTGTCGAGCGTGTCACGCAACAAATTGCTTCCCAGTTAATTGGCGTCCGTCACAATGCAAAACCCTGGATTGGGTTAAATTAAGGGTTAACATTGTAGGGGCAATGTTTTTTTCGCTTACCTTCTGTACTATAGAGTCGTTCAGCTCAGCATCCATGGAGAAAGAGGCTGGTCAGGGATTATCTGTTTATCATCTTTTTTAACTTTGTCGTCTGTAGTAGACACAGAAAATTGATGTTGGTAGTAACTATCTAAAACAACAAGGGCACGGAACGGTCACTGCTGGCCACAACAATTGAATAAAGTAAATCCCAGAATACTCTTGGGATCCGTCATCGAGGAATCGTACAAGCTATGGAGCAACTCCTCGGGCATGGATCACTCAAAATCACTGATAAAAAGCCTTCAATAATCGGTATACCAACCGAATCCTAGCGCTAAGCAGAGGCAACCTTCGCATCATAACAAGAGCCCTAACTGGACACTGTCGCCTTAAGAAGCACATGTTCAAACTAGGGCTAAGCGACACACAATACTGCAGATTCTGCGAAGGATGAAACGCCCCTCCATCTGCTAGGTGAGTGTGCAGCACTGATGCACAAACGCAGCATCCATCTGGGCAAGCATCTGCATACGAGACTGCAGACCCAGACGAGCTGCGAGACATCACCTCGAAGAAAATCCTATAGTACCTAGCAGCTGCAAGGGTTAGTGGCGAACTAACTATGAATGCTACGGCTTCGGGGCTGAACGTATACCTAAGTGGCGATCACAATAGGCCTATCATGGCCGCTGTGATACCCAGGCCACCCAAAGATTTAAAAAAAATTAATCGTTACCTTATTACAGCGAAACCAAATCTACAGATCTACAAATCTACGTCAAACTGGAGTAGGTATACGCCCTACAGATTAAATATGTTTTTTATTTTCATAGAATTCACACGAAGAAGTAACACGAAATCACTGGAATTATATTTTGACTACTACGAGTACAAATTGAACTAAAGTGAACGAGCGTACCTTGTTTATTGAAAATTTCATAAAGCAAAAATTACCTAAGTTAATAATAATGCAAACGGAACAGACGGGAAACAAAGAAATAATAAATAATGATTTTATGTGTTGCAGTTGAAATCATGTGAAATATCCTACTATAATATTATAAATGTGAAAGTTTGTATGTATGGATGGATGTTTATTACTCTTTCACGCAAAAACTACTGAACGGGTCGAGCTGAAATTTTGCATACAGGTAGTTCTGGGCCCAGAATAAAACATAGGCTCCATATTAAAATAAAAAAGGCAGAAACTAGTATTTAATAAGTCTACCCTATACCTAGGGGTACCTATGTCAAATTCGTAAAGTAGAGAAGTGAAAAAAGTATGTTCTATGAAGTTTTGTTTGTTTTATTTACTCGCAATCGAAGTGAAACATAGAATCCACCCATTATTACTCAACTCTTCATCCTCCCTCGCTATGCTCGGGAGTAAACGTAAGGCATGTAAAGCCGCTGGCATTATAGTAGTTAAAATATTTACTTAGTTGCCAAAGAAAGTAAGTTGCTTGTTTGCTCTGACGACCCTAAATAAATCTTTGGTTCCTGGAATTCATTTTATTCCGTAAGAAAAACGGCAAATTTCCTTGGAAACTAGGTTTTCCCGAAACGAAAGAAAATGTCGGCCTGTTCAAATTCTCAGCCAGTAGATGAACAAAATACAATCCTTTGTCGTTCAAATTACATAGAAATTACCTCAATAAGGTAGTACCAGTTGGGTAGAGGTACCCCTCCATAAAAATGCCTGCTTGATTTTTCTTTAGTTCAAGTTTTGCGGACCCAATTGCGTGTAGGTATTGTAGGCAACTAACCAATATTTTGATGTTAGAAATATTCTAAATGTGTTTTTCTTTAACACAAGAAAATGATTCAACATAAATATCCACAAGAAAACTTCTCAGAAATGGAAACAACGTTGAAAATCTGCAGCAAGCATCTGTTTCGGCCATATTATGTAGAAGTGAGCTCAAAGCCGCACTTTGTTACAAATCCGGGACTTGGGTTGGATTTACCGGTGTCCGTTTTATGTTTGTTATTCCACGTTTCCAACGAACGAGTAGGTACCAACCTACCTACTAGCTCCAGCTTAAGTGTAGCTAACACGCTTCGCTCGCTCGGCCAAAAGAATAATGGTAGGTACTTTTCATTCATGCGTTTCTTTTCTATAGAGGATTTTTAAATGGATTTCGAAGAAAAATTACGTTTAGTGTGCTGTTAGTTAGACATCACTTTAGTGATGCTTATTAAAAATAGGGATATCTACCTATTATTGAAATTAAATGCTTGAAAAAACTGAAACACTCGAATTATTTGGAATTATGAATTAAGTAGATTAGAAAGGTAATGTTACCTACCTATCTAAATAGTAAATTGCTGACTATACGGCCCTCAGTAGATGAATCTAATTCGAGTCATGCAGCGGCGGACATAGCTAATGACATCCCTTGACGGTCGTTAGGGCCGGTTCTCGTTTTATTTTATCCCTTGAGTGACTCAGTCAGCAGGATTCCTTTTACAGTGCTGTTAACGTTTTTACAGTAGGTACTGGAAAATTCATCATTCCATTAGGTAGGCAGGCAAGTACAGAGAGAGCTGAGCCATCGATGCGATAGAATACCCTCCGAATGAAATTAATTTCTTAAGTATTTCGGGTCTTAAGGTCTAAGTATTGGCTTCAAAAAAGTAAATAGGTAGGTATATTTTGTTACTTACGATTTCTGTGCTTTAAACATAGATAGGTAGGTATACCTAAGGAGGGCTAGAAATATATCTATCCACGGAGCTTGTCGTAAGAAGTATAGGACGTAGGTACGTACTAGGTATGTACCTAATCCAGCTAAAGCATGGTAACGTTTCAGGCGTCCGGGGCGCGGGCGGTGAGGTCGTCCTAATCCTAATACCAAGGACTGGGTCCCTTAAACTATCTTAAAAATTATCAAGGCACAGATCATATTAAGTACCTACTTACTTATAAGTAGGTATGTCGAGGTTTAAATTTTCGACAGTTCCCAAATTTATGCCTGACAGCGCCATCTACAAATATTTCTACTTATCACTTACCATGCCCATCTAAAGGTACCGTATTTCCCGTAGAAAGAGGTATTTCCTCTGTTTCCCATGGGAACCAACCAGAGCATAAGTGTTATTTCTTTACCTAGCCAACAGATGGCAGATTAAATTGACAGCAAATAAGCGAAGCCAGGAAACGCGCGGTCTTATTCAATTATTGTAGTGTACAACTAAGTTGTTGATTGAATAACTTTAACGAGCTAACACAAAGTAATAGACCATACATAGGTACACCAGGTACCTATGCAGGTATAATCCTTAAACCCTTATAGATTTAAACTTGGATCAAAGTACAAGCCTAGATTATGAAGATTTTTTAATAGCTGAATCTTGAAATGCGATAGTAAATTTAATTTCAATCATGTTGATGAAAACGCTCTTCTCTTCATCCATACCGCAATGCTTGAAAACGAAAGTTTTCTTCAACCAGTGCGTCGTACCCGTTATGACCTACGGAACTGAGACGTGGACACTCACGATAGGGCTGGTCCACCAGTTCAAAGTAGCGACTCCGAGCATAGCTCTTTCCATAGCTATGGAAAGAGCTATGCTCGGAGTTTCTCTGAAGGATAGGATTCGTAAAAAATACATCCGACAGAGAACCAAAGTTATCGACATAGCTCTGAGAATTAGCAAGCTGAAGTGGCAGTGGGCAGGCCATATCTTGCGAAGAACCGACGGCCGCTGGGGCAAACGTGTTCTTGAGTGGAGACAACGATGGACGACTCGGTATACGTAGTGTAGGACGCCCTCCGAACAGGTGAGATGACGACCTGCGATAGACTACGGGTAGATGCTGGATGCGTCAAGCTGAAGACAGGGCGCTATGGTGCTCATTGGGGGAGGCCTATGTCCAGCAGTGGACTAATATATGCTGATGATAATGATAATAAAAACGATATAAAGATAGCCTTTAAAAAAAACTGCATATCTATGGTGCATTTCCGTTAGAATTAGAAATATAATAAATAACACTAGTTTACACGGTTTTCATACCCCAGCTGAAAGTTGTTATTTTATTATTCATTGAGGTAGAAATATCCAGAAAAAATAATAAAAAAATTCTGTCACGTCTGGTTTAAGAAATATTTATTAACTTAACTGAAATACATAATTTTGGTATTAATACTAAAAAAAAAATTAAACATGGCAAATTTTTAGCTTCTTTTTACAGTTATTTGAATCAGTTTCTCTTAAAATGGACCAACAGTAATTCCCTAACATGTTTTCATCCCAAAATCCTTGATGTCGTTCTTCAAAAACCTTTAAATCTTGGTGAAAACGTTCCCCTTGTTCGTCACTCATGCTTCCTAAGTTTTAAGTTCCATTGTTGTAAGCGGGAACCAAGAAGCTCTGCTTTAGATCTAGATAATTGTAAATCTCTTATAAGATCATTTAATTCAGCTTGGTAAATTAAATGTGGAGTGTTTTCTTGAAGTGAGAACTCGTCAGAACACTAGAAATCGATTTGAATTCAACATCACTTTCATTGTCATCTAGTGTATTTTAGCACTCGAATTACCGGGACTTCGAACTTTCGAATGTGATATGGGCTTAGTAACAGACGGAACTTCGGCATATATGTATAATACTTGCCTTATTTTTTTTATTAAATCCCAATGTCTTCGTAACCCAAAAGTAGCAATCATTTTCATGATTACTAGCTTCTCTCCATAGCATTGGTGAACCAAATGGAAGGTAAAAGTTTTCTCCTGATGACCACTGGAGTAAGACAATTCTACAGATTTCGCAAAACACATGAGGCACCCACTTTTTATCCTGATTTGCTGCAGAAAATCCAAAATAATGAAGATATGCACTTTTTAACGGATCAACAATGGGTCTTCTCTTTTTTGAAAATATAAACTGTCCACAAACATAACAAAAACGATCAGAATTTTGTTTACACTTTCTACTCGACATTTTAAATCAATCGGAAACAAGATAATTGTCGTTTGAAGCTGACGTATAAACAATAAACTCTGGTCACTACGTTAGGTAGTTAAAAAAAACATTTGACTGCAGGAAGAAATTGTGACGTGATAAAATATTTCTGCTAACACTTTTAGGTTTAAGGAAGGTAGATTAACATATTTATATACATTTATTTTGGGGTATAAAAAAAATTTATTAAACCCTTATTGATACGATTGCACCAGATCTAGCTTTTATATTTATGAATGTATTGATTGTGGCGTATTTCTCAAACTCTAACAAAGTAAAGGATCAAAGTGATCACTTTATTTTCTAGTTTAACTGCAATAGATAAGCAAATCAAATGTATTAGACACAAGTTATATGAACATACTAGTGGTTTCTTTTTCAATTCTTCCACTGGTGGACAAAAAAATTAAGTAAAATACTTCATATTATTTGATAATCGCACGCGCAATTGACGCGCATTTCGTGGCTCAAACAACGCTACTCTGGGTCCCCTTGAGTTACATAACATGGTACCTACTATTGTTACCCAACAGTGTATCTGATGTTACATAAAACTCTTGCATAACCAAACCCACAATTGTATTATTGTGTAGGTATTTGTGTTACATAAAGCATTTATTAAATCACTATGACATTTTATGCAGATAGGTACCTAATAATACTATAAATTGCAAATAATAGGGGGTAGGTACACACAATAAAAAAATCCTTCTTCACATTATCATATATTGGAATATAGTTTATTGAAAAAAGTCATAAGTAGACAAAACTTTTGGTGTAAGAGTTGTTATAATAATACCTAACAGTGCAATGCACATGTTACATAAATGTAGAAAAGCTACAAGTTGTAGATAGAATAGTAAATATATGAGATTAGAGTTAGTAAGATTAAGTTTCATTTTGTTTCACAATGGGCTCCTTATCTTCACTCTTAAACTTCTTCGCCTGTGTCTCTTCACAGTCATTTGTAATTGGTGCATCCGCTTTACATAATTCATTTAAATTATACTTCTTATACAAATAGTAGTTGTCCACAATAGTAAGCAGACACATTCCTTTTATTATTTCAATTATTATGCATAGCTTTGGATTCTTCAGGTCAGCCTTGTTACCATTGTTCTTCAAAACAATGAGCTCAGCTAATTCTTTGATAACTAGTTCTCGAGAGACACTGTTGTTAAACCTTTTGTTGAAGATTACTGCGAAAGTTGATGGCTCTTTTAGAAAATATTGGTCAAACAGCCGCCCTGCAGCCTCCATAATGTCAGGTAGATTTGCCTTACAAGTAGCCATGATGGGTAGGAGACGTAGCACATGCCGCGTCTTCTGTAGCCTCGTAGTATACAAGTCTTTCATAATAGCCGACGTCAGTTCTTCTGGACTAGGTAAGTTTGTTTTCACGAAAATGCAGTTTGAAGCACCTGTTTCCACTACTTGGAACCTTTTGTGCCTGAGGGATTTTTGTGAAGACTTTTTAATAGTATTGACTTCTCTCTTCAGCATGTCTCCGATATCTTCATCGTCTTCTGACTCGCTCGCGGTGGCGTCGTCGTCCGGAGGTGCGGCGGGGTCCGGCGCCACAGGGGGTTTCTCCTCTCCTAGCTCAGGGTACAGCTTTCCGGCGTATTCATTCAGCAAATTATAGGCTTCCCTCACGCAATCCTTCTCCCTGAAGTTACACGTGCAGAAAAATCCTTTGAAGCCGGGTTCTAGGAAAAACTTGTTTCTTCCCTTACGAAAGTAGAACTTCTTCTTTTTACGGTTGTCTCCCATTGTTACAGAAGTAATTCCGACTGATACTTCTGTTCTGAGATAGCAGGGCGCGGTATGATATAACCAGATTAATCAAGGTGTTACGTATTACATAGAAATACAAATTCAACAATACACAATCGCAGTTCGCACAGCACAACACAACCGTTTGTGTCAACGCCGCATGGCATGTCAAAATTTGACACTGTCAATGTCAACAAACAGTATCTATTACTGTCATTTTTGACATTACGGCATAATTTATTTAGGTCAGCGCCATCTAACCAGTTGAAAAGGAAGCTATTCGTGGCACCTGCAAGCTCTTATAGGTAGCGCTATAAAATGAAAAATAAAAAATATCTTATTTGAAACATTACAGTTACAGCTGAAGTCTTTTATATTTGTAGATGGAAACATGGAAGTAATTCGAGCCCAAGCCCAAAATAAATTCCCTTGTTCGAGCTGCAGTACTTACCATACCACTGAGGTAGCATTACTCACTATTTACATATATTTTCTCTATGATCAGTACTGTCACAGTACACATATCTGAGGTACTGTATGCTCCTATTTTTTATTCATCGAACTTCTTTTTAATCTGTTTTCTGTTTCCTTGTGGGGGCTCAGAGGCCCTCGAGGCTAAGCCTCATTACCCCGTCGTCAACTCGAGGGGTGATGTTATGACCCACGGTCCTTGGGTTGGTGGCAAAGCTTTTTTTGCCACATATTCTTTTTTGTATACATATATATTTATTATTGTATTATAGAACAACTGAGGTAGTATGACCACAGGGTCTTACTTCTCGATCCACCACAAAGCCGGCGACGGCAACATGTGCCAACCGTTAGCGGTTTTTGCTTGTGAAAGAGCTATTTGGCCGCCGCCGGGCTATGTAGATGCACCATTCTATAGAATGCAAGAATTCAAACATCTTCCAATTAAATAATTCATCCCCCAAAATAAATAGTTTCCTATCAGGTGGTGTCACCTTACCACTTGAATACGAGGTTATTTCACCTTGTTTATTCACCAGCGTTTTTCTACAGAAATGAAATAAATATTTGATTCCATTAATCTTTAATAGGTAACTATAATAACTATTTAAAAATAGTATTTTAATATTAAAATAATTTAGAAATAACTATTATTTACATAAGTTACACAGAAAAATGTAATATACATTACTTCTAATAACTTTTAACATTATGTTCAAAAGGTTTAATAAACTTACAGCTATTTTTTATGTACACTATATACATACTTATCCAAATACTATTCGAAAATACTTTTAATAGAAAGGTTAAACACATAATGTATTTGGCTATGAAGCGGAAACACTGCTTTATTCTTAAGATATTAGTTTTTTCAATAGGAAGGTTAGGTACCTATGTATCTTAAAACTTGCAATTTTTCGTTTCGAAAACCGTCGGCAGATTAGAGACAACTGGTTTGTTCTTGTTCGGACAAACAGTGATACTGAAACAAAAGTAAGTTTCAAGTTTAGCTTATATTTGATGAAAACAAAATGCATATTATATGGCTGAGACCCGACGCGCGTTTATTTTTGAGTTGTGAGAGGGTTTAAAATGAGGCGCTTCATTCGTCAATAAAATGTAGAAAGTACGCATTTTACCAGACGCAAAACTCAATAAAATACGCTTGTCGAGTCTCAGCCTAAGAATAATAAGTAGTCCTTAGTATTTTTTATCAACTAAAAAGAATATAATCTGATATCATCATAAATTGTGAAGTAGATAATATGTTCTTAAATAGTCTATTGGCCACATAGTCATGATGTGAAGATGTACCGAGTTGTTTGTTTGCATTATAAATAATGTAATGTAACTGGGTTAACTCGGTAAGAAACTACCTACTTCGCTTTTATAGGTGGGTGGGGACATTAATTATATTTATAAAAACAAGCTTCATGCTATATTTGATGCAAATTAATATCTTTGAATCATTACCCCAGCGATTGTACTCTATAGACGAGAGCTTGTACCCCAATAAGGCACGGCACGGGAATTGTTGTCTAGCGTAGAACAGATTGAAATACTTAGTAGTTAGAACAGAAAAATTATGTCAGTTTGTCATTGAATTCGTAAATTATTTGAAACGAATTCTTTCAACTTCAATAATGTACACAATGTATAACGATGCGATGTCTTTGTCCATTTTACCCTAGAGAACAATCCTCGTGCTTAGCCACATCGCAGCCAGTTGTACTTGTACTTGTCTCTGAAACGGTTTCTGTAACTAGGCCACAGATGGGCCCTTTTTGTGTGTCTGGCGGGGCTGCTAGTCCAAGCACCCATGTCTTCCAGAAAAGCCAGCGGCTCGCTGACGCCGGTTATACTTACTCAGTATTGTATTCAATAGATGACAGCTTCAGATAATCAATGAAGATACTGGGAGACTTGAGCAACCGCCACGTCATCGGGTTGAATAGACTCGTCTCGTACTTCCATTCCACGATGACGGCTATGGGAGGATTGCCTGTGTCCTTCACTGCTACGAGTTTCGTCTCAGTGTCACCGGGTTTGTAGAATTTTCTGGAAACAAATAAATTCATCGTCACTTGCTATATTATACATATATAAACTTTAACTTGCTACCCTTCTAATAATGATAAAGACAAGCCGAGTCTGACCGTTGGCGTTGTCACGTGGAGTAATGTACCACCCAAATTCAAATTTCTTTATTTCTTTCTGCTTACAACTTTTTTGTTTGTGTGAGATTTTTGGGCGAAGAAAACGACAAAATTACAGAATAAATTGGGCTGTAGTTTTGCACGCATAACATTCTGGGCTTTAATAACATACATAATATAGAGTACTTTTATCACGAAAAACTAGGTACTACTAAGTATTTCAACCGCGGGCAAATAATCCTAGAATAGCTTACAAGAATTTAAATTCGTAAGTACTGGTAAGTACTTCTGTGTTTGCACATCAAGAACCTATTGACCCTAGCTTATCTTTGACGTAGGTAAATAGTTTTTTTGCACAACAAAGTAGCTATTGTTTTCAATAACCTTATACGTTATTTTAATTTCACTATCAACTTATTTAAACAATAACTAGTTGTTTTAAATGGGTCATCAGTTAAGATCACGTTATCGTGGTTCCGGGTGTGCTTAATGCGTAAATCGAATTTACGTAACGATCAATAGTTTTAAAAACAAAACTAATTATTTTATTATTATTTTTTTACAAAAAATTCTGATTATTTACACTGTTTTAGGGTTCCGAACTCAAAGGGTGAAAAAGGGACCCTATCACTAAGCCTCCGCTGTCTGTCCATCTGTGTGTCCATCTGTCAGAAGGCTGTATCTCATGAACCGTAAAAGATAAAGTGGAATTTTTTACACAATTTGTATTTCACTTACCGCTTTAACAACAATTAATAAAAATAAAATAAAATGTTGTTGATTTATCATATACGCAAAACAATGTTTCATGTATTTAGCTAAGTAATAATCAAATAATATAAACAAATTAGAAACAGTATTTACGATTGAAACAATTGAGCTAACTGCAGACTGTTGCATACAATCTATAGGTAGCTCAACTGATCCATATCATATAAACTACTTTATCCCTGCATTGCTGTATACTGAGTTATAGAGCCTTTTTATAACAACTGTATACAATGTACCTATTCTATAAGTGTGTCTTTTGTTAATTTATGTTGTAATAAATAAATGTCCTTCTATTCTATTCTATTCTATCCCGGAAAAGGCGTGTGAATCCGCGAGCAGAAGCTAGTAAATCACTTACTGTTCCGAATCCAAGAAATTATGATCACTCTTCTTATTATTCCTGTCGAGAAGCATGATGGATACCTTTCCTGGCTCAGGACCGTGCGCCCTGCTCAATGAGGAGTTGGAGACTTGCAACACCACCTCGTAGTGGACTCCTGAAAAGGAAAATTACACTAATGTTATAAATTAATAAACTTCCTTGGTCTGGGGCCATAAAGTGACTTGGTCCTTTGGTGGGTTTGCGTGGGGCCGAAGACAACAGCACAGAGACCCTTTGAGATAATTATTCTTAAGACAAGGGCTATAAATAACAGGCATCATCGGGTGCTCAATATAATATACCCGAAGATAATATCCGCCAGGTGTAGAGACTATTGGAAAGTATTAATCTAGTGGTAGTAATCTCTATACTCACTGCAGAAAGGTTTATTACTGCCGGTCAGAGAATAAAGCGCAATATTAGTATTGGTGTCAACCAGCCCCGCAGTTTGCAGCCGTTTGTACACGCTGTAGGAATGGTAGCCCATCGGGATACAGAAGTGTTTGTGGTCACAGGTCGTGCAGTTGCCGGCGAGAAAAGACTGGAACAACGTCACACTAATATTATAAATGCGAATGTTTAGATGGATGGATATTTGTTAGGTACTTCATCACGCTAAAGCTACTGAATGGATCACGCTGAAATTGAATAGATGAAGCCCTAAGCCTGGAATCAAACATAGGCTTGTTATCCCATAAGAAAGTTGTTTTATGTTTTATAATATTGACGAAGCTATTGCTGATGAATTTTATATGTAATCATATTGTAATCATACTATTGTATATTATGACTTTTCCGAGTGTACGTGATCATATCAAAAAGGAATAAATAAATGAACTGAACTGAACTGAACTGTCACGGCATTATATAAATAACCTTAAAACGTTTCCATTTTCAACAAGCAGCGCCTGCGAAGCCTAGATACTAGTTATTACTCAACTACTTATTTAAGATAGATGTAAGAAAAATATGCAAATTATGTATTTATAATTTGCATATTTTCCTTACATAACATCATGAAAAGTTATGTTAATCTCTATATCTCTATTGCCCCTCTACAGCAAAATTGTATTTGATGTTCTTGACAAGTCATAGCCGTTGCATCGTTATTTGTATACATTATTATTATTATATTAGCCCGGGGTGTCCCACTGCAGGGCAAAGGCCTCCCTCCCCTTCTTCCACTCATCTCGGTCCTCAGCAAGGAGAACCCACTCCTTATTGTATAGGTCGAGCTCATCCCGCCATCTCCGCCTAGAACTTCCACGTGGCCGTTGTCCGTCCGGGACCCAGTCAGTGGCGATCTTCGCCCACTGCTGGTCTGACATACGCCACACATGTCCAGCCCAGTCCCACTTGAGTTTGGCGGCTTTTTGGGCAACATCGGCTATTTGCGTTTTTGTCCAAAACGCTAATTTGTATACATGTTGACAATACATGATATTTATTTTATCTTTATCGAAATAAAACAACAAAACCTTGTTGCCATTGAACATTGAACACACTAGCTAGAGTGTTCAATATTTAATGTTAAACACATTGAACACAGTAGACTAGACAAGGTTTTGTGTGAGGAAGGCTGGTAATTGTAAAATTCTTACCTCATATGACTCGCACTGGACCGACGTAAACGGACAAGTAGGATTAATGCTCTCAATAAAGTACATATAGCTTCTCTCATGGTTACAGCCGACGAGTTTGGCGACGTTCTGGTACATCTGCTTGTCGCTGCCGTTGGGCGAGCCCGAGGAGTCTTTGCAGCCGGGCTGGGTGGAGCCACCGTTAGGGTAGAAATCTACGTGGCCGATCGCCTCGGATATGCCGAAACCTGAAACATTTTGTGTGTTTTTAGTATCAAGATAAGGAGTTGATTTGTGATGTGATGATGTCCTTAAAGATGAATTTTTGCTACGGCGGCGCGACCAGCCTCAACGGAGACCTTATACGCAAATATGACCATGTCTCGGAATTTCGCAGGAAGCTCAAGTGGTTACCTATACGGCTTAGCCGTAATTCGCATATTCTATCTCTTCTCTATAATATTCTATTTCTGGCCTCTGCACCCCCTTATCTCAAAGAACGTTTCACCTTTCTTCATCTTTCTCACACTCTTTCTCTCCGCTCTTGCCACTATCGGTGAGGCGTGCTAAGTCATTACCAACCTTTAAAACACTGTTAAAAGAGCACTATTTGTCCTGCTGTCATTAAGCGCATACCTGAGATTCTATGATTATAAGTAGTATATGTGTATTTTATGATATATATGTAGTATATTTCTATGTAAGTACTATAAGTATTTTATTTATAATATCCCATAACTTACAAGCACACAGATCCCCTGGTACTGTCCACGATCCTATCCATCCATGGTTGTCTGGTAGAGATCGCTCTTGAGCGATAAGACCGCCAATTGTACTTAATTTTTAAGTTATTACTGTACATAGTTTATAGTTCAAGTGCAATAAAGAATTTTCTATCTATCTATCTATCTATACGTAGGATATATTATTGTGCACATGTGTACATAGATGCACTCTCATAATTCGGGTTGCGTGAAATGGCAACGGCAGGTTGAAGCTGGTTTTGCCTAGATATTGTTTATATGGAGGGCAAATGTTATGTTACAATCTTTTGCTACAAAAAGAAGAAATCTCTCCCAGTGTTTCAACCTTCCCGACCCTTTGCAAACTGCCATTTTTATTCGTTAATAAAAAACAGTAGTTATTTTAAATTAAAGGTTTTAACATTATTCTGTAAAAAAATCTTATATCGTTTTTCTAGGCTACGATTTATACAAGTATGTACCACGTGAACAAAATTTCTAGGTAGATGATAAATGATAGTAAAATTACCTGAAAAATACAGCGGCAACGCATTACTGTGTATGATGTCGACGTATTGAGCGTCAGATCTGTCGAGGCGCACTATAGTCACGGTCTTGCTGAAGTACGGAGCGGCGGGATCCAGTCCTGTGATCCTTCCGAGCTTCAGGTTGTATTTCTGTGAAGTGCATAAATATTGGTGAGTGGTGAAACAATCTCGGCGGCCAGGTATAAAGCGACGATTGAAATGATATGAAAATATTTATTGAAATACACAAAACAATGGTTAACTCTATGTAAAGTTAAAGTAAGGTTTTATCAGTTTCTCGTCAGTAAAAATTACACAAGTTCGTTTGAATTAGGCATGTTAAATTAGGAAAGGTTCGTCTTTAAGGAATTACAAATTGTTTATGGTCATTGTCAAGGAATTCGCTTACAGAGTATATGGTTTTATGTAACAAAAGAAGTTTCACATTATTTAAAAATTATTCTTCACACTTCATAAGCTAATACACAATGGAAGTTTGTTAAAAAGTTTAGGGCCAATTGATTTGCATGTAATGTATTTTTGTTATGATCTGTATCTGGTGTACAATAAAGTTTGTATTGTATTTGCCAAAGACTGTTTGCAGATGGATACTGCTAGTTGGAGACAGGGCGCTATGGCACTCATCAGGCGCAGACTCCACTAAAGCGAAGATGTGCGGAGATCTCCGAAGCGGAGACGAGATGAGACGTCTTTCAGATTGGGTGTGTTCACCGAAGCTGTGCGGAGATGCGTAGTGATTATACTGGAGCGGAGAGGTGTACTAGTTAAAGCGTAGATGTGGGCTTGCTAGAGCGGAACTCAGCTGCGTGCGGCGAGCATCTGATGTTTGTTGAGATGAATGCACTATAGCAGCACCAGCGGTTGTACCTACATATATGTACATCAGGGCCGGACATCACCAAAGTTAAGAGTATAAAAATAATAAGACTAAAGGGCTTCACAATATCATTCTTGATTCTATTGGTAGTGTCCCCTCGATTCGTGGAAACAAAGCTTATTTTAATTTTACAAAAACTTTACCTTTTGCAAAGCATGCCCGCAGTATCCTCCCAAATGAGCGCCGAGAGAGTGACCGATGTAGTGGAAGTTGTCCAAATTAGACAAGCCCAGGACATCCTGTAATGAAAAACAGATTTTTAGGTTTCAGAACAGATTACATGCTCGGCATGATCCGGTTTGTATGTACTATGTATGTACCTCTGTCAGGAAGTTTTTATTTTTAATTCTCTAAACTATCTAGTGCTTGAACGGTGGTCATTTATGCCTTCTTACATAACTTACATACAAAGGCAAATATCGCTAGTTATAGGTACTTACATAGATGTTATGTATGAGATGCGCGGTCATAGACCCAACAAGTCTGATATTCGCCACGGCCTGTCCATAGGGCGGCTGAGAGCCTCCTCGCCAGTCCACTATGACCACGGTGGCTGCTCCGTTGCCTTCCATATTTAGTAGAGCGTTCGCCAATTGTTGGATCTGAAGGAGAAATGTTGCAGTTAGTTAATTATATCACTCACAATTGGTATCACACTATTACAATAATGAGAAGGCTCTGGCGCCGCTGAAAACCAGCGCTGCATTAGTACCAGTGCCAATGGAGCATTTAATGCTGAGCCGGTAGCCTATTCGTATACTCGCCAATAGTTTCTGATTTGTTATTTTTATTCGTTCCTAATCTGTATTATTTTATATTTTGAACCGAGAATGAACCATGATATTTCAATAGAAGTGAGTAATTTTGTTGGTTATTGATAATCAAAATTATTGATTGGTACTGGTACGTAAGCCACTACCACCTATGGCTCAAATTGACTAGCGTAGGATTAGCGAGGTTCAAGGGTGTTTGCCTTGCGAGTTATGTTATTCCAGCTACATAGCTACATTATGCCTTTGACTTTAAAAGAGTGCCATAGGCTATGTTTTATCCGTTTAAAGCAGCTGATTCGATTTAAAAGTTTCACCGGCAACCACAGCTTTCAAATCTACATTTATCAATAACCTCAACCCAACAATGCTATTGCTATTTGCGCTCTTTCTGAGCTAAGAAATAATAGCAGATTCTGATTCAGTTATCATCATCATCATCAGCCTATGTTAGACGACTGCTGGACATAGGACTCCCCTAATGAGCCCCATAGCGCCCTAGCGCCCCCTAGCTACCGTTTTCAGCTTGACGCATCCAGCATCTACCTGGCTGAAACAGTTGATGACTACAAAATATTAAGATCTTACCCATAACTTATCGCCGCCTTCTAAGAACCCATGAGAAACGAAATAGAATGGCCCAGAAGGATTGAGATTCGCGTTCCGAATCTTCTCTACATCATCAGCGCGGAATAACACTGGTATTCTTCTATTTCGTCTTGTAAATGTGGCGTATCTGAAAGTCAGAAATAGGTTAAATATTTCGCTCACTACAACACTGGCTACCGCCTAAGGTTTCGCACGTGTTTTTCAGTCATGAATGAGCCTATATTTATTCCAGGTCTAGAACTACATCTATGCTAAAATTTCAGACGAATCAGAGTTTTGGCGTGAAGAGTTAAAAAAATAATCCAAACATTAATTTAATGTAAAACCTACAATGATCTTAAACATCCAACATTCCGCACTTATGTATATCGCATAAGTGATTGCTTTTGTATGTAGAATCAGACAAAATTAAAATCGCTAAAACCACAAGTGTTTAGGCAGTTACGACGTTTTTGCACTTCTGATGAAGTAGTTTTAATAGGTCCGATCCCCGAAAACACGGTGTTTTAACTGGTCTAACTAGGATAATCTATCTATCTGTAATTCAACAGAAAATTAAATCCTTCTAAAAAGAAAATCGTGCATCCAAGGATACCTACTCGTATATACCAATAACTTTGCTCGTTATAAATTCTAGAGTACCTAACCAAAGATATTTCAACACATTATCCAATTACATTATAATTTGCAACGATGATTCATTATGCGCATTAAAGTTAAGCAAACTGTTAAGAACTAAAGGACGTCTGGTAAACAAGTTCAGCAAGTCTGGTTAAAGTCCAGTCCCAAATAAACCCTTTAGATAACTAGCGCAACACTTTATCTCTTCTGGCACTGACGTCAAAGCAGTGTTAGTACAATCTGTAAAAAACACGGTGTGCTTGGGTGGTTCAATACAAAACTAATAGCATAGCAAGAATAAATTACGTGCTACGATCGTGCAACCAGTTTGAAAAGATAATAGAAAATTTGAAGGTTTTGTACGCATTTTTCTGTTGTTGTTTATTTAAGGAAATAAGTTGAAACTGGTGTCGATTGCATTGGGTTGATAAAATGTTAGTCATTTCGATCCAAATAAAGAAAAGAGCCTTTTTTAGCGCTGTAAAATTCAGTTTAGTTTTTCTCACTACAGATTGGACTACGTGTTAGTAAACTTTACTAATAATACGCATTAAAAATAATCCAATAACTAAGAGTTAGGTAAATCTTATTCGATGATTTTAAGGCCATCATCGCTGAGGAAATAATTTCCGACCGTGTCTACTTTGTTAAGAGTAAACATTTTGTTGTGTCTGAATGATTGATGTCACGGACGAGCCCCTACAGTTATCTCTACATACTAGGTACCTATTTACTTAGGTATTTAATGAGATAAGAAGCGGATCTTGTAATTAGTAGAAATTGTTTACAAGTTTGTGAAAAAACATGTAATTATCTTTTCCGTATGCGAGTAAGATTCAAACAAAACAACATCAGGATGCCTAGGCAGCTATCTTGTTTTCCATAAAGCTTCGTCTACACGTTGGGCAACAAGTTCGCCATAATTATAGCCAACACCTTGACAGTTTGTGATGGCGTCTACAAAGTTGTTGAAAGTTCGTTCAGTTTGCTTCGGTTCAAGTTCAAGCCACGAAGATTCATGCCAATATGTTCGGACGATATAAAATTTTAGTGTCAAATGGATTTTGAGGCGATAAAGATCACTTTTATTTATTTATACTCAACATACTCCTCCTACATGTCGAGAGTGTGAGTGTATAAGTATAATTAAAAAGAAATTAAATAAAACAAAGTGCGGTTACTCTGGGAAGTTACAAACTAACCGCTTGGCCAACGTGTGGACGTGACGGCCATAATCAATCACGCTAAAACTCTTTGATTCGTGGTGTTAAAAAACACCAAACGTATCCAGCGCCAATCTATTATAGTTTGACCGAAACTGCTTTACCGCGCCTGAGGTATGCGAGCGGCGAGACGGGGGGGAAATATCGGCCGCTCCGATCCATCAGTCTGCCGTCAACGGGTACTCGTACTCTTGCTCTTTTTTCCTCGCCCCCCACCTCGCCGCACTTTCCTAAGGAGCGGTACAGCGGTTTCGGTCAAACTATAGCAAAAACTACACCATCTTATTACTAATCTCCAATTCTCCACGTGTCTCCACACTACACGATGGCAAATAGTGACTATAGTGTTCATAACCATGATGGTTTCAAAAGTTCCTCCAGATTCATTATCAAACATAAATTAATTAATTATCTATACCAGTAATATTATAATGAGGTAAAGTTTGCGAGTTTGTAGGGTAATCTCTGGCTCTAATGTAGTGAACCGTTTTTGAAAATTACTTTACCATTAGAAACGTTATTTGTGAGTGTCAGAAGCTGTATATTAAACCCGAAAAATTAAAAGACTTTTTCGTGCATTAAGACACATTTACTCTACGTTCATCGCAAAATGTTTATTAAACAAATGTCCATCCAGGCGAATCCGGGACGGGCCGCTAGTCAAACATAAAACTCTTGTTTATCAGTATCAACGACCTAATTATAATTTGGTTTTCCCACGGTAACATAGCATATAAACTTGGAGACTAGACGGTTATACATATATCACACCAATATTATACAGTGTGTCCCTGGATAAAGTGCAACCCCGAACGGTGGTGAAAATAGATCAAAAATTATGGACAAAAAAATAGAAAAAAAAAGTAATCTTATGTACTTTATTGACGAATTAATTTTTTTATAACTCGCTAATGACTTTATTCACTAAAAAAAATATTTCTTCCAAAGTAGTGGGTCTATTTTATGAAAATCACCACTCAGGTAGAGACTGACTGGCTGGCTGGCTGACTGTGCGTGCCTTGTTGTGAGTCCTGTTTCGATCCCCACCCTTCATCTTTCAAGCAACAGGCCCAGCAAACATACTGTACAACAATAGAAGTTAAAAAAACGTTCTCTACCTGAGTGGTGACGTAATCAGTATTCAACTTTAAGAGCTCGTAGCCAGCGTATTTTTTGTGTTGGAACGTAGATTTTTTTTTATTTAAAGCTATTATGATAGACAATAACAATAATAAGACGTCATAAAAATATCTAGTATTATAGGCTTAATTTCAAGATTTACGGAGATAAACTAAAAAAAGAGCATAAAAAATTTAATTTTACTACATAAATTAAACTTTAAGTCTTGATAGCCACTCGTTTGTGAGTTATTTGTTATTTTATCGTCATTATCACATATCTGACATGATAATGGTTTTTATTTTAATAAAATAGACCCACTACTTTGAAAGAAATTTTTTTTTCTTTCAAGTCATTAGCGAGTTATAAACATTTTAATTCGTCAATAAAGTAGATAAGATTTTTTTTCAATTTTTTTGTCGATAATTTTTGATCTATTTTCACCTTCACCTTTCGGGGTTGCACTTTATCCAGGGACACACAAAGTTTGGATGTTTACATAGACGGATGGATATATGGATGAATTTTTGTTACTTCTTCTTCGCTGAAATTTTGCACAGATTTATTTTCCAAACTCTCAGCATGCATTTTCCAATCAAACACAGGCTATTTTAAATCCCATAAAAATGTTCCCGTGGGATAAAAAAAATTGTTCCATAGAGAAGTTCTAATGCCACAACACGTGCGAAACCGCGGGCAGAAATTAGTTTGAATATAAACTAGCCAAGCAGAGGTTGCTATGCTTTGCAAGTAATATTACCTAATCTGTGGCACAGTGTGTTTTTAGTACCTACTATGTCGAAACACGCCCCCTAGTGATAATAATAACTTATCTATCATAGCTTTGGCTACCATTGAATTGATGTAGTGTGCTTACTACAAATATGATCTACTATCAAATAAACTTATCTTAAATGACATAAATTCCTTTTTAATAGAACCACGCCCTCTTATTCGTTCGATTCTTTAACATGTTTCTATTTTATAGGTACATCAATTTTAAAGTATAAATGCATGTTTTTTATCACGTTTTTATTAGCTTCACCTGTATGTATGTTTGTAACCGACTCCTTTGGACTCGATTTTGACCCACTTTGAACGGTCAGATTTAATTTTAACTTATTAATAACCGATGAAAATATAATAATTTGATAAGATTAAACTAAAAGAAAATAAATAAAAGTTTTAAATAACTAAAAAACCACGCTTTTATAAATAAACCGAACTAAAAAGTAGAAAATAATTATTTTAATATTTCAATTTATGGATAAGAGTGATACTCATAAATATAATAAAATAAATTATTTTAATGTAAAAAAGCGTAGGGGTAGTCTCTAGACTAAAGAGACACAGTATCTCAAACCTAGCTGAAAGATTCACAGACAAAAGCCTAGAGAGGTGACTCACTGGAGTCAACTCTACTAACCACACAAAAAGCGGATCATATCAGAGAGCAGATTGGATTATTGTTTACATAACCAGATCGCCAAGAAGCAGTATAGAAAAAGAAAAAAAATTGCATTAATAGGAACATTGGTGGTCTTAAGATTTGCTAGGTATAATGACTTTTTATATTTTCTAGGTGCAAGTGTGGACTGATGAAAACGTATAACTAGAGCTGACAAGGTCTTTTGATGCAAACACTACACCGACAGGAAACTAGGTTCAACGACCCCTGATTAGTAGGTACTTAAAAGAAAAAACTAATAGTGTGCCTTTAAGATGAAGAAGTACGTGGCACATACAGAAACGGAATCTTTTCACTGTCGACGACCGATGCCGCGCGGTGGGCGAGGGTTAGATTCCCGCCTAGGGACAAAATGTTTGTATGATGTGCAAATATAACTATTCTACACAACCACAGTCATACTCAACCTACACGTTTTCCGTTTGTGCTCGTTCTGCTCGCTCTCAGGTTTTGGCTGAAAATCAGTGATTTTGCTTTTTAGCAAAAAATATCGCTGAGCCATGGCCTATTTGTTGTACTGCAGCACACACATTTTTACTTACAGTAAGTACTTGCCCATTTAATTGCTCGTTTTAATTGTTTTATTGTACAGTTTAATATTGTATCTCTCTCTATGTTAATTGTATGTGTGTGTTATTTGTACCAAAAAAATGTTTTATCTATCTTTATCTAAATATTTGGTCCGGATTTTCTGGGTATTTTCTGATAGACTCAATGTCCTAAGTGTGACGGTTGCTGAGATATGATTTTTAGACGTTTTTTCGAAAATCACCCAATCTCGCCTTTAAATCTATACGATGCTATTCGCTTAAAAAAATAACTACAAGTAATATTGAATTTAGTTTCCTTTTAAAAAGTTCTTCAGTTATTGGCTTTTCCAGCAATATGCTACATGAAATTATGAATTATTTATCAGGTGGCCAAACTAAGATATACTTATCTGCTTGGTTCATGATTGTGCAGACCCGTTTTTATGTTTTGTTTTTCTGAATGAATTTAAATCATAAAATGTTGCCAAAATTGCCGGCATTCTCACTTTTTGCGAATAAGGACTATACGATTTTTTGTGGGCGGTGGACTGTCCAGCTTTTTTATTACAATTTTTTTTTTGTTTTTTCCAGGTACGTACCGCATAAGCGAAGCCGACAATTGAAACATGTAATTTATAATTAACTTACTGCACTGCCATAGCTTCTGGTGACACTGGGAAGTAGTTATCAGGTCTATGCTCAGTCCATGGGTACGCCTTCGAAAAACAGCCATAGGGTGGATAACATCGCTCCAACTCAAAATCATCTGAAAAACAAAAAAAAACCTTATGTCATAGGTCTAACAGACTAAATTAGCAGAATAATGAGAATCATTTGAACATGAAAGCTTATCAGTGTAATTTGATAAGTCATTTCGCAGTCTGCTGTTTGGTGTATAATTACAAAGGCATGTTTTGTGAAATGAAAGGTTATTGTTCCCTAAAGATAGTAAAGGCTTTAATAATTCTGAGATATAACTAGAAGTCAAGTAAAAGTAAAAATGTTATTTATTGACATAATAGACAGTGTAACAGGCAATAAGAGTCTATATGCTCCTGAACTAGTAAAAAAACTGTGTATCAGGAACCAGAAGATAATTATTTTTTACGTAAGGTTTAGTATTAATTATAATTACGTCTAGGTATATAAATGGTTATAACATAAGCATAAAATAGGAAAACTACTAACCGGAATAACCACCAGGAAAATTCGTAACTTGCGTCGAATTTTGCTTGTCCATAAGCACCATAATGGTTTGCAGCATCAGCGTTGCACTAGTTTTATTATACATTTTTAAAACTTCACTAAACCTTAATCTTCAGAACATAAAACTCAGAGTCCCGTGAAAAACACTTAATTGGCACGTATAGGTTAGTTAGCGTAGTTCGGAGAAGCACAACAATCGACCGGTCCATGCGGCAACGTAAAGCGGTTTGAAATGTGTGTACCTACGTCTCTTAAAGCTTTATATAGACTGACGGGAATGCATCGTTCTACCTCTTGCTTGACATAAACGGTACGGTGATCTTCGAGAAAGCCTGTGAAGGTATGCTTTATACAGAAGCGTAGCTTCCGCACTTTAAATCTACACTATCAGTCATGTTCATTGTCACAAGTTGATAAGTACGAGCAGGGACGATGGTACGAGTGAACTATTCGATGGTGGTCTGGCACTGGGCTAATATTACTAGCATACTTTTAACTCAATTGACAACTCAAACAAGGCCTGGGAATTTAGTTTTGACAGAGAAATGGTAGAATGCTTCGTTATGAATGTAAGACATTTCAATACACCGCAGGATTCCAAAGATCTCACCCAAACTATGAGTGATTTCATGATTTTTTACCATAATATGTTTTTTTCTCAATAGTATTTTCATTTTTGTAGATGACTATATTTTACAGCGGCAGCGTGGACTGTATTTTTACAGGTAACACATGGAAAAGTGACTATCCCTTCTATAGCCGCGTCCACCTTTACTGTGTATCCTAGCCAGACGTTCCGGGATATAGATAACAGAGGTCATAACGCTATCATTGCTATATGTTAAAAAACGATTGACGCACGAACAGTCTCGATTATGATTATAATTACACAATCGACTTAATTATTCAGGCGTGTGTCTGTTTTCTGATAAGTAGTTGCAAAACGCTTAACGTCGTAAATAATATATCTGTCTGACCCTCATATAAATCCTACACATTATCTTATTACTGAAAATGTGTCTCTTTCTTGAAGGCATTCCCTGAAATTGCAACAACAATTTATAATTTATTTAATATTGTATGTTAAGTGCTTTTCTCTCCGATCTGATTAGCCGCTGTAGATTTTTTTTTTTGCTGAAATTAGAAAGCTCTGTGACCACACTTAAAAATTAAGTGCGTACAAAAATTTGCAACCGATATGTTGCCCTATCAACTTTAAACTTGTGTTTGATTATTGTGTATAGTATTTTATCTTAAAATAAAAATAAAGCTGCGAGCAAAACATGGACTTTGAAGCGACGGCTCCCGATATAGGTCCACCCATCACCTATTATCTTTACGTAAATAACGGTGATTGGCATTTGGAAAATTGGAAGATTGTTTGCCAAGCTGTTAAACATAGACTCCTATTTAGTGGGCACTATTGTTATTAATAGATGTGAAACGTGATAAATGTACGCAGTCTTCAATTAGGGAGGTCAAAAGACAAATAGAATTGCATTGACGGAACTATTATGTTTCAGTCTTTAATTAGAAATAAACAATACGTCACGTCAAGAGCATACATATATTTGTAGGCCAAGCACATTGTTGTATAGGGTAGAATAGAGTAAAATTACGCCACTATATTATCAAATGCGTAAATATTTGAAATTCATTAATTAAACTACAATATAATATAAATAATGTACGCAGTGCAAAAATAACTTTGCGATGACTTTAATGTATATACTACCTTAGAGAACAATAACATGCTTGCCTTACTGGCTTGCTCTAGCTGTAAGCCAAATGAACCCAGTTCGGTAATTATTCAAGGACTTTAAAACAATTTGCTAATTTCAGTCTTGAAATTTTATTAATTTCTACTTCAAATACATAAACGCAATCAAAAGTCACAAAATAATCTCATGCAAAATTATTCTAGTCCGTTACATAAAACCGACATTATAAAAATTACCAAAATATTAATTAATCTAATAAATGCATCATAAAATTCATAATTATTAAAAATAGCTTACAACTAAGGGGTCGTCCATTAATCACATGAGGCTCGAGAGGGAAGAGGGTTCATAGAACTAAGTCACGAAATATCACAAAGAAGTATAGTGGGATATCACGTGTCGTGTATTTTTATTAGTTGAACGCGCGATTACTACAATGGAAAAACAAACATACTCATCATGATTATTTTTCCGGAATTGAATTTGATGAAAACTGTGTTTAAAGACAATACTCTGATTACTTATACCTTATACCTACTTGGTTGTTATCTACAAATAATTGTTTTGAAAAACGAAAATCCGATTTCGTATCTCTTAATTATAAACAGATTTAAGTTTTGCAGGACTAATACTAATCCCTCGGATCATCCTCTATATTAGACAATTACAAAATAATTACCCAAATCGATCCATAACTGCCGGAACGTTCGATAGACATAGATAAAAAATTAAAAACACATAGTACCTGGTTAAAGATACACGTGATTTTGGGTACCTCTACCCACGTATCACTAGAGGGGATGAGGCTAAGTCGCTAAAAACATCACTTGATTAATGGAGACCCCTAACAATATTAACGTTACGAGTTAACTTTACGCGTTTTGTTTTTGGATGGGGTCGAGGAAAAGTTGCAGTTAAATGTCATATCATCAGAGAAGATTTCTGACATGGACATTGCCTCACTTTTTTCGGATTGCCCGAGAAACTTGTCGAAATCCTCTGTGTTCTCTTTATTATCAAGTGTGGCTTCAGAAAAATGATAGACAGGAAGCCTTTTGGCTGCAGTTTCGTTGTTATAAAATTGCATACTGTCAGTAGAATTTTCATCTTTAAATCCACTATCGATCCTCATCCAATTAACATTAGATATCTCTTTCAATGCAGTCTTATTCGATATATTAGTTACAGTAAGCTCTGAAGGCTTTATGGCACTTTCATAATAACTAGAAGCGTTTGCGTAGAACGTATTCTCAGTAAACCCACTATCCGCTCTCTTCAAACTGCTAGAAACATCATCGCCAACTTTAGTCACGTTGCTGGCGACGTAGTTGAACTGAGATACGTTTTCAGTCAAGAAATTGAGATCAACCTTGTTAAAGTCTATATTTTTATCTTCCAAACTTAGTGGGTTATCGTCCGTTAGGCTATTATCGAAGGACATGTGCAAAGGACCCGGTTCTGGTACAGAAAGTTTATTAATTTTATGTGATATTCCAGTTCGTATGCTCTTTCCTTTGATAGGAGTTTCATCAAGCATGTTCAAATTAACGCTATGTAGCTTTGTAGACGACTGTATTTCGTTTAGCTGAGTTGTAAACGACTCAGTTTTCACTAATTCTTGGATGGTTGGTTCTTCTACTATCGACCAAGTAGCTTTGTCGTCACCTGGTCCTATATCCAAATCAGCTGAAAACAAAAACGCGTTCCTTTTTCATGGCGGAATATTTTTTAAGGCTTAAATGTTTTGATTAGAAACAAAACTATACAGGGTGGCTTTTTAAGATAAGAGTGAGTGGCAAAATCTGAAACTATTACAATTAGAGAAAAGTCGTGAAAGAACGTGCTTAATTTTTGAGAAAATAAAACTGCATACTTGAGATAATCCATGTTCAGCAAATGGGGCACACCTCAAGTGGACCTGTTTACAGGGACTTGGCTGTAGCTCGAGTCTATGTAACATAAGACCCTCGAAATCGGAAGGCCCTATACGAAGATGCTTTTGCAAAGGATTGGACGTGGGACTTAGCATGGATATTTCCACCACCTTGCCTAGTAGCGAGAATATTATCCCACTTGAATCGAGCTCGGGGAACATAATTTGATAGTCCAAGATGGAACAAGGTTTATTGGAGACCATATCTAAAAGAACAAAGCATTCGCATCTCTATTCAGGATTCGCAACCTAGATCAGAATCTATTGAACCGTCGTCGCACGAACACCTGCAACCGCCAGTAGTGAGACAACTACAATTGGAAGTTTGGAATACAAACTCATGGCCCCAACAATTAATAAAGAATTGCTCAATAATTCATGACGAAAAAGTTCCTTGCAAACCTATCATGCAAACCAATTATGTTTCGGTTAACGATCCAAAACAGGATCAGGTGGCACAATATCTACACACTAGCGAACGCCTAGCCCCAGCAACAATCTTAGTTCACAGATCAGTGTTCGTTTGCAAACCCTTTGAAATCGTAGGTTATAGTACAGCATCCTCTAGTGAGGCATGTTATCAAAGCAACTTTTCTTAAAAAGTCTAATATAAAAAGAACTAACTGGAGCCTAAATACCATTTCAGATACAGTTCAAAGTGGCAGAAGACAATCTGTACAAATAACACACTGCGCTGCTTTTATTATTACATTCTGGCAGAAGAATCCACGATCTAACAGTAATAAACACATCAGCCGAATATTTCCAAATCAACTAAGACTCTGTGACCTTTTGGCCTTCATTCGGTTCATAAAAACAGATTCAGCTAATCACGGTTAATCTTTTAGTTGTTTACAAATAATACTAACAGTAATCTTAATGCTGTTCTTTGGGTAAGAAACTTCTATAAGTTTCACAAAAGAGAAGATTGGCCAGGCAGAACTACAAAGCAATATAAAAATACTTTATCATACATCAGATGCAGATCATTATAAATAAGACATTATATGCGACAAGTGCGATGGGCGGTTCCCAGCTCAAAAAGCCACCCTATATAAATGTACCTGAATGCAAAATAAATGACTTATGAATTAGACTGACTTTTTTTGTCACAATTCCCTAATTATTTATCTGCAAGAGTAAGTCTTATCTAAGTATCAACTTAATTAAACAATAAGCGAAATTGATCCCACGGCATGAAGATTTCCTACGCCAAAGGTTAAATACAATGTAAAATAAGTCTTTGTCTTCTTCATAAAACGAACATAGAAGATTAGTAAGTACATACCTCCAGAATGATCTAGAAGCGACCCATCAACGCTCATGTCCATGGTAAAGTCCAACTTCTGTACAGACTTACTTCGATGTAAGCTCGACATGCTCAAACTCCGTTTCTCTGACATTGATTCCTTTCTACTTCTCGGCGGGGAGTCTTTGAGCGAGGCACTTCGTTTGAGGATAATCTTATCAGGAGTAATTTTACAGAAACATGGACCTTTCACATCTTTCTTGCCGTCGGAAGCTACGCAATTCAAACAAACAGCCATCGCCTCCGATTCAGGAGACGCGAAGTTGTTTTTCTAGGGAAAGAAACAAGGTCTCAATATGAATAATCGTCGAGAACAGATCTTGCTGAGCATTCTCTGAACTGCCACTTCTCTACACTACAATGCCCAGCAACTTATCATCCGTTATATCAATTGACGCAGGAGTTTGCGGATTCAAATCCCGTGTTTGGACAAATATTTCTACAAACTGAAAATATTTGTTCCGGGGGGTGTTCTGGGTATTTCATATCTATGCAATATATTGTATTATGAGTCATCTAGTACCAATAACACGAGCTCTGCTTAGCTTGAGGCTTAATGATGGTGTGTGGATTGTTCAGCATTATTTGTAAAAATAACAGTTGTTACTAATTAATAAAATAGGATTTGAAAATATAAATTGTAGGTACAACACGCCAAATTATTACATTATTTTAATTAGCTAGTAGTTTATGTAGTATAGTATTAATATTTATACCCTTACCTCATCATCACTGGAAGCAACCTTCGTAACTGGCGAGATAGATGAAGACGCAAGCGAGGACGACGTTCCCGAGTCTAGGTTGCGCTTTGGCGTTCGGAACTGAATGGGACTGAAGCAAGGCTCCCCGAAGTCCACTACATCGAGGATTTTGTTACGGTAGTGTGTTCTTGTCGACGGTCCCTTTTTGAGCGGCGTACCGAATGTACGCTTTATTCCGTGCGTGCCGTAGTTCTGACTCTGAAATAGAAATCATTCATTATATTTTCTTTAAAAATTGAGTTAAGTACATAATATGTGGAATAAGCTAAAAATGGCGCATCTACTAGTATTTCAAATATTTTCCTATGGCTATCTCTATCGGGTAAAAGGAAAATATTAATGACGTTGTAGATCGTTTTTTTTCCAATTAATTTAAAATTATATATTATTTAGGTATATCTTAGGGAGCGTACAAGTATGTATTACGTAACGAATTTGAAGCGAAAAACGTTACTACGCGTTAAATGGGGGGGGGGGGTTATCAAAAATCTCCAAAAATTGCGTTACGTAATATAATACGCGCGCTTGAACGCTCCCTTACTCTAATAGACATAAAAAAGCATGCTATTGTTTCTTATTATTCGGACATATAACCAATTTTCTATGTCTTAGTTGCAATTTTTTCTCAGTTAGAAGCTAACTTACATATTTTTATTTATTAACCTATTTTCCTTTTATGGGCAGCATGGAAGCCAACCAAGAAAACCTACTAGAGGAAAGGCACAAGCCTCCATCAGTGTATTTTAAAACCGCTACAATCACTATTAGAAATTTCACATACTAAATATTAAAAGGACTATGCGATAGGAATGTGAACATAAAACAATTCTCACCAATTCTGGACTGAAAACTACAGGACTATGAGCCTCAAAGCTGGAGGATGGTGGTTGTGGATCTACTAAGACCTCATCATCAGTCTGTTCCGAGTCATAATGCTCCAAGTCACTATGTTCATCAAAGTACAGCTTCCGTCTTAGTGAGCCATTTGCGGTGATCTCATATTCCCCGGATATGTCTTGCTCCTGAAATTAGAAAGGAGTTCTGCATTAAAATAAAGATATCATGTACAAGTAAATTTTTTATTATATTCTAAGTTAAGTCTCACATTATTTGATTATACTTTTTAATGGTAAACTATGGATCAGAGAGAATTTGCTGGGACCTGATATAACATTATGAGTAGCAAATTTTATCTAGAAATCAGGCCAAAAAAAATTTTTAATCACCTGTGTGAAAGTACAGAATGGTTGCAGCAGCTTTTCTAGTTCTGGTGGTAACTGTGGAGGTAGCGTTAAAACTGTTTGTGCTGAAACTAAATTTTGTATTAGGTATATAAGTAAATAAGGGTTCATAATTGCATGTTAATTTGGTTTTAAGATCCAGGCATATTCTTTAGTTTATGAGTTGTATGAATCTGGGATTGGAAGCTAAAAACAGGGCATTATGGCGCTGCTGGGGACTAATGTAGGCTGGTTAGTGATGATGATCAGTATTGACATTGGAACATAGTTTTAATTATTGTAAAGTCACTCTGTAATGATAATGACTCAATTAACAAACAAGATAGGTATAATTTAAGTACTAGGTTTGTTACCAGAAGAAAATGCTTACACTCTCTAGTGGTAATGGTTTCTTTGATACAATCACTCTGTATGCTTGCATCACAGGATGAGTGGAGAATTGGCTTTATTTTTTTTTTAGATGACTCTATTGGACTCGGCATAACAGTCTCTTGAGAGAAAAACCTGAAATAGAAAATAACACACAGCTTTAAGGTAAGGTCTTTATGGCTTTACTCTAATAGTTTTCTTAATTTTTACATAGGTATTTAGAACAAATTGTTAGTAAAATTCTGTATTTTAGTTGTTTTGTTAAGGTTATGATACTTTTGGATTAGTGGTAGGTAGTTTTATGTAAATGACTTGTTGCAATTGTTTTAACCTCTAACTAATATTAATATAACAATAATAGGTCGGTGATCTACCGTTTTGATATATTTTTTACTGTAGAATAGTCTTATAATATTTTATTGTATTTTCTATAGTAAAAAATGTATTTTATATAAAAATTTAAATAAATGAGTGTATAATATATATATCTAGGCAGGGAGACTTCGGCTCACACTAATTATTTATGTGGTTACTCTTTTTTTCTGCCACTACATAATACTGTAGGTATACAGCAATACTGCAGTCAACTCAAGAACGACATAGGCAAAATAACGAGTTTCAATACTTCTCCGTTGCTTCTTCGGCAATTTTCTCGAGAATAGGATCAGGTGAGGGCTCGAACTGGCTATTGCAAGCTTCTATGTCTGCAGGGGCCAATGTACAATGTTGTTCGATGTCCCATCGAAATACACCAGTGCTTTTCTTCTTGTAAGCTTTGCACATACCAGGACTGTAAATAAACGTTTTCAATTGCTTACGCTATTTTTCAACGAGCAATATTTTAAATACCAGGGCAAATAAACCTACCCAACAATCTATAAAAACAATATTCATTATCGATGGACTTACCTGCATATTGGCTTGTGAAGCTTTTCAATTAGACTTTTATCAAATGGGTTACGTATTTTTCTGTTTAGTGGAGGCGGCGTAGATTTATGGATATATGGGCTATCATTTTTATCACACATTATATGCGAAAAACGTTGTTTTGTATTTCAATTCAAATGAATTGAGTCAAAGACGTGACAGATGCGCGCTTTGACCTCGTCAGTCATTCATTCAACCGTTTCGTTCCAAGTGAAGTGAACTGATGAACTGAATAAAAGAAAAGTTAAGTCAATCGTTTCCTATTGGTGCAAGCAGGGTGCAAGATTAAATTTTTTTTGGCTATTTATTTTTTCTGCTTTATACAAGATATAAAACTAAAAAGTAATTTGTCGCAAATCTTTTACCACTATCTATTTATAATAGTGTAGGGTTTTTATTTGTAGAACACAGAAAAATTCAAAACTACAAAAATGAGTAGGTATTTATCTTGCGCCAGCCAACACGAAAAGATCCGCCCTGAATTCATTAACACGTTGTACGCCATATCACCCACCGGTGAGCCTAGCTTACTTTTCCATTCGGGCCGAGCCAAAATGAGGTAATCGGTCATTTTCATCAACTTGAAATTTTAATTCCAAAGTTAATAAAATGAAGTAATTTGCATGGAAAATAAAAATTACCTTATTAAGAAGCGTTTACGTCAAACCTCTCGCGCGGCTCACCGGTGACCCCCATGGCTCAAACGGCACAGTACGATTAGGCTCACCGGTGAGCCCCGTGGCCTGAATGGAAATGCTCGATTTTAAAAAGCGTTCAACGTGTTAAGAAAACAAAACGAACTAACTTCCCAACTGCTGATAACAATCTCCATTCAGAGGTGACCTTTATTGGATATAATATCCGTCTTGAAGGACGTGGAGGGAAAGAAAGGGACCCTTACTCCACCGAACACGCCCTGTTATTCTATGGCACACATCCTGCCCAGCACGCTGTATATCACGATCAAAATAAGTAACATATCGCCGCCCCTACCAAATAACATTACAGTCGACTATTACGATAGAAGTAGTTTTATTTAACCCTTTACCGCATGGATTTTTTGATTTTGTTCAAATTAATTTAGGTGATTCTAGGGCTTGATAGGTACTCCGAAAAAATATTATTTTATTTTTAGGATTATTGGAATTTGCAATATTCAACTCCAAAGTCAATGTCTCAAATATGATACGTCATGCAGTTAGGTATACATACCATATATGATACTAAATGCAGTAAGGGTATGTCTTTTTAGTTATATATCTATTTATATTTTATCCTGATGAAATGAAACAAATTAAAATACGATGAAAGTGTTTAATTCAATTTCATTCCAAATGGAAGGTTTTAAAACAATTTCGTTCTTTGTTTAAGCAAAAGTAACAATTGCATTTACATCAGATAAAAAATGAAATTATGAAAAAAAAATAAAGAGTTACTCTTAGTGCATGTAGTATCACATTCGAAAATCACCCTGCTTGCATGTAGTATCATATTTGAATTAAGAAAATCACCCTAATTGCATGAAGGATCATATCAGATACAAACTTTGGGATAAGCAATTAGAAAGAAGTAATTGATAAAACTTACGCCTTTTTCCGTAGAACTTAGCAGGATCCATCCTTTTTTCACTCAAAACAAAGAAATAATTTTTTGCGGAGGAAAATCTTGGGAAAATAATCGTTTCGAATCTCCAATAAACACGAACTGGCAGAAATGACGGTTTCTAAAGTTTGGTGACAGATATAACAAACCATAGCCAAGTAAAAACTCTATTTGTTTTTTTTTTGTATTTGGATATTAGTCAAGTGTACAATTCTACCATACGCACGTCCAATTGCCAGCTCAATTTTTTTTAATCTGTATAAAACCTTAGTGTATCATATATGATACGATATGCGGTAAAGGGTAACCCGTCGTCGTGCAACGTACTATCACGTGTTTGTAGAGGTCCGACTACGACTTGTGAACTTTTTTTGCCTATTTGTACCCGTGCTTCTCGAGGATGTCTTTGGTAATGGATTAAAATGTACCTACTATTCGCCAGAAAATAAAAACACTTTTTGGCCTCGAACATCATAAAAAATCAATAGTCTCAATATTTGCAGTAAACTGCATTATACTGTTATTCGACTTATAGATTACAACCTAATTGGGTAAATGCAAATAACTCATTGTATATTGAGCAAAAAAAAAAATTTTTAATATTCTCTAAAAAAGGAAAGGGTTAGATTGTTCGAAAACAGTATCTATCTTGTATGTCAACCAAACACATGTAAACAAAACACAAACACAAGAAGCATGCGCTAGGAATTAAATCAACTTTAAACTGTGCGTCCCGAGTGTTAACAAATTAATTGTTGGCAAAGAATATCAGAGATGTAAGTTTGTTTGAAATGTTTTGTCAAATAGGGTATATGCATGTGTTTTTATTTTATATTTTTAATTCACTGGTCACATGGTCATAGCATAGTAAAAAATATAAATGCCATTGGAAATTATTGAATAAAATTTTTAAATAATTTATAATCGAGTTAAAATCTGAGCTGTTTGAACGTCGCCATTTTCGAGCACTTTGTATGACACCACAAGCCCGGTGGTTGTTGTAGGTGTTCTAAATAGTACTTTACACAGATTTTCAGTTTTATAGCCTTTTAGGCCATGGAAGAAGCTCCTATACCGTTTATAAGTATTGTCTGTCTGTGTCCATGTGCAAAATTATTATTAGAAGTGCATCTGATAATGTTTTTTCCTGTCCCGAGCAGAGCAGGCAGGGCTTGGAATACCGGTATTTTCAAGTACCGGTTCGTCTGACCTTGACGTGATATATCATTGGTATCGATATAAATTTAACCGATACTTTTTTAGAACCGATACTTGTAAGTACCGGTACTTCATTGGTATCGATATTAAAATATCGTTATTTTCAATAATTACCGGTATTATGCACGTAAAATATTGATGCCAAAAAAGTTTGCAAGCACGCGCGCGCGCCTGCCCCTCCCCGGTCGGTACGCTAGGACTTGAGAGCTGGCAACGTTACGAGAACCACTTTGAGTAGATACCGGTAATTTTGGCAAAGTATCGATACTTCAAAGTATCTTTACCAAAATAGTATTAGTATACTTTGCCAAAATTACCGGTATATTTGAAAGTATCAAAATGAAAATAGCATAATTACCGCTATAGTACCAATATTATTGGTACCGGTAGAAAGCCCTGGTCCCGAGAGATGCTAAAGTAGGAAAACTATGGTGTAAGGTTATGAGAAGACCGTCAGTCAACTATTTTTCTCTCAAAGTCATAGCTTTCTATTCAAGTTGACATAGCTTTTGACGTCACATTTTACACTTTTTATTTTTTATTTTATTTCTCTTATTTTCACTTTTTATTTATTATTTTATGTGATTAAAAAATAATTATGTTTTAGATATAATGTCCAGTCGATATACCTACATAGATTCGATTTTTTTAAACCAAATTTAAACTACACGCATCTCTATTGCACGTGATAGATTTTTAAAATCTAGAAGCTATAAAACCATAGGAACAACTAATTGTAGCGTAGCAATTCCCAAGAAAAATATATTAATATCTGCGCGTTGGTTTTAGGGCCTTCGCACCTCCAGTCACTCTGCCTTATAATAATTAATCTTTTATTTCACAATTTGGGGCCATCGAGTTACAATTACTCGTAATCCTATGACTGCTCAATGTTTAGAACACGGTCGTATGGAAGGCATAAGCACGCATCTCCTACAGAGTCAGAGCTGTAGGTACCGTACCTACCGTTCGTTACTGCCCGTGTGGAATAATTAAGTACTATAAGTACAAAATGCTCTATGGTTGGTTGGATTTCATTTGTTTCGTTCCTTCGTTCCAAAGAGAATATATGGTTCGCTCGCTCGTTCGTTCGTTTCGTTATTATTTGTTTGTTTTGCTTTTTGTTTGAGTTCGATTGAATTTGAAAAGTCCCGGAAACTTTGAAAATCTTTTTACATCAATTTTCTGAGCTGTCTTGTGTGTGGTATGTCGCTGTTTCATTCGTCTAAAATCTAAAGAAAAAATTTCACTATTTAATTGCACCATTTCTAATTCCACAAATCTTTCTTACAGAATTTCTGATCTGATTTCGAATTCAATGCGGGAGGAAAACCAACAACAAAAATAAGTTTTATTTATAACTTGGCCCTACCTACTCGTCACCAGCGTCAATGGAGGAATACGATGTTAGTTTTGAACCAATGGACGTAGATATAAGTGCCCGTTCAAGTAATGGCATGGACATATCTTATAATGAGTCTGAAGGTGTGAGCAACGAAGTTGAAGATTTTTTAAAGAAAATGAATATGACTATAAAATCAGAGCCAATTGATACAGGGTATGAACCTATAGTACAACCAAGCACAACACCAACACCAAATATTAAAAAGTTCCATATTAGCATGCCTAAGGAGAAACCATGCCCCCGATCATGGTCCCTATTTAAAGTTGTTGGTGCTGCGATAGTCGTAATAATCTCTGTAGTAGCTTACCAAGTTCTGAATATACAGTGTAGTGAAGACATTAACCTAGATGAGCTGAAAATGAGTCTTATTTCTAAATTGTATGGCCAGGCCGAGGCCATCGACTCCCTGATTGAAGGGCTAAGTAAAACCCAAAGAAGTAAAATACTGATTATTTATGGAAGCACAGGAGTGGGGAAGACACTTGCAACCTCTACTTTACTTGAACACTTGGGCCGCTACTCAAATGTCTACCACTATACAATGCCCAGTTTCGTAGACACTTTTACTACAGATTTCATGGCAGGCCTCACAGTGTGCAAAAACTCATTTGTCATTATTGATGATCTGAGCCTCAAAGATGTAGTCCAAGAACACCTCAACAACCTTTTAGCAAAGACTAACAGCTTAGTAAAGGATGTTACAATCATACTTATTTACAAATGTAATCTTGCCCAGGATTTCACAAGACATTGTGATGAACATATTGCTGATATAATTAATGACAAATTGAAACAAATCAAGGCTTACAAAAAACTGATACATTTTGAAACACTTACTGAAGAGCACCTTCGAAAATGTATTGAGACTGAATTGGGGAATCGAAAAATCACCAATACAGAATTTACAAAAATTATGAAGAATTTTGATGTTGCTGCAGATGGCTGCAAAGGTGTCCATACAAAAATGAAACTTATGGGCATCTCATAAATAAGGTAATAGTTTCAAATTATGTAGATATTGTGAATTTAAATAAATTAGTACCTTTGCATTTGTTTAGTTAAATTATGTATCTATGACATGTAACTATGTAGATAGTAGTAACCCAGTTCTAAAAGTATGTAAATAGAATTGTGTTTAGTTGTATTTATACTTAAAACAGTTCTCTATGTATTAGTAGTTATTTAAATGAGTGTACCTAACTTATGTTATGTTTGAGGTTAAAATAAATATATATTATTAGATCAAAAGAACTTTATTTTAGAGAATTTTACATGATAATCGGCAATGCAGAGTTTAAGAAATTATCTCAAATACAAACATACTTTCAAATCTTTAATACACCTACACTTCCACATAATATGGAAATTATACTATAACAAACTTAGTTCATCAATATGAAGAGAAAAATCTAAATACATAATTGTTGGTGCATTACAAAATACTTTGGAAGGTAACAAACTCTTACTACAAAAACATTACAACATAACCAACCACATCTCTAGGGAAGGGTGCAATTAGTTCTTAATTTTGCTACACACAATTCTTATCCATCAATGTGAATACACCCTAGCCACTTCAATATAATTTGAAAGACTTATAAATTAACATTTGCAACATTAAGTATATTTTTGCTTTGTAAATTTGTTATACAGCAAAATATTTTCTAGATAAAAGATTTGATACGATGATAATTTCAGCATATTAGTTAGTACATGCCGTAAACATTATCTTAAGAACGAGAGACAAACAACAGAAATATTATTCTAATTTCAAGAGACTCCTCATTGCACTGCACCCCTATATAAATTTGTCTAAATTACCAACCATGAAACCATTTGGAAATACATAAGTACCTATCTACCTTCCTGCAGTGCATAACATAGTCTCATACAACTTGTGTGCAGATTTTTTTAAGAACAAATAAGTCTTCATTAAATAGGATACAAATGGTAACATGGCTGCTCAATAATTAAGTACATCAACATGAATGACAAACTATTTGTTTTATTAACAACACGTCTTGTTGATATAAGAAGTAATAAATAGCAGCGAATAGAAAAAGTCGAAATATTAAAAGCTCCCTTAATATAAAAAGCCAGTGAGATTAATACATACAAACTGGTAAATGTGCACTATTCACAATTAGTAGAGAGCTGAAAAATTTTGAAATTGATAAGTAAATGAAAGTTGTTTACAATGTAGGTATAGGAATATCCATCCATACAAGATCTAGGAAGATGGGACAAAATGATTCTTAAATATGGACTTTTAATAAGAGATCTGGAAGATTAGGATAACTTTGTGCTTTGTTTTATGAAGATACGTTTTACTTTCTCACATTATGGCTGCCATGTATTTTTATTACTTATGTTGACAAGGACACAACTTGGTAAAATTACTAGTTAAAAAGAATTGTTGGTGTCGGGATTACAGGGGGGGACTAATTTAGGGACTTAGATTACGAAGTTAACGAATATCTAATCAGATCAACTGTTTTCGTAGGTCATCATTTAAATACGTCCTACTAACCTACTCAGGGTAAGTTTAGTAGTTAAGTAATACATATACTACATAGATTTTAAGAAATGCCGCATAGCTTAAGTACAATGCCGACTAAGATAGTGTCCCTATTTGATAACACTTTAAAATATTGGTTGTTATTAGCAACACTACCTGAGTTTATGAACAGGTGCCTAATTCATTAGGTATTTTATGACATTCTGTAATCGCATGAAAGGTAATTTGATAAATTCGAGTAAATAATCCAATAAGCGACCTCCCCTGAATATACTCCCGAATTCACGAGAGATTTAAGTTCAGTCTAGTTATATTTGCAAAAACCGAATCTAGACCTATTGGTACCTAACTATAATTTGTAGATGCAGGTATGTAGCAGTTTTTCCTTAAGATTGGTTGACCTTTGTACTTTGTACCGTCTTTGGTGGAAATAGTCTTAAACGTAAGATAATGGTGATCGGGTACTGCTGTGAAGAGCACAATAACTTAATTGCCTACTAGGTATAGCTCTCTACTGTGTCCAATCCGAAGAACACAGTCATTACTACAATATTAGAAAGCCAGTCACTAAACAAAATCATTTCAAAATGACGTCTACACGACAAACTCTTATTTTGAAAGAAGATCTTCCATTTATTTTAAAAATCGGAGATATTGAGATATTATGTAGACAATATAGTACTAATTGTATACATATATTTTTCAAAATTATTTTTAATGACGATTAAATACTAAATATGCGTAGGTAACAATAAAGACTAGAATACATTTTTTAGTTTTACAGTTATTGGCACTAAAGTCAATGATAAATGGCACAAATCTATGTACTTTGGTTACGTGTTATAATTTTCCCTAAGTTATCTAAGTTTATAAGTAGCGTTTTGTCTAATAAGCAACTTTGACTGCGGTTTTCGATCATGATCATAAACGTAACCTTTTCTTACTATTATTATGCTCTAACTTTGTTACAAAATCGTAAAAAACACCGTAAAATGACAATTGTAAGTATTATGTTTTTATAATTTCTAGGAAATACTAAAGTAACTGCACAGGCATTTAGTTGTCGGTTGTATTGGCAGGCTACAACTACCTACAATTCAAAGTGAAACTTTGCAACCAACACTACTTAATACAATACTTAATATCACGGTTGACGAAGCTCCTCTCGGTATTTCGAGTACCAACTAACATACAACACCCCTCTTGCACAGTTTCGCTTTGAAAAGCCCAACCTTTTACTTGTCGAATACCTACCTACATACCTAAAACAAATGCGTTCTAAACGTGATTTTTTAAATAATACTTGTAAATACGGAACTTCTAGAAAAGCAACGCGCACAATACTATAATGTTACGTCTAAAATTGACAAAATTGATATAATTTACTTAAATAATAATGTTAGGAAAACTGTACTAAGTTAAATATTACACAAACACTTAAAGTCGACAAGAAACTAACTCAACACCTGAATGATTAATATTAAATCAATTTAATAAATCCTTCGCTCACCATGCTCCGTACGTAGTGCCAATAACTGCATCAATTAGTTACATAAACCTTACTATACTAGCTAGGTATTTGATAACAAATAGAACACCATTATAAGCACGACAAAACATTCATAAGTAGTTAAAATTGTAGAGATACTTATTTAGAAATGTGCTAATAATTCTAAATGTTGAAAATATTCGCTGATACCTACTCACAGGTAAGATTCAGCATCAGATCTGGTTATGAGATTTTAATGGTCAGCAACATAGTGCTCCGAATTCGTTGACAATCTTCGATTGTGGCCGAGATCAGGATTTTGTACACTCTACAAAAACTAGCGCAAAGCATTGAATTTAACTGTATCACATTTAGCCACGTATTAATGCTCTTTAAAAAGTTATCGAATATTTAAACGGACAAGAATTATTTTCAAATTGTTTATACGGTGTAGATAACATTTATAAGCATTTAACTTATTTATTTTGTTTTATAAAGAATTCTAATAAAATTCGTGTGATTTTAGTAGAATTGGATGGTAAATTTATCATTAGCGCTGAGGATTTGTGGGATCTCATATATCAAAGCACAAAAATCGATTTGCTTAAAAGTAAGATTACCTACCATCCTCTACCGTTGGAATCTTGATATAAGAAGAACCTAGTTAGGAGCGATGGAAATGTATTGCTGTCCACTTGTTTTGGCGTTTGTGCCAGATGCGCGTTTCTTGTGACTGATGCGTAGCTCGTCGTCCTTCGGAATCTACGCTTTGTGTTACGCATACGTACGCAATAACAGCGACGTCTTCCCCGATGAGGTGCACCCGGGGGTTCAAAATCGTCGTGTTAGTTTTTACTTGGGTCGGAGTATTTTCAATAAAGAATTTGTGAAATTCTACTCCCTCAACTAGATTGCCTAAAGCTTCAGGATCAAATGCGGTTACACTGGTATCACATAATTTGGAAAAAGTGTCGAAGTCTCCATTGTATATGGCATCGATAAGTATTTCAGTAACTTTAATAACTTCAGCTCGTCGCATAGAGGCATTGCTGTCGCCGCGAGCTTTTCCGAAGGAATCAGCTTTTGTAAGAGCATCATCGTCGTGCTCTTTGGATATGACGGTGCATGACCGATCTACTCCCTTCTTATCTTTGTCGATATCGTCGTCTTCCAATGTAGTGCTGCTGTCGGTTGACTCTTTCACTTGTGAACCGTCACTTTTCTTGTTCACCATCGACTTGCCAGAGAAGTTGCGCGTAGCGAGCATTGTAGTCAAAATAGCGCCCTTGAGTTTGCGACGAGCGTTGAATTTCTTCAAGCAGTCAACGGTCTCTTGTCTGTGCATGACAGAAGCCACACGCTCGCGGTGGCAGATCCATGGGTGTTTCAGGGCTTCGGAAGCCGTGATTCTTTTGCTTGGATTTACTGTAAGCATTTGGTTGATGAGGCTTTTAGCTTCAGGGGTAACAGTGTCCCATTCGGGCGACGGATAGTCGTAAGCGCCAGCTTTGATTTGACCGTAAAGTCGGTGCTGGTCTTCATCCCAGAAAGGAGGATATCCAACCAGCAGAATGTATAGAATAACACCGCAGGCCCAAATATCCACTGGTTTGCCATAGGGCTCTTTTTTAAGAACTTCTGGTGATAAGTAGCCAGGAGTTCCAGCAAAGCCAAACCAAGCTTGTTGCTCTCCTTGAACTTCTATAGCTAATCCAAAATCTGCAAGCTTCACCGCCGCACCTTTGGCCTTGCTTGCCAATAAAAGGTTTTCGGGCTTTAAGTCTCGGTGTACTACTCCATTATGATGACAGTGGTGCACTGATTCCAGAATTTGTTGTATACAGTGCGACGCGTCTGCTTCAGAATAAAATTCTCGAGCTACGATATCTTCAAATAATTCACCGCCAGTTACCAAGTCGAACACGAGGTAGTGAAAATGTTCTTCTTGAATGGAATCATGTAGCCTAACAATGTTGGGGTGCTGAAGTTTCCGACAAATCCGAGCTTCTCGCTCCAACTTTTGGAAATCTCTAGCTGATAGCTTCTTGGTGTTGATGATTTTGGCAGCGAATTCATAACCAGTAGACTTTTGAACGGCTCTTCTTACAATTGAAAATGCACCTTTGCCTAGCTCCTCCTTCAAATCGTAATTGTCCGAAAACCGAGTACTAACACTTTCTCGATTTGGGTTATTGGCCATTTTGATCACGTACTTACTTGATTGTGACAAATTTAACTGCGTTGAATGCGCACAGAACTTCTTTTAGTAGCAAACTGCAACAAAAAAAAAACTCATTTGATCAAATCCACGAAAGTTTCCTTCATCCGAAAAAAAAAACATATGTAGGTAGTAGGTAAAACTAATGCCTTCAAGCAAAGGGAGGAACTTCAAGCTTTATTCATTACATCGTTTCAGTCAATCCTAATTATTATAGTAACCAATGATTATAAAGATTTTTCTGTTCATAAACTGTCAAACCTTGCTTAGAAACTGATTTATGCTATAATTGTTAATTTTTACTTAACCAAACCGACAAGTAACGGATACACAATCAACTATTTATTACCTACCTACATATATCTTGTATCTAGAAACGAAATGATCAGAAAATAGATATTGTCAAGAGCGGACTAAATTCGCCCGAAGGAGAACCGACGACACTATTTCGGTCACTGAAACTAAATTAAAGTACTGCATGCTTAATATAAAACGCGTTGATGCCTAGACAATAGTAATCGTGGCCACAAACAGACTTCTAATATTAACACTACAGCACTGGGATGACATTTAGTTCGCGCAAAATAATCGATACACCATTGTCTCACTCAACACATTCACCAAAATCCCGAGGACATCATGAACCATTTAATTTCTCAAACTATGTCTCTCATTTAGGGCATCGGATTTTTGTCCTCTTAAAACTCACAAACATATGTTAAAAATAACACTACTCTATTGAATTTATAGTAATAAGATGTCTATTGCGCGACTTTGACGATATTCTTGGCATTAGCACTCGAACGAATGGCTCGCGAAGTATTTTTAATAGCAGCGTTTTAGTCCACTTTACGTTTAATTCATTATAATTATAATACACGATAGGGTATAAATAACTTATTTACCTATTTTGTGCCCATTTTACACAATTTGAAGATCACTAAATGAAGATCAAAAAGAAAGGGCCGAGCCCTGCACCACACTCCTTCTGCTCAGAACACGAGCTACGGTACGGGGTCAAACTCGTAGACTGTGTGTTGCCAGGCTAGCGGACGGGTGACTATTACTTTACAACTTGCTGAAACGCCTTTCAATTTGTTCAATTAATAACTACTGGCTTCCTAGCGATTAATAATGTCTATCTGCATTTAAGAAACTTATTTATAACCTAGGTATTCTTAAATATTCAAAGATTACTTCGTTGAATTTTTACTTATGTAAATACTGTCGGGTGCTCGCCGAATCGATACATCTGCGCAGCGCTATTCAGAGGCGAATTTTTAAGAGTTGTGAACAGTGCCATCTGTTGTTAGTCGAATACAACATACATGACAGACGAAAACTTAATTTTGTTATGCTGGCTGACCCAATTCAGATCGTAAGGAGTACGTTTTTATTTGTATTTAAAACTGTAGAAGGGTATAATTATGATAGTTAATATATGTCACATCCTCAAAAAACCTTGTAACGAGGCGGCCACTCATTTTAATATTACAAATGTTTTAAAAGCTTTAAAAGAAAGAAATTTCCTAAACGCGACAGGCCTAATAACAGATAAGGACATTATCCTTATCTGTTATTAGGCCTGTCGCGCCTAATTTGTATGCAAGTAATTTGTAGTTTTTTTACAAAATTTAATAAACGACTTCAAATTCCAGGGTTTTACAACTACTGCTATTATACTTGCCCTATGTTAGTTAATTTTTGACAAATCTTGCAGCTCAAGTTAAGATTAGTTATCCTCAATCGATTGTGCTGAAATTTGTCATACCTACTTATGTAAGTTCGGCGATAAACTATGCAATGTCATGGTACTATCGAACTGGTCTTGGGACGGAGACAAAGGTGGAACACCTAAACAAAACGATTTAATCCCGTCGAGTTTGTGTTCGTTAGATTTATTTTCCCGAGCACTTAGGGCCTCGATGATTATCAAATCTTGTTTTTAAAAAAAGTGTTTTATAGTTTCTTATTCAGTTATGACCTCCAGACGGCCCAGCTTACAAATAATTCTAGATTAGCTACTGCTGTTCAACAGATCCCCCAAATAAACAAAGCATTTGAAATCTCTTTTGTTACCTGTAAAACTGGGTAAGACGCGATTTCAAGAAATTACTTTTTGAAATCGCGTCTTACCCAGTTTTACCCGCAACAAAATAAATAAATGTTGGACAATCCAACAGCATCATCCAAGCTAAGTAGAGCTTGTGTTTTGGGTACTAGATGACTGATATATGTACATAATACAATACATAGTTTTTTTTCATTATACATAGAAAATACACAGAACACCTGAAACCAATATTTGCAGATCGTACAAATATTTGTCCTAAGGCGGGAATCGAACACGCAAAATCCTGCGTCGCAGGCGGACTTTCGCCCGCCGCGCCACATCGGTCGTCGAAACAAACCAATCTTATTAATTCTTAAAGTTAAAAAACTTCTTTGACATAGTTCATAAACATCAAAAAATAGTTTCGTGAAAGTTTTATCAAAAGTTCACAAAGTTCTATTCGTGACAATGCCATGTTATGGTACAACCGAGCTGGTACGATGATGGAGACAGAAGGAGGTGGCCATAGGAACACCTAAACGAAACGACATATTACCCCGTCGAGCTTGGTTTGGTTGGATTTGTCTTTTTCTTTTAATGATATATCCACTTGTGGTAGGCACCTACCTATAAAAAAATATGTATCAGCAAGGTTCCTTCCTAGTGATTTTACCAGGGAAAAGTATTGAAAATATTATATAAATATTGTGTACCACAGCAAACTTTGTATCTAGTAGTCTTACACTCAATCTGTCTTACTTTTTATCGTGGAAAAAAGCGTGTAATGCCGCGGGCAGAAGCAAAAGCATATTGAATAATCGGAGTCCAAAAATAACGTCATTTAGACGCCTGAGTAGTCTGTAAAATATTATAAATAATTGTTGAGCTACAATAACAAAATCGATTACCTACAATTTATTCATAAACAAAATCCCTGATTAAGGCGTGGATATAATTTTTTTTATTTGTATTTATTCAAAGCATTACAACTATATTCACAGGTATCACCTAATACAATAGTGTAGTCAACTTAATTAATCGCTAGCATCGAATTTAATAAAACTAATAATCAAATATACACATGTCAATGAGCAAAAGTAATCCAATATACATGTCAATAAGCAAAATAAAATCACAAATGTCCTCAATAAAAATAATTCAATACATCAATCAGCAAAATAAATTCAAATTGACAGTAACATACACAAAAATATTATTATTTACCATAACATAAATTGAATAGTATAGCCCTTGCGAACTCGCTCAGTGAACAGTGGAATACATCAATGGTTTCCGCTACCCGATTTAATAACTGTATGGTGCGCGTCAGAGGGGCTTTGTTCAGCAGGTTAGTCCTTCCGCGAGGCACTGCGAACAGAGGCGGCTGCCTACGCCGCCCTACGTACTCGTCCGGTACGCACAGCCTCATCATCTCCAAGATGGTCGGGTTGGATATCATCCCACGGAACACCTTTACCACATACAGCGCAAGCGCCATATCGCTTCTGATTTCCAACTTGTTGTATCCAACCATACCCAAAACAAATAGGGTTGGATACATCAATGGATAGAAAGGGTAGACGCCATATCTTTTCCAGTAAAGGTTTCGAGTGAACTTGTTCTGTATGCGCTCCATCATGAGACTATATTTAGCTTCGTGAGGAGCCCATACAGAAGCTGCGCTTTCCATCTGGCTTCTGACCAGGGCATCATACATTGCTGTTAGAGCCCTAATGTTTGTAAAACCGCTTGCTCGTCGCAAAATGAATCCTAAAATTCTGTACGCCTTTTTACAAACGCTCACCACATGGGCTCTGAACCTCAACTCGGTGTCCAGCCGAACCCCAAGATCTCTCACCGATTCCACACGCTTCAACTGCGCTTCCTCTATCTGGTAGTTGTAGTAGAGTGCTGCTAATATGTGAATTGATCGTTATTTGGGTTACATTGAAACAGTTTTTCTCCGTTATCTTTATCGAAAAAAATACATAAGTAATAATCTATACCTACCACAAGTCATGACACCATATAAAAAAAAAACTATTTTTTATAGGTATTTGAAATAATTGTGCAAAGTACCTACCGTCTGTTTTTTTTAGTTGTAAATTTTTTTCTCCTAAACTATCAAAGAAAAACTATCACATGATTATTTTTACTGTCATCATCAACAAATATTAAATAAAAAAATACCAAGGACAACTTTAGCTTATTTTTTCAAATAAATTTCTCAATTATTTTTAAATATTTTTTTACGTATTCGGCACTTGTTTATCGCGTGAGTTTCCCTCTGCCGGTCTACAATTCAGTGCGGGGCGAGACAAGCAACGTCATCGGCATATAGCCACCCCATAACCTGAATTTTCAGTCAAGGAAAGTAGACCTAGACTCGTTTCTCTAAAGATCTCGTCAATGTCATGTCTCTGCTTTCCCATTTAGTTACCTACAACTCAATCAGTCACATTCACAAAATACTAAATTAAAGTTGAGTATGTTCTTTTAAGTAGATTGTGAACAATCCCCTTGATTATGCTTGTATCAAATGAGAGGGTGATGTTTTACCTACTAAAATGACGCACACTGGGATTCCATAATTTGTTTTCTGTATGTGTATCGAATGTGCTTTATTCCTATAAAAGCTGATTTAGAATTCCTTTGGTGTGTCCTGCAAACGGCTAAGTGCGAGTCGACTCGTACACGAAGGGTTCTGTTCTGTACCTCCGAACAAAACTATTACGCACAAGAATTCCAAGAAACCTTTTTTAGTGGACCGAAAAAAACAAAAGAACAGCATGACGCGGTCGCCCGTTCAAGTACTGACCGCGCCCAACGTTACTTACCTCGGTGTTTAGTACTAAACGTGGCATGAACGTTGGCCCTCTTATTTATAAAATTTATTTGTTTTTATTCATTGTTATTTTAGCGGCAATAGTATACATACATATACTATACACATCCTGTCAAAATTTCAACTGTCTACCTATTACGGTTAAAGAGAAACAGTCCTGACAAACGTAGAGCAAAAATTGCCAAAGAAAACACAGTTTTTGCATGGGAGCCCCTTTTTTATTGTTAGTTCAGCAAGATAAATACACACTGAAAATTTCAACTGTAGGTAAGTGAGAAATTTCTACCATGTCCGTCCGAGATACAGACAGCAGCAGCGGAGGCTTATCTAGTAACGGGTCCCGTTTTTACCCTTAGTACGGAACCCCAACAAACTGATCTGCGCTGCGATACCCACAGTCCCTCTGAAAACAGACTTAATTTTACTAACAGATACTATCACGTTATTTAATTTTAATTTTCTCGAAATAGTTATAATAAACAAAAAAATCCATGTTTGTAACTGTAGTGATAACGATGCTGTCAGAGATAGGGTACAAATCTTGAATAGGAAGGAAGTGTCGCAAATAAAATAAAAAATGGACCCCAAATTGAATTCAAAATATTTTGATAAGATCTTAATTACGGTTCAGATGCCTACCAAACCTACCAACAAACGTGCGATGACAATGCTTTAGGTACCGGTTCGCAAGTAACGGTTGCGCGACATGATAGACCCCTTCAACGGGCTAATTCCATAGCTGATTCAAAAAATCAGAACTGGTTCTCATCTTGCGCAAGTGCAGGGGGAACAAACAAGGGCTTTCGGTACGGGCCCTTCCAAAATTTCGCCGGTGCACAATGCACCCTCCGAATCATCCCCACGCAAGCTCTTATTATTACACGACTTCGGGTTTCTGTCCCCCATATTGTTCATATTATTTTGGTATTCGTCTGACGCGGCGCGAAAATTTTGTAGCTCTGTGAAGTTTTATAAAGTTATTAAGTTCTCGCGAAGTATCCGTTTAAGTGAAAATTGAAAGACTGCCAGGTGAATCGATAAGTTGGGAAATTGAGTTGTCACGTCGAAGGAATTGTGCAAAATAATCGCTTCTCGTTATGCTACCTACGCCTTCGATTTTGTCATCTAATATTTGCAGCGAAGGGAAGTATTAAGGTTTCGAACTCTGTGGTCGTCTCAAGTTGCTTTTCTCATGAGTGGACGTGCGTGTAAATTAATAACTTGAGAATAATAGTATGTGTGGTGGAAGCGTCGGAAGGTTGCCGCGACTCGTACAGCGCGTATTCGACTTTGCATTGACCGAGTACATAATATCGATCGTGGACTTTGCTACCCGTGAAAAGCGTTGTGATCGGGATCGCTTCAAATTAGCGGGACTCCGGTCAAACCAACCTAATTTGTATGAAGCGTTTGTGGTAAGTTCGTGAAAACCATTTAAATGACTGTGTTATTTTTAACATTAAATTACCGGTGGCCGTTATTTCAAAAAGATTTCACGAAAGAATGAAAACAAAGCATTGTTTAGTTTCCTTGCATAGCATTTGCCTTTCTTGATAAATTGGCTTGTTTTATGTAGATTGGCACAAATTAATTTAACCAACGATTTTTATTTGGTAATCTTTTCGACGCTAAATACTTACAAGTTCAGCCTTGTTTGAATTGAACTGAAAAGCATAGATGGTTAGCTAAAGTAACGTACAGCATTACGATCAATTAACGAGTTATAAAGTAGTGCACCAAGCTATTCGCCAAATAAAGTACGTAAAATCGTAAAATCTTGAATGGTCCATGTCAATGACCTCTCAGCGTCACAATGCTGACCCTTCTACATTTACCCTCGATGCTTGCAAAAAGCGTAATAAAATTACATTTGCGATGTGTTTGTTGACCAGATGCCTGTTATGTACATACTATGTACCTTCGTATTCCTATGTAAAAAGAACCTTCCGTTCTTGGTAGATCTATGGTACCTATGTGATTCTTCCGTATTAGGCACACAGTACCTACCATGCACTATATTTCTAACTACAGTGAGCTTTTCATGTAACTTTTCAGTGTGTGATTATTATTAACCTGAATGAATGGAATACTAAACAACGCTCGTTTAATTTATGCAGTCTGGTTAATGCATCTTGGCTGTAATATTTTATCCATAAACACTTACTAGCAAAGAAATTGCAACGCAGGGAGGTAGTTTGAAAAACCACTTTATGTATCGTATTGTTTTTTGTAAACAAAAACTCTTGTAGCAGCGCGGCTGCGTAACTGGCTTGATTGACACTTCTTTTAAGGCTACTTCAGAAACCTCAGCAGGTATTCAAACCAAAGTAAGCAACTCAAATAAATTAAATTAATCCAATTGTTTTGGACAGGTACGTCACCGAAGGCGCAATTAATTATTATATTATTTCAAAATTGTTTTGGACGGGTACATAAACATCCTTTTTAATATTCTGTGACATAACGGAAGATCTACTAAGACTGAATGAGGCGTTTTTCAAAAAGAAAACATCCCTTTTCACCTTTCAACTAATAAAAATGACGTGGATTTTGAACTCGGACTTGAGAGAAGTTAGATTGTCAATGGGATGCCACGTCACAACCTTATTAAATATGCACTGTCTACGCAGCCATTTTAATTTGGCGGCTTCACGTAAAAAAGGGTCCCTATTTATGCTTGTTCGAAAAAAAAAATGATATTAAGAAAACGCTTCATTGAAGGGACTTAACCTATTTCAATTTTTTTCTATGACTGCCGTGATTGTAAAAGCGATTCCGTGTTCTCGCAAAAGTAAAGTAAAAAGCTCCCGTTGTAAATGTTCGCAAATGCTAGGCATAACGTGAGTAAATTCTGGCCGAGCTGGCTTATGCCACGTGATAACAGGCAATGTTCCTTGTTGAATGTGTGCGTTTGTGACGTCAACCGTCCACCGCCCTGGGAGGTCTACTTCGAAAACCGAAAATTCCAAAAATGTTCATGTTTCCCTACAAAGATGTTTCAGATTCGAAGATATAAGTATTTATTATATGTACTCTTCGGACAGGTCCTGGTATTTGGAATTCGTAGAGTGTCCTGGCGAGACGACTCGCGACCATTCGTGAGATCAACTTATAAGCATGGCTCAGGAGCGAAATGGGTCTGTAATTTTTAAGCAGGTTTTTATCTCCCTTCATAAAAATTACCGAAACGTTCTTTTGATGACCGTACGATGAAGTATGAAACTGAAGTTGAGCTTTTTTCATACACATATAAAAATATAGGTTTCAGTTATGCAAGACACGTCGAAAGACACTTGGTGCCAATAGCAACCACAGAACTATATCGATATGGTAGTTCTTTGGCAAGATGCAAGTTCGTTGTTTACTTTGTAGGTTGTAGGTTCCGTCATCGGAACTCCATTGTTTTTAAAGTAGGCCTCCAAGCTTTCTTGCTAGGTAGAAGGTACACAACATAACCTACATAACTGTAAATCAGGCTATTTTATATTATGCAGTAAGTAGCGTTTTTACATGATAAACTAAATAAATGTATGCGAAAGAAGCTTTTAAAAGTATTTACTACTCGCTGCGATTACAACTTGGGGGTTTGAAGTTTATATTCGTTTTTATCGCGTTGTAGATTATATTGTACTAGAGATTGCTTTAATAAAAATAATACGATAGATAGGTACTCGGTTTAAAGTTGACATTTGGAATACCTATCAAAGTAACGCCATGAATGTTAAATCTTCGTTTAAATGAATACTTGTTTTTTCGATAAAAAGCTTAACTATCTTTCAAAATAAATTTATTTCAACTTATGAATAATAAAACTATGTTGAAACGGAACTTTGTTTTAGAGTTTTCTTTCTTCGTAAGTATAATTAATCATTTTCGCCCAAAGTTGGGCTAAAATCAGTGTTGAAATATGAAAGCTTATAAGCTTGTATTTTTTAAATATATATTTGTTTACCGTTTTGGGTGCATATAAACATAGATAATGACGAGTTAAATTAATTTTATCATCATTAGTTTTGGATGATCAACATCAGAGTAGTAGTTACCCTTCCACTTGTATGGAAAAATGAGCGACTCGTTTTACCTTAAACTTCCTTATCAGGTTTGTGTACACAAGTATTAGCCAATTCAGATTTATAGTGACAGTTCGATTAATGATAAGGATGAAACAGTTTATCTATTGCCATAAGTACACTGTCCATTAAGATAAATGTAAAAATGTGACTCCTGGGATTGCGAAATCAGCGGATAGCGAATCACCTACATACATACTGACCGCATACTTAAAAAACCAAATGAATTATTTATTTCGCAGATAAACCCACAAAAACCCTATTTAATGTATGAATTTATTTAAAAACAACATCTAACATGAGATAGCTAGGTAAATTAATAAATAAATACAGCCGGACAATCCACAGCATCTGGCCCAAAGCTTAGAAGATAAAACTTATTCGCTTTTTCAAATTTACATGTGCCCTAGTAGTTAAGTGAGTAGGCTGTGCTAGCATGAACATTACACATTAGCCAAAGGTAGTAAAATACTTCGAAATGTCGTACCTATGAGGTCGTCGTGGTACATAACGGATCAAAAAAAGCCATAATATGATGTTGGCAGGTCACACATACTCGTATAACAGCATTTTCATACACCATATACATATTCCTACTTCATGCAGGATTGGCTGGGTGGGTATACTCTCAATATAAATGCAAATTTCTTGACAAGATGGTAATTGGTAACTAAGATCAGCGGCCAATCTCGATTACTTTAGCCTAGCCAACTAGACATAGCGGGATGAAGCTCTTGTTCGTTATATTCGCAATCTGGCTCTAGCCAATTCACTCTCATGTAAAATGAAATCCCTATAAAGTGTGATAGTACTTAAAAAATATATAGATACATTATTTAACTCTTTTAAAAAATGTATCTAAATATTTTTAAAGTTTGCAAAATTATTAATCAGAATATCGATCGAAACGAACTGTTGGTTGAACTAGAATGCTAGCGATTTCTAGATTTCTTCGTCATTCGATATTCTGATTAATAATTTTGCAACCTATTTGTAATAAACAGTGCCTACAGTTGTAGAGCGGGTTGGTCGGTCGACATCGGATACCGTGTCTCCGATTACACGCAATCCTTCTCTGATTTATTTTATTACACACTACGGAATAGCTAGGCTGGTTTAAAATATGGTTTAGTCTCTACAATCTAGTGCATCCGAAAGGTAATCCATCGTTTTCTACGTAAATAATAAAAAAAACATCAGTTCAACCATCTTCACCCCTACCCTTAGATATTTTCGGAATGATATCAAGTCGCTTGGCAACGTTTCGCAACAATATGACTGAAATCTTATTTTCTGAATATGGTAGGTAATGTTGGAAATTGAAAGATCTGTACGTGTTCCCAATTTGAATGATATTGTATGAATAACCGTCGAAAAGCTTGGACGACGTCGTCATACCCGCTAAAACTTCGTGGGCGAGATGGCGGCGGCACGGTCGCACGGTCTGCGCCAACAGATTTGTGTTTGAATTATTCATCCCTTGTTTCGATGCTGCTGCGCTTTAGCAGTTTTTTTACTCTTTTTCAAATTCTGCCTGAATCCGTTTTAGCTGGATGGATTTCGCGCAGGGGTGATAAATCCCCTTTATATATTATTAATATTCGGTTTAGGATATTTTTATTTGTTAAGAACAACGCGGTGATGGCACGCCCTTGCTGGTCGTTCACTTCACGTGACTGGGCAGTGAATTTGTTATGGCATCGGTCTTTTTTATACAGTACATAATTATTACAGGCCCTTATAACCGCAACCCATATAACATAAGCTTTTACATTATTTGATGAGTTTTTAAGCTACAAGCTAATTTATGAAAACGTAGCATTTTAAATAGATACTTTTCTGACCAAAATCAAATCATACCCGACACGCAAGAAAAAATAACTTTGCTAAGGTTGGCAAAACCTCCGAAACAATTCTTTTTATCTGAAGACAAATTGTTTGGCTGCCGGAAAAAATATCTGAGGCACAATGTGACGAAATTGCCACCATCCAATAAACGTATCCTTTATATTCACGTAAGAATCTAGACCCAGAACCCTTTTTATAGAGGTGTTGTCGTTCACAATAATAACGTTGTAGTATATAGCAGGGATCTTGGAATCGGTCTCGGTATTCCTGAGGCACGTGGCCGTGCCGAGATTTATTGCTTTATTTCATTTGTAGCTGTTGCGCACCTCTCCTTAATGGTTTTATATCTTCCTTGGTGGGTAGGTATAAAGGTACGATGCGAGCAAGATAGATAATAGGGTCGCTTTTGAACTCAACAAGTAGTAACGCCTTGATATGTCTTGGTTCTTGAATGCTGTGCTTCACAACTAACAAATAGATAATTTATATTTTATATCCAATACTTCTTATAATGCCAAAACCCTTTCCGCCCTGTTTCAGAAATACAAATGAAGTGCGTAGACTAGGTCTACTTCTTTCAGTCATTTTCTGTTGCTACGCGAACTGTTGGTTTACCACGCGCAGGCTTTTCATCAACCCAATGAATATTTAAATGTGAATCTCTAAGAGCTATCACTATGCTTTAGGTACTATAGGACTTCTTTCGAAACCAGATCACGCGTCAATTAGAAACGCTTAGAATAATTTATCACTTGCGTTATCTTGTTCTACAAAGTTTGTACAGATTTTTTATTTAGGAGATTGCGACCCAGATCGGACTTTCATTTATTATTCCAAGACGGTCTCCTTTACCAGGAAGTGTCTTTGGGATTGATCTTTTGTAGATCCTTCTTTGTAAGCATAATCTACTTGAAGCTTTTAACAGTTCATGTAATATCCCAACTGCCTATTATGCCTTATTTTATAGGTACGCATTTTGCGCACATCATAATTTTCGTTGAATTTTCGTTTCGGTAGGTATAAAAAAACTATATTAACTCCTTTCATAAATATACATTCTACTTCAAAATTAATAAATAATTTGCACTGTGAACCTAAACCAAAGCCAACCATGTTTAATATCCTGTTATTTTAACAGTCTAGATTATCCTTAGCTTCGCTTCGTTGTCAGCGTATGGGCTTGGTAAAAACCTCTATAAAATCAAATTGTTTTCTGGTCCATTCGTGAAATTTATTTCACTGAAACAGTGACGAACGAAGTAGTAAATACAATGCCGCATGCTAGATCTAGATACGTAGTTCAGTGATCGTGAGCAGACGTTCATTCAATGGATTAGTCAATCGTTGATTGCAATGTTAAAAGTATTGGCACAGCGATAAAGTGTGTCATAATTTATTTTATTCAGCATTGTAAATAAAGACGAGAAACTGAAAGGGTCGTGATGAAATTCACAATGGCGGCCGTGCGTGTCTTATCTTTCGAAGTGAAGACTTTACCTCCTCAATCATGCTACCCCATTCATGACACGAGTTTAGAATATTTTTCAAAAGAAACACGTACCTATACTTGTGATAGTTTGCATTTTCCTTTAAAATGGTTTCTTAATTTAGGTTAATGGAAAAATCTTAAATGGTAGGTAGGTATTACCATAGAAATTGGCAGCAATTACAGTTGGTAAACGAAAATAAATTGTGAAAATTGTAGCAGTAAACGAATCCGCCGTGAAGCTTTTACAATTTTAAAGGGAAATGCGAAACGGAGCTTCTACTTGTAATATGAAATCGGTCATCGGTTGGACGGTTTTGGATAAGTATTTATTTTATAAGTGTTATCGATTTTATTAATTTACAAACTAATCTCAGGTTGCAAATATGTTTCTCTAACATTTTATTAGCGTTAACGAGCGATTGAAGAACAAATATCTAAAACCAATGCAAATTAAGCTCAGGCTTCTTTAAATGTTCGGGCTACATATAAAGTAGCCCGAGGTTTAATTTGCAGTAGGTAACTTGTTCTTATAAAAGCCTCTGGTAGTTTCCACTTATGCTTATGGCCACACAAGAATAACCACTTAGATCCATAAGCTTGAAATGCTTTATATTGGGTTTATAGCCAGAAAATGTGCTACTTAATTATATAGTTCTACGCGAAATTATCCGAATCTGTTTAACTACTAACAGGATAATTTATTGCCAGTTTCGTGGAAGAGGATTGCAATGGAATTTGTATTAGGTGGGTACATTTTGTCTCTACTAACGATAGAGACCCAGTTGGATAATGGATAGTTAATCGATAAGGCATAAGTATAAATATCTGACCGTACGTTCAAATGTCAGACCGAACCTCCTTAAATAAATAATTATAATTCTAAAAGACATCCTAATGTAATGTATAATGTAACCAGGCGTCAGCACTTCATTACATAGTATAAAACAAAGTCGCTTCCCGCTGTCTGTATCTTTAAAACTACGGATTTGATGCGGTTTTTTAAATAGATAGAGTGATTCAAGAGGAAGATTTATAAATCACTAGCTGGTGCCCGCGACTTCGTCTGCGCAGGATTAGTATTTCGAGTAGCTTAGGTATATTAGCGTGGCGTAGAAAAGAACTAAAAGAAAAGAATGATCTATATATATATATACATATATTAGATAATTCACAGAATATCTTTATAAATTGTAGCCTATGTGTTATTCTGATGTATAAGCTATATTATTGTAAAGTTTTATTAACATCCATTCAGTAGTTTTTACGTAAAAGAGTAACAAACATCCATCCATACTTACAAACTTTCGCGTTTATAATATTAGTAGGATTTGACACATAGATCACAACGTGGGCGAAGCTGCGGGGCGCAGCTAGTTAGATTATAATATCTACTATATTTTTATTCCTCGGTTAACATATGTCTTATAACTTGAACACAATGTCTTATAACTTACTTCATTAGCATTTTCTTTTGCATGTGGGGTTCATAAAGTCACATTGGCAAGACGCTGTGTCAAGTGGAAAAGAGTGATCGAAGGTTCATAGACTGCCTGTCGCCAAGCGCCCTTTCACCCCAACACCAAAGAATACACAACAGAGTCTATCTCGTTCGCATATTGACGTGCAATAAACCCACTACGTGACACAAACAACCCTCTGCATTACTTCCATCATTTATGCGTTTAGCTCTCGATCGATAGCTGTATCGTATGTAACTGCGACGAAGTAACTGGATACTTGTTCGTATAACTTGCTATGCTAACATATTGATCCAAGGAACGTTCTTTCTTATCCAAATAACTTTTAATTAAGGAGGGCTTTGTTAATGATCTATTATACTGTTTTGTTAAGAATCTATGCAATACAGGCATAATACGGAAAAAAAAACGTAAACCCGTTTAAAATGATTTTGTCGGTTGCGTTCGCGAAAAGTTAAAGGTTTGGCGCCAATTTTTTTTTAAAATGAAACTCACGCTCGTATCAAGCCGGTTGTAAAGGGTTATGCAAATCAAAATATTTTGCCTTACGCAAAATCATTTTAAACGTGTTTTGTATCAAAATTTTTTATTTACGTGGTCGGTCATATTTCAACTTTACTCAGCCGTACCTAAACTACCTATCCTCAGCCTATCTGTGCGCATATACATACAACCAGTTGGCTTACGGACGACGATGAACGTGCAACTATTCCTTAATTAACGAGCCTAGTCTAAGCGTAATGAAAATATTTTCACGAAAACTACACATTCGGTACGGGGCCTACCGTGCGATCTACACACGCAGCCGGAAGTTCATTATTCTACACAACAGCGGAGGCACGATCACGAGGCCATTTCCCAATAAAGTAGCACAGCTTTAATATTAAATCTTGCGTGTGTCGTGGTGTTTCGGATATAAAAACAAAACAATCCAATCGTGCAATCAGATTCCCCTCACAATTTATGATAAGTATCTACAAGTTCGACGTAATGCCCTAGGCTAAGAATCTCAGAATATACAATATCCACACATAAAAACCAAGACGAAATTGTTTTGTTCTGTCTTCTGAGTTCAGCAACCCGATAAAATGTTATGATGTTTTATTCAGTAACATTACTGTAATGAAAAATACCATCCCCGTCTACAAGCTGATGTTTAACTTCTGTAATATTGTTGATGTTGAATGGATTCCGAGTGGAGAGGAAATATTTTTGCAGTCTTCAATGTTATTTACTCATGACGTGATTTCATTTTCTCTTACCTTCTAGTTTGTTCGGATGTATTACGTTTCTCTTCACTGCAGGGGGTGGTCTATAAAAGTTATTTAATAACAAGATATACCCGCCCTGCTATGCGCGGATTCCACGGAGAGCGTGATCAGACTCAACATTGCGATTATCTTCCGAAAGGTTCTCATACATTTGACTTTGTCTAAGCGGGGTTCGTTTGCTTTGCTACGTTCGCTGAAATATTTTATTGAACTTTCTGCTCTAACTTTGTTTGTGCTTAGCAGAATCTACGTTGCAAAATCTAGAATAGCAGTTCTATTCGAGAATTTGAAAAATTCTTTGACGTTTATCCGTGCGATATTCATGTGATGAAAATGTTTACCCAAGTTGTGTCACTCATCATCCCTCCGAAAATTTTCTATTATCCGCACCCTTGCCAGTCAACTCGCGTAATTGAATCTTTATAACAAAATTATTGTCTCGTTTCGTTGCGAACTAGAAAATACTCGGCCTTTCCATTCCATCAGGTAGCACGACCGTCTACGGTTCGGGTTTGTGATAGTGATTTCTAGAGTTTATTTATCTACTCTTACTAGGTACCTTCCTACTTATACTCACTAATTCGCTTTATCTAGTTTCTCTATAAGGCTCACCGTTGGCTGGAAGCTCAGTAGAGAATTGGCTTGGCACTCTGCATGAAATGAAAACTGAATTTCGTGAGATAATGGAAAGCGAACTAGTAAAAGTTAGCTAATTTTGTTCAATTTGACGTATAAACGTTCTGCTGCTGTTTTATTATTTAATCTTTTTGTTCTCTTAAAAGCTTTAGCTGTAGTTAGGTCTACTTCTGTTTTTGTCTTTTGTTAAATTAAAATGTTCTCGGACTTCGTAGAATATGAACAGTAACAGCAAAGTCAAATACTTAAGGTAAAACAAGCAAACCCTATCTGCCACTTAAAACTGGAAAAATCTCGTTCTGATACCTACCTACTGACATGGACGAAAAAATCTATGCTACTGATATAAATTAATTAGTCCTTTGACAAAGTTATTCTTATTCTAAAAGCATTTTTATTCAAGATAAAAGAGAAGCTAAAAAATTTTAATAGAAACCCGCTTTCGTCTTTATTTCCGAGGCCGGTGGCCACAAAGAAAACGATGTGAAATTTGATAACGGACTAACAAAACCACATCAAAAATTAAATTAACTTTGAAATTTGTTCGCCGTTTTATCGGATATAAATAATAAAGACGGAAAGAGGTAGCCAAGTGTCTAACGATATTTTAATATTGCAGAAGATTATAAGACGTCGCAAAATACTTTACGATAACGCTACAAAGTGTTAGCTAAAGGAAATTGAGATTTTACTCAAACCCTCAGGGAAGGGATGGGAATCATTGATAGTCTTATCTTATCGTCTGCTTTTATTTCATTGCGAAAGTCTGGCCCGATCATAAACGTCATTTAGTTATTTTATGTGGTAGAGAATAGACAGGTCTCTCGTGAAAATGGGACATTAATTGTTCAATCAGCTAAAGGCAAACTCTTGTAAAGCTCCGCGTGATTGCAACATTCATCAATTGTAATAGATTGCGGATTCACCGAGCTAGAGCTAAGAACAATATCGGGACACAGACACCTACAGCCAGCATAATGTGATAAAGCTCAGGGAGCCATTGTGCAGCGCTCGATGCGGGGAACGTCGCGCAACCTGGCGCCGCCATGTTTGCATTAAGCCATTTACCTTTATTAGAACTAATTTAACATAATAGAAGCGAGTTGCAGCTCTACGTCTGCTTGGCCACGGAACTGGGTCAATGACAACCCCGACGAGAATAGAAAAGCCAGGGGTGGATGAGCGCTTTTGTTGGCCCGTGTGACTAGCGAAACGAACCGATATGAGGGTAGCTTTGGATATTTCAGTGATTATTATTGCAGCATGACGAACTTTCGCATTCGCTCATTGATATGCAAATGACAATCCAATTCCACGTCAACCGTGCAGAACCGCCAATCTGTACATATCAAACGCAAATTAATGTACTTAGCTCAACGCCGTAAATGAGATCGTGCGGGTTTTTAAAAATGGCAGCCTTTTTTGTCACAGAGTTCAGGCTGTTTGCTCAAAGGCACGCTACTCCATGACAATGAGCAATGAGTACCTTTCGTCCCGAGAGAAAGCTAAATTGTCTTGGAACCCGCGAGGAATTTAATGAGAAGAAAAATAGGAGGCGTGGGAGCATGTACGATCTGTAGGTAATGTTCAATTTAGTCCTCAATTTGGAATAAGTAACTACTTGAGCTAACTTATCAGCTAACTGATCTACCGCCATCCGTGCAAAAATTATTTGCCATAGCTGTCAAACAATAACCCAGAACATCATCTATAATTTTTTATCATAATATTGAATAATGATTTTAATAATTTAGATACCAAAAAATATTTGGGTCCATGGTCAAGAAAGACATAACACGCTGAAATAACCCATTTTATTGCCAAAGAAGGTACTCAGAACACCGACCGTTAAAAGTAAAACAAACAAAATAATGAGCTAAGTTTCTACGACCCAAATACTAGCAAGTTTCTCAAGCAGTCGGTCGTTGGGATAATTTTAATATTAGGTAAGTACTTAGGTATAGTATTCAACTTCCATCACATCAAGCGAAGCGTGATGTTTTCCATAAAACGAACGTCAGTCAGTTCAAAGAAGGCTCCAACGCTGCAAAGAAAATGAAAACAGACGAGTAACAAACACCATTTCGTCTTATTAGCTTCAATTTGGATGTTGCCTATCTTCTTTCCTTGACGGAAAAGTAAAAGTTTCATGACTGAAAAAGAAGGCACCGGAGGCTTTTGCTTTTTGTGTAATTTATATTATTTATATATATTATGCAATTATGTAAATACATGGACTTTTTGTGCGTACATATTCAGATTTGGACTATTTTGTAGCTGAAATCTGGCAAAATATTACCTAGATTTTACAGCCCTCCTAAAAAACATTATCACTAAATTTTTTCTATAGCCTGTTGTCTAGGATCAATCCCAGGGCGCTTAACGCTGTGAAGGTTGTATTTAAAGACGAGGGCACACGCTCAGAGCATTCATTTACACATTTCACCAAACTTTCACAAGCTATCTCCTACCATATTTAATTTTGCGCACGACTGAAGTTGGGCTTGGTGAAACGTAATTAGAATGTTCTCAATTACATTTTGTTTGTAGCTAGGATAGTAGGTACATAGATACTGTTTTGTAGGTTCCCGCTAATATTTTGTAGGAAATATTGTGCATTGCGGATGTTTGGAACAGACCTGTGTACACTGGTGAAGGTGAAATTCGATCCACTTTGCAGACGTGACAATATCTGCGACCTTTGGAGATGATCTCTTGACTTTTTATGATTCATCAGAATTCGGAACGGGTTATACGCTGAGCCTAAGAAAAACGTTTTCCTTCTAATCATAATTTATTATGTTTTACTTCGTGATTTCGAGATAGTCAGAATCTTAATGGTCATCGGTAATTTGAAAAGTTGATTAAATAAGGCGTCAATAAAGAAATAAAATTTGTAAAACGTGACAAGCAGTAAATGCTATTTTAGGACAATGAATAACAAACTTTCTGAAACTGTTTCCTTTGTCGGACACCGATTTTGTACCTCACTGTGTTAAACTAACTAGCAAACTAAACGGCGCTAATGCTGAGTTGAGTCGTTTCACACAAAGTTTGGCTTATGCCCTCATCAACGCTGTCATGTGCAGAACCTCTGGGTACCTTACGTCATAATTCACATATCTCAATTAGCATATTGCGATTGTTCATTAATATTGTGACTTGGTTTTTAGTTTTTTGACGGATTTGGCTCAAACAGTGACCGACCGATAATGTTATGAACGAAGGTCAGTCTTAAATGATTTAGGAGGAAAGTGTCATAAAATTATTGTGCTTTCTCCAGCACATATCAGTGTAGACTGCCATCCAGTGACACACGCCTTCAACGTAATCCTCTGGCCAGGCCGTTCAATTATTTCTCTTTGGAATCCGCTGTTCTCTGTTATGATGTAGGCCATCGGACAATCTCGGGAAATGGAACATCGTTGTCCAGGTGTGAAAGTTTAACGGCATCAAATATTTACAAATTCCTGCTCTGGACAGGGATTTAGGCACGACTGGCCTATTTCATCCAATTTATGTATTTTGTGTTGCGATAATCAAGATATAATTGTACCTAAGTATCGTATTAGTGATCATTTTAACAACATTTTTAAATTACCCAAGCCAATCAAATACCAGATTGAGTTTCAAAAATGTATGGGTGTGTAATAAAATAAAATTAATGTGTTGTAAATGAATAAGTCGCCCCTGGATGTATGTATGTATTTTACATACCTTACAGTTATGTCATGCCTTTTGTGGCAAAAACACTATAAAATAGAAGTTATAGATCCATGGTAAATACTTGAGGTCATCCGATACCTGAACTGAAAACTCTGGCCTATTAAAAGTGGATGGTCGTATCGGAGAGTTTTATGTCGACAGGTTTGATAGGTTCGCAGTAAACCTGTTGTCTCCATCTTGTCGGCGATAGCCGCTGTATTTTCTTTGTCACCGTAGCGCTTCGATAAAGGCTTTGAGTCTTTGAAGGTTTTGTTTCATGAGCAGCTTTCATATTATTTAATGAACCTCTCGTTAAAACTTTGTCAATTTTATGTAGATTACCCAGCCATCTAAGACCAGTAGGATGGCTGTATAATATTAAGAAGTAAAATGAAAACGTCGCATTATAAAGAAATTCAATTTGGAAATTCTTTTTGGCAGAGTTACCATTTTCAATTAAAATTTCCCCTGTAGTCTTGGGTGAGGCTGAGCACGCTTCTTACCCAATTTCCAAACGAATTGATTGGTCAACAAGCAGCCTCTAATTGCCTTCGCGTCCTTTGATTTGACTTGCCGATATTTTCAATTAACGTGGTATTGGGTACAAGCGAAGTTTGTTAATTTCGAAGCATTGTATCGTAAATAATGTTTCATGGAACTTAAAAAATAACGTAGTATAATTACGTAGTCTTATTTTAAATAAAGTAGGTGCCTTTTAAATCGCGAATCATTATAGCAATGAACACAGTTAGTTATACACTATAGACTTTCGACATGAATCAGTGTAGTTTCACAGTAATTAGGTCAATGCAAATTATTGCCTTTCTCTGACAGGCTAGCAAAGCCGCGCTGGCTTAGTAATTATACTAAGCTTAATTATTTAGTCCCGGCGTATCGTTTAGAGCTTATAGGTCACCTAATATATCGCTATATGGCAGGGAACATAACGATTCAGTGCTTAGGCAACTTCACGCCTGTGAGCTGAGTGGAGCGTAAGCTGGTGAAATGCTATCGCTTGTGGTATTTATTGAGCAGAAACGATTATCGAAGATCGTATTTTATTTTCGAATTTATTGTTCGGTCGTTTTCGTCGGGTATTGCATCGTTTCGAACACCTAGCGTTGTAAAGTTTTGTACGCACGCAAGATTTGAGGATATTTTAGGTAGAGTAGAGGTGGTGTCTGTAAAACTACATGCTACAAATCACAAATTTCTCATTTCTCAATTTCTTAATAATTAATCAACCTCAAATAAAGTTAATAAAACGTGAACTCAAAGTAATCCAACTTTATCTCCGCAAATATTCTCGGTTTTGTAAAGTTTGATTAAGTATACAATCTGCCTATTCCCAAGGGAATCGGGCGTGATTAATTGCTATGAATATCATTATTGTGGATTTGTGGTAGGTACTAACCACACCAGCAACTAAATCTGTAGGTACGATCATGTTTCGATTCGTAGGTCTACGATGACCTTTGTTTGGATGTATACGCAAACGTTTGCTTCGAAGTTTTGGAATTCGTAAAATACAAGCAAATACAGGGTTTACTGTATTGTATGAAACGTAGAACTAGGACTCCAAATGTGTACAGTACAGACACATTTCGGTCTGTCTACCTTTTGTTGGATAGATACGGAAGCTTTTGCTACGAAGTTTTCGTAGAACGCCTACGAAAAACCCTACTCGTGTTACGGTGTCTTTACCTCTGCTTTATTTTTATGTTCCATTCTTTTCAATATATGAGAAGTTAAATCTTTAAATATTGTTGTTGATAATAATAAAAAAGGAGTAGTCTTTATCAATCACCATCAATCCATAATAGTCCACAGCTGGACATAGGCCTCCCCTGATGAGCGCCGTATCGCCCTGTCTTCAGTTTGCTGCATCCAGCATCTGCCTGCCTGTAGTCTTTACTACAATCCTATGATGACGAACCACTGAATTCAAAATAGTTGATTTAAATTATCTTTTGACATGAAAATCTATGTCTGTTGAGGAATTATGTTGTTAATGAATTTACAACAAGCTCAGAAACAAAATCCCCTATGGGAAATATTTTTCGCAATCTGATATGTTCTAACAAACCGTCTTTGCCGCCAATATTTTTCGTTCTCCAACTTTCAGCGTCTATGTACATATATTCCCTTGCAAATGGCTTTCATTTATTTCATTTCTTGTCGGACAAATCAGACGAATAAAATAAATGAATATAGACCTCGGAATAATACAATTCACGTTCAGCTTTTAGCTCCTGTCTGCTTCAAGATCTGCGATCTTTTTATTTATCCTTGTAAGTAAAAGTCCTTCGAATTAGATAGTAATAGCATAAATTGAAATATATAAGGTCGAAGAGTAGAACGTATTCATATTCACTGGTATTTATCGCGTTTACTTAAAACTATGTTTTTTGTCGATTCAGCAGTTTTCCAAACCTTTTAATAATAGCAGTAGTAGCTTTATTACTTCATTGCTTCAATTATAAAAGATCTACTTCTTAGGCCCCCTGCACACTAGGCAGCCTGGCTGCGGCGGCGGCGGCGGCGGTCGGAACATATTAGGGGAGTTCATGGCTGCTTAGTGCACGGGATACACTGTCATATTTCCAAGCTTTCTAGTGCACGAGGTGTACCTACACTGTATTCTAAACGTGTAAGTTTAAGGAGACTAGAGAAGCGAGAACTAGCTTCTAGTAAAGCAAGCATTTAGATGCATCAGCAGGGAAAACACAACACAAGATGCTCGTTCGCAGACTATTGCGTTCAATGTTGTTAGAAAATTTATGACTTCAGTTCGTCAGGTAGCACAATTTTATGTATAGTTTTTACTATGAACTCACTGAAAATAGTATCTAAAGGCAAAGTAACAAAACTCATATTGAATCGAAACCTTTGTACAGTGGCGTAGACGCGGCTGCGGTCCGACCGGAGATTAACGTAAATTGTCAGCCGTTAGTTGGTTCTGTTGGTGAGCTTACATTTATTGCCTGAATAAAATTACCGAACGTATTGCACGGAATCATTGAGATTTTCGTCGGTATGGCTGACATTTGAAACTCAAAATAGTTTCAAAGACCGCTTGGCTCTAGAGAACAGCTTTAGCAGTACTCATAAGTTTTTGGGTCGTAACTTTTGTAAAATATGTCTAGTGTCTAGTTCTTGAATAAGCCAAAAGCTTTATAAAAATAACCCAACAGTAGGGACCCAAGCTCGGCGCAAGGGTACAACTGTATAGTGGATTAGGCACTGACTTCAGGCTATGAATTTAAATTGAGACCTGTGAACTCTGATACATTCGAATCGATCGTGAACTTTGTCGTGTTTTATTGTTAAGATTTCAAGCGACTGGTATTTTACTTTTACGTTTTTTTATACATTTCGAATGAAATCAAACGTGCATTCTTTATTTTTACTTGGCAGAGTATACGTTCACATAGCGGATTCGTTTTTACAGGACCGTTTTTAACGGACCGTTTGCTACTGAAAGCAATCGTTTACTCATCCGAAATACGGTCGGGTGTGTGAACTCGCTCCTACAATTAACTACATGGATGTAAATCTAATGCTGTATGAATGAGCATAGGGCGCATTCACAGAGCATCCAAAAACTGTAGTTTTACAGGATCATTTTTTTTTCACACATGTAAATAATTGTTTCCAGTAGCGAAGAATCCGTAAAAAACGGTTCTGTAAAAACGGATCCGCTGTGTGAACATACCGTAACTATAAAGCTAGATAGGTTAGCTAAATAACAAACAATTATATCTCAAAAATACATAAAAGGAAGGAACGAAGGAAGTAATGAATTTCAAAGTGTAGAGGTATCAGTAATGTCTAGATAAATAACTGAGCACGGACACTTGAGAAAGATCTCTCAACCGGCACTATTATGAAAGCTTAAATTGCTCTGAAGTCACGAACCGTGGAGCGAACATTTTCAGTTAAATAGAGCGCTTCCCTTTCATTTTAATTTTTTTTTATGAGACTAGCTTTTGCTCGCGGATTCGCACGCATTTTCCAAATAGCCTATGTCCGTCCCCGGGATTCCGTTTACCTCCGAATTTCATAAAGATCCGCTAAGCCCCGTTTAGGCGTGAAAAGGTAACAGACAGACATATTTATATATATATACGTTATAATATTAGTATGGATTATGGAAATAACATCATTAGTTATCACCTCAGTCAATGAATGATGAAGATAAAGCAAAAACATAGCGTCATCATCCGTGTTTAGTAGCCAAGTTTTAGTAAAAATCCGAAATAGTAGCTATTTAGCAATAATCGATATCTTCGAAGACCTAAGTGATTAGTCTTCAAGGTTAGGTTAGAATCAACGTTACATTATTTAATGAATGAGTGTTCCACAGATTTGTATTGATTTTTCGAAATGAATGAAGAGGCAAATCCAATTATCGTTGGTCATAGTCGTTTAGCTCTGCTTCTATTGAACGAATAGACAGAAGTTAGTAATTCTTGCGAACTTGGTAAACAGGTCCCTAATCCAAATAAATGAGAAGCTCTACTTACTGTATTGCATAATATACGTAACTAGCTATGCCCCACAAGGCTTCGCCCGCGTGGAAATCTATGTGTCAAATGGTTATAAACCATTCTCTTGAATCACTATCTATTAAAAAAAACCGCATCAAAATCTGTTGCGTAGTTTTAAAGATCTAAGCATACAAAGGGATAGACAGACAGCGGGAAGCGACTTTGTTATACACTATGTACATACATATGTATTGATGATTGGAAACTCAGGCATAGGTAAATTTAAAACAAAACACGCGAAAATTGTTAAATGCCTCTGCTGTGATAGCTATTTGCTATCACAGCAGAGGCATTTAACAATTTTCTTGTTATTGTCACCAAAACTGAATCTATGACAAGCATATACTTCAGTGCGTTGACACACACAAATGTTCGTATACGAATAGAAAGTTGGGACTTATTTGTCGAATGTTTTTGGCAATACCAAGGCAATACCTCTCGTTTGTGTATGTTATCTTATCATTATTTGTCCAAGGAAGAACTTAGGTACATAGCGTAATAGTGCTGAAAAGCGAATAGCCAGAAATATTTATTGAGATTTTTCAGAATTCATATATCAAAAACTCAAGTCAAGTTATATTATGTAGGTATACTAGCTGTGCGCCTCGCGGTTTCACCCACGTGGTGATAGATATTTTGGATAATATATCTTTATAAATTTTAGCCTATGCCTTATTGTGATATGTAAGCTATATTATTGTGAAGTTTCATCAAAATCCATTCAGTAGTTTTTGCGTGAAAGAGCAACTAACATCCTCACAAACTTAACTATAATATTAGTAGGATGTAGTGTAGGTACCTACTATAAAATTATTATCAAATAAGAAAAGGTGTTTTTTCTTCTCACATCCATTTTTTGTCCACTAGTATACAGAAGAAGTAAAATAGAAAAAGATTTATGGCCTTTGATAAAAATTAACCTAAGTATAATTTTTATCAAAGTGTTCTCTGTATTTCCTTGTTTTAATTTTATGACGTGTCCAATAAATAAAGGAAATAAATCATTAAAGCACTATGATATTTATTTAGGTAAGTGCTAACTAACCTACCATCAACGGTAGAAAGGTACGAAGAAACTAAGGCACTTAGGAGTTTCTAGGAAACCTTTGACTAGTCACGAAGTTTGAACGACTATCTTGCAAGCTCCAATATCCGATACGTAAAAGTTTTATGAAATAAAGATCCTCAAGTGGATTTTTATGCAATTTATATTCAGAGATCAAGAAAAAAAAACACTATTAAAAGGATCAAATAGAGATTGGAGTAGGGAAAGGAATGTTGTTTTGAGTTTGATGTAAAGTTTGTACATAAATGCTACCTGCTTACATGTAATAAAAAATTACACATTTCCGCGAGAATATGTTTATACGATCTGCAGATTAATAGTTCCAGGATATTCATTTGTATATTTTATTATTATTTATTAATTTTATTTAATACTAGCCCCGCCCCAGATTCGCACCGCTAGCAGGGTAGTTTAATTCATTACTTTCGTAAAACTATTGGTTTACGCGGCGCACGGTCCTAAGCATCCAGTTGATATGATTTTTAGTTCAGTCAACGAAGGATTGAGGATAGAAAAGGCGAAAGCAGAAAGTTTGACTACGGAACTTAGTTTGGACTAGTTAGGAGATAATATACTAAAAGTCCCCTTCCATGTGAGGTGAGTCCTAGAAGTGGGGGCTCAAATAAGGACGGGACTATATTAGTGCCCCCACTTCTACAATGTTTGCTTATATCTTGTAAACGATGCGTTGTAGAAAATTTGGTCACAATAAATGATGACTTTGGTTCTATACATTTTTACCATCGCCTTGTCCAGCATCAAGGGGGTACCACTTATGCATTTCATTGTGTTGGTAGAATGTCATAATGTCTTATTTTTTACAAGATGTATTAGTCCCTTCTTTGTGCCCTTGGGCTCCTCGGGCTTACCTTACGGGTGTTGGGTCTTTTAGTATGTTTGTCTCCTAACTGATCTATATAAAGTTCCGAAATGAAACATTCTGCTTCCGAATTTTTGTTTGAGCTTCTTTGATCGTAATGTATACCTACACCCAAATCATCCTCATGAATCATTCCGTCCAACGGTGAAAATCCGTTGGATAGTTTTTGAGATGACACAGATAGACAGACGCGGGGAAATTTGTTTTATAACAGAAAGGCTGCAATATTAACTATACAATATTAACGAGTAGGTAATTAAGCCGTCCGGAACTAGAATATTCTCTTCAGCTGTAAAGTTCCCACTCGCTGTCTAACCCTTCTTCATGTTAGAATTATGCATTTCAACCGGAAATGTTATTAGGTCACGACCTACGTCACGTAGCTCTGCTGGTCAACGCATGGGAGTTCCGATAGTACAGAAAGAAAAGCTGTTTCCCTTGGTAGGATCTAAGAGGGATGGGCTGTCCAACCCTCTAAGATGAACGCTGTATTAGGATTGCAATTGGACAACAATGCCCAAGTTCGACATTGTCTTCATTGGCAAGTTAGCAATTAGAATACCTACTTTTAAATATTTAAATTTAAATAATGCTGGACAATTCACACAGCATTATCTAGCCCCATGGTAAACAGAGCTTGTGTTATGGGTACTAGATAACTGATATACATAATACAATATATTATATAGATAGATATTTTTTATTATACATAGAAAACGACCAGAACACCCGGAACAAATATCTGCAGATCGTACACACAATTGTTCCGAGGCGGGAATCGAACCCGCAACCTTCTGCGTCGCAGGCAGACCTTCGCCCACCGCGCCACATCGGTCGTCGAGACCTACTATCAGAATATAGTTTTCACGGGTGTCATGGTTCATTAGATTTTTGTGGTTGTTTGATTTTACTACCATAATCAGCATCTACTTGTTCCTACACTACTCTAATTGGCATAGCATATGTAGTTTTTTCTATTACCAGGAGAGAGTAGAAATATATTGACGCGGTCCTTCCTTACCTCTCTTTCACAATATCCGTCCATATCTTCTTTGTATTCCTCCCCTTATATCCATTTTTTTTTATTAAACCTTGATAGCCTATCGACCGATTTCTTATACCTTCTCTCTCATATCCAGAAACCCAATAAATCTAATTTCAAGAACGAACATTGCTTGCGACGGGCGTTTAATTCATTTATATATTGGAAATTGAAATCCCTGAAGTGACACAGGCGTTAAGTCGTTAAGGTTGGGCGCTCTCACGTCTCCTGTCGACCATATGATGTTTACACTCCTTATAACTCGTATTCACTGTTCCATTATTTCGGATTACGTCCCCGTCGTCTGTTTTGATACTTCAGACGAAAATAGATGTTACCTATTATCCATTGTTTTATGGCTTGTTTACGTGACACTTTTTCTCTGTTTGTTTGGCATCTGGTAACTGATCTAATGTAAAAAAAATGTGCACATAATCTTATCCGTATAGATTTGAAAGAAAACGTGGGTTGTTTGACCTTTTTAGTCCTTGAAAAAGCTCCCAAGGTCCAACCAAGGTGGATCAAACGAATAAGCGTTAGCAAAAACAGTTTTTTGCGATATAAAGATTTATTTTATCGAGGGACTTGCATACTTTCTCTTTACTATTCTACAACTCTATATAGAGTCGGGGACTAGTTATTTTTGTAGAATAGGAAAAAATAAAAAGAAGTCTTTTCTTACTTTGCTCTTACTATATACCCTATTATTAACACCAGGAGCTGCGGGTTTGTGACCCGCAGCTCCTGGTGTTAATAATAGGGAGAATTAATTAAATTCCAAGCTTTGCTGATCTTTTCGTGCATTTGGTTCTATACATACAGGTTAATTGGTTTCAAATGTACTATGTACGAAACAAGTCAGACTCTTGTTGTTGCCTAGTTCCTCACTACCTTATACGGGGATATTAAACGAAGCCAACCAAAATGAGTCGGCAAGCAACAAAGCAGCCTATTGCTAAATTCTTAGATAAATTATAGAGGATCCCAAGTACACTTACAGTAGGCACGTATTTTTATAAACTGCCTTAAATTGGTTTGGCATTTCTTCTAATAGGGTACCGTACCTTAGACCCAGCTTAAAGTTACCTTACCTACCTTTACCCAATTGAGTAGACTGTTTAACGAACTCGGGCGAGATCTTTTGAAATCAAACCTACGGTTGTAGGAACTCAAAAGATTTCATCTCCTTGCCATATTGCCGAACGAAAGTATTATTCTGTTTATGTATGCCAGTAACTTATTACGAGTATACAACATAACCAACATAAAAGGAACATACATATTGCACGTGGGTTATTTGCGATAGGAATATTTTTTTTAGGTTAGGTATGTATGATTGAAATGGGATTGATCTGCTTGCTCAGTAAACACATTTTCTATCAATGTTGTTCTTTGAATACATAAATGTTGGGTCGGGGCCTAATATTTATATCATTATCTACTGAAAATTCTATTTGAAGTAGAAAATATGCGTGATCGGAATTCTATTTGAAATCAGCAAAATCATATTTACAAGACAGTCATTTCTATTAACTACTTGCCATATTATGTACGTTCCTTCAAGTATCTACCTACCTAATAAGTATCTAATTCGAGTCTACAGGGAGATTATAGATAGGTATACCTACCTATGTCTATAGAAATATGTAATAGAAATGTTTCTAAAGTAACCCCTCACATTATTGTTACGTCACGCCACCGCCATCCATCCACCGGTGAGGTGGTTCCGCCCTGCTATGATACTACCTGACCTCTTTTTAGGTACTATCTATGTAACTCGCTCCCCAAATCTTCGCATACAAAACGCTCCTTTGTTAAATAACATTCACCCACCAACTAACAAATTAACAGTCTCCAAACCGACCGTTTAATGATATTTACCCTCGCTGTAATATATCTATATCAATACATAGCTTAAAAATAAATTAGATTTCCGGAGAATCTGTCTGTTTATCCGCTAACTCTTCATAAACCAGCCAACGGATTTTCTTGCGGTTTTCACCAATAGATAAGATTTCTGAGTACAAATTGACTAAAATGTAAAGTTGAGTTATTTATCTATTTCACTGCTCTGCTACACGGGCGTAGCCGGGGCTAGTCACTTGTACGTACAAAAAATGCAAACTTTAGCCTGACCGTGCGTAGTGACTTGCTATATTTTTCGAATAAATAATGTTACTGCAGCTAACGAAATTTATTTTGCACCACGCCCCGCTTGGCTAGCCTCAGCCAGAAATGTTCCAATAAATAGTTGCTCGCGAAATTATGGGAAGTTGCACTACTAGCAGCCTAGAGAGCATGTGTCCAATACAAACTTTGAGGCCCGCTACACTGCTGACCTTCCCTTCCATTAGGAAGTTAACTAAGTAATTTTGGTGCGCCCCAACTTGTTTTCCCCGAATGTTCTAGACATTTATAACTATAGTTACGTAGGTACCTTCTTAACCTTCTCTTCCATATGAGCTCCGACAAAAAGAAAACCCTAAGAAGCGACTTAGCCGTAAAACATAGGAGATGCGAAAAATAAAAGATATTTACGAAAGGCAGCCATTGTTCCCATAGTCCCCACTCTGAATGTAATAAGGACCTACTTTCTCGTCGAGATTTACAAAGGCTAACCTACTTGGAACTTGAGTAATTCCTTTTATGTTGGAGAAAGATCCAATGTCCTACAGAAACGATTCTAAACATCTAAATGACATAAGGGTAATACCTAGGTACTCAGCTAAACTGTTGTGATGATGGCGGAGGATTCAGAGTTGACGGCTAGACTCCACTGAAGCATAACTGAGATGAGCGGAAAAGAGATGTGTTTTAAACAACTGACAGAACGTCAGTATGACTTTAGTATTAATAACCATGATAGTTTCACATCTCATCGCCGCTGAGCTTCAGTGGAGAGGAGGTCACCGAATTCTATTTGGTCGATTATGGTCATAGATTTAGAGATAATTCTGTAATCTGTGATTATGCTTAGATTAAACCAGAAATTCATACCAAGTCTCTCTTCCCTTTCTGAGAAAATCTTATACGAGTAAGTCTCAAAGTTCAAGACCAAAGCAAATGCGCCGTAAACAAAATGATTGATTTTGATTGATCAATCTGCAAATGTCTACATGTGCCTAATTTATCAACGACAGAAATACATAGTAGACATTGAAATTGCGACAGATCTTTGACAATAGGTATTGTGAACAGATAATATTGTTACAATGTTTTTACAGCCTTCGTTTTTCTGCTTTATAATCGCAAAACTACCTAGTCATTGACCAAAACTGTCTTATCGGCGTGACATAGCGTGTTTTTAGTGAAAACTCTTGGTGTTTCCGAGAATTATTTTGGAAACAAAGATTCGATTGGTGTTCAAGATATTTGGTCAGAGATAAGTTCATGGTGTCGTTGACATTTTCCGTTACCCGTTAGGTTGTTTGTCCTGTATTATGTCAGCATGAAATTCAATCATTTAACAGGCACACACAGTCAAAGCGAATGTGGCTACGAGGCTGTGACCGCAAGCCGCAACCAAGGCAACAACGGGGGTGTTGTATAGGTGCTGTTAATACTTATCTTGTTTTATACAACTCTTTGTGCAGATTCCATTCACGCGTCAATATTCATGAGCTAGAAATAACCTAATTTCTTAGTTAAATTTAGATTGGGATGGGATCCACTTTTCTTGGTCTTAACTTGGTTGTTCATTCGTATCTGCCATATAGCAGAATCTCTACTGTTAGGTAAAACTGAATGGTTTTTATTTCATAAGCTACAACAGCGAAAGTTCTACGCAGCAGCCTGATAGAAAAAGCAGGTATTTCTACTATTATTGCCAACTTGTTAAAGTCTTGATTTTTTAAATAGCCATTCTGAGTTGGCGCATCCTATTTTATAAGTTATTCATTTGTATACCTCACCTACTTTGTCAAAGACTTGCTTGTGCGAAGAGAACTCCTTTTCACGAGTTTCTTTAGTCTGGTAGGTATATACATAGTTACTTAATTATATAGTAAAGAAAGGATGCTTGACACCTGCCGTCTAGATAAATGGCTATTGTGATGGTAACATACACTTCATGTCACATGAAGTGTTTTGGCTTGGTAGAGCACGTCAAAATTCTGTTTACATTTAGGGTCTTGTTGTCATAAAAAACCTACGCGCTGCTTACTTTTTCATTAATCAAGTTCATAATTGTATGTCAGATCTTTCAGTATAAACAACCTCTCTATTTGGGTATCTAAATCCAATATAGGGACCAACCCTACTGATGGATTGTCGTATTCTTTTTATTTTGACCTTTAATCTAAAAACAGTAGGTTAGTAAACGAACTATGAAAATTATTATAAATAGACACATACACAAGTCGAATTTTATACTATAAATGATTATCCAATAAAGTGTTTTTCATTTTCTTTTCACTTCAATTCTATTATACGTATTATATCCATGGTCTTTATCACAGATTCGAAATAATAAAAATGCTACTGATTGCTAAAGTTTTATTTTCGTGCGATTTCCAAAAAGTAACTCTTGTCTAAGGCTGCGCTAACCAATTTTACACGCTTCACTTTATTGTCACTGGTAGACTGCGAAGGTATTTCCGTCAAGCCGACACAAATGGGCCTTTAAAGGCTTCTTTACAATTAAATGGCGACAATAAAGGCGAATACTCTCTTGTTTTACTAAGGCTATTGGATTAAGCTGATAATTAAATGTGGTTCTGTTTCATAATGATAGACCTATTACACTAGACAGGTAGGAACCTACTAATAATGCTTTTCATGGAATATAGGATTACGTCCTGTAATAAGTATACATAAATGCATAATTTCCTATGTTAAGTATTAGGTTCTGATGTAGCTATGAAAGGAGCTATGCTCTGAGTTTCTCTGGAATACCTAATAGGATTCGTAACGAATACATCCGATAGAGAACCAAATTTATCGACATAGCTCAGAAAATAAGTAAGCGGAAGTGGCAGTGGGCTGGAGACAACGGCTCGGCAAACGTAGTGTAGGACACCCTCCGGCCATGTGGATTGACGACCTGCGAAAAGCTGTAGGCAGATGCTGGATTTGGCAAGCTGAATACAGGGTTATAGCGCTCTGAGGGGAGGCCTATGATGTCCAGGCTGGACTAAAATAGGCTGATGATGACATGATGTTTGATTCAAATTCAAAAAATAGTAGGTACCTACAATTTAATATTGTTGAACCTTTAGTTATAGTCATAAAATATGCCTTGTTAGGTACAAGGAAAATCCCTATTTTCAATTCTCAATTTCAACTTGTCTCAAATTAGATGAAATCCTTGAAAATGGAAGACGAAACATAACTCGCATAAACTGATTACTCACGTCAGAACTTAATATTCAAGCCGAGTTTAGGGAATCCACGTGAGAGCATATCTCTGTGCTATTACATAAGCCTTGTTCGGGCCTGTTTTATTTGATATTCATTTGCATGAAGGTTAAACAGAAAATATAATTTGCTTCACATTTTCATTCATGACGGTGAGCCCGCCGCCACGAGATATGTGGCATCGGATGACAGGCGCCAAGTCGAGAGGGTGTTTTAAATAGCCAGTTTTATTAGAGTGGAGAATGGAGCCTTAAGAAATATTTATGCTATCTTATGTTGCTATCCTATTGCAGCTTAAGTAAACTTAACCTTGTTTTATGATTCACCCTGACTCTCTCTTAATCACGTCTGAACATAATGAACTCGTATATCTCAGATATAGAGTTATAAGTTGTTCTAGCACCTACCACACTGATTAGGTAATCAGTGATAGAAGGTTTCCACAAAAAGTTGTTTCTAAGCCTCCGAAAGCCCAAAGCCTCGTGGCTCATTATTTTCCTCACGTGTAATGTGTTCAAGGGATCACGTGCCCGATCAATGTGAATGTTATTGGACAGGGAAGTTTCATGTTTCATAATTCTCCCTCTGGCCCTATGGTGCCCGCTTATTGATTAATTCGACCTAAACTGCTTTATTATTTAGAGGTTCGGCAGACTGTGTAGCACTGAGTTATTTGTACGGTTTTCGTGCGACTGCGTATTAGATAAATTATTTTAATTGTTGCCACATACCATATAAAATAAAATAGTTGCGTGACTGACACGCAAGCAAAACCTACATACCAGCTTGACCGAAACCCTGAAAACCAACATGACTTTTCTAATCTATGAATCAAGGGATTTCCTGATCGATGAAATAACATAATTATGCTGCAATGGTTTATGATTGATAGCTAATTAGCCGCATTACAAGCCGTAATTGGATCTAATCACGATTCTACAAAGTCGATACAAATTACCGTGTCACGCTTTCCATGTCAATGTCAAGGATATGCCGATTTAAATTGTACCTACCTACGACCCTATACCTACTCTCGTTAACTAGCAAGAGTAGCATCCTGCATAAAAAATACACTGAAATCGGGTAGCAGCGGCTTAAATTAAATAAATTGCATTGTACGTTTTATATTTTCTGCCGTGGATGGAGGCTATTCAGGAATAAAATGCCGCCGGTTCCAATTTTAATGAGAATTTCAGTATTTATATGTTAAGTGGGCAACCTCTCAGAAATGTATTGCTTTCAGTGACCTTTGATCAACAGTCAATTATTCACGCGATTGTCGTCGATTATTAACTTCAATTCGTCGTTAGAAAAGTATTTGAGAACACTAAATACCTACATATTTTGCTGAACTGAGGCACCTATCTGCTTATTAGGTATGGCATGCAGTAACCTGAACAACTAGGTAGGTTATTAACCCAGGTCCTTTCTTTTGTTCTTCAGAATACTTAAATTTATTATGCCGCATAATAAAACAAGAGTTCAATAAAGGGCCTCGTTTATTCACAGCTAGTCTAGGAGCTAGCTATTGTTAAAGGAAGTATCATCTTACAGGCTTTGTCTGCATCCACGGGATGCGCTTAGCTGATTGTTTAGGATCCCTAGCGCGGAACAGGATCATCCTTTAAATGACCATCCCTTGACTGGCAGCATCAGTCACAACTGCACCACAGTTGGATCAACTGACGAGTGGTTTTAAAAAGTGCCCTTGTGAAAGCCAGGTGAAAACTCCAGGGGTGAAAGTTTCAACGTGCAAACCCAACGATTTTACGCTATAAGCTTTTCGTACGTTTCGCGTCGCATTTTGTCTGTTTTTCCGGTTTGTCCCGTTAGCAGAAAGGTTTTCTCGTAATCGCTTGGTGGAAATGTGCACATGTATTTGTCCCCGTCCGTTCTGAATAAATAAAAGGGGTTGGATCGTTCTGAGGATCGTATCAGTAAATTATCATAGTCGACAACATGTCCCGCCGGACGCGATTTAATTGGAAACTAGAGCCTCCTAAGGCTTATGGATACATATAGCTACACCTACTGCTCTTTCCTTAACAAGTAAGGCCGTATCTAATAACCGGACGAACGCGAGCGTCTTCCCTCATTTAAAATAAAATGCCTATGAGACCCTATCTTGAAGAGAGGATTCTTTAAAAAAATCTAATTTAACTACATAAGTCACTTAGCACTTCTAACTTATTAAAATACTTATAAAATTTAAATAAAAGGTAATGAATAAATTACAATAGATTAAGAGTGAAATAAATAGAAACTGAGAACGTACAGAAAGTAAAACAAAATTCCAACGCAAGAGCTCCTTAAAATTAGATAAGCAAGATATATTTAGCGGAAAACACTCACTCTAGTTCCGCAGTCGGCGTGTAGCGGCGCAAACTCGAGTCTAGAGCTCGCACATTCACATTTATACTTAGTTTTATCACGAGAGGCTCTTTCTGTAACGTTGCACAAGTTCAAAGGTCTTGTAGCTACACCTTGTGAAGCTAAACTGCTGAGCGAGCTATGGCGGGCCTGACAAATACAATTCTCATGGGAAATTCAAACGTTCACGCTCTGTGTCGGTACCAAGGTACAATTAAATGAAAATTTTCAATGTTACCTTGCACAGACATTTCTCGTTTCGCGTCAATTATCCCACGTATTTCACAGCTTGATTGAACATAACATTATTGGCAAATTACAATCTAGTTACAGTTTATAAACTTAAACATAATTTAATTTAACAAGGCCCTCATGATAAACCGAAATTGGCAAATAAAGAGAAAACTTGTGATAAAAGTTTACCGATGAAAATGAAATCATAATGGTATTTGCGTTTCGATCCTGAATACATAAAGAGGGATTATATAGGCTCCAGTCTTCTCATACAGATCACGTTTAGTCTGGGCACCTAATTATACTTAGAATCATTTAATTTTTTCGCGATATGACTGGGACAAAATTAAAACTTTTTACTTTTCTTGTTCCCTTCTATCAGCAGCTATTTCTTTAGAAAGTTCAAAGGTACCGATATATCTGACTCAACTCTGATTGTCCAGTAACATCATAGGTAACATGTTAAAATTGATGACTCGGCAAATTTTTTTTGGCAGATTTCACTCTATAAGTTCCTTACCTACATACGATTAAATAAAGGAACTATTTATATCCAATATTTAATAATGCTTACATAGTAAAGCTATTAAGGGGGTGGAAAATTTAACTACAACACGTTATTGAAAGGTATTTATTTACCTTGACAATAAAACTCACCTTAGGATGTCCACGCTGGTTGTTAGGAATTTTCATCTTATAATATAGTATATGTATATATCTTTTTATAATGAATATAAACTGATCAATTGGTAACGAACAGTTATTAAAATTTTATCTTCTTTTTTTGTGAGAAGCTTCCACTTTTCTCTATCGACTTATGTTTTTGCTTATCCTGAAGTTATTGGTATAGATATTTGGTACTTCTACTTAGGCATTTGCGACAACTACTACAACTTCTCATTAATTAATGTACCTACTCAAACTAGGCTATAACTAGCAACGAATTCCTAATAAAGACCAAATTAATTGGAACGCCTAATACAAATTAACCGGTAAATTGTCCTTAGCAGCTCCCCAATAAAAATGTAGTCCTGCTTAGACAGCCAAGTTAAAGGTACATAGTGTCCTATTTTCGTGTCATAATCTAGTTAGTTACACGTGAACCAATTATTTTCACATAGCGTCCCGTATGGACGAATCCATTTTTGCAAAAAGCTGGTTACCAGCGGCTTCCTTTGCCGGTTTACAGTCATATCAGACCACAACTTTTTGGGTCAATTGTCAAATTATCCTAACTTATTAATCCATGTCCTTTATTATTGAAGTCTCTTTCATCTGATTGATACCCACTCCACCAAAAACTGTTTTCTCCCTTCGGCTAGAACATTCTATGGAGAAAATGTCAGCATTTACCAATTTATTTAATTCTGAGCTCGAAATACTGAATCGGTTTTCGGTAAGGTAAGCCTACCTCAAGCAGGGCTCTACTAAAGCATGTCTAAATGCACAGTAACCTGCTTCATACGTGACGGTCTTGACGTGAGGGCGCGGTCGCCCGCCGCGGCGCGGCGTGCAGAGGTGCTACTCGATCGATACCGGACAGGTGCCCATACCCACTGCTCTGTATTCTGTACTACTAGACCGCTACTACACTTAAATAATGAAAACGTTCTACTCTACAGCTAGGACAGTTTGCCCTGTGGACGCGAAAGGAAATTACTTGGTAAAGGCGAGGCACGCTGTGCGGAGCGAAGACCTCCTAAACCTGGCTGCTGGTTATTGTAGAAAATTCGTTGCTGAATTTTCGTATGTAGATTTTTACTGACATAAGGCGTCCCTATAAAATATTTATCTCGTATCACAGGGTTAGCGATGCTCTATAGAAATATCTCGCTACTTTAATTATGACATGTGATTTTTTGGGACGACGCTTGCATGAACATAAGACAAGTCAGAATTCAATCTAACCGTTCAGTTGAAGTCCACCTGAAATTCGAATCCCAAGATAGAGAAGAACTCTATAAAATCGATTTCAAAATGTAAATTATACTGATCCGAAGAAATTAAGCACGTGGCATAAACGGTCGCCGTGTTTCTTTGGAACAGACGAAGGACGCTTGGACGTTCTTAGAAATCGTTTACCTACACCTACAATAGCTAGCAACAATGCTAGCGATTGTAGGTACTGCGGCCTCTTTATTATTGCTTCTATTATTCGCGCTTTTGTAGGAAAATACCTACACAGTAGGTAGTCAACAGCTAAGGTTTTTTGTTGTAAACAATTTTCCTTTTTCGAGGATGAATGAAACCTTTGAAAGAACTTCGCAAATTAACTTTCAGAGTTAAGACGCTTTTCGCATCTTAAAATGAAAAGGCAATGTTCGCTACAAATAGGCGACTGATAAGCATTTAATCCTGCTTTAGTACCTAACCACTTTCATTACCTACTTAATTAGTGTAACTTAACTGTCTAGCTAGTGTCAATTTAAGGCATGAATAAGTAATTGAAGCTTGATAAGCCCATCGTATTGATAACTCCCTCTAATAAGAACCATTCATATGGTAATGAGTCGACAGATGGTCTGATAAAGTTTTGGGGTTGTAATTGTAACCTGGTTAACGACATCTGTTGCTGCCTTCCGTCAACGAGCAAGGTATAATGATTGATATAACGCTACGAGGTGGTTCGAGCAAGATATCGCGTTACGTTTACAAAGGTAACAGCCAGTCGTTAGAAGTTTGATGCGATTACAAATAATTTATAGAAGATTAAATTTAATTAATATCCGTGGATAAACTATGATAATCTTAAAATATGGTGTACAAAACAAGTACCTACCTACCTAGTTAGTTTACTTGCACTTTTACACAAGGCAGAAAAAAAAATATTTTAATGACATAAAAGCTTTCACACTCAGGGTTATGTAATTACTCAGAAATAACTAAATAATAACCCAAAAAAATCGACTTTGAGGGGACTTGAACTCGCGACCAATAATTTTTTGGGATATTATTTAAAGTCAAATCTAGATTTATTCCCAGACTTATTTTCTCTGACATCGGCGGTTTACCTAATCGGGTATGACGTAACTACCTACTAGGTTCCTGCGGTCTCAGCGGTCTGTGTCTGTCTAGAGCAGGCAAACCATGTTACACATAACAATACATATCCCCTAAATGTTGTTCTCACTATGTGTTTACGATACTCAAAATACGGAGCAAATTTGCATGGCGAACCTACGCAATTTTGTGGGTAGCTGTAGTTATGTGGTTTCCACTCCAGAAATCGCATAACCCAGCGGTTATTGGAATAGCGAGCGGAAGGTACAATAAAACATGTTTATCTGGCTCGGGAGGCTTTCTGAAAACGTACTTAGATAATAGGGGTTGACACATTTCCTCGGGATCGACTATCAAAGATAAGAGATCTTTACATCAAAGTAGAATTTATCTCTACGTAGTACGTAGGCTTTAGCTGAGTAGACTTATAATAAGGTACTAAGGGGGTCGTGTATTAAGGGCTACCTACATTGTTTAAAACGTTAAGTATATACATTAAAAACAGCGCATTTTATGTAATATTTACTTTATTGGTATTCTGAAAAAAAAAAACATAAATAACAAGTGTTTAAAAAACGGTTTGTGACCCTACAAAACCTAGATACTTTAAGTAAGTGTAAGGCAACAGACGACGTACTTATTAATTTATATTATTTATTTATGTCCGTTCTTAAACACATTATTAATGGACCTTCTTAGACCATAAGACAAATTCTGCAAGATTCAATTTAACATTAATACAAGATTTAATAATTTGACTGTAACCACACAAATATTTATATACAATTTTACACTCAAGGATCCATTTATGAGAACTTTGATACTGTTGAGTGATTCATTGATATTTACTTAAAGATATAGTGATCCAACTGCGTAGACGGGTTTGTCACTTCCCTTCCGACGCACAGTACCAGAAACGCAAAATATCTTATACGCGGATGACCAGATGCACATTTCGCGAATTACCAAACACGCAGAAGACCTGATACGCATATTACCAGATTTAGTTTTGCAAAGTACCAGATACGCATATTACCAGATTTAGTTTTGCAAAGTACCAGATACGCATATTACCAGATTTAGTTTCGCAAATTACCACATATTAGGTAGGTAAGTACATTACATACTGGAATTAGTACATTCTAAACAAGATGGCGGATCTGAGCGCGACGCGATTTTGGATATTAGCTTTGCTGTTGATCCTTTAATCGATAGATAACAAATTATGGATCTGTAGTAGTCAGAAATAAAAGTTTTTTTTTATTGACTAGAGTCATGTTAGTGCATTTTTAGAGGCTCTTGTTAACCTCCGGCCCTTAATACCTTATAATCATCCTGTTTTTGTACTGAGCTTGATTATCAAATTTTTTTACTAGCCTGTTTTATGTTCATCATTGTGATTCTAGTCCCACCTGCTAAGTTGGGTAAATAAATATATAACAAGACAATTCACACACATAAATATTTTAAAATATTACATAGGTAAATAGATGAATAATTTGAAAGCACCCAGATCTGCAGACATTCCGGGTGATGACATCTGAAGATTGTACAAACAGGCGGGAATCAAACCCGATTTCCTGCGTCGCCGGCGGACCATCGCCCGCTGCGCCAAAGAGATCATTGATATGCCTTCTCTCACTTCTGTCAGCCTCCTATTTCTTATCCTTATTTCTACTTAGTACCTTTGTACTACATCGTGCTAACCATCGCAGTCCGTTAACTGACACTAACTGCAGGGGTCTAAAGCCTCTTTTAGGCTGCCATTCCACCAGAGATGTGCTACGTTGCTAAGTTTCCAGCCGATCAATAGGATCGCTCCATTATCACGTCATTTTCACTGCTGACCAAATGATGCGATTAAGAAGCGATCCTATTGGTCGGCTGGGAACTTAGAAACGTATAGCACATCTCTGGTGGAATGGCAGTCTTTCTCATCTTCGCTAGGTGCTATTTGCTTCTTGCCATTCACACTAAACATTTTTTCTTTCAGACTACCCGCTCTATGAAGAATCGTACAACTCAGATGAAGACAACACTCGTTACTGCTCCAAAATTTGACTACTGCATTCGAGTGAGTGCATAGAGTTTGATATCCTCTAGCACCATTCGAATTCAGTGCTTGAATGTGGACAACCTTCGTGCAACCCAACACAGGAGAGAATCATCGCTTCTGCTAGTCTCAGATATACGTCATGTGAAACTAACGATTCTAGATAATTTAAAGCCCCCACACACAGAAACCGTGGCCGGGCCGGAGGCGAAGGCGTGCGGGTTGTGATATACGAATTTATATGAAAAACGACACATACACTGCCGAAAAATTGACCGTAAATTTGACCGGCCACGGTTTCGGTGTGGCGGCTTTTAAGCATTTTTAATAGACCTAATTGTATTAGATAGTTGATCGCTTTTAGGAGTTTAGTGAAAAAGGGCCTAAATTATTTGAGATCCGGGTGTAGATTTTTATTTAGTGCGTGTATTGAAATAGAATAACAATACACCATTTAATGTGTGTATTGTAATTACTTTTATGTCCTACTTAAGGTGGCAGGCCACGCGTGATAAGCGCACATTGTAAGCGATTTACTATGAAATTCTAAAAAGATCTTTGTCAAAACAAACTTTTAATTAATTGTTTTTTCGGAATCTTAACATCACAATAAATTGATTATTTGATTGCTATGTCTCCTAATGTAAATAGACTCCAAAATTTACTCGTTGTTTAGGTACTCGTGTTTTTGCGTTAGTAGCAATTGGCTTACAATGTGCCCAAAACTACATAGGTAGCTGCTGGTGTGTAACATGTAAAAGCAGAAATCATAAAATATTGTTTTTTTAAACAACGTCACCGTGTTAAGTTTGTATAATAACCTACGAGTGTAGAAAATGTATATTTTTAAAATAAAACGATTGATTTCAAGGCTATGTGTATTTGCTTTCTTTCAACTATACCATAAGAGTGCATAAATAGGAAAATCGTATTTACAAAAGGCAGAACCGAATATTCATGTATCATAAATATTTAACAAAAACAGCCAGCTGTCTTGTTAAAGTAGCAAAAATAGGAAATAGTACTTTTCGGTTCATATTCAAAACTTCATTATAAGCTTATAGTAAATTCTACAAGAACTTCATTCAGCGAAATGTATAGTTTAACTACAATGTTCAGATGATCTGTTCAGAATCTGAATCAGTTTTGGAATAATCAAATACCTTCTTATTTGCAACTGTACGTAAAACTATTACATTTAGTGTTTACTTTGATTTAGCTACTCAGTTTACAATACGAAATGCCTACCCGCATATTCATACATAAAGTTCCATCATTGTGCGCTGTTTAGTTCACTTTCAATAACTATCTTAATAAATCTTGGAAAGCTATACTTATTTTAATAATTTTAAATATTTTACACAAGGAACATTAGCGTCAAAATTAAATAGTCTACTCAACCAAGATGCCTGAATTCAAAAGTACAAGATAATTATGAACCTAACTAGTTGATGTACTGTACAACTCAGATTTATCAAATTACTTTATTCATTATTAATTTATTTAGACACACTTTTAAACTTTCGAAATCTTAGATCCTGTCAAAGGAATATTTACAAATCTTAATACTAAACCTTATCCTACTAGTGAATTGTGCAAAAGCGCTCACAATGAGGTAATAACTTACAATGTGTAACTGGTGACTACATATGACTAAATAAACATTTCGAATACATTACCCAAAACCTAAGGTAACAGAAATTGTCATGGATTCTAATTAATCGAGAGTAAAACATTAGTGGCACATCATTCGCGCCCATTATTAAAGTTATAGCTTTTTTATGTTAAACAAGTGGGGAATTTATCGACTCTCGAGTTAACATCATGGGGAGGATCGTAAAACGGCTGTAAAGCGAGCCGCTGCGGTGCTTTAATTGTACCTAGACGACCGAGTTTTGCTCTACAATGGGCCTTTTCCGCTTCAGACTCAACGTAGCGAAAACGCCAACAGAAAAAGAGCGATATTCAAAGCCTACCACGTTAATAAATTTTGAGTTCTATATTTCTGCAATCCCAATTAGGGAGTTATATTACAACGCCGCTCCTCGAGATAATTTTCGTCGTTTGATCTTTCGGCTGGTTGGTCTCCATTTTCGTCGATTGTATTTTCTTCCATGTGTCGCCGAGGGCTTTGCTGAAATGATCGTCGACGTGTTTTGTCGTTGACTTCTCTGTTTCTTTTAACCGTGAGTTCTGTATTTGTTTCCACGTGGTGTCACCGAGTGCTTTTGCGAAATGGTCGTCGACTGAAACGCTGGCGTCGTCGACCTCCATTGCTATTATTTTGGTGGGTTTGGGCGTTTCTTCCTTGAATTGTATGGGGCTGCTGGCGCGATCTTCTGTGGTGGGTTTGGTTGGCGGGGCTTCTGCGTTCTTTTTGAATAGATTCATGTAGTCGTCTCCGAGAGATCGCCTGAAGTGTTCGTCTATGACTGGATCACACATTGAGACCGAACCTGTAACCAAAGAGAAAAACTGTCAAAATTTGCTAAATTGGCTTAGGTTTTTGATGACATTGATAGATGAAATCCTATCGAAAAACCCACAATATGGTGTGAGTAAATAGACGAGTCTATTAACTCAACCAGATATTATTCAGCTAGCTCAATAAAAATTACACTTGATTTCAAAAGCCATAGGTAGATGACGGAAACTACGTCTTAATGACCAGACTCCATTTACACATCTCGTCTCCGCTCAGCTTCAGTGAAGACTACCGAGAGGAGATACAAATATGATACATATTTCTATGCGAAGAATGAAATATCGCAGCGGAGATTTGATCTGTGCCTAGCAAGCTCGACGTGACGCAGCGGAAATGAGAAGAGATGAGCAGAAGTGTGAGCTGTGTCTTGCTAGTTCTTCCATTCATCTCAACAAACATCCGACGCTCACCGCACGCAGCTCAGCCACTCTAACCAGCAAACATCTCCACTCCTATCTAGCCAGTACCTAAGTACAGCTTCGGTGGAGACACCATAGCTGAAGTCCAAGAGTGTCCAACAGTCTTGTAAAGTCTGAAGGAAATAAAAAGCACTTTGAAATTTGATATTCTCCGCTACGGACACCTTCGCATATTTCCGCTTTGGTGGAGCCTGGTCCTTAATCGCGGAACATTCCAACCAAGCTTTCAACCGAGCTAGCCCTCGAGACTCCTTATCTGAATGTATTTATAGTATCCTTAAGTTAAGGAACCTGGCTTGGTGCCATAGCGACTTAAATCTTGCTTTACTTATAGTAGGTTACTTGCTTTGTTTTTATTTTTTACAAGACCGTGCCAAAGATTTAAAATGTAGGTCGAGCGTAAGCCTTACTGGCTATCTCGATGAATTCCAGCACAGTCTAGCCTACTTAGTATTTTGACTGTTTTTTTGTTCTAGTTTTTAACAGCATTGAAGTAGACTGTTTTACTGGTTTTTCTATGATTTTAATAAAGTGAGGATTACCTATTTTGTGACTAGCTTCTTACCGCAGCTTAACCCACGTGGCATGTTGAATGAATTCTAGCTTAAACTGAAACTATAGCTTTCAATGTAAACCTTTTACCCCCTTATCATCATATAATAAGGCGCTTATCAGTTGAAGCCGATGTCCAGCAGTGGACTAGTATCTGATGATGTGATAATGATGATAAGGTACATACCAGGTGGTGCGTCATTGGTCTTGATGACTGAAGGTCGGATGTACGGCGGCGGCGCTGGCCGGGAGCGAAGTCTCATGTCTATGGGGGCTTCGTGGCGGCCAGGATACTCCGGTGGTGGCCCTGAAGGCAAAAATTTTAATTTTAAATAACTACGCACGGTTTGAGTTGGCTTTATGAAAGCTAGGTTCATTGCTAACGTAGTAGTTAAAATGTAAACTCTTTAAATGAACAAACAGTCTAATATTAAAATAACAAATGATATATAAGTAGGCATGCATTATTAGTTATAATTTATTTATGTATTTATAGTAGATAGGTATTTTTATGTAACATAATATATTAATAAATGTAATGTTGTAATTAACTATATAATAACGCACACAGATCCCCTTTTTCAATCCAACGATCCTATCCATCCACGGTTGTCTGGTAGAGACCGCTCTTGAGCGATAAGACCGCCAAATTGTCACATGTATTATTATTTTTTATCTTGTTTGTTTTATTTTTGTGTGCAATAAAAGTATTGTCTATCTATCTATCTATCCTTTATTTCGGAATTTGGTACATTTGTACAATAACATGGTTCTTTCGTTTTGTTTTGTTAACTTTTAGTTTCTTCACTGTTATTAAGTCAACCGACATAAACATTGTTACTCGTAAAAGATTGTAAAAACTGAATAAAAAAAACATTTTTCATTCACCATTCTGTATGTGTATTATTAAAGCTTGTTCAGGCGTACGTAGATATGCTTGAATGACGTTTATGTCATAGAAAAGCGTTACTCAAGCTTAAATCGATAACTGAGCAAGTATGTATAACCTAAGGGCCTTAGTTTCAACACTACTTTAACCAAGTTCTAGACTTGTGATGTTGATGCGAGGGACACCTCTCTCTACATCGCAATAGCTGTCTTAGATACAACATTTTTCATAGGAATTTCAACGAAACATTTTTTAAATTTATTTACTTTACCTGTGTAAAAAATTCGACTTAATCCTATCCTAGTTACCTTAAAAGGTTTAGAAAAGTAGAAATTGAAATACTATGAGCTAGCTAAGGTTTTTATTTACTGGCTTGTTGAACTTTTCTAAAAAACAACATAAAATAACCTTAAACTTATATTTTCAGTCCATTTGAGGCAATACTGGTAAATCTATATACGAACATCAATTTACAAACACAATTCATTCGACTCTCAATTCCGTTTTCATATCTAAGTGATTGTTACGAAGTTTTTCAGTTAGAACTCGTTGATGACATCACGCCTTCGGAATTTATTCACGTTCTAACGAAACCCTCGAGTTTGGTCTCGCGTGCTAACACTTTTATGCATATTTACATGAATAATTATTTTTTCGAGCTTGCATAATAAATTCGCGGTTGTAAGACTCATAATCCATAAACTATGTAAATAGTATGTTAGTTAGGTATAAAATACTCTATAGGTGTTTTATTGTAGGAATGTTTGAAGTAGAAACTGTTTGGGGGCGCGAGTGATTTAACCCCGGTCATCATCATCATCATCATCATCAGCCTATATCAGTCCACTGCTGGACATAGGCCTCCCCCAATGAGCGATATAGCGCCCTGTCTTCAGCTTGCCGCATCCAGCATCTACCTGCAGTCTTTCGCAGGTCTTCATCCCACCTGGTCGGAGGGCGTCCTACACTACGTTTACCGAGTCGTGGTCTCCACTCAAGAACACGTTTGCCCCAGCAGCCGTCGGTTCTTCGCGAGATATGGCCGGCCCACTGCCACTTCAGCTTGCTAATTCTTTGAGCTATGTCGATAACCTTGGTTCTCTGTCGGATGTATTCGTTGCGAATCCTATCCTTCAGAGAAACTCCGAGCATAACTCTTTCCATAGCTCGCTGAGCGATTTTGAACTAGTGAGTGTCCACGTCTCAGCTCCGTATGTCATAACGGGTAGGACGCACTGGTTGAAAACTTTCATTTTCAAGCATTGCGGTATGGATGATGAGAAGACTTGACGTAGTTTCCCATACGCTGCCCAGCCCAGCTGGATCCTCCTTTTGGCCTCTTTCTCGAAACTGTTTTTACCCAACTGCAGAATCTGCCCAAGGTAAGTGTACTCGGAAACAGTTTCGAGAAAGTGACCATGTACGACCACCGGCCTTGGATCAATGTGACCATTGATCATGACTTTGGTTTTTTCATTGGTCATATTGCAGTCAATATGACAGGAGGCACCAGGTCGAAGATAGACCTGTGTCGATCTTCGGTATCGTCTAACAGGTCGTCAGCGCGCGTCGCTTATTGAACGAATGCGATCGCAGGAAATTATGCCGTTTTAACTTATACGTAAATCGTAGTTACGATTAAAATACTTACGTTTCCCAGACCCCGTCATATTAACAGGTCCATCCTCGGTCTCGTCTGATAGATCGCCGTCGCTGTGTGGCTGCGCGCGCGCAACCGGCGCCGTGCGTCGCTCGTTGAACGACTGCGATCGCAGCGCCATCTTGCCGTTCTCTCTGGAGATAAACGTTCAGATTAAATATTTGGTTTTTGCACAAAATTTCCAGTATTTATTGAATCCGACTGGTCCTAAACTAGCCTAGGCTGTAACTATATCAAGGACCAGCTTGAGCCCACAGCTTCGCAGGTGTTTTTAGAGTAAAAAGTAGCCTTAATGCGATTCCAGGTCCAGATCTTTACATGTGTCAAACTCCAGCTTGATCAATTCAGTAGTTTTGGCGTTCTCTTCGGCAAAACCTCTGACCAACAGCACACATTTTCGCTTTTGTAATAAGTATAATCGGATTCTTATAATTATAAATAGGATGGATGGCATAATCGCCGGAAGCAGCAGCTATGGGTACTTACAATACAGCAACAGGTGGAAATAAAAAAAGCGTTTGTTCCAATTGCTTTTTTGTGATTGCAGACAATATCTTTCATACGAAATCATGTTACTAAACTTTGCCGTATGCTTACAAACCGTATTCCTGTGTCTGCTGTAATCCAAATAAAAATCCGGAGTACAGACAATTTGTTACAAAGTTCAATAAACTTGTTTTTGTTGTTGACATGAACCAACCACCTGTGGCCCTATTACTATTAACAAAGTCTCTTTCCTTCCTAATCACCAAGTGTTTTAAGAAACTTTCATGTCTTGTTTGCGTGGCATTGTAACTTGGGATAGCACTGAGATATATAATATATTTATTTTTATTTTATTTTCAAAATTTTGGGAAAACTTACAGCTAGTTCTTAAAAATAGTTACTTTCTTAGTACATGCCGGTAAATACCAGCGCATGTGTGCTGAAGGCCAATTAAAAAGTTTCCGCAGATATGTACTTAAATAGACTAATAAATAATATAATATGCATAAACAAATAAATTAGATAGCTAGAAATCTTAGGCATATTTCATGTACTTATTGTATTTTTGTAATAGCACGAATATTAATGAACCCATTATTTGAATGTATTTCCGATTCTTATAATTTATAAATTGTAATTTTCTCTCAGATTTGTTTTATTTTTATATTTTAATATATTTTTCTTTTTTTTTAAGTATGATTCCTGTATTTGAATTAAACATTTTTTTATAGTAGGTACCTACCCTACTAAACGAATGACCCAAGTGAAATTTGACCAATCGCACATTCACACTCTTTAACTATGGTATTATATCCGCCTTAACTATGGTATTATATCCTGGGATCTCACCTTGGCCTGTAGTCAGGTATCCTGGTGGATCTTCGTTCCCTCCTCCATTTCCCAGTCAGTTCCTTGGAAGGGTTCCTCGGTGCTTCTGGTGAAAGGGTACGGTCTCCCTCAGATTCGCCACTTGATGCTGTGCTAGGTGTCTCTGAAAGTAAAGAAGATATTGATAAAACTAGAACAATTTTACACCTTCAAATATTTTTGCTCATTTGCTTTGCTCATTACTATCACTGACCAGCATAAGCATAATCATGATTGGTATATTATTGAGATGCGGTAGATTTAAATAAAGTAAGTACCTCCGTAAATAAAGTTAAGTATTGCATAGGTACCTGACATCAAATGTATAAAAAAATTAAAACCTACTTATTGATCATAGAATACCTAATGTAGAAAATCTATTTTACCGTATCTGCGCTAAGTATAAGAAAAGCGGGACGTGCGTGTGAGTTTTCATCATAGGATCCGAAAATGTAGTAACAAGCAATAAATTAGCTGTCATCGCTGTTAAGCAATGACCTTATTCCTATGGTGTTAGAAACATGGCATTCAGCCTTGATGAAACTCATTTATGATCGATGGATGTATCGTCGAAGGCACTCTAATCTATAGTTCTGGGTGTACATTTTAGACGACCGCGTACTATTAGTAATTGATGTACATTACCTTTTTGGGGAGACGCTATCCAAGGCTGCCAAAGCGGCAGGTTAAACTTAGGAGATTGTGGCGGCTCCATAGAGAGCTGATGCAGATTTTCCAGCGAAGTCCGAGCCAGAAGAAGTAAGTAATGCGGTATTTCCATCATCACAATACACAATCAACGTAAAACCACTTAGCACTCACAGTACCATTTCAAACAGAACGAATAACTAAAACAACACAGTTAAAATGAAGCAAGGATCACGTCAGAACAGTAGCTGCATAAATTTAGCAAAAGATGCAGAATTCCCTAAAGACGACGTTAGGGCGTCCCGGCACAGGTAACACTGAAGGCCGACTGAATAAAAAACGAACTGGAAGAGATTACATTGGAATAAATAAATGAGATGAACAAAAAACAAAAACCAAAAAGGAAAAAGAGCATCACGCTACATCCACGCGGCCGGACGTGGAGAGGCGCTTCCTTCGCCTCGGAGCATGCACAGGATGTTACTGGAACAACCAGTTTGGCGGCAACAGGCGGGTTTATTTCATCCCCAGATTCCAGAGTAATTACTAATCGCACACCTTCGCAAAAATGCGATAAAAAACTTGACTTGTGCAATAAATGCAATGGGACAAGAATTTGAAGCCGAGATTGTAAAGACACCTGTTGTAAATCCGATTGATTGCGGCTTTTGAGTAACTTATTTAAGCAACTGATAATTCGGAGAATTTGGGGACAATGATTGCCAAAATCGAATCAATGAAAACAATGATCTGCTCCCGTACCAATCTAACAAAGGAAATGATGACATCACACATTGTCGAAGCCAGCATCTCTGTTATAAGTCAGTATCAGACGAAAAAAACACATTGTTTTGCAATTTTTATCGATGACCCTAATATCTCAATGAAACCGATACATTTCACATGAATGAAAAATCACGTCTCGTTTGAGTGCCTGGCATGGTATTGAGGACACGTTCGATTTATATAGGTTGCTTTATAGATTGGTTAGGAAGGATGTTAACATGTTGACGGTTTCTTTTATTTTCAAAAAGATAACATCCTATATTCAAAACAGATCAACCTGTTCGGTCCATTCATGAAAGTGCGTGTGCGCAGGGCGCGGGGATTAATGAACCCCCTCCGTCTCTACCTTTCCGCTCCTACAACCTTATTATGGTCTGTCTTGCGATATTGTATAATATTCCTAAGGCTGTAAGGCTTCTATTTGAATGCAATTTTACATTGTTCGGTGTGAAATGGAGATTGGGTGCTATTGCAACCGCTATAAAGTTGCATTTGGAAAAAGGTCTCTGTGAATATACGTCTGCTCTCAAATGACGGTGGTTGTATCCTTGGAAGGTTGTGTTTTATTTTGATGCGGAGCGGTCGGTGCGGGGGTGGGCAAGCCGAAGCTGTGAGAAATTGCCGCGCTCTGTAGGGCCGTACAGGCATTAACTTTTTTATTGTCTAATAGAGCGGAGGCAAAGGACGGCCGACAGGTAAAGTTAGGCGCCGCTGCTTTAATTAAGTCTGGGGGATTTGCCGAATAGAAGTGAAATGAGAAATTAATAACGAGATATTGGGAACTGTGCCGACACAGCGTAGAATAAAGATAGATTAAGATTGGAATGTTAATGGGGTCGCGAGGTCGATCCCACAATTCGATGACTATAGATTAATATCGAAGACACGCGAGATCATTAAGAACAGGCACAATCGTCAATCGACGAGTTGGTACTTTAGGTACTAGACCTCACTATTGATCTGATCTGATAAATTAATAATATTGATCTATTTATTCGTCAAGGAAATTATTAATATCCGTGGGAGCCAAACTGGTCCTCATGTTCTTATTTGGTTTTGAGGTCGTAATTAATTTGAGCATCTTCAACGTTTTCGTTTAACATAGCTATGAGTTATTCGGAATGTTCCTTTAGAGTTGTTTTTATTTAGTTAATAGTAGGTTCAATTTTCATAAACTGATAGCTTCAAATTAATTAGCCGTTACAAAGCAATTTTCTGTGATTACTTTTTTTGCCCTGCGTCACCATTCAACCGCGTCGCCTATTGTATTGTTGACTAGGAAAAGGACACCGTCTATTTTCGATAAAACCAGCCTTCTATTGTATTTTTATGGTATTTTATAATTATTTTTTTATTAATATTAACTAAATGCTAATTAAAAAATTACGAAGTTAATCGAGAAATGTTTACACATTTACAATATGTATGCGCCTACGTTAACAATAGAGACATGATCATTCATTCACGCAAATAAATATGTCCGTATTTGTTATATCCAAACAATTACTTAGCCAGCATCTCGCCGATAGGCAATAAAATATACCATTTAGGTATTATTGATGCCTCGGCTTTAGTACCTTTTTACCAAATTGTGTCCTACATTAAATGGTTTCTGTTACTCCTCACACTTTTATTTGATTCGATTGAGCATTTGTTTAGTTCTATAAACTTCTACTAAACTTGACTCTCTCTGCCTTATATAATATTTTATTTCATTGTTAAGTCATACATAAGTAAATACATAATTTTGGACTATTTTACACAGTACATCTAGCTAAGGCCTAAAGGGATATACTTAGGTGCTACTAAGTATAAAGTGTTTTGTTGCAAATACCTACAACCTAACATTACAAAGAAAACACTCTGGCTCGGAAGAAATATTAGAAAAAACAGAAATAAATAAAATTGAGATTTCGTCGGACCCACAAACAACTTTGCAAAGCAATTACCAAAACATCCTCAAATCAATCGGCCCCAAAGAGCGGAAATCAGGCTCAATAAACGGAAATCAGAAATCATTCCCTTCTAGCCGTATTTTATTTTATATCCGACCTCTTTACAGGCTGTGCCACTAGATGTAAAACCTGGGGGCCTATTTTAAGTCTCAAACATTAAATTTCGTGTTTCGTTTCGACCTATGAATGTACCTACTCTAATACTTACAGCAAATTTGCACAAAAAAACGAGGCAATCGATTGCGTATTTTGGAGAATTAAAATAAGCCTTCTGGTACCTATGGAATCCTACTTATATTATGTTTAAAAACGCAAGTGTAATATGTGAAGCTGTCTGTTTGTCAAAAGATAACTAAATCCACGCATGAAGTTTTGGACCTGAAATAACTATGCTACCTACTTTTTATCCCAAAAACTCGTGTACTCGTACTGAAGCTAATAAAATATATGACACGGATGCGAGTAATAAGAATTCCTAAGGAGCGAGATGCCACTCAACGTTTATTGTCCGCTTTTGTCAGAAAACCCATTTGAATGAAATCACACGCGTGTCACACCCTTGAGAGATTGGAGTGAGTGAAACCTACCTACTATAGAAAATGAGGTATAGAAATACTTTCTTAGAATTAAAGGTGCCATGCCATCATACATACTATACAATTTCCTGAACACCATATTCAATTTCTTTAATTCTTCTCTTTTAGAGAGTATTAAATAAGTATTAATTAGTATTTAAGAAGTTGAATGTCGCTATATTAACACTTTTGAAGAGAGAGCTCTTCAACAGTGTTAATACCTCCACTGCTGAACATGTCTATTCCTTCGAGGTAAGACGTATAAGTATTTTAAAGGTATGCTTTAGTAGTGGCACAGGAGATTCTGATTTGTATCTGTAGAGGTTCAAATAATATCACTGTATCTGCATTAGAAATTGATTTTTAGTGTAGATACACAGTAATAATTTATGTTTTAATTGATTAAACTATCTAATTTCTAAACAAATAACTAACTTAAAGTTATTATAATTTACAAATGCACAAAAGTAGCTCTCATAATAAAATTAAAATATTGGATAGCTCAAAAATCATATCATCCCGTTTTAAATGACTTTAGTGTTAATTACCATGATAGATTCAAAAGTTTTAATATGCTTTCATGTCCAAACCATATTATTAACTATTATTATTTACTTGCAGAATGTTGCTAACAATCTAGAGAAAGCTCAACTGATCCGAATAAATCCTTGTATAGTTATCATCTTTTGAATGATCCGAGCATATCAGTCAGTACCTATCATAACATGGCAAGGAAATTCATATATTTTTACGACCCTCACGCTGAAGATTGTCGGAAGGGCATGCGCAATCCGCGCAGGCAGCATAGCCCGAGGCAAGACGCCGCGTCCGCGGTAGCGCCCTAAACGCACCCTACCCTTTGGGCCTGCTTATTTGCACGAGTATTGATTATTTTTAAGTGGGCACAGGGAATTCTGCTTCCGTTGAATGTAGGTATATTTTTTATGTTTTAATCTACTCAGGATATAACTCCACAGTGGCTCGCATGGAAAACTTTGGGGGTTTTAAGAGCTTTTCTACGCCTTCTAGGTCTATCTCATTTGAACATATTACCTACATTCTAACTTTTGGAGCAATAGCTGAAAGTCCCTTATTATTTTCGGTTAGAAAGCGAGAAATAGCAGTCAACAGCAACTGTTTAACGTTTTTGATAAATATAGGTAGAGGTAAAAATTTAACTACCAAGAGCCAACAGATACAAATACATCTTGAACCAGTTCTTAACATTAAGAAACATTGAACTTTGGGCGTTCATCACCATCAATCTAACCTCCATTTCTTATCATGGTCCGGTGCTTCCAACTTTAAAATAGCCAATTCACCATTAACATTTTATTTCCACAACGGAACTGAATTTGAAGTTGTAAAATATTCAAAGGTGGTGATTATTCAAATATAAATTACCGATAAATATTCCAATTGATTATCGGTTGCGTGATGCCGGTAGCCGTGTCCGTGTCTGCGAGGCGAACGAAATTCATGCATGTAACATTTACGAGCACTTAAAAATATCTGTTCACCTTTAAATGTTAAGGATTAAGGTTTGAAATTGCCTTTGTAGTTGTGTTCGCTTCGGAAATAGCAAAAATATGTATTTTTAAAGAGTGGAAGCGCGAGCGGACCCTGCAGGCACGTTTACCAACACGAATATTTTGGCAGCCGGTAGCCGGTACTCAAGTCTCATATTACCAGTTTTGTTGTTTTATACTGCGATCCGTATGAATACCCTCGCTAACTCGGAATAATCATTGAAGAACCAACTTTTCCGTTTACTTAGAAAACAAAATGAATTGGTAATTTGTTATTTTCCCCATGATCGTCTTTACTATGATGATGAGTCAAAAATCTGCAATCATCTACATTCTGCTGTTCTACGTGGATTATAATTATTGTTACTGAGAGTCTGTTTAAATTTAAACGTTTGAAATAACAGTGCCAAACAGACCATTGTTAATTATGTGCCTTTTGGGTATGGATTCGGCAGTGAAAACAAATAAGGGCCTTATTATATGATGTTTACTAACATTATTGATTGAATGAAGACGTCGAATTGTTTACATAACAAACAAAGGCACGGAAGGCGGATGTTTGAAGCGAAAGTGCGGGAAGCGACGTCCAAACATTCCGCATTCCATACCCCGTTGTTGGGTAAGTAGACGACTACTGTTTTATTGACTTCTTTATGAAGTGCTGTGTTTACAGTAGTTGTATGAACAACCTCGTAAACTTTCAGCTGAAAGAATACGGTCACCTCATTCACTGTAATTATAACAATCGTTTTATGATTGTTATAATTTCAGGAGTTAGATCGCCTGTCAGTCGTCTTAGAAATTGAGCTTTAAAACACCTTCAGGTGGTCTAAGCCCTCCTGAGATTACATTAGACAATAGAAATTCTATAAAGGTATGCTTAAATCTTCGCAAGCCAGAACAAAAAATATCGAATGTTGAAGTATTCTAAGATTCGTTCTTTTCTAAACCAGTAATGCCATCTGTCGGCAGTATCATACGTTAAGAAGCGCCATCTAGAAACGTAAGCTAAGGAGGTAAAAGGTTGAGTTACATTCGGCTCAGTCGAACGCGACTCGAGCGAGACCCTTCGAACAGAACCCGGGGAGCTTACAAGGAAGTGTAGCGCTTTCCCCAAAGAGGGAAGCACTGTTCTACAAAAAGTAAACTAAGTCGGCGAAATCAATAGCTTAGCACGTGACGTAAGTGTATTGCTGGATTATACATAGACCTTCAACTAAGGTCGTCTGTAGGGACGCAGTGAGATGTTTTGTTGACTTTCTGATAAGACTTGCCAATCAAAGTGATGATAACTGCACAAATAGGTCTCGGCTATCGCTGAACCACTTAACTGCCTTCTAATTAAAAATGCATAACGTTGTATCTACAGCTAGATAATTTACCAGTGCAACAGCTCGTAAGCAAGACCAAAGCAAATGTACAAGTGTGGTAGGTACAGTAGAGTATAACTACATACAGTATAAAACAAAGTCGCTTGCCGCTGTCTGTCTGTCCCTATGTAGGTGTACATTGATCTTTAAAACTACGCAACTGATTTTAATGCGGTTTTTTAATAGATAGAGTGGATTCAAGAGGAAGGTTCATAAACTATTCGACTCGTAGATTTCTACGCGGGCGAAGCCGCGGGGCAACACTAGTTATACCATATACTTGATACTTTCTTAGGTGACGGGGTACATTGAACGGAACAGACCGTTGTTAATGATTATGAATGATGCTACGCTACCCTTGCAGACAGAGCGTGACGGATTCGTGTGGCCGCCGACGGTATAAATGAGCGAGCATTTCGCCCGTGACCTTCGTTTTACCAAAAGTAAGTTTTTAGGCAAATTATGAACCACGCTGTATTACCCAAATCTGGCTGTTCGAGTTTGGACCTTACCTTCGAACTCGAGCAGCATAAGATTTGTTTGATTAAAATAAACAAATAATGCCGGACAATTCACACAGCATTATCTAGAGCCAAGGTTATGGGTACTAGATAACTGATATACATGATAGAATACATAACATAGATAAATATTTTTTATTATACATAGAAAACGGCCAGAACACCCTAAACAAACATCTGCAGATCATACACACATTTGTCCGGAGGCGGGAATCGCACCCGCAACGCAAGCGGACCTTAACCCACCGCACCACAGAGGTCGTTATTAAGATATTCGGTTACCATTTGTTCTATTTAATGCCGATTGGTTTTATGAGACATTGGGACACCACATATGGGATCTCCTTGTTGATTCAATTCAACAATCCATGTCAGGGTAACCACGTACGTAGATAGTAGATACGTGGTGTTATGTGCGATCTTATGTAACGTAAGATTGTCGCGTTGCGTAGGTACTAGGTGCTTCACGTTGTGGGAATATGTGGTAAATAGCTAGTTTTTAACAGCTCTGCTTACGTTGGGGCTAATAATGCTGTGTGAAATGTCCGGCATTATTTATTTATTTATTACTAGCTGCGCCCCGCGGCTTCGCCCGAATGGAAATTTCTGCGCAATTTTACCATATTTTCTCACCGTTTAAACCTTGCCTGGACTACGACAAACATTTCATAACCAAAATCAGTTAAATCGCCCCAGCCGTTCTAGAGTTTTAGCGAGACTAACGAACAGCAATAGATTTTTATATACCTAAAAAGATTATCGGACTATAAACCCCGATGTTTACCAGAAATCAGTTTATACGTTGTTGATAAAATAATGCTTTACAACCCAGATAGCATCATCTATCACCAAAGTAGAGCTTTCGTTATTGTATTATGTATAACTGATAGACTTAACACCTACATTACAAAACATAATAGGTGTTTTAATACTATTCATTTTAAAATACCCAGAACACCCCGAACAATATGCTGCAGATCGTACAAACATTTTGTCCTGAAGCGGGAATCGAACCCGCAGTGGCAGGCAGACCTTCGCCCGACTAGCCACAGAGGTATAGTCTTAGACAGGATATTAATGGTCGTTAACACATAAATTTATATGTACACTTTGAACATTTTATAATAACCGAGTTTAAAACGAGACGGTACTCATTGTATCAAAGAAAGGGCATAGCCCGAATTCCATACATGCTTAGTCGACTTCTTTATTGCTTACTAAGAATTTTACTATCTCGAACACGTAGGTATGTTCATTCCTTAAGGCTCGCATACGTACGTATTCAAATACTTACTAACGATAACGCCGTAAGGTCAAGTGAAAAATCAAACGCCTTCGAAGGCTGTTTAACATTCCAATGTTATTAATACATGCTAAGAGTATAACTTAAGTCATGGCACAGGAATTGCGGAACAAATCTTAAGACATGTTTTATAAATTAAAAGTAACATCATCAGTTACCTGTTCTTTAAGGTGAACTATGCAGAATGAGGTTTATTTCTTGAATAAAGACGGCAGAACAGAGAAGTGAAACAGCATATAATGTTCCCTTTTATCTGGTGCCAATTTAAGGTTATGAGAAGGATAACCTTAAAATAAGCAGCTAAGAGAAAAGAAAAGAAAATTATATTGAACCTCATATTATATTATTTCGTTTATCCCATAGTTTAATTTTTCGATGTATCAATGGATAGACAGAAGGAAGCTTATAATGATAGTCATATTGTAAGGTAGAATGATTTATATACAAATGAAAATAATTAAAAAAAACACACAAACGAGGCATAGCTAAAAAATTGTGACAAATAAGTCTCAATTTCCTATTTGTATAAGTGCGTTTGTCCGAATACACTGAAGTTGTGTGCTTGTCAACGAACACATAGATTCGTTTTTGACTACAAAATCAACAAATTGTTGAACAACACTATCCCTATAACTGTGACAGCACCGTGTTTGAATGGATTTATATATCACGCAAAATGCGTGACCACTGTGTGACGTAGAACATGCGTGTCTTGTACAGATAACCAAAGTAGCTATATTCCATTTAGTTCTTGTGAAACCCAAACTCATAAAACACCAATACTGAGTGTCCATCATGTGGTCGGAATGCGACCACATGGATGAGTAATCTAACAATTCAGTGCTTTTCTACCGCCCGTGCTGAGGTTGGAATGGCACACATACCTAGTTGCTGCAATATCGCTGGTTTCGATGCAAGAAATAACGGACCTGAAAGTCATACAACTTCAATATTAAGAGAAAAAAGGTCTATCGGTAAAGGTAGCATCATATATAAAAAAACTAGACTCACAAAATGAAGCCCTTATTCCTAAACTAGGGTAACCTGTGTACCAGGAGTCAGTTCCTTCCCATGTAGAGTAGAGAACAATATTGTATTAATCATTTAGAATAGATGTTTAGACTGAATTAAGAAAAATATTCGCAATTATTGTTTTATACAAAAAATTAAAATGTTTTAGTGCATTTGTATAGTGGGTCTCCCAAGGAGTCTGGGCCAACAAACACATCGCATTATGCTAAAAAAGAAAATATACAATGGGAAGTCCATTGTATACCTACTTTTTATTAATATTAAGTGATTCTATTCGCACCTTAAAGGTAAAGTTTCTAGCTACATTCCAGTGCGCTACGCACTAAAAATCATCGGCGCTCGTTACACTGTTATATCACTGAAACAATACGCTGCGGCCCGAATAGCTGGAATAGTTGCACTCTCGCTTCGCTGCCAACGAAATGGAATCGGTTGGTCATTAGAAATTCTACTCTATATGACTTCATTGAATGCCTTCGAAGCGTGCCACCCCACGGCAGATTAAAAAACTACGACTGAGGCATCGATGTTGCACGGAACACGATGTCACCCCGCTTCGGAATGCAGCTTTCATTATTTTTACTTCAGTCATTTTCGAATTCCACAGCAATCGTACTATATATTTCAGATATTTTAGCACGAATACATAATATCATTCACGAATGCTATTATAACTGACCTACATTCCAGAATTTACGATTCTGAAAATAATATTTAGCAAATGATGACAATAGCGATCGACCATTTGTTAGTACACCTCAGCATGAACGCTGGTAACTGTAGTCCGCAACGCAACCTACATTCAGCATTCTTTTCGAAACCGTAACACACCGCCTCTGCGTTCCGGATATACATACGCGTATACACGTGCAAGCAACATTCACTCCAATATCATTTGCAATAAAAACCATTTCGATTCGATGCAATTGATAGAATAGAATGCCAAGAATTGCATTTCTAGAGAGCTGCAAAACGACTACGTTCTGCGTGGTTCTGCCAAGTGAATGAATGATATGATAAATTGATAACCACGACCAGGTTTTATGTCGTTAATGTCTATGCATGAGTATTTGATAGCGGAAATGAAATCAGCGAAAGATATCCACTTTTTCTCGGAAAAACCACTTCTGACGTCTGTCCTATAATATTGTAGAGCTATATGTTACGAAATGCTTGAATCAAGAGATTTGTCGAGTAACCACAGGACTATGCCCAGCCGAGGGAAAGCCTGACAGTGATGTGGATTAGAATTCCAAAAAATTAAGTACATTATATCTTTAGTGTGTCCAGTCCAGTTGACGATGGTGTAGAGAATCAAAATGTGATCGTGACGTCTTATTTTTGTATGGGATTTGCGTAGTTCCCTCTCCGCACGATATCGACGCCATACCAAACCCGTAGAAAAAGGAAACCTGACAATCACATAGTTACATTATTGTCAACCGGACTAAGGACTCTGAACTTGGTATTCGTCATTCAAAGCGTATTCGCAAAAATATTCCTTACAAGTAGTTCCAAGTGCATACCAGTTAGTTTAGTGCTTATAAGTAGGCAGCGCAAATATTTTAAACAAAATTTCTTTGCAAGAATTAGAACGTGCAACAAAGTAGATGTTACTCGATATAAAAACTATTGTGCTTTAGTCGGTCAGTGCAGATCACGGGACGGCCAAATTCCTGAACGCTTTCTCTGGCGTCTCGTTGGGCGATGGCGGCGGCAAGTGGGCGCTGGCCGGGCCGGCCCTCATCTACGAATGTCTCCTAAGCTATGTTCTGTGAACACGCGCGCGCAACGAAAGTGAGCGCGAGCCGCGTGCGCTGCCATCCAGTTGCATAATTACGCGCGATACGATTGTTTGTAAACATTCAATAAACAGAATACCGCTAATATATAAATTGCGTGATCGAATTTTGATTAGGCATATAAATCGACAAAAAGCGACGGCAAGAATTTAAATTTCACAATTTTTTGTCGTGACATTCATTAGGTGAACGTTAATGATCTCGATCGATAATATCTTTATTGACCGCATATTTATAAATGGGCGTTGAAATTAATCGAGGTAGATAAAAACTACGACGTACGACCTGTAATTACTGATGCAGTTAGGTATAATATCCACGTGGTATGCGAATTGGTAATGCTGTTGTAGGGTGGTCCTTCGAGCCGGACTGTCGTCGAAAATGAAGACGATGACTTTTATAGTGGGTCGGCGAAATTAGCTGGGACGCGTTTCACGACGCTGCTAGACGATCTCGCAGTTGCTCTCAGCAAGCTCTGCTTTCTCATCCATGTTTAACTCCATTGTCGAGTTATTGTTAAAGAGAAAGGCTAGATTTCATTTATTGCATTGATGTGTTACAAATTTCATTAGCGTGAAAACGGCACCATCATTAATGTCACTTATATAGCCTATGTGCTAAGTCGCCGTACTCTAATATATCTTTATTATGGTACAGCTAAACATTATATACACCGAAGAACCGTTGCGTGATTATGATTACAGAGCTGCATGGTGTAAGATATAACCAAGTTTTGCTTACATTAACAACATCTGTTAATATGGATTCGCAAAACCCGGACGTTTCGGTCAACCGCGTTTGCTAAATACGAATGTGACGCTCGAATTCCGACCAGCAGGAGGAACCAAGGTGATCGTCAATGAATTTATACCAATTGTTTCAAATAGAACAAAAGAGCTTTGTATAACTTTGATCAACTCAAGCGTTACAAACGGCTCGTTACTCCGGCTGGGTGATAGTTTGCCAAAAGATCATTGTAATCAAATCATCATCGTTTCAGTCTTTGGCTGCCTACATGCGTAGGTAAAGGATGCCTCATGCCAAAACGTGGTATCACTATAGATTTTGAATATCACGTAAGATTAAAGAAAATCATACGAGCGACAGTCTAGTGAGTGTGGAACCAAACAATGTCAGTTGGTTGAGGAATGCGACCCGCCTACAAGGCCGCGCGCCATCTCTCTATACGTAGCCGATATTATTCTCTTGCCATATTAATAGCTACAATGAATTCTTTTAACACTGATTAAACAATAATAGCTGAGATTTTTTATATCCTTGTTTTTATACCACATTCTTTTGAGTGCCGAATCCGCATCAATAACATGATAAAAATATTTGTGTCGTTTTGGAATGTAAACATAGTAAATTAGATTGTAGAGTTTATGTTTAAACTTGCAAAGAATACGTAGTAGCTAACTAGACTATTTATTCTCTCTTGTGAGCCTTTTGGTAGTAAGCGATAGGAACAACTAGCAAGACTAGGCCGATCAGCTGAAGACAGAAAGGATTAGCATTGTTTGGAGAAGGCCTACTACAATGCACGTGGACGAACACGGGACAAAAGACGATAATGAGAAGAAGAAACGTTCATAATCTCTAGACATTCTTTCAACGGAATCATGATATATGTAAAATTTACTGTCACATTTTAAAAAAAGTACAGGTAAAATCGGTTCAGATTCTCCAATGCTCGGTTTTATGATCTGAAATCGTAGACGTTAAGACATGCAATAACTTACCAAAGCCATCAGAATCGCTGGCGGGGTATGCGGGGCAGGGTTGGACCATGGTCGCCGCGCGGGATAGAACGTCCAATGGTGATTCCACCTTCTCCATTGTCACCTGGCGGATGAAGATTTTATCAATCAGCATATGAGGGTTAGCAACTTAGCAAGGATGTTTTATATAATAAATAAATAAATAATGCTGGACCATCCACATATCATCTAGCCAAATGCCTATGCAGGATTTGTGTTATGGGTACTAGATGTCTGATAAATACATAATACAATACATAGATAGATATTTTTATCATACATTGAAAACGACCAGAACACCCACAACAAATATCTGCAGATCATACAAAAATTTGTCCCGAGGCGGAAATCGAACCCGCAAACTCCTGCGTCGCAGATGGCCCTGCGCCCACCGCGCCACATAGGTCATCTATCCATAATATCTCATTAGTCATTACAAAGTTATTGAGGTCCAAAAGCAAGTCGTATTATTATTATAACTAGTTTCTACCCGCGGTTTCGTACGCGTTGTTTATATAGAAACGTTTGGAGGTTATTTATATCTTATCTATGGGAACTGATTTATGGGACAAAAAGTAGCCTATGGTATGGTCAACGAACTCTACGCCAAAAATCAAGTCGATTGGTTGCTTAGTTAGGGCGAGTAGGAAGGACAAACAAACACACTTTCGCATTTATAGTATAAGCTTAGTGACCTCACTTATGTTAGGATGTACTCGTAAGCCGGGAGTGTCCCACTGGAAAAGTCTAACGCCTGAATGCGTGATGTAATAAAGGTGTAGGAACACAGCTTTATTACATCAATGTGTTATCTGTCCTTCCATTCATCTCGGTCCTCAGCAAGGAGGGCCCACTCTTTATTAAATAGGTCGAGCTCATTCAGCCCTTTCCGCCTAGGCCTTCTTCGGTCTCGGGCAAAGTCTGTGGCAATCTTGACCCACTGTTGGTCCGACATAAGTCGTATGAAATAAATAAATAATACTGGACATTTTCATGCAGTTATCTGGCCCCATAGCAGAGCTTTTGTAACTGGTATAATACAAGAACACTGATAAATAAATATGTAAACATCCATACCAATAACACTTATAATATAAATGGGATGGATGGATGTTTGTTATGTCTTCACGCCAAAACTACCGAACGGACCGCGCAGAAATTTTACATAGGTAGGTACAGGTAGTTCTAGACCAGGAATCAAACAAAGGCTACTATGTAGTTGGACCTACTTTTTATCCCATACCTACAACAGTTCCCATGGTAAGAAATAACCTTTAAACACTTCCATAATAAAATTATTATTACAAACAACGCGTTCAAAGCCATGGGCAGAAACTAGTATTACATATTACTATACCTATATATTCAAAGGTAACCTACCCTTCCTTATTCACGCCTAAACAGATCTTAATGAAATTTGGCAGAAAGTTAAAAGGTATTGCGGGGACAAATATAGGCTAACCCGCCGGCAGTAGCTTGTAATATATAATAAGTAGACATTAATACAAATGCTTAGGCAAACCAAACAATAACTCTTTTATCAATTATTTTTTTATAAAACATGAGAACTGTATTTGAAATAACGCTGAAACTATCTGGGTTAATGAATTTCGGGTGCGTCATTGTTTGTATTGGACTAGGTTTGTATTTGTAATGGTCGAATCAATTAACATTATTTGTTATGCATTGGCCTCGGTATGATGCACTAGAATCTAGAATTGAGACCAATTATGATGCATCATAATGCCGCGGCATCATTAAATTCTTTTTACATTACGACGATGTTTAGTGATTTTAAAATATATACATATATTCCTTTAGTTATTTATTTTGCTTATCGACTTAAATGTTCGTACGTCGTAGGAACACAGGAACAGGAACCTTTATTACAACAGGAGATTTAGCTAGACAAAATAATTTTCGCAGCCGAGGGAAAAACTCATGAAAATATTTAGGTAGAAGAACATCGGAGCACGCCCAAGAATTCAAGGAATCCACGTCTGGTTTCCCGAAAATATCGCAGACTAAAAGTCATGCTAAATACCAAAGTGGCGGAAATTCCTCGCGATTACGGCTAGACGCTGGACAGACGTGCGCCAAGTTGTACGAAAACCACGTAAATAAGTGAGGAGTCAGATGATCAAACAAAGAGTTGTGAAACGTGGTGTTCGGCCGCATACCTCGCCCCGGGAACCCAGCCAATGCCCCACTGAGTCCGCGAACACGCCAGACAATATGCAAAAATATGACACTGATTTCATCCAATGAAACTGTGTGTTATCAGTGTTCGTACTCAAGCGAGCACATAAATTTATTAACGTGCATTGTGAGGCGATTTCAACATAAACTCATTAGATCACACTAAATCATAAGGTGTTAGGGTTTGATTTCGAGTAGAATAATAGACAGTACCTAACGATCGGTTCAAAACCTTTCGAAGGAACATAAATATGATACAGTACAAATACATAGGTGCTGATGATGGTACGGTAATCATTTGTATCGAGAACTATATTCTAGCACACTGTAAAACGATTTTGACCTCATTCGCTGATACGTTTTCCTGTTTGTTCATATTTAGGTTATGTACTTGAAAACATTATTTGGAAAAGTTAAAGCTACATTAGAAACACTATTTTGGGGAGTGAATAGGAAAATTGAAAAAGTTTAATCAAAGTAATTACTATTACAGTTGATTTGTCATCTGCTAGGTAAATAAAGCTAGCATTTTTGAAAAACTTTATTAGAATTTTTAAGTTCTATAGCAAACAATGTAAGCTCTGATCTAGTCCATCAACAATTCAATCCTAACAAAATCTCAAGCTTTGCTAATAAAACATAATAATCTGTTTATTACCCTACATACCTTGCGATTCCTTCAAAGATAAATCGTATTGGTGTCGCAAAAAATGTGATAAAGCGATTATCGCATTCCTTGTTTAATGAAAGTAACTAGCGAAGTTAAGTACCTAAAGAATTATAAATAATGGACGTCAAATAAAAATTCCTGATTACGACATTAAGAACTTTAAAAAGTCACACGAGACCCGTGTTTATTCACACGCGAGGCCCAGTGGTGTAGAAAGAGGGAAGAGTAAACAAAAGAGCCGAATGTCGAGAAAGATGACCGATTTAATGATGAGGAATTTGTTACAATAACCACAATTGAATTTTTGTAGCTGGAGGCGGAGTCACGACCAGACCGCGGTGGTATGCAGGCCTCTGTAGATACATTCGACACAAAGTCGGCTCGTCACGAGACCGTTCAACTGAACACAGGGAGTCTTAATGGTATGACACGTAAATTCCAGTTGGAATTTGAGTGAGAAATCGAAGCGGATGTTTGACGAGCAGTGTGAAATTTCTACTGTATTAGTAAGTAAATCAGAGCAACTATGTCGACAAATAGCAGGCATAACTTTTTGTGAAATCATAGGCTTCTACCACTGTCAATTGTGAACAATGTGGAATTGAGAAATCAAATGTATTTATTGCTTTTAATTCAATTTATACAAGGAAGGCCTCATTAAGTCGAATCGTCACCGGTCGCGCTAGAATACATTCTTTCTGGTTTTTTGTATTTTCTGGGTTACACAAGTAATACCTATACAGAAAAGTAGTTTACGACCATTGTAAACTATTTGCTATGAATGCGAAAATTACCTAATTTCGATTTTATCGTATTTATGGAATGACATTGTGTTTTTTTATTTTAGTTCACATAAACAAATCTTTTAAAAGATGTAGGTACCACGTAGAACGCAGAAATCACCCCAGATAAAAAATAATTTCCTGGTGACGATCAGCCTTAATTCACACCTATTTTCAAACAAAGCTCCTGTTAAGAAAACAAATCAAATAATTTAAAACGACATTAGCCGTCCATCGATCAGAAATCTCCTTGGAATGATATGACGAACTTTGATGATGCGCAATGTAAGTACATCTGCATTTAGGTAGATTAGAATTTCTTCTACACCTACCTTTAGCCACCACAATCGGAGGCCAAGTTGAAGAAGCGTTATTTCAAAAGATGTGATTTTTTTTGAGACTTTTCTTACCTGTCCTTTTAGACAGAGATTGGGTTTGTCGGAAACTCGATGTCATTCGGTAGATATAGCATTCACGTAAACATTTCCTAATTATGAATTATAGTATTGAGCAAGTGTGGGCATAGACCAAGCAATATTGATTTATGGCAGTCACGAATTATTATCACCTGGTAGAGATAGGTTGTTACCTAGCAGTTAGTTTCACAACGCAAACCACATGGTGGTACCGAACCTTGACATTCCTTGCGTTAAAAATAATGCTCTATTTCAGTACTGGCAAAACTTAAATTCAGTTGTAGTTGCTGGTGATAAGGTTGTTTTTGGCAGATGTCAGTTTGCCCGCATTTAGGGTGCGGGTTCTTTTACGACGGTCGCCACCCCTGCTGTGCGCCTGCGCACGTGGCTACGAGGGGACGAGAGAATAAGCAGATGTTTCCCTTAAAACTTGTAGGGTTGCCGAATCCTATTCAAGGCAACGATGCTTCATTATTATCCCTCACTGTTTTTAAACTGAATTTCTATTTTGAAGTGATTTAACTCTTTGAATTTGTTTTTTGGAACCACATTGGTTGAATTTCGTAGGAGTTATCAAAAAAGGAAGTTAGCTAATATATACTACGCAAATAATTGAAGGCATTTCAGGGTGAGGCTTATCAGTGTTTGTAAAAGACTCGATTAAGTACTTTTAAGGGGAACATTGGAATGATGATTGGTTTCGGTTGGCTGCGCACACAACGTCATATTATTGAAATGCGGAAGTATTTATATACAAGAGGTCCTCTAGCTACTTATTAAGCAGATTATTAAAGACACTGATAGTTTCACCGATAAACTAAATTGCGTACATTCCTGCCGGTAAAGATAACCAAACAAGCAAATGGAATTCAGGAGCAATTTGATGCTCGTAATTGAACTAGGAGTGTGTCAGAGTATCGGGGAAAAAAGTTAAACGCAGCATCGCCAGGAGCATACCAGTAGCGAACTGAATAAGAAATGTGACAACTGACAAGATAATCGAAAGGAATTCGGAATATAGAAATCGGGACGGGAGTCTTAGCCCGAGGCGAAGAGTTCAAAGTAGTTTGAATAAATCGACAGGATCCACGGGGTCATTCGTATTGGCTAATCGTCTACGGAGTTTTATCGCGTTATCGCATTGGGCACATTGAGCATTGAAAACGTCGTATGTGCGCTGACCGTAGTAGGTATTGGCTAATCTGTGATACGGTCACATTCCTCTCTATTATGTTCGCGAGATTCCTCTGCCTTGGCTGGCGTAGCGGCGAAATTTTTTGCGTCTCGCACTCTCAAATCAAACCGGTAACAACTCATTACATTGAAGTACATATTTGTACGCAGTACCGAATAGTTACAAGTCAATGGCTTGCGTGGTTGTTTAGGTAATAAACTATGACTTCCAAAGGTTTGTGTTGTGAGTTCGCTTTAAAATGACGAGAAAAAAGTCTTCTTAGAAGATATTTAGTTGATCTTTTTATATTATACAAATACACTAGGTATCCTAGTTACCTTTTTGCAATACATGTTGGTTTATATTTTTTTAAGAAATAGGTACCTACCTATAAGTATGCAAGCTGAAAAATATATTATAGATAGGTACCTACCTAAACTAGAACATTTATTGAATTTGATACTGAACTTATTACTAAGATGTAATTAAAGGTAGGTACTTACGGAATGTATGTTTTTCTCACGATAGTCCCACAATGCGACGCGATAAGTATTTATTTCTCACAGATTAATTAGCGTCAGAATAACAAATGATAGTTAATCAGTAAGATCCACGAGTAAACTTAAGTTCTATAAAACTGAAACCTTCATAACAGCGTTACTAAACCGGCAAACAGCGAAAAATCAATAGACAACTTAGTCCGACTCGCAAAAAACTTACAATCGTCAGAACAACACAACACGCTACTGAATAGAGGAACACAAAAAATGTACTGACTTCTACAATTTATTATCCATTGTCCAAAGCGCACTGATGTATTTATTTGTTGTTATTTTATAAAATCCAACTATCGCGCCACGACTCTGTTGACGAAATAGTCGCGTTTGACATTTGAGCCGAGCCCACAGCTATGGGAATGCGCGGAATGTCAAATATTTTCAGTGCTGCCATCTATGCAATGGAATGTTCATACGGGCAGAGGAGTGCAGCGATATCGTGTCGTAACACTTTATCAACATACTGGCTGATATTGGGATGGTTTTTGTTCCGTAGCTATTTTCAATAGTACCAATAGCATTTTTTTCTGTATTAGTACGAATATGGTTTGAAAATGTTGAAATGAAAGTAGCGCGGTGTGCGAATGTTGGAATGTGAGCGGAGAGACGTCAGAGGCGCAGGGTTATCGACACACGGTGGATGGAGGCGAGTAGAGTCGGCGAGCGTGGCGCGTTGCGTGCTTGCCAAGCCGAGGTTTCGGTTCGATACCCATACGTAGGCATGATTTTACCAAATATTAATATTATTAAAATATATATGTACTTACTTAACGAATGTAGGTTTTTATTATTTATCATATAAATTTACCTATTTGTTTCCCTAAAAGTATTTCTAAAAAGACGAATTTAATTAGTACCAGCATAATTATGATATTATGTATATTATTTTATTACGCTTATTATTATGAATATTATAGTGGTTGCCTTAAGAATGAGATTATATTTTAGTAGGTATTTTTAATTCGTTTATTTATCATCTTTTATATTTATAATTATTAATTCACAAACTTGTTTTTCTTGAGAATGTGCTCCTTTAACCAAATTTGACAGGTAGGGAATGCTTTCAGGATGGGTTATTAGAAAAACGCAGTATAGTGACATAATTTCAATTTTATTCTATTACAATACCTCAGAAAGACATTTTTCATAAACAGAAACTAAGCAACATCCATTTTGCAGTTTTCTCGTAAATATTAGTATTTATCGTAACATAATCCAGCATTTACGGTGACCATGAACTAAACTAACTTCAGTGATACTTACAATACAAACGCTTTGAATAAAATTAGTGAAATTGTCAACATTTTTTTCTTATCACAAGTTTATCAAGCTTTTTAGTTTTAATTTCAATAATTCAGATCAATTTTTTTATACTTTTTTTACTAGCACAAAATATGAGATTTTTTAACAATATATTTTGATTTAAATTATAAATTAGTATTTATATTCGTTTTTACTAAGACGTTATAATAAATAAATAAAGCTAGACAATTCACAGCATCATGTTGCCGTTTTGTTTTATAATTAGTTTTAATGAAATATGAACAAATTTTCCTTTGATAAGCTTGTCATTAGAAAATTTATTACACCTATAAATTTACTTATCTTTCATAAAGTTCTTTCTAGATATAATTTACAAACATCTCACTTGTGGTACAGCGGGTGCCTAGGACAATCACCTATATTTACTAATATTTTACTTTACGTATAACATTAATATAAAGTTGGTTCCTGTTTTCGTATAGGTAAGGTTTTTAAAATAGGTAAGTACATTTTATACAAAAATAAATAGATTTTATGGGATAAGTAAATAGAATAAATGTTTAATGAGAAACAAACTAAACAGTCCGGATACGATATTTATTAAACATTAAACAAATTTGGTCGACTCAAAGGAATCAGGCTTTTGAATAGTATAATAATTTCCGGAGAAAGCTATGCTTTTGCAAACGACAATTTAATAATTTAAGGAGGATTGTATCCACGCACCAAAATAAATAATAAATGCTGCCAGGTCAGCCGCGGTATATAAAATTAAATGAAATAATAATAATATTTAACAAGGAACAGTGCTGTACGAGTATCTATACATGCCATTACTTATTTAGTTTATGCCTATTATAATCTTATATCTCTTGATAACAATAATAATATATTAATAAATATTTTTAAAACTTTAGGGGACGGCTTAACGTGTCAACCAAAGTTACAAAAAGGGTATATATGTATAATATTTTTAAACGTGATAATATGTATGCAAAATATATACTGTGCGTGCATTTATTAGTTCGAGGAAACATGAGATATTTAGTACCTAATAGAAAACATCAATTAAGATGGGGAAGTAAAACCAACAAATAAAATAATGTCATATCAAAATTATGTCTAAAGTGACACCATACAGACATGAAATATTATTCTATCATTATAGAATTGGTATTTTTTAAAACAAATGCCAATTCTATATTATATTTCATTATTTATTTTCAGTTTAGTATAATCAGTCACCCTGGAAGCTCTTTCCGTGGGGATTTTGCTTTATATTTTTGTAACATTTATGGCACTTTTAAACGTGATTTAGAAAAACGTTGGGAATCAAATAAATCTATGAAATATACGAAACAGTGTAATAATCTACCTTACACTACATTACTTTTTACTGATAAGACCAACTATTCATATTTATTTTCGTCTACGACTAAGAACATCGAAGCAACAGGGGTTAAGCTACACCAAAATCTTTTCCACATTAAGTGTCGATATAAAATTAATTTAGGAAAAAAACTTGTACCCTATCTACTTTTAATAAGTAAGATCTAATCGCAATTTACTTACATAAGGTCTAGCTACACTTTTAATACCTACAAAAAATAATCAAAACAATAAATATGCATAGGGTTTTTACACGGTGAGATTGGTACATATATGTAGGTACTAATGGAAGCAACAATATATATGTTAAATTATTGTAAATATTGAAGAAAATTGTGAATCTGTTAGTATAAAATGTTTAAATGACTATTTATTTTCATTACTTGGACGTCTATACATTATATTCTGTCTATGATTGGTTTGATAAAATACATACCTACCGATTTTTACACAAATACTTGGTTATTTGTCTCCAAGGCGTAGGCCAAGTAAATTTTTTAATGCTTTCGTTAACGTCAAATCTCAATCAAGTATTAAGATTGGACGATAACGAACATGATTGGAAAAAATATATTAAAACAAGTTCATAACAGTTTGAATTTGACATAGTGTTTATAAAGCTATTAGAATTTTCGGGACACATCAAAAGCATCATAAATAGTAATATTATTTTAAGAATAAACATTGCCAATGCTAAATATACATATTTCATAATAAAGTATTCGAACATTGTTTTTTTTACTATTTATAAATAAATAAAGCTTTTTAAAAATGCCTTTTTCATATATATAATACAATCAATTTGTCAGTTGTTTTAAATATTCTACTTAGATTGTAAAAGTAATAAAAGATAAATCTATATTACAATGTAAAAAAATGATATGTCACTGACCATACTGTGTATAGGTTATAAATGGACTTTTATCAAGTATTTTCTGAACTGGGATAGTATATCGCAGGTAAAATTACGAGAATTATAAATTTTTGAATTAGTTCATGTCTTTGTTCTTCTGGATTTTTGATCTCGTAATAAAATCCATTGTTTTAAATAGCTTTATCCCAATAAAGAGAACATTTATACACAATGTATATAATTACAATATATAAACAGGTATAATATGTATATATTTCTAACATATAATAAAACTATAAACCGCGCAATAAGTATAAAACTTCATAAATTTTCAAATATGGAAGGAACGTAAAGTTACTTAAAAGCAATATAGGCCGCAATTTCAACCTAATAACCTACCAAATGTGAATATTTTCTTCGCTTTCCAATCAAAGCAAAATAAACCTTTCGTATTCTGCCAGCGAATACGATAATAAAAACAAATTAAATACAGCGCTCCAACCGCAACTCAACGCACCCCGTTCAAAACATTTAAATTCTTACTTTAAAGTGTTACGACACTATCCCATGCCAAAACTAGGCTCAATCTATACCATAATTGGTTCAATCATCCACTCTTGCGTAAAAAGTACGCTTACAAAAACATTTGTTTAAAGAACATCAATGGGCGGTCGCGAGACATAGGTCGTCTGTCAGACTCATCTAAAGCCGCGCCCGCACATGGCGTCATTTTCAAAGGCCTCGTAGACGAAGACGCCCCGCACCGGCGGCATTGCGATCGCCTCACGCCTAACGGACGACTCCACCACCACATCCCATCCTCATAATTAGAATTACCCTTCTCATAATCGTAATTGGGCGCGGAAAGCTCCTCGTACCTATCGTAGTGTAAATCTTTATATCGTTCACTATCATATCTAGAATCTTTATCATACCCTGCACACGCACTTGCCGTATCTTTAAAACTACCCTTGTCGTAGACCGTGGAATCGTAGTATTCTCTCTCGTATCTAGAATGTTGTTTATCGTACCGTTGGTAGCTCCTGCCGTAGTCGTAGTTCCATCGGTCCCGACTTCTGTCTGTGGATCCCTCATGCTCGTAGGGAGGGTCAAAATCTGGTGATAGGTACCTCTGCTTGGCCCATACTTTTTCTGACCAGGTCGAGTTTTCGCTGTCGCAAGGCGTTACTGGCGCGCTGCGGATAGATTTTGGTACGTATTGTTGATATTCTTGTGATGGGGATCCACTTTTCTGGAAAGAAGCAAAATTACATAGCGTTAGCGTTTGTCAATATGTACTTTAATCCTTTTTAAGTGACTTCAAAAAAGGAGGAGGAGGTTCTTAATTCGACTGTATTATTTTTAATGTTCTTCCAATAACTTTCGACTGGGTGAACCGATTTTGATGATTGTTTTTTTATTTGAAAGCTGATGCTTCCCATGACATCCATGAGAACCATATACTCGTAAGTCTTAAATTAGCATTTAGTATTTATTTAGAAATTCGATTTATAGTTTTATAAAACACGCCAAATTATTGAGCTAGTAACTTTTTTTCTCGTCTGTCGGGCAAAAGAACTGCTTCCTCGAGACATCTACAATTCTACATGGCTTATGCGTTTGATTTATCTTAATTATGTCCTATAGAATCTTCGCAATTAGACCAAACCATGCCATCATCATCGTATCATCGTCTGGTTTGTACTTACAAAGTCGAAGTAGGGTAGCTGGAAGCGTCACACCTCCTGAAGAAACTTGACCGGACACACGCCTTGTCGGTTGTCTCCTGAGCGAATCATCACCATGCCGTCGACTTCGTCACCGACTTGGATCACTATTTGATCGCGGAGAAGCATCAGGCCGTTGTCTCCATCTGAAACCTGGAAGGAAAGAAAACTAAATTAACTATCTAATTTTAACATCAGCAACGATTTCAGAAAAAAAAATTACTATTCGACAACTATTCCTCCTAGTCGTTTGAGCACAATACTGATTTCCATATGAGATTGTGGTCAAACGAAGGTATATTTAATACCATACTAATATTATTTTTTGACGACGTCTATGGCGCAGTAGGTCGCGTGTTCGATTCTCGCCTAAGGACAAAAGTTTGTACGATCTTCAGATATTTGTCTAAGGTGTTCTGATCCTTTTCTATGTAAAAAATCGATCTATGTTATATGTATAAATTGTATGTAATTGTATATATTATCTGGTTGGTACCTATAACACAAGCTCTGCTTAGCTTGGGGCTATAATGCTGTGTGAATTGTCCGAACGCTTATGGCGACTTTATGCGGACACGACATCAAGTCACCATAAAATACCAAATTAAAAAAGGCTCCTTCGTTTGGATTTGTTGACGATGCTACAGAAATACACAGATATAATAATAATGCTGGATAATTCCCTCAGCATCATCTAGCCTCGGACTAAGCAGTGCTTTGATAAACAGGGTGGCTGTTTGATAAGGAGGTGGATAGCTAAATCCGAAACGCCCCAAGTTTCGCGATACTTTTCCCTTTCTGCATTTTAGCTCTATAGCCGTTAAAAGGTAAGATTTCCATTCCATTACAGTACAGATATCATAGATATGCACGCTCGAAATTCTAGGAAACTGCAAAACTTTGCAGTCGAAGTTAGCGTGCCACACACGAACACATCTTGGAGAAGTTGGTTCCTGAAAGTTTTATAAGTTTAAACTCCGGTAACCCAGTTCTCACTTGCAGATCACGCGTGAATTACAACGCACTCTACCCCGCTTGCTTCATGTGGTAAATAAATAATGCTCGACAATCCACACAGCATTATATAGCCCCAAGGAAGGTAAGCAGAGCTTGTGTTATGGGTACTAGATAACTGATATAGATACATAATACAATACATTATATATGTAGATAGATATTTTTTATTATACATAGAAAAATTACCAGAACGGGAATGGAGGGAAAGTAGCCTATCCTGCTAAGGCATTTGCCCTCCACAGTCCACAGCTGGATATACCTACCTCCAACAAAGATCGTTTTCCCATAATTGTTGAGTATGGAAAAACCACGCTTAGCAGGCGGATTGGTGATGGAAGTAAAGATATTGTTAATATACTGAAGGAAGCTGCTGCCTTGCCTGCCTTTCTCTGGTATGTTCCTTTAGATAATAAATAATGCTGGACAATTCACACAGCATTATCTAGCCCCACGGTAAGCAGAGCTTGTGTTATGGGTACTAGATAACTGATATACATAATACAATACGTTACATATATAGATATTTTTTTATTATACATAGAAAACGACCCAGAACACCCGCTACAAATATCTGCAGATCGTACACACAATTGTTCCGAGCCGGGAATCGAACGCGCAACCTCCTGCGTTGCAGGCGGACCTTCGCCCACCGCGTCACATCGGTCGTCAAAGTCCTTTAGGTCTTATGATATTTGGTTCCCTTTGATATTTGACGATCGATGTGACGCGGCGGACGAAGGTCCGCCTGCGATGGAGGACGTTACAGGTTTGATTCCCGTCTTGGGACAAATGTTTATACGATCTGTAAATATTTGTTCTGGGTTATTTCTATGTATAATAAAATATTTTTGTTCTAAGTATATAGCCATCTAGTACCTACCCATAAGACTAGTTAAGCTTAACTTGGAGCTACATACATGACGTTGTGTGGATTGTCCAGCATTATTTATTTATTTATCCATGGTAGATTTGGTGGGACCGCCACGGCTCATCAACCAATCAAAATTAACCAATTTTTGTTCTCACCTGCAGATTATGCGTGACTTGCAAGGGACGCTCCCCAGCTTGCAGCTTAGTACAATACTTGGAGGGAAAGTAGCCAATCTTTCCAAGGCATTTTCCCTTCCACCAATCGGGGTCCGATGTATCGATCACGGTGACTTTGTATCCCGCTTTCAGATCTAACTCGTCCGCGTGACGAGATTTGAAGTTGTAGAGAATCACGTAAAGGTTTGTTGGGAGAAGGCGAGAGTGTTTCTGAAAAGACGAAATGAGGGTATGTTAGGTTTAGTTTTGCAAACACCTTTAGATGTCAAGATAATATTTTTTCAAAATACGATTGATTAATTTAATTAGAAATCATCACCATCATCAACCTATAGTAGTCCACAGCTGGACATACAAGTAGCCCTTAGTTAGCTAATAATTAGAAATATTGCGATTAAATGCGCTATCAACCAATATAGCGCTCCTAATTGGCAATATATCTAGGCTCTAGTCTTGCAACAAAAATCACGCGTAGTCTTTAAGATTAAAGACCGAGCTAGAAGAGCAATTAGGTGTAATGAGAATGATTACAGCAATAAAACAAAACAAATAGGTACCACAGAATAAACTTAGCACGTCGATGCAATGAACCTTAAATAACGAGCAGTCAACTAATTTTCGACGTAAGCTAACCAACGGCGCGCGTAGCTGAAAATTTTATCGATGTAAAATTCAGCGCTTTCTTTCGCTAGCACCCGTCTAAAGCAATCAGCCGAAAGCTCACATAATTGAGGCGAAATTAAACGGTCGTGCCGTCAGACGTCAAGCGATTTTGCGACAGAGCCCAGACTAGACGTTACTGGTAGTAGAAAATCGATAAAGACGAACACAACCGGCTTCATAGACAATGTAATTTTTCACGAAATCGAAAATCCCCGACAGTTTTCCTATAACCATTGTAATGGAACGGCCGCAACGATGATTGTGATCAAACCTGAGAACACTGCCTATGTTGAAAACATTTAACATACTGGTTAATCAAAATAATGTCCACACTAAGTTAACCAATGCAAGGCTAATTTATATATGAAAATGACGTACATAGGTGCTTCGCCATTTTCAGCTCGGAAATTTTTACTGGCGAATTATCGGTGAATCTTTTTCCGTATAGGCCTCTTAGTAAGTTTTGATGTTTTATTTTATAAAGTTCATGTCCTATACTACGACATCACTTTGTTAAAAGTCCTTAGTAAAAGATATTTTGTATCTACATTTTCAGCGTCATCTGCTCTTCGAAATTTTATAATGCAATAAAATAATAGAGCTTGCGTTTAATACCCATAAAGAGAACCAAGAAGCTGTTAAACGCAGACGCCAGGAAATGGCGACATTGATAGTTTTCTGTTCGAAAACCTATTTGGCGCAGCTTCCAATGTATAAAATTCGCTATCGACTGAAACTCATTTTATAAATGCATTTTGAGACGAAGGTCGTCTAAGCGCATAAGCTTTCTGCATTCTATAGTGGTGAAGGATTGCCTTTTATCTCTTTCGTTTAAGTTTTATAAAATGCTAGACCAGCTGTTTTTGCACTTTAGATAGAGAAGAATAACGGCTCAGAAGAACAATCTTTTACAAAAGGCTTAAGTTTTCGACGATAAAAGACTTTAAACTTGTTCAAAAACGCATGTGTTTTTAAGCTTTAAAATCTTTAAAGAAATGTTATTTATAGTCTACCGCTTCTAGAAAATGAAATAATTTGAAAGCTAGGGACAAAATAAATCAGAATTCTGAAAGATTCAGCTAATTTCACGCTATTCAGTCTACATTATAATCCAAGGAAGATTCTGCTCTACTGGATAGGAACATAAGATACATTATCAAGTGACTCACGCTTGTCTGCTTCACAGGGGAAGGGCAAGGACTGGCACTGTTTGAGGACAGGCTTTTATCAGGCTCGTCGGGTAGATCCACACTACTCATTCTGCCTCCGCGAGCGCTGAGTAGGCGACGGCTATGCACGGGGGACGATGGCGCTATTCGAGAAATACACGGTTATTATGAAGAATTTATTGTATAACATAACACAGTCAAAGCGTTTATTGTAGCTTATCTCTTTGAGACAAGAACGTTACAGAAAAGAATGCTCAAATTCTCGAGATGCTTAATTTTGTTAGACGTATTCGTTCTCGCTCAGATAGGGATAAAGCTCCAAATGCTGATAGGTGGTCCTATGTTCAGGTAAGTAGGGACCTAAATAATGCAAGATATCAACGGCATTTAAGGGGTCAAGTCACACAGAACACAAAAGGTAAGGAAAAAGTCGTGTCCATTAGCGAATTCAGGACGCTGTCATCGCAAATCGAGCAAGGGTCCGAAGACCTTTCTATTTCTTCGCGACGAAAATCCTTGTTTTATTGATGAAGGTATACTTTAGGAAACAATATTCTGGATTTCGCAATCACGTCGCTTCCTGAACACGCAACGGTGAAGTTATTCGTATGTAAATTGGATTGCATGAGTCTTTTAGGCCTAGCCCACTTTACATTTGACTCTTTACTATAGCGCAACTTGGAAATACCAATAGCATTTGCCTGAGAGGAAAAGTTGCCCAAGACGTTTTCCATATTGCAAATTAAGTAGGTAAACATGCATTCGATGGTCGTTTCTAACTTGCGCTTGAGAGCATCTTGCAATCAGAATTCATTCACTGAAAGGATTGAAGGTCGAATCCACTTCGAAGCCATCCAATTTACATTTCATTGGTTTTATCTTCAGGAATCTATGTTAGACAAATGGCTTTCGGTGCATTAGCAATACGATACGGTACGCAATGGAAATAGAAAACATTTGCATTTCTGATGGCATTCTAACAAATTTGCATTTTCTTTTGGTAACACTTTCCCCGCTATTTGTCTCACAAGAAAGTATAGAAGCGATATCAAACATGCATTGAAAAGAAAGTAACTACTTTCGGATTCTTCCAAAAATGTTTGTTCAGAACAAAACTATTGGAAGGAGCAAAAACTCAAGCAATTTCTTACACGACCGCCTCACAGATGTTTGATGTTCAATAACGTAGATACGAATAATTTTGCCTATTCTTTACGAAACCGCAGATATTATTAGAGTTCTTTTAACTCAGAAATATTGAATATGAACGCTTCATAAAAGTAGAGTTCTGAGTTTTTGTATAATACCTCCTAGGTAATGTAAATTGTAAACCCAATTCCGCGTTTACGATTCTTAGAATGCAAAGCGGAATTCAATTTTCCAATAAGCGACGGGTATAAATCAATGAACGGGTTCGCGAAAGATTTTATTAGGGTTCACTTAAAGAGATTATGCAAAGTAAAAAATGGTCTACCAAGGTCAAGGTTACCGAGAATTTTCTCGGTAACCTTTAGCTCGTGATATTATTGAACACACTGTTGGAAACAATATCGAAATATGGAATTAGGATCATCAAAGATACATCATGACAGTAGTACCAACTGATGCAAATAAATAATGTATCACGTAAATACATCCAAATCGAATAGAATCATGAGTCTTATGCGAACGGGGAATACCATAGTTTATTTTCAATATTTTTAAACTTACGCGATCTGAACACTTAATTATAAGTACTATTTAATGGGTCATGGTTTTATCACGTGTCGGTTGGTATTTACCAATTTTTCCCGACGTTTCAATAGGTTTACACACTGGCGTGGTCACGGGATGACTCGTCGGGAAAAATAAGTAAATAAACGCGATAAATACCCGTTCCATACTACTTATAGTTAATTTTGTCCTTATTTGATCGAAGGATCAAACACATTAGTTCTCTCTCTTTAGAATAAATGTACACAATGATAATCCCAAAACGAATTACTATCGGATATTCGGTTCTATTTACTTACCACAGATTGATATACGAAGCCAACTGCTTAATAGAAACCCATCATCATCCTAGATATTTTAGTCCCCTGCTGGACACAGGCCTCCCCTAATAAGCGCCATAGCGCCCTGTTTTGAGCTGGACGCATCCAGCATTTGCCTGCTTTTCGCAAGTCGTCATCCAACCTGGTCGGAGGGTGTCTTTACAGTATAAAAACCATAAAGCTTCGTAATTATAGATATAGATAAAGCCTTATCAGTAAACAACGAGAACAACAATGTAGGACCTAATCGATATCGCCACTAATGAATGTATGAGTCAAATAAAAATGATAGGTATTATCTTCGCAAACAAAGCTCTATTATTGAAATTTGGCTTTATATATCGAATATAATACAGATAGACAAGCTCTGTCTTCTCGGTGGAAGAATAAAATGTATTTTTTTTACTGTTTGTGTTTTAATTAAAGTTTTAACGTTTTAGGAGCGAACATTGTTATTCACGTTGAAAATATGTAGTAATATCAAAGTGAACGTACATGATCTTGTATAATAGTAAGAGGAATTATCGTTTCTATTAAAGCTTTGTCTCATGCAAACTGCCCTGGAGCTACCTAGAAATAAAAAATAAAAACTTAATCATGCAAAGTTAAAACGACAACATGTAAAGCAACAGTGATAGACGACATGAAGATTAATTGTATGTGGTTTATTTTCCGATGAATTTTGTTGATGAATTTCGAGGGCCGAATCTGGGCCGAATTCAGGTTTTCACCGTCAAAATTGACAGGATTTACAACGTCGAAAACCGACCACATTAGAGTTAAGACAGCAGGTGTAACCTCGCTAGACACACACAAGCTAAGCGAAGGAACAAGGCTATGAAGATCACACTGCACCCACAACATTGCTCGACATTAATATTCCGAGCCCAAGAAACATTGTAGCAACATCACGCTATGCCGAGCTTTTCATCAAAACATTAATTTCTATGAATTACTGATCTTACTACAGGCGATTTAATATTTTTAACGCAAAATGAAATAATAACCGAATTCGTTCCAGTGAAGGGAAGGTTTCGCAAAATGTTGTAGGAAACAATAAGAACGACTTGGTTGGAGCTACGTTTTTTGGGTTCGGTTTTTTTACGTAGGGTATCGAATCGTACATAGAACGCGGCTGCCTTGCGCGGTGCCGTCTCTCGTGGGCCGGCGACGCAGCTCCCCGCACTCCGGAGAATCCAGCGAAAGACTCTTCATCCTAAGGTTCAACTTTTGCCGCCTCGGTGAATGTGGCGCTACAACATTTCGCATTATGAGAACTTACCCTTCGAAAACGGACCATGATCATGAGTTCTGTGAAGTGATCGTTTCAATGGTTAGTCTCTATGTGGATTGATTTGTACATATCGGTCAGTAAATGTTGTATTATGATATCTGTTTCACAATACCAATTCGCAAATTTTAAACAAGATTAATTTTCGTATGCTGATGATTATTGTGAAATTGATATACGTACAATTTGTTGGGTAAAACATCAAAATACAAGCAACTAAATACTTCAAATAGTAACGTTACCAAAATGTGCGTAAGCAGTGCAAAAAAGGAAGAAGAGAAGATGCAAAGAGAAGTGTCCGTAGAACCTCTATCAAGAACTACAAGTCATTGGTCTCAGATACTCTAGAAGTGAAAGCTCTCGTAATCATCTCAGTGACTACAGATATTCAAATCTAATGCACTCTGTCATCGATTCAAATCGACAGGTAGGCCGCTCAACGCCATTCGATGCAACGTGGAAGAATTAGGCTACGGGGGTCGTTAAATCGGTACCAGGTAAGGGACTGGTGCGGTCTGCCTGCCTCAACATTTGGGCACTCTTGGAATTCTTCATCGAACCTGTGTGGACAAGTAAACAGGAGCGAGGCTGTAAATCATTATCTTACTAGTTTCTACAAAGCCGGTACGCCCTAAAAAATTAAGAAACAAAAATTCGGGCTAGTAAAAAGCGAACAATACACTAGATGTAGTTGTTTGTTCTGTAGGGCTAGATAATGTGTTGGTTGACGTCACGCCGCTCGGCGGTTATGCTAGTTCCGATAGTGAGCCGGTAGATCGTGATAGAAGCGAAGTATTGAGTCGTGAAGTTAGGTCATGAGTGCGTCAGGGGTACAGCGATATAGCTTATCGTGTCGTCATTGTGTTTGCCGATAAAAACGCATGCAGTCACCATCAGCACGCCGCAAAAGCCATGCACCACTTACATCAATGCGCAGGTTGGTCTCCGAATTACAAATAATGTGCTTTAGGGCAAATAGATAAAGAGATTTGGAAATCGAATTTTATTGTAACAATATATACATATCACAGAACGCGGGGCGCTTCGGGGTAACAAGAAAGAGTGTCTATTCCGTGAAGCGGTTATTGGAAAGGCCGCGCTGAGCTAGAGCTTTTGCCTCGAGAGGCGATAGTCTCGAGAGTCTAGAGTCCCGCAAGGGGGGAGGGTGTCAAGTCAGTTTTTCTTGCGGACGCTCGCTGTGGGCTTGAGAATTGAAGGAGGGGGATCGCCATTCTCATTAACGAAACAGAGAGGTTGCCCGAAAGGCCGCGTCGTAGTCACCTCGGTTTCTGAAAAGATACGCGCGAACAAAACAAAATAAATAAAACATACACAAATAAATATAAAATAAAAGGGTCATGTAAAAAACGGGTATATAGGGAAGGGTGTGTTAATTTCCTATCCGAACTAATGGGATAACCGGGGCCGAGAGGACAGGTACAAGCAATCTAGGGTGTTTGCCGAGCTTCGACTAGGTTCAGTCCAATACTAATCTAACACTGCTATCGCTTAACAAAACAAAACGGAACATAAAATGCTGAACACACAAGGTAGGTAAACGAGGCACCGTAACCGTGATACAGTCGGGACAAACAAAGCCGTGACTGAGAGAGCGATGCGCTACGACAGCCGAGGGCGTACTTTCCGGCAGGGAAATGGACCGGTGCTGCGGCGAAGGGCGGCGCCCTCGCGAGCTCCACATGGAGAGAGTCTTGACGCCGGCGAAGAGCCGCCGTCGCACGCCGGTGTCGGGCTTCGCAGCGTCCGCGCCTACCGACAAGCAGCGCTGAGTGGGGGGGACCGAGTGCGCCCGCGAGGCCGCGACTATAAAGGCGTGCACGATACTACTGAAAACGAGTGAGCTAAGGACGTGGCTCCTGAGAGACCTGAGCTGGAGGAGACGGGTTGCGGAGCGACGGCGAGGCCTGTGGGGGGCGGGGGGCAGGGCGGTCCGGCAGGGGGCTCCTGGGTCGCGGGCGCGCACGACACGCGCACCACCGGCCCGCCGCCGCCGCCGCCACCGCCACCCGGCTTCGAGATCTCGCTTGCCCGCTTCAGCACGCTGTACGTCACATCCACCTCCTCCTCTGAGCATCAAACGCACAGTCAGCACAGCTTCGCCAACTACTTTCAGCTGCCTCATTCACGGCTAACGGGTAGCATCCTTTACCGACGTGCTTTCATCATTCAAAGGACTTCTAATCAAATCTAATCAAATTAATCCCATAGAAATTCAATACGAATCGACTTGAGTATCTCCCACATTTTTCTTCTAAGTATAAGTAAATCTACAAATACTCTACATCTACATCCTTATGAACAGAATGTTGAAATCCCAAAATGTATAATATATCAAATCCATCAATGTTTTGAGCGTTGCGTTGTCAGTCAGTTTATATATGTGAATGATATGATACACATCAGTCTGTAATTTCCGTGACGACGGGAAATGATAATGACACTCGTTATCTGCTCTCGTTTCTGGGTTGCTACTATTCAACGTTAAAATACCTGTTATTTTCTGAAATTCAATCGAAATACGAAGTACGAAAAAACTTTTAATTAACGGAGTTCTGATGCTAACACAAACAAAGCTGGGGACAAGGTCAGGATTATCTGTGTCCAATCCAATGTCGAAAATCTCCGAAGATCTAATTGTCTGTCCTTAGTTAAAACAACAAAAGTATAACAAAATTATAGGAAGTTAGCATCTATACTATATTATGACGAACGATGTGGGTTCGATTCCCGCCTCGGAACAATTGTGTGCACGATCTGCAGATATTTGTTCCGGGTGTTCTGGCCGTTTTCTATGTATAATAAAAAATATCTATCTATGTAATGTATTATATTATGTATATCAGTTATCTAGTACCCATAACACAAGCTCTGCTTACCATGGGGCTAGATAATGCTGTGTGAATTGTCCAGCATTATTTATTTATTTATATTTTTCGCCACCGAGGACGCCGCCGTAACCTAATTAGCAAAAGCCTTATCAGCAAAAGTAGCAAAATAGGGTCAGGTAGCGTGAAGTTAAGATCAAAAGACGGCGGCGACCTAGCTATTTTGTAGGCCGGTATTTTTTGTATCAAATAACTAGCTAACTCAAAACCCTTTCAACATATTTCTTCTGAAGTCCTTATAATAAGAATTTGCGTAGTTCGTTTCCTCGCCTTTTGTATGATGAAAGCACGTTTGTAACGGGAGCTAAGGACGTAAGGGCGCAGATCGTGCCAGTATCGTTTGTTAGTGACTGTTTCTGTACAGTATCTGAGGGTTCTATTGTTAGTGTCTCGAATGCTCGACTTCGGAAGTTCGGAATCACACAGGGGTCACACAGCGTACCCTCCTCGTCACCGAAGCTATCGAAATCATCATCGAATTCCACCGAGCCTTTAAAAGAGATCCTGGTGAGTCTCTGTCCTGGTAGCCAACCGTCCTCGACCCCTGGACATTCAAGTTTAGCTTCCGACTGTGTTCTGATGCGTGTTATGTAGGTATCGTCGTGGTATGAGTGTTCGTTGCAAGCTTGATGACAGCTGTGTTCGCTTAAAACCTCGAGATTTCAGCAGGCAAGAGAAATCCACCCTTATTATAAGGATCGTTTTCAAAGGGTTAATATTCAAGGTGTTTACGCAGGTTTATGGTGAAAACCACTGGGAATGAAAATAATTAAATCTTTCAAATATTTCGTGCGTGCTGATTATCTCCGGGATTTCAGCATTATTAAAGTTAATCGTGTCCAATTCATAGCCATCTAAAAAATAATCCTACAATTTTCCATATCAGGTATAATAATCCAATATAAGTCCCAATAGTAATCAAGAACTTACCATAGCTTCTGCTAGCTTATTTCAAAATTAGTGTTAGGCTTTGTAAAACTAAATATCAGGTTACATTAATTAGTTCTTTTGAAACAACAATCGGCTAGTTACTTGTTATTTGAAACTTGCTAGTTACTTGCAATTCAGAGGATACAAAACATACTCTTTCAAAATCTTGTAGAGTTCAGACTGGCTGGTTTGCTTTAATTTTACAATAAATATTTTTAAACTAATGCGATCTGAACACATAATTATAAGTATTGATACAACGGGTATTTATCGCGAGTATTATATTTTTGAGTCATCCCGTGCCCACGACAGAGTGTAAACCTGTTGAAACGTCGGGAAAATAGGTAAATAAACGCCATAAATACCCGCTGTATCAATACTTCAATTTTACAATAATAATATCAAAGGTTTAGGTTTAATGGGCTCTATGTATAATGTATATGTAACAGAGCCAATTTAGCTATAATTCAATTTCATGAATGCAATGCCAATATTAGCTCATCAATGGATCAGAACTAAATAATTAGCGATCAAGCGGAACAAATGCTAAAAGACGCTCACATAAATGTTTTTTTAGTCAATATTTTGAAAATATTTTTTTACTCAAAGCATCAACATCTTTAAATTTTACATATACAATGTGTATTGTCGAACCTGGATCAAACGAGATGTGCGGAGACACGACATATATTTATCGATAAAATAAATAAATACATTTATTTTCCACTCACAAGATTTATATTTTTTGTTTTTTATCGATAAATATATGTCGTGTATCAGCACATCTCGTTTGATCAGGGTTTGACAATACACATTGTATTAATGTTTAAATATATGTAACTTCGAAGGAACAATGTAGTTACTGTACGTTAAAGCCAGCCCATAATTATTGCTTGATTCTGAAAGATATTGTCCGATAAATTAGCCTCTTAGTCGGGCGGGCGTCTACGGGAGAATTGTCGAAAATAGCCATTGAGAGGCAAGTGGCCACCGCGGTGACTCTGAATCTTTGGGTAGGTAATTTTGAAATGCTAACGACAATGCCGGAGCATTCTACCTGGTATTAATTATATAACCATAGAGTTAGGGTAACCATGTTGCCATACCTAACCAAATTTATAAATTTAATTAGCAAACAAAATTCAAAATCGGACCGCGGTCGGCTGGCACGCGTCCCTTATTCGGTCGCGTGTCGATTGTCGGTTTACGGCAACAAAAGTGATTTTGTCTACAATGTGACTAAAAAATCCTTACAAAGTTACTGTGTCATAAAGCTTACAGAACAAGTTAGGTTAGGCGCTTTAACACTTGTTCCATTTAACATCAATTATATAACTCTGTTTCGAGCTTATACTAGCCAAGAACTTACTTTCATCATCGAAGGCGGCTTCTTGTATACGATGAGATTCGATCTCTGACGTGCTTTTTTGACGCCGCAGTAAGCGGGACTTGGTCTGGCACTTGCCGACTGAAGGCATACAGTCGGTGTGGACGTTCATCTTGCACAGCCGGCAGCGGAGGCCTTGGCGGGTGTGACCTGTGACAAAAATTGATTATTAAAAATTTAGTTCAACAAGTTTCTAGTAATCCCTCATCACAATACGGTTAGGAACCCCTGACTAAACCTGACATCAAATATCAAAGTGCTTTGTTTCCTTTAGACCTTGCATGTCTCTTGAGCACGTCTCAAAATTCAAATTACATAAGTAAAACTAGTAAATATTTTTGTTCACTTCAATCTTTTTAACGTAAAGCAAAGAAGCGATCGAGAAACATTTACCTTGTTAGGTTATTAGTTTTCGAGTCGGAGCAAACCTCGTCTCAAGCTTTTTTATCGTCTCGATAATCCGATATTTTGTAATTCCTTTTTACAAAGGAGTGTTTGACAATTCGCTCGAATTTATTTATTGATATTTTTTGCAACTCACTTGGAGTTTTGTTGTAAAAGATACGTTTATCTTGTGTAGCCTAGTTGTGGGCACAGCGAGTTTAAATATAGGTCAATATTTGGCCGTCCCTCACCTCACCAGCCTTTATTATTCCACTACTGGACGCAGGCGTCTCCTGATAAGCGCCTTATTGGCTTTTATCACATAGAGGGGCTAATGCCCATAATCCTCACGCGGGCCATGCGATTTGGCGATCGCAGTGCGGTGGTAAATTGTTCTGCAGCAGGCGCTGCGGCCCGCTCCCCGGTATCCCTTAGTCGCCTCTTACGGCCCCACAGGAACAGTTGGGGTGATGCAAATTCTAAGCCGGTGCATTGTTATAATAATGACGTCTTAGCCGTCCCACCCCTGAATTGGCGAAAAAACTTATGAAGATCGCCTTAGTTTGTAAACCACGATTGCAAAAGTGAAACCAAGCGTTTAGATTTTTAGGTACCTAATACTTATACACTAGCCAAACTCTATGTGGAATATTTGTAAACAAACCGCCCATACTATTTAACCAATACTATTCTCTCTCCTGCCACGTCTTTTAAAAGGAGAGTTATTACGAAAAATAAATCCAGTTTTTATTTTGATTTAATGAGCGACAACTATTTCCGGAACGGGAGCGAATTACGTAATTTCCATTTCTTGTTACGCAGTTCTGTTATACTTCAGAAAATTACAGGCTTCTTTACCTAATGAAGTGTGTAAAGCTGTGCAACTTTTTTATACCGTATTCAAGGAATAACCTACTAAAAATATTGTTTTTAAGAGTTAATAAATGTTCCAACTTATGGGATTTGTTAACGTATTAAAGATTATTCATCGGGTATTATCGCGTACCCTACTTTTCCATCGCGTTATAGCGATCGTTGATGGATCGTGGTCACGTATAGTCCTGTACTTCAACTACAACTTCACACTTTCATAATTCACACACTATCACAACACACTTGATATTATAAATATGTAGATAAATATATAGATATAATATCTGCGTTCACCGATCTATTGGTGATCGCAGACTGATACTCGTATAATGTACTACATTATTATTACGAAAAAAAAAACTGTTTTTAAGTTTTATTTTTAGAAGATGAATGAACCCCGCAAAAAAGTATTTATTGAATTTTAAATTTTTTAAATTTATTTACCTTATATGACGCATATAAATATTCAGATTATAAATTAATTTGGTTTTTACATACATATAAACCTAACTGTTGAATAAAAAAATATGTTTTGAGTAAATATGTTTTTATTTATTTATCCCATAAATCAGTACCCATGGGATAGTAATAAAATAACCTTAGAACAGTTCCCAGTACAGTTCGAAGAAACGCACGCGAAGCCCGGATCCGGAACTAGTTTTAAATAAACTTGGAATAAAATATATAAATATTAATTATTTTATATATTACTCGTATATAATTATCCTAAATAATTACGCCACCGTCAGCTTTAATACGTACGGATCCTATCCATCCAAAGGTTGCCTGGAAGAGATCGCTTTTTGCGATAAGGCCGCCGATTGTGCCACTAGATTTAGTTAGTATTAAGATCCTATTTTTATTATTTTATTTATATTTGATGGTGCAATAAAGGTATATTGTATTGTATTGTATTGTAATAAAAATATGCTACTTTTTATCCCAAAAACAACGTATGCGAAGCCGCGAGCAGAATATAGTTTTATAATATGTTAGATGTTGCCTTTGATTCTGAAATATGACGGGACTAAGTAACCATATTATTCCTCTGTGGTCATATCGGATGGGATTACCACGTGAAATATCTGTTTGGCACGTTGCTCTACTGATATACTACGTGACTCAAATCACGTTTTAATGCCTGTTGGTTTTTCAATTTGTAGGTGATTTGTTGAAAAAAGGTCTGCTCTGGACACATGTTGATCGAGATTTTCCATTATTTTATATTTCTTTATTAATAAAAAATTATTCTAATCTTATTTCTACGACACTTTAAACCAGATAAGGTTTGTCTAGTGTCGACAGTTACATCGTGTTGCCATGCCACACATTAACTCACGTACATAAAATGTAAAGAGTCTACGCACCTACTAGCATTATCAGCACTTGGATTCATAAGTTAGGTTCAATAGCTACCTGCATACAGGTTTAACAGTAAAGGGTGACTAGCGGTCGCTATATGGAAAAATAAAAAAATAATTGATCGTAGTAGGTAGTAAATTTAACATTGTGTTACACTTTACAAGGCAATGGCAAGCAATTAGGTAGTTATACATTTAAAGTCATACATATTTTACTATAAATTATCATAATACATATTAATATTAGGCCTTTAAATATGAAATTTTCGCTTTGTACTGAGAGTTTCACGAAAACTTATTCATATTTATTTAAAGGAAAACCACAAGCTTATATATAACACAATAAAAAGTTCATTAATACTAGAAAGCCTATTGAAGGTTGTTTTATTACTCAATACGATATGTGTGTTTATTTTTGCAATGAAATCCTATTCGGGAAATTTTGTTTATATGATAGGACATTGTTAAAAGTTTAGTTCGACTTTATTAATAAAAAAACCCTATAAAAATACGACGAATTTAGGCACTGAAAGCGACAACACATGAAACAATTAAATGATGCTAGTCCATACACACAGCATCATCTAGCCCCAAGCTAAGCAGAGCTTGTGTTATGGGTACTAGATGACTAATATCTGCGATCACCGATCTATTGCTGATCGCAGACTGTTTATGTATACATAATACATTTTTAGTACGAAAAAAATTGGTGTTTATAAGTTTTCTTTTAAAGAGATGCAAAAATAATTTTCAATCTAATATGACGCATATAAATATTCAAAACATAAATAATTTTTGTTTTTTACATATGAAACTAACTGTTGAATAAGTTATTATTTAAGTTATCTCTTAATCATGTAAAACTGTTTGTCTTCCGAATAAAGCAAAATAAATAAATAAATAAAAAACAAATTATGTACAAAATAAAGAAAAAAACGGCAATTTTATATTTAAACCCCTACTATTTCAAAGATCGTGGCAAGCTCTACATCAAGATTCCCTTTCAGCGGTCTTTGGTCTTGCCGATGAAAGCCAAAGATAATTCTTTAATAGTCGAACTTATTAATATGCGAAAGTTGCTCTACGAGTACAAATATGCCTATCTGGTAGGTACAAGTCCCTTTTTACTACCAAACAAAGGCCCAAAGGAAAAAAAATGCTGTAAAATAATGTTTAGCAAGATATGTATGTATGTATATTTTTGCCATTGTATTCTGGATATAGGGAAATAGAGGGAGAAGGACTTTTTAATTTGGATAAACGCGTGTGAAACCGCAGCCACAATGTAATTAAATATAACTCGTAGATCACTACCGAAATTCAGGTGTACCTACGCTATTAAACCTCATACAAAATAAATCAGTCACTCAATAAATTCGATTCACTGAAATCGAGTTATAATCGACCATCAATTTTAAATGAACGTCGACTTTCGACTGACTTTGGCCATGGCCATGCTTTGATAGGTACCACCTGGAAATAGTGGCACATGTAGAATGCTGTGTGAAAAATCACAATTTGGATAAAACTAGGTAAATAAAATATTAATTGGATAATTCACAAGGCATTAACCCTAAGCTAAGCAGAGGTTTTGTTATAAGATAACAATAAATCTTTAGGTTTTCTAGAACTTAAAAAATGAGTAAGATTATTATCTTTTATTTCCAATTGAAACGTGGGAGTGTGATTAAATTCCTTTTTATATTTCCTAGACTCTAATTTTGACTCGATTCAGATAATTTGGTTCAGCTCAGTTCAAGATAAAAATAGAGCTACCTAAAAAGGTACTTCGGTTATCCGCTTCGAACGAACTTTATACGAAACTGTATTATCGGAATTCGGGGTCGACAACCTCGAACAAAAAGCGCGTAGCGTTCGCAAGGTTTTAATTTACTTGGTTTTCAACACGCTATTATGATTTGTCAAAATTGATATAATCACCTAATGTAATTATAAACACGCAGCATAAACCTACAAAGTTATAATTTTGTGACATCGTAAAAATACCTATAAAACATTTTATAAAATCAAACTTACTAGTTAGAATGGCTAGAAAAAGAGCCAACTAAATCATTCAAATTGCCCCCAATACGAATTTTCTTTATCTTTCTAAATCAGTAGACTGTCTAACAAAGCTTTGGCATTATGTTAGCGAGGCGGAGCCCGAATTCAGATTTATTATTTGAATAGCGTGTCAGACACAACCTGTGCCATGCCGTTGCAGTCAATCTTCAAACATGCAAATATCGGAGCGTAAACAAATCAAACGATCGAGCGTTCGCAATTCCAAATCAACTGTTGTCTCTATTAGGCATTTGCTGGTAGCGTCTTCGCGTGTAAATGATTGTGTCGACAAAGCAAGTAAACGAACAACAAAATTGACGTTGTACTAACACATTATCATTTTATTATCCTGTATCACCTTGAGTGATAATTGTATTACATTTGAGGTTCATTTGGTTATGTTTTTGTTCACTATCACGCTTTAACCTTCTGCCAAGGTTGGCTACGGAAAATTGACACTATTAGAGTGTGTATTCTATATCTATGTAAGTAAGTCATTAATGTTTTTCGAAATTTGCGAAGGCATTTTCAAGTATTTTATCTTACCTCTGAGGACTTGAGAGCAAACGTCACAAGGCGTGATCTTCTTATAGGTGTATTCTTGGAAGTTATGGGCATCGGAATCCACGCCTCGCATTGCATCTCTTGCAGCTCCATTCCTCCTAAAATACACAACATAGTTTAGATTCTAACTCAGCAAGGGTTAAAGTTATCAAATCCGGTTGAAATTTATCATTTAAAAAGGACTTCTGACTACTATAATCCCCGCCCGCATTTCTCTTTTAGAAATCATGTGTCTTATGATTTATATTTCTTATAAAAAGAAAACCCCTAGTAGCGTCATCACATCACATTATGTATATTTTTTTGCTGTAATATCAATAAATTTCAAGCAAATCTGTGTGGAGTGGGTCATTTATCACGTAGATATGTGCTCTCTACGGGCTGTCACAGCGGTAATACACGTCATAGACATTGATCGATGACGGTCAAGGTCAAGGGGATGTAGCATGTGAAGCAGTGTGGTAGACGGTATCAACCGGCAGCCAACGCGCCTAATGACCCCGTGGAGACCATTACGCCCCCGACCTTCAAATACCACAATTGCTTTCTAGACTACATGGAAGCTCAGCTACAACAGTGATTTGAGTTGACTGTGTTCTATTTCAAGCCCAACAATGCGAAGAGCGCCGAGAGGGTTCAAGCGGATCTTTCAGGAGGGTGTTCTGCTAATAAGCTGTGATAGGCTCGTGTACTGTAAGCTAGCGCATGCTAAATATCACTAGCTACGTGTGGAAGGGATGAAGGTTCGAGAGTATTGTCAGGGGTAGAGTAAACACATTAAGGTACCGACATAGGTTCACACCTAAGGGGCACAGTTACCTCATTGCCATTACCGTCGACACCGCGTGGTACATTTGATTTTTTCTTTATCGTTGCAAAAAGAGAGAAACATCAAGATGAACATAAAGGTAAATGTGATAAATTAAAATGTTAAATTTGTCAATGGTGCAGAAACCTGTGATATGGCAATGCATTTGGATTAGGTTTAGAACTTATAAGGTATCGAGGATTTTACGTATCACGAGCATTGAGGCTACCACAGGTTAGTCAATAACGTCCACAAGTGATCCAATTATTTCGAGGTTACCGTATTAATTCCCAAAAATAATTTGGATTACTTGTAGAATAAGCAAATGTTTTGTACATAGTGAATCAAGTCACGCCTTAAATATATAAATGCTGAATACTTTGTGTGGCTGAAAAAGTGACAATTCAGGAACAATAACACTTTAAAGGTATGATAAAACAAGACTCTGAACATGTGATGTAAACAGCACTTACTGGTAAACCATAACCTTGGTTTATTTATTTTTATTTATTTATTTGTTACAATCATTAATTACAAAATAAGTATCGAGTGAGTGAAGCTTGTGCCTATTGTATTGTACTTATTGTGTATAAAATAAATTCGGTTTCTTTTCAAACGAAGTAAAACTTAAGGGCTACTTTTGCATAAACTCAAGTTCCGCCAAACTTATACAACTTTTGTATGCATCTCGTTATCTTGAGCTTCATTATTTGCATAGCGCTCGAATTGTGCTAGATTTGTATTTCTTCCAGCACTCTTCACCCTCGTTACATTCAGAGTCTACATTTGTAGCTGTAAGTAGAGACCTATAACCTTATGTAGGTCACCCTTTCATCTTTTCAATACATCTTACATACTTATTCTGGACATTTTTAGAGAGCATCGTGTGGCCCCTAAGTATGTATACAAGCGACGATTTTATTTTTATGTTTTGAGTCACTAGACCTAGTTCCAAGTTACAATGACTGGTGAGAATGCCAAAAAGTTAAAAACACCCGAATACTTAAACGCAACTTGGATTTGAGCACGTCTAAGAACGAATTCTTAATCTTTACACTACCCCACTTGCACAACGATATTCAAATGAGTCATTTTGATTAACTTTGGACGTATTTGTATGGTTTGACAACTTAATAATCATAATTAAACCAGTTAATTATCGTTGTGCAAGCGGAAAATGAATAAAACCTTTATGCTTGTGACGTGCCACAACAAACAGTATCAGTTCGATCGAGAAGCCCTATAAGTAACTTGAAGACACTTCTCTAATCTTGTTTGTAGAATGAATGTAATGCTCTTACATAAACCTGACTGATTTAAAACGATTAAGATTTACGAATATTTTAGTAGCCCAGCTTTGCAGTTTTCCGATAGATAGGTAAGCGTCGTGGTCGTGGTATGTAGTTTTATAGCTGAAATAAAAATGGCGGTCGTTTAAGAATGGGTTTTATGGAGTTCTTACCCATTTTAATACGAATAGTGAGATTCCTACTCTTCGCCATAAAACTCGAGAATTAAATAAATAAATAAATAATGCTGGACAATTCACACACCATTATCTAGCTCCAAGCTAACAGAGCTTGTGTTATGGGTACTAGATAACGGATATACATAATACAATACATTACAACATATAAATATTTTTTATTATACATAGAAAACGACCAGAACAACCTGAACAAATATAAGTTTGTAAGTTATACATGTAGGTCGGCTTGCCTACAACATAAGCTGACAATAGTACACCGTGCGCTGGACCCAAAACAAAGGAAGGCCACTCAGCCCGACCGCGCAGATTCAAATCTGGCTCGTTCAATTACGACGAACACGACCGTGTTTAAGTGGAATTGACTGACTTGGAGCCTGAAGCTTATGTCATGCATTAAAGTTCAGCGAGATACCTATTTATTACTGAGAGCAAACTCCAAGATCCGGCCGCGTAATGGGTTTTCTGTTTAAAGTAACCTTAAACGTTGTTTAAGGTAATCGCCGTTTCGGGAATTATTATGGCTTCGTGAAAGTTCACGTGTTTTACCGGCTATAAACGAGATCTATGCCTCCATTAGCAGATTCCCGGTGTGATTTCACAGTATGTAGGAAACAGCTAAAATACCTGGCAGGTCGAGGTCAACAAAGATCGGTACCTACCGCCACGAGCAGTTTCACAAATTCAATTACGCGCCGACATAGTTCAGGGTAGATTTTCCAGTTACTCTCATAATATTGTAAGCGAAGGCTATCTCTGAAGGCGTTTGTATGTTACGCAATAATGAGCTCTATAAATAACACTTGTCCCGCACAAAGCTCTAATTAAAACAGTTTGTAGAATGCTGCATACTAATTTAAATTAGCATGCCCCAGAGAACGATGCATTATATTGTCAACTAGCCTCTCGACTACCCGTAGGTTGAAGCAGTTAAGTTAAACGAAGTAATGCTGAATTTCAAAGGAATTTAAAAGCATGAAGATGCTTCGTTTATTCCTGTAGTAATGGAAAGTAGAAAAGCCTTTTAGAAAGCCGACAGCAGACATGGATACAGTGGACAGCAGCGTAATGCACATTGGACTATACCAAACTCGATGTGGAATGTTTGTAAATAAACCATACTTAACCCAAAATTACTTCTGTTGCCGCGTCTTTTTAAACGCAATTTACATTATACTAGTCGATTTGAGATATATTTATTTAAATAATTTTTTATTACAATTATATCCGAAACTCGACGACAGTCTGTAGTTCTACGCCGTAGCACCGTAACACTCGTAGCGGTGCTACAAAGAGCTACGACAAAAAGCTACACCAACATATTTTTTTCGGAATTCTCCAATTGCATACACTCAAAACGCCTACGTACTAGATATCCATCCTAACGAGCTTTTATAACAAACATTTCCCTGAAGGGATAGTGTCGGGAAACGGGACCACCTATCAAATTATTCACAAACCTATGCCTAAGCAACGCTGAATTTGCTCTTGAATCAGCTCAATTTAGATAGTCAGGGACTAATTAGGAACTCACGAAACTAATTTGTATTTTGGACACGATCCGTTGAATATGCAGGAGCACAACTTGAATGTAACAATAGTGCCAATCTGTGCATGAGGTAAACAGACGCATTTTAATAGGTGTTGTGGATGTCGTAGCTTCTCCTAGCAATATAAAACCTTTTGTTTTAAATTTACGGTTCTCATTAGCAATATGAGAACTTTTCTAAAGCAGTTTTTTGTTTAGGTTTATTAAAATGTACCTACCTTAACTGAATAATTAGTAAAGTGTGAGCTCTCTACAGTAATAGGGCCTCTCGAATTAGAAAATAGTCGAGTTTGATCTCTGGGTATCGCAATAGTCTAATAATATTGTACCTACAATATTTTCTGTCAAAATATATTAACATAGAAAATCACGGTAAAACCGAATTAGTTACCAATCTAAGTACTTGACAAGGCGGTGTGGCGGAGTTTGCTCTCGTAATACCTAGGGCGTATACTTGAGTTTTACGCCACTAAGTTACGCTATAATAGGTACTACCTACCCGCTACCCTTTAGCAAGAGAAGACAAAAAACTGTTAGTTTTCGTAAACTATGCCAAACTGTTATTTTAAAAAACCTTGTGTTTAGTAGATGAAATGTAATTCCGGCGTTTGAGTAGTGTAGGTACTTATGTGTGGAACATAAGGTAGGTGTATATGTAAGTATATATAACAATGCAATGCTCACTTGTCTGGAGGGGCAGCGTGAGGTGGGGGGGCACTCGGCGGCTTCAGACTCCTGAAGGCTTTCAACCACTTGTTCTTCATACTACCAGCAGAAGATGACGACAGCTTCCGATCCACAGCTCCTTGCCCACTGTCGGCCTTCGCCGCAAACAGCTCTTTCTGCATACAAAAATGAAAGTTCTAGAAACAGACAGAATAAAGTAATAGACAAACTGAAAAACACCCACCGTTTAATAATGTTATTTTATCGCCTTTAACCTTTAGATGAAGAGGCTAGAGCGGCGCTCAGTTACTGATGAAGTGTAGACCCTTCAAACTGTGTCATGCAAATTTCACTCATTTAAATGCCTTTCATTCTTCAAGCCTTTGCCAACTTTTTCGTTTTGCGAAAATTAATGCTGTCAATACCCTACCCTACTCTGCCCTAATTATCTTCCTTTGGTTGAGAACATCGTTTCGTTACACCCTAACCGATTTTTCCCATGGGGATTGTGAAAGTCAAAGGTCCTATTTTCACACCTACTCAGGTGCCTCCCTACTTTACCATTGAATTTACTAGAGGTATACTTATTCAAATATTTACCACAAAACAATAATTATGGGGGAGGCCTATGGACTTACATAAGCTGATGATGATGAATAAATACCTATAGTGTAAGTACCTACATTTACTTATGTTGATAAGCAGGCCCCTCAGTAGGTACTCAGGTATGTAAAGGTACCAACTTAATTATGCCACCCAACGAGGTGAAAAGACCGATCGTATCGAGTTTTAGGCAGGTCTAATCGATCAACCTCAGAACGCACTGAACATTAATTAGCCTTTTCACTTTGGAACGTAAAGGGTCGTAATTTTTTAACTGATTTAAAAAACATAACGACCACACTCAACTTGAAAAATAGGAGGAGGTTGTATGTATGTTTTTTGTATATTCGTCGATTAGATCATGTGTATGATTTTTTTGCTATGGAGAGATTGATCGCGAGATGGTCCCATAAAAAAAAAATTCCCAAGCGATTAGTAAGTATTTGTCCCGCCACATAAACAGGATAGGGATTTGAAGTCGGTTTTTAGCTTTATTTTATTATATATAAATAAATTATTATATATAATAAAATAAAGCTATATATATATATAAATTATTTTATTTTCAACACAACTCTGCGTTAGACAAACGAATCAAATTCGACCCAAAAACATCAAAAATCCACAATCCCGCTACTTCTAAGAAAACAGTTTCGTGCGTTTGAGACATCTGAAAGCGCTGAAACGATCGCGTGAGTCCAGTAAAAACGTTTAACTTCGATAAGATTTTATTTTTCGGTAGTTTTACTAAGATTTACTATCTGGTTTCCTTTGAATATTCAACTGTGAGATAAGGACGTTAAATTCGTGTCAAGAGCAAATAAAAGCTGCGGCCATAAAGCTTTCTTATCGTGGTCAGACGAAGCGACAACCGGCAAAAGGATTTATCTATTCAAGGAAGACCATAATCCCTATAAAGATTTTCCCGAAAATTAGATAACGAAACTTTATATAAGAAGTACCTACCTATTTGACTATATAATTCTATTATTAATTCTAAAAGTAGGTACCTACAGCTTAAAAATCTACCTATTATTTCAACAGTAAATTTTTTATCGCTAAGATTATGTGCTTTTAAAACGAAACTGAAGCTTAACATTAACCTGAAAATTATGGCTTTAAGTGAAGTATTATATTTTCTAATTGACTTACATCGTTAAAATATGCCTGCTCCAATCGTTGTCTACTTTTGCCAGATTTGCTATATTCGGGAAGACTGGACTGCCGACGCATTCGCATCCTTTGCTCCCGTTCAATCGTCATCAGATCAGATTTTTGAGAAAGCACCAGATAATGCAAGCGATGGACCAAATCCATTTTCCAATATTATTAGTTCATAAAACACAAGAAAACAAAATAAGAACTTAGTAGATTTTTTTGATAAAGCGCGCGTTTTTATTGTTTCGCTAGTTAGGGTTGACCGCCTTGGAAGGCGGGCGGGACGTTACTGAGCTTCAGGAGCGTCGGATGTAGTATGGCGGGCGGCTCTGCCGTCGCTTAGCAACCGTTTGATAACAACCCGCGATCGGAACTCAGACATGTAGGTACAGGATACTGACAGACCTGCAGTTCCTAGCCGAAACAGAGGTTACCTACTATCAGGCCGAACTAAATGCCCCGCTAGCGAAAACATGAATAACTCAAGATTATGGTCTACAAGTTATAAGTAGGTATGCTTTTTGATACAGTAACTATCTTCTTAGATACAGTAAAATATAATGAAATATAGTAATTCAAAATTAGAAAAAAATGATTGGGCATTCGGGTAAATACTCTATTTCAACATAAATACAAAGTACCGTAAGACAAGAATAAGTGTTACAAACTTAAAATAAACATAGCCAAGCCACAAAGACATCAAGGGTTTCTAAACAAGGTTATTAAACAAGGTACTGTAGAAAATGTCTACAGTAGTAAACATTTTCTAATTTTGTAAATTACAATGCAGTTATTAAAATTTAAGTTTTTATTAGCGAGGTTAACCTCAAGACCTTAAAAATAAAATAATCGCCTCCAAAAATACGATCACTTACAATAAACAACAACAGAATTTATAAATATGTAGCTCCATTAGAATAAGTGTTTGTAAATATAACTTAGGTACAATGATGTTCACTTTAAAGTGTTTTTGTGCCACATGAATTTATTATCAGTGAAATCACAGATTAAGTTGGCATAGTAAAATAGTAACAAGTTTGTACAAGATATGTTCTTTTCATTAATCAAAACAGCTAATCAAAACAGCTACTAGATTCTTACAAATCATTTGGTTGGTATGCATAATGTACACTAAATAAATTACATAGTACCTAGAGTTGTACTTATGGTATAAATATACTTAAAGAAATGAAACTTATTAGAGGTTCAATAGGCAGGCAGTTAGGTGAAATACCTTAATAACTAGGCTTTATCATTAGTTATTAATAAATTATAAATAATGCTGCATGATCCTTACATCATCATTTCTCTAGCCCTAAAGTAAGCAGAGCTTGTTGTATGGGTACTAGGTTACACTAATTAACTTACTTATTAAAAAATGATTACTACCTAGACCCAGATCAAATTTGCAGAACTTGCAGATCATACAAACAGTTGACCCTCAGGATTTGAACCCGCAAATTTCAATAATCTATGTCTCAGCACCTTGTCTCTCACCGTTGCATGCTATGCGACTAAGGTCTTTCTTAATACAACATTTTTGTTATTTAAGCACCTAATTATTAATGTACTCATTCTAATGAACATCCCTTAGGTTAAAACTATTGTTAATACTTATTAATATATAATTAGCTAATATTTAGCCAGTATTAGCCTATACATTTGTAGTAAACATTTAAACTTCATAGTCACGTAATTTACTGAACACCAATTCAGAGTAAAATTTAACTAAACAAAAATTTAATTTTAAATATCATAACCAACATTCCAAACCTTAAAGTTATTTAAAATTTTTAGAAATCCAATACTATGATTTTTCATGGATTCTAAGACCTCATGATTTTAATGAAAACATGGGACGACCTTAAGATACCCACTTTCTAGTAACAATTATTCAATCACAATTTATAAAAACGAATCATTTAAATTAAACTGGATAACACCCCATTTTTGTTTAAAAGTTTACCACAACATAGTAATAAATAACACATCTTTCAACATATAGAGGACCTACTCCATTTAGGAGTTTGTTTAAAAAATTTTAAGCTTTCATGATTTGTTAACATATTAAAGAATATTAATCGCATATAAAAAACGAAAAATAAAATAAAAAGTATGCGATAAATAATCTTTAAGAGATACTTTCTATTCAATCATAGTAACAGTAACTATTAAACAATGTTATATATAAAATTAACTTTATAGCAGAATATTGTGCATGTAGTTTTGACATTTATATAAATTAATGAAACTGCAAAAAACATAGTGATATGTATAGAAATTATTTAAAATGCTCTGCAGAAGTAAATATTCTATAATAACTAATTAAGTAACTATCTTTTTCCTCAATTTGAATAAGCATAATTCTATTAAGTAATCATGTCTAATAATCTGTCATCTGTAAGTCTTTATTAGTATTTTAAAAGTGACAAGGTTTAAGATCTATCTATCCATAGGCAGCTTGTAGCAATTTATATGTTCTTATTATATATATTCATATTTAAAGCTGGACAATTCACACAGCATTATCTAGCCCCATTGTAAGCAGAGCTTGTGTTATGGGTACTAGATAACTGATATACATAATACAATACATTACATAGATAGATATTCTTTATTATACATAGAAAACGACCAGAACAACATCCGAAACAAATATCTGCAGATTGTACACACGTTTGTTCCGAGGCGGGAATCGAACCCGCAACCTCCTGCGTCGCAGGCGGACCTTCGCCCACCGCGTCACATCGGTCGTCTTTTGCTTCAACTGCTTTGAGAACTATGTGACTGCTCAAGCACTTCATTATGTCTGTAAATAGAAGACTAGTTTACTATGCAGTTGCCAGCTGCATTTGTATGTAATTAGCTGCATTTGATTTCTACTTCAAGCTGCCCATGTATTTTGTGTAATAGTTTTTCCAAACGAAACATGATTATTTTTAATCTTACGCGATCTGAACACATAATTATAAGTATTGATACAACGGGTATTTATCGCGTTTATTTATCTATTTTCAGGTAAATAGAGGCATTAAATACCCGTTGTATCGAAAAATGATTCTTTAAAACATAGAGGGAAAAGATTGACAAGTATTTTTTAGATTATGTATCTCTTATTTTAGATTTACCACTAAGCTTACTCAGTTGACCCAACATGAGAACAGTGTTTATTAAATTTTCTGAATAAATTCGTTGATTGGTCTCCATTTTCCTTAGCTTTTGTACAATATATTTTGAGAAAAACTCAAGCTCATTTGCATTACCATCAATTCTGTCTGCACTATCATGGCTCCTCTTTCGCTTTAGGCTGTTTGGGCTGTTTTGAGGAATTGAATTTATAGGTTTCTTCTTTTGATTATTATTTGATTTACTGTTAACACTGTTTACAAATGCTTGGTTTAAATCATCATGTAAATCATTAGCTTCCTCCTCATTTAACTGAATAGTTAAATCATCAGGCACTGTAACCATAGGTATGTGATTGTCCAAGAACACTGGTGTTGGCAGGAATGACACCCGCTTGAGAACTTTCATTGGGGCTTTATTTTTGATCTCCGGTGAAGCATTTGCAACCCCAACAGTATGTCTTCGATGGGATTTTTTTTCTGTGCTATGTAGTCTACTACCAGATATATTGTCTTTATTGCTCCAAAAGTTTACTTTAATTTTAGATTTAGGTTTTGGTTTCGATTCTAATATTGGTTTTGATATGTTAGAAGGAAATTTATACCGTATATTATCGTCATCATCTAAAGATTTCTTTGTGCTCTGTTTCAGCTTACTGGGAGACTTTACAGAATTGTTGAAATCTTTGTTGATCTTGTAACGTATCCTGTCATCATCAGACTCATAACCATTTCTCTGGGATTTACTTTGTGTTTTCATCGCTAATTCTTGGTTGGCTTTAAACTTGTTGGCAACTGTGGATGTTTATTAGCACAGATGATTCACCTGAAACAGAAACAGAATAAATTAAAGGAACTTTTTGGCTTGAGGCTGTTATTTTGATGAGTCTTGTCTATTTCCCGCCTAAAGTTTTTATTTATTTTATAGAGTAAAACTAGTGTGTCTGTCTATTCAGCTACTTTTTATAATTGCCCAAAAAGATTATTTACAATAATTTACCTAGTAAAAATGAATTCTATTATTTCTAACAGATAAAACAAATGATTATTTAGCCTACACAACATTTTAAGGTTATGTGACATCACAACATTTTGCGATGCTTATTACACTTATAATGTCCGTAATCAAAACTGAGCAAATACTTTACTATTCGAGCCACGCAATGATTCATTCTATTCATAGAACAAGAACCGAGCCATCAAACCCAGACTCCAATAAGTTGTTCGTGTCGTCGTTAAGCGTTCCAAGACGAATTCTATTACATAACAAGATACTGATTATAGGTGTAGACTTACCTCTAAATAATACCGAATTTCCACTTCTCGAACACAGCAGAATTTAATGAAAAATGAAGATCTAATTTTTAGCGCGCACCACACAACACATCACAACAAACTCAAAAGAAAAGAAAGCAAAGCAAGCAACAAGCAAGCACAACAGTGACAAGACAAGATTAATTCTTAAATCTACCACTGTGTCGCTGGCTACGCGGCGGGAAAAATGTACAAACATAAAAGTCAATGTCAAATGTGGTCAAATGATTCAATTGGTATCTTTAGATTCATTAATTCGTTGAGAAAGCCAAGGGAATCAGAAAATCGCGGCTCGCTGACTTTAGGTTCGCGAGCCTCTATTTTTGTCAATTTTCCGTACCTACCTTGGCTTCAAGCTTCACGCTTTTTTACCGAGACAATAGTAAAAAGTAGGTTTTAACGACAGTTTTTATTTTCACGTACCTACCTACGTACTGAAAACTGTGGCTGATCAATTAATAAGTAACGCGTGTTCGTTTTATAGTAACATTTATATGACTAGGTAGGTATATAATTATATACCTACCTATTAATATGAATGTTACTATAAAACGCGTAGTTAAAATAATGCAACGCGTTATTTTGTGGTTTGACAAAAAGACTGTAGTGCCTGCATAGTACATAGAAGGCTGGTAGGGTAATACTTGGTAAAAAAATTAAAGAAAGAAATACGACCTCGGGTCGGAGTAGAACAAAGAGGTATATTTTTAGTTTCACTGACACTCGTATTCAGTGCTTTCTCGAGTTTCACGAAATTAAACTAGGCCGGTTAGTAATTAATTTTCTTTTTTTCTTTCTTTCTCAACAATTTTTTTATGTCACATGCTAACACGATCGCTGCTGAAGACCAAGTCCGTGTCCTCGCGTTAAGTGCCATTCCGGACAAATGCATTACGCTGCTACGCTCTGGTGCGAAATTCATATCTTAGCGATTCAATAGGTTGTGAAAAAGACCAATTATTTATACATTTTTGTTTGTATTTCTAAGATAAAATCAAGACCTTGTCCCATGATATATGTATATTTTGTTCCATTCAGTGCGAGTCTGAACTTGCACGAGGCGTTTTGATCTACATAGTTCTACACCTGACCATAGACTGACATATTTATTCTACTATATTTAGTTATTTCCAATTACTGTTACACTTTGACTAATGCGAAGTGCAATGTGCATGTGATTTACGGTTAGGTATAATGTAATATTTATATAAGGTATACTACACTAAGTAGAGTCGCAAAGTAGTACCTAGGTAAACGAAGTGAAGGAGTTCTCGAAATGACAAGACTGGATGGATCTTTGGAGAAGATTGATTCCGAAAACTCGTTTTGTACTTAATCAAAATCGAGCCGGAAGCCAGGAACAACATGCGGTTTAAACATCCAACAAAACAATCCAATATGTCCTCCTGATCCTGTTCTGGCGGCAGTTTGTAAGAGGTAACGTTTAGAATAAATAATTACATAATCGATACTTAGGTATGTAGGTACATTAAGTTTCATTGCATGCACAACAGCAGCAATAGCTAGATACCCAATTGTACCTTGAAACTAATGAAACGAGTTTAACAACTTCGTATCATTTTTAGTTTTTTTTAATCATCCAGCTGACCTTAAAATACCGACATTAGGGTTTTTTCTATACCATAGTCCTGGTTTTACCTACATGAACACACTAAGTTTTCGCAGAGTTAACAGAGTTTAAGAAAATAAATATGTTACGAGGTCGAAAGTCCCTGATAGGTAGAACTGGTGAAAATGTAGGTATGTATCTACTTTTAGGTTCAATTCATACGTACCTACCACAACCACACTCACATCTCGCAGCGTCAAAATGTACTCGTAGTCAAGCAGTGTCACGTGTGAATAGTGCCGCTGCAGCCTTTCGTATTTGCGTTGTGAGTCCGACAATGTCGATGTGGTTGCGTTGTCGCCTGTACCTAATTGCGATGTGGTTACGTCGTGTGCAGACACAGTTCAAAGTTCGACACCGGCGAGGAAACACGCGTTGACAGGACCAGCTCATGGTATTCGAAGAGGAAACATTGTTATTGCTATCCTTGCTATGGCTTTTACGTTGTACGTTACTTGCAACGGCGCGGCGGCGTGCGCGCACTGTCATTGCGTCGACGCAACGTTGTCTGCGAGCGATGTGGTGGGCCACTAGTTTACGGTGTCGCTGGTGGTTACAATGTCGCATGTCGTTGCGATGTCGGTATCACACAAGCGGTCCATAACGACTGCAAATGTGGTACGTGTGAATAGTCCTATTCATTTTCAATACAAATATACGCCCGACCACGTGGTGTCGTTGTGGTCGTGGTGTGGTTGTGGTACGTGTGAATTGACGCCATAGGGCCTATTGACCTCGTACGGGAGAATATAGAGAATTCGTCGCTGTAGTCGTGTTAATGTTTTATTAATGAGCAGTAATCCTATTTTAATTGTTTATTGATGTCATGAAACAAAAAATTCAAATAAAAGGTAGGTATGAAACGTACATTGGATACCGAGGGATACCGACTATAAATAAATATAGATAGCCAATTCAAATAATATGCGACTAATTACCTACCGAACCGAAAATATTTACTCGTAGATACTTAACGTAACAGTCGAGATAGCAAAGGCACCTTGGGTTCACATTGTGCTTTGAAATCAAAGCATTTCCGTTAATAATATTTCGTAACTAATATAATAAATTACCTACTTACATATCTTAAAGGGAGGCCTTTGCCCAGCAGTGGGACAGTAATGGCTTAAAATAAATAATAAATAATAATTACATATCTAAGCATCAGAATTATACTGATAATTCAGTAAATAGTCCTATTAAAATGGCTTCGATCCGTTATCATTATTTTTATTTACATAGGTTAAATAAGGACTCACCATATGATTCTTCATTGATATCCAGCCCATTTTCACTCTAAACTTAATTCTGGGTTTATTCCCAGAGGTTATTGTATCAATTTTGGACGTTTTTAACTATGTCTTTTCATAAAAAGTACTATGATTAATATTTATTTTATTTTTGATAGTCAAAGTAGGTGTTATAAAACGCGACGCGGCAGGTTATGTCTGTCCCCGGAATCTTCCCTCAGACTGAGTGGGATGCTGTGCGCAATGCGGCAACGGACAGATAGAACTAGTGTAGAACCATTAATTTTTATGAATGTGGTTTTGAAACTGTCTTTTGAGCTCTTTCGTGATTTTAATTGCTACAATGCTAACAATAACGGTAGGAAACATATTTTCGAATATTTTACTTAAACTCAAAAGATTTACTATATCAGGAAGAAAATCTGAAATTATTTACCTAGTGAATAAATAACTAGAGAAAGTATTCAGATGCTTTAAATGTAACGGAGTTATATAATAATCATAAAAGGCGAGATGAGATATAAAATACATTGGCGGGAAAATTCAAGTATATCGATCGTTAAGTCTTACGTATACGCATGTGCGAATCTAGAACGGTCATGCGTATTAGAGCAACTATCTCTGAAAGGAATTCCATCAAGTTCTTTCTCTATTTACAAAACAGTCATTCATCTACGTTCAAACAAACAGCTCGTTCATTACTGTAAGCCACAGTCTTTTCAGGTCTCTACATTTTATCAGGCCTTTGCTGCAGTATTCAGAATACCTAGGTACCTAACTTAGTCTTGATAAAATGTAGGCTTTATGAGTTTTAAAATCGTAAAGAGGCCTTTGATCGCTGTGGGTGGGTGTAATAACAGTAAAACGTAAATATGTAGGTAGGTTTGTGCCATGTAAGGTGGCAAAATATATAGGTCAATTTTTTTGTTAAAATAATTATAAGGTACGTACCTGAGCTCTAACTGCGGCAAGATGCAGCTGTGTAGCTCTGTAGTCATATTTCTTGATTGAAATATCCTCCTGTTAAAAAAAATAAATCAAAACAACATAAATAAAATAGATAGAGTTTGGTGGCCACCAAGGGCAACTTCGTATCTCTGCGTAAACTATAAGAAATAAAACTATTACACATACATTAAAAAAAAGCTTATAATAGGTATCACCAAATCCCCAATGCAGTTTTTGATATTTTCTGTGTTCAACTTAGTAATAACAAAAAATAGGTGGCAGCGCTGCAGCGCTAGTTTGCCTTGGGGTATGTATTATATTATCTGTGCCTTGGGGTACCTAACCTACCGCCTTAAGGGTTTAAGCCATTACTTAGAACAACTTTAGATGTTATTGCTCTTATTCTACGGTCCATTGTAAGTAATAAAGGTAATTTAACTTAAATCTAACAAAGGTACATAACAATAATTACCTAAATTGGACACGTTATGACTGTGACAGTGTAAAATTATTTTATGTTTCCCCCACGCAGCCACGTAGCGCCTAGACTACTAGAATAATACTATGTAAGTAGGTACTAAAATATTAAGTACCAACTTAATATTTTTCCTGATACAGTAATTAATTCTGCTGACCGAAACATTAATTTTGCTGATCAAACGGCTACCTATTTATTTAGTGATCAAAATTATTTTGTTGCCGACCAAGTATCGCTGATAGGTGATCAAAACTATTATTATATTTTATTTTATTTGGTTGTCCAAATAGTTTTATAGTCTTGCCGACTGATAAAATAATTAAAATAAATACTTACCAACTTAACTCCCAATAATATGTATTTAAATAGATCATTGTGAGGTTTTTAGAAAGTAAATACCTACTCTAAATAAATATATTATCTGTGTCTGTTATCGACGAGACACCTAGCGCAAGTGAGTGGAATTAACTAAGTTGAAAGGTTCGTCAACGTAACGGTGGCACACCAAATCACGACAGAACCTTTACTGAAACACTGAAAGTCAAAGTTAAACTAGTTGACCAGAGATGGCGCTAGTGATCCAGTGGCGCAGCGTGATATAGTTGAATTTTGCTAAATTTTGTGGAAATTCGAGTTAATATCATATTTTTGCTGTATTTTAGCAAAATATTTATGGTTCCTTCATATTTTTTATAGTCAGCCGAAACATTGACTAAATACTTACTTGGATCTCGTTGACTTTGCTGTACATACTGCTTTCTAAGCCTCGACTTTGAAGACGAGCAAGCGACTCTAAGCCATCCTGTAAAAAGTAAAATTTAAAATCTTTTGTCTAACCATTACATACCTACAAGTATTATTAATTTTGTTCGAACGCCTAATCAATAGGCTCATATTATTACATCCGATTACTATAGGTTGCATAAATTGAAATAAAGTAACTTGAACATACCTAGGTACAATAAATTTCAAGCTGTATGCAATGAGGCGTTTTCGACAATCATACACTAATTACCAAGTTCGATCATACAGAAAACGCCTGATTCTGTGAAATTCCGTTGTTTTACCTGTAGCTGCTTGATTTGGACTTCGAGATCCTGTGCATCTTTCCTCAGCTGCTCGTAGCTCAGCCGTGCCTGAGCCCCTCCCATCCTGTCCAGCAGCATTTCTCCCCGGAGAACTGGCGGCATTGCTTCCTGGTGTTCAAAAACTCACTTTTAAAAGTTGCTTCTTTGCGTTGTGATGTAAAATGGAAACCATATGTTAATTTTTACAATATAAATTTATTTATAAAAATTATTCCACAGCGGCTTTACGCCCTATAGCTCCCATCTATGAGCACCCATACAATGCAGTAGGTACACTGCAGTACACCGCGGTATTACCGATCCAACAAAGGATGGGAATGCGATTATAGAGGTTCAATTTACCTAGAAAGCCAGGTGATGCCACAAAAATTTAATTCTGGCTTGAAACCTATTGGATTTAGCCTGCCGCTGCCGTAACGAGAGAGGAAGTTTGGTAAAATAAATAATCATGCTGCACAAAATTACACGGGTACCTAACTTACCTACTAGGTTACCTATGTATGTATTTTAGTGCAGTATGAGCAATGCAGTTACGTAATGAAGATAACATAAAGTTTTACCGATAAACTTAAACTATGTAACTGTACTGTACCTCATATCATATCCTTGTAACATAACTTTTACATTAAATGACTTCTAGGCTTCGTTACACGCGCTACCTTAGTTATAATGTCATAATTTTAATAGTTATTTAACACGTTATTTATAAAAACACAAAAAAAAAAATAGATAGAAATTAGAATCGTGTTAAATAACGCGTTAAAGCGCTAGTTTGTTTTAAAAAGTTTGTTTATTGTGGTAAAAATCATCTTATCTTTGGCCGCGATAAAATGGGCTTGGCACTACGAGTATGCTAATTTGTAACACACGGGTTGCACGGAATTTTATTTTTACAATAATGGCAGATCCGGTCTTCTTATATTTATTTTACCGCTGAGACATCCAAAGGCGGATCATCAGGTTCTGGAGGGTAGGGCGGGAGGAAGGCCCGTTTCGGAGGCCTCATCGGTGGTGTTGCTGTCAGCAGCGCCCGCGCCAGGTGAGCCAAGTCAGCTGTGCTCGAGACCGCGCGAGCTTGCGCGCAGAGCGACTCGTAGCGTCTGAGCTGGGTGTTGGACTGTGGAAGAACAATTTCTGTTACATGGATTCTACATAGGAAACAACCAGAACACCCACACCGAATTTCTGCAGATCGTATAAACATTTGACACGAAGCGGGAATCGAACCCGCAACCTTCTGCGTCACAGGCGGACCTTAGCCCACCGCGCCGCAGAGTAAAGTACCTAACCTACATAGTCTCTTCACAGCAGGATATAATATAGGAATACTTGTCGAATGAATACTCTTTTGAGGAAGGAGTAAAATACATCGTGAGGTGTATAAGACGTAAGGGCTGGGATGTTCACTTGGAAGGTGAGTTCGGATATTATAAACTAGCTTTGCCTGCGGCTGTAGTAAATAAGTACCCAGGTATTTTAATTTGCTTAGGATATATTTTAGAAATCAGTTTATTTGTAAAAAAAGATCTAGACCATTTTAAAGTTTTAACAAGAGCTTGTGCATAGAGAGATTCGTAGCGGCGGAACTGGGTGTTTTTGAAAGAGGAGTTTCTGTAACACGGATTCTAGTAAACAAGCACCACATATTGGCAATAAAAATATTGAATATAAAGTTAATAGGTAGGTGGGTATTTTTAGAAAAGTAGAAAGACGAAGTAGAAAAAAGCCTACCTATTACGAGCCCTTAAGATACCTATTATTCGCATGCTACTCGCTCTTGAGAAGGAGAATGACTAAAGTGGGCACGTGTACCTACCTACCTACCTAAATATAAAAGTAGATAAAGGTTTCTACATTTTTGCGAGACGGAGTGCCACTTCTGTTCTTCAATATTATGTTGCCTATTGTCGACAGGTCGGGAAACCCGAAGATGAATGAGGAAATAGAGTGCCAGACATCATGATCTATCAGGACCATTTATCACTTAAAAGTGACCTATCCCATAAGTTTGTTGTTTAGAAGGGAGAGATATTTTAAATGACGTGTATAACGTATGTAGGTAGGTGCCTACTTAGGCTCAAGAAGGTAAATGTTGATCAACAATAATTAATCAAACATGGAATATAGTAGTAAGAACTTACCACCTATACCTACGGTATAGGTGGTAAGTTCTTACTACTATGAATCTAGTTAGATGCTTACAGGGCCGTGTCTAGAAATTTGAAGTCTCTACAGAAAATCCCTAAGCGTTATCATGGAAAAATAAGTTTTTTGGCGAGCGGAGCAAGCTATGACAAAATTGATTTTGTTTAAATGTTATATCTAAATTTTTCCGCCGTGTTTGGCAAAGTGAAGCTCACTTTGCCAAACACGGCGGAAAAATTTAGAGTTTTTTCTCCGTATATTACGAGTATGTAAATTCTCCCAAACTTGGGTGAAAATAAGTATTGAAATACGTTTAGAAGCATGTTTTTTTTGAGTGTTGTTTACACCATATAATGTACATATAATGTCGAGAGCATCGACGTAGTCGATGGTCGAGAGTAATTAATAATAAACATTTTGGTTTCGCTTGTTTTGATTATTTATAAATTGTTGTAAATAATTATACCGCTGTCTTGATTGGATGGTATTTCACCTATCTATTAAGAATGTTTTATTTTAATAACTTATTTTGGTGATAGTTCACCAAAATAAGTTATTAAAATCGTCAGAGGTCGGTATAGATTGCACCGACACGCCCCATGATGGGGACCGCAGAAAAGCCGCCATTTTGGTGCTTTGAGTCTTCGCAAACCATTAGACCAACCAACACGCGTCCAGCACTAATTTATCTTTATAAAAGTTGGACTCTGATTTATATCCCCATACCACCGCATCTGCTACGCTGGCAACTGCTGGTAATCCGCTTGTGTGTGTCAAAGACATTTCAGTGACGTCACAGCAATCCAGGGCGATTCCCGAGGCACGCATCTTACGATTGAGGGGAGTGGTGAACTGGGTGAGTTATTATTATAAGGCATTTATAGGTGATTTGCTTTCTTCCAAGGCAGCGTACGTTCCAACAAGTGTCCATTCCCCGCATCCCGCAGGATTCACTTTAAGCTTTAAACCAGCATTCATTTATCCCAGGTCGTCCAAAGTTACTAGGGCTGGGCAACCGCTAAGAATAGAGGATTTATCCCTTTACTCTCCACATTTATTGTTTTTTGACGACCGATGTGGCGCGGTGGACGAAGGTCCGCCTGCGAGGCAGAAGGTTGCGGGTTCGATTCCCGCCTCGGCACAATTGTGTGTACGATCTGCAGATATTTGTTCCGGGTGTTCTGGTCGTTTTCTATGTATAATAAAAAAAATATCTATCTATGTAATGTATTGTATTATGTATATCAGTTATCTAGTACCCATAACACAAGCTCTGCTTACCATGGGGCTAGATAATGCTGTGTGAATTGTCCAGCATCATTTTTATTTTTATTTTTTTCTCTCTCACAACACAAAGGTTAATGTGGTAGGTATACAAAAGGTTATATTTACTGTATCGTGATAGACTTGAATGTTAACCTGCTTTGTGAGAGACTGGTGCCTGAGAAGGGTTTATAAGACTTTATTAATAAATTAATATTCTGTTTATTTTTGGATGGTAAATATTAAACAGTGGTAGTAGTTAGACTTCCGCGTTTGTAGGGAAAGATGAGCGACTCGTTTTATCTTAACTACGAAACGATAATCCATTACACCACAATTCCATTGTAATAATAAAGCTAGCTACCTACCTTTGAGGTAGATACCTACTTCATTTACTTACCTACCGTTTCATCGTAATTTAAAATTTCATCGTAAACTCAGGGGAAGGATAATTCTTTTCTATTTCCGAAACGGACGTTAATAATGAATTGGTTAGGTAGGTACCTAATCTACCCTTCTACTACCTTATCAGAAATTATCTCCCCTTCCTGACAGATGGCTTCGCTCACTGCTGTGGTCACGTCCGTGAGGATCTCTTCCAATTCCTGAAAAATATAAATATATTATTACATCAGTTACACATTATCCATACATACAATTGTAGATTGGGACAGCGTGGCTTCTCAAAGACTGCATCACTTTGGGACACCGAGGACGCCTAGGGAGGCATGCACTGGCATCAGCGAGCTGCTGGCCTTCCTGGAGGACATCGGGTGGTTAGACTAGCAACCCCCCCACCCGACACGCAAAAAAGGCCCGACGGCGGCCAAGTTGCGGAAACCAGTCCAGAAACAAGTAATAAGTATTACATCAGTATTAAATGGAATTATGGCAAATTACGTAGTTTCGGCATCCTTAACCCTTAAGGTAGCAGAGAACTTTTTGGTTAATTTAAACGAAAATTCTATTAAACCTAGTTTAGCTGTCAATACTAGTGACATCTTTTTTTTTTATCAGCGAGAAGGTGAGTTTATAAATTAAAAATCAGAAATGATGCAACAAACCTAGTGTGGACGTCAGATTTTTTTAAATTTTATGTATAGTATACTCATCAAAACTACCTTAAGGGCTAAAGTTCCATATTCAGCAGTGAACGTATACCTATGTATTTTCTGATAAAATTGAATAACATAATTTTATTATTTTGAAATAGTTTATTATATTTATATAGAAAACCGATAACCTTAACTTTACAAGTGGATTACTTTCGCATTGTAATCATAATCTTTATTTGTATAGTATTAGTATGGAAGTATAACCTATGGCTAAGTTTGCATGTCTCAGAATTAACGAAGTGGTCCGAGACAATAATCTACCCTCGAAATGCAAGCGAGGGCTATTATATTGAAATACCTAAGTTTCACGAGCTTGCTGATAAATTCCCAGTGCCAAATGTAAGGGCTCATATCGAATATTGAAATCCGTCGCTACACTAATATCAAGCATAACAATACATTTGAAGCCTGCATGTCTCGGACTAATTAACGAAGTGATCCGAGACAATAATCTACCTTCGAAATGCAAGCGAGGGTTATCTATCATATTCAATTACCTACGTTTCATGTTCATGTCTTATGTACATGCTCATCAGCGCACATAAGTCCTGAATAAACATGCCATGGCTCTCCGAAGTAAAGAGGGTTTCACCAAAATCACGTCTAGCATGCAGTGTTCTGATCGCAGAGGGGGTGTTAACATACCCAGAAGGAAGCTGCTACCCTTCATCTAGTTTTATCTTACTCTTACGACATTCAATTTATAAGCCGCGACCACCACTGCCTGTATATGTACGATGCTAAGACTATATTAAAAGGCATAGGTAGGTAAGATTCCATTTTACAGCAAACATACTTAGGCACATACTGTTTCTATTAATTGCCCAGCGAAATTGTCCAACCGCAAGAGCCTTTCTATGTTATTTTCTCTGCATGCCAACCCTAGGTAACATAGAATCTATCTCCTATCGACTAGCTAAAGTTTCCAGTAGGTATTATAATTCAACTAGCTGTGCGAAACTCAACTAAATTCATAAATACTAAGTTTCTAGACTTCAATTCATTTGATCCAATGAAGCGCTATCAATCGGGATTATTGAGTCGTGAAAATTTAATTCTCTTATTGTACCTCGAGTAAAATAAGTGATTATAATGAAATTAAATATCCCGAATTGTAATTTGTTGGAGTGGCTGCCGATTTTATGGGCAGGACATTAGCTGATGAGATAAAATTAAGATGTAAAAGCCAAAAGGGCAGTGTCACTTGATGCTAATTGGATTGGAGCTTTGAAGTAGGTACCAAGGTTGTTTAAAGCGTCGTCGAACATTGTTAAAGAGGATCTTTAACCTGATTTATAGAAGGTAGGGAACTATTTCAATGTTGTACCTACTGATCCATAGTCGAAGGAATTCCTTTAATGAAGATTAAGTATATTAAATATTTATGGATTGCGGGCTTTCGGCCGTTTGAGGTCTGTCAAATCTTGTTTTATCTAGGAAAACTAATAAACAGTCAGTAGCGAAGAGCTTCACTAATGTTAAGTTAATTTAAAAATTAATGAATTATTAAGTCATTGGTTTCATTTACGTGGCCTAGTAAGAATAGTATCTCTTCTGCCGTAGCCGTAGACTTAAGCTGTGCTACGTCGTAGCTACTAGCTACGTATTGTCGTAGCTACTTAAGCTACGAGTTTCGCCGTAGCTTTTATGCTACGGCGTAGATGTGCTACGCCAGTTGTCACAGAATACCAAAATCGTCGCCGCGCCCGCGCAATAACAGGGAGTCCTAAACAAATCATGATTTTTATTAACCTTAAAACCATAATAAACCTATAGGGGAACATTTGGGTTCTATGCTCTTGTAACGCATGGCTAGTTCTCGCACGAAGTCAACTAATAAGTTTTCAAAGTATCTATTTAAATTGGTATAACAAAACTAAGGTATACTGAAGAAATTTTCAAAAAAGCGCTCTTTCGATTTCATGATCTTTCAGTATAGCGTTCACAATAACTCGCATTTTAGGCGCATTTTAGCGGAATAACGCCTTTTCACACGTTATTCACGTTTGGTTTTTGCTATTACATTGTGTAAGCCTCACACTGCGGGTAATTTCGAAGAAATTTAATAGAGCCCTAAAATGTTTTTTCTACTTCGACGGTATTTAGTTGAATTTCGTACATCCGTCAATTAATAACCTAGTTTAGACCCACCTGTAGTATAGTAGGCAGTGTATATTTGTAGTATTGGTCGAGCATAGCATTCGTGGCCGTGAGTTGCTGCACGTAGGTGTTGTGTGAGTCGTAGTAGGTCGCCAACGCGGCCGGGTTCGGGCTGATGCAGTAGTTAAGGAAGGCTGTTCTGTAGTCCGATCGGCTCTGGAAATGAGAAAAATACAGTTAGTATGTGAATGTGAGTGATCTTTTTTTCTTTTATTCCAATAATAAAACAAACAAACAAACAGTCTGTATGTATTCGATACCCCGTGAAACAGGCCTAGCCTAGTGCGGGGGTCATTGTAAAATTGTAATATCCACCTAAACTAGTTATTACTCAAATCAAATTACATATTTTCTGATTTGTCCTATGTCCTAATTCTCAGGCCCTTTATGAACTAATTTGTTATCTTTATTAGTTTTTAATTTGTATTATTTTATATGAAACGCTATTAAATATTTGTTATTTCTATCTCAACGATATCATCTACTTTATTTCAATCTAGCTCTACCTAGCCTAATCTGGCCGAGGAATACTTATCCAACTCCTAAAGTCGTATCGTTCGTCTCTAATTAGTATACCTACCCAGACTAATATACCTATTTAGATCTACACTTGGTATAGACCCTATCACAGAGATAGTTCCACGAGACAACGTTCGGAGCGGATATTAAATACCGTTGCTGTGGGATTTCTGATGCAATATAGTGACGTGACAGGATGAAGCCAAAGCATTTAGACCTCTGTGGCGCGGTGGGAAGGTCCGCCTGCAGAAGAAGGTTGCGGGTCGATTCCCGCCCCGTGACAAATGTTTGTACGATCTGCAGATGATGTTCAGGGTGTTCTGGTCGTTTTCTATGTATAATAAAAAATATATTTCTATGTAATGTATATCAGTCATCTAGTACCCATAACACAAGCTCTGCTTAGCTTGGGGCTAGATGATGCTGTGTGTATTGTCCAGCATTATTTTTTTATTTAGCGTGAATCCCCTGAAATGGTGCGGCGTGATGCTGTACTGCATAACATCCCATCATCATGCATAATACATCGCGGCACTTTGACGGTAGGAAATATTGTACTCACGTGGGACGTGGTATATAATACCCACATACCACACAATACGATATGTTAATCTTTAACAGTTAGAAAGAACTCGCAGATTATGGCATAAACATAACATTGACGATTGATATAGGTTATATGGTATAGGTTCCGGGAGAACCTGTGCATAAAAAAGTTCAACATGCAAATATGTAAGTATGTTTTGTAAATACGTCCATAGCGAATTTATGTCACGGCAAAATTGTCAACAGTAAAGACGCGATAAATGAAGAAGGGCTTCAGTGACTATATCCGATTTGTATCCTATCGTTGCAATACAATATGGTAGTTACATAAAATTGTTAATTTACGTAATTACAATCAAATATAAGAAACAAATTAAAACTAGGATTTACACAAAAGTAACTTATAACGGGATATTTACCATGGTTTGATTTTACTTTTGTTTAAATAACGTTTTATTACAATTCCAACTCAACTGTAATTCAATTTCAACTGTAAATACTAGTATTTACAGTTGAAATAATTGAACAATTGAGTTAACTGCAAACAATCTATGTATAAGTTGTTCAACGAATCCATATCAATACCAGTCAGAAGCGTTCCCAAAACCCTAAATTGAAATGTAATGTTTTTTTTCTATAATTAAATCTTAATAAAGACAGGATTGCTTTAGTGCTTCTAACGTTGTGCCTTTTGCTACTGACCCTTTCGCTTTGAAATGGTAAAACTATTTTCATTTTATCGTTCTTTGGATGAGCTGATCAGTTTACCAATTCGGCAACAGTTTTATTTGGGAAGTTTCAGTAGCTTTTGGAACGACGTCGAAGATTGTTTCGTTAAGTTTCCTTTGGGCTATCCTTAGCTCGTCGATATTATGAAGGTTATAAGGAAGGAAATGTCACAAAATTTGCGAACAAAGCCGTGTGATTCTGAACCCGAGAAAATCGATCTATATAACTTTGGTAATTTCCGTTTGTTTATTTAGTCTAAAGCTGTTATCCTGCTTTCATTCCTCATTAGTCCCATTTTATAAAGGCAGTTTTTGGTTCTGCCAAACACACACTTCTCATGTAAGAAGACTATGGTGTAATATAATGTGGAACTTTTAAGCCTCAGACCTGTACAAAACCATTTTTAAGCAATAAAGTGATTATGAATTAAAATAACACAATTCCTGACATGATCACTACATAGTATAAAACAAAGTCGCTTCCCGCTGACTTTCCCTATGTATGCTTAGATTTTTAAAACTATGCCCACGGATTTTGATGTGTTTTTTGTTTTTTTTACAAACCATTTGACACATAGATAGACGCGGGCGAAGCCGCGGAGTGCAACTAGTTATAGATATTCATAAGTATAAGTAGTAAGTATTTATAACCTAACTGTTGTTCTTGGATGAGAAGTTTCGTACACTAACCTCACGATTTGGACCAAATCAGTATACCATTTGCTTGTTCAGCAGTTTCGTCTCCTAGCTGTGGGATGACGACCTGCTCCTACTACTGCAGATGCAGGATGCGTCAAGCTGAAGACAGGGCGCTATGGCGCTCATTAGGCCTATGCCCAGCATTTGACTAACATAGGTGGATGATGTTAATAACTAAATAAATACCTAACGCTGGACAATTCACACGGCGTTTTCTAGTTCCAAAATAAGCAGAGCTTGTGTTATGGATACTAGATAACTGATATACATTATAACAATACATTACATAGATATATATTTTTGTTTACTTCACCGTCGCAGGCGGACCTTCTCGCCCACCGCGCCACAGTGGTCGTCTCGGAAAAGAGCTTGCGAATCCGCAGGCAGAAACTAGTTTTACCAGATTTGCTGAAAATCAATCAGGTTTACCTAGATATGTTACGAACTGTCTGATTGATGAAGCGATAGGGTATGAATGTGATTCTGTAGGAAGGCCCACGGTTGATTGCATCCCAGAGGGATTCCATTGAACCGAATGCTTTCGATTGCGTTGCGAGGCAGCCAGGTATATGAATAAAGACCTGTTTGTTAGGTATTCAACTATTTAAGTATTTATTTTGTATTCCTAATACAATTTTAATGACGACCGATGTAGCGCGGGGCGGGCGAAGTTCCATGAGGTTGCGGGTTCGATTCCCGCCTTAGGACAAATACTGTATTTAATAAATAAATATCCATATTAACACAAAGTAAATACCTAGTAAGGATTCAGTAACCTAATTTTCGTACAATCAATAACCTATATCTTCAACGGCCCTAACATCCTACTAATATTATAAACGCGAAAGTTTGTAAGTAGGTATGGATGGATGTTTGTTACTCTTTCACGCAAAAACTACTGAATGGATTTTGATGAAACTTCACAATCATATAGCTTACATATCAGAATAACACATACACTACAATTTATAAAGATATATTGTATATTATCCCAAATATCTATCACCACGCGGGTGAAACCGCGGGGCGCAGCTAGTTACATATAAACCATGTCTCAAGTTAAAAGTTATGTAAATCATACACGAAAATTATATAATATATAGCCATAGCACGCTTATTTCTAGCCCTATTACAGCTGCATTGGCTTTGTCGATGTAGCATCCTCTCTTGAATAATTCAAAGCATCTTTGAGTTAAATCGGGATTTGAGCTTCACTCTGCGACTTGGAACTAATGCATCTCAAAGGGAAATAATATATTTCAGGCCTTACACAAATTGGACACTACTGTAAGATTTCCAACCTCCTTAGTCGATAAATAAATAATTAATGCTGGACATTCCACACAGCATCATCCAGCACAAGGTAGATCAATAGACGGATAGAAAACACTTTATTATACCACACAAAACAAAAAACAATACAGAAATAAAAAAAAGAATAAAGGAAGTATTAAGGGCGGCCTCATCGCTAAGAGCGATCTCTACACAAGCTAAGTAGAGCTTGTATTACGGGTACTTGATGATTGATATACTTAATAGAATACATTACATAAATATGTATAGTGACAAATGTAGTTATGTTTCGAAGCGTAACTCGCTTTGCGTTTCCACTGCTTTGATTCGGCGAAGATGGGCTACGAGCGTCAGCGCATTTCACTTTTCACTCACACACTTTCATTTTCACATTTCACATAAACTTGATCCGGTTCAAGCGCTAAACCGCTTTCACGTGCTTTTGTTAACTGGTATTACGAATTTGAACTCAATCAAGCTAAACTAAGGTCCGATTTTACCGCTCCAAGAGCTGTCATGCCACACAAATGTAAAATCAATCAAGCTTCAATTAATTATAATTATGGTAAGTTACCTTTTAAGTTCATTCGTTTTCTAGTCCAGCATTATGTATTTCTAACATAACCCTAACTCTAAGTACTTCCTAAGAATAAGTCAAAAGTCGACTATCAAAAAGTAACCTACCGACTTAGCTATGTTGCTTGTAGCAAAAATGGTTTTTTGCGATGATTTGGACGGCCGGATACCGAGCGGAAATGGATAAAATAATCCCATTACTTTTAACGGGCTCCCTTTACAAGCCGTAGCGAAAACGGAAAATAGATACGGGATCCATATTAGATCTTTTCAAACTCAATTCATGGTTCGCTTTTTTGATTTCAAATGGCTTATTCGGAAATGATAACATTTTCCTAACATGCAATCAATACCTACTAATATTGTCAAACATAATTTATTTACCTAAGGCTTTTGTTCAAAGGTCGCAAAAGCATTCCTAATAATATTTCCATTAAATACACCAAATTATTATTCTATTAACCGGACCGTGAATGGCAAATGAATGGAAATCAAAGGCAAGACTGTGACTATAGGAAATAATTTTGCGGTTGTTTTTGATTATGGCCTATAATAGTGGCGGTCTTTGAAACTCATTAGGGGACTGTCGAAACCAGTTCCCAGATTATCAGAATGGATTTTCGGGTGAAATTGATCGGAAAAATAAGCCTTGAAAGCTCTAAGAGTATTAAAAAATAAGTTTATACAAAAAATCATACATACCGCACTCATCTTGAAGAAGTCACTCGTTAAGAGATGAAATGTTGGTGTTCTTCCAACACAACCAAGGTTCTAAGTTAAACCGATCCCCCATCATAATGCAATAATACATACAAACTGCGATACATAGTGACTTTACAATAATAGAGCTACTTCTCGTCAGCGGCGCTTTCTCGTTAGATTATTGGTCAGATCAAAATACACGTACCTAGTCTTTAAAATCCCTTACCTTATTCAGTTGATCATCAGCCTTCCCCAATATAACTTCGCAGCCGTCTCGATGAGCGAATACTTTGCGTGCCTGCACCTTCATGTGAAAAGTCTTCTCTATCAGCGGAGTGCCCACGAGTCGCTCTAGGGAGGCTGCAGCGTTGTTGTAACTCAATACATCAGCTTCTACTTCTTGAAGCAGTGTCTCCCAGGTGTGGAAGAGTGAAGATGGACATGATGCTCTGTAAAAGAAAGAGAGATGAGATGCTGTGAGATTTATAGGCTATTTCTTTATTGCTTGGTATAGGTTGCCCTATCTATTGTTTCTTTATCGTTGCCCTAAATTAATAATTAAATAAATAACGCTGGACAATTCACACAGCATTATCTAGCCCTAAGCCAAGCAGAACTCGTGTTTTGTGTACTAGATAACTGATATACATAATAAAATACATTAAATAGATAGATATCTTTTATTCTACATATAAAACGACCAGAACACTCTGAACAAATATCTGTAGATCTTACAAATATTTGTCGCGAGGCGGGAATCGAACGCGCAACCTCCTGAGAGTTCGTCGACACAAATTATAATGACAAACGTAACAACTATCATATTTATAGAAAAATATATCAATCATTTATCTCGTTCCTATTTTCCATAACATTTACTGATACATTTTCATCGTATTAAAATAAACTGATCTATTATTCCTCAAACAATGTTGCAAACATCTGCTACGAATAAAATATGCATAAATTACGAACGAACCCGTGGCTACTGTATATTTTTTCGTTTAGTTGAATTAAATTGCAAATGTGTTATCCACCTTTGTAACATAATCTACTAAAAACACAATACTACTACGTCTGCTACATTAGAAACACGGTGCCTAACCCGTTTTACCGACAAAGTAGATAATTAGTACAACGAACTTTTGCGTTATAAATTATCGCGGTAGAATTACGACAATTTTATCTGTAATATCTTTTTAACGCAGTGTTTTATCGCAGGAACTTCTTAATTTACGTTGGCGCGGTAATTTATGTTTTGCAACATTATTATGTCTACATGGGGGTGCTGTGTGGATTCAAGGAAGTTACTGCCTTGTAAGGACATTTTATGTGCTCTACTTAGCCATAGGTTGTTAAATAATTCATTTCCAAGGGACGACGGTCGACAGACGACGGTTGACGGATATATCTTCACGACTAATCGTTTTCTTATGGCCTATTGACCTCAAGCGGTATTCTAGTCAGCTTCAGGGACAAATTGTAACATCGAGTCTAAACGGAGATCAGCGCGATTTTAAGTTCTAAGAATACGCTCCTAAGAGATTAATTTCTAGCTACCTTAACGACTCTTAAAATGTATGTCTAACTACAAAACTGAACAAAGTGGTGAACTATCGAGGTAGGAGTTCGAATACCTTAACAACTAACTTAAAAACTTTTATCCTATCTAAATGAATGATAAAATTGCTTGTGTTGGAGACACTGAGAAATGATAACTCTAATGCTGCTTTCTATCATAAATATATAATTAGGAACATAAGAACTCACGTATAACTATTATGTCATTATTTATACATAAACTCAGTTAGATATTAGGTTTACAGTCAGTACATATTATTTAAGATCGCTGAATTCTGCCGTTTAATAATAAAATAACATAGGAATTTAGGTAAATTCTTTCGTAGAACTTGAATAGCATTTGGTATCTTGTACATTCTGTTTGCTCGACAATTGTGCGAACACAAAGTTTTGTAGTCGCAGTGTACTGTTCTCTAAAATGTCCAGAGCTTTCAACTCTCCTCAAACTAAACTCTGTACACTTGTTGTAAGGAGTGGTGGCACCCCACATCCACTTCAGCACGTCCATAAGTTGTCGAGGTCGGATGGAGGATGCTGTGTCATGATATTCCTGACCTATATCGAGCCAGCTATTCAGCACATGCGATTTAGATAAGTTCAATGTTGGAACTTATCAGTCAGAAGAGCCTTGTTGCCATGTTACATCAGTAACATGGACTTTAAAAACTAAAAAGACTATAAAAGACCATGTTACTGATGTAACATGGACTTTTATCGGAATTTCGAGGTTAAGCAATAGTATAACTGTGATCATACTAGGGTTTAACCTCGGAATTCTGAAATAACTAGCTGCAAACTGTATCACCTTCATCTTGGCGTTATAAATATCTTAAAAGTTAAATCGAAACCAATTTATTAGGTCCGGATAATAGAATGGATTAAACTTCAAGACGGAATAGTACTTAACAATCGTCCGATTTAGCTGCATTTGGTTGATTCTGCCTTGATTGTCATTTAAACGCCGTTTTATAATGCAATCTACAATGATTTATGTTTGAGACTAACGATTTACAAACGTCCGTCACCTGCCAGTGTGAAATTGCTCTAAAACTAGCGTTGACACCTGAAAATGGACTTAAATTCCTGTGCATTTTTATCGGGAACAGATACTCGATCGGTCGGAAATCTAAGTGCTACGGACTAGCACAAAGCGCTAAAACTGACAATACAATCACACCATTGCAATAGTGAGAACTGCATAGAACTGCACCATGCAAGTCTTTTCAAAAATGGGTAGAAATAACAGAGCTGATAGAACCATTTTCTGAAGAGAGTAGGCCATACTATCTATTCTGCTATCTGTGTCGGCCAGCCGGGGTAAGTGTTTCATTCCTAAAGTGATTGACTGCCTCAATTGACAAGAAAGCGCTCTCAATTTTCTAAGTGAGTGGAGATAAACCGTGGCACTCTTTACTGTGTGTTACATTGAGAGAAAAGTCGCTATACGATAAGTTATTTTACGCACGGCACGGTTTTTACGATAGTACGTAGTGAATCAATGGCCACCTTATTTCCTGGTAACCTTTGATGTTTAATTTGAAATTTATCTTCATTTGTCGTTGTTCTCATCGTAACAGACGTTGGTAGGGAAGGATTAATATTTGACAAGTTAGTGACTTAACCCTTGCAAACGTCATCTATATTTGTAAGCTTCGTGGTTGCCAACCCTTAGAAAATTAAAATATTAACCCCTAATTGCTGAGAGTTGAACAGGAATTCTTACCTTGTGAAAATAGCGGTTATTATATTCTCGCAGTGTCAATTACGCAGCCTAACATGACATTTCATGTGGTAGACCTCTTATTAGCGAGGCCTCATTATTTCTGCTGATTTTTCATTTTATGAAAAAACGACAGATGACAGTTTTTTTTTAGGTGGCCAAGCTCAGTAATTGTTGTGAAAATTTAAATATGTCAAAATTACGTCGCATCTTTATCGAATGTGTAAAATATTTAAAATTCATTCTGTGAACTTAATAATTTACGCAATGTATGATGAGATGTAATTATTTCTATTCTAACCTCGATTACAATGTCTGTGCTAGCCTACTGTATTATTTATTTTTCTTCAGCCTCATATACTTATCGTATAAAATTTTATTATATTTTTTGAATAAAGCTAAAATAAATTTTGTGTAAATAGGGATTGAATAATTCCTATTTACGTCATTTATGAAATGGGATAGCTCCTCCCAAACCTTCGTCTGAGCAAAGGACACGTTGAAGATGAATCAACAAATTCCACGTGATAAGGGCATCACAAAAAAAGGTTATATCTTTCTGCAAATTCTTGTTTGTATAAATATCTGTTGTTGCCTTCTGAGGTTGCTCGAATGCCACATCTTATACCTAAATGTAAAATATATTTAAAACTATTTCTCACCTGTTCGCTCCACGTCCCTTTAGGGAGTTTCTAGGTATTATTATTCTCTTAAATCAAATCAGCCTGTGGGAAACCTTTAAAAAGGTACCTACACTTCTCCTAAAAGAAAATTAGATGATCACATTTTATTTGATTTGGGGGAGGCCTATGTCCAGCCGTGGACTGCTATAGGCTGATGATGATGATTCTATTTGATTGACTTTTTGGACAGTAGCTAACATAGATAATTTTAATTTTATTTATTTGCCACATAAAACGGAACGAAGATTTACGTCAAAATATACCCATTATCTTTCATTTTTATTCCTCTAAAGATATTTAAACAATGAGCATCTTCGTCGATTATATTTAACGTATTTAATGCATGAAAATTGTCAAAAGATGAAATGAGGCTTTTTCTTTAAAAAAATAACACACAAAACCTACCAAACTGAAGTTATCACTAACGTTCTATTAAATTATAATGGCATAGACCTGTTTGCATAGTTAGACATGATATTCATCCATTCGTCTGAAAGATACGCGCCATCTATTCGCCATTCGCCACTATAGAGTTCTTACGTGATTAGGGTTATTTTTCTTTTTTTGGTAAACTCCTGATTGTTCCCTTATCTATGCCTATGAACGCCAAATGAACAAAACAAAAAACATGTGGAGCAGTCTTGTGTGAAGTGAAAACGAAGATATTTTATATTTTAGTTATACTGGGAAGCGTGCGGTGACGATGACGCTCCATGATTTTTGTTCACCCAAAAGTGGTCAACGCACCTAAAGAAGTTTCACTTCAAAAAGTTATACATATATGGTACAAGAAAACACATGTTCCTCATTCTAGTTTGGGGTACAAGAACGTCGAACTAATCACGGGCCTTCGCCTGAAGGGTCATAGTTAGGGACATGAGGCCGGTAAATTACCTTCGCTGTAAATTGCCAGACGAAAATGTTACCGCGCAGTCATTTGTCTTGTTTGATGTTCGGATTGGACGACTACTAGCCGGCTACTAAAGCCAGGGTCCAGCATTTTGAAATTGTCTTGTTATTTAGCAAAATAACTTAAATTAATATAAAGGCACAATTATGAACTCTACACACCAAACCCGCCGACATAGCTTGGTGGGTATCGTGTAAAATTTTAGTGTTTCTAGGTCTGTCTCCTGTGACTCTTTTTGGAGTTTACAAACCAAAATCGACGGTTCGGTGACGCCGTAAAATTTACTAAAGCATAAAATGAATATAACTACACCCGAATTAGTTAGCAAAAATAATATTATATTCTTGCCTGCGACGCAGGAGGTTGCGGGTTCGATTCCCGCCTCGGAACAATTGTGTGTACGATCTGCAGATATTTGTTCCGGGTGTTCTGGTCGTTTTCTATGTATAGTAAAAAATATCTATCTATGTAATATATTATCAATATATTACATAGATAGATATATATATCTATATAATCAACGCTAAGAGGCGACGTGGAAGGCCCAGGATGAGATGGCGCGATGAGCTCGAGGTATATCTTCCATCATGGCCTGTTGCAGCGTTGGATCACTAGGAGTGGAAGGAGAAAAGGGAGGCCTTTACCCAGCAGTGGGACAGTAATGGCTTAAAATAAATAATAATGTAATATATTGTATTATGTATATCAGTTATCTAGTACCCATAACACAAGCTCTGCTTACCATGGGGCCCATACTTACTATATAATACTGTGTGAATTGTCCAGCATTATTTATATTATATTTATTCTTATCAATTGTTTTGTTTTTATTATTCCTTAAAAAAATAGCTATCAAAAATGCTGACTTCATAAAAGTCTTAATGAGATTTTGATTTGAATCGGTATTCATCAAATGCAAAGTTATTTTATTGCTTACAAAAAACTTTATCTTACGTTACGAAAAATATCAGACTGATTTAAAAATCAATTTATGAAGGCAATGTGCCATCTGGAGAGATATATTGAAATATCGTAGAGTTGTAAGCACCTATCGATTCAATATTTGCTTAACACTTTGACTGCGGTTTTTTTTCGACGACTGCGATCTTTTTTTTTTTACCTAAAAAATTCGTGCTGCCTCTCTACACAGCAGTTGTGTTGCGCCGCACATGCGTTTCGTTCGAAAAATATTACAGCTCTGCTGAGTCACAAAGATCTGAATTTTCTCAGCCGCTGCGCTAGTGTGGATTTACGCATATTAGTCACTTGTAGAAAACTCATACCGTGCGTTTTCAGCACTCAAAGTGTTAAGGGGCGATCTTCGAATAACTCGAGATCGAGGTTCGCTCAAATGCCAATGAAATGGTTGAAATTGTGTAAAAAATTGTGATAAGTAGATAATATTTGAAACTTTATATTTTGATACTCGATGAATGTGTATCCCTCGCCTTATCCCTTCTGAATAATGTAAAGTAAAGAATCGACATGCTTTTAAATGTAATTCGTAATTATAAACTGACTCTAACTTGAGACTATATACGGCCATGTTCGAAAATTACTCAATAATATCTTAAGCCAACAAAGATTTGAGTTCTTTGATCAAAACCAACATAGACCATCTAATAACTAAAACCAAGAAATCAGTCATGAATATGAAAGGTCTTTAAATATTGAATGTAGTCTGAAAATTGAACATGACATTTGCTGGAAACATTAAGGACCTCATCGCTTTGAGTTCGGATTCTAATGGAAGGTTACCGCAGCCGGGCCTTGATTCGTGTGGTCGGCCGTTATTCATGTGGTCGGTGCGGTGTCAACCCCATTACAACATCAACATGATGTTATCAGCTCCGAAAGTTTAAGTGAGTTGGGGACAGAAAAAGTTATGTTTTGTTTAACAACTTTGTTTTAAGGCTTCTCTGGGCTTTTTAAAAAGAAGCATAAAAGGAGCGTGTTTTAAAGCTACTTTTATTAAATAACTTTAAAGGTTACCCTCGTTTTCGAAATCATTAACATTTTGTTAAACTTTCTATTTAAACTTTCATAAGAATTTTGTTTAGTAAACAAGGCATTTTAATTCATAAATATAATTTTTATATATATTTTTAAATTTGTTCAGACCAGATTTGGTTCATTCTAACATAAATATTAAAGTTTTTTACACGCCACATTAAATAGAAAACAAAGCATCCCAATTAAATTCTCTACAACAAAACACAAACTCACAATGCAAAAAATATTAAAATTAGCTTTTAAATATGCTCCTTCTAAAGTTTTTATAAGGAAATTCCCCTTCAAGAAAGATTAAGCTTAGTATCCACTGAATAAGATTCACTTTAGCCAACTAGTAGTAGGAGCCTATAAGCTGCACCGCAAGTAATTACGTGGTTGAAGCAAGGGTAAAGAGGTCATGAGGGAATGGTTTTATCCTGAATCAGATAGCGTAGCATTTATAGAACCGTAGCTTACACTTTATTTTACGATTTTAGCTATATAGCACATTTATTTATTCTAACATAGTATTAACTGGTTCCCAGTTAATACTATGTTAGAATAAATAAATCTAATCAATGATGTTAGCTATTATATTTCCAGCGAGGGTATAATACATTTTTACTCTAGGAATCCTTAGCCACGCAAATTGAGACTCTAGTTCCCAAGATTCTACGTTTTGACAATAATTAAAAATCATAGGCACACTAGCGTCGCCTAGTTATTATTATTTTTTATCTCATTATTTTTATCTTATATTACGTTGAATAAAGCAAATCTCAAAAATTATATGCTTTTTTAATGCCTCTGTAATAGTTTTATTTTGTAAAGTTTAGGCAGAGGTTCGAAAATAGAGTTTAGTGGCCACCAAGGGCTATCGCTGCCTAAACTATACAAAATATAGCTATAACAGAGGCATTGAAAATCTATAATAGGTATCACAAACTACCAATGAAATTTTTGTAATTTGCTTTGTTCAACGTACTAATAAGATAAAATATGTAGGTGGAAGCACTTGTGTGCCTCGGGGTACCGCTATAGGGTGAGTTACCAAGGGCTCTTGGTAGCTCACTGTAAAACTTTTCTGTGTAACCTTGCTAGGGAATTTCTCGAATTTGAATTTTAGAATGCAGTTCTAGAATTTGAGAGTTTCACCACAAAGCTCTTCCCGAAGCTCAAAGCCACAGCCATTTTTATGTCAGAATTTTTAGAAGTTTCAAGCACAACAAAGCTTTTCTATGACTACAAGCCACCTTTATACACTGCCCCAAGCATCAACTATGCAGCAGATATCCAATTACCGAGCGCTAACATGCGCTAGGCTGATAGTGACGGCTTTTCAGGCTGAGCCACAGATTAAATGGTAGTACTACACTGAGATACTCTGACGTCTTTAGAGGGATCACGGCTGGGCTAAGTACATAATCAATCAAGCATTTACATAAGCCCTGATGTGCATTAATCATCCCGTTTTTACGTGACAGGCATACTATTATGTAAAAACAAAATTTTGCAGTTGCGGCCATGTTAGACTTCACAAAAAGCTGGTTGTCAATTCGATTGAGTATATTTTTATGCATTCATTTCACTTAATTTGTTTATTCCACCATGATACATGTTGATACACTTAGTGTCGTTATAATCTAATTTACTTTTATACATACTACTTAATTTTTATTATTTATATATAAAACACGTTAAGGACGTGTATAGAGAGTAGAGATAATAAGAAAAAACAAAACGGTGACTCTTATTCTACCAACAAAACACATATTAACAAATGATTGGCTATAAAGGGGCCTAGAATTAATAATAATGTCAAAAATTATAATTCAATATTCTGACTTTGAGTAGTTACAATAAAACCGTAAAGTATCGATAACAATGCCGACTGATGATGATGAATGATGAATGCCCTGACTAGTCAAATCAATCTAATCAATCTAACGCAGGTAGTGATGAAGTGCGGGCGGTCCATGTAGTACCGCGTCCCACTCCTGTTTCACCCCCGTGCAACGAATTTTTATCTATGTATATTACTTTAGGGTAAACAATTGCTACCGGCAATTTAACTTAGTTTTAATCTAATAGTCAATAATTTCTACGACTTTTTATGGTACATTTCACTATGTTTTGATTTTTTAATCAATTATTATCTGTGAACCCTCATTCGTTTCCAAAGAACATGAACATACCTATTCAAATCAGACTCGACACTCAATACCTCGAAATGGGTCAGGCCCATTGGTCATACCTATCAAATACCAAACCGCTCCACTCAATATTTTCTGCTTAAATATTCAACAAAAGTCACGTGAAAATGATTGAGAGTTATTGAGGGAATTGAAGCTAGATTATGGTCAACGTACACAGATACGCAGCTTTTATTCTTTTCATGCAAAAGTAACTTTAAAGATGGACGCACATCTGTCCATGCCACAGAAACCGTACACGGTTTTACTGAAATGCGGCGCGTTCGGCGTTGTGCGATGTTACATACAAAGATTCAGAAAATGCAACGACTATTGCGAGTGTGTCTTGCGGCACGGACGCGGTGCGCGTTCAGCTTTACTCTCCTTTTGTTATCTTTTATGCCTTAACGGTTGAATGGATATTAAAGATAGGTGAGACGATATATGGTATCTCAGGAAAATCTATATCCTGACTGAAAATCCTTTTGAGAATCTTGGTCTACTTTCAGTATCGCGACGACTTTCTTGGGTATCACACCATTTTGTGTCTTTTGTACATTGCCTAGATATTAATACTTACGAATAATTATAATAATAATAATAATAAAATAATAAGGTGGTCCTAGACTCGGCACGCATCGTCTCTCTGCAGCCCTAGTCACCGGCCGCTTGAGCGCGCGGTCGGTGATCTACCGTTTTGATAATATTTTTTACTGTAGAATAGTTTTATAATATTTTATTGTATTTTCTATAGTAAAAAAAACGTATTTATAACGAGAATTTGTGATAATGAAATAATAATAATGCTGGACAATCCCTACAGCATCATGAATGTACGCAATAAATAAATATGAAATATGACCATCGGTTACTTAATATACAGGGAAAACGAGTAGGAAGCCGCGGGCGAAAGGTTTTTGTATGACTTATGTTGTCTAAATTTAGAGTCTTTTTACTAGGTTTGTTAACCTAACATGGATGAAGTGTGATTCCTTGTACCTTGTCAGTCAAACCTGTCTTAGTGCTTATTTGTAAGCTTAAAGAAATAAAAACTTTTCATTTTAATTTTCATTTCCAAACGGTAAAACATTTGCAGTTGGGAATATACACGATTGCTTTATGCGTACTGCCTACGCCATGTCTCCCTTTGATGTTACAGAGGGGAGAGAAAGAAAAGTACGTATTTATCAGACCACCGCACTATATTTAGTTTTTTGCCGTTCGATAGATTTTTTATGCACGCATCAATCCTCGGGTTTTCTCACTTATTACCTGGATATACTTAGCCTTAGTCTAGGGAAAATGTTGATTAATAAGTTAATGAATTTTCTAAATTACACCAGTATAGTATAATATAATAATAATTGAATCTTAACCAGATAAATATAATGGTAGTGTAGGACGCCCTCCGACCAGGTGGGATGACGACCTGCGAAAGACTGCAGGTAGATGCTGGATGCGGCAAGCTGAAGACAGGGCGCTATGGCGCTCATTGGGGGAGGCCTAATGTCCACCAGTGGACTGCTATAGGCTGATGATGATAATGATGATGATGATGAACCAGATAAATAAAGACAAGTTTGAAAAAAATAGACTATCTAAAACTCAAATATCTAATCATAGTAAATATCCCGTTTTACATGACTTTTAGTCTGTATAACCATGATAGTTTCAAAACCCGAAATTTCCAGCCCTCCGACAATAACTTAATAAAAATAACTAAAGCTTTTTGAATTAAAACATATCAAATATTAAAACAATAAAGTAACTGAGTAAACCTTTCACATGATTGCTTCCACGTAGCTACAATAATATTACAAGAAACGAAAGAACAACACGTAATAAGTAGGGTAGTCTGTCATTATGCGGTCGATAGTTATAAAAACATACCATCGGTCGTTTACCCTGAACAATTACCGGTTGTCATGAGTTCCAAAGGCTGTTTACAAACAGAGTGCTTGGAATATTCTGCATTACATTTTATGCTGAAAAGTCTGTATTAATTTGACTTATTTTTTAGGGACACTCACGATAGGGCTGGTCCACCAGTTCAAAGTTGCTCAGCGAGCTATGGAAAGAGCTATGCTCGGAGTTTCTCTGAAGGATAGGATTCGCAACGAATACACCCGACAGAGAACCAAAGTTATCGACATAGCTCTGAGAATTAGCAAGCTGAAGTGGCAGTGGGCCGGCCATATCTCGCGAAGAACCGACGGCCGCAGGAGCAAACGTGTTCTTGAGTGGAGACCACGACTCGGTAAACTTAGTGTAGAACGCCCTCCGACCAGGTGGGATGACGACCTGCGAAAGACTGCCGGTAGATGCTGGATGCGTCAAGCTGAAGACTGGGCGCTATGGCGCTCATTGGGGGAGGCCTTTGTCCAGTAGTGGACTAATATGAAAGTGGAAATGGATATGATCTGTGATTTTTAATTTATGATTTTGTAATGTAAACTTAAAGTAAGGTTGACTCTATGATTTTTGTGTTGTTTTCTGTATTATAAAATTATTTCTAATTTTAATATTAAATTTAAATATGTACTCTATTGCATTGGGTGTTCCCGTAAAAATAGAGGTACCTACGTTTGTAAATAAATAAATATAGGCTGATGATGATGATGATGATAATGATTTTTTTGGGAGTTGTGAATAATTTGTCTTACTGATCTTCGCACAATAGTAGTGTAGTTTGTTCCTGCCTATCTACGAGACGTCGTAGCATGTCCAAGTAGCAGGTCTACGAAAGGTTGGTGCATATCGCAGAAGCCGGGTGTTATAAAGTCGTTGCATGCCCATGTAGCAGGTCTACTTGACGTTATAGCAATTCCTAGTAGCAGGTCTACATGACGTCGTGGCATGTCAGAAATACAGTTTAATTAATTGGTAAAATTAATTTACATGTCCCAGTAGTAGGTCTACGAAACGTTGTAGCATATCTGTAGCAGGTCTACATGACATCGTAGCATGCCCATAAACTCAAAGCAGGACTACATGACATCGTAGCAACTCCCTTAACACTTTGACTGCTGAAATCACACGGTATGTGTTTTCTACAAGTGACTAATATGCGTAAATCCACACTAGCGCAGCGGCTGAGAAAATACAGATCTGTGTGACTCAGCACAGCCGTAATATTTTTCGAACGAAACGCATGTGCGGCGCAACACAACCGCTGTGTAGAGCGGCAGCACGAATTTTTAAGGTTAAAAAAAAGATCGCAGTCGTCAAAAAAAAAACCGCAGTCAAAGTGTTAAGCACGTCTACGGAATGTCGTAGCAAGCTTGTGTATAGGAAATTCTTAATGTTTTTGACTACAATATCCGTTTTAGTTAAAAAATATAAGGATTATCTGTATTATTGAAACAATTATTTCGAGGAACGGCATAAGATCCATGAGGTAATTTCAAATACCAAAATTGGAACTGTTAATATTGACATTTGGAAAATGGACCGGACCGAATCAATATTTCAAGGTGCTCGTGGTATTAGCTTAGTAGCTTGTGTTAAATCCACATTTTAATGAAATTTAGATAGATAGTTCGATAGAAAATTCTTAATTGCATTGCGAAACGAAACGAAAAAAAAATTGTTTTAGGCGACTGCAGAATGCTAGTTTCTTTGAATGAATGAATTTTTCTTTCGGTCAACCAATTACCAGAGCCAAGGTGTCAATGCTGCCAGCATTCTGGGCCCTCTGCTTCAAGGCAGATAAACAATCTAAGCCGTCATCAGAAGGTGACTACTTAGATTTTACGTGTGCAGTGTAAATATTGGATCGTTTTGTGTATTTATTGAAATGGCCTCAGAACACTCCAATCCTCTTATATCTTCCATACCCGATTATTGTATAGACGACCCTCCCACGAGTTCTCTCCTCCGTAGACCGAGACACGTTCTTGGTGACCCCGTTGACCCACTCACTGACGCTAACCCGGAAGTGACGGCAACAACTCAGCTTCCGCACACTACACACCCGACCAATAACCGACCCCGCCGGACGCGGGGTCGAAGAATTCCCCGTTTCCGCCCTCAGGTGCACTCGTGCACCTAGGCGTTACCTCCCTACCCTCTTGTAGCATCTGGCAACAGCCCAAGCCGAGGTTCGCACCTAAGTGGTGGCCCTTGTGCGTGTTGCCTCAACCTAATTTTTATCGGCGAGGCGCCCTCTGCGCCCGCCAAAAGTCCGGTAACGCTGTCATGGCCATCTGAGGTCAACAGCATAATAGTCCATACGAAAAAAAAAAAAAAAAAAATATTGAAATAAGAAGTGTGTAATTCAAATCATGCACAAAATCATTTACTATGGGCCTACTTGTTCTTGGATGGATTTTGCGCTAGAAAAACAAATGATTTCAATTAAAAAATTCATCAATTTATGTACGGGACAACAGCTAGCATACTCTCGCTCAACCACTTTATCATCGCAGTAGTTGGCCTGGTTTTGAAAGCTTCAGACTGAAGTGATATCATACAATTACAAATAGAGTTGAATTTCAACCTGCCACGAGTTTTGAACATGTTACACGAGAAATACGAAAATACCTTTGTAATATCAGCTCAAACAATATGGGTTGTGAATTCATCGTTACGAATTTCGCAATTCATTTAAATTTCAATAAACTTTGCACTTAAATAATTTACGTACGTGCTTTTGTTTCAAATTAAGTTTAGATTTTAGTGTGATTAACGTTTATATTTGTTTATAATGAGATTAGACTTTTAAAGGCCGTATAATGTAACTAAGCTTGCTTAGTTGAAAACCTATTCTTGAGTATAGTAAATTAGATTTTCTATAGCATAAATTACTCAAGCATAGATCTATGACAGAGCAAGTTGTGATATACTTATGATGTACTTATGATATACTTATGATATAGTTATGATATACTTTTGATATACTTATGATATACTTATGATGTACTTTTGATATACTTTTGATATACTTATGATGTACTTTTGATATACTTATGATATACTTATGATGTACTTTTGATATACTTATGATATACTTTTCATATACTTATGATATATGTACAAAATCAAAAAGCGATCAGTATTCCCTGCCTTCTTAATTTTAAGCTCTACCGTCTCTCGCTTATTTCTTACGTTAAATTAAATAGGCAGTAACAAAGCGTCGTACAAGATTTATTTATCGTACTTCCTTGTAACTTATGGTTTCACATAAACTTCGGTGGATTAAGAGCATTTTCAAGATTCAATAAATTAACTGTTTCTTCGAAAGGTCTGATTATACAATTGAACGAAATACCAAAGGCAAACACAAATCAACCTCAATAGATTAGCATCAGAATTCAAAGTTGAAATTCGATTTATTGGACGCCTCTGAAGTCTGATGAACGAGCTACTCCTATAAAACGGGCTTCGATGCTATGCATTTGCCTTCATAGAAATATTACTTGCACGGACAGGATTAGGGTCGGTACATATCTGACGGAAAATGCGTCGCGTATAACGTCAACGCATAGTCGGTCGACGTATTTTGCCGTGTGTCGCGACGTGTATTTTGTATAATGCATTCAGACTAGGCGTAACATCAGCGGAGATCGTTTGTGTGCTGTTCGAACTGACTAGACGCGTAATGTGGCAGGTCTAATTTGACCGAATAGACGTGACCGATGATAAGCTAGACGCTTTTTCCGACAAATATTAATCGACCCTTAGAGCGCATTCGTGCAGCGGATCCGTTTTCACAATACCGTTTTTTTCGGATCCTTCGCTTTTGTATATAATCGGTTACTTGATCCGGGTCGGGTGTGTGAACTCACTCCCTTGAATATTACTAATATTATTAAGAAAAAAAGCAGATCTTGTTAAACGGATCCTGTAGAACGAATGCTGTGTGATTGTGCCATAGCTATTATTATATTAGCCATTGCTTTAATGAATTCTCACTGAATAAGATGAGTTTAAGTAGATTATGTTTTAACTAACTTAATGTCTGACTACCTGATAAGATAAGTTAAAAACACTGTTCAGAGCACGAACTCTTAAAAAAGCGACTTCTGGAATCATAACAATATCAAAATCATAAAATGCTGAACGTTCAATTCAGTTATTATCTCTGCCTCATTCCAATGAGTGTCTCTATTAGACACTGAGGCTTCAGTTACATTTGTTTGAAAAACCAGGCAATTAATCAAAGCTCTGACAAAACGGCGGAATTGTTAGTTACGGAAATGTATAAAGAAATGATTTTTTGATTGGTTCTAAAGCCAGTTAATAAAATAACTATAGTTAACACTTTGAGTGCTGAAAACGCACGGTATGAGTTTTCTACAAGTGACTAATATGCGTAAATCCACACTAGCGCAGCGGCTAAGAAAATACAGATCTGTGTGACTCAGCAGAGCTGTAATATTTTTCGAACGAAACGCATGTGCGGCGCAACACAACCGCTGTGTAGAGCGGCAGCACGAATTTTTTAAGTAAAAAAATAGATCGCAGTCGTCGAAAAAAAACCGCAGTCAAAGTGTTAAAATAGGACAAACGTATGTTGAACTGCAGGTGATTGTAACGGGGAGTTATGTGTTTTGTATCATTCGTTGCTGCGTTGTTATCAATAATTCTGTATCAACAATGTGTAATTTTTATACAATGTTTTAACTTGAAATTATTATGACTAAGTATAATATAAAATATTGTTATAATTATTATATACATACTACTTACCATGTTACTTGATTTATAACATGGTGTTGTCAGTAAAGATATTGTATTGTACATCAGTCATTTATCTGGTGCAAATAGCACAAGCTCTTCCTAACTTAGGATCAGGTGATACTCTTTTATATAGAGGGTAATTGGTAATTCACTGACGCTGCGTGAACTGGAGGTTCTGCCGATCATCAAAAACACGTGTTTCCTTATTATTTTTTTGTAAATCGGTACAGATTTTTTTTTTTTTTTTTTTAATAACAGTCAACCCGGTGAGTTTGTCACTATACTGAGGAAGGTGATTGAATAAAAAACTAAGTTGAGATCGTACGTAGTGGAAATATTTGGGGACAGATTACGTTGAGAAAAAGAGGTCAGGAATACTGCTTAGTTTCTTAATCTATTCTTGAAATTTACCATTCCAAAAAGTTATTATCTTAGATTGGATCATGGATTCATGGATTAATAATATCATGGATTAAGTAAATTAAAATAGCTTTCATTTTTTCACACATCTTTTCAAAACATTACTTTACTTTACATTAGGTAGGTTTTCTTAGTTTCACTTTGCAAATGAGTCAAAAGTCTACCTGTAAATAAATAGATAGTCGCACTGGATCAGAGACGAAACTCTCAGCTAGGCAGGAAATTGAATGTTAAAAGGGAAAGAGCAAGATTACTCTGTTCGTAAGAACACGTCGTGTAAATAAAACCTCTTTGCAGAAGTGGCTAGGGACTTGATGAGCCTCTTAGCTCCTAATAAGGATAGATACTTGAATAAGTGATAAGAACTCACTTTCAACCAACTTATATAGAGGTTCTCAATTCGGTTGAATATTTAATGCATGCTTGATATGATATTCAATAATCAATACCAACCGGTAATCGTTTTGATCATTCTTTCGCTTTTGTGTATAGAATGATCTTTAGGCAGTTCGATAAAACTTTTGAAACTATCATGGTTATTAATACTAAAGTCATTTAAAACAGGATATTTAAAAAAAAATCAAATCATGGTAAATATCCCGTTTTAAATGACTTTAGTTCGATAAAAGTTTAATTTCCGAGGGATTACTATTTCCCTCGTAAAATCTTAAAAAACTTGGTAAATATTTAGGAAATTAAGTTAGTTATTAATGTTTTGTATAAATCACAAAATAATAAAAAACAAACATTATCGGTACAAGACACAAATTTAAATAAACACCCTCGACAAAACAAAACACGACTGAGAATAAAGCTAGGATACATTCAGGATAAACAACTTGCTTGTATGTAAGTAAGCCTTGTACGGGGGCGCCTCGGTTCCCATACATTTTGTATGAAAACGTGTCGTGAAAGGCAATACCGCCCACGTTTGACAGATTTATATCAGTGACGTCTCTATTGCGTCAAAGTGAACAATACAGTTTATTAAACATAAACAACCTTATAACAATTTGACATTTCGACTTTAATGTTACTTGGAGCTTGAAATAGGGGTTTCCAAAATGGAGAAGAACCAACATACCTAAAGCTCCGCGCAAATGGGCCACCGACCACAGCCACCGGTGGCTGTCGCGCGCTACCACCACGTCGGGGACACTGCTGTAGCAAGTGGCCGCCACCGGCTACACGTATGCGGTGCGTCTATACAAAATATATGAAAAAGTATGCTAAGTGGCTGTCGCTGGCTACCAGTGGCTGTGGTCGGTGGCTCGTTTGCGCGGAGCCTAAGCTACGCACCAACTACCATACAAAGGTATGCGTAGCTTAGCACATTAAGCTATATATATAAAAGAAAGTCGTGTTTGTTACGCTATTTATAACTCAAGAACGGATTTAGCTAAAAATTGGTGGAAAGGTAACTTAGAACCAGGAGTCTAACTGTTTGACACATGGATTTCCACGGGGCCGAAGCCGCGGGGCGCAGCTAGTTATTATTAAAAGTTGTTAATATTATTATACTTACAATATAACATTATAAAACTATTACAGTAACAAATATATCAATACAGTAGATTTTCGACTGCAACTGAAGGTGTTCGAGCCAGAACGTCTTTACAGTCCGTTAGAGTACATATTTGATAAAGTATGTTTTCTACAAGGCCCTTAAATCAGTTCCTATGCGACAGAAATATTCTTAAAACGTTCCCATAGAACAAACGAGTACAAAGCCGCGGGCAGGAACGAGTTCGAAAATATACGGTAACAGCGACAACACAAGCGTCTAGCAAGGTGATGTCTATTTTCTAGTATTTTGCAGTGCAAGTAAAATGTGAGCGCTAAGCTATGCGCCCACCTGCCCGTTAAGCTGCGCGCCAACTTACTATAATAGTACATGTCTGCTTGAGTTTCGCCTTGTTATATATTAAACCTTATCTGGTTTAAAGTGTCGTAGAAATAAGATTAGAATAAGTTTTTATTAATAAAGAAATACAAATACAAATACAAATATATATGTACTAGCTGCGCCGCGCGGTTTCAACCGCGTCGTGATAGATATTTTGGATAATATACAATATACTTATCTTTATAAATTGTAACCTATGCGTAGTTTTTGCGTGAAAGAGCAACAAACATCCTCACAAACTTTCGCATTTATAATATAAGTAGGATAATACTGTTCGGAATCATAACAATATCAGAATCTTAAAATGCTGTTCGTCCAGTTCATTTAGGTCATATCTGACCTTCAGTCCAATGAGATTGACTATTAAACGGGGCTTTAGTTACATTTGTTTGAAAAAACATGCAATATATCAAAGCCCTGACAAAACGGCGGAAGCTTATCTTAGCTACTGAAATGTATAAAGAAATGCTTTTCTTAAGTTAATTAAATATCTATAGTTAAAATGACTTAAATGTACATAACGTAGAATCTGTAAATTTTTGTTATGGGCCTGAGTTACGCCTTTCTGTGCAGTTCCGACCTCATATTATAGTACTCATATTATAGTATAGTACATATATACTTAATAACCTGTAATTAGATAGTAATAACTCTACCTACTCGATCATATTTATATTATAGCAGCACGTACATGTGTTTATGTTTCAATCAAGTTCTGATCAAACTTTATGTAACCTCATAATTTAATGTGATTGTGATGTGTTTTGTACGTTAAATAAACAAAAAAAATTGTCTTGTTCGAATACTCTCATATCTATGGAGATACTTGCCAGCGCTGAGACCTGGATACTCACGGTAGGGCTGGTCCACCAGTTTAGAAGCGCTCAGCGGAGCTATGGAGCCGGAGAACTCTACTCGGAGTTTCTCTGAAGGAAAGGATTCGTAACGAAAACATCCGTCAGAGAACCAAAGTTATCAACATAGCTCTAAGAATTAGCAAGCTGAAATGGCAGTGGGCCTGTCATATCTCGGAGAACCAACAACTGTTGGGGCAAATGTGTACTTGAGTGGTGACTACGACTCGGTAAAAGTAGTATAGGACGCCCTCTGACCAGGTGAGATGACGACCTGCGAAAGATTGCAGGTAGATGTTAGATGTGTCAAACTGAAGACAGAGCGGTATGGCGCTCATTAGGGAAGGCCTATGTCCAGCAGTGGACTAACATAGGCTGATGATGATGACTTACCACAGACCGGAGACATATCCGAGCTATGTTTGCAAGCGGTAAGTGAGAACGCTACATGCCGTGGCTAGAAGTTTCCCGGCCAGACTATTTATAGCTTACTTGGAAGGTAACTAAACTTTGTGCTTTATTAGTGTTGGTTTAATTATTATGGGAGAAGTCTTATGTAGTAAGTTTTTATTAAACCATTTTTTACGGGTGGCAACGGTGACCATGGCTACAGGATTTTTTTTTTTTTTTCGAATGGACTATTATGCTGTTGACCTCAGATGGCCATGACAGCGTTACCGGACTTTTGGCGGGCGCAGAGGGCGCCTCGCCGGTAAAAATTAGGTTGGGGCAACACGCACAAGGGCCACCACTTAGGTGCGAGCCTCGGCTTGGGCTGTTGCCAGATGCTACAAGAGGGTAGGGAGGTAACGCCTTAGGTGCACGAGTGCACCTGAGGGCGGAAACGGGGAATTCTTCGACCCCGCATCCGGCGGGGTCGGTTATTGGTCGGGTGTGTAGTGTGCGGAAGCTGAGTTGTTGCCGTCACTTCCGGGTTAGCGTCAGTGAGTGGGTCAACGGGGTCACCAAGAACGTGTCTCGGTCTACGGAGGAGAGAACTCGTGGGAGGGTCGTCTATACAATAATCGGGTATGGAGGATATAAGAGGATTGGAGTGTTCAGAGGCCGTTTCATAATGACGCTGGGAAGCAGTCTTTATGAAGTGGACGATGGACTCGAGGTTGAGATCGCGATGGAGATCTTTGTTGCGCATGTACCAGGGCGAGCCCGTGGCTTTACGCAGAAACTTGTTTTGGACAATCTGGAGATGACGGACGTCAGCCGAGTGGCCAAATACCACAGAGGCGTATGTCATGACAGGGCGTATGATCGATTTGTAAAGTGTCACCTTATTTCTAAGGGACATTTTACTTTTCTTTCTAAGGAGGGCGTTCAACCGGCTAAGTATGAACTTGGCACGATTGATTACGGTACGAATGTGGGGTTTGAAACTAAGGCGGCGGTCTAGTACCACCCCTAAGTATTTGGCTGACTTTACCCAGGGAATGGGTTTGCCGAATAGGGTAAGTGTTTTGGGCTTAGAGAAGGTCCGCGTAAAGTACACTGCTGCACTTTTCGACGGATTCACCTCTATGCGCCATTTCTGGAACCAGGCACCTAGTGTGTCTAGTGCGGCTTGCAGTCTCATGCCAACTCGACGTGCGTTCGAGTTGGATGCATACAGAGCTGTATCATCCGCGAAGAGGGCAAGTTCAACTTGCGGGTGTCGGGGGATATCGCTGGTATAGAGCGTGAAGAGGAGCGGGGCGAGGACGGAGCCCTGGGGGACTCCTGCTCGGACGGGTCGGGGGTCGGAGAGGGTGCCCTCCACGCGGTAGCGAAAGCTACGGTTCGACAAGTAGTCTCGTAAGATGAATACGAGCCTGTCTGGCACACCAAGGTTGGAAAGCTTGTAAATCAAGCCGTTGTGCCAAACTTTGTCGAAAGCTTTCGCCACGTCGAGGAAGACAGCTCCCGTACTGGCAGGCCAGGTGTGATGCCACATGGTCAGGATGTGCTCCGTGATGCGGAGCACCTGTTGGGGACATGAGTGGTGAGCTCGAAAGCCGAACTGCTCATCGGGTAGGAGCTTATGCTCGTTTACATGAGACCAGAGGCGCCTCAGAAGGAGTCGCTCGTAGATCTTCCCCAGGGCACTGAGGAGGCTAATAGGACGGTAGGAGGAGGGCTCATTCGCCTGTTTGCCCGGTTTGTGGATTCCAATAACATTGGCTTCCTTCCAGACATCAGGGAAAGAGCAGGTGGACATGGCTGCATTGAAGATGCTTACAAGGAGGTAGATGAGGGCGACAGGGAACCGTTTAAGGACTCTGTTGCTGATGCCGTCCGAGCCGGGGGACTTTTTCGGTCTGAGATCTTTAATGATCGCGGCGACCTCCGCCGCCCTGAAGTGATCAAGGGTGGCGGTGGGGGGTAGGGTAACTAAACGTTCGACTTCACTATTCACCGTATCGAGGTGAACAGGGTCGAATGGCTCAAGACTGGGGGAGCACTGGGCTTCCAGACTTTCAGCCAGAGCATCAGCTTTGTCCTTATCTTCAAACGCCGGCGTTTGATGATTCGGACGTAAGAGAGGAGGCATGATGGTGACTCCATCTGCTTTCATAGATCGAGCCAGGCTCCAGTAAGCCAGGTGGCCTGGTTTGATCGTTGAAAGCAGTGTGTCCCAGGAGGAGTTTCGGTGCTCTTGAATGGCTCGCTTAACCTTACGGCGAAGTGAGTTCATTCTAAAGCGATTTAGGTGGGAGGGATAGAGGCTGAAGCGACGAGTCGCCGCGTTCTTCTCAGTGATCAGCCGTCTGATATCATCTGGCAGGTCCCAGCGGCGATCTTTCGTCGCTGGCACCTGTTTCGATGAGTCGCTAATAGCGGATTGGACGTGACTAGTCAGAGAGTCGACCGCAATTGCGATGTCGTCTAGGGAGCTAATATCGTCGGGGATTTTTTCCAAGGCGGGCGAGTGGATATTCTTGAGAGCGCTCTCAAGCTTATACCACTGTACCACTGTCTTGGTGGGAGGACTGTCATTGAGAGGAGAACCGAGCCTCATTATGACGGGACGATGGTCTGAGTCTAGTTCCTGCATCACTGATATGGATTGCATCCGTAGGGATACATTCCGTAGCAGTGCCAGGTCCAAATACTCGGCGCTTTGACCGGGGATGGGAGAGTATCGCGTGGGACACATGGGGACGATCAAGTCTAGGTCAAGGGATTCAAGACATTGGGTAAGGAGGCGACCGTTTCGATTGCGACAACGGCAGTTCCACATCGGGTCTTTGGAGTTGAAGTCACCAGCCAGAATGACTGAGCTTCCTAGACTAAGGACTGACTCTAAATCGCTTTGAAGAAGCTTTTTATTTGGACTGAGATAGCAGGATGCGATGATGACCGATTGATGACCGGTCATCGCAAGCCTGCAGACTGAGACTTCTAAGTCTTGTAGGGGCGGGGGGTCGAGAGGTATGCAGTGCAGGGACCTCTTGAAGTAAATGGCAGTACCGCCTTTAGGGCCGTACGTTCTGTCATTTCTGACCATGTGATAGTTGGCTATCCTGGGATCTTTGGTGCCTTGCTTCAGGAATGTCTCCTGCACTAGCATGATATCTATTTGGTGATTTACCAAGAAGTGGTGGACGAGTTCTCTCTGGGATTTGAGGCCGTTAGCGTTAAAGAACGCTAACGAGATGGAGCGGGGCTTAAGTCGCGCAGGTTGTACAACCATTATTGAGACTTAAAAGAGAGGGAGTCAAGGAATGCCATGACGTCCTGATGATCGGAGATGATCATCAGTTTTTCGATGGCGGTTTCGGCTTTGTTTAGTTTCTGCAGGAGTGCAGACACTTTACCGAAATCTGTGGTTGGGGTGGGCCCAGGCGAACCAGCCTTCGCAGAGGTGAGTGCTGGTTGTGTGGGGCGAGGTAGGGGAGGGGTGGGGCCGCGAGTTGGCTCCTGTGAGCGGGGGAGGGGCGCAGGCCAAGCTTTCGCCTGAGGGGCTAGGCTCGTGTAGCTGAGGGGCTTTGCCCATGCTGAGGTAGCAGGGGGGCGGGGAGGGGGGGCCATAGACACCTTAGAGGTTGTCTTGGTATATTGAGGGACCGGGGCAAAGCGCTCCGGGGCCCTTGAGCGGACCTTGTTGTTTGCTTTGGGTGCCTTAGGGCACCCGCGATAATTCGCGGTGTGTCCCTCAGCGTTGCAGAGCACGCAACTAGGTGGGGTCGGGTCATCGCGGGTGCGCTTACAGTCAGCGGTGCCGTGGTCACCCAGGCACTTGACGCAGCGCGGACGTGCGTTGCAGTTGCGCGCAGAGTGGCCATGAAGCTGGCATCTGTGGCACTGCCCAGGGGGACCAAATTTGTAGGGGGCCTCTACGGATAGGCCGGAGAGGCGACATAAAGATTTCAGGCCAAAGATAGCCTTTCCTTCCGGAGAAAGGTCGAGAATGACCAGGATAATGTCGAAAGGACGCTTATCCCGGCCGCTGTACATCCGGTGGACTTCCCTGATGGGAAAGCCCTGGGATTGGAGGTCGGACTTTAACATCTCCGAGTTGAACTCCGCGGGTATACCGCGGATAACTACCCGGAGAGATTTTTCGCTCTCGAGGGCATAGGTATGAAAACCTATGTTCTCGGAGCGGAGGAGGGAGGTGAGACGTCGGTGATCGTCCGACGTCTGGAGTTGGAGCTTGATGGACTCCTTGACGGATTGGGCTTTTGTGAAATGAATGCCTTTTAAGGCGAGAAGCTTTTCAACGTTAGGCCATTTGCCTTTTTCGCGGAGAAAGATCGGAGGGGGCGGTCTCTCCTTCTGTACAGAAGGCTGGTCGGACTGGGATGGCTACAGGAGCGGCACAGGATCGCTATTTATGGCGTCATATGGGGGAGGCCTACGTTCAGCAGTGGACATTTTTGGGCTGATTTGAGTTTTTTTTTACCACGCTTTTATTAACTTCACCTGTAAGTATATTTGTTTGTTTGAAACCGACTCCTTTGGACTCGATTTTTTTACGTTAAAATAATTTATTTTATTTATCACTCTTATCCATAATTTGAATTATTTAAAAACATTTTTAGTTCGGTATATTTATAAAAGCTTGGTTTTTTAGTTTTTTTTATCTATTATTTATTATAGTGTGAGCGATTCCTTGTTGAACCGAGAAATTCTTGCTATCTTGATCGATCCTAAAAAATCATATATTGCTCGTTTGCCGGTTAAATACTTTATAGTTAAACCAATACGTATTACGGGTATACTAATTACGAAAAATATAACACCTAATTTATCATCAATTTGCATACCCTGACGAAGCAGGATGTATTAGGATTTCTTTATAATTAAGCAAATCTATTGTACCGATATTCATAAATTCATAATTTAATAAATGATTTTTGATATAGAGTAAAGATTTGCGAAGTTATTTTAATTAAAATTGGAATGAGAAACTTGGAATCAGAAATTGATAATTGGCTATTTTTTATAAATTATTTGCAGTGATATACATATTATACAATACATAGCTATTATAATACATAACAAGTTAATAGTACATGCACCCATGTACTATTGAACTAAGCCAACATTAAGATCTAAGCTGCATACAAACATGTATAATGTGGGACAATAAATAAATCGAATATAATTTTAATCTATAGGTACAATAATTCTCCTCTCTTTAATATTGTTTATTAATTACTCGTATATTCATGAACATTGCTTCGTTCTCGGAATAGCATGCTCTGCATCTACCCGTGGCTTACAGGGAACGCTATATTGGATTTCAGCCGTATCTGCATTTATCTGTAAATACGATTACACAACTTGGTAAATGCTACGGCATTTAATTTATATTTACTCACAGAATTGTTACTAACAGAACTGCTATGAAATCTGTATCATCTTTTTTGCTTCTACATAATGTATACACCTTAAAAATAAAGAATACTTATATATAATATATATTACAAACTTTATCCGAGTCATAGATTTTTGTATTGTGCTTCGAGACAGAATTACTTTGGTTTTTATAATATTAGCTGTATTAGTATGGATTCTACAATAAGTGACAGGTATTTTATTGCTACTAGAGGAACGAAAGCAGCTTCATTATTAGTGCCTATAATGTTTTTAATATCTCCACTGCGCTCACCGTTCCGTCTGCATGTCCAGCGTCGGACACAATGTCGGGTGATGAGGAAATTTAGAGACAGAGACCAGGGAATGACCAGGAAGGTATGGCCACGCCATGTTCCGAAAACTGTACAAAACACGAGTTGAGTACCTATAAACTATAAACCCAGCGGGATCTGCATCCGTAGACAATTCACGGACACAATGCTCGTAACCACTTGCGAATGTTGCATGTCTATTCTCAGCGCAATTCTTGTTTATTGTGCTGAAACGGGAATTTCCCATGAAAATGGCTGATAGATAGAAAACAGAAAACAACAGAGATATAAATACTTAGAATAGAGGAAGTATCCGGCGGTCTTATCGCGTATTTAGTATAATTTAGTTTTGAGTAGGTAGGCAGTATAGCTCTCCGAAAACTTTTTTGTAGTGACGAATTGTCGCATAAATCGCTCTCATCGGTTTTGCACGCTATATGGGCTGCCCATCGTTGCCAAACGTTGGAGTGTAAAGGTGTTTGAGTGGCGACCGCGATGCAGTGCGAAAAGGATTGTGGGATAACCTTCCTCTCGATGGACCGACAACATCGTAGCGGTTGCGAGTCGAGGATGGAGGCGGCTCATAGGACCGCTATTCGTGGCGTCGTTTGGGAGAGGCCTATGTTCAGTTGAGGACGTGTACGGGCAGATGATGATGATCATGCTTACTCGCTATGGTATATGGGTACTCAGTATTCAGTTTCACGGAATAGGGTTATTTTGTTTCGAAGTAACATAATACCTACCTATAAGTTGAAAGCTTGAAACAAATTCTCAAAGTTTTCAACTAAGAAATGTATTTTACCTGTAAATAGGAGTTTGATATTTTATTCCATGAATTTTCGCCTAACACGCTTCGTCATTGTTATTGTTTCATTATTTTAAAAATGAAAAGTGTTCTCGCGCTTTCTTGAGGAAATAATCGTTGAAAGCTTTTTAAATGGCTTGAACATTAAAATTAAATGTCTACTCTGTTACCATTACGACCGATGACGACCGATGTGGCGCGGTGGGCGAAGGTCTGCCTGCGACGCATGAGGTTGCGGGTTCGATTCCCGCCTCGGAACAAATGTGTGCACGATCTGCAGATATTTGTTTCGGGTGTTCTGGTCGTTTTCTATGTATAATAAAAAATATCTATCTATGTAATGTATTGTATTATGTATATCAGTTATCTAGTACCCATAACACAAGCTCTGCTTACCATGGGGCTAGTGTGAATTGTCCAGCATTATTTATATTATTTATTTATTATTTATTTATTTATTTATATTACAAGTACCTATAAGAAGTACTTATAGTGGTAACAGAGGTTTAATATAAGATAAATCGAGCTCCTTGAATGTAAATAAGTCTAGTTCATATGATCTATATGTGTAGTACCTATGTATGTATGTCGTTTATATGATCGATATATATATACATAGATAGATCATTTATTAATTAAAAATAGGTAAAATATAATAATACATAACTTAGTGCATAGTACCTTAAAGCCCATGTTAGGTTAGTGTAACCACTTAGTTATCGTTTACATCATCATCATCATCATCATCATCAGCCTATAGCAGTCCACTGCTGGACATATGCCTCCCCCAATGAGCGCCATAGCTCCATAGCGCACTTAATACATATGTATATATATGAGATATGTATTGTATATGGGAAGGTTTTGTGAGTGAAAAAGTCTAACATATGAAAAATCATAGTCACATACGAGGTCAGTATTTTCCATTTCACTCTGATCCACTTGGGTATCTAATCCATTAACGGATTTCATTCTATTTTTTCACTGCTGCATAGATTCGAAATCCTTTTTGAATATTTTAGTTTGTTAAATTTGAAAGGCTGCACAATATAGAGTCAAAATAAAAACAAAATGGTTTCGTTGTTTGAGAGTTACTCTACCATAGAGAAACACGCTAAACAGCAGCATTGATATATTACATTAGTAAAAGTAAAAAAAAAATCTCATTAAAAACGTAAATAGTATCAGTAATACAGTAATACCAGGCTTCGTTCTAATGCCCTTCCCACAATACTAACTATTAATCCTACAGCCACGACACGAGGAATTAGCCACATGTTCAGTTCACATGATAAAACTTTATGTCCCCTCGGATTCCCAGATATTTGTACAGTCCACAACAAAACAGCTTTTAGTCTGAATTTGTCGAGCGCTTCTACTTACAGTTTCAAGTGTAGTTATTTAAAAACGTCGAAGAAGCTTCCCTATATATTGGTAATCACCATAATAACACAAACATTTGTGTTTCTACTATTGGTTGGCTATAAATTTCTACAAATTGAAAACTGATAGATAAATAGGTTTCATAGTTATCTAATATAATGCTTGCTATTTACCATTACTACCTACGTTATGTATAGTTAGTAAATCCCACTTTTTAATGGAATGTAGATAACATTTTATTGTATACGTATTTCATCCGCTCATCCCTCGCTAATTTAATCTAGATCTAGGCAAGTATCGAGCATGGTAACTTGACTGAAATACATATTTATAGATTTTCGTTTAAATATTTTTTAATTCAAGTAGGTACGTCTTCTGTTTATGAATGTACTTATCTATAGGTATCTACAGATCCTATATTTGATTTGATCGTAAATAAAACATGAATCGCGTCAACATGTCGGTAGAGTTCTTTGAAATCCGAATAAATAAAGATGAAGCTCTCAAACCGTTTAAAATTTAACGTCTGAATTGGTTCGAATAAATATTTTCTTCTCATCTGTACAACTCCGTTCACTCCATTGACCCGCCTCAAAGTAATGCTCATATTGACATTCAATGAAATTAAAAAGGTGTTTGGTGGATAAAATATCATAATCGAAAATTGTACAAAAAATACCCCATACATAATTTATTTTATGTGTAGGTATTTATATTCGTGATAGACAGCGTTATGTTACACCAATCAAGATTCCACTAGCTGTTAATCGAAAAAGACGTTCCAAATTCGGAAATTAAAATTGAACTTCCCACTGCCAGTTGTTCGTACGATTATTTATCTAATCAACAATTTAATCTAAAGGCTCAACTCACACCGGGGCGCCGCCGCAGGCAAGCGCGCGGCCGCGCAAACTTTTCGAGCTTTTTAGACGACACTGGTCTTACATAAACGATTGTCAAAAAACTGTTGCGTGGGTTTATTAAAAAAAAAGAAAAAAAAAACAAAAAAAACAAAAAAACAAAAAAAAAAAATAGACAAACATATAAACCAAATGCAGCCAAAAAAAAACATTGAGAAGGGGGAAAAAAAGATATTCCCACAAAACCCAAGGACCGAGGGGTTGTCACCCCTCCAGTTGACGCCGGGGTAATGAGGCCAAGCCTCGAGGCCCCTCTCTGGGCCGGAAAGAAATTTATTTAAAAACTGTTTAACTCTGAAAGCGCACGCCCTGTCGCTGTCGGCTTGTGCTATTCTGGTGCAATTTGAGCATTAGAGTTGTTTCTCTTACCGAATTGCTTTTGTAAATATATTTGATCTAATGATGAATGATGATCCTAGCAGCCTATATATTTTAAGGATTGATCGGTTTATGCAAGAGATGATCTGAGAACGAACATCCGGCTGTTTGTGTCTCCATAATTTAGAACGCAGTTCCTATGATTTCGTATAATGCTACCTACGTTAACATAGTGTATAAAATTATAGGCAAGTAGAGTAATTTAATGGTAGAGTAGCTCTTAAAGAACGAAAGCGTTTGTATTATTTTTTAGATTTTTTTAGATAACTGTAGATTGTTCTAGTGGTCATCGAAATAGCAATGTCTAAGAATTCCGTGCCTTTCCAATATAACGATAGTTCGAGTAGATTATTTTTTTAAATTCTAAATGGTAAAGCGTTTGACACCCCTTCTGAAAATCCATTATGAAAGTGAAGTTGTTGCCTAAGATGGAACACGCTTTCCCAGAAGAAACTTATTTTTTCTGGATTAGAAGACTCCGAGATTGATATTCTTCCCGGAAAATAGACGTAGGAAGTTTGATTTTCTTTGCTGCATAAAATAAAAAACTTTATGCTTATAAATAAAAAGTTCGTAGAAATATAACAAGTGTGGCAATATTTCTTACGTTATATGTCTCACTTTCTGAATAAATCTTGCAAATCAATTTTGGTCCCTGCCAAAATTTGCAAGATATGACAACTGAACCCTTCTCCATTTTTCTATTTCGAATTCTCCCAATATAGTAGGTCAGTGGATAAATTTAATCGGAGATAAGAAAGGATATGTAGGAAGTTGACTTATACACGACTTGTAAAAAGGAGGAGGTAGGACCTCCTCTTTTTAACGAAGTATTCGGTTGGTTGGTAATGTATGTTTTTTATGTATGTTCGTTGATTACTCCATCAAATAGGGTTTTTGAAAATTTTCTAACTTTATTATAGGTAGTGATCCCGAGATGGTTGGTTAGTATTTGTCCCGCCAAATTTATTACAGTGTACAATTAAAGGATTTGAAGTCAGTTTTTAGTTTTTTCAAAACATTTAAATGATATACCGTACTTTTAGCCCCCATGAAATATACATACGAGTATATAGATATGTAGCTCTAACACGTCTGAATGGAACGCTTTATATAACTTGACTTTATTTGTTTTATTTTAATGAATATTGCTTGGTTTTTCTGAAATATTTGCGTGTTGTTCACATTACGCCGAAAACCGCTTTTTAAATTAATATTAGCTAGCGAAAACCAAGACTTGTTTTGTTGTTCCGTTGTCAGCGGAATATTATAATTGGTAACCCGATTCTTTTATAATAACATCTACAGGCGCGTTAATTAATTCTAAATTGGCAGAATATTTAATTTCTCAAATTATTTCAACATTTCTCTGCATGTTTAATTTTGAATAACGGGGCAAGTAAAGTCTACCGAGTACTTAGTTGCGCGCGTTTATAATTCACAATATAAATCTAATGAGTGTAATGCTGGACAATTCAAATCATCTACCGAATCATCTAGCCCCAAATAAGCAAAGATTGTGTTATGAGCATTATAAATAAATTATAAATTAATAATGCTATTTATATTGTGATAGAGCATCAAGCTGAGTCAGGACCTATTAGACCTACACACGCGCGCTTATCCACTTTCTGTGAGGGCTACTTAGTACCAAATACTACTTACATTTTGTACCTTTTAACTTTTTATTTTATTTTTATATTTTGTCTATGTTACGTGTTTTTATAATAGGTACCTAAGTAGGTAATTTGTAGTCTAACATAATTATGTGTAATTAACCTTGTTTGTGTGTTGTGTTAGTGTTTAATAAATAATTTTCTTTCTTCTTCTTTCTTTATATTTACAATCCACACAGCATCATCTAGCTCCAAGCTGAGCAGAGGTTTTACTATGGGTACTAGATGACTGATGTACTTAATAGAATACAATACATATTTTTAACTTACCTATATATTTACAAGCATTTAAAACTGACGAAAAAAAATCTTAATTGCTTTTCTGACTCTTGATTTTATTTCAATTAAATATGATTTCCGTGCCTTAAACGGTCAATCAGTGGCAACTTTAGACTGGACTGCCTATCGGTTCGCTTTTCATAGTAGTGCGTAGAAGACTAGGTACAAGCTACAAGAAAGACTAGAAGGCATTCACGAAAACTCTTACCCGTATTCAACACAATCAAAGCTTCAGGAGAATTAAGTTGCCTTAAAACTATAGTCGTCATCTTCTTCATCAAGGTACTTATGTGTCTATTTAGGTACAAAGATGAAAACCCGCAGGTGCAGTTATACCTAATGAGTGGGTTGGATGTCTAGCCTGGGTGGAGGTCATAAACCTGTTGCGAAGCTATAATGTTTCAAAATTACTCAGGTTCCCGTAGTAAATGAAGTTATAAGATTTCTAAGTTTATTTGCTACTTGTTTCGGTCCGCAGCTTTGCACGCGTTATTTGTATGGAAAGGTTAAAAGGTATTATCTGTCCTACGGGAACTGATTAAAAGGATAAAAAGTAGCTTATGTTATTTTTTTTACTTAATTTAGATGTAAATAAACAGCTAGTAAAAGGACTGTGGATTTTGTTGAATAAATAAAAATTCAATCAGTACGCACATTGATGATTATTTTTTATTCCAGGCCTCCTAATTTTAGCCCGATTCTTTCGGAAGTTTTGCGTGAAGAGGTAACAAACATCCATACATCCAAACCTTCATATTAATAATATTAATGGGATGAGAACCTGCATGAAACCAACTTCTGTAAGAAGTTGTTTGAAAGATGATATCGTGAAGTCAGAACCCAACTTGTATGAAGAAATTTGCTCGTTTTTAAATCTATAAGATATTTTATGTCAACGAAGATATTTATGAATGAAAAGTTAGCAAATATCGAATAAAAAAATTACTAAACTATAAGGTAACAGATAGGTAAAGAGATGGGAAAAACACAAACTTCAAGAATTTGCACACGCGTAGCGGAAATAGTTTAAATTCGAGTTCGTAGAATGGACGAGAGCCAAATGTAAATAAAAAAGGTAATTAAATAAAAAATAATACATAAACACATTCAAAACCAAAAATTGTATCGAACTTCTGCGATTTTCTCTGTTTGTAAATATTTATTGGGTTTGGTATCCCTTTGTTTACACAAAATATTTAGGATTAAATGGCCGAGTTTAAGTAAAATTTGCTCTACGCAGAATTAGCTCTTAGTAAATCCCTGCATAATAATGATATTGCAAAGGATGAAGGCGAAGATACTTTATGAAAGGGCGTACCCAGGTATGGTAGGTAGTCTACAGTTTAGCATATTAATTTGAATAATCTGTCGCTGATTGTACCCGCGCAATAATAGTAAAATGACCAAACCATAATCATTCATGAGATTACGACGGAACCAATTACAAAAGTCGACAATTTACAACATTACCGTCGTCTGTGTCCAATTGGTAACATGCCAACAGCTGACCAGCCAATCTTGTCACGTGGTGACACGTAGTGACAACAAGAAATACTAGACGGAACATACCCACCTGAATTTATTTTCATCTGGTGAGTAATCGATGGGAACTGCACTTGGTGCCCATTATTTAATTCTTTGATGTTTATTTGGTGACTACCATCTGGCGCTGAATGTTTTAGCTTCACGCCCTAAACTAAAAATACCTGAATATATAGGTATGCCTGTCAGGAACAGTTCTTTGTTATTCTTTGCCGTATCGACTCTATACCGTAAGTCGTAGAATCTTTACGTAACGTAGGTTCGTTTCTTTTTTGCCCGCGATGGTTTTGTTTTCAGTGTGATTATTAGGGGTCATAAAAGTGTCGCAGTTTATTACCTCGAATAAATATATATTTGTAGCCTCCAAGCATCAAAACAGCTGAAGCGATTTTGATAAATGGGTATTATATTCGTCTGGTCAACGATATGGGTCTAGCTACATTTTGTAGGCTTTCGCCTTCTCATTTGGTGAAAAAAGTGAAAAAGCGAATACTGAGTACTCAGATTTTTGTATAGTTTTAATTTATTTATATTTTACTGTGCGTACTTATTTAGAAGTAGTCGCATTATTGCCGAAGCGCGAAAACTTGGATTTTATTTTGTGATACAATATTTCGATCATCATCAGTCCGTACACGGCCACTGCTGAACATAAGCCCTCCCCAAACGACGCCACAAATAGCAGTCATGAGCCGCCTCCATCCATCGAGTGGGAGGTTTTCCCACGCTCCGTTAAAAACTCAGTTTATATTTCGTTCACCATTTATAAATCCGCAGTAAAATAACGTTATCCTTTGCCAAATGTAAAGCTGTTGTTGTTAAGAATAGGCATTTTATCTTAAAGTTTCTGTTTTTTGTTGTTTGGGAAGCGAAGAATAGTAGCTTTTACACAAATATCTTCAAAATCGGTCGTCTACCACATCCTCATTTGACACAAGCACGTGACAGGGTAAACAAGATCACAGAATGAACATAAACAAGTTCACGAATGTTAGCAAAACAAATTCCGGAACATGTTCGCCACAACGTTGTTTGGATTGGGGAACTTGCAAACTTCTTGTCGGAACTTTCAGGATTTGCGATTTGAAAATCACAACGTCTTCGCAGGCTATCAGTAAGATCAACTCCATGTTAGAATAAAAATGGCAAATCTCACTCGATGATATCGCGAGGAACCAAACTCGGGCACTTATCATGCGTAAGGCTAAAGAAATGTTTTTATGTCAAGTTTTTACAATCTGAAATTCTAAGAATTGCTAGTAGCTTTTGCTTAGCACATTTCTTGCGAAAACGCACAACGTAGCGATGTAAATAATAAGAATAACACTTATGCAAATTACGCAACGCAACCATGGTATCGAAACTGAGTCCATCCATCAGAAAGCATGGCAATTTATCAAGAGCTGCCACTTAATTTCCATAACGAAAGTAATATGGGTAATAAATTATTTTTAATGGAGTGTAGGCAAATCAATTGACTTCTTTGAGACGAGCCTGGAGTGCTATAGAATTTGCGATAATTTGAATGGTCTATTAACACCTCAACTGCCGAATTCTAAAGTATTTTGTAGGTTGTGCTGACGGTAATTTGTAATGATCTGAAAGGATCTTTGAACGATATAATTTAATTCCTGTTTATTGTTAAATTTTGGTTCTCAAGAGGGTTGGAAAGCAGAAATATCAGGCATTCACAAGACAGCATTCATAGTCGTTCGTTGGTCGTAAGGTTGACGAAGATCTTATTCGCAAAAATTAAATGAAGGGTTACCTACCGAATATAAACATAAGCCATAAATCACATCCTATTACATATTAATTTTCCCTGTAGATTTAAAATACGCCTGTAATTTCAAATAATAAGAAAATTACTGTCATGCCGCGAAAACTCGTTAAATGTTTCGAAGCAATGCTCGAGTCTCTAAATATTACTAAGAGGTAGGTACTTTGGGCGAGTTTAATTTCGCGCAACAATCTGAAATTGATATAGCCATCTTTTAAATAAGAACAGACTCTGAATAGCTCGTACAGTCGTACAATAATATAACTGGAGTTTTATATGAATCTTTAAGTTCTTATATGTATATAAGTACCTTCCGTGCAATTCGCTCGACTACCTACCTGCTCTGCTCTATCTAAACAAACATAACGAGAATAGCATTTAGGATTTCGAAAAACATAAAATTCGCCTCACAAAGTGTGCTTTCAGCTAGTTTGTGCTGAAGGCACACTTTTTGAGGCGAATTTAATATTTTTACTGGTGCTTCTTAGGTACTATCTACTAATTTATGATGGAAGCTCAGATTATTCTTTAGACGCATTCACTACCTATTAAATACCGTAATGAATATAAGACATGAGATTTTCCCTCCTTCGACAGAATTAGCTTTTCTGCCTTTGCTTTATATACGTCGTTTGTTGTCGACATTACGCAAAAACATGTATTTCGTTTTAGGTTGGTTACCTTCGTCTACAGAACGAACTCAGCAAGCAGGTAAACATCCGTTTTAAGGACGCACTGGTTTGTACCTACTTCAAACAATAGTATCAACGTTAGGTTTGGATTTGTCTCGGGCTGTACAAGTATCCAAAAGAAACCAACGGATTACAACGAACGATACCAATTCGATTTTCAATATATATATTTTCATTCATACCTAATATTTCAGTTTCAGAAACGGTTCGCAATCTCCCTTTCAATTTACAGAACAACGATCTTTGTCCAATTGAATATGACATCATTTACTTAGCTCGCTCCAACCTCTGCATTCATTGAGTGTTTGAAGATAACTCTCGAGTGTTAAATAAGCTATTTGCATTTATAAGTAGGGAAAAGTTTGCGGGTTTCAGCAGAGAGGGCGCGCGGTTGACGTTCCATTGAACGATAAAGTATAGGTAGGTGCTATAAATCGTGTTGGAATTGAAAACGATATGCTATCCCGCTCAGATCATCATTTAACAAGTACGAGTGTGTCAAGCATGATAGTATGGTATTTTTGTCACAACCTACACTACACGACTTATACCCACAATAATTATGATAGCGATACGATTGCTTGTAACCTAATAAGCCTAGATAAAGTCTAATAAAATATTCTCAGCTATTAAAACTTTATAAAAGAACTTGTAACAAGTCACCTATCAATAGTTAATACCAGTCGGTAGTATACGATAGGTTCAACAGTCACTTTATTGTATTGACTACAAAGGCCTGAGTCGCTTGTTTTGCATTATGGATGAGGTCAAAGCCCAATTTCAAAGGCACATTGCGGGGTCTACCGATTTTTACGTCCCATGTGCTTGAATGACAAATCTCAGGTAGATTCAATTCATCACCAAATTTGGACTACCTACGCTTTAAATTTGCAGGGTAACCTCGGCGTTCTGTAAATTTGTAAGTAGGTAGAACAAAGGGTCTCACCAAAAATCGAATAGATTTTTGTGTTGGATGGCTGAATAGTTGATTTGGTCTCGGTTTGATTGGGCAGGGTAGAATGCTTTACGAGTAAAATACAGAATAATTTATGTCCGCGCGCAACCAAAGTAGTGACTTCTATTTTTATTGACGCGTCGAAGATCACGGCTCCGCGACAAGGCTAATGATTCTTCGTCAGGATGACACACTTTACCATCCAAGCGTCTACATCGGTAACAGTGTCACCACTCACATCTTATTAATTGACAGTGTCACTAAATATTTAAAACAAAATTTAAAATGTTATGAGTATTATGCTTTTAGATGTAGGCGGGTCACTAGTCTATACTAATATTATAAAGAGGAAAGGTTTGATTTTTTGTTTGTTTGTAATGAATAGGCTCCGAAACGACTGGACGAATTTTACAAATTCTTTCACTATTGGGAAGCTGCACTATCCCCGGTGAATATAGGCTATACTATATTTTCAAAAAAGTTAGGGATCTGTACTAAAACCGTGTGAAGCCGGGAAAGTCCGCTAGTTTATATATAAATTTACATGTAAGAATTATATCGAATGCAACAACCAGATTTCAATAACCATACGTAGTAATAGTATAACTTATTTTGTTTTCCGTCACTTGTTTTCGTTCACTCTCATTATCATAATCAACTTTTAGTTCATAGGGTTAAAAGTTGCTGACACTGCGAAGGCCCAAGGCGAGGCTTTTTGGAAGTAACGAGGCAATTAACTGTAATGGATAGTATGAGTAGGAGTTTTAGATTAGTTAGTTATATTTTAGAAACAGGGGAATGTGTTTTACTCGAATTAATTATTTGAAAGATTTTTTTAAAATAATTTTGTAGATAGAGTGATTCAAGAGGAAGGTTTATAAACACATAGATTTCTACACAAGCAAAGCCGCGGGAAAAGCTAGTATATTATTAATGCGAAAGTTTGGATGTATGGATATTTGTTAACTCTTCACACCAAAACTACTGAACGGATTGGTATAAATTTTGCTTTCAAAAGTTTTGGGGCTTGAATTATTTTTCACATAGGTTACTTTTTATCTCATAAATCAGTTCCCGTGGGAAAGAAATAACCTTAAAACGTTTCCATAGAAACAACGCGTGTGAAGCCGTGGGCAGAAACTAGTTGAATATAATAATATGAAAATGGTAACAAGAGTCGGTTCTCATACAATAAATGTAAATTGAAGTTGCTGTGCCGTAGGTACAGTAAAAGAAAAATGCTGTTATGCTGTTATTTGTGCAATGTGAAATAACAAAGAATGGCATAACAACCTACACGGCGAGAGAGTCTCGTAACTCAATATCTTTTTCACTCTGCTAAAAAACCACACAGACTGCGCTGTGTAACAGTAAAAATAGCAGAACAATAGCTCATAATATTATTTAAATAGCTTCAGGTTAAATCTTCGTTATTTTAATAAAAATTTTGAAACTATCATGGTTAAATTAACACTAAAGTCATTTAAAACAGGATTATATGTATGTGCCGAAATATTGGAAAACTCAAAAATCAGATCATGGTAAATATCCCGTTTTAAATGTCTTCGTTATTTTAACCATCTCATTAATCATACTAATCTTATAAATGCCTATGTTTGTGATGGATGGATGAATGTTTTGTTCCTCTTACACGCAAAGACTACTGAACTGATTAGGTTGAAATTTCGTATGGGTATATTTTGGAACCTAGAATAACATAAAGGCTACTTTATCCCCGTAAAACGCGGCCGAAGGCGCGGGCAGCATAATGCTGGACAATCCATACAGCATCATCCATTGTCCCTAGCTAAGTCTGCCTACATATTACGTTTAGACAATTCAGGCTTATATTTATGTATTTAGGTAGGTTTGTAGGAACAAGATTTACTTACAAGTGTAATAAAATATCTTAAGAGGGACGAATTCTTCATACAAACGTAATACCAAAATGATTTCCAATTCAAGCATATTTCCACTATAATATTGTATTATTTGCATTTAAATAGTAATTATCTAGGTTCCTAAATAGTTTTTATTTCAAAATACTTGCCTAAAATTAAATGAAAGCCAATCGCATTTTGCAAATTTTTATGCGAAAATGGACAAGTTTTCTTGCTATTTGTTTCGTATTAAAAACATCAATATCTTACGTGTTATTTATTAAGGAACAAAAAGATTTCAGTCATAATTTTTGGTATTACGAAACAAACCAAATTTTGATCGGCTAATATTGCTATCGCGCACGCACGGGGCGCGGCGCAAGGGTTAAACAGGGACAGCGATATTCGGAGCGGTTTTTACAAAAGAGAGTTCTCGGGCCCTTAATGTGTGACAATTTGTTAAGTTATGTATTTTGAACCGATTTATTTTAACAATAAACTATTTTGATTATTATTAAAATGTATGCCTATTGGTTGAACATTTTATAAATTATACTTTCGTGATTTTAGAGTTTGCGAGTAAGAGTGTGGCGTGTGATTTCTCTCCCGGGGGAACGAAAACTTTAGTTGACAAAATACAGAAAGCTAAATTGTTTATATAATGGACTTGTTAAGTCCAGAATTTAATATTAAAGTAATAAAGCTAGATGTTTATTAATTTACTGCATAAACTACTCAGTAGCAAAGATCCCTGGGGCAGCAGTGAAGATGCTCTAGAAATGTTAGGATTTCTCATTAATTTTACAAACTGACATGAGTTGCTATTCATGTTATATTTGTTTAGTATTTACCTTCATTTGAAATTGAAATTGACGTTGTTGCTATGGGGTTCGAAAATTCAATATTGCAAATTGGTGTTTCAGTGTAACTAAATTACGATGAAACTCATATATTAAAAGCTATCGGAATGGAATCCTATTCTTAATTTTGACCATATAGAACATAGGTATAGCGTGAATGAAAAAAACTATATTTTTATTCCATTATCTTTTCATAACTGCAAATAAGGCGAGACTCGCAATATTACTTAAATCAGGAATTCACGTTTGTTATCACAAATTCCCACCATTATCACAAATTTCATTTAATGCCAGTCTCTGGGGCCCATTGAGAATGATGTCTTGTCCTTCCCATTTCTAAACTTCCTTACATAAAGGTAACTGTAATTTTACAAAGTCGGCTATGACTCTCTAGGGATATCAATTTTATTGAGGCAAGACCCTTGTGAAGTTTAAGTAACTTTTACCAATAGGTAAGTGTATGTATAGAGATCAAATCATGTTTTGGGTTTCAACTCCCTCAAGGAATGTATGACTACTCTGAAAATACTTTTTTTGTAGAAATATTTCGAGAGAACTCAAGTAAAAGTTGATGGCGCCCTAAGTATTAGGAATGAAAGATCTAACTCAAGAAAACGCAAAAAAGGCCAAAAGAACCTTTCCCATAAATGGGATGTCACTTTGCGAAATAGTTTCGACCTACTTTTCACGAGAGGATGCTATTTGGCAGCAAAAACTTTGCTAGGCAAAATGAACTTACTAGATAAATCCATTGTACCGAAATTGGAGTTAAGTGCTATTGTTGTGATCAAATTGACAAAAAATATGCTCACAAAGCTCGCTGCTCCCTTGTGCAAAAAAGGAGAGCAAAAAATATTGAAAGCTCATCATGGTTTTTTGTAAAGTAATGGGAAAATTAACATGCCCACGGCGTAGCACGTTACGCTCCGAAGCTTTAGTTAGATGGAAGGTACATACTAAAGCTCATATAATAATATTGGTCTTTTGTGTCATATTTAACTTACATGTAAAACGATGTTTTAATTAATGTAAGCCCAACAGGCAGATTAAAGACGAACGAAAATAGGGGCACGTATGTCTCACGTTCCATTAGGTTCTAATTGGTTTTGGAGTTTCAACAATTACGTCCAAAGTTCAAGGCACTGAGAGTAGCTTTTCGTGGCGGTGTAAGATACTACAATAACTCTTCATATAAGTTACGGCTTATGCGAAGAAGCATTTTTTATCTTATTTTATTCGTCACACACTACAATGCTTAATCCATTTTATAATGGCCAGTGTTGTAATAGGGTAGTAGTTTTATTGAGTGGGGATTTTGTATTATATTTACATCTCTGCCGGTGCCGTAAATTCGATTCAAGCAGCGTATTGAGTTGCTCATCCTTTCAAACAGGCTTTGTCCTAACCTATTTACCATCTTATGATGGGTTTTGCCTTCCATATACGTTTCTCCGTTCAATTTATTACGCTTAGAAACACTTCACCGTCTAAATTTATTTAAAAGTGCGAAAATAAATAGGTTCATTTTGAACAGGACAATTTTGAATAATGGATATTGTACCTATCTATCTTTTCGGTTGTTTGCAATAAGTATTATAATATTATATAGTTAAATCACACTATATAATATTTCTAGTAGTACTATTACTACTGCGCCCCGCGGTTTCACCCGCGTTGTGACAGATATTTTGGATAATATATAATATATCTTTATGAATTGTAGCCTATGTATTATTCTGATATGAAAGCTATATTATTGCGAAGTTTCATAAAAATCCATTCAGTAGTTTTTACACGAAAGAGCAACAAACATCCTCATAAACTTTCGCGTTTATAATATTTGTAGGATTATTATCCGAAAGTTTGGATGTTTAGATGTTTAGATGTTTCGATGTATGATGATAAGTCTTCAAGCTAAAACTACTAAAAGGATTGACCTGAAATTTGCATTCTCGTAGTTCTGGGATTTTATCCCATAAATTAGTTCCCATGGGATAGAAATAACCTTAAAACGTTTCCATAGAAACAAAACTACTACTACTCTACTAGTAGTCAATATTTTTTATTCATAAAATGTGGAAAGAAGGTAACAATAAAAAAAAAATTAATTTAGAAAGTTATTATATATAGCGACTTCTTATTTTATGAAGTCTGATATATTCAAACAGAATCCTATCTTCATTTCCTTATAAAGTCTTACCCGGTAAGGTGTTTTCCCAAGAAACATCAGAATATTCTATACAAGGGGGGAAAACATGCATAAATAAACTTAAGTTGAGCTTTTGGGACTCTTTACTACAGCAAGCACAGTTAATTATAATATAGCAGCTTACTTCGTGGTATACAATAAAATACAATACAAAAATTCTTTATTGTAATACGACAGGTACAATGGGCGGCCTTATCGCTTAGAAGCAATCTCTTCCAGGCAACCTTTGGATGGAAAGAATTATATGAATTTAAGAAAAGGCAGGGGGTGTACCACAGGTTATCTAAATAAGAATACTAAAAACAAATAATAAATATTACAAATTCCAAAATAAATAATACACTACTTAAATACATAAATAAATAAATAATAAGTACCAATATTCATTCTTTTGGCAGGAAAAACTCCTTGACGTGAGCTTTAAAAACAGGCAAGGATATAGTTTTTCTAATGGACTCTGGTAGTGCATTCCACAACCTTATGGCCTGGATGGAGAAGGATTTGTCGTAGAAACTGGTTTTATGAGGTGGCCTATTCAACGGTATGTTAAGTTTGTAGAATTTTCAAACTTATTTACCTACCAAAGTGGAAAATATCGAGCTTGAGCGATAAGTCATTCACCATCAGGTGAGATTGTAGTCAAAGGTTTATTTACTGTATAAATAAAATATAATTTGGTTGTTTTCAACAAAACTAAACCAACTTCAAACTCCTTGGTTATACACAGTTTTTCGGGACTATGTCTCGGGAATAATTTTAATTGGACCTCAGGATCATTTTCCATATGAAAATGAAAAGTTTTTATTTCTTTAAGCTTACAAATAAGCACTTAGACAGGTTCTATTTTATACTAGGTATTCACTATTATCAATTAAAATAATTTACTGTTCACTACAATTTTTTGTCCACCAGTGGAAGAAGTGAGTAAACAAAGAAAGATTTTTCAAAATCGGTTCTTAATTGACAGAGAAATCGACGAACATAATTATGTACAGAAAAACAAATATACAGCTGAACATAGCAGCTCTTCCTCTTTTGTTTTTTATCGGTAAACAAATACATAACCAAATATAGTACACAGGGGGTGTTCTATATATATCTTTTGTTTATTCGTCGGTTAAAAAATACCGCTAGAGTAATATGCAATTTTAATCTTAGCATAAAATGTATAATTATTTTGGTCGTTTCCAACCTGAATATTAAACGAATAAAGTTTGTTTTATTGCGATTTGTTTCTAGTTGATTTAAGTGTCCTATAGAGTATTTTCTAAATGTGCGTATTATCATAGCGAAGATATAAATATGATCAAAGAGCTTATAATAAACACATAATAACCTATTTCAAATACGACAAGTCAAAGATTGGTATCCAATTATTTTGCTCTGCGAACTAGATTTATGCCAATTCCAAGTTTCTGCTAGTTCTCCATATGTTAGTAGCTTTTGCGCTTCAGTTAGTCAACCTATGATCTTCTTATTTATATTTACTGAGTTAATACGACGACCGATGACGTCCGATGTGGCGCGGTGGGCGAAACTCCGCCTGCGACGCGGTTGCGGGTTCGATTCCCGCCTCGGAACAATTGTGTGTACGATCTGCAGATATTTGTTCCGGGTGTTCTGGTCGTTTTCTATGTATAATAAAAAATATCTATCTATATTATGTAATGTATTGTATTATGTTTATCAGTTATCTAGTACCCATAACACAAGCTTTGCTTACCATGGGGCTAGATAATGCTGTGTGGATTGTCCAGGATTATTTATTTATTTTATTTATTTAATAGAACTGTGATTATTGGACATGCAGAAACAGTAATCATCATCATCTACAGATTAACTTAACGCTAGACCACACTAAGTGACTCTTATCACAAGAATTTAACCTACCTAGGATAAAATCAGATTTAGAGAATATCTACACATTTCTTCATCATCCTATATCAGTCCACTGTTGGACATAGGCCTCCCTAATGACCGCCATAGCGCCCTGTCTTCAGCTTGCCGCATCCAGCATCTACCTGCAGTCTTTCGCAGGTCGTCATCCCACCTGGTCGGAGGGCGTCCTACACTACGTTTACCGAGTCGTTGTCTCCACTCAAGAACACGTTTCACGTTTCGAATATCTATTTATTTTTAACAAACCCTAGTTTTTGCGATACGATAGAATATTTAAGACATACTCATAATTATAGTCAAGGAAATACAGAAAAACTGAACGGTCAAACCAACGGTAAATCTTGCGAAGGTGGCACAAAAGGTACAAAAGCAGGGAGAATTTAATGAAATACAATTTTGAACATTTTAAAAGGATAATTAAACACGTTCTTGGAAGCAATGCAGAACGCATTGCTCCCAAGTATATGCTATAGTAATCATAAATTTATCCATGGAATTTTATTGAAGTCTTTTACGTAATATAAAATTAAATTATTTGAATTATTATGAATAGAACATTTGTGTATTATTGATGAAATTATTTAAATAAATTTGTTGAATTGTAGTATTATACTTTATGAAAGTGTAGTATTGATGATAATATAATAATAATATGATATTAGTTCATTATCATCTCTTAACGCTTATCCCCGTTATTATTTGCCTCCCTCATTCACATAATAACCAGCCATGGCAGTCCATCTTTCAACCGATAAATTGCCCAATATCATATTGGTAGTAAAAATACCATAAGCAAAACGCCCATTTCGGAAACTCACTTAGAGGATAACATCACTTGAGACATCACTCAGTTTAACCCAATTTCCCTAAAATATTGGAAGATAACTAGGGTCCATTATCGATGGCAACTGAAACACATTTTACCGGATATTCAATAAAAAGATTTGATGAAAGTGTATCGCGTGTTCAAGTGTTCATGTTTTTATTTATTTAGGTGTATGGTGTATGGGTAAGCAGCCATTTTATGCATGATTTCATTTGTGAAATATGAACGTATGGTTCGGCATAGATCATTGAATATTTATCAGACAAATGTGAACTGATGCTGAAGGTAATTCAGAAACAGAGCAAATAATAAAAATGAACGAACGGAAATAGAGCATTTCAATGATATATGTACGTACATATGTCTATGTATGTCTAAATATGTATATGAAAGCCATATAATTGAAATACTACTTCAATATAATCGAAATACTACTTAACCTATCAAAATATTCTTTAAATTCGATTTCCTTTCTTTGATCGTTCAGAAAGGAATTTGTATCGCGGAAATTTAGTTTATTCCTCTTTGTTATTACAATAAGTAAAGTTGGTACATACGTCAGGGAATGATACATTTTATTTTTGATTGTACTCTAGTTTCTTTGAGTGTATATTGTGAATGTAAGCGGGTTAACTACAAAACTAGTTTGTATCTTTGATATTAAAAATTTTGAGAAATGTTGTATTTTTCTCACTTTACAAAAAGGGCCAAACCAGTAGTGGTAGATAGGTACGTACGTACCTACGTAAGGAAAATTGTCATCTGATTTGTGACACCTAGCGCCATATTGGCGGTGGAGTTTTTAATTAAAAGTATGCTAAATATTAAGTATTTAAGTACTTACCTCTCTTTCCGAAGTTCGCTGTTTCTTTTCCGGAAGTTCGCAATGAGAACCTGAAGTTCTGATGAGTGCCTCTCATACAACTGCGAAAGTTGCGTTGTGAAATCCGAAACTGAAACAAATTGGAAAATTTTGTAGGTTTTGATATCAAAATAACAATTGTAAATTAAGCTGAACGCGAATCCTGTCCGTGCCGCAGGAGCCTCCTTCGAATTTTCTGAAATGCAGCCCGTTCGGCGCAGATAGGTGCATGATGTTGCATACTATTTCATATTATAAAAATTTAGAAAATGCGATGAATGCGGCGAGTGCGGCGCAGACAGGTAAGCGTTCAACTTTAGGGTATTCTGGTGTCTTTTGTATTATACACATAACATACATGAAACAAATCAATAGCGATTTTCTAGAATTTTTTGTCTTTTTTTGGATTGTTTTAATGTTTTTGAGACTGTGGGTTCTATTCTAAAACTGACGAGAAACGTGTTGCCAATTGCAGCATATGAACAATATAAGGTACTTGTGCAAAAACTTAATATGGTATCACCGCTGTCTATTTTGCTGACTAACGATAGGTGACCTACTGAGCTCTAGGTAACCGAATAAAGCTGGGCTAAGACCACGAAGCCTCAGGGGATACACAAAAACTTCGCCAAATCACTGCTCATTAGTAAGTACATACAACTTGCCTCCATACATTGTTCACAAGGTAAACATGGCCTTATTGAATCCAATACTTTGTTCGCAAGAGTCAAAACAACTCTTAACATGCCTTGGAGTGACTTACAATGGATTTTATTAGACCAAGAATATGTAAGTTTCGAGAGTTGGTTATGGTACTCGTTGTTTTGTAGAATGTAGGAAAGTTATAAATTCTTTACAAACATGATAATTATTCCATGATACCATTATGAGTGTTTTCTATGTATAATAAAAAAAATATCTTTTCATGGAGTTATTTTGTACATAAAAGTCACAAGCTTTTCTTACTTTGGGGCTAGATGACGCTGTGTGGACTGTCTAGCATTATACAATATCAATATTTATTTATGAAATACGGTAAATTTGATAGACAAAGCAATATCCCCAATTTTTTCCCTCCATAATTAAATCACAGTCATTTGTTTTTTTTAGCTCTGCATGTATTGATTAAGCCATAGCTAAGCTATAGCTAAGCCATAGCTTGTACGGGTTCTAAATATACAAAAAAGTCTCATTTGATAGCAATTATTATAGAAAATAAACAAATATTAACATTTTTTGAATTGTAATTTTGTAAAAGGCCTAAAATACTATTTATTAGGTTATAATTACAAAGATTATGAGCGTATCGCTATTATTTTATTTTTACTGTTAATCTTCTATAATATAAAAATGAATCGCAAAATGTGTTGGTAAGCGCATAACTCAACAACGCCTGGACCAATTTGGCCAAATCTTTTTTTTAAATGTTCGTTGAAGTTCAAGGATGGTTTTTACGGCGAGACATAGAATACTTTTTATCATTTAAACAATTTGACACATAGATTTCCACGGGGGCGAAGCCGCGGGGCGCAGCTAGTTTATCATAATTATTACGTCAGTATGTCTAAACCAAACGACCTCTTTTATTCAACATTTTATGAAATAAGAATAATATATTTGTTCTTTGAACTTTTCTCGCTGCTGGAGATGACAACGAGAATATTTAAACGCCTTTAGGCACAGACGAGGCGTAAAAAATAAACTAAAAAGTTTCAAGCTGAGACTGTATTTAGAATGGAAAACTGGTTGCATATTTCAAAGGTTGAATTTAATTTTATTACGGTATGAATATTAGAAGAAGATTTTAAGGAAGCCTATATTTTATTAATAAAGAAATGCAAGCAGAGAATAGAAACAAATTAAATCTTTTATTTAAAAATGAAACTTAACTAATAACCTGCAAGCACACATATCCCCTGGTACTGTCCACGATCCTATACATCCATGGTTATCTGGTAGAGATCGCTCTTGAGCGATAAGACCGCCAATTGTATCTAGTTTTTTAAGTTTTTATTTTACATTGTCATTTTATACTAAGTGTGCAATAAATAATTTATCTATCTAACTGCAGCCGGTTGCAAACAAACTAGAGGTAGCTCAACTCCATATTAATTCCAGTCGGAAGCGTCTCCAAGATGCTGGCAGCATTGCTCCACTGTGAGGCAATGCTAATGCACTGCCAAGAATAAGCAAGGACCTTATAAACCTAAAACTTAATAAATGGTTGCGTTTGTTGGCTGTCTGAAAATAGGCGCTGTATTATGGTACATTCATACTAGTCTATTCGTGCATTGACTGCCACTGACGCACGCGCACCGTCATCAAAGCCGCATGTTTTTGCTTAGCCGGCAAAAACATAAGTAAGAACAAATTAATTATCGTTAAATAATTTTTGTCATTTTGTTTCTTAATTTCTTGTTTTGATTATTTTGTTATTTTTCCCTTCAATTATCTCATGTTTATTTTTAATTTTTGTAGATTTATGTGACTTTTTAATTATTATTGTGTACTTTTAGGTTTATATGGACCCATGTTGTCTGAAATAAAGATCATTATTTACTTCAGTCCCTGAAACATTGTTTTGATCGAATAGTTTTGCTCCGAAATCCCTACATTCTTTAATTCAAAAACGTATGGATGATTTTATCAAGACGCCTTAAAGTAACCTTAAAATTTCAAGAAATCTACCTACCTGGTTTCTATTTAAAACCGACTTTCGTCTTTAAGCGCGACCAAAGTCTGAATTGTTTATAAAGTTAAGATTTAAATCTAGATAGCCAAGTTCGTGAAATGAATTCAATAATGGAGTTTAGGTTACCTAACCGTTACTTTAAACAGTTTTTATTAAGATGTCGGTAAGTTAAGTGTATCTTACGAAATCATTATTGCAGTCAGACATTGAAATAACTAGCCATACGTATTATTGAATTGTCTCATAAATAATCCTGTGAAGTTTCCAATGATAAGGTCTACAAGGTGCATTATTTAGATAATTGCTGCATTTTGGTGTTCTAATATTGGTGGCTGTCGACAATGTTTTGTCAATTAGCTGTCAATATCAAAGCCGCTGGGCTGAGTAAGCGGTCTGGTGACTTTGGTGTGTAGCTTTCACAGACCAGGGAAATTTCTGAGTAGACTTCATAACAACGGGTACGGACCAGCGCTACGGGGCGTAATGTAACGTATTACGCAGCGAGCGTTCATGCCGTCTCTACGGGGAAGAAGGCACACGCAATGAGCAAAGCAATGAGACAGATTCTAGTACATGGCGTAACGTATCATCATCATCAGCCTATAGCAGTCCACTGCTGGACATAGGCGTCCCCCAATGAGCGCCATAGCGTCCTGTCTTCAGCTTGCCGCATCCAGCATCTATCTGCAATCCCTCGCAAAAAATATATTCCCACAAAACCCAAGGACCGAGGGGTCGTCACCCCTCGAGTTGACGCCGGGGTAATGAAGCCAAGCCTCGAGGCCGCCCCGCACTGTGCCCCCATCAGGGCCGGAAAGAAATTTATTGTCCCTCGCAGGTCGTCATCCCACCTGATCGGAGGGCGTCCTACACTACGTATACCGAGTCGTGGTTTCCACTCAAGAACACGTTTGCCCCAGCGGCCGTCGATTCTTCGCGAGATATGGCCGGCCCACTGCCACTTCAGCTTGCTAATTCTTAGAGCTATGTCGATAACTTTGGTTCTCTGTCGGATGTATTCGTTACGAATCCTATCCTTCAGAGTTGTAACGTATCATGCTTCCTACAATTTGCATTATGCCCCATACCACCCCGGTCAGTAGCTGGCTTTAAGCCAGTTAGAGAAAGAGAGACCTGATCAAACCAGTGTTTCATGACACTCACTGAAATGGAGAGTCCATTACGCTGGAAAGTGTAATACCAAAGTACTTAGTAGTTTTGTAAGTTTTTGTAGAACCTCTTTCAATTGATTTGAAAACTAACAAGAGCTTGCAAGAGCTATTGGAAATTCTTTAAACATAATTAAAGACAGTTCCTGACAATTACCGGTTACTTGATCGATTGGCTTTTGTTTTTGTAGAGGGACACTAAGGGTTTTTCAAAACACTTTGTTACTTATTGATTTTTAGAAACTAGTTACCTACTGAAATAGTTAAACATAGCTCATCACTTTGTATAGGTAACCATGATTTAAGCAATAAAATATAATTTCTCATACAAAAATAACTTATACAATTTGCTAGGTAGGTTTCCAAAGTATCTCAATACCTTCACTTATCGAGCTATACTGTTAACAATACAGTAAATATTAGACGATAAGCACGTAGCAGTATCATGAATCCTTCTGAAATATGTTGTTTAACCCAAAGATATTGAAGTTTAATAATTCACCACTACGAACATCGAAATGTCTTTGATATAACGCTAGATATGTCTACGTGAAAATAAATTTTGATTTATAGCTACAAAATAGCACGGTTATTATAAATTAATAATTTTAAAACGAAGGGAAATTTATTAATTCTGTGTTCGAGAACTGGTAGAACAGACTAGTAATTAAATTTTAATAAAATAGTCATTTATGTATTATACTTGTATAGAGGATTTGTAAATTTGAATGTTAATTAAAAAAAAAAAATTGTTCTTTATATATTTAATGTTCTTTAGCAGGTATTAAATGTTTCACCCGTGTTAATTTTAGATTACTTTTAACTTTTTCAGGTAGGTGTACCATATCGTATTGTAGTCTGCTATTTTTTTTTATTACACCAAAGTGTAATCTTACAATATATATATATATATATATATATAAGATTATATATATTCTAATTTCGAATAAATTGATCTTTTACGGATCGAATACAAAGAGGGGTTAGTATCAATTCGAACTGCAAAGAATACCTAGAACCAATGAAGTACTATAGTGACTAAAGTAACTCGTCATCATTATCAACCTATAATAGTCCACTGTTGGACATAGGCCTCCCCTAATGAGCGCCATAGCACCCTGTCTTCAACTTGCCGCATCAAGCATCTGCCTGCAGTCTTTCGAAGAAGATGGTTATGCTGCCACTTATGCTTCATAAAGTATAGAGGTTTATCCCTCTAGCTAGATATTAATCGTCCTACCTAGAATAAGAATACGTTTGAAACTCGATTATTGATCGAGTAGTCATTGTTTAGTATTATTGGAGAATGGATAATCGATCATATAGAGCGAACAGACAAAAGCTTATCAATAAATATATCCGTGCTAACAATGATGTTATATATACGCGTGCTAACTAATAAACTACCTAACTTCACATAAATAATTATTTGAAACTTAAACTTCATGTTACCTATATAACTTACTGGTCAAATACCAATAATAACGACTGATGACCTGATGATTGACGACCGATGTGACGCGGTGGACGAAGGTCCGCCTGCGACGCAGGAGGTTGCGGGTTCGTTTCCCGCCTCGGAACAATTGTGTGCACGATCTGCAGATATTTGTTCCGGGTGTTCTGGTCGTTTTCTATGTATAATAAAAAATATCTATCTATGTAATGTATTGTATTATCAGTTATCAGTTATTGTCAAGTTATCAGTTATCTAGTTCTAGTTAAGCTCTGCTTACCATGGGGCTAGATAATGCTGTGTGAATTGTCCAGCATTATTTATTTATTTATTTATTTATTAATAATAATATTTGTTCCATTTCAAAAACGAAATCTATAAATATTTTTATCATAGGAACTATTTTAATGAATGATCACAAATTTTATATTCTCGTATCATATATAACTATTGCTTTGGGCGACCACATCCCTCAAAGAATATAATTCACTTGCTGACGCAGATGAAATATGAAATTTGTTCTATACTTACTATATTTTGAGATTTTTCTATCATGAAATACTCTTAAGTAATAATTTCTCAAATCAAAAACATCAGAATTATATTAAGTTTGATATACGATTCCAGATAATAATAATAATAATAAATAATGCTGGACAATTCACACAGCATTATCTAGCCCCATGGTAAGCAGAGCCTGTGTTATGGGTACTAGATAACTGATATACATAATACAATACATTACATAGATAGATATTTTTTATTATACATAGAAAACGACCAGAACACCCGGAACAATTATCTGCAGATCGTACACACAATTGTTCCGAGGCGGGAATCGAACCCGCGACCTCCTGCGTCGCAGGCGGACCTTCGCCCACCGCGCCACAGAGGTCGTCAAACCAGTTTAGAAATATCAAAGCCTAATGAAACAATTAATTTAACCTCTCTCAATTAATTCAATACGTTCCCGTCATTTTCACAATGGACACATTTCTGTAAAAAGCAGGCTGGTGGCACACAGTAAGCGTTTTCCCACTTACCAGCTCGGCACCATCCCGGCAGCCAGCAAAGCAAAAATGTATAAAACTGTACCAATAATATTATAAATAAATAATGCTGGACAATTAAAACAGAATTATCTAGCCCCAAGCTAAGCAGAGTTTGTGTTATGGGTATCAGATAATTGATGTACGTAATAGAATACATTACACAGATATTTTATAAATTCTACTTAATATTATAAACGCGAAAGTTTGTGATGAAGTATGTTTGTTGCTCTTTTACGCAAAAAACTACTGAATGGATTTTTATGAAACTTCACAATAATATAACTTACATATCAGAATAACACGTAGACTACAATTTATTAAGATATATTGTATATTACCCAAAATATCAATCACCACGCGGGTTAAACCGCGGGGCGCAGCTAGTTAATATATATTTTGGTTCCCCGGCTGCCGATACCGATGCCGGCGCCATGCCAGTGCCGTGCCAGGAAGTGAAAACGCTCAATGAAAAAGTTACCAGCCTGCCCAGACCCCTTCCTACCGGGCCGTGTTGGCAGCGCGGTTTTAGCAGATTCGGTGTACCTTTTTTAAGGTTGCTCACTCTGTAAAAAGTGACTCGGTCTCCACTCCATCTTGCATTGTTTCATCTCAGCAAGTTCATGTGACTATACTTGTACTGTGCGTGCATTGCGTCAGAAATCGATCATGGTGTTTACTCGACTGCGCAAAGAGCGGGGTTATTAGCAATAGCGCCGACTGTATGCTTTCTGCACTCATGCGGGTATTGTTAATTTACATGCCGTCAGCCGTCATAATTAGGCAGTTCGCAGTTCAGTCAGTTGATTAATCATATTGGAGTCGTTGATTAGTTCGTACCTGCTAAATTATGTGCATTAGGGGGAATTGCAGGTTACATACCTATATGTAGGTTACAATGTAACCTATTTATATAGGACAATTGGGGGTGTGCTGGAGCCATGTTTTCACGATTTGGCATTGAATTGAATTGGAAATTATTTTGTTTATTGAACTTGTAACAGAAAATATATTCTACTTAAACTAGGGTATATTACAAAAAAGGTTATATTACAAATAAAATAATTTAATTACCCACTGAAATACGTAAGTCCAATTGCCGGTAGAAATTATTTTCATCTACAATGCAATTTATTGGGCAATAGATCCAAATGTTGATTCCTAAAGTAATAAAAAAAATTATATTCTGTATATAAACAGCTTTTGTGTAGGTTTGTAACTAAATCTAAATCCCATCAAAATATAACTTGTCAATTCCTGCATTGAATGTTATCGTAAAATGTATCTAGCAACAGAGCTAGTGTGCCGTCGATTGTAAAAATAATTGGATATCACGTATAAATTGCAACTATCAAGTCGTCAACAAGACTTTGATACCTTGAGAGGTTCTTATTTATATTGCTATAAATTTCTACAGCTCGACTAACATCTTCTTGATAGCTGAGCATAAATAGTTGCTCGACCTTAACTACATTTTATCGTCATCATCATCTCAGCCTTTGTTTGTCCACGGCTGGATATAGGCCTCCCCTAATGACCATTTGTCAACATTTTATCATGCCAATTAACAATGATAAAACTGTACGTCCATGAATACAAGGAACCTTTCCGTCAAAATATTGTATCCCCAAAGTTTCTACACGATTTTTCTCAAACGAGGAAAATGATAATGCAGAAGCGAGGTTTTTGTAACTTTTACAACTTACGTTTCTTTGCTGAGTTTTTCTTATGGTAAAAAAACATGAGTCCAACTGGAAAAAAGCACATAGAGAATTATAAAGCAACTTGTATTTTTTCATATTAATATCTTTCTTGTAAAAATTAGTAAATGCTCTTTTTTGTCATAAGTTTTGCGTAATTAATGAATTGTGTTAGGGCTTAAAAGATCAATAAAATAAAACGATTATCACTATACTTGCGGTTTATTCCTTTTCCTACCTATTTCTTTAGTAAGTCGATACATAAATAGTGAAAAACTACGAGAAGGTGTTTTAAAGTAAGTAATTAAACTGTATATTGTGTTCCGTGTTTCTGTAGCTCAACGCAAGCGCGCGTGCCTTGTTGTTAGCGTTCACACGTAGGTTTAGGCCTCAGGGCTGGTCGGTTCCGTCTGTTATTTGCTTGTGGAATGAGAAATTCTGTTTCACGCAATTCAGCGGGTATAATGGGAAATAATAATGGTTGCCGGTGAAATAACAGCCGAATGAAAAATACATTCAGACGTTTAAATTGAAAATATGATTGAATGATAGCAGAAGTAGGATTTAATTACATTGCATTTTTGGGTGTAAGTAAAATAAGGTACTAGTGCTTAATCTATCTTTAATAACTAAGTACGTTTTAATTTGAAAATGTATGTGTATGGTACAAACCTTAAAGTCTCTTTCTTTGAGAAGCTCAGATAAGAAATGATTCTCAGCACACTATGAAGTATTTCATAACTTCGCAATCTCCCTTAAAGAGGAGCATAAAATAGCAATATATTATAATATCAGCTTGATAAGTTGAGGCTTTTGCAAACAAAAACGTGAGGAATGAAATACCCCAGCCATAAAAGTTCCGCCGTGATTTAAACAGTTGTAACCTCGCTGTTTCTTTTCACCCACTTTATTCATTGCCTTCTTCGTCAATGAATATTCAGGAGGTGTTCAACCAATTACGAATGAAAAAATGATCTGAAAAAGGAGATTTCCTTAAACGTGCAGATATTATTTATCTCTCCATTTTTTAAGACAAATAAAATAAATAACTTCAACTATCGAAAGGAGCGATCCACCGAAGCACAATCCAAAGCAGTTTCCTACAGCTACAACCAGGTCTAAAGTCGTCCGAGCAACTTGTCTAGTCAGCCGCTGGTAAGGCCTGTTGCCTAGAATGAACCTCGCCGATTTTGCACTCAGTTCTTTTTCAGGCTCGTCCAAACTCTTGCTCACGACGTTGTAATCTGACTCGGTGCAAGACGGTAAACAATCACAATCTAATCCAGTTTCCTCCGACCCCGGAACTTTAAGCTTTCGCAAAGTCTTGTAGTGTTTCGTGAGGCACTTTAATCCGTCTAGATCACAATACTGGTCCTCGTAGTACATCGGGGATAAGTGGTGCGTGCAATTGCAAAGCTCTAACTGAGCATCAATGCGACATTGCGATATGCAGACTGAGTAACTGTAGTACTTGAACGCCTTGTAATTTTCGGGCAATTCTTCGGGAAATCTACACTCTCTTTCTTTTGGTGCTATCAAGGAAACTTCGGGTTCGTTAATTACGTCCAATATTGAGAACGTAATATCCGTTTTTGCTCCATAAATGACCCTCACTCTCCTATCGTATTCCATATTCCAGAAGGGAATGTCTTCGGGCGAATGTAGGAATGCCTCGTAGTCTTGCGCTAATGTTATCTCAAGGATCCCCATTTCTCTTGGGTTCCCAGACGTAACGAACACCGCTTCATTGACCCCGGTATGCCTATTGTTTATTGAAAAGCATCTGCCGTACTCTGTCTGAAGTGGCTCAAAGTGTTTGCAGCAATTTATAGGACTATCGTTCCATTTGCAGGTGAGAAAAAAGTCTTCGCAAGAAGTGCGAAAATAGGATGCCATCTTAATATAATCTGTCGAGCACATTGATTCGCCGGAGCATGAAGATAAACAGCTAAAACATGTTCCGCTAAAAAAAGCTATGTCTCCAAAAAAGCGACTCAACTTTTCATTATGTTGAGTGCTATATTTATCTCCCAAGCTCCATATTTTGTCAACATTTCCGATTTCACACACAGTCACTGATGCGTAGGTTGTGTTCCATTGAAGATAATCGTTGCGGGTGGTGAACCGTATGGAATTTGTACGATAGTAGTTGAAGTAGCCATGGATTGTGACTACAGCTGCTATCCAAACTTGGACGTAAATTATAAAGTAAATAAGTCTGTAAATGAAATGCACGTCTTTTCGCACGAGAAAGCTGGGTCCGTGAAGTGTTAAACTTCCGCATGTATACTGCGCGCGCTTTAAAAGGAGTAACAGATGTTTCTTCAATTTCTCACTGAGCATGATTGTGCTTTTAACTGAACATGTGTGTGTGTGATCGGAGAACAGAAACAAAATGAATGCGTATAAATTGTGTCCTATTTATATAAGCTATTGCTTTTAGCGGCGGCACGAAATGCGTCCATTTATGTAGCACTTTATCATAAATATTGTGTCACAAAACTGCTTTAATTAATCTAATACAATGCTAGTAAAAATTCAGTAAAAGGTTTAGGCTGTGGCTCGCATTAAGCTTTTACTGTAACAAAAGGCTGGATAAAAGGCCTGTTCTAATTGTTTCACATTAAAAAAAATATGTTCTAGCGAGGGTTTGTCAAGATAAAAAGCTTGTGTATGCAAGGTATCCGTGAAATTTCTTGAAGGAATCTGGAAGGACCTATTGTTATCGGTGTTCATTTTTCCAGTGACCACAATCATTTCACTCGTCACACTATTTGATCCGATAATATATATCAATATGCTGTGCGTCGATAGATTAGATTTTTGTGGTATTGTGGGCGATCGTGCAATTTATTTTCGTAGTCAACAAATGTACTCGAAAGTTATGACGTAGGTATGATCGTCTACGTCAATATATGAAAACCAATTCATACAAGTGTTCATTAATAAACGAGGTAGTCCAATCAATTATTGATTTTGCCATAAAAAACAAACTATTACAGGTATGTAGCCTATTAAAGCTGTCCGCGGGATGAATGCGTAGCCATTAATAATAGAAGTTCTATAAGTTCTATAAATAAGGGACTCGGTACTATTGACAGAGACTTGAGTGTTGCGCTTAGATTTTTTTTTCTTTTTTTATTTAGCCTGTTTCGTCCCACTGCTGGGAAAAGGCCTCCCCCAAATCTTTCCACTCAGTGCGGTCACGTGCGATCTCCCACCAATCTCCGAGGAAGGCGTTAAGGTCGTCTCACCAGCGCTTTCTTGGCCGACCTCGCCCGCGGCTTTCTTCCGGGACCCAGCGCTTAGATTACAAAATTTTTTCCGTTTTGGTATTTTGAAAACTGGTTTTAGCCACTATGGTTTGAATCATTTAATTCGCATAAAGTGTACGAATGTTATTCAAAACGGTACTCCATTTCATTATTTATAAGTTATTTAACAAAATATTCACAAACTAAATCTAAGTAACTCAAGGCATTAAAGTCAGAGAACGTGGTAGCGTAATTACATTTCCTTGTTTTAAAGCTGGGTCAGTAAGCTTCGCTTTCATAATTATACCAGCTTTTTAGGGTAAACCATTTACAATTAAACTTCTGACTGCTATATGAAATGAAATAAGTTTTATTTAACATTTATTTGCATTCTCTGTCCAATTAGTGTTGTTAGGTATTCTGAATGCCCAGAGAAGTATTTTTATTATTGGGGTAGTGTAAAGCTAGAACCACACTTTTGTGGTGTGGTGTTTTGTGACATACGTACACGTCAGAAACGCCTGAGAAGTATTTGGTTACACAACATTACTGTATCGTGTCGCTGTAATAATGAGTTATTAACTATACGAAATTTCCATATACATATGTCACGCACCACGACACACCACACCACAATAGTGTGGTTCTAGCTTAAGCTGTCTCAGCGTACAGCATACTTGATGCTTCTAGCTGGTGAGAGACAGGCAACTCAGTATAATCTGCATACGTCCAGATTTCACTTTGAATCACTTTCAGTCATAACTGGGAAAGATCCCATATTGATTGCACGCGGATTATATCTAGAAGCCTTGAGTAGTCATTGTCGAAGACCAAGATCTAATTTGAGTCACTGGGCTATTTATAAGGTGTTATTAAGACTACATAAGTTCTCAGGAGTGGTATTAAATGCGACATGGGTCACACACAAGTCAATCCAGTCTGTCTCCCATGGCAATCGCAGCGTGAGAATCGACTTATGCCCTATCTATCGTCCACTGTTGACTTTGACCGCTGCACCGCTCGCGCCCGCGCCGTGCACCGACGTCAGCTGACACCCTGATTTCGACATCTTACACGCTGTCGGCATTATCATAATAAGCGTGTTATATTTTTTTTTTTAATTTTTATGATAGATAGATAATTCTTTATTGCACACTAAGTATAAAATGACAATGTAAAATAAAAACTTAAAAAAACTAGATACAATTGGCGGTCTTATCGCTCAAGAGCGATCTCTACCAGACATATGTATGCTAGTTTTAAGGTATATATAACTATGGACAGTAGAATAAGTTAAATAAGATCTATTACTTTTCTATGGTCTTTTTTTATATTTTATATATGCTAGTTTTAAGGTATATATTACTATGGACCGTAGAATAAGTTAAATAAGATCTGTTACTTTTCTATGGTTTGAAATAAATGATTTAATTTTTAATTGTTTTTTGAACTAAACCTGGGATTCAAGTTCAACAGTGGATGACATAGGCGTGCTGATGAATCAGTAAAGTCAGTTTATTGGTATGTACATAAGTACTCTTCTTATGTTTCATGCAGTATTACTACACGTATGCGGATAAATTGTCCCAGCACGTTAATAATTTATTTATCAACAGCTTGAAGCGATCTCAGCCGAAACCGCATGTAAAAGCAATAGCTTTAATAATATAACATTGTTTGCTTAATCCAGCAGAATTTCTGCCGGTCGGAACCGATAGAGAAGCAGCAAATTTTGATTATGAAATTCAATTATTTTAGGCTTAGCGCTGGTATAACAAACGGTGTTATATGTGGTAAACGAAATAGGGTGGGTATTAATTTTATTTTAAAGATCTACGAAAAGGTTTCCAAAATTATAAACAGACAGGGAAATTAAAACGTTTCTATGGTTAATACTTACTCTAGGAATCGAATAAGATAAGTGAACTTTTAAAATTGTATTTGAAACGGGAAAAACAAAAATCAAAGTAAAAAATTTATAGAGCGTAGCATACGCGGAGCTTGTCGTAGACCCTCTACGAATATTGTAGAGCCTCTACGAATACTTATTTGTTTAACTTTTTAGATTTTTTTGTCCAAAATTTTTTTTAACAAAATAAGAACTAAATATTAGATGTATTTCAAATTTAACTTAAGCAGCAGTAAGGCCTTTTACATCGGACCTAACAATCAAACGACCATAGTTTAATTCCGGCAAGTTAGTTGTAAACTTTCCACTTCACAGTTACAAAGCCATGTAGAGTTGACATTGTTATATTCTGTCACACAAAGCTGTTTCAAAACAAAAGGCAGTAAAGTCAAACGTCTACTTAGCTAATTAAATGAACCAAATAAGACAAACAGTGCTACGTCGCGCAGTATACAGTCAGCGTCATAAAGCCTCTAACAGATGAATACTCCAAGCTGATGCTATGGAGTATTCATCTGTTAGATGGTGCACACCATTCCTAAAGCTGCTATAGCCGTGAGTACAGAAACTGCTGAGTTGTTGAATTATTTAACAATTCGTTTCTGGAATTTTCCCAGTTATAGTTTTTTTAAGAGAAACTAGGGTTGGCAACCAAAAACAAGAAGGTACGCACAACATTTGATTTACATAATAAAAGCTATAATTAGTCGTTATAGTAATGAATCAAAATAGATCGTTCTTTTTTTTCTCAGGACCGAATCTGTCGAATACTATTGTAAGCGGCAGATTCGGTCCTGCCACTAAATAGCAACTTTACGAATAGTGTATGTACTCGGGTTTTAGAATCTTCTCCTAGTTAACGTATTTTGGTGGTGACTGTAGAAGTCGCGTGTTGAGATGTCAACCGCAGGCTTTATGCAAATGCGCCTTATAGTGTGTGTGTGTACCCTGTGAACTTGGTTAGTGTGGTAGAACGCAGATTTTCAGAGCCTATATCTACATACCCTTCAACCTCTCTCGAATTTTCCATGAAATTGCGATCTGGTGCGGTTTTGTAATGGATTGGAAAATGTTGCTAAGCTAAGGTTTTATTAATACTGACAAATGTGTTACTGTCAGTTCTTTATAAAACTTCACCAATCATATAGGTACCCTACAAAATATCAAACCAATGAGTTAAATGTCAATTTTAACATACCTACCTCATAATAACCGTATAATATTATTGATAATCTCGCTATGTTACCAACAATAGTATCTTCTGTCATATTTGTTTCTAGAAAATATTTTTATTTGAATTAAAATGAGTAAATGAAGTATCAGAGTATTTTTCATATATTCGCTCTTGAGAAATTGAGGAAAGATCAAAAAAAAAATCCGGTTGCTCGCATCTATAACTAACTAACCAATGACCAAATCTATTATCAACGTCACTAGTGCAAGAGAAAGCTGGTTGACAAGACATTTAATCAATGATGAGTAAATCAGTATACAAACAACCGATTGTTGGTTATGAATCGTTAATAGCAACAATGCCTAAGCTTCAAACACCTAACATTTCAATCAATCACGTGTCATGTCCCAAGGAGGATTTGCGCAACATATTAAAGCCATCAGATATTGTAGGATTATTTTGAATTAGGTAGATATGTATAATTAATATATAGGCATATTAATAATGTAGCTAGTAAAGTGACAATGTTATTATGTAGATCATGAGATATTTAGGTGTCTCCTCAAAAAGGTACATACAGAAACCTATTTTTACTAAACTTACCCACCTATATCCTCCTACCTGTTATTGCCTGTGAGAAATTGCTTTAAGCGATAACGCCGTCTTTTGTATTTTAATTAAAATAATATATTAAATTAAATATTGCTGGACAATTCACACAGCATTATCTAGCCCCATGGTAAGCAGAGCTTGTGTTATGGGTACTAGATAACTGATATACATAATACAATACATTACATAGATAGATATTTTTATTATATATAGAAAACGACCAGAACACCCGGAACAAATATCTGCAGATCTATCGATAGATATCGATTAATATTTTTTTTTTTACATATACTATAATTTTTATTAGGTACCTATATAATATTTTTGTACAGTAAAGTTTTCATTTATTCATTCATTCAATATCGTGATTTGCAATTTGTATTAATAATGGTAATGCATAGTGTTCATTCAAGCAATCAAGGGACGAGTAAATTTCAAATACAGCACGATTTGTGATCATACGAGGGGTCTTGACTTGACGTACCACCACAGATAATAAAATTATCATCGATCGTACGTGTAATTTACTCCCTTGAATATTCTTCATACCTGCTCTACTGGTGCACCCAATTTGCAATGGAGCTTGTTTGTACTATGGCGTTGGTTTTCATTTCAAACAGTTTCCATTCTTTTATACAGTTATTTAAGTTTCGAATTCATTGAATACAACATACGTATAGAAAACTTTTCTGTGGAAAATCAAACGTCAAAGCAAATACAAAGTTACGCGGTTAAATAACTGCCAATACCAGTATAAGTCCTTATAATATTCGGTATCGAAATAAGTTTGCCCTAGTTTGGCATTGTGTTTCGTTCGACCATTTTCTATGTGTACATGTAAGTTATTTATTATTTATCAGATTTTCGCAGAAATTTCATAATGCTGTCTATCTCTAAAGTCATTTAATATAACAGTTATTATTATTGTCAGTTATTCCGTGATCATGGCGCATGAAACCGTGCCGAAATATTGGATAACTAAAAAATCAAATCATGGTAAATATCCCGTTTTAAATGACTTTAGTGTTAATAACCATGATAGTTTTAAAAGTTTTATTGCTGTCTATCTTTTTCTACTCTTGAACGTAAAATGGAATGATGATAATTTACAACGTTACGGTCAAGCGCATAATAGTAGGTATGGGCGTGAAAGGTAGGTGAGCAGAAGTGTTATAATTATAAATGTATTTCCCCGCTGCCTAGTTGGAATATTTCATAGCCGTAACATTTGGGGCGTAACGTATCAAGGGATTTCATTAATTACTAATTGCTTTGGCTTAATTTTACTAGGTAGGTAGTTTGCGAAAGTTCTGACGCAAAATCATAGGCAAAATCATAGCCGACCCCAAACTTTAGCTACGTCTCTACTATGCAGTAGAAGTGAAACAATAGCAAATAACTGAAAAGCTTACTTGTATGTTAGACGGTAAGGTTGGTGCAGGCAACTGACCTGCTACAAAACAAACGGGGCTAAAAGCACTTATTCTGTATATCAAACATGCAAAACTTTGCCTAGATAATAACTAGGTGGGTAAGTACTACCTCTATTTCAATTCAAGCAAAAAATAAAATATTCGTGGCAACCGCAATCGCCTTGAGTGCTCAAAAATGAATGGCATTGTGAAATGGCAAATTTTACACAAAAGTGTTCACAGAACAAAACGCTATCCTTTTTGCGGTTAGTCCCGATGCTCGGTATAGCAGTGGCCGTTATATGAAAGACCTAATTTGAATAACATGATGTCAGCGGTCGATGTGTCAGCGGTTAACGTACCATTAAGTCAACCCTAAGATCGAAGACAGTATAATTTTTTTTTTTAAATGTTAATAATGGGATATTCTGTGCTACAAACATAGCGTTTTTCAAAAATCATTGTAATTTTTGTGTTTAATGACTACAATTTTACGTAATATATGAATAATATTTGACGATTTTTGTTAAGATCCATGACTACTAAAATTGAAGAGCCTGTTTCAGCGAACCTCGATGGTTTCATAATTTCTTCTTAATAAACATTCCTGTCCAAGCAGTTGTGGTCATCATCATCATATAATCATCATCAGCCTATAGCAGTCCACTGCTGGACATAGGCCTCCCCAATGAGCGCCATAGCGCCCTGTCTTCAGCTTGCCGCATCCAGCATTTACCTGCAGTCTTTCGCAGGTCGTCATCCCACCTGGTCGGAGGGCGTCCTACACTACGTTTACCGAGTCGTGGTCTCCACTTAAGAACACGTTTGCACCAGCGGCCATCGGTTCTTCGCGAGATATGGCCGGCCCACTGCCACTTCAGCTTGCTAATTCTTTGAGCTATGTCAGTTGTAGTCATTCGTTTCTTATGAGAGGGCCAATGTAATTCATCTCACGATGTTTCGCAATTTATTTCCATTTGCTATGATGATTCCCTATTGTTCACCGTTAAAATGCGTCCCCCGTTCTAAAACTCTGGGTTTAACTCAAGTTAATCCCGCTTGGGTACAATTGTGTGCAGGCTCCAAATTGCATTGCTTATACAAATCCAATTTGACAAAATTCTCTTTGTTCTTTAAATTGCTTTTCCTCGTTCAGCCACTAGTCAAAGATGAAAGGTGTTTTGATGAGTTGTTTTTCATTTACCTTTGTCTGACAAATATGAAATTGTAAATGATTTCACTCTCAGGTATATGAAAATAAAATATTGCCTTCTTTGCTTTGTTGGAGTTGGTAGAAAAAGTGGGTATATTTTTTTTTTATTTAGCCTGTTTCGTCCCACTGCTGGGCAAAGGCCTCCCCCAAATCTTTGGGGGGGGGGGGGTATATCTTAATAGGTTTTATATTATTTTTTATTGATTACTCAAAATCTATGCCTCTATAACTATAAGTAACTGAACACAACATCCAAGATTTAAGTATCGACAATTAAAGATGACAGCCATCAAAATTGTCGTTCTTATTGTAAAACATTTCGGTGACTTTTCACGTGAATACCTAATGATACTAAGTACCTATTCTTCACTGTTATTTCAATGCATATTTTCTAAAGCTTAAGTTTTTTAGCCTTCAGAAATAGGTTTCTTTGTATTTGGCTTAATAAAGGGTCTAGCAAAATACGTTATGTTGCTAGAAACCTACTTTTATAGAAGCTCTTTGTTCCCGATAGCCCGAAGCAGTTGAAAAGTTGAAAAGAAAAGTTCCTTTGAATAGGTTACAGTAAAATAACAGGTGAACAGTGGCTCGACAAAGACGGCAATAAATGCCCCGTGTTTTTACGAACCAATTATGGGTTGTCATGGTTAGCATTTAGACTTTCAATCACATTTTGGGAGCAATTGCCATCTAACTGCAAAACTAATTTGAACAATGTTTGATAGGGTATTTTCGTATTATGAAATGTATATTAATACAGGTTAAAATAACTTAAAAAACGTGAAGGTGATTTATTTCCACCTCACCTCACCTGAATCTCAACAGCCTATATTGGTCCACTGCTGGACGAAGGCCTCCCTCGGATAAGCGCCTTGTCGGCTTTGATCTCATGTGGGGGTAATGCCCACAATCCCCATGCTGGGCATGCGGGTTGGGACTGGCGGACTTCTTTATTCCATAGTGAAATGAAAAATTTACCTTAACAACAAAAAGTAGCAACACAATTTATTATGATAGGTTAAATAAGTAGCCTGTTAATTCTTACCAGCTTATAGCTTGTTAGTATGTGCGAGACAAATCTTGCAAATAATTTGAAACCAGTAATTCTTTTATGATTCAGCTGAAATTTGGCATACTTAAGTAAGTTCGGTGACAATGGAAAGCCATAGTACCATTGAGCTGGTATGATGATTAAGACAGAAGGTGGCCTTAGGAACTCCTAAACGAAACGACGTAACCCCGTGGAGTTTGGATTCATTGGAATGGTCTTCTCTAGCACTTTGGTTCCAGATGAGTTTTTTTTTTTTTTTTTAAGTTTTAAAATATAAAACATTTATTTTTTACCCATCTACACCAAATTCCAATTTAAGAACTTTGGTTTTATTGTCCTCTTGGCGCATCGGACTTTACCCTACTTGAAAAACAGCAAAAACGTAAATCGACAGTAGTAACATAAATCAAAGCCTACGTGCTTAATTCCCTGCTTGAAGTTTGCCTATGAATCACTACGGTCCCTCGTAACATTGGACCTAGTTGAAATAGAGGTAGTTTCTTAAACGTGTCTGCTGCTATTTTATAAGTTTATTCACGTATAATATTTTTTGTAGTGTACTTTTCAAGTGTCATTTGTATGTGCAAGCTTAATTCCAGCAAGTACATACCAAATGTCATTATAAGAACACTTCCACCTTAGTGATGGTGATTACTCACCAAGTCACCGGGCGTGGCTAGCCCCATAACATACAAGACGACACATAGGATCGTAGGATTGGTAAATAAACAAAAAACAGCCAAGAGCCTTGGTTGTCTTTTTACTGGTAGAAAATGTTTTACAAAAAGGATGGATGGAGGTTTAATCTGCAGAGGGTTTCAAATTACTAACCTGTTTTGACCAGCTTAAAAGTGACTTGCTGTTGGTTCCTAAGCTGGTCACTGTGTGTAGGGTGTGTCAGCTCCCGCAGCGCCATCTCGATGGAAGGCTGCTGCTGCATGGCGCCGCGTGGGGGCTGGGGCGCCAGCACTTCCCTCGAACGACTCAGCTTGCGGAAGAAACTGACCTTCTTCGACTTTGGTGTCGAACCTGCATCAAAAACAAATTATTATTATGGAAGGTTTTTGTAATATAGTGGGTCATATTTGCGATAGAGCGTTAATAAAAACCAAACACACGTAACCCAGTTAGATAAACCATGAGAGTGATATGATAACAAAGCCTAAGTTATCGGTCTGATCAAGTACCATGCTGAATGGAGGTGACTGGTTAGTCAGTGACGCGTACTCAATCCCAAATCCACACTCGATCAAAGACCTTCTAGAGACGATCGCTGGGTCGGCGTCGAAGGCGTCGAGGTTCGGAAGGAGCCTGTCGGGGAAGGCGAAGGCTCGGAGTAGGGCCGCGGGGGGAGCAGGCTCAGCGAGGAGGTGGCAGGGGAGGGGAAATGAGCCGCGGACAGGTCCGGCCGGTGATCCGGCTCCGGAGTCGTCACGCGGATCAGCGCCCCGAACTGAGGCGAGCTCGCCACCTCGAACAGCGCGTCAAAGTCGCGGTCAAAGATATTCTTCCGCGAGAAGGCCGGGGTGGGCAGGGGTGCGGGGAGTTCGAATTCATCAGGGGCAGGGGTTCTAACAATTTTGCCAAAATCATTATCCTCATGGCGGCCGAGCTTCTTGAGCAGCTTCGCCTTGGTGCGGTCGCGCAGCTTGGACTTGCGCTCGAGCGACGGCGTCGGCGAGGCCGGCGCGCGCTCCTCCTGCTCCGGGGGCGCCGTTTTGAGGGGGGAGGCGTCGCGAGGGGTTGGGGTGCGGGCGGGCGGGGGCGGGGGTACTCTTGGTGCGATCAGTGGCACTAAGAGATGGTCGAGCGTGGGCCGCTGCCGGGGCCGGGGCAGCGATTCCTGTCTGTATGTCAGGGAAACTACTTCATCCGCTGGATATATTACGTACATCCCTGGTGAGACCGCATCGCGCACACTGCTCGCGCCCTCCGGAGAGGATTACGCACCTTTACTTAACTACGCGATACGTTTCCATACAACTATCTTATTAAAATTATAAAGGGTAACCGGGAAAAATTACTTTCCAGCTTTGTTTACCGAAGTGGAATGTTGAATTTACTAGTATTTTATGTTAGTGGCTACGAATAACGTCGAAGAACGAATAAGGAATGTTTTTTGGAAGGGATTTTGAGCCATGTCTAGTAGGTAGGGAGGGAGCTTCGGTTTCAGCCAAGGTTCCGTAGAACCAATCTTCAATCTAGAGGAAAGAAAAAAAACATTGTAAATACATTGAAAAATAAAAAATGTGCCAAGAGTACTCCTACTATATTATATACTACTATAGTATTATATACTACTATAGTATTATATACTAATATAGTAGTATATAATAGAAAATAGTATATTACTTCTATACCTACCTATCTAAATTATAGCTCCATATCCCTATGGTTTTTCTATAGTTTAATTCTACGCAAGCTTTGTTCATGGTAACAATGATATAACGATGCTTCTTGGTAATACAGTAGTAAGAACTTTCACAAACTCGTAAGTAGATACGGGCTCAATGCAAGTTGAAGTGTTCCGTAGCTACGTTGTGGTTGTTTCCTGAGTGTCGATCCTACTCGTAAGGTGAAGCTACTGTCCCAAGCAGGTCAAGTACTGAACCGACACAATAGCTCAGCGAGCCTCCACGAGTAACACTCGAAATTTTACAACGTTGCGATTCTGAGTAGATCCATTTACATTTTTCTTTCTTGCTAATGGTCTGGGCTGCCTAATGAGGCGGTAATGAGCTGGTTTTGGTCTCATTAAGCCAGTAGAGCACATTTGGTAGGTTCGTCAAAGCAGTTCGCTGTATTCCTTTAAATTTTCGCAGACAGGTAAGATAAGATGAAGATGTTTGTTTTAGAACAGAAAAACTGATTAGTTATAAAAAAAAATTTGCGCTATAGTTATTCCATGAAACTATAAAATTTTTGGTAGTTCGACTGACAAAAGTAGTAGTAAATAGTCATATCCTAATGCTTTACCTATTCGATTTTTTATAACAATGTCAAATACCCCCAAATTTATCAAGTTGACAAATTCGCATCTCTATCTGTCTTTTGACAGATAGAAATGCGAATTTGTCGACATGCCCTGTGTTTGTGAAACACTTCATTCCCACCTATCAACAATTATGGAACAAACTATATTCGTACGTATACCAAATAACAAATAAATGCGTGTACTGTACGGGGTATAGGCATCTAAATCTTAAGTTTTTTAAAAATAATTAAATTATTGAATCCAACTCTCATAGTGCCCCACTTCTGTACCTGTAAACAAAATTGGAACAAACTACTACAAATCACGATCTGGTTTGGCTTGCCCCGTTGAGTATCAGCTTGTCACGTCATCCACCTGCACTCCTGGACACAAAGGGGACGCTAAAAGCGTTGTGATGCGCGCCAATCCAATTTATGGAAACGAAGTTTGTCGTTGGCAGATTTTTACATTGCAGCATCACATATTTAAAGTGCTTCCCATTAGGGCCATACCTATTCTAAAATATTTACGTATCAAATAGTCATGAGTACCTATGTATTTTGTCTTAAACTCTGACTACCACAGTCACTTCCAAACCTGAGGTGCGACCTGCCACTGAGCCATATGAGCATATAAGAACATCAAATCTGTGGAATGGGCACTAAACGCATCAAATAGCTCTGTTTTAGAATACAAAACGTTTTATTCATTAATTTTATTTTATATTATTTTCAAAATTTGGGAAAACTTACAGCTAGGTCTTAAAATAGTTATTTAATTAGTATATGCCGGTAAATACCAGCGCATGTGTGCTGAGGGCCAATTAAATAAATAAATAATGCTGGACAATTCACACAGCATTATCTAGCCCCATGGTTAGCAGAGCTTGTGTTATGGGTACTACATAACTGATATACATAATACAATACATTACATAGATAGGTATGTTTTATTATACATAGATAACGACCAGAACACCCGGAACAAATATCTGCAGATCGTACACACAATTGTTCTGAGGCGGGAATCGAACCCGCAACCTCCTGCGTCGCAGGCGGACCTTCCCCCACCGCGCCACATCGGTCGTCGTGATGATTATGTTTTTATTCGATGAGTAAAACTATCATTACTTAACATTCTACAGTTTTCTCAATAAAATATAATTAAATGATTATACCAATTTATTAGCGAAACACATGTTAAGCTTTTACTCTATCGTTTCTCGGAATTTAACGACTCAATACCAGACAATTTCGAATTGATCCAAAGTCGATTGACACATAAATCGCATCTATTTGGCTCCGATACACGTAAGCTACTTTATACAGAAAACAGGCATTTATCGGTGTGTGGGTAGATCAATAATACTTTGCTCGTGCACCAGTAGTGATGACGTGTTATTTATCATTAAAATAAATTCCGCCTTTTTAATATGAACTCGCTTCTTTACCTTGCAAATTTTTAATAAATAAATAATACTGGAAAATCCACAGTACAAAAACCATCCAAATTATGTTTATGTAACTGCCGTTGGTCCTCAACTTGTCACCACAACAAGTCATTAACCAAAATTAGCGTGGATAATAGTTGTGGTTCTAGTTCGAAAACTACTTACATCCAATGCAACGTATTTTCCGTCGGATTCTTTAGCTTGAAAAAATAAAAAAACACCCATGAAAATGTCCAAGCGAGATAGGTATGTACAAACTATTTTTATAGTGATAAAATAAAATAGTTATGATCTATCTCATTGCGGTGTGAAGTGGTAAGATCTGTCTGATATAATAATCTGTGTAAATAAGCTATTAAAATAAACCAATTCTAAAACGCGGTAAGATAAAAGCCGGCACAAACAATCCGTTTCCGGTGTAAATGTGGCCACAAACGTAGTGCCAAAGTGGTGTAAATATAAACTCGCATAACAATAGCAACAGATGAGATCATTATGCGTTTTATAGTCCAGCGGACAATATAACTTTCATAGTGGTTATACGAATTGTTAATGCCTACCGTATTTTTATTTTTGTGTTTTTACCAGATGGCCCGCTGCTGGGCTTTGTCAACTTTCACGCTTGAAATAAGTTTTGCATATGAATAATTTTTCCGACAATACAATAAAAGAGCTTTATGACTTCTGTTATGAGAAACAATAAGATATGGTATGTATTCTTTGAGCATTAAACCAAATCTATGTATTACAAACAAAAGAATTTGAAGCTTGTGATACTCAAATCCGGTCTAAAATAATCATCATTTGTCAGTACACCGTTGGAAAATATTATTAAAATAAAAGATAAAACAGTTTTTAGATTTCATTTATTTTTCTTTATGCGAAAAAAAGCACTTCGCAAGTCAAATAAGCCATTTAGGTCGAGATGTTACTACCTACCTAAATGAAATAGAGGATTTAGTTATACTTAGGTACTATAATATTTCACAATATATTTACCATGAAAACTAATTTCATAACATACTGATAAAGTACCCAGACCAACACACAATCTCTCAGATTCACGTTAAAAAATAAATAAATCTGGGTCATTGAAAATACGTTGTACTAGTGATTTCTTTATCAGTTTTTCCACTAGGCAATGAAAGAAAATCAATAAAATTAATTTGATAATAATTTATAGTACCTAATTTTACTTATCTGAGTGCTTATTTCGTAAGCCTTAGATATAAAGAGTACCACACTAGAAAAAAAATACCACTACCTTTCTACTACAACCTACCTACTATCGGAAAAAGTGTATACCTACTCGTATCAATGGCAAGTATTCTTGTTAGCTCGCTGGCTCGCTGCTATTCAATTCCATGCGTCATAACGTGGGGTACAAAAGCGACATGCCTATGTGAAGCGACTGGGTCGGTGATCTATCTGCTTATACCTTAATCATATCTATCTGTTCGCAGAAATATATCTTTGGAGGTTTTTTAGGAATACGACAGTATTCCTCCAACGGTCCTACGGTTATTTAAAATACCAAAAGTAATGACTTTTGGTATTTTAAATAACCGTTTTCTTTGAAAGAAATTAAATACGGGGTGTAACATGAGGGGTGGATCATCGGTGAATGGGGGTGGGGGACCTCAGTACCTATATATTCATATATTACATACCTACATATATTGTATGCATTTATTGGCACCACACAACCGCGTTTTTGACATAAGTTTTAATACATTTTTTTTTGTCTCTTATCTCTGCCTAAACTATATAAAATCAAACTATTACAGAGGCATTTAAAAAAAACATACATATAACTATTAGGTATCACAAAATGCCCACTGACATATTTGAAGAATTTTCTGTTCAATTTATATTAATAATTTCGTAGCGGTCTACGGTAGATTCGTACGAAATGCACATCGAATTGAAGAGCAACTTATAGGCGGAAAATTCTGATTATCGAGTATTTTCAATCTAATTATGAATAAATTGATATATAATGGCGTTGCGACGTAGGAACATGTTTACATGTTAATTGTCATCGAATGTATCGATGGTATCATGTCATCACGTATCATAGGTGTCACAGGTTCAACTTCAACTTCTTATTTTTATGGCTTGCTGTGTCTGTGCTGCCACAACTCTGCTAGAGCCCGTGGTTCGTATTCCTTTCAAAAATTGACACTTTTCGATACTGGCAGAAAAGTGTCCAACCAGACACAGCCATTAACAAATAATCAAAATTAATTTTATCTTACATTAATAATCATTTTAACTCCTAACATATTTATTTTTTAGTGGACACCAGCCTTAGATAGTTAATTAAGAACGAACGTATATATATAGTATAGTAGTAAACACCTGTAATCATGGGCTTGGGCGGTTCAGATTATTAGGAACTTTTTTGCGCGGAAGAAACATAATTTATTTTAAACTGTATGTAAAATTGCACGTGTAATGGCCATAACCACGTGTGGAGTGTAAATTACAAGCACATGTAACCTACATGCTACAACTTACATTTATGTATATTGCACTGTTCAAAATGACAATATTAAGTACCTACCAAAGATTAGAGTGCTCGCCAGCACTGAAGTCTTACGGCAAAAGCGGGAACTAAACAATATTACATACAACAACAACAGCAACATTTAGTTCTGCGAAGAAAGCAGCGCCGCGTCTATCGGACTTCAGTGGTGGCGCGGACTCTAGGTCCCTAATTTTATTTTTATATTAGAATCTGCAACTTCGCACGCGATATCCTAATAATCTTCTAAGGGCGTAAGTTTGTGCCGTGAAGACAGGGCGCTATGGCGCTCATTGGGGGAGGCCTATGTCCAGCAGTGGACTGATATAGGCTGATGATGATGATGATGATGAAGTTTGTGCCGTTGCTTGTAAAGATGTTTAGCCAAAGATAACGCCAAAAGTACTGAATGCATCGAACTGTTATTTTAAACCCATAAAAATATGAATCTGGAATAACAAAAAGGGTGCTTTTTATTACGAAAAAACGTAGATAGTAGTAGTAGAAGCAAGTTTTTAGTAGATAAGCCTATTATTTAAATCGAATTTTCTTGCTCTGTGTACGCCAAATTTCCTCCCATTTCTTCCACCTATTCAGTGGTCTTGGAGATTTTAGGCAAATGTTTTACCTTTATCTGAACGAGTTTTACAAACTCTAAATTACAATTAACAAATGCATCTAAATCAAATCCGAAACGTATCAGATCCTTTAATTTCTAGATGTCTTGTTTGTCCCCAGAGGTTATACCAATTTTAACCTGACATGAAAACTTTAATCGCTTCCGGAGCTTCGAAGGAGGAGCAATTAAGGGGTAATCCCAGTGCAAGGGTCTAGCAGTGACGTTACTCGAGTCAATCTTTGGTTTAACTTCGTGTGGTTGTTTAGCTTTCGCTTTATAGTATGTACAGACAATTTTGTTGACAGTTAAAAATAGAGGGTAATTAAATAATACTTCGAACCATCACCTCCACCATCACCTTTAATACAAAAGAAGATGACCTGGCTTAAAATAGATGTCTGAGCCCTAAGCTCGGTTAGACAATAGTGTCAAAACGTCATCGTGACATCTCAACAGCGCCTCTATCGTGTGTACATGAAACTACGCAAATCCCATACAAAAAAAGACGCCTCGATGACGTTTTGATACCTTCGTGTAACCAAAATCGCGGCTTAGATAGCTATGTTGTTCGCAAAACTTGTTTTGGTCTATATGCAAATTTGTTATGCTCTACTTGGCAACTAGAGAACATATTTTAAAGTAGGTAAATCTACTTAGGTACAAACAACTTACTTCACTCATGTGTTTAATTGTCAGATGTCGTAGGTTACCTACTTATTTAGTAGTCATTAAACAGATCGAAAAGTTCGTATTTTTATCGTGCCCAAAATTATAATAACTATTCCATAGGTATAATTGGAATTTACTTAGCTGAGGCGTTAACGTTAAATAAACTCGATCGTGTAAACTTACTTAAAAAGACGTTTCCCTTGTAAAAAATATAAAACTTAATGGAAATTGCGACCCTCGCGTTTTTACCTCGTATTAACCTACAAAATGCTCGAACATCCTAAGGAAACGCGAACACGGAATTCAAATTAGAATAAGTATATTTATGGACAGAAAAGTTTTGAAGCTCATGACAACTTTCCACATTCAACGACTGCCTCTTTTGGTCTAGCAACTAGACTATGATTCAAGATGAAAACTACAATAATTAACTTTTGGATGAAATTGAGGATTGGATCGAGTTTCGAGAGTAACCTTTAAATCATCGGCCACATCTTGACTTTCCTTCAAGCTCTAAGTAATGATAAAAAGGTGTGGTTCAGGAAACGTAAACATTTCCCATACCTACATAATTACTTGTGATAGGTCTATTGGTAGAGTAGATATTTTTCCCTGCTAGTAAGTAGATAGTAGTATGTATAAAAATCGGAAAGCATTATAAAATCCAATAGGAAACGTTGGTCACATCGGAAGCAAATATCCTCGGGGAAATGAATCGGAAATAATATGTTCATACCCTCCCTAATAGCCTACATTAGGTAGGCTATGAACATAGTATTTCCCTGTTATTACGGTTATTGTTGATACCAGTAGAAAATATTGTATTGACAAATTGACTACGTTTTGTTTATAAGTTTAACAATTTTTTCTGATTTGTTATGTTTTGACGAAAAAACGTTATTTTTTCGAATTAGCTTCCCTTCTTTTGCAATTAACTTTATAATTGTACCAGCCGTTGCTTGTAAGTAATTAGGTGTCTATTATACAGCTGTTTCGAATTAAGGAAAATCTCTCTTGCCTACCGGTCTTCATTTTAAAAAAGAAGGAACAACCCATGGGTTAATTTTACTGCCATTATTTCTATTACTACATGTAAATATTTCTGCATACTGCCATTGGTTAGCAATTATTTAACAAAAAGTTTGTACTTAATGCGTTCTTCTTATCTTTCTTATATTTATTTGAAAAAAATACAAAATAATAAATTGTACGTATTGGATAATATGGACACTCACGATAGGGCTGGTCCACCAGTTTAAAGTCGCTCAGCGAGCTATGGAAAGAGCTATGCTAGAGTATCTCTGAAGGATAGGATTCGCAACGAATACATCCGACAGAGAACTAAAGTTATCGACATAGCTCTGATAATTAGCAAGCTGAAGTGGCAGTGGGCCGGCCATATCTCGCGAAGAACCGACGGCCGCTGGGGCAAACGTGTTCTTGAGTGGAGACCACGACTCGGTAAACGTATTGTAGGACGCCCTCCGACCAGGTGGGATGACGACCTGCGAAAGACTGCAGGTAGATGCTGGATGCGTCAAGCCGAAGACAGGGCGCTATGGCGCTCATTGGGGGAGGCCTATGTCCAGCAGTGGACTAATATAGGCTGATGATGATGATGATGATGATTGGATAATATATCGAAGAGTTATGAGATTGTGTCTAGTCCTGGCCTCTACGGCATTACTGAACCAAATACTAAAGAGTACAAAACTTTCCTATTTCTCAGGGGCTCAACTAGGGAGAAATGGCTTATGACCATCAAGGCAAGTTGAAATATGCCAGCTATTTATCAAATAGACTCAAATATGCCGGACAGTCGGTTTCCCCATTACCCACCGTTCGGGGTCTATATAAATTTTCATTAGGCACTCTCTGGGAATTCCCTCGTAATAAACACACGCAACGTGGGCTTATTTTTCCCACTTTTATCGCGGTCCTTTGGGGTTTAAGGAAACGCCATGAATTTATCTTGATATTTTGTTTTGAACCATTTACCTAAGGTCATCTTATCTGTTTCCCTGACAAACAGGATTTAGAATTCCCTGACCTAATACATAAGTATCAGAATTTACAATTGAAGGAACGATTTTTTGATAATATCTCATTGTAATCTTGCAGCTGAAAATAACTCGTCTAAAAATATTTTTGCTGTTCCCCGAAACACAGCATGTAGATTTCTCTGACCTATATAAGTATCTGAATTTTCAAGGGAATACGCAATTTTTTGATAATGTCTTATGTATTAATCTTTCAACTGAATCTAGATATTCAGCTTCGAATATATTAACGACCGATGTGGCGTGGTGGTCGAAGGTTCGCCTGCGACGCAGGAGGTTGCGGGTTCGATTCCCGCCTCGGAACAATTGTGTGTACTATCTGCAGATATTTTTTCCGAGTGTTCTGGTCGTTTTCTATGTATAATAAAATCTCTGTAATGTATTGTATCAGTTATCTAGTACCCATAACACAAGCTCTGCTTACCATGGGGTTAGATAATGATGTGTGAATTGTCCAGCATTATTTATATTTTTTACTTAACTATAACGATTTCGAAACATTATTATGCTGAATATAAAACAATAAAATTGATATTTTTAAATGATCTTATTCCCCCCATCTTCGGATCGTGATCAAACATAAATCTTTGCTGAGAGAAAGCACTTACTTTCTTTTCGAACATCGTCCCTTTTCTCCATAATAATTTACCTTTTATCTTAACACCTTGACTGCTGAAATCACACGGTATGTGTTTTCTACAAGTGACTAATATGCGTAAATCCACACTAGCGTAGCGGCTGAGAATACAGATCTGTGTGACTCAGCACAGCCGTAATATTTTTCGAACGAAACGCATGTGCGGCGCAATACAACCGTTGTGTAGAGCGGCAGCACGAATTTTTTAGGTTAAAAAAAGATCGCAGTCGTCGAAAAAAAACCGCAGTCAAAGTGTTAAAGAGTTTTCTGATATTGGCTGTTTGTGATATGTTTAAGTTAAGGTACTTTTAATCAGCGATTTGTGGATTTTAAAATAAAAATAATGTTATTTGATAATAATGTATAGTATAAAATTTGATTTGTAATTTGCGTATTTTGTAAGGCTAAATAAATAAATACTATTGAGTTTGAGTTTTGTGTTATTAATAAAAATAAATTATTTTCTTTAATTCTTTATTGTACACATACAAAAACTTAAAAGTAACTTATATAAAAAGATATGTACATAGGCGAGCTTAACCCTGAGTTAAGAGATAAAATCTTAGGTTTGCTTCAAAATTGAATAAAAACCTTTGTAATGTTAATAAGCATTACAAAGGTTCGTAAGCATGGTAAAGTTATCTCTCGGTAGCCAATTTGAATTTGTCATCCAATACCATGCTGCAGACGGTATGAAGAGCAGCTGCTGATCATGTTCGAATGTTGTTCACATTGCAATACAAACTTATTATAGCACTGGGGTTTAATGTCACAAAAATAGAGCACGAATCATGTGGCACAGTTTTGTTCCACGGCCAAGTGCGGTGATTTCGGTCAAGTGCGGTAATTTCGGTCAATTTTGATATTCGTGTATTCCCCCTTATATCCCTGTCACGGGGACAGCAGGACGTAATCAAATGTCTTTCCCGTTGTCCCCGTAACGTAGATTCGGGGACAACGGGTAGTAAAAATTTTACGTGTCGTTGTCCCCTTAAATCTGTATTCCTGTTAAAAGCTTAGTTTTTAGCGTGGTAAAAAGAAAAGTGAAATAAAACGAAAGTACATTACAAAGTAACGTGTACTATAAACATAAATAAATAATGCTGGACAATTCACACAGCATTATCTCGCCCCAAGGTAAGCAAAGCTTGTGTTATGGGTACTAAATAACTGATATACATAATACAATACGTTACATAGATAGATATTTTTGATTATACATAGAAAACGACCAGAACACCCGTAACAAGTATCTGTAGATCGTACACACAATAATTGTTCCGAGGCGAGGTGTAAACATGATGGCATGTCATATAATTCTCAATTACCTGCAGGTTTTGGATTATAACTGAATACATTTTGTATGCCTAATGAAGCTGTGCCGCCAAAATAATTTTAACTTTTCGAACCCAATCGTAAAGTCTAACACTCGCGAAGGCCCGCACAGTTTCGCTAATGTATTCAATTGGTGAGTCTCCACGCTGAATTAAACAATTTGTTCACACATCCAACCACGAATAACCACTCTGATAGATAACCATAGAAACGTACCCTGTATTGTTTGATATTGTAGAGAAGTGTTTCTTTTCCGACCTGTGTGAACCAGAGAAAACAAAAGTCTGTTCGTCAAATATGACTTCTGTGCCGCGGTGAGCGAAGAAGCGTTTTTTATGTAACAATATTTTCAAGCTGGTAAAAAAAAAAATGGTCCGCCTGCGACGCAGGAGATTATGGGTGGAGATTATCGATTTTCGCCCCGGGATAAATATTTGTAGGTGATCTGCAGATATTTGTTACGGGTGTTCTGGTATTTTTCTATTCATAATAAAAACTATAAATCTATATATATATATATATAGCTTGTACATAATATAATACATTATATTATGTACAAGCTCCACTTAGCATGGGGCTAAATAATGGTGAATTGTCTAGCATTATAATTACTATTAAAATAAATAAATAGTTGAGCATCTTGATGAATTTTAGAGACTTTAGTAAGAATAAGCAATAAAAGAGATATTCGAATGCTGGATCTACAGAATTAATTATTTCTCTCGACATTCCGACGTCGACTGACCGCTTGAAGTCTGGAATGCGACACAAAAATGTAGCTGAACAATGTCACTAGAATGAAAGCAGACATATTGCAAAAACTAAAAAGAAATGCGGCTATTTATACAGTAAACAAGTGCTGAGTGCAGTAATATAAGCTTACTAACTTATTAAGTAATATCTAGTCTCATCTTCATAACCTATATCTATTAGTCCACTATTATATAACTAGTCTAGACTCTGCAAACGTAGTGTAGGACGTCCCCCGGCCAGGTGGGATGACGACCTGCGAAGGGACTGCAGGTAGATGCTGGATGCGGCAAGCTGAAGACAGGGCGCTATGGCGCTCATTGGGGAGGCCTGTGTCGAGCAGTGGACTGCTATAGGCTGATGATGATGATGATGATACATGTCTAAGTTTCTTTAGTTAGTTGAATTAAAAAACTAGTTAAAGGCACAATATATGTAAGTTAGTTTGTAAAAAGTTGAATAAATGTAATTTAATTTCAGGTGTACATAAGTTACGCAATATTTTCGTTCACAAACACTGAAGTGGTAAAAAAAATGCGGAAAGCCATATCTTTCGGTTTAATCATCTTGAAGCGACGTTTTTTGTGGATATAGACAGATTACAATTTAAGCCTTTTTCGAGAACTCGAGATTTTAATCATCTGTGAGAAAAAATATATAAAAAGCTTTTCAATTTAACTTGAAACTTTCTTCAATTTTGTCGGGGACTGACGATACCTACTCGTATCTACTGGTTTTAACAGGAAACGATTCGTGGCTTGTAAATAGTACATTTATTACACTTTTTAAATTTTATGTCATAAGAAATCTTAAAAAACGCCTTCCTCGGAGATTGGTGGGCGATCGCACGTGACCGCATTGAGTGGAAAGATTTGGGGAGGCCTTTGCCCAGCAGTGGGACGAAACAAGCTAAATAAAAAAAATAAAAATCTTATAAAGACAGTTTCTTTTGTCTTCTTTCGATTTTATGGAATTACAGCTAGTATATTTACAATTGAAACAGTTGTGCAAACTGCAAACTGTTGCGAACAGCAGTGGTAACCCAACTGATCCAAATTAGATAACATTCATAAAAAAATGTATTTTTAGGACCCAAATCGCCACCATTTGCTTGGACCCTTTGAACCTCTAAGCTCAAAAAATGACTTGTAATAAATCTACCTAAATAATGATCTTTGTCAACTGGCTCAGGTTATATGAGCGGCACTCTTGATGTATGGCAAAAACATATGAAAAAGGGTTTGTTATTTTACCGAGCCAATTAACTTATTAAAACAACCCCCATGTTTTACAAAGGTAGCCTCCTACATCTGATTATGCAGAATATATACAGCTTTTTTTATTATTTTTATTCAGTATTTTTTTGTGTAATGAGTCGTATAAAATGATTTCTAGTAAGAGTAATAAAACAACATCAACCATTATAAATTAGTTTTTGAAGAACACTAGCTACTACTCCGTAAGTGAATATACCTATATTAAGCTCTTTGACAAATAAATGTCACAAAATCACAAGAAATTATGCTTTACAAGCGACCCACAGCACAATTTAAAAAAACTTGTCTGGCCTGAGTATTATAAACATATTCGGTCAACTTTAGGTCACAGCTCTCCGTTGTTTTTCTTCTATTGATATAAATGAGAATGAGAAAAACACTGGTTTGCTATTGCTTGAAGTTGTAAGTGATATAAAGTATGTTTATTTTAAAAACTCAAATAGATTTTTTTTATCTTGCTTGGTGTTAGTTCACGGGTCGGGTTGGACTTTTTTGTTTTCGTTAGGTTAACTGTGTAAGTACGTAGAAACAAATTTCGTTCACTAGGGACAGGCGCGGGTTCGTTGCGAATTAATAATGTCGTCGACTCGCACCTCATTTCGCATTAATAAATTAGAATCCGCAGTCGTAAGGCCCGGAAGTAGCTGCCATGTGAACAATAACTAGCGGAAGTAAAGCTTTACATGAGTTTTACGCCTACAAATGTACCATCAAAGACCCAATATAATAAATATTAAATAATACTTTCGTAAAAGCTGGACAAAAACTATGTACCGATGAGAGGCTAGAAGATTCAAGATTCAAGATTCAAATATATTTATTGCGTCAAACATGGTATAAAGGTCTTAAGTTCTAAGTAATGCACTCATGTCTCACTATATTCTAGCATGCAATAATTATGATGACTAATTAAATTAGGTAAGTATTATTATTTATTATCGAACATTTAAAAACTCATTGATGTCATAAAAAATCATGTCATTCAGCCACCTACGCAATTTGATTTTATATAAATAATTATTTAATAATTTGATTTCATTTGGTAATAAGTTGTATATTTTTACGCATAGAGTCAAACAACTTTTAGAAAACTTGGCTGAGAAGAGATGCAAGATTTATTATTCCAAGTATTATTTAGACAGACACTTTTTATCAACAATATTTATTTATTGTATTATATATATATTATTTATTGTCATCTGGTAATAGGTAATAGATGACTGATATTCATAAAATATGTAGACAGAGACAGTTTTTATTAACAATGTACATATATTTTTTGTATTTTTTTGTGCATTATGTATATCAAGTAATCTTGTACCCATAACACAAGCTTTGCTTAGCTTGGGGCTAGATAATGGCTGTGTGGATTTTCCAGAATTATTTATTTTGTGAAATATTCAAAGGTACCTACGTAAAAAATAAAGCGCTGTTCTTACCAGAATGGACATTCGTTCACAACAATCTCACCTGATGGTAGGTAAGCGACGGTGTGGCTGACAATATAGTCACGGACATCGCGAAGGTCTAAAAGACATAAGCTTGTAGTAGATAAGTAATCTACCAGTTTTAGAAAAATTTCAGATACCTACTCATTGCGATAAAAATAATCATGGCTTCCATGATTATTTCTGCATTCTTATGGCACTCTTAAGTGCCAGAGCTACATAAGAGCTATGTTTTCTTTGCTTTATTTCTTTCTATGTTTACGCTCACCATGCAGGGAGGAATGCTTATTTCCCATCGTATTACGTTCCCATGTTATCATTCCATAGACGTAATGGATGGGAGTCGAACGAAGATGAATTCGATGGCAGAATTTGGCCCTGTCACTGTTGATTGAGGATGCTGGCTGAGGGCTTTTTCATTTACCAACAGATCTATGGGGATTTTCTTTAATTAGGTTGTTAGGTGCACTATCAATTGCTTGTATATTATGATTGTTAAGTTAAGTAATCTATCTTTGGAATCTCGTCTTCGGAATTAATTAGTACTTAATTTTGAAAATTCTTAAGTTTACGTATATAGTTTTATGGCATTTTTTAGCAACACCCCCTTGAGATAGAAGTAGAAAAGTTGCTTATCAGGTGGAAGCCTGCGTCCAGCAGTGGACCAATATATTATGAGCTGAGGGAGTGACATAGCCTTTGGTTTAGTTTATTCGAGTTCATTGTCATAAAGCAGAAGGAAAGGTATAATAGGGGAGAGGCGAAAAGATTGAGGTAGGAGGTTCCATCTTAAAAGCTTTTGTTCACCATATTGACATAATAATTAAATATAGTATCCTACTAAATTAGTAAACTGGCAGTGTCATATAGCTTATAGACTGATCGCGGTGGAGTAAAGGGTCTCGAGTGGCGACCGCGATGAAACGCGAAACGGTGTGTTGGGAGACCGACGACATTGTAGCGGTCGCAGGGGAGTCGATGGAGGGAGGCGGCTCAGATTATACTAAATTAATAGCTTCACCGTAACAATGGTATCGATTCAAAAACACATTTTGGCACCTTACCTTTCGATACTTGTGACACGCGTCCGGGTAGTTTCTTTCATGAAAGGAAAAGTGGAAAACTACCTTTAATACCATTCAAATCATAATTAAAAAAAATAGTGGGGTTTAGCCCCAGGGCGTCGTTTGGGGGAGGCCTATGTCCAACAGTGGAAATATGTGGGCTGATATTATGATGACGATGCTACTAAACTGACACCTTCTCCACTTTATAAATACAAGTGGACTAGCAAAACAGGTCTATTACCCTCTAACGCGGCTGAATAAAGCACACGTAGGACAATAAAGCATTTTACTGCCGCTCTAAAGTTGTCTTCAAATGGCGTAAAGTAGGCACGCTTTCAACTGGTGTTGAATAAAAAGGCTCTAAAGGGTGGACTCTCGAAGGCTTGCTACCATAGAAACCCTAGTAAATATGTTACTACGGCTGTTCTATCGTTATTACCGCTACTTCAGTTTTATAATGACATCGCTGTATTTAAATTAACTGCGGGAACTATCATATAAAATAAATAATGCTGGACAATCACATCAGCATCACCTAGCCCGAAGCTAAGCAGAGCTTGTGTTATGGGTACTAGATGACAGATATAATTAATACAATATAATAATTACATAGATATATATATTTTAATATAATTAGAGGATGATAGCGATCTTTCTGCAATACCCCTTTGGATTATTCAATGAGTATACACATTACAAAGACATCAACGCCTACTCAATTTCCTGTTCATCAAACCGGAAATCTATACGTATATGACACATCGCCGCTTTTACAAGCTCTTAGATCATCGGGTTTGATTTAGGACTACCTTTAGTAGGTGATATAATTTGCTCTACAAAGTTTAAAATACGAGTACCTTGTGCATACAGCCTTACCAAATAAAATCATGGTGAGTACCGTGTTATAAGTGTGGTTGGCAAACGCCAACTGCATTATTGAGTTTCAGTTTAGGCGCTATCCAGACAGAGCAACTTTTGTCTAAGAAACTGAGAACTTTTAAATATTTGATGTATAAACTTAAAACTTCTTTTATATGTAAACTAGCTGCTCCCCGCGGCTTCGCCCCCGTGGAAATCTATGTGTCAAATTGTTTAAATGATAAAAAGTATCCTATGTTAGACTCCTGGTTCTAAGCTACCTCTCCACCAATTTTCTGCTAAATCGGTCCAGCCATTCTCGAGTTATAAGTGTTGTAACAAACACGACTTCTTTTATATATATAGATAACTAGTTGTGAGTTGCCGCAATGTGGGCTATGTATGCATAGCGCCAGTGATAGTAACCATGATTGCTTCAAAATTTTAATTTAAGCTTGACAAATTGTGATTTCCTAAAATACCATTAATACTCGTTAATATAGTTATTATTGGATATTCTCTGGCTATTCAAAGTTCGTCAAAGTTAGCCGGATGAACTTTTCCCCTCTGGCTTATTAATAACTTATATTAGTTAGATTACTCATGTCGACGGAAATACAGATTCTGTGCATTTGTATCATATCACATTGGCCTATATTTATTTGAATCCTTAACTTTACATCTGAAAACAAATATGTGGTATATCTTTATTAAGTAATCTATCAATAAACATAATTTTGTATCCATGATAATTAATTGTATTTGAAATTAATAAGTTTACGACTTGGCAATCCCTCGAATTGACTACAGCAGAATGCTTAATATCGAATCTTTTTGGAATGTTACAGATGAATGCTTGTGGAAATAACACCTGTAGTGAGGGTGCAGATTAAAAGCAGAGGAGGAATAGCAAAAACGGGTACCTATCTCAAATCAGAGTGGATTTGAGACCGGTACCGAGGTACCCGTTTTTGCTATTCCTTGATACACGCCAGTAGATTTTTTTAATCCATTTTCCTCTAAAAATCCAGTTCAGCTCACAAAACTAGTTGCTTTAAAGCTCCCCTAAAGTCCTACGAAATCGCCCAGTACTTTATATGTTACGAAAATATAAAATATACGTTGTTTGCTTAGGCGTTGAACCGTGGCGTGGGGCGCTCCGTACCTACATCACGTGCTCTAAACACGCAATGTTTTACGAAAATCAACCAAGAAAATAAGAAATTCATTTAGAATAACACAAATACGCTACAATTTTTATTTTGGTCTTGAGAAAAGCCAGATCAAACAATGACACAGTGTCACCTTTGTTAGGTATACTTACAATCTTTGATTTGACCTGAGACAATTCAATGTTTTGTTGTAGGCGTAATGCCTACGACAACTACAAGAATTTATTTATTTATTGAAAAGGTGATTGTGATGGTACCTACTATGACTAATTAAAGCAAAAAACAGGCACCGCTAGAATAGAATAGACACATTTTATTTGTGTGACCTTAGTGTGTGACTTAAAAAACTATAAATACTAAGTAAATTTTCCAAAAAACACAGTTGTAGGTTGTACCTTTAAACTGTTAAGGATGTAATACTTACAAAATGAATACGAACGACTACGATGAAAAACTTTTTTAGAAAAATAATATATATATAAGTTATATAAAATTAAATATATAAAATAATTAATATTATAATATAAAACAAAAAAATGTAAATATTTTATATTAATATTATATATATATATTTTATTTTAATTTTTTAATGATCTGTAACTGGTGTACAATAATGAATTTTTGTATTGTATTGTATGTATATAAAAATTGTTGATAAAATTCAGATGCGGATTATGATGAAGATAACAATAAGTATGTACCTATTGTTATCTTCATCATAATCCGCTAACACTATTATACCAATAGCAAACAAACATATTTGATTTATTACTGTCGCGTGATTGCTTCATCGTGGGAAACGGAGTATTTTAATTTATAACTAGGTAAGATCCTCTTTAACTCTCGACAGCTCATAAACTTTGTTTAGAATACTCATTACTGTCACAATCAAAGTTTTCGAGGACCTCTCAGCGGCTTTCCGTTTGATGAAAATTTTATTCAAGTACTTAGCAAATCAGAATTAATTAACTTGCTCTTTCTATTCAGTGGCTCATTCATGTAGAGAGTTGGAGCTTAAGCTGCTGCAAGACGAACTCGTCTCAACAATATGCTTGTCTTATTATTCGCAAGCCTGCTTACCGTACAGTGAACCATAGATGTTTGAGAGGTTAGGTAAGTGCTAAACCTAGTGACGATGGGTCACAACGGCCTTGCGCTTATATGTAGATACATAGCTTAGAGAGCGTAATGCTTCATAAGTATTTACATGTATCCAGAGTGACCCATATAATGCCCATGTACAACTGCATTATAATTTTTGACATTATTATTAATTCTAGGCCCCTTTACATCCAATCATTTGTAAATTTTTATGTGTTCTGTGCCTTAAATAGGAGTCACTGTTTTGTCTGTTTTTCTTATTATCTCTACTTCTCTATACAATCCCTTATCGTGTTTCATATATTAATAATTCATCATCAGCCCATATTAGTCCTATCCTGGACATAGGCCTCCCCCAAAGAGCGTCATAGCGCCCTGTCTTGTCTTCTTAATAATTAAGTAATATGTATAAAAATAAATATGATTATAACGACACTAAGTGTGCCAACATTTACCTACGGCGGAGTAAATAAATAAAATGACCACATCACTGACAATAAAAAAAAAAAAAAAAAAAAAAAAAAAAAAATGCTGGACAATTCACACAGCATTATCTAGCCCCATGGTAAGCAGAGCTTGTGTTATGGGTACTAGATAACTGATATACATAATACAATATATTACATAGATAGATATTTTTTATTATACATAGAAAACGACCAGAACACCCGGAACAAATATCTGCAGATCGTACACACAATTGTTCCGAGGCGGGAATCGAACCCGCAACCTCCTGCGTCGCAGGCGGACCTTCGCCCACCGCGCCACATCGGTCGTCAATACCTTAGTTTTAATAACTTAGTTTTGACACTGTCAGGTAATTCAGGCTGTCTGGTAAGCTATCGCATCTGTGGGTAAAGTACGGTGCCGACACACGAAGCAAGCCATCACCGTAAAGCCTCGATTTATGAAGACTAATGGTAAAGCTCTGACCAGAATGCTTTAATATTTTAACTACTAAAAACTTAAAGCACGTAGGGCATGCTATTTCATAATTACAAAATGTACCATTAATCTTAATTTCATAAATGGTAGGATATTTTATTATTTTATAAATGGTGGGTTATTTTCTCTTTTCATAAATGTTAGTAAGTTAAGTAGGTACCTACTTTTAAATAATTTGTCAAGCAATAGGTCCATTTATTAAATGAAGAAAAAAGTCTCTAATTTTTATCAAAAAAGGATTGATATTAAAAAAAATCGTAGAACATGAATTTTCCTAACGTTGCTCCAGAATTACCATACACATGTTTCGTGGCACCCTGTATATTTCTAGCGCTGGTTCATTGTTACAACTTCCTACCTCTATTGTAACAAAGCTTAAGTTTTAATTGGATATGGATCCTAGAATTGATTGACGTAACGATTTAAGGCGCTTCTTCGTAAATGTTTATTATCGAGCAACAAGATGGTAAGCGACACTAACAGCTGGTTGCTAAATAAATCTCCGATTAGCTGGCAAGGCTTGACAAGCTGGTCAAATCAAAACAAGTTGCTGGAAAGCCGTGACCACTGATTTGACATGAGCTTGACCACTTAAAATGATAATTTAGCATAGTAATAGATGTACTCTTTGTTTCTGATATCTGTGGATGTACTATTACTATCGCAAGGTTCTGCAGTCTAACAACCGTAAATTAATCTAAAATTATGGGAATTTGCTACTCTATTGTGTTGCTGAGTACAAAGGGATGAACATTAAGCATTGACGACCGATGTGGCACGGTGGGCGAAGGTCGCGTCCTCGGAACAAATGTGTGTACGATCTGCAGATATTTGTTTCGGGTGTTCTGATCGTTTTCTATGTATAATAAAAAATATATATCTATGTAATATATTGTATTATGTATATCAGTTATCTAGTACCCATAACACAAGCTCTGCTTACCATGGGGCTAGATAATTCTGTGTGAATTGTTCTGGATTATTTATTTTAAATATATTTAAAAATCTTTAAAAAAAAAAGCTTTAATTCTTTAAACATTACAGGACTATTGGACACATTTACACGTCACTCAATTAAAGTAACATAAGTAAAACTAGGCAATAGATCATTTTGAGTTATTGTTTACTTCATCTGCAACAGAATAACGGTGTTAATATCTGCAGCATTCCCTCAGAGCTGTATGCCAAAAACATAATACTGTGGAAGTATGGAAGTAGCTGAATTAGACTAGTCTAGAAGTATCAACGTCTGTAAGATGGCGGATTCTTTGACTGCATACTTGTTCTGCTCTGCTGCAGAATTTAGTCTCTTCGATAGCTTATCTATGTACGTGGGAGCCCCCTTTGTATCCTATCACTCAAGTAAGATCTAAGAAGATTCAAAGAGCTGTCCCTTACTCCATTCCATGTTGTGATTTCGTTTCCAGATGAATGTTTCATGGTGTACACAAGCGAATTCTTTTGACAAGTCACAGAAAACGCCTAAAGCATCTTGTGATTTATCCACCTACACCGGTAAATATTACTAGTTGGCCTGCCGCGAGTAAACCCAAATTGCTAACAATGTAACAGGGTATTGCCATTAAATTGTCTAAGCAATTGGTGTAAAATAAGATTTTTAAAACTTATATCGGTCTACGATGACTGTTCTTTTATATATTACCTACTAGCTGCGCCCCGCGGCTTCGCCCGCGTGCAACCATTTACAAACCTTCCCTGGACTACGACAAACATTTTAAATCAAAATTGCTAAATCGGCCCAGCCGTTCTCGAGTTTTAGCGAGACAAACGAATAGCAATTGATTTTATACACGTACTAGGTGCGCCCCGCGGCTTCGCCCGCGTGGAAATTTCTGCGCAATTTTACCATGTTTTCTCACCGTTTAAACCTTTCCTGGATTACGACAAACATTTCAAAACCAAAATCAGAAAAATCTGCCCAGCCGTTCTCAAGTTTTAGCGAGACTAACGAACAGCAAATTTTTATACATAAGATGTATATAGAAGATTTCATTGAGATTATTATAACGTCTTTTAGTCACGTCTTTTATGTAGAAAATCTTGCGGGCTGTTTTCTAATATTATTTAATAAAATATTATTTTTTCAAAGATTTAATAAAAGGCAGTCGCCAATATGGAACTCATCATTATTTTCTTGCTATTTGCAACCGATAATATGAATCAAATCAGAATCGATAACGTTGTACTAAAACGTTTTTATACCCAAAGATGAGTTTCAGTTATTAGAGATTCAGTTATTCCGTGATCATGGCGCATGAAACTGTGCCGACATATTAGAAAACTCAAAAATCAAATCATGGTTAATATCCCGCTTTAAATGACTTTATTGTATTATATACATCAGTTATCTGGTACCCATAACACAAGCTCTGCTTAGCTTGGGACTTAATAATGCTGCAAAAAAATTGTGAGTACTGTGAAAATAAAGTTTTAAAAAGTTGAAAAGAATCCTCTAGTTAGATGACATAGCATGGAACTGCGACTGCCAAAAAATCTAGATGTTAGATATGCCTTGAGTTTAGGCAGCTGACGAGCCTGTTATAACCCTTTTAGAAATGCGAGAGTGCTCTATGACGCGTGCCTTTGTGCCTAATCTACCATCACTCAGAGCGTCACTTCGGAAGACATGTAGGAGACACCAAGATGGCTATGTTATGTCTATCCCTTGTACGGAATTAAGGAGGTAATGTACATTATATGGAGTGATAGACGTTTATTATGCCACACGGTGCATTTTAGCTGCGTGGGTTCCTTTGTTTGAGAACGTGGGTTGACAGTGTTTAGCTGCGTGGGTACCGTATTCGACCACGCGTTTAACAATAACGTCGTTAATCTCGTATTCCTTCATAACGTGTTCATGGATTGCAGTGGACGTTATCACATGCATTTTCTTGCAACAAAAATATTGAAATAAACCGACACGAACAAAGCTATTTTGGTCTAGCCTAGTAAAAATGCGTAAATTATTCACGTAAAAAAAAATCCTTATTTTAACTGTTTCCTTATTTCAAATATATATTTTTCTTTTGATCACGATTTGATTGAGTAGTTAGCTTTTTTACCTAAAAATAAATCGATATGATGGTAGGCCAAGTGGTGCCGAAATAGGAAATAAGAAACTTAAAACACCATCTTGCCTACATAAACCAATTAACACAATAAACACTTTAATTTCTCTAATCATGAATCAACCAATGGAATTGCCATTAGAAATGTTATCAAGCAATAAATGACGTCACGTGTATAATTACATAACGCCAGTTTCGTGATGGGCCAACAATCATTCGGGCCTTGGCATGGGTTGGTGACAATGAACGCCTCGACTCGCGATCTAAATATAATGAGCGGCCCACCTGCGACCGGGGCTCAGCGGTTCTACTGTCAAACAGATAAATATTGTTATTATTTTAGCCTCAACTGTCCCTACGTAGGGCAAAGACTTCTCATCTGCCATTGATTTCAAAATGTCTCACAAGAGTCATGTAAGGTCTAAAGTAAATAAAGCACAATGTCGCATGTATTTTAGAGTTATTCGGCTATATATGTAAAAAGATACTTCTTTCCTTCACAACTATATGTTGTGAACGAAAGATACACAGAGTACAGAAAAAACTTCCTTAGTTGTTTTAGTCCATTTAATCAATTGTAAGTGATATCTCAATAGATGCTTGGACGAACAAAAAAAAAACGTTTTTTTTTGTCTATTCTTGTTTGTGAAGTCATGATCATGTGTTTAGTGCTATGTTAGAGTTAATCTTAGGTTGTAAGATGTCAATTTAATGTGTATATATATTTTTGTCTTATTTGTGGTCTGTCACCCGTGTGGACACGCGCGCGCCAATGGTTCTGTCAGAAAACCAGCGTTGCTCTACTTCTTATAGAGAAGTAGAGCAACATTATGCTGAGACAGGACCTATTGGTTCGCTTTGTGGAGTCGCTTGTTGCTTGTATATAATACATACGTAGTTAATTTTATTTATTTCTTTATGTTCTTGTTTACTTATAGATTATTATTATTTAGTAGCAAGCTACTAGTACCTACTTGTTAATCAATAAATGTATTTTCTTTCTTCTTCTTTTTTTCTTTTCTTTCATTTAAACAAGTAGAGAGCAGAATGCTGCAGTGTCCTGGAATATGGTCTGGTGGGCCAGGTTTGCCCAGCACTCATAACATCCTCTCAGTTTTATGGCCCGACATACATTTTATCAGAATATTTATGGCGTATTTTATTGGTGCCCACTCTGCTATACACACCAGGATAATCTTTAATTCACGTAATTAAAATCACTGTATATAGTAGATGTTTATTAGGTACTTCTTCATGCCAAAACTACTGATCGAATCGGGCTGGGCTTTTCAAATGTGTAGATGGAATCAAACATGGGCAATTTTCTAGCCCATAAAACAGTTCTCGTGAAATAGAGCCTTTTAACGTTTCCTTAAAAAGTGAGTACGAAGCCGCGGGCATAAACTATTTTAAAACTAAATCTGAATTTGTAAATTTCTATGATTCTAATTACCTATGATAATTTCAAAAGCTTAAGATAACCTGTCCATTGAACCTTGAAGTTTGAACATCGAAATGTCATTAGACATTGTAAGTTTCTGAGTAGTGCCACAGCACAGCTGTCGTGACGTAGTTCTGGCCCGACGCGTTTCCTCAAACGACCTTAGAAAATTTTGAGAGTGGTTAGGGATAATCATCTTCCGGATCGAGAGATTACGCATCAAAAGTTTGTACTGAGCTCAATGTTTTTGAAAGTTTTATTTTAGTGGCTTTAGTGGATTTTGATGTTTATTTTTAATTTATGCGTTTTTCAGTGTCGTCTGATTATAAAGTATCATTCCAGCAATTTGTGTAGAATTTCTACGTAATTTGTTCGAGCTTTTTACATACAGGTGCAAGTGCATTATGTTTTGTTCTCTCGAGTCTTTGTTTTCGCAAAAAGAAGAAAACATTGCCGTAGTAGGTATACAACTTTAATGTTCCGAATCTAAATTTCACGAATTAATTATGGATGTAAGCAGGTTATCTACGAACCTTATTTGTATTGGAAGAAAACCAACGTTTCATCTATTAACGAGGGACTTCTTCAGAGTGAATGCGGTATGAGACGCGCGCATTCTACCGCGTCTCTATGAGGATGAAACGCTGGTGTTCTAAGGTTCGTAGTTAACCCGCCTACATCCATAATGAGTAAGCCATTGCCTGATATAGCCATTCGATCCTTTTGAAGAGTCCCATCTTGTGATCACATAGTCCGGGGCAAAACCACGAATAATCAACCAGACCCATACGCTTAATATTCCATACCCACATGTAGCAATAGCAATAAGCCCAACTTAAATATTAAGCAGGGCATTCGTACCTCGGTTTTCAGGAGGATTGCGTTATAATCTGATTAGAAGCTATAGGTACCTAATACATACGGTTGTAATCGTCCTTATTTAATTAACTTAGCATAATGTCATCTGTAGCCTATACGACATTGTCTACGACTGTAACTATGCTGGCTTAGTGAGGCCGCACATCAGCACCATATTTACCTCGATGCTACTTTTACCACGCCGCATATATCACGCTACATAATAGCTAACTTCACCTAACAAATGTAAACCGTACCCTCTACTAATGTCCCTTTGGTGTGTGAGTAGATATACGGGGCGATAAATGTGTCGCGTTTAAAATGTGGCGCTACAATTATCGTAATACAAGTATGTTTGGTGCGAAGCCTCATTTAGCTTTAGAATTTCACTAGGATACATTTATTTATTTATTTTAAGCCACTACTGTCCCACTGCTGGGCAAAGGCCTCCCTTTTCTTCTTCCACTCCTCGCGATCCAACGCCGCAACAGGATACATGGTGTTTGTTTTTTACTTATTTAGTTTAATGACACCTTTATGTATCGTTGTGATAAATCACAGTAACACACCTGCTATATTTTCTAATATCTATTATATTCAGCCATCCGATAAACATTAATAAAGTTTCAGCGTCAGTATCAGTGACCTGAAAAAGTTCAAACTCTTTGAGAACTTAATGTTTTTCACTTTAAATAAAACAGAAAGCTATCACTTTATTCCAACTCAGTTCTAAAAATTACCATCTCTTTTTAGCTCGAGTAGGTCACTAGCCGAGTCCATAATAGTTATTCGGAAATAGATTGTTCCGGTTCCGAATTCGATAAAACATGCATGGGAACTGCCGAGCGTGCTTGGAGACAAAGTTACTTGTAGACCCAAGAGAGGGATTGTAGTCTACGGTAAAATAGACCATATTGTATATTTGATATATAAAAAACTTTTTTTATTAATCCTCTAGGACCAAAATGTTTGCGGAAGGCCAACCAAACGAACCTAAACTCGACGGTTAGGAGTTTCTAACACCCTGGCCACCTCCTGTCTCCATCATCAGACCAGCTCGATAGTACCACGACATTGCGGTGTCACCGAATTTACGTGGCAAATTTCAGCTCAATCAGTTGAGCACCTGGTCTCAAATTCAGTTGCAAGATGTTTTCCCACGCAGAACAAAAGCTTGTTAAAATTACATCGTTATACATTGAATAGTCATTTTAAAAATCATTTGGAAACAAATTCCACTCGACTCAAAACTCGGTATGACTGACACAAATTCGGTAGGCACCTTCTCATAATCGCATTATGATCCATAGTCATATAACGCTTCATGTTTATGTAATGTTGCGTATCAGTATAGTATTTTCTGTGACAACGACCGATAGTAAAACTACCACCAACGTTTATCGACAGTAATAGAGGCAGTGATTTAGTAGATCGCAACGTTTATCTATGCTTCAATTACCTACTCTGTCCTTAAAATAATAGCTATAGTAATAAAACTAGTATTTATCTAGTTTCCCATCCCAATACAGCTAAACTTGGTAGGTATTTGGCATTGTAAAATCATATTTATAAATATCCCGAGATGTCATTGGACTTGGCACCGGTCGAGTACGTTGGTATTAAAATATATAATTATAAGAAGCTTTACAGAATGTAAAAATGCTATTGGTCACCTACATCAATAACATTTTTATATTCTGTAATATATACCTGTAAATTAACGAACATCGTCTAATGCTCTTAAAATATTTAAATTATGCAAAGAAAAGTGCCCGCGTTATTAGCTAAATAAAAGTAGAACATTGGCACTGGTACACGAAAACATATTTATTTCGAGACACAATGTAAAAAGTCGAACTTCCGTTTATATTTTCAAGGAGAGGAAAGACTTCTCCGTTTTTCATGAAATATTGAGCATTTTATGTTATACAATATTTTTTTGTAAAATTTGTCTTTTTTATCCGATTTCATAAATTGACGACGGAGATAAGATGCTTAGAATGCCTGTGTATTTGGATAAAAGCTCACAGACAGCTGAAAAAAAAGTCTTAACTTGGTTTAAGTTTACTTACCTCTTCAATGATTGGTTAGCTGTAGACTAGAACTAGATACCTATGATAAAACACTCACTATAGTTCACACAAACTACTTTATGTCACACAAATTGTCTTTTTCAGCACTTCTATGAAACTAAATTTTATAATACACACACTATCAAATACTGTACAAATGTTTTTAGTCACGCACTGTTACTTAAGCTCTGAGGGGTCGTATTGAAGGATTAAAATAATGTTCAAAACTATTTGTAAAATAGTGTAAATAGTTCGTAAACAACGTGTAAAGTCTTTTCAAAGGTTGCGGTCAGAAAGTTTCAGTCGTTTCTTGTGTATAAATAGGGTTTGGTAATATTTCGCTCGGAGATGCATATTTATCCGAGATTTTGCGATGCGTCAATAATTTGGAGTGAAAAGTTGGGGAAAGTTTTTGGGAGTGAGTTGGAGAGTCATTTTAGGGTGCTTATTTGGATTTAAAAGAGGTGGTTGAAATGTAAAGTGAGGCTTCGTTTGGTCGATCGTAGTCCATCGAGGTTCTCGCGAGGGCGGGCGGCGCGGACGGGCGGGCGGCGCGCTGGTTCGCTAAGGACTGAGTCCTCCCGCCTTTGCCAACCCTGCACGACATGCAAACTCTGTGCAATTTTAAAAGGCCGTCACTGTATTTTTGTTCTGTCGCCATTACACTCATTAACCCAGTTAAGTCTATCAATATTAGCTAGGTATTGTTCTTTGTTCCTTTGTTATTAAACATATACAATTATCTTGAGGAGCACTGAACTAATTGGGATCTTAATTAAGTTATTAGTGTAGGTTTATGTTTCAACTGCATTTTGGTTCGCTACAGATTGGTTGTCGTAATTGTAATTGGTGATTACTGTAACTTTACACGTCCTTTAGAATATATCTTGTATGCAATCTGTTAGTTACCACAGCAGGGTGGTTACAACATTTTTTGTAACTGGAAAAACAGTGTTTAAGGGTCCGGCGACCCTCGCTTGCAAAAATCGCTCCGAATATCGCTGTCCCTGTTTAACCCTTGCGCCGCGCCACATGCGTGCGCGATAGCAATATTAGCCGTTCAAAATTTGGTTTGTTCCGTAATACCAAAAATATCTTTACAAAGTATTGTTATTCTGTAACTAGACAATATAAGCTATGTTCCTTAATAAATAAAACGTAAGATATTGATGTTTTTAATAACGAAACCAATAGAAAGAAAACATGTCCATTTTCGCATAAAAATGTGCAAAATGAGATTGGCTTTCATTTCATTTTAGGTAAGTATTTTGTTAAGTATTACTATTTTAATACAAATAATGCAATATTATGGTGAAAATATGCTTGAATTAGAAATAATTTTGGTATTACGTTTGTATGAAGAATTCGTCCCTCCGGAGGCCCCTTAAGCCGCTGTCTTACCGCCACGCACGTTGATCACAGTCACGCTGCGTTTTTTAGCTGCGAAGGTTCATTTGTTTGACAAACTGGGTCTAAGTTTCTACTGCAGCACTATACACGCACGCTGAACGCTGAACTCACACGGTTTCATTTGTTTCACAACATGGGACTATAATACGTTACCGGTTTACGTGTGCCGCGTGCCCAGCGTTGACAGTGTGGAGCGGCGTGGATACCATATTCGAGCAAGCCGCGCGTAGCAATGACGGCATTAATCTCGTATTCGTGCGTAGTGTGTCCGTGGGTCACGTTATTGAGCTTTACAAGCGGAAATTTTAAACTTAAATTGCCTATGTTTGTAATTCTATATTAAATGCATTTGCATCTACCTATGCTCTACGCATTATTTTTAATGTCTTGTCCTACAATAGACCTCCAACAAATGTTGAGATAGATAACATAGTATTTATTATAATAATATACCTAGTAGTATATATATCATAGTTATCATAGTTAGAGAAATCTATGTGAAAAGTCGTATATTTTATACGAGAGCAAATGTTTTTTGTTTCGTGCCTTTTAAATCCCTCGCTTGCTGAGCTGTCTAGGTCACGAGCGTAGCGAGTGTCTCTAAAGTAGACTTAATTTCGGCACGTTCACAAAATAAATGTTTTGAGCACTTGTTGAACGAATAACTTATTACATTTTTGAACAAAAATCGATTTTACTCACTGTTTTAATCAGCAAAGTCAGTTTTGTTGTCATAGCATAGTCACAATGTCGTGATAAAGCTATTTTTACAATCACTCTAGCATGACAAAAGTTACCTACGCTATTTTCCTTAGCTAAACAATTCTCCTACATTCGCGAGTAAATTTATGGTGCTATTCTAACACTAACCGCTTAATCGTGTCGTCCGATTTTAGATGTGAGCTGGGTGTTAACAAAAATACTTGCTGTACTGACAATCGATCACTGTGTAGCTATCCTAGCAGCTGTGTCGGCATCAAATGACACGCACACTGAAGATGCATGATGAATATGTTGTTTGCTTTAATTGGCTATCTTTATCGCTGGCTTTCGATAACACAAAATATAAGTTAGGTACATAATTGAATTAATTTGCCGCTTTTCTCATGCTAGCTCTACTTTTTTAACAAAATTTACCTACTTATTAAATATGTAGGTAAATTTTGTTAGAAAAGTAGAGCTAGCATGAGAAATGCGCACATACGTTCACTGCTAGACGTGCCTCCACCAAGCAAGGAGAGTTTTGCCATAATCACTACGTTTGGCAGGTGGATTGGTCATTACTGTGGGGGTTTAAATAACACAGAAGGAAGCAGCTGCCATATTTCTGGATGATTCCCCGTGTATATATAGTAGGCACCAACTAAGGAAGTACCCCTTACTCCCTCTGCAATTGATGGGACTAATCTTATGGCAACCACGTTAATTCATACACAGAAAGTAATAAAAAAATTATGACATGAAAACATTTCAACCTTTTACTCATGCGTCTTGGGTGTGCGACTTGACAGGCACAGACGTTTTCGCGAGTAAAATATTGAAAAAATGTGGACATGCGCATGAGTTGACGCGTCCTCGTGACGTCACGGCTGTCGACGTGCCGTCTATTCTGGTCCATGTGACATTTCCGTGGACAAAATGTTCGATAATTTTCGACTTTATTTCATGGTATACAAAGTCTTCGTTGGATTTATCTGATGCGTGGAGAAGGTGATAAGATGTAGTATCCATCGCACTCACCCTGAAGCTGACATTGATAAGCTCAATGTGATATTATAACATTTTTATTTTGTAATGAAATTTGGTTCTACTTATTTAAGTAGGTAGGTACCAAATTGCATCATCACATCACATTTGGTAACATAACTTAGATATAAGTTACAATGTTAGGTATATCATGTCTCCAGGTGTGGTTTTTAGGGTTAGGTTTATTTTATTAACTCCATAATCTAATCAAGTTTAATAACATCATACTGATATTATAAATGCGAAAGTTTGTATGTTTGTAACCTATTCATGCCAAAACTACAGAACGGATCGCGGCAACGGCTGAAATTGCAAACAGGTAGTTCTAGCCCTGGAATAAAACATAGGCTATTTTCCATAAATCAGTTCCCATGGAATAGAAATACTAACAATAAACAACGCGTGCGAAGCCGCGGGCAGAAATTAGTATTGACAGAATTATGAAAATCTTTGGTGTGACGTGACGTAGTATAATTTTTTATGAATATTGTTTCTCAATGAAAACTTTTAAAACCTACCCTCTACGAGATAAAACTCATACTGTAGCGTTTTGCAGCGATGATTGTAGAACAACCTAGTAAAGCGCCATCTATGTTTATCTTGACTAATTCACACACGTACATATTGTAACGAAGTCGTAAGAATTCAGCATAAGGGAACGAACGCATAGCTCCGTCAACCGAGCTATGCGTTCGTTCCTTTGAGTCAGCACAAAAAGTTCAAAGCTTCGTCAAAAGATGGCATTCACAAACAAAAGCATCGAAATTTAAAAAAAATATATTTTTAAGAAGGAACCTTTTTCTTCAAAAGCAATTGATGATGGTTGGTAAACTGGTTTATTTATTTAATTTGTTTAATTACACCTCAGTTAACATACCTATAGAATAATTTATAGTTCATGTAATATGAGGCCTGGTTGTAATTGGGTCATTAAAGTAGGTCAAGGCTTTGCACCACATTGCTCTGGTTCGAATAATAAGGTCTAGGTCCAAAGAAGCTACCTGCTAGACGTATTTACCATCAATTGTAATGACTGAACATTCAAGTGTTTAAAATGAAAACCTACAGTATTCCAAAAGTATATCTGACAACTATAATATATTATATTATATATATTTGTATATCTGAGAGCTATATCTATAATATGTAATATTATATATATTTTTATAATTTACAAATAGCACTCCAATATAATTTGTCCATCAACATTCGTCCCGAAACATTAAAGGCTTCTATGAAATTTCTGACACTACATTAAATACCTAGACATGAACTGATTATTTAAATTACGCAGAACCTATAAAGTTTGAATAAAGAAGCTGAATCCTTCAAAACTTAGCCTATACAACTCTCCTTGAGTCGACCTCGATAAACTTCACCGCGTAAAATGAAAATGCTTCACGTGAAGGTGACATCCTTTCAACTCCAAAGAGCTCTGAAGATGATGTATCTAAATAAAGCTTCGATAACGTCATACGTCTAACAAACAATATCATACCGCATCATACCTACGTAGGTAGGCTTTGTCAATTACATATCTACAAGAACATCAAATGATCAATAAGCTCTGGGGCAAGACAAAATAATTCTTATATGGAAAAACCTTTATTTTGCGCTGATAAATTATTGAGAAATGTGATTCAAAAGGTCGGTACCTACATCAAAAACCAGATTTGTTTGCGATTTGACAGGCTGCGCGGGAAAGTGCGCGCGCAACCGCCTCCATCTTGAATTTCCATCCCGTACCCATTTCGAAGAGAGAAGGGCGCTCGCAGGACGTAACAGCTGTGAGCGAAAGAGTCCTCATCCTGAAAACTAGGGTTATTTTCTCTAACATCTCATAAAAATTCAAGCAAAACGTACAAAGGAAACAAGTGACAATTGCGGTCGCGGCGAAAGCACCCGGGAGTGCAAAAGTGAGTTACGAAATATTTTTTCACAATATCGATTTTGAATTTCGAATTCTGAGCTGTGGCATTGTGTTTGACATTGTATATCATTTGTTTTATATTAACCAAAGTTTGTGTAGGTGGTTTCCTAAGTATAGCAAACATCAATCGATAGAGCAGAAGTTGCAACCATTCTCACTGCGTGGCTCGAACGTAAAAGAGATAGCTTCATAATGTGCTATAGCCAGATATCTGTAGGAGTGATAAAAAATATTATTGATAGGGCTTTTTTCCCTTTAATTTACCAAACCGATAACTTTGTCAAGCCAGTCTGATAAGTGATCTGATAACATTGGTAAGTGTAGTCGAATATTTTGGAAAAACTAAAAGGCATTGTTCTGGTTCTGAACATATATGTACTTTGGGTTCAATGTCATATGTTAGCTTACCAGATACCCAACAAAATAGTTGCCAGCATCACCACTTACATAGCAGGACTAGTTAATTGATTTGGAAATTGGCCCTTATCATAAAAGGGAAAAGCCATAACAGCCCATATCGATCTCACCATTGATTATGGGTGTTATGGGTTGGTGAGTCGTCAAACCATAACTAAGGTTAATCGATAAAATGAGAATATAATATATACGGTTATTTTATAATAATAGGTAAAGACGTTAGACCGCGCAACCAAGGAGATACTATTAACCACCCACTCGTACTAATACGCGGAAAATTAATTTTCTTGTCGTCTTATTCTTTTTGATGTCCTGTTGCTTGATTAAGATCGACAATCGACTTAACGCCTCATATTCAAAGATATTTTCTAACACCTAAGTCTAACTGCGTTTCTTTTGCATAATTACATTAAACATAGCTTCATACCTCTTTAAAAACGCAAACAAGTGGAGTTTTCCTTCAGCTGACAGTTTTTTTATGAGTTTTGGTCAAACCTTCATTTTAAACACAAATCATATTATATATATATTTATTATTGTCTAGGTAACACAAATAAAAAGTATATTTCTTAACATTAATATTGACTTATTTTCAATCGAAGAAGCACATCCCAAGGGCTTCCCTAACCGAAATCCTTCTCTGACCTGTAACAAAGTCGTTCATGAAAATATAGGTCAAGTTCTTACAATAATTGACATCGGTGGTAGTTTGTTGGCTTAGTCAGCTTACGATCCCATTTTATTTACCCTCTAAAGTAAGGTCACACATAAAATAGGTAGGTTCTTACTTAAATTTATAGGAATCAGTTGCTTTTTTTCTTTTGTCATATTCTTGTAGGAATTATCCAGACCCGATAACTAGATTACTATTTTCGAGTTTCATTCGTCATGCTTGACGTAGAAGGACGATAGATACTTACATTATCTTTTGACAACCCACGGTTAACTGCTGGTACAGTTAAACGGTACCTACGTCACCTAACACTGAAATTAAACTTTATTCCACTGAAACTAGAGATTCTTTTCCATCGTAGACAATGATTCGACTGATAACAATAAACAGTTCAATACCAACAGCTATGCTAATTTAGTCCTTAGCGATTTCAAAACAAAAACGGGAAAAGGTCGAATATTGCTTATCGGTAATGCTATGGGAAATGTACTCGTATATGCTTTGAATTATCGGAGGGCTTCAGTGAGCTAAAACTTAGCTTCAGGGTGGTTGTGTTTTATTAAAGCTTGAAGTTACTAAAATGAAAAACAATTCCAATCGTAAGGACCTACATTCCAATCTCAATGACGAGGTACCTACCTTACTTATTATAAAAGGAAAGAGGGAATTAAACTATCGATATTAGTGAAGCGTCTACTTCAATATTTTATTCCACACATTTAAGGCTCAATATTCCCTATTACAGATGGCAGGAGAACAAAAATGGCAGAAGGATGCGGGGGATCAAAACTTCGACTACATGTTCAAATTGCTTATCATTGGAAACAGTTCTGTGGGAAAAACCAGGTCAGTCAAATGACTTTTTAATATGTGATTACTATGACTTGGAAACTATCAAGTGGACTCTCGCTGGTGGTGCACAACAGGGTTCCAGGTTCCCGATAATTGGAAGTTCCTGTGTTTCGTAATCTCAATGGCCGCTCTCGTAGCAAAAGACAAAAAATGAGGGTAGATTGGTATGTCTGCCCATAAAAACTTACTTGCAGTGCCATCAGTTATTCCGTGATCAGGGCGCATGAAACTGTGCCGAAATATTGGAAAACTCAAAAATCAAATCATGGTAAATATCCCGTTTTAAATGACTTCAGTGTTAATAACTATGATAGTTTCAACATTTTTATTTTTTACTGACATTCCATTATCTACTACAAAGTGTCTGACCTCTGCTCATGTAATCGCTGATACATTACCAGAAAATGTACATAAATGCAACAATACATTACATTTCAACCTGAACCAGAACATTGAAAAGATATTTAAAAAGCCTTTCAACTTTTTTTATAATAATGGAAATGGTAATTTTCTAAGCAAAAGACGACAGATGAGATACATGATGATCGTTATATCTACCAATAAAAACTAACTCCCAGTGGCTTTTGTTATTCCTTGATCACGACGCATTCAACTGTGCCGAAATATCGAAAAACTCTAAATAACAATATCATGCTAAGTATACCGTTATTAATGACTTTAGTGTTAATAACCCTGATAGTTTTAAAAACCTTCAACCGCCTTGTTTCTAGCTTCTTGTTCCGCTACGCCGACGACTCCTTCACATCTGCCTTCGTCTCCACGGTTGGCATCGATTTCAAAGTGAAAACAGTTTTCCGACACGACAAACGTGTCAAACTACAAATATGGGTATGTACCATGTCTTGCGATATTTGGACATTCGGTTTTTCCTTTAGCTATATTACAAGGTATAAACCTACGTACTTACAAAATGGGATGGAGAATGACATCATCTTTCATGTTGTTCTGCTCTTTCAATCTGAGCGGAACAGCATGTTCATTTAAATGTTTTGCAATAATTTCTCTAATGCTGTCCTACTACGTCATTGTCAATCACATTTTTACTCAGCATCAAATCGAACTTAATCGAATTTTTAGAAATTTTTGTTAAGAGTGACATAAACCTTTGCGGCACAATGCGTTTGTGCGACGTAACATTTATACTAAAACGAAAGGGGGTAATTCTTGTAAAATATTTACAAATGAATTCCCTCGAGGCGTCTATATGTACATAAATATATATTTTCTGTTTAAAATGAATGAACAAAATTTGGACACAAATAAATTAAAACAGACCAATTAAAATGCTCTTCTCTATTTAAAATTCTAAAGGGCTCCAACAATAAAGGCTGCAAATTACATAAAAAGAGTACCTAGTCGTTTGTCATTACTTCCTTACTTCCTGGTATTGCCAGTCGCTAAATTATTCAAAGCCAAGGAAAAACAGCTTGAAATAACTCATTTTATCCGATTGCTAGACGAACCTTTTTTTTGATAATACTATTTTTTGTATAGATATGCAAGAGATTCACGATAATAGAACATTAGATTATTTTAACTAGCCTTTGCCCGCAGCTTTGCACGTATTTGACCGATATGAAAAGTAGTCTATATATTATTCCAGTAGTGCAAAAACGGAGATATACCTCTAGGGTGGAATAGAGCAAAATTACGTTACTTTGTCATCGTATTCGTAAATTATTTGAAACTAGCGGACTCTCTCGGCTTTGCACGGTTTTAGTACGGTTCCCTAACTTTTTTGAAAATATAATATAGCCTATATTTACTGGGGATAGGGTTGCTTCCCAATGTGAATGGTGAAATAATTTTTCAAATCGGTCCAGTAGTTTCGGAGCCTATTCATTACAAACAAACAAAAAAAAATCAAACCTTTCGTCTATATTATATTTTTTATATATTAGTATAGGTGTATTCCTTCACCTTCAATGTACGCAATATAGATTGACGATGCGATATCATTATTGTATATTCCATCCTAGATAACATTCCTACACGTCTAGAACAACATCTGTAATCCAGGATACATTTCAGACTTTTTTCAGACCTTTGAGTATTATTTAAGAGTCCTCAAACATCTAAACATCCAAACTTTCGCATTTATAATTATTGTGATAGTATGAAATACATTTTCATTTGTTTCGATAAAGTAAGAAATGCGGCACAGCGTTAAAGAGGTAAGGATGTTAGATGAAGCATCTTCCGCCCCTCAGATGTCGTGAATATACTCATTACTATTCATTATGTACCCATTCATTGTACATACCATGATCTTGACCTAGTTTCCTGAGAAATTAATATCACCTTGTTCCATGACACGTCTTCTAAACTATCTAGTTTGGAATTCATTTTCTTGGTAAATATAAATTGCCTCATAAGCCCAGGATGTAAGTAATATGGCTATTCATAATCTTTATTCAGCGACAAACTACTCAAAGTTAATAAGGACGTTGATATTGCCCTCCAAATAGTTAAATAATAGGTACTCTTATTCGATAGTGTTATTAATCGTACTGGTTTGTGAGGAGGGCGTTGTTATTCTGCGACATAGTGTTAAATTACTGCAGATGACAACGTTTTTTAAAACGGTTTCTGTACCATGTCAGGTACCATAAACGAATATTTATTATTTATTTATTTATTGAAAGTAGAAAAAAGAAAGCAAACGTATAAGAAATGTACGAGTATTATACCTTCTTCATTCCAAGTTGATTTTAAGCAGATACAGAGCCGTTCAAACAAAGCTCTGTTCAATTGTGCCTTGAAATTATCATCAGCTATAGTTGCTTAAACTGGATCCATTTTACCAGTAGCCATAACATGATCCCCATGGTTTTTTTTATTGGAGCGTAATTAAGTTAATTCTGGCTGTTTATTCCGAACTCATAATCAAGGTTACCAACACAAAATAAAGAACTTATGAAACTTATATTTTTAAATTGATGGATCTGCTTTAAATCGGCATGGAGGGATGATAAACTACAATAGACACGAGTTAGTCGTTGATACACTTTATTCTGAATATTTTCCAGGACACGGCTGGACAAGAGCGCTACCGCACAATCACGACAGCCTACTACCGAGGTGCCATGGGTTTCATCCTCATGTATGACATCACGAATGAAGAGAGCTTCAACAGCGTTCAAGATTGGTATGTATAAATTATTATTTCGGCCCTACGATCATGGAGAAAACTAGGTGGTTTGTCTCCATTTTTGTTGAACCAAATTGAACCAATTGTAAACTCGACATAAGTTTCGTTTCAAGAGAGTAATGTGTCTATCAATGGTAGAATGACAGATATATGGAACAGACGGCTAGAGGAAGCTAATGCATATTCATTATTTCATGTTGGCATTTTTTGAGTTTGAATCTATAACTCCACAATCTTAAAAATAAGATTTTTTTTATAATAGCAATGTACAAATAGCTGGAAATCTGAATGGATTTCTGTCTAATCGATGACGCACCTTTTCGACAACTGCTGGCGCCGTTGCAGTACAGCGTCGTCCGCCACCGTAGCGTTTCTTAACGCTACCAGTCTCATTATAACGTTGAATAGTGCGATGCACAAATTTCTCGTTCAATTGAAGATTTGGCAGCGCTCGACGTATTTCAATATTCGATTTTCCCTCCAAATGAAGAGCAATCACTGAATTTCGTTATAATCCATTGTTCTAAATTCGAATGTGTTTCTCTCACAACAAAATCACTTCAAATGATGATAAAGAATATGTCAAAGACCAACATTTGAAATTTTGGCGGCGTTCGATTCAGTGGTTCGAATTTTAAAACAGTTAGATAGAGACGGACAGTTCAATCGCCGCACCCGGTATTTTCAAAATTACACTCTTCAATTACTAGACGACGGCGGCGCATTCGCACAATGTGCCTATTTTATTTTTGTGCCTATTTTATTATTAGTCATCCCTGGTCAAGGGATTTACATTTATATAACCTTTTCCAGGGTAACCCAAATAAAAACGTACTCATGGGACAACGCACAGGTGATCCTAGTGGGCAACAAGTCTGACATGGAAGAAGAGCGCGTAGTGAGCACGGACCGCGGCCGTCAGCTCGCTGAGCAGCTGGGGGTAGAGTTCTTCGAGACTAGTGCTAAAGAAAACGTCAACGTTAAGGTATGATGTCGCGTATAGAAATCACTGATCCCAACCTTGTGGGTTGGGATGAGTGATGCGACAGTAAAGAAGAGCTTTGAGTTGAGATCTTCGAGTTTATACTAGTTATAAGGTAAACGTCAACGTTAAGGTATGATGGTGCGTATAGAAACATATAGTGTGTGTTTCCTCTTAATTATCCACAAGTGCGATAATTAAGAGGAGCCCGCTTTGAGATCTCAATGACTAGACTAGTATACCCATATACATACCTCCTTCATAAATAAATATAAGTTTACTCAATAGCGACATCTGGCTTTCCTACCAATTACAAACCCTACTCTCCTGAAGAACTAAATGAATAGGTTTTTGCGATACTGGCGTTACAGTTTTCTTTTTTCACTAAAAGATGTTGCGTTATGGTGAAGATCACCGTTTTTACCATTATTTCTGATATGGTAATATTTTATAAAATCCGTGTTTAAAATTTTACTTTTGTGCTATTTTGTTAACTCAAGCTTACAGATATGCACTTAGAAAAGCCAAGAAATAGAATTATTGACTTCTGATTTCTTCGTCTGCCACATATGAGACGAGATTTCTTAAATTAAGAACTATCCATTAAAAAATATATTTCGTTAGCGTAATTGAGCAGATATAAGTTGATTCTCAAAACTTTGCAATGTCTATTTGCATGTCTGAAATGTCTTTTTATTTTTCCAGACTGTATTCGAGCGACTAGTTGACATCATCTGCGATAAGATGTCGGAAAGCCTGGACTCCGAACCAGCAATGCTGCAAGCAGGCGGGCAGAAACTCTCTGAGAAGAAGGAGCAAGGCAACAATAACCCTAACTGCAACTGTTAATACGATTCAATTTTCTATGTTACCCAACACATTAGATTTTATTACCGAACATTTTTCTCCTCCAAAAACGAAGCAAACTGAGATAATAATTTTAACATTTGCTGGACCTTTCGTCTAAAGTGTTTTTGGTTTTTCTATCCCACTTTTGCACCCTTTAGGTATACAAAAAATATGTTCTACACGAATTATAAGTGTTTTAAAATAGTTAATACTGTTAAAAGCATAAATATATAAGTATAGGAAACTATAATATGAATTATTGTTGTTGAGATTTTGTTTACGTAATTGAAATTATGCGTTAGCGGTCCTAAAAAGAGCAGAGCGGTTACTGTAGTCGTATTACTATATTTGAAGATGGTTATCTCTTTTTAGGACAAGAGTTCTAGTATTATTAACTTATTAGGTGTTTGTGTATTTATAGACACAGAGCTGGAGTAGGGATCTGATACTGTTTTATAATTATTTGTAATTTAGGTATATCACTTACGTACTTAATCGTTAATTTAGTTGCTGTTAAGTAGGAGCTAATATAATAGGATTATTATTTAATAAACTTAGATAATTTGTATTTCTAATACTGTTATTTATTTGGCGTTACTGCTTGACTTTAAATTTTGACATTTAATTTTGTTTTTACCGTTTCATATAAAAAAAAATCGTATATAAGGAAAGTTCTTTTTGAAGTTGAAACGTACAATTTGACATTATCGCTTTTTTGCTCATTGGCTTTACGAACATTTGTTTTGAGAGCTGATCGATAGATTCAGATATATTCGTGAGTCTATCACTCATACTATTTTCACTGCTCACTGCAGCTGCTGCAATTTGATTACCAATAAAATACAGAAGTAAATAAACCAATAAGCTGGGAAATTACTATGATTGATACATTCATAAATACATCAGATTCGACCTGCAGAGCAATGCCCAATATTATAAAATTATATCATATATATACATAGCATATATGAATTATCTTGTTCTAAGCGGTCGCGTATTGAAATGTAGATATATTATGGGAGTTAAGCTAAGGTTTTTTTCATGCATAGATGTTTGTTGCTTGTTATTGTAATCGAACTGTAGGAAGTTATTCAGAAGCATGTTTAAACAAATTATTACTAATGAAGTAAGGAAATCCAAAATTCCAACGAATGAATCGTTGTTATAATGCATATACAATGACAATGACGCATTAATAGTACTCGTAATTTAAGATTTGCCATGTAAACATTTGCTTTGAAGGTGGGTGGGTGCTCGCAAATCAGACCAATGTCATATTAAAATGGGTCTTTCTTGACCATTTGGGACAAATCAGTTTTTGCATTTCTCCCGGTCACACTATTTTAACTGGGATTTAAAGATAACCTATTTTATTGAAATATCGGAGGCCGAAAATATGCTAGGTAAGTGTTAAGTTTTCACTAAGGAATTGCTAAAATCCAAATAAAATTATGACTTAAAATTACGCGCCATACCTAAACTGAATAGTTTCCCAAATTATCTTGCTTGGTATTTGTGTATATTGTAGACTTGTTTCGTCATTATTAGTAGCAAATTAAGAGTTCAAATATGATAATCTATATTTTGATGTTATATATTTGCTAAATTTAAATAAAACTCTTGACCAGCCTTCACCAGGCAGTGCTCAGTAACTTCAGTTAAATCAAAAAATTGCATAATAAACGACAAAGTGTTCACTGAATTTATATTTATATAAATAGTAATTTAATTAATAAAACACAAATTAGAGATTGTTAAATATACTTTAAAAATGTTGCTGAGCATCGTCTGAGTAATTCGTGTTCATCGTAATCTCTTACTAATTATTCCTCGGCCTCGAAAAAGCTATGAAAACTGAATGTTCTATTACCTAAATATATGTAAATACGTTTACGAATGTGTATAATAATAATGTATAGTATTATAACTATATGCATATAAATATGTTTGTATTCTTGTTACTACTGCTGTGTTTATATCTAGCTATAGGCGTTTGTTTTGTCACTATCGTTAGAGTAAGTAGCCATTGTTCTAGAATCATCGCATTTATTAGGTGCCATTTGAGTACATTCTAAAACGTGCTCCCTTGTACTGGGCTGGCGCGTTGGTTCCATGAGTCGAAATATTCATGTAAACTTTAACTTTTTCATATATATTTAGTTTTTTTATAATATAATAAATTTGAGGTACTTAGGTATGTGTGGAAACATTTTTGTTTTTTTCTTGTACCTAATTAACACAGTTAGTTATTTCATCTCATGGAACAAAGTACAGATCTATTTATCTGTAGAAGACATAGACAATACAATTTATATCAACTTCTGTTAGACATGAGCACATTATATTTTTAGAAATTATTAGGTAAATTAGTTAACATAAGCGTAATTCACCTATTCGATGGGTTTAAACAGATATACGTACGCTATATATTAACTTATTTAATATTTTTAAATAAGCTTTTAATTTATTTTTATCCTGTTTTAATAGGCATAATATACTGAAAAAGTTTCCTTGAATTAAAATTATTATGATTATGAAAATTAGTTTTGAAAAAATAGTTTGATATAATAACACAAAATTAATTGATACAATATATTTAAAATAGCTAATTATTATTCATTTTATAATTAGATATAATGTTTTGTAGCATAATCAGTCACAATCATAACTAAATAACCGTTTTTATGTGACCGCAGTTGAAATAACTTTATGTATTTCTTTTGGGAAAACAAATTTTTTAGTAACATTTTATTTATTACTAATTAAAGACAAGTAACTAAGAAACGAAATAGAAGTCAATTTCAGGAACATTTTCCATAAGAAATATTTAACGTTATTATAACATATAAATACCTAAAGGTTAGATAAAAGATGTAACTAGCAGTGTGTATGATTTGTTGCTGTATCTCCCAAATTATAAATAAATTCTGATAACCTTATACCTATAGTATAATTAGATAACTTGTTGTATATCATCACTACTAATTTACATACAAATATGTGGCAACTCGGTCCTTGTACGAAGATATGAGATTTGTATTTTCCCTTTGAAATATTTATAATTAGCGGCCCGTCCCGGCTTCGCCCGGGTGGTCATTTGTTTTAGGCAATTTTTTAAATTTTTCTCTCAGTAAGAACCAAGCTCGTACTTCAAGGAATATTCTAAAAAAAGAATGAGCGAAATCGGTTCAGCTGCTTTCGAGATTTGCGCTTAGCAACGCATTCAACGATTCAATTTTATATTATAGAAGATTATGTAGTACGCAAAATCTTGATAAACTTTGCCGTTAGCATGCTTTACTGTATTCGCAATGGATTTATTTGCAATTTGAGAGATATAGGACGTGGAGTAAGGGCACGAAAGAGGCATATCGTAGTGTTGGGCTTTAGGTAGTTCTGTGTATGTAGTGAAATATAGATATTCTGCGATTCTTTAAAATATAATACCTATCTTGTCTTATGAAAAAATATTCTGTTTAGTATTTGAAATTGTTCCTTTTAAACTTCGTCAACATTCGCTCATCGTTTAAAGACAACTAGTAAAGTATTAGCTGTATCGTAAAATGTATGTTAAAGTATTTGTTGTGTGTTAAAATAATGGATTATTTAAAGAAATTAACACCCATGTAAAAGATTCACGAATATAAAATATACCTAATTAAAAAACTGTTTGTTTTAATTTAAATATACCTTTCCAATTATTTCTAATTGTCTTATTTTAATTTGATATGTTAAATCTTGGCCTGTTGCAGCGTTGGATCGCGAGGAGTGGAAGGAGAAAAGGGAGGCTTTTGCCCAGCAGTGGGACAATAATGGCTCAAAATAATAATAATGTTCAATCTATTTTGGAGTTAACAAGCATGTTTACACCTTTCTAAAACTCCGACTGATTTAATATAGTAAATGAAACCTTTGAAATATATGAACACGATTTATTTTATGGTTAGTAAAGTAGTTAGTTTGCTTGACCGTGGCTTCGCACGCGTATTTTTGGTATAAATATTATTACCTATATATTTGCCTAATTTCAACGTTTTTGAAATCTTATGTAGGTATCTAATTTTACAACCTTACCCCGACTTTATGAAATTGATACCATTTTTTTCTCTCTCAATATTATAAAGGGCTTTGTAAGATAATATTTTAACTAGTTAGATTGGTTGCACAAACCATTTGACAAAAAAAAAATGTGTTAACAAACGCCATCTGTGTGGTTTTACAAATAATTCGTAGTAGGATAGAGTCGTTGATGCCCTTTGTCAAACATGTTCGTGTTCGAGCCAAACTTCGTTGCTCCAGCCTTCTGATTGTCTTAGGTGACCGGTAGATGTCTCTAAACGTTTCTATAACATTTGTTTTATATGACAGGCACCTTTGAGTATTCTCAGCAATTAAAATATTTAATAACAAAACATTTATAAGAAAAAAATCAAGTAAATTATTTTACCTGAATTGGTTTTTATTTCAAAAATCGTGAAACGCTAGTTTCAGTTCTAGTGTAATAAAGCTTATTTAAATTGGCCATATAAACATTGACATAAACAGGAGTTAGGATCGCGTCCGCTTAATAATTCGTAAGGTTTTTTTTTTGCTAAAAATAGTATTGAAGGATATAGAGTCCACGTTAAGGTATGTAGGGAATCAGGCGGGTTTTTAAGAGATTTCAATATAAATATACAACGTTGATAACTTTAGAGCTAATGATTTTGATTTTCGCTGCATCATTTTAACTCAATTTACTCAGCATATATTACTGAGCATATTCGCAAAGTAAATTAGTTAGAGGCAGGGTTCAGGTACAGGTTTCTAAACAATTTTAACTGGAAAACGAAGTTAAACGAACTGAAACTAACAGGTGCTGAAGTGAAAGTGTAACTTTTCAAGCCTCCTGCGGAACTCCTTGCAAAGCCGCAAGTCTACTAAACGCTACAAAACTTTGAGATGGTGGCTGTTCTAATGAATTAGGTAACACCACCTTTAGTGTTTCTTGATATAAGTAGTTACTAATGGTACTCATGCTTTATCTATGGTACTAGGTAGAGTAAATATATAAGTCGGAATATTCGCCTCAGTGGTGATACGTGCTCCACTGCCAAACATCCTAACTTCCAAAACATTTTTTATTTTCTTCTTATCGAAATTCACTTACGAGTTTTGACAGTAGGGATTTTGATAACAGGGCACGAATTAATTAAATACTAGAAGTACCTGCTTATGCGAATGTTAAGCATCCTGGCATCCTTTGTAAAGTAATTTTTTAAATAATAAACATGACTTTAAAGAAAAAACATCAATTATTATCAATTATTATTATTAATATTTATATTAAAATGTTAAATTAACATTTAATTCAATAAATCATTGAAGCACTTCACACCATAATAATGTATCAATGTACTTTATTATCAGAGGTGAAAAGTTTACCTGCCTCTAAAATTAGGTTAGCTTTAGGTACATCATCGTCCACTGCTGGATATAGAATATTTTAGGTATCTACATACTACTATACTAATAGTTAACTTGCCAGTAGTAAACCTAAAAAATGGGTAGACTAGTTAAACGTTCTAAACCTACAGGTTAATTTAGGTTTTTCACCAAAAAATATTCGGCAAAAGTAGGTCGTGAAGCCCTGATTGCGTAAAACTCTGCTCCGTTTTTGTCGGGTCTACGCGGTGACAAGGGAACGCTAATCAGTAAAGTGTCATTCATGGCTCAGGACTGTACCTACGTACGTACATTACGTATCTACATGTGGCTAAAAAGGACAACAAAAATGTTAATCGTACAGTGACAATTTGACACATGTTGACCGAGTCATAGCCAGTCTTGACTCACGTACAAGCTGTCAAATTTGTAATCATAAACGTCGTCGTCCAGAGAATGTAGACCGTACTTCTGTCCACTTGTAACCAAATCCAGACACGTAAGCATTCATTATGAATTAATCAAAGATTTAGTAGCCTACGTTCTGTAGGAAATAATTTATAAGTAATGAATTAAACCTTCACAAAATAAATGTACTAGGTACCTAAGTATTTATTTATGGTATTTGCATAATACTTCAGTGAGTCGGTTGATTCGCATTTTGTGGTTTTATTTAATCTTCAATCGCAAACAATTTCAGAAATAGCATCTTTCTCTTTATAAGGATGAGTGCCTCCAGGCTTTTGAATCTTTCACGGATCGCTATGTTCATGATTGTAGGTAAAAGCTCGAAGTAGGATCGTATGTATCGTAACCTATGATAAATATGCTTCCAATAAAACAATACTACGACTATACATACAAACGTACAGATTTAAGGAATACCTAAAAGTTGCACAGAGTGAGTTAAAGAAATTAGCACGATATTCCTTCAGGTATTAACGAATTTAAGGGCTTTTATAAGAAAAGGATTTACTCGATCAATACTTACTTCAGTAGCTCAGCGATCCAAAGTGGATTTTGGCCTTCGACGTAAGACTTCTCCAGGCATCTAGGTTTTGAGCAGTTTCTCGCCAGCAATGGGCTTGGAGTTCGCGGAGATAATTAATTAATAAGTACATTAAGGAATATTACTAGGTACCCACTTGTATATTTAGTATGGATGTACATTTCAAGAATCGAGACCTGTAACTATGTTGCCGATAAATAATCTGAATCTGTTCGGCTTCAACTTCGTCGATCCAGCGATACCTAGTGCGGCCGACTAGTCTACCTACTGGCGATCTATAACTATTTTAATTATTACGTCTTACGAAAAAAGGAACGGGTCCATAAATTTCGGTGGGTACAGAAACCCTATCCCAAAAAGCCTAAAATATTTTAACAAAAGCATAAAAAAAGTCTCTGAATGAAATCTCCAATTCACGACTGAACAAAAAGATAATTGAAGCAGCAATAGAGTTATAAAAGGAATGACAAATTGTTTTAGGTAGGCTAGATGGTTCAAACGAAGGTCAATGGCCATGAGGTTATTGGATCCTGCGACCTTGTTATTGATTGCAGACGAATGGGTGACCTTTACTATAAAAGTTGGGCTTTACCAAAATGAAGAATATTAAGAGATATTCATTAAGTTTTGTAGAAAAGACCACTGTACCAGCAGCTGTGATAAGCAAAAACAAAACATAATTCAAAAACAACCGCAATGCCGAAACCGAATTTGGGATCAGCTTCTCTCTGGTTTCTATCATTGTACATATTTGTTCTTTTTGTTTAACGTTTTCTAAAATCTCATATCAAAAGTATGATCAATATCAAATCAAAAGTAATATCAAAAGTCTGGGAGGAGTTAGACTGTCAGCATCAAAATGATCAGCCCCAAAACAAAAGGTATATTATTATAACTACTAGTATCTACAGTTATCTCGTTTACCTATCTAATAACCCCGAAATGCAGTTGCAAACTGGGGTAATAACTGTAAAGTTAAGCTTTGTTATGCATATTTAGAGCTCCGTAGATGATATCAGAAGCGTATCTAGTGTTGTTGTCGGAGTAGAATTGTGTGAATTTAGGCCAGGTAATGGCCTAATTACATTGAGTAGGCGACAGCTTGCGAGGAATTTTATGAAACATCTCATAAATAATGCCAAAGAATAGATTCTATGTTTACAAGCACAACTGTCTCGGGGAATAAAGGCAAAATATTTAAAATTGAATTTTGCATCGAATCCTTAACTATATATAATCATCATCATCATCATCAGCCTATATTAGTCCACTGCTGGACATAGGCCTCCCCCAATATATATAATACAGTCTCGTAATCATTATTATTTAAGGCATACTGCCAGTCCTTCTACTCGAGTAGCCTCCAGCTCAACTGCACCTGACTGGCAGCCAGCGCTCTACATGTCCAGTACAACAACATTTTCAGGGGATGCTGATGCGGCTGCCTCGCTTTTGTAGCGCATCTGGTATGTTCGCGGAGGTGCGTACGGCTTATAAATATGTGATTATTCGCATAGAAGTCGCTTCCCTACTTCAGCGTGCGCGAGCCAGTAGCAACGGCATCCTGAAAATGATTGTTTCACGTCTGGACTGTCCCATCCAAAACAAATGGATTAAGATATTAATGGGGTCTATATCCTTCTACATGACCATTAGGTTAGTAAGTTTTCAATTTGTATTTTAATAATTTTATAATTTCCCTAAGTTATATTATTCTAGTTTAATTTAATTTTATTGTGTGATTTTGTTTTTGACATTTTTAATTTGTATGTGCTAAAAAGGTTGTATGCTTGTATTATGGATTGTGAATCTGAGAATAAATTAGTGTAATAATAATTATATTATTTCTTATGTAGAAAGGCATGATACTTGGCCAGTCTTCCATTGCAACACCTTAAATGGATATACAGTGACTCTTATTTCTTTTTTCTTTTTTTCTAATCTATCTAATCACATTCGACTAACGTTTCGGACACAATAATTTATATTTTGTCCTAACTGACACATTTTCATTTTAGTGAATTATTATTTACTGACGTTTCGGACACCAATAATAAATGCTGTTTTGTACAGTAAAATAACAAACTCAAACTGTCGAGACGTATCCAATGATACACTGACATTGTGTGAATGCAAGAAATACTGAATACTGAAATGTTGAAGCAACCATAGCCTGTGTTACGGGTATGTAAGGTTACATTTACTTTACTGTTTTTAAGGCTGTGAAATGGGAAGTATCCAACTGTATATAATAATCTTTATACTGATGCAAAGCCAGGAGGGCAAAACTAATAGGTATAAATAACCTTCTAAATAGAGCCTGTATTAGTAGATACGAGGACACTGTGGGGATTAATACAGTTGTGAGCGAGTTTCATTTCCTTTTTATAGAGGCCATAAAACCTACACCTTTCCAGCTTTTGGACGTATTTTCCTACGTGAAATTGGTAAAAAGTCTGGTTCTATGCGTTATATTATGAATCTACTGAAATACAACACAAAACATAAGTTTGACGACCGATGTGGCGCGGTGGGCGAAGGTCCGCCTGCAACGTAGGAGGTTGCTTCCCGGGTTCGATTCCCGCCTCGGAACAATTGTGTGTACGAACTGCTATATGCCGATATTTGTTCCGGGTGTTCTGGTCGTTTTCTATGTATAATAAAAAATATCCCGTTATTTAATTTTCGAAAAAAGTATGTTCAGAAATCGTGACATGAAACTTTATTTACACGATAACGAGATAGCTTAAATAACTCTCATCGGTAAACGTAGTGTAGGACGCCCTCCGACCAGGTGGGATGACGACCTGCGAAAGATTGCAGGTAGATGCAGGATGCGGCAAGCTGAAGACGCTCATTGGGGGAGGCCTATGTCCAGCAGTGGACTGCTATAGGGTGATGATGATGATGAAAATAACTCTCATTCTCAAGTGATAAATTCATAACATGCAATGGTTATTTCGTCAAAGCTGCAGCGCACTCTCAAATTCCTAAGAACAAAAGCTTCTCGCATTTGACAGAAGTGGTTCTTCATTGAAGGAGAAAACGACGCGGGACATTGTGGTAGGTCTCGCTATTGTTTTTTTACTAGTTTACACACATTACAAACAATTGTCACAAATACGGTGTTTGGTATTGCGACTGAGATAATTGTTTGGGGCGTTGGTGGGGTCAAGGGCTCCATTTCTCCGTTTAGATTTAATTTCCTTTGTGTCACGGTTGCTAAGGACTTTTCAAATTCATCCAACATCTTGCCCTTAAATCGCCATTTTTTTTGTTCGTAGTTGTTATTCACATAATACTTATAACTTGTGCTGTAATTTCCTATGTATACTTATTATAAATATATAAATTATTTGAAACAATTTCTTTAAAAAAAAGATACTAGCATTTAAAGTAAAAATTGGTATAAAAGTAATAATCGATATAATCGTGACAACTTCTGAACTGAATTAACAAAAAATATATTGAATTAAGTATTTTAGTTATTTTTTTTAAAGACATATACTGTTCGTTTATGTCGATACTAATACCAAACAGCGTGTATGTATGCAATAATCTTTATATAGGACTCTACCTACCCACAAACTTAGTCCGCACAGCAGTGAAGTCAGTCTTTTAGAATAACCTAGTTAGGTCCTGGTTAGGTAAGTAATTATGCTTCTCGTTAGAGACCATGTAATTAAAATGCATAATATAATTTAGCCTTTCAAAGTTTGAAACAGTTTCGGTAGGTACAACAAATGTCAACTCGCTTACGAGATTTAGCAAAAACGCTGTAATATTATTAAAAACTGTGTCAACAGTCTTTAACAGGGATGAAAATCTTGGAAACCAACATTTTTGGTGTCGCTAGCGAGTTAGGTACAAATCGAATAAAGCTTTAATGCCCACATTAGACAGTTGTGATGTCAATTCCAAGCCTCAGCTTAGTCTTAGACTCCTTTGTCTAGAATTAATAACTTTTTGGTATTATTCTGAATAAATTCTACCTACGGATTTTCCGGTGGACACACATACATAGATCCGAAACGAATTTCTGGGTTGGCTTCGAAATTATCACACAAGCTAGTTATACTCCGTTTTAGTTATATCCCTTTGTTACAACGGGGTTACAAAACCAAATACATATTGGTGTAAAATATTTTAGGAAACTGGTATTATCGGAGAAATCGCAAAATGCGAATCAATTTTTGTTTTGACATCTTTCTTACAATAATTATCTCTGACTGAGTTGTTTTGGTCCATAGAATACACGGGTAGTACATAAATTTTCATGTTCACTGTAGGTAATTTTGAGATTTGTGTTAATAATTAATTTCTTTATACCCATAGTAACTAAGTTAAAATATAGTTGGAAACAGCCGTAATACCTGTAAAGTTATGCATTGTCATAAGCATGTCGTTTCAGTGACTTTATTCTTTCTTCCTTTCAACAAAATTAGCCAATAGAATGCTCAGAAAGAATAACACTAAACAATTACCTGGGGTGCCGTAACCACAGCTGTAAGGAGAGTTTTAAATCACCTTGTAGTCTAGTTCCTTCTCGTAAATTCTCAGCAGTAAAGACTGAATTTGCTTTCAATTCCGGACAAAGCGGCACAAATCGAATAAAGATTTAATGCCTACTAATAACTGTTTGAAGTGTTACCTGCACCATCAACCTAGTTCTTAGGTTTATAAGGTTATATGTATATATTTAATTACATAATCACGTTTGTGTAAGAAAAAAATTGCATTTCAATGTCACACAATCTTTTAAGTGGTCTTGTAATAAAAAAACTTCGTTTCACCCAAGTTGCCCTTTCCTTTTACAACACACACGTAGCTTTTAGTTTTACGATGGCTTCCCTTATATCACCTCTCACGTTATTGTATACACTTTTATCCACAAAATATTTGTAAAGGCAGCCTACATTCCAGTAACAAAATGATGATAATACAGTACGTACCTCTAGTATACAGTAGGGCAAGCACGGGAATTGTTGTCTAGGGTAGAATTGATAAAAATTACGTCACTTTGTCATCCAATACGTATATTGATAGCAATAAATTCCTTCAACTTCAATAATGTACGCAATGTATGACAAAGCGATGTCATTAATGTCTATTCAACCCTAGAGAACAATTATTGTGCTTGGCCTACAGGTAGACCTACAACTATATGCTTTAATTAAACCGAAAATAAATACAGGTAAAATATGTAAAGAAAATCATATTCATGAATATATTATTTAAGAAAGAAAAGAAGGAAAGAAAATACATTTATTGATTCACTGAAGTAGGTATAACTTGTTACTGCATATTATAATATAAATAAGAACATAAATAAATAAAAATTTACTACATTTCTATACATATAAAAACAACGAGCGACTCATTATTTACAATTTTTTACAAGAGTAAAGAGACTAGAGAGCTCAGTAAGCATACAAATAATGAATTCAGAAATAATTTAGGATATCAAAATACCGGTTAGAAATGACAACTTATTTGTTCGTGTCTTTGACCTTTACTAAATGAATACATACATCAAACATACGTTAAGCAAAATCCTCTTAATTCTATAAAAGAGGTTTTAAATAAAATGCAAAGATTTTATTCCATTTTCACGGTTGAGATTCAGGTTAGCAATCCGTTTTGGCAGCTAGGAAAGGTTTTAATTTGTTTTCGAATTCTTGCCAAGTGCACACCCCGTCCTTGCAAATTGGTATCAGAGCTTCTTCATTTACGTAGAAAACGACGTTGTAATCGTTCTGTGGACATCTGAAAAGTGCAAAACATAACATTGAGCTTAGTAGCAACATAGAAAAACTATTTAAATGTATGGGATAATATTAAAAGCCATAGCTTTTCATTAGTTTTTTTGGGGAATCTAGGAATAACGTTAAGAAGGTCTAGAACTATCTCTATGCAAAACTTCAGCCAGATCCGTTCATTACTTTTTGCGTGAATAGGTAACAAACATCATTCCAAGCATCTATATTTTCGCAATTATAGTGTTGATGTGTTAAGTACAAACCTACTTTACACGTATAACTAAGTAAGTAGGTAAATTTTACCTGTATCTAATATAATTTTACTTTGAAACCTCCTATTCTATTAAGAAAAACAGAAACAAACCTATTCAGAACAGCGAATAAATTCGATGAAAACGGGGATAATTTACTATTCCTCCATTTCCTCTTGGGATCTTTACGTGCTCCATTTAGGCGCCTCTCATCGTTGAAGAGATTGAGCGCAGTGTATACCATTTCTATCATTCTACTATCGGTAAAATAAGTAACAACGTCTTTCCCTTTTCCATCTTTGATCTCTTGGAATTTGTTTAGTAAGTCAGCTAAAGGTATCCTTCCAAACAACTCGTTTGTTCTAGTTCCGTATCCATTTTCAAAGTTGTGTTTGAGATCGTCTGCGTATTCTAAAACCTTCAAGTCTTCTGTAGTGAATAGTGCACACCACGGGCTTGCTTTGTACTCGGTGCCGGTCCAGGTGTAGCGACACCAGTCATACAGCGCTGTTACGTTCACATTGCTGAGAGGGGTGTTGATTCCAATCCTCCTTTTGACTCTGTCTTTCATCTATGAACGAGAGAATGGAATTTACAACTATTTCAATAAACACAACAAGATTTAACTACATACTGCGAAATACGAAGACCTGTGTGGCGCGTTGGGCGAAGGTCCGCCTGCGATGCAGGAGGTTGCGGGTTCGATTCCCGCCTCGGGACAATTGTGTGTAAGATTTGCAGATATTTGTTCTGGTGTTCTGGTCGTTATGTTTGTATAATATAAAATACCTATCTACGTAATCTATTCTATGAAGTATATCTGTCATCTAGTAACCATAACACAAGCTCTGCTTATCATGGGGCTAGATGATATTGTGTGGATTGTCAAGCATTTTTTAATATAAGTTCTGAGATATGCAGTATCCACCTATAATTAGTAATGACTCACCGCCAAGAATTCAGATGTTTCTTGATATTTCTTAATCTCTGCATAAGTTGAAGGATTATCCAAAACATCCTTTTGATATTTTCCACAGTGTTGGTACGGCTGCAATAATAAAGAACACGAATTATAAAACTTCTAAGAGTCAAAATGAAGTAAGCCATAACAAAGAAAAAGCATCAAACTTACAGCCATAATGTCATAATCTTCCTTGACTTTCTCTATAACCAACCGTTCATTTTGGAGGCCGCTTATGAAAGCTTTGGCGCTATCTTCGATCCAATTCCCTGAAGCGGGTCGGAATATGTAATTTTCTTTGTCGAGCTTCGCAAACAGCTTTGGGAATGCTTGCTTAAACCTGCTTCCTAACCCTAGGACCTCTTGGTGGCCTTCTTCTGATAGCTGGTGAGTTTGTCCGAACATCTTGCTGTCCGGTGTCCAGTTTCGTAAATTGTCGACGTCTTGGGCGCACAGAGAGCTGCTCCCACTATCGTAGCTTGAAACCACGTAGTCCTTAAATATCAGAGCATCCTGCATGTTGCCAGAAGAGCTTATTCCGGGATAAATTTTGCCATGCCTTACGATACCCCAAATGCCCACTGGCTCACAACCTGTTGCCGAAAACACTATTTTAATATAACACTGATTATTTCTTCAATGGAAATATCCTTCGAAGTAAGTATTTTTCTACAGGAATTTAATAGTATAAACTTTAAAAATTTGAAATAATCGATTAAACTAAAACAAAACTAGTTTAAAAATGACCTGAAGATCACAATTCCAGGGATCTAAGGATCCTTGAGTTTTTCGGATCAAGGATAACTATGAATAATGACCTCACCTGTTAGTTTCACGACGGTATCTCTTATATCACCCCTCACAGCTCTGTAGGGGGTCTTACTCGATAAATATTTATACGGACACCCCGTATTCCAATAACAGTAAAGCGACGTTGCATTATTAAGTAGATTAAAAAGGGTTAATGATAATAACAAGAAATTCATATTATAAAACTGAAGCAACATTTTGCAACCTTTCCCACTGAGAGTTTTAGGCGTAATGAAAATCAAACGATAGCTGGTCTGTCGTTGATGACAAAAAATTGATACAATAAAACTAAATTTATGCACATGCATAACCCGTTTTTGGGTCACATGTCAAACTTGATTTTAATAAAGAAGTCCAATCAGGTTAGGCATGAAGTAGATAGGTATGTACTTAAATTTTTTAGTATAAACAAAAGTGGTGATGGTTCAATAAAACGAAGAGTTTGGCACAAATATGTTTAATTTTACAACTATAGTTCATCACCGTTATTATGCTATAGAAGACGACAGCGTTTTTAGATAAAACTGACTATATTATTGCATAAAACCTATCGTAAAATTGGAATTAATATCATACCCAAAGTCACAAATACTCGTAGTTAATAAAAACCATCGATATAAGCGACACAATTAGTATAAACCATACATTATACTGAGTTATGCTCAATACAATAAATAGAAAAAAGTTAAATAAATACGCCCGTAAAACGCTGTCCTCTATCCAAGTTCACGATCACAATAATGTTAATAAAACTAAGTTGAATACATTACTTTAATTAACCGGTTATTGATAATAATTACATTAATTATGCAGTTGCTGCAATAATATCTAAATTTAAAATTGGCGTTTGTTACTTTAGCCTAGTTTATATTTTTGAAATCTTAAACTTTCTTTGACCTTTTTCTATTTTTGTTTCATCTATAAAAATGCATTCAATTCCTGATTGCAAGAAATCTAGCATTTCTATGTATGTTTGAGGGAAATATTTGTATTTGCCGCACAAAGTTCTGTATATGTATGTGAAGCTTTGAGCAAATATTTTACATCATGTATATTTTCTAATTATTGCTGATAAGTCAAAGAGAAAAATAGCTGTTACTAACTCGAGAACACTATTTTATTAACACATTAAAATCCAAAAGATGCTTTGTTGCTTTTTGACTTCCTTTGTAGAGACTTCATAAAATCGTTATTACCATCTACTTAGTAGGTACATATCGTATATTTATCGAGTTTAATACATACTTCTAGGTACATTAGAAAGTGAAATGCATAAGACTTTATTATCACTAGATGACTCACATCCAATAGATTTACTTTAAAAAATATTTTAAGTCACAAATGAAAGTTTTATGTTGGTCCTAAATTAGATAGTTGGATAGAAGGTTATTTTGGACCTAAAAAGCATTACTTTATGTTTGTTTGTAAACTGACAAACATAATTTTGCGTCTTCTAATTCAACGAAACTAAAATCTGTTAGTAAAATACATTGATTTAATATATCTTGTCTAAGTGCTTATTTGTAAGCCTAAAGAAATAAACTTTCATTTCATTTCATTTCATTTCATTTCATCGGTAGGATATAATTTTTTCTACAAAAACCTAGTCGGAAAATATTGCTTTTTCATCAGTTTTTGGGTAATTCTACATTTTTAAGAATAATTTAAATCTTAGAATGTAGGAATAACCTTGAGTTACGCAATAACTAAGAAATAGACAAATTTTCGAAGGTATAGAGAAGAGGGGATAAAATCTAAACTAAACTCTACAAGGGTGCGATTCTATTAAGAAGTGAAGGTAATATTCTAGCTACTATCTATGTAGATTATTTGGCAGTTTTGTTTTTATTAGTTAACGTTACTTCTACGAGAATAAGACACAATACTAATTTATTAGGCATAGAAGAGCTTAATTATTTTAAAATTTTAAATACATTTTTTCATTTTTAAAATGATTTTTAAGTCATTTATTTTAAACGAATAACAACTACCCCGTGATGAGGGTAAGCCACGTTATAGTTATTCTTTGTTATTAAGAAAACACATACAAATACGCAATAACGTTGTTAAGGTACGTAGAGTTCTTAACAAGGGAGTAATTAAAGTCATTTAAAACGGGATATTCAATTCACCATGATTTGATTTTTGAGTTATCCAATATTTCGGCACAGTTTCATGCGCCATCTTGCCGTTTTAAATGACTTTAGTGTTACTAACCATGATAGTGACAAACGTTTTAAGGGAGTAATTGATGTATGTCTCCCAAATGATTTTGAAAGAGTAAAATGATTTTAAATACAAACTAGGAACGTTAATCCATTATCTACAAGAAGTCTATGTTAAAGTCAGTTCTATAACTGCAAATTGTATGCCCCTCTACATTACCTATACATAATGAAATATCTACCATTTACTAGGCTAAAGGTTAAAGCACTTTAAATGTTGTGGTCATAGCTTTATTAGATTCATATTTTACAAATGCACTTTAATTCTCTACCTATAGAATTTACATACCTAAAAGCCTAATATCTTATTTTATGGACGCAAACAGCATCATTAATATCTAAATTAGTTCCGTAATTTATATTGTTTGACGCAGAGCACGATGGAGGAGCATGTAAAGTAAGTGATTTAATAAGGCAGCCATTCAAATACCTACCAAAGACACTGAAATGAACACTGATCACTAGGAAACGGCATGTGTCCGCATCAAACAATGTAAAAAAGGCACTAATTCATTCCCCACGAACTCGCCTCGTCCCCGCTCTCGCGACCGACTACGAGCAAACAATGATACGGACCAATTCCTTTCCAGAAATGAACCAGGCTCACAATTTCATCCAGGATCCTGTTTAGGATCTAAATTGGCTCTTTTTTCTTGTAAAGCTGCCAGCAGAGACTCTCGAACTTGCCGTTCAGAACCACGCCATAGGCGTATGAGTTCGTCCTCTGATAGAGATAGTTCTGATTTTGCTCCCTTCGGTGGAATATGAGTATAAAGAGGAGCTGTAGGAGTAATGTGATCATCTGAAACCATGATTTCAATACTAGCTCGTGGAGTTGGTCCGTCTATGCTCAAATAGTGGTCGGTTCTATCTGATACGTCTTGGTAAGATCTGGTGGAAGACCCTTCTGCTCGGCGGACCATTGGAGAGGGCGTTCTAAGGCGGGTGTTGATGTCAGGGGGAGAGTTAGTCAAACAGCTTACGTCTCGACTTAGCCTTCTTCCAATGTTGAGGCTAGTTTTTTCATATATGTTGGACACGGAATCTGAATTGAGAACAGAATCGGTACTGAATCGCCTGACATTGAGACCAGCGAGGCTACAGCGTTTCCGACGCCCTCGAGGAGATCGGATCTGTTTTGGAGAGCGACTTTGTCGCGGAGAACGACTTGACACGTCTGGCGAGGGAGATAAGAACTTTGACTCCGTTGTCGTTGTCAAATCTTCTGTAGTTTCAGTGGACTCCATGGGTTCCTGCTCCTTTATAGATCCGAGTGAATGGTCTCGCTGCTGAACCCTAATAACAACATGCAAACTCATTTCAATTCGAACAAACTAAATTGAATCTGATTCTCAGAACATTGGCTGCAGGGAATACATACCGTCGTATTGCCTGGATCATCTCGTATAGCTGTGCTTTGCTCTTGCGTCGTCGACGCTGTTCGTGTTCCTTCTGAAACAAAGGGGATTTCCTCACGATCTCCGATGTATTTTTCGACTTACAGTAATACTTACATGAATAGTATTTACCCTTTTAACACTTTTCTGGAAAAGAGATGTGAAGTGGCCTTGTCGTATTGTATGCACAAGTTCCCGAGCCGCGTGGTGAGGTGAGACTAGCTCTACGCAATTGATGAATCTGTAGAGTTTCTGCAAGAGAGAAATTGGCGTTATATGGCGAGGTAACTTTGTAAGAATAGTTGGTGACAAATGGAGCAGAAAGACCATTCCAAGGGATTATTTCGCGAGACAAGTGCACTCGGTGTTAAAATCCGGTCTGACTGCGGCAGGCAAAGTCGTAATCCTTAGAGCCGTCTCAGCTTCACGGTTGAGTTGAGCAAACAAAGTGCCCTCAGTGTGGGCGATCGTTAGAGGAAAGTTATAAGCCAATAGCCATTGACATTCTGCCGAACAGTATAGGCACAGGCACATTTACTCTCACGTCAGAATTGGTACATTTTTTTTATTATTCACCCCCAATGAAGTATCACTACATAGTATAAAACAAAGTCGCTTCCCGCTGTCTGTCTGTATCTATTTTATGCTTAGCTTTCAAATGGATTTTGATGCAAAACATATTTATAAATTAAACTTTGTGAATGTGACTTTTGCTTAGGGTAGGTGCTGGTTTTGCATTCAGGTAGCGTCAGGTAATATCATTAAGGCGTTAGTCTGTAGCTACATATAGCGAACACAAACGCCTGTCTAGAGTTGGGTAAAACTTCGGTCCCTGTGTAAATTAGTCTATCAATTAAATCTAATAGATTGCGACTACGTGCCAATTCTCTCAACAAGGAGGTCTGAAAACTAATATAATTTCCTTTCTATATTTTTCGAAAAAAAAATCATTGAATCTTTATTACCTGACTGAAGAACATGATATTCCTGCTCCTCCAAATTGTTCCTTTCGGCTGGTGTCTCAGTACTGGTAGAGTGTACTTGTAGAACAAATGCTCTAAGATTAATATGAGCAGCCCGAGAATCATTCCCACGCCCAGTAGAATGAATACACCAGCTACAGCAGCGACACCTGTAAATAATATCTGTTCTGATGACTCATGATTAACATTCCTCACACCATTCCTATCTCAGCCCGTTAGCAGCCTTTCCTGAGTATAGACGTAACGTCCACTCCTATTAGTCTTAAAATTGTAGTCAGACCTTGTAAAGTTTTAATAAATTGCGTGTAATATATGAAATAAATTAGTTAATTTTACAACTCCGTAATCCCACGTGTGGACTGTAGTAGAAAAATACATTTAATTTCTAAGTACCTTACCTACCCAGTATCTACCCTACCTATTATAACTTTTGCTCTGTTTTTTATTTCGACAAGAAGGTGTTAATTACACCTAAAGAATATCACTTATAATATGAATATGTATCTATTTAATTAGTATAGAATGTAATTGTTCGATTCCCGAATGGAAAAAAAAAAACAAAAATAGACCGGCCGCTTTTTGCTACTCTCCGTAATCCACTCGAACCCAGCTTTAATGATGATGTCGTCTGACCATCAAGCGGGTGGTCCATGTTTCTGGGATTCATAAACATACAAATAAACAACTAAACATTTTGCAATGTAAAAAAACATTGGGCATTTTTAATATTTAGAAAAAAAGAACAAAAAAATCGCACGATTTCTAAAAACTCTACACTTAAAAATGCGAGGTAAGATAGATATTTTGTCGCTAGACTTGTTTAAATGAATTTATTTGAACTCCACAAAATCCGTCAAGTGATTTCCAGTCAGTAACCGCAGCTATTAAAGCAAAGAGATTAACATGAAAACTACCCTCAATTTAATTAAATACAAAGTTCAGAGTTATGAAGCAGCCGTTATCTTGGAACGCTAAAGGCGATTTTGCTCTGTTTTCTTTTGTAATTAATGAATTCTGTTTCGTATAACGAGGAATATGTTTTGGAATCCTAGTTTATTTTGTTATTCAAATTAACCCATTTACTAAAATGGTTTTACAACAATTATTTATTAATTAGGTATTAATTACTACAATATTCCCGTATATCTAAATATCTACATATATTTAATAATTGTAACTACAACCATTCTGGGGATGTTGTTAGCTTTGTGACATCATAAGACTTTCTTTGTGACCGATTTAACACTTTCGATGCCCACGATGCACATGTTCATATACAGGTCCTCCCAGCCAGCAGTGAATACGTTAATAGGCTGTAGTATAAATCACCAGTGTGGAGCCAACAAATTAAACTGTATTTGCAAAATAAATAAATAAATGCTGGACAATTCACACAGCATTATCTAGCCCCATGGTAAGCAGAGCTGGTGGTGTTATGGGTACTAGATAACTGATATACATAATACAATACATTACATAGATAGATATTTTTTATTATATATAGAAAACGACCAGAACACCCGAAACAAATATCTGCAGATCGTACACACAATTGTTCCGAGTCGGTAATCGATCCCGCAACCTCCTGCGTCGCAAGCGGACCTTCGCCCACCGCGCCACATCGGTCGTCATCAAAATAAACATGTTTTAACTTTTTTTGTACCTTATTATTTTTATATTTCAGGAAAACAAAAAGACTCAAACAAAATGTAAACGTAAATCTATATAAAATCTCTTGATATTCTTACGCAGAACTCACAAAATGATGAATGTTGCTCCATTAGGTCAATTACCTAAGCAATTTGTTAAGTGTCCAAAAACGGAGCTTCAGATTGATAGAGAGGGGCTTATTCATATTAATCACATGAATTAGTGACTTAATACGAAAACAGGGAACATGAAAGTTTATTAGGATGGTAAATACTTTTCTCCACTAAAAAAAAGATAAAAAAGACTGGTATTTTTTTACCTAAAAACGCGATTGTATCGATACCTAAAAACGCAGCGAAGATTTGTACTTTTTATGACGATATTTTTTTATGAAATAACGTAAATATAAAAAAACAAGGGTACCCTATAACCATATCGAAAATGACCTATAATAATTTGACGATCTACGCAAAGGATATGTAAAGCATAAACATGTTCTTACATAATTTGTGAGAGAACCGTACAAGATCCTTTATAAACAATCCTCCGATATTTTGACACTAAATTTTGATAGGTATAAACCAATTTATTATTAAGTATGTACGTACGTTAGTACATAAATATCATTAAATTAAATTTTAGTTTTTCTTTATTAGACTGTCTATGATTATTTTGTATCATCAAAATTTTTTTGTGCGGTCACACGCGATCTGCCACCAATCTCCGAGGAAGGCGTTAAGTTCGCCAGCGCTTTCTTGGCCGACCTCGCCCGCGGTTTCCTTCCGGGACTCACTCTTCGTGTTGCAGCATTATAATGCATGCATCTATAATATATAAAAAAGAAAAGACTGACTGACTCATCAAGATATCTCTGAGTCTACAAGAGCAACGAGGCTGAAATTTTGTATCGGAGTTCCTTTTGGGATGTAGGCGCCGTATTTTAGATTTTTTTTATTCTAAGGTAAACTTCAAATGTAGAAAATATGGTAATATTGTCGAAAGCCATTTTGATAATAACTTCAAAATCGTAACTCAAAAACCTACAAAATTTAAGTGCAGATTCTTGACTCAAAATAAATTAACACATGAAAATAGAAGGTAGAAACGGGATTTTCACATAACTACTTTAAAATCGTAAATTACAGTTGAAAAATTTTGGCAAAAATAGTTTGCATGGGAACTAACATTAGTTGGGCATTTCTTAAGTCCACGCTAATGAAATCGGGGGCGGGTTATCTAGTGAATTTTACCTATCTTCTCACGTCTGTTTAAGATCAAAGCAACGTTTAAAACAAAAAGGAAAAACTGGATTTAATAAAACTACGAGTTTATTCAAAAATAAACCCGCCGTCCGCGTATTCACCTTAAAATATTAAAAAACAAAGCGAGAGCAAGAGAGCGTAACAATATTCAAACAAGAAGCCAAGCAGTCGCAAAGTAAGTACCCGCTGAAGAAAATACCCAGCAACATTTTATGTAATCGAATCTCCTGCGGAGCGAATACGGAATAAGAAATAAACACACTTCGTGTCACCTCATTTTTTTAAACGATAAATCCCATGTTTAATCTTGCAGGTCGGCTGCCTGTTAAACGTGGAGCCTCCCTTAAGCTACGTTCACGTTTTACTTTCAGCCAGGCACAGCCTGTCCATCAACGCTTAGGCTTGTTACATTATAAATCTGTGATGTGTAGTCGAGGGTTTTATGTTGTGATACTTTATTACGGTAATAAAACGGCGAGGATAGAAAAAACTTTATATTGTAGAGTTCTAAATAAATTAGAATGCATCCGCACTTAATATTTTGTAAATATCTTTGCAATCTTATTTTAGTGACTGACTGGTGAACTGAACATACCTCAATGTACCTAATTCCGAATGCTTCGAATTCATTGCGCTAAAGACCCCAGACTAGAGGCACCTAATATAAGTCGTCGAACCATATCATGATGTCAAGAATATTCCAAGTGAACGGCCCCTTTATTTACCGTTGCGGTGGGTGGATTAACACCGGGGTGGCAATAAATTCTAATGAAATTTCCGCAAGAGACGAAACAGCTGACTCATTCCAGCACGTTAAAATAGTAATACCTATACAATTGCCATTGGGAATGTTCTGGAATAACAAATCACTGAATTAGTGGGCTGTTGCGGAATTGCCTTTGTATTTGGATAGTCTAAGTAGTGGCGGATAAACCACACTGGTGATAAATAACGGTAATGTCTTCTCCTTAATTTGACCAACTGACGCTAAGTTTACAGAACAATTTAAGCAAATTTCGTCTGTAATTATCTGCTATCTGCAATTAACTACAATTAACAAGGGAATGGATGGACTCTGAACGCTTAACGAATGATTTTCCTGAAAATATTATAATATGTACTTTGATAAATTCTAGGCTTATGTAGCCGTTGTAATTATAGACTCCATTTAGTAAAATACTAACTGACCCGCCCGCGATTTCATTCGCGTGGACTTTAGTAATAGATCAACTCATAATAGCTTCCATCCAAACTATGGCCAAAGTTTAATAACACGATTTCGATACATTTACGATTAAAGTCTTCAAGATGCTTACCAAGAGGTTTTGGTTGAATGCCATAGTCGGGGCTGAGTTTGAAACAAGGCAACCCGCCATACCATTTCTCTGTCAATATATCCATGTAGCCATTCGAAGAGTATTTCGCAATCACTGCTGAAATGCTGTCCTGAAAAAAATAACGTCAATGTATTATGCTGGGTAATATAGTATTTAAACGGTCAACTTATTTAGTAGATAGGGTACATCGTACAATCGTATTTTTTATTCCTGCGTCAAACATACGCTAACTCTGGATCATAAAAAAAAATGCAAAACAAGTGATATCGATTCGAAGTGGCAAACAAAACAATTGTGATTTTCCGAAAAATGTTTAAATGGCTTTTGTAATATGTAAATGGATTTTCCTAAAATAAAGAAGTCACATCTGCGTCCATTTGCCCGAATGAAAGCGAACCAGGGAACGAGCGGGTGCTGTTGAAAGCGCGTTGTCACGAAACAAAAAGTGTCTCTGATCCGTTGATTTATGTGACTGATCCGACTCCCACTCGCCCTAGTTCACCCTCAAAGGTACATTGTACAATGTCAAGATAAAATGACGTATAATCGGCTGAGCTGGGGCTACATGACACCCGGCTATCGATCACACCATTAGAAGGTTCGCTCACGTCATCCATCAATCTTTTCACGCTAAGATCCATTTCCAGCCTGCTAACGATTCTCATTATACCTACGAATGTATAGTTTATACCCCAAGAGTCTAATCTCACAAATACTTAGTTACTTCTACATAATATGACGATCTCGAATGATTTATACTAGTAGGTTCTCGGATTACACACGTAATTCTTCGAAAATACAAAGAGAATAAATAAGTTGATACGAAAGTTTCATTTACATAAGCCAGGCAAGTATGTACGTGTAACCATAATGAACAATCTAAGGTTCTCTTTCAGGTTTTAATCACAAGCAATTCGCACCGGTCGCACCAAAAAGCTGTTAATCTCACTAAGCTTAATTCGTGAGTCCCTTCGATACACAAAGTATGTTAGCACATTCGTGGTATTGGCCTCTGTAATTAGTGTGCGCGACTGAATATCAATGCATCAAATTATCGGTAGCGACTACATTAGTAAACATAATATAGTTACCATATCAATGGTTTAGGTTAGACAGATAGTTGATTTGATTAAGCCAGACCATTTTACAGCTACAACTTTATCATCAAACCACGAAAAAATTGCCTCTAGATTGATATTTTCACCTACGTATTTATCATATTACAAGTGTATTTATCATATTAAAAGCCATTTAAAACGGCATATTTAACATGATTTGATTTTTGAGTTTTCCAATATTTCGGCACAGTTTCATGCGCCATGATCACGGAATAACCATATAAATGACTGTTTTAATAACCATGATAGTTTCAAAAGTTTCACCAAACTAGTTTCAAAATAATAAAGTAAAAGGAGTAAGATTTTATCAAACGGCACAACGCTTACCTTCAAAGGGAACCCTTTAGCCATACCAATAGCATAGGTATCAGCATTCAAAGCATGCTCGCCAATTCTCTGCAATTTGCACCCATGGTCAGTGGCCCGGTAGTAATCTAAGACTGGTGTATCTGCTATTAAAAGATCTAATGACCCATTCCTGCAACAAGTCAATAAATAGGTACCAAAACTAGTATATGTAGGTATGTAGTCTAGACCGAACGGAAAAGTTTTAGGGCTTATATTGCGTAGAAGCTTCACTACATTGTTTTAGGGAGCTACTTTTGTTGAACTAGAGTTTGCTGTTCGCAATTTCAAAGTGTCGGATAAATTCGGAAACGGAGTGCAGAGCAGGAAGCAATTGAAAAGTTTTGATGTGACGCTTCACAATGCAGGCGCATTCAATGAGTTACTGCTTTAGGAAATACGAATAGAAAATTGTACCTTAGATGTCGGAGAACGGGAAAAAAATTGGTAGCTAAAAGTAGAACATACTATGGGAAGGTCAACAGGCATAAAATAATTGTCAAGCCGTTAACTATAAGTGTTGTAAAAACTTTAGGTAGGTACATTATTATATCTAAACTAATAAGGGTGTCATCCCTTTTTTGTAAGAATGCATATGAAACAATGATCCATATAGAAGACTTTGTATTGTATAGGTCTGTTTAAGGGCTCATAAACTTTTAGGAAAAGTGCAACAACCTCCGTCTACGTTATAAAATCGCCAAGTTCTAAAACCGTAATGGTGTCTCTGTTTTGACTGATGGTTTATAGCTTAATTGGTGGAATGGGAATAGGATACTAAATCCGGTCTATAAAACAAATGTACTGAAGGACCATTAAGTGGCCATCAGGGCTCTTTCGGTTAGAAAATTTATCACGTCATAAAATTCAGTGCGTTTTTTGAATCAAATCACCGGTTATTTTTATTGATTTACGTCGATAAAAGTGGGCATTGAATGGACAGAATTTTATTTACTTTGAGTATTGAATCGTTGAAATATTATGCCAACAATGAGTATTCGATTGATCCGCTTTCGCCCGGATTCAATCAATTCAGTCCCATTGGCCTTACGTAAAAAGTTTTCAGCGAAAGAGGGTGAGAGAATTAACATTCGCTTTTTGAAAGTACTGAGTATTTTGACCAAACCGAGATAGCAATTAAGGTGTTTTTATGGTGCGTACACCGTGTCGTGTTATATCTCATAAACCTCGTAATAATGCCGTAATGTGACATTTTTGCAGTCTTTAAGCACGTAAATGTCGCATAAGAGGAATATCATTCAGTCTGAAAAATCTAAATTGTTACCTTTCCAGTTTTAAGATTTTATTTTGTTTTGCACTGAAGTCAGAAGACTATTCCTACAATATTATTATTAATCCGAGATATATGGTTCCCACAATAAAATAAGAAAATACCGCAATGGTTCACCTCTTTTACACTTTGCTACAAAAATCAATAGGTAAGCTTATTACCTCAGTCTTTCAATGCCCTCCTCTATATCCTGTAGAACGTATCGACGCATTTGCTGTGCCAGCTGGGGATTATTCCTTTCCACGTAATACTCAGATACAGACGAGCGCGCCGTACCCACACGAAGAGATAACCACTGAAACAAATAGGATCAATATGAGAAATAAAACCACCCACATTCAAATATTAAAAACTATCTTACATAGTTGGCAATACTTACATTACTTCTGCCTTGCATATCATCGACGGCGTTGTGAAAAAACAAGCCTGCTATCAATGCAGCTATATTGGCAGTATAACTCGCCACAAATATTACAGAAAATCCACCCCAAACATTTATCAGGAACTTGTTTGGCCAACTCTTGGGTGCTTTGAACGCAACTAGATGTCCACACAACAAACCCCACATCACCCATAAAGCACTTGAAATACTGAAGTTCTTAGATCTCTGTCTTCCCCAAGGGTTCAGCCCAAACGGTGATAACCACTCGTAGATAGCTACCGCAATCGCAGTCACGTTCAGGGAAGTAAATATCGCAACCCATAACTCAGGAGAAAAGGGCAATAAGAAGGCAAGCAAAGGGATATCCGGTCTTTGGTTCGGAGCGGCTAATATTGACACTCCGCTAAAAAAATAAGGCTGGCTGAAATCGATTACTTCGGCTCTGGCTGACGAAACGCTTAATGCCGCAAATGACATGTGAGCCGCGCCGGATACCAAATCTCCGACTATGCCGTTCCATTTCATGTTATCATCATCTAAATCCGGATAATTTTCTGACTGGCTCCCATCTGGATCCAGATTTTTGTAACCTTTCCGATACTGAGCTCGGTAGTTCTGTTGATGCTCAGTTGAAAATTCAGTTTCAACACTTTTGTATTCATTGTATTCATGCATTCCGTGAAACGGTTTGACATGTTTTCTCGATCCATACAAGCCGTCCTCTACTAGGTATAGATGAAAATCAAATTCCAGCTCTTGTGCAATGTTTTCGAGGAGATCCATCGCCAGTCCGTAACAGCAATGTGTAGCCATTTTAGAAAAGATTGGTTGGGGTGTGGGGAAGAAATAGCTTTCGGGTTCTTGTTCAAAATCTCTTTCTAGTTCATTGAACGCAAGTGTGAGGTTGTCTCTATCGGATGTTTGCGGGCGATGGCACATGAGGCCCCTGAGGCATTGACCGTCTTCGTCAAGTTCACCTTCCATAACAAAAGGCGGTGCAAGGGCAGTGACTATGCGAAAAATAGTGCGAGCACCTTCTGACTGTCCGTGTGCAACAAGTCTACCTCCAGGCCAGACTATTGTGTGCAGGCGTACACTCCGCCCCTGCACTCGACCTACTTGCCGCCACATATTATTGCCACTGCCTCTCGGGACTAAGTTGAGCAGTGCAAACGAGGCTGTTAACGTGTGCTCGGGTCTCTCAGCGCCTCCCGCCAGGGCTGCGGAGGCGGACATTCGTGTCTCCCTGAGAAAGTAACAAATTTTTATTTCGACTCGTAAAATCTCAAAGCTGACTTATGTCTCAAGTTTTTAAAATCTGAAAATAGATGGACACGACCGGAGATTTTACGATGCAGATTATACTGTAGCGTTATCGTGGAGAAAACTACGCTGTAAAATTGTAAACCTTTAAGCGGCCTCTTTATCTCAAGTATCAAAGTATCTAAGAAATGCTTTTCCATATAAAGTTCAAAGTTATTTACATGATTAACTGGGTAAGAACTAAAACGGATCACATACATCATTATCAATATATTGTTATGTATTCTTTGTTAGAGTCCCTAGCCGATGCATAATCAATATCCGGTTCTTAACTAGGAAAGTAGATCAATAATAGATTTTGAGGTATATTGCACTATTCAGCAAAGTGAGAGAACTTCTATTGAGAGCAATAAATTGAATCCTTAACTCGAGCTGAGATAGAAAATGTTATAGGTAACCACGTGTTCAGTTCAACGTTATTTATGTGTAAGTGTTTAGGTAAGCTAAACTCGGAGAGTACTAAAGTATTTACTGAAACTATTTATACTCTAGGTATATGAAATTCCAATTGATGCTACGTTTGAGTATTCGGCGGTAAGATAACAGCGTCTGGGACGAGACGGAATCAAATCTCGTTTCTGACCAAACCAATTCAAATAGAACGCAAATGGTCGAATGAGCAATGAAATGAAATGAAATGAAATGAAATGAAAAGTTTTTATTTCTTTAAGCTTACAAATAAGCACTTAGACAGGTCATATTTTATACTATTAAATTATTTTATAGTTCACTTCAATTTTTTGTCCACCAGTGGAAGAAGTGAGAAGAAACCACTAGTATGTTCATAACTTAATAATATAATAATAATAATGGTTTTATTTCTTTCATTTTTCTTTGCAATAGTCTCTACACCTGGCGAATACCATCTTTGGGTGTATCATATTGTGCACCCGAGGATGATAACCGCTATGTGTAGCCATCGCCTTTAGATTAACTTCTCAAAGGGCCTCTGTGCTGTTGGCTTCGGCCCCACGCAAGCCTTCCAAAGGACCGGGTCACTTTATGGCCCGAGATCATGGTAAATAATAATAATGCCTTTCATAAACGAGGCAGTTTCTACTAGGAACCTTTATTCATCTTCTCAATATTAGGATCAAAGAAATATAATCAATACTTATAGCAAAAAACCACAAACTACCACAAGCTATTTTCAGAATGGCTTATTTTGGTAACTGGAGCCTTAAATAAATGCCATGCTTTTTTTATGTAAAAATATATCATACAGTAAGTCTGACAGTTAGGCACCAATGACCTGCGTAGTAATAGAATCGGACTGAGAATGACTTTCATGCGACCAATCTTTATTTAATATTGTAATAGCATTTTCTCCTTTTCGATTTTTATTCTACTAACAAAAAGCAATCAAGGAAGTTTCTGGAAACACTCAAAAAGACCGTAATTGCTATAAATATTCATGTTGTCAATGCAATCAGCTTAACAAAAAGAGTTAATCCAAAAGCTTTTTACGTAAGCACGACTGTAAACTTTGTTAAATAATCTTAAGACCCAGACTGTTCACTTTTTGATTTAAAGCCGATTTGTTTTATTCTTCTTTGTTTTAAAGAAACACCACATAAATTTGACTTGGAAGACAACAAAATTTCAGAATAAATCTTTTGAAACTATCATGGTTATTAATACTAAAGTCATGATCATGGCGCATGCAACTGTGCCGAAATATTGGATAACTCAAAAATCTAATCATGGTAAATATCCCGTTTTAAATTACTTTAGTAAAATATCAGAAGTTTAGTTATCCATAGTTGTATAGCCGAGAATAAAAACTAAATCTCATCAAGAAGGCTTTCTACTCCATAAATGATTATCTCAATGATGTTAATGCTTGGCCAGATGTCGCTCAGTTTCGCACCGACAATAGTATGTAGTAAGTAATTTGTTGTTGTGCATAGCTTTACTTAAATATTGACATGTATCGAATCATATTATATTTAGACTTAAATAGGCAAATAACCATGTATTAGACATATAAGAGATGAACATGCTAGTGGTTTCTTTTCACTTCTTCCACTAGTGGACAAAAAATTGAAGTGAACAGTAAAATAATTGTATTTGATAATAATTTATATATAAAATATGACTTGTCTAAGTGCTTATTTTGTAAGCCTAAAGAAATAAATGATTTTTTACTTTACTTTACTTACTTTAATAGAGGTCCGGGATATTATATTACGCCAATAAATTTTTTTAGTCAGGAAAGTTATTCTGTAGATTCATATAAAAAAATATGACCACCATAAATAATAATATTCTCTGGCCATGCACTTACAAGATACAAAATAAATTAAAACTAGACAATTTCCACAGCATCATATGGGGTATATGATGCTGTGGAAATTGTCTAGTTTTCAAGGCAAAGAAAGCTTGTGGGTAACTGATATACATAACAATCGTTTCATCTTAAAATAATAATAAGAGAGAACGATTGCAAAAAAGTATTATAAATGTCGTAAAATACACCCTGACCCGACCTACATCGCCACCGGCCTAATTCCTCAATGAACTAAAAAGGGGGACTTCGCCTGAAGTCATGTCAATAGATACACAGATGATTATCTCGCCGAGTCAGCCTGCCTGGCAATATGCCAGAACTTGCTTTCTAGCCATTCTGACCGATTTATGATAATGACCAAGTAGCAGAATAAACTACACGTAAATAAATTTCTGATATTTTTTCTGTATTCACAGCAAATCAACAGTATTTGTTCTTTGCCCAGTTATCAACAAAATGGGCTGATGATTCGAGAGGCGAGAAACAGAAGTTTTTTTCCGTATAGACTTTGAAAAAACTTATTTTTAATTTGGGGAGTTTCAGGTTGCATAGCAGTACAATAATTTTGTTGCACATAATATAATTTTGTTTTGACTTTTTTAAGGGTAAGGTACTTTAGGATTCGTTTTGATATAGATCGGTTGCTGCAGCTAGCTCTAGATACAACCGTCAACAGTTAGTTAAACTGTTTCAATTGTAAATACTAATTGTCTACTATGTTTCTTCTATAAAACTGTAATTTTCTTTGTTAAGTATTTTCCCTGTACTTGAAGATCTCATTTGACTTAATAAAGAGAGTTCGTTACCTATGTACATATACTACTACTCTAAATACACACGACAAACAACAAGGCTCACGGACACGAGCTTTTTTATTCGCGCGAGATATTTTTATTTTACAAAATGAGAACAAAAAGTTTATCATGGAAAATCTTTTGGCAACACAAACAACCGAAAAAACGGTTCGGTGACTCAATTTGGTGACCACAATAATTAAATCGCACAGATTTCGCAGTACAAAATTTCCCTTAGAGATTATCTTGCTCGGGGCTCGACCCGTCATAAGCCTTAATACGGCAAGTATTATACAAACAACAAAACAAACGAAAATTCTTTCTACTTGACGTATTTAAATTAAAATTGAATTTCCAGAACATAGAATGTATAAATGTTTATACCAGAACTTAAACTGGTAAAATAAAAAAATAAACATTTTTATCCTCATACAAAATCCCTGACAGTAGCTTGTTAGCATTAAATAAAGACTACTTCAACATTTGCATAGATAGAGGATCCGTTTGGTGCCCTAATTGATTCAATAGCACCATTTATCACGACCCAGTGGCGAGGCGTAGCTTTTTCTGGGCACTTGTCTGAAACAGGCCTGAGATCTCATTCGGGTCACGTACTTTATTGAATAACGTTCAGAGATATGTGTGCTTTCATGCACCACTATTAGACGGGTCAAGAACGGCTGGTCCTTGAATGTTTCATCCTGAACTTTGAAGGCTGCTATTCAGTTAACCTGATTACATAGAATCAGATACAGACACTTCACTCTTTATTTTATTCTATGGAACTGTGGGAATAAACTCCGTTCCAATTAAAATTCTTTGAATATTCTGAGTCCGTTTCTACAGAGCAGTTATCTCTCGCATAATTTTACGACCATTAGGCACCTCTACTTGTCAAGGCGCAAAAAGCTCATAAAGAGGGTTCGACGATTTATTTTCCGTCTCGATTCGTTACCAATTTGATTTAAAAATCGTAAGAATTCACCAGTTTAGGAAGTTAAAGCTAAAAAGTTGTTAAGGCTTTTTTGTATTTTCTTGTGAGTGAAAGAGATTAACATGAATAAATAAATGATGCTGAAGAATCCACATATTATGTAGCATCATCTAGCTACGTTGAGCTGGCGTTATTGGTACTAGATGACTTATATACTTTATACATTACATAGATTTTTTTTTATTATACAAAGATAAGGACCAGAACCCCGGAACATATATCTGCAGATCGTACACATAATTGTTCCGAGGCGGGAATCGAACCCGCACCTTCCTACAGACGGAGCCTCGGCCCACCGCGCAATGTTTGCAAGTTGTTATTAGGTTAGCACACAAATGTTTTACAATCAGGCATGTGAAGTTATTCCATTAAATATTTAGGCGGCTGAACTCAGGGGTGTGTTAGTAGCTAGAACAAGCGACCCTCCTACATATTTTATTTGCTACACCAACAGGCGATATAGATAGAGCAGATACTCTACTCAGCACCTACTTATGGTATTCGCTTAGCAACTACTTAAGGGTTAAATTTGTTAGTTTTGCTATAAAATTTAACTGCATATATGTATATTGGACTGTTTCCCTAAATCTTTTTTGCAAGTTGGTTGCTTTAATTTACTAATTATTATGTATGCGCCTTTACTTTGTTGAATTGAAACACGTTACAACTATAATTCCCGGAGGTGGGCGTTGCGACCTGCGACACAGTATTTTACTTCTGCAGGTCGCATCGCTTCATATTTTTGTTCTAGCACCTAAGTATGTTTCAAAATAAAGACTTTTACTTTACTTTACTTTACTTTTTACTAAATCCATTTGATACGCAGTATTTTTTAAGAAAATTATTATAAATGAAGCTTTGCAATTTCATTGCCAAGTTCACGTTAGTTATTTTGCTAAATTTCAAAGGAAAACATTCCTGCCAACTCTGAAACCTTGGCCCGGCCGATATTGGTAACCCGTGTGTTGCTAGAATATATTTTCACAGTTTTTCCAATTTGATAAACCATCTGTGCTCTGTTGCTGAGTCATGCAGAAGACCTTTGTCAAGAACGGGGAAGTTATAAGATGGCAAGGCTGTTGTAGAAATTGCCTCTTAAGGTTAAACGAGTCGCTAATCTTTTCATACAAACTTGGAAGGGTTATTTGATGATTGATGTTGACCACTGTTTGATGTTGACCATCCAAACCTTAGGATAATTACAATTTATCTCGTCATGATCTGTTTAATTCACCCTAAAAAAAGTATACATTTGAAAAATACATAATAAACGGAGAAATAAAATTTAAAAAAAGCCCGTTCCGACATGCGAGTAGTTTAGTTTTTCAAAAGTTATATAATTTTATTTTTCTAATTAACACTCACTAGTTTTCCTATTTATTATATCTCTTGTGCTAATATTATGTTCAAATTTGCTTACTCTTCCGTGTAGCGAGAGATGTCAGTCATCAGCGCGATAGCATACATTAAGGACTCGCTTACCGACGAGTTCACACTTTTGACTCGTTTAACCTTGAGCTATTCGTAAATAACAATTTTAATAATTTTTACTTATACATGGTGCTTTAGTTTCAATTGTACGAGATCAGGTCATATTTACAAATAACTGTCTCACGAACTCGTACGTACAACATACCATCAGTAAAAAAAACGGAATTGTAAATAACACCTTTCGCTTATACGTATCAAGCTGAGTTCTTTGCTAAAAAACTGCAGAAACCTTTTAAATTGATTGAGTGTGAGAACAAAGCCATCGGGATACAAGTGGAATTTATATTTTATACTCTAGCTACCAACTGAAAAGGTTGGTTTCCACGTGAATGACTTTCCTTTGAAATAGTCAAAATCCGCATACAAAGAAATCGCAGGAGGATCCAGTTGCAAAACGAGACTTTCCACCACATTATTTCCTTTTAATCTCCTCTGTACAAATTATTTTCTATTATGTTTATTTTACGTTTCGTTGAAAGCCAACGTTTCAATCGCTTTGACCAACAACGTCTTGTAGATAATCGTTATGTGCTATAACGTTTGTTCGCCGTTAAACCCAAGAACATTTCAGATAGATAAAGGCGTAAAAGTAATCTCCAGCCATTCATGGACCTTCTGCACAATTGGTTTTTATGACGCTCCATACTGGTGCCGTTTGACATTAGATTTAATACTTAAACCATTATGTGTTGACTTTATTTATATTTTACAATTTACAACACATTTTTATGAATCAAATGTATAAAATAACCAATACCCTTGGTCTTCTGAAGTGAAATTATAAGTACTAGCTTTTATAAATTGAACAGTTGACAAAGGAAATTCTCGCTTCGTAATTTTCACAGTTATCTTTTTTGCTAGTCAAAGTTTCAATATTAAAATTGATTCTTTTGGAGATTTCAGTTTCAAGGGTTTTGCCACTTCTGTCATTTAGCCAGGCTGAATTAAGATGGTATCTATTTTTCTTCTTCCACAATAGAAAGAGAGAATAGGAAAAGGAGATAGATATCATTTTGTGAAAAGTGTGTTGGTCAAAAAGTTGTAAAAGCTTCTCACCTTACAAATTCCGTTGAAAAATCAGCGGCAGCATCACTTGGTTCATCCCAACATGAAGCTGTAGCGTCACTAAAAAACTGCGCTTGCGCTGACCAAGCATCGCAAGCATGTAAAACTCTCCTCAATGCTCCCACAATCAACTGTACGGAAGCCCTCACAAATATTTGGTCTGGAAAAGAATAAACGTTATTTTATATCCAATATTGAGATAGAAGTTTGTCTCTAATTTGTCTATACTCTCACCTATTTTTACAGGTTGTGGATGTAAAGCCAATAGACCTATTGGAAGGCTATTCATAATGATAGTTATGTTTGCAAAATTTTCTGCATCTTCTTTCTCATCGTCAAAGATATCTTTTACTTTCATCATCTTAATCCTATCGCTTCTCTTCTCGATAGTATCTCTAGCAGTATGTTTTTTATACGTTTGCACCGTAGGATTCAATAAAAAATCACTAATATCACTTGCTAATGATACTTTATCTTTAATATCCGTACTTTCTTGATTAATTACTTTCAATTCCCGTTCTAAAATTTGTTTTTTCAATTCACTTGTACCATCTACATTTATACTATATACATATTTATTAAAAGATTCAATACTATTTTCTTTTAATCTATTAGGTCTACGATTACTATCACTATTATGAATAGGAATATATCCCTCTTCAATTGAATTGTTTTCGATTTTAGAACTTTCAACGCCTTTTTCATTATTTACATTATAATTTCTTACATCTTCCAAACTAATATTGCTATTAATATCATTTCCTTGACTAGAATTTACTACTAATAATTTGTTTTTAGCAATGTGCGCTTCTGTCCTATTTAAATAATTACGACTAAATTTTAAATTTATTGGAGTTTTCTTCACTTTCACTTCTCTATTATATAACGCTTCATCTAATTCATCTTCTTCGTTCTTTATTTTAGATTCCAGGACCTTTTCACTATTTATTGTATTATTGTCTGCTTCATCTCGCTTATTTCGATCTGAACGATCGTTTGGTTGTACTTTTACTATGTCCATTATGCTTTCTATTTCCTGGTCGTTGTCTTCAAGAAATTGAGTTCGGTTTACGATATTGTGAAATATGTCAATATCTTTAGAAGCATCGATCCAAAGCCAAAAGAAATGCCCTTCTAGCATATTGAGGCGTTTTGCTTGATCCATTACAAGCTTAACATAATGAATGTCGCACATAAGAACTACAACACCGCGTGTCAACCTTGAAACTTCCGCTAGACGCCTGTGTAGAGAAAATAAAGATTAGTGATCAATTGTTTATTTCAGACATCCTGTAGTATTTTTAACCGACGAAACGAAAAATAAAAGCGACGAAGGTTCTATGTTCATTTCTATGTATTTTCTTATCGTACGTATATGTATATGTACGTTCTCACCTAAAAAGAATATGTCGTGAAAACTTTTTTGGAAGTGATAGCCATTTTGGGTTGAGAGGCTGTGTCGTTAGAATAGAAGAAAGGTCTTTTCGAAGGGATAACGTTGAACAAATATCTTCCTCTGCAAGTAAAGTAAAACTATGCCAGTGTGTGTGCAGAAGGACAGCTCTGAAACAAGATGTTCAAACTTATAAAGTCATCTAAGAAACATTATCTTAACTCTAGCATACAGTTCGGTTACCTACATTTGAATTCCGCAAACATAATGCACGTGGTAGCTCACCTTAGCGCGTGTAAAGTTTCCCTCGCTGTTATTTCAAGGCGAATTTCAAGAGGGAGCATTTCCTGGGAACAAAATAGAAACAACAATATAAAACTATGTTCGCAGAAGGAGTATTTTAGGCTTTTAAATTTGCTCTTGCATTTGTAAAATGTTTGTCTCTTTTGCAACTCTTTCAGAAGAAAGAAAAAAAATCATTCGAATTTATGCACCAAATACTTGTTCTTGTTTTTATTGATCTCCTGTTGATAAAGCGCATATACTTCGTAAGAATATTCAACAAAAGGAGTGGCTATGGAAATATGCACTTGATTCTAACTTTTCACATCTCGTTCGGTTATTTCCGGAACGATATTAGTTCACGTCACTGTAATCGTTGGTAAAGTGGGTTATAAATGACCATAATTTCTCCTGGACAACCCGCTTGCGCACACATCACTTTTATAGCAAAAATTCGAACCTCGGCCTTACCTTCTCTTTGAAGTTGCAAGAAAAGCACTTTAGAAAGAGTCATATTGTAATTATAACCTGTTCTATATATACCTGTTCTTTTTTTAGTCTTTCGTTTGGTAGCTTTTAAACAATGTTTGCTCTTTGTTCGTAGTAGTACTTCGTTGTAGAGTAACTACACCGAGAGTTTTATGAAAATGTTGCCCGTAGCTACATTTACTTTTAGAAAATGAGCTTGCAGTATTTACTAATAGTACAAATAGATAGCGCCAGCCAGAGATAGAGCCAGCAACGTTTTAAGAAAACAAATTGTTAGTGTAAGCAATATTTGACTTTTTATACCATTTCTAGTTATATTTTATAAAATTAATATTAAATGACTCACAATATACGAGTACAGTAGACTGATAAGTATTTAGATTTTGAAAAAGGAAGTGTTAACTTATTTGAGAAATGGCTTAATAAAATGCTCTTGCGTAAGTTAAGCCCCGTCCCCATAAATTATGCCATGACTGATAGCTACTCGCCACGTAGTCACGTAGTGGCATTATTTCACACCGTGGTTGACTATTCTGGGCTTTATCACGAGCACGATTGATAGCTTGCGTGAATGGAGCCGATCCGGGCTGAAGCCGTGAACAATGTTGATAGGATACGGATTCCTCACATGCATAATATGTTTTATTTCGTATAGACCTTCGTTTGACCACAAATTGACCTCTAATATTAAAATTAAGACAAGACTAAAATTAAGACCACCATTACCTACATTAAATAACCTTTGTATTGGAAGACAATTACAAACCGTTTTACAACCTTTTTACAAGTAATAGCAAATTTATTGCCTTTTCATCTGTAAATAGTTGTACTAGAATAATTTAAGAGTAGAATGCGAGTTAATCGAAAACTCACTCAGGTTTTCCATTTTCTACTCACAGCTTGCACAGAGACCGTGAGGCAATGAGAAAAGCGAGAAAAAATAAACTTTTTATAGGAAAATTTTACACAAAACGTTCTTAAAAGCATAAGATTAAAATAAGTTCCCGCAATTGGTCCTAAACGAAAATTTGAAAGTGGAAAGAAGGGGAGATCTCTGTTATTGAGTCTACACACCAAAGTCGGCGGGCTACTGATAAAATGATGAAGCACTTTCGGCTGTCTAGCCTAAGATTAAAATAAGAATAATATATATATATATATAATAATATATATATATATATAATAAGATTAAAATAAATGGAAGAAGGGGTGATCTCTGGAATGGAGTGTGCACACAAAGTCGGCGGGCTACCGACAAAATGATGAAACATTTTCAACTATCTACTAAATATATACCCACATACACTTAAACGCACCAACACGCTGGGGTGGGTTGCTCACTCCATAAGCGATAGCCTTGCAGAGATTTCCCCAGACAACGGGATTTTTTTAAAACCACTAGGCTCTAGGCCACTCACGTTAGCTATAGTGTAGGATAGGTGCTGGTGTGAGGGTGAAGCGCGCAGCACTGGGACGCCCGCGCGGGTGGCCGCGGTCACGACGGCCGTCGCCGCTGAACCGCCGCCGCAGACCAGCAACGCTGCGACCCGCCGACCCTCAAGTGCTGAGCAGGTTTGCTCCAGCACTCGAGCACTGAACCTGGCGACGAAGATTTTGGTTTAGGCGACCGATATTTAGGTAGATAAAGCGTTTTGTCAAAGTGGCCACTTTGATCTGAAATATCTGACGTTTGGTTAGGAATTCCGAATTCAATGGTTTTTAAATGTTATGCTTGTGCAATTGGTATTTTGAATTTAGTGATTCATTTGTTTTCGCACCATTTGATTTATTTTAGATATCATTGATCAATGATATCATCATCAAATTCTGTTCACAATGTGGAAGTGTGCGTTATTTAAGAATATGAGTACCACCGTGGCATCAGCGCTGCAGAAACAGCACGAAGGATTAATTGTGTATGGGAAAGCTACTGTAAAAGAAAACACGGTACGTTCTTGGTTCTTACATTTCGTTCTAAAATGTTGACCTACAGAACGAACCCCGTAACTATACGGAGACCATAGATGACCACAAAGAATTAAAAGTGATCGTGGAAACGAATCCATCGCAAACCTCATCAGCAGCAGGCTTCGGAAGATAATTTTAGTTCACTTGAAACATATTGGGGACCTTTTAGGTAGCACAATAAACATTGCGTGACCATCTTTTGTATTTCGTATACTAAGCCGACAGATATGTGACGTCTGCGTGGTGACTTCTATGATAAAACAAAAGACGATCACGCCACCTAAGGATTACAACATCTTATAGGTTAAAGATACGAAAAACATAATGCATGCTAATATAACTTAAATACGCTAACAAAAATAAAACTTCAGCGTCCTTCACATATTTTCCCATCTGAGGACGAGGCTCATGTTTTTCAATTAATAGGAACAATTACTTTCTAAAATCCAGGGTTGAATGAATGAACCTGACAAAAAATGAAATACATAATACAGTTTTGCATCACAAAGTTGAGAACACTCGAAACCGTTGGCTCGAAAACGACGAGTTTTGGGGCGAACGGCGAAGGCTTTACTTCATAATACAATATTGAAGCTGGTACTTACAGGTGTGGCGAAGTTAATATTTACTCTTTGGAGCGTGTTATTCGCTGGTAGAGTGAGCTTAGGCACGTCATTTGCCAGGCGCATTGACTTATCAAAACTTGTGAGAAGAAAACCTTATGCCGGAATTAAGATGGGTAATTTACACGTAACGACAAATTTGTGGTGAAATTACTGGTTTTTATAGAGACGATGAACGACATAAATATCTCAGGTAAAGAAAATGTTGTCAATTAAGGAAAGTGGAGCTTTCATTTATTTTAAATTAATTTCTGCTTGCGGCTTCGCATGCATTTTCCGGGATATAAGTTGCATTATGTTAATCTGGATTAACATGAATATACCTGCCTACTATGTATGTCTGTACATAGTTCTAGATCTGGATTTAGAACTATAAATTATACTTCTATTTTTTGAAAATCTCGATTCGTTCAGTACTTTTTGCGTGATAACAAACATCTAAACTTAAGCATTTATAATGTTAGTAATGGCGAATGGTTTTTGCTTTTCCTACAAAATGCATACAAACGTAATAGTGATGTTGATATGGATAAGTGGAGCTGTATAATATTGTTGGAAACAGTCTGCAGTTAGTTCAATTGTTTCAATTGTAAATTCTAGCTAAAAGAAATACTAGGAAATTACTCTATATAAATGTATTTATAATCTTACAGACTATACAAACGTGTAGTCATAGCATACCCCCAATCCGTTAACGAAACCATAGCCATACGTATATATTTTTAGATTGCTACGATTTTGGGCATAAATAAGGGTTGAGTTAGATCTGATAAAGTTAAATTGGTTTAACCCTTACACATGATTTATGAGGATTATCGGGAGATATCTACGTGTAGCGTAGAACGGGTTTATAAAGAAGTTGAGTAAATTGATCAATAATCTGTCTAACCAAAGTCCTTCCCATCCAATTTAGTTACTAAGCAATTAAGCATAGATATTGAAGTTATTTTTAAAGTTTAATTCAATTTAAGCGGGTTAACTAAGAACTCAGTTTGTGTTGGAAGAACACAAACGTTTAATAATGAATTCGTCAAACTACGAAAGTTTTTTATTTTTAATATGTATAAGTATTCATTTACGTCAATGTCATTTTGTGAATCATTAAATTGATTCTCGTTCTTTATTCTATAAGATAATCTGGAAGATTAATATGATAAGGACATATATATCTATGTAATGTATTGTATTATGTATGTATATCAGTTATCTAGTACCTATAACACAAGCTCTGCTTACCATGGGGCTAGATAATGCTGTGTGAATTGTCCAGCTTTATTTATTATTAATTTATTTATATTTATCACGATCCTTAGCGATAAACAAACAGCAAAGTTAATATTACAATTTTAAAGATGCAATAAAATTATGCATCAATGCAATTAATCCGAATAATGTCGTGGTACAATAGAACCGCAGTATTCATGAAATATGACAGCACTTCACTTGAATATCTGAAGTTAAGATTCCATGCATAAATCCGGCAAAGTAGGATTTATATGCTTTGATATTGCACTGTCAGTGGCAGATTCCAGCTAAAGCACTGTTGGTGGTTGTAATACGAGTATATTTTTAACAGGCTTTGAAATAAGGAGGTTCGTCTATGTTCTGATCTATGTATGTAAGGTTTTTTATGTGTGTCAGCGGACAATCGACAAAGAAATCGGTGATGACTTTTTTGGCTTAGTAAAGAAGATGATCCCGGGGTATATAAATATAATTTACAAGATATTACTATTTGTGCCGCAAAACTTTAAAAACAATGCAATATTGGGGCTGATGACAGTGAATAAAATCACGAAAATTATGTATTTACCCAATTGTACCATACGCCGTAGATGACAAAACACGTATTATATTTTTTATTTAGATTTTTATTGAGATTCATTAATATTTTGATAAAATAAAACTACATAATATAGCAATGGCGAGACCGCGAGCGTTCGACCGTCGAACGCCCCCATGACAGCGTTCCGGCGGGTCATCTTCCGGAGTTCACGGCACGTTCTACCTCTGCCTACTTACCTGGTAGGCAGGACTTCCTCAGGAGAGCTTCTCACTTCTATATCAGGATTGAGCTTTTAAGACTAATGCGGTTACAAACTCCAACTACCAACGCACGAAAAAAAATTACCAGCTTATTTTGACTTACTCGTAAATAAAAGTTTTTATGCCGTTTGTAAACCGCCCTGAACAATGTGTAATTACAACCATATCAACCCTCGGGATAGAACTAGACTGCTTTATAAGTAAGGTGCATACTACAGTTTGCAGAACAAGTCAGGGTTGCACAGTGCACGCACATATGTCTTACATTTCTATTTGTCTGAAAATTCGAGGCTTGTTTTACAGCTGTAGTTACGAAAGTACTTTTTACCAGTGGTCAATACAATACAATACAAAAATACTTTATTGTACACCAGATAGAGATCATTACAAAAGACATTACATGCGACAAGTACAATGGGCGGCCTTATCGCTTAGAAGCAATCTCTTCCTGGCAACCTTTGGATGGAAAGAATTATGTGAATTTAAGAAAGGCAGTGATTTTGTTTACGTGATACCTTCTGTACCTTCAATATGTATGCTAGTAGAAAATAAATAAATAATTGTCTTCTTCCTGAGGATACATCTATGTGGTCTTTTATTAGGATCCATTTAGCTGTTTAGTCGTTAAAAGGTTATTAGTATTATTCAGGCTGACAGAGCTATCATATAATCAAAAAAATCTAAGTACCTATGTGACGAAAATTAAGAGCTTTTTCCGGGCCTAGAAGGATATAACTAGCGCCGTATCTCAGAAAGGTATCCTCCGCAAATCAATGTAAGCATGACATTACTAGCTTTGTTATAGAGTCTCTGCAAAAAGAGAAGCGTCCTAGGAGTTGCGGGCGCGCGTTTGCTAACGTACTGCTTTTGTTGCGTTAAATTGTTAGTTCACCGTAACGCCACGACGGTTCTCTTTTTGCACGGACTCTAGAGTTGTTTTTTAAACAACTGTATCTCTACCAAAATGTAAATGAAGAACGAAATAAATATATTTTATAAAAACTGAACATATACTCTAAAAATTTGTAAAGATAGAAACGCGAATAAAAAACATTTTCTCGATAAAAAAAAATCGCAAAGATGACAGTAATCGAAATTTCAAACAACTTTTACTCAGAGGTTTTTCTTGGAATCATTTCTAAGTTATATCAAAAGATAGGGTTTATGGTTTACTAAAAAATTGTAAAGTATTTTTTTAAAAATCAGTTATTTTTAATCTCTGAGAAAGAAAACTATCAAAATCTACTGATTCGGGCGCTCACGCCGGGCGGCCAGTGCCCGCGCGTGTGCTATGGTACTGCTTTTGTTGCGTTAAATTGTAAGTTCACCGTAACGCCACGACGGTTCTCTTTTTGCACGGACTCTAGAGTCATGTTTACCTAGTATAAGCAGATCTTAATTTACTGAGACATAAACAAAACACATCATTGTGGGTATAATAAAAGGGTCGTAACTATTCAAAATCGCAAACCAACAGTAAAGATGTTATTTGTTTACGCACAACAAGTTATTATGTGAGCAATGTAATTTGCGCCTTCGTAATATAATAACAAAGTATACAATCATAACCACAATTAGATCTAAGAGTATCGTTTACACGGATCACTTCGTCGCATTGACCTATTTGTAGGTACAAGGTGTTAGTGTGTGAGGAGGTCAAATAGTTATATTTATTTGAAGGAAAAGCAGAAGCTAAGTAACATACTATATTTATATATGTTATAAATTGATGGATACCAAAAAAGCTTATTGAAGGTTTTTTTTTTAATAATACAATAAACAAGACTACGAACATAATGTGCCTGGTCTACATACATGATAATTACATATACTACATAATAAATAAATAAATAATGCTGGACAATCCACACAGCATTATCTAGCCCCATGGTAAGCAAAGCTTGTGTTATGGGTACTAGATAACTGATATACATAATACAATACCTTCCATAGATAGATATTTTTTTATTAAACATAGGAAACAACCAGAACACCCGGAACAAATATCTGCAGATCGTATACACAATTGTTTCGAGGCGGGAATCGAAACCGCAACCTCTTGCGTCGCTGGCCGACTTTCGCCCACCGCGCCACATCGGTCGTCATAATAATTCATAAAGTATTTTGATAGTACAACAATTTTAGAAATATGTTTAGTCTAAGCATTTATCATCAAAATTATCATTATTGGTGCCGAAAAATTCTACGCTAAGCCGCCGCCTCGCCGCCTGACCGAGCTAACAGTTGGGTTGTATTGCGTATAATTATAATACTTAAGCTCTCAGACAACCAAGTATAACAAAAAATATAAACTTAGATCGCACTTCTTATCGAACCTACATCATTATCAGGGGGTTTGATTCAGTTACTGATCAATTTACTTACCTAATTCCAATTTATAATCTTATTGCCTGAAATTGAATAACTTTACTGTCAAACTTATGAGATTTTATTCAGCTGACTCTCAGCTAATAACACATCTATACAAACCTTTGTGGTTTACTTCGTGTTATTTTTAAGCTTTTTTATGTAACAATATCTTTAAGTTGGTAAATAAATAAAAAAAAATATAATATAAAGTCAAATGGAAATTACACCACTCACTGCGCTATCACAGCCAATATCGTATGAATCACCATGAGCTAAATATTTGTTTCTTGAATTATCAGTTATCATGAATTCACAAACGAATGCAAAAACAAAATGCCGTTCAAGATTCAAGACAAGAATGAATAAGGTATCTTCTTGAACTTCGTAATACATCGTCGGTCACATCGCCACTGAGATGAGATTGTGAACAAGTGAAGGACCAGTAAAACAAAAATGTCTTTTCTGTTTCCACACTAATTGTTAGCGACGACGACATTGTGCCAATGGAATAAGGTTCAAATCAGAAATTAAGTGCGAAAGTTTGGTTGCTTAGATGAATGGGATATCTATTACTTCTTCACACCAAAATTAAAAAACGCATCAGGCTGAAATTTTGCACTGATGTAGCTTGGAATCAACCATAGGCTACTTTTTATTCCACAAAACATTTAACGTGGGATATAAATATATTTTAAAGCTACATGACGACCTCTGTGGCGCGGTGGGCGAAGGCCCGCTTGCGACGCAGGAGGTTGCGGGTTCGATTCCCGCCTCGGAACAATTGTGTGTACGATCTGCAGATATTTGTTCCGGGTGTTCTGGTCGTTTTCTATGTATAAAAAAAAAAATATCTATGTATGTAATGTATTGTATTATGTATATCAGTCATCTAGAACCCATAACACAAGCTCTGCTTAGCTTGGAGCTAGATGATGCTGCGTGAATTGTCCAGCATTATTTATTTATTTATTTATTTTATTTATTTATAGACACTAAGCGTGTGAAGCTGTGGGCTGACACTAGTTTTTATAAACTGTATTATTAAGTTATTAAATCACCCTGTATAAAGTTATTCAATCTCTCGCAGGTATTTCTTACGCTCAATACAGAAGCTAATAGGGCTGTATCTGACTACACTCCAGTGTGAATTTAGACGTTCTACGCCTTAGTCGTTTGAAATTTTAAACTTAAAAGCTCCACTATTGTGCTCTGAGATAGAGCAATGTCTGCTCGAGAGTATCCTAAAGTGTGGAGTCGCTTTGAGAGAACGGTCGAAGATGGAAGAACGCTCAAATTCGAGATCGAAGATATACCACCTACGATGTGGAGCATTGCGGTTGAATTTATGCTTGGGAACTATATCAGGGAGGATGTATGGTGGATTCATGCTGGTAAGTCCAGTTTTATAAAAAAAAAAACACGAAATCATCTTTGAATTTATAAAAGCGTTTAAAAGAAAACTATGTACATGTAAAGTAGCATTTATATGCACTTTATTAGCAAATGTTCACAAAGTTGTATAATTTTTGTGAGAATAGCTAAGATTTTTGCCAATTTAGCTGAAATTTCTACGTAACGAGCGCTCGACATTTTATTAAAAGCATTCAAGTTTTTGCAATTACTTATACCGAAATCCTCGTCTTACATCGAGCCTCAAGCAAAAAATACGTAGGTCATTAGGCCCAGGGGCGCCCAATTATGTCGGGTCTGGGGAAAAACCTCTAATGTGATGTCATTAAACACCCTTTCAGTAAGGCCCTATCTCTGCTCCAATCTTAAATTTTAACTTTTTACTTCGCAAATCCGGAACTGGTTTTCGAGCTAATTAATTTGGGGATACGGAATAATTTTCTGATTGCGACCCAAATTATCACCTCATTGGATTGTTCGAACAGATTGAATTTGTGTAAAATGGGGTTGGTCCCAGATTTCGATACTTAAATGAATTGAAATGAATTTGTTTTTTCATTTTAGGGACAGCAGAAGACCTAGATGCAGTTCAAGAATACCGTATCCTCTTGTCTTCGATAATCAGTCAAAAAATGAGCATTGCCTGTTTTCTCACCGAGGATGATGGCACGGGACGTACACTCGTCGCAGTCAATATGTGCCTGCCGCAGGAGAAGGGTCGCTTCGTCAATCACACCCCGGTAAAACGATTGTCCAACCACCGTATCTATTTCAAAGCTTAGGTAACTCACCTTAGAAATTATTTTCCTCCGACACTAAAATTTATGCTGTCCCTTTATTACAAAACTTTTAGCCAGAAAGCTTAGCGTGATCTCTTTATTCGAGGTTTAATTCCGACGCCACCGTCATTACTACTAGCCTCGGGATCCATTTCCATTTATTTCCGCTTTTTCGTATCTCAGACGACCTAGTTTGCAACCATCAACCCATCACATTATTCACTTTGGCGAAACTAATAGAAATCCAAGAATATCAATCATTTTCAAGGAAAAACCTTTTGTTTTTTGGGGTCAAATTGTCACTCAAGTCCTCGGAATCCTTTTTCCTTTTTGTTTTCCTTTTTACCAACTTAAACAGCCTTGTTTCATTCCATTCAGAGTTAATACTGCGATTATGGATATTTGATATTTTAACATGATACATTTACCTAAAGTTAACTTCTAATAACTAAGCTATCATATTTCACTAAAACTGTCGCTAAAACTATACGTCTGGTTCGATAAACTCTCTAACCCTAAACGACATACATTAATACTATATTGCTTTCCAGCCGAAAACTAAAGCGGGTTTATTGTCACTTCGCATGTTCGCTGAGACCATGAAAGTGACGGCAATTTATGACAAGTACGACGTAAATGCATACCTTATGGGGGCGGGCCTCTCCGTGGCCCCCGAATACCGACGCCTGGGGATTGCCACCGAGCTGCTTAGAGTCAGGCGAGTAAATTTCACTCATATTTTTGCAGGATATAAAAGAACAACACTACTTTACATCACCCAAAAAAATTTTACGCTATTGATCGTGGAGGGTCATATCGACTAATTTGTATTGAGTTCGGCAATTGTCGCCGGGTAGAATGCCGCCTAAGCAATAAAATAAATAGATAATAATAAATATTGCTGGACAATCCACACAGCATTATCTAGCCCCATGGTAAGCAGAGCTTGTGTTATGGGTACTAGATAACTAATATACATAATACAATACATTACATAGATAGATATTTTTTATTATACATAGAAAACAACCAGAACACCCGGAACAAATATCTGCAGATCGTACACACAACTGTTCCGAGGCGGGAATCGAACCCGCAACCTTCTGCGTCGCAGGCGGACCTTCGCCCACCGCGCCACATCGGTCATCAAATATGTATATTTACCATGATTTGAGTATCTTATATATCGGCACAGTTTCATGCGCCATAATTTTGTTACTGAAGTCACTTCGAGTTAGTATTTATTGGCAGATCGATCTTCCTTTATTTCTTGTCTTTTATCGCGAACCTTACCACTACCTACCTCAAATCATAGTAAATGTTCCGTTTAAATAATTTTTGCGTAAATAATAAAATGAAAATGTTAATAAATAGTTTCAAAGATATTGAGAGAACCTACCACGAACTCCAACATGAAACGACTCTGGGTCAGTCCCTCGGCCGCTTCCTTTACATTGAAGTTGTTTTATTGTTGTTTATTGTTACCTAACGGACTAACCTCCGTCCATATTTGACTAATCTAAATTGTTTCAAATTCCAGGAAGGCTCTCGCCAAAGAGTTGTGTTTCAAAGTAACAGGTGGTGTATTCACGAGTGTGAAAGGGCAGAAGTCGGCCGAAAAGGCCGGAATGGAATGTTTGTATCAGATTTCCTACAAGAAGTTTGGGAAGCAATGTAGTATCAAATTCAATACTGACACAGAGGAGCTAAAGATTTTTGGCGCCAAGGTTGAGTAATTTTTATGTACGTTAGATAACGAGCAAAGTTTTGTCGTAATTTTGTATAACTTCATAAAATCTTTTATAAGAAAATATTTTCAAAAGTATATCTAACTAGGCAAAAGTCGTTTTACTTATTATCGACATCTCTCATCTAAGTTTAAACTTAATCCATGTATATTTACTTAAGATTACCTACTAGTAAGAAGTTTTAACATTAAGATAGATACCTACAAATGTCCTAATAGATGACAACACAGATGAGGTACAAATATATAGAAGCATCAATTAAAGGGAGTTTAACGTAGCCAAAGGATAAACCAAAGCAAAGACAAAGAATTACAACCAAGGTATACATATTTTTCCAAGGTATATATATTCTCTGAACTTTTACAAGAATCAACAGAGTATGAATTTTTACTTCAAAACAAAGAAAAGACAATGAATAAATGCTCAAAAAGAAGACCAGGTAGCCGAGATAAATTGTCAGAAGTTTGACCTAAATAAAGTACGAGTAGCTACACGAGTTTTCGCACGAGTTAGGTCTAGAGTGGCTTTTACGTTTACGATTGTGGCCAAAGTACCGAGCATGATAGATGGTCTCATTTCTGCGTTTATGAACGTCTGAAGATATGTTATATTAATGATAATGATGATACATATATGTATATGATGATATTTTATCCCAGTTTTATTTAAATAGACAAATTCAACAGGAATATCTAAAAGCCATGGTGTTGTAATAAGTTCATTGATTAATAATTTTTCACACCTTGCAAATGCTGATGCAAAAGTTCGGATGTTTAAATGTATGGAACATTGTTTCTTTAAATGTTTTGTTGAAGAACGGTTCTTGTTAAAAGGGTTTTGAAAATGTTGGCCCTAACATCGGTTTTTGCGCATTCAAAATCGCCGAACACGATATAATTATATTTTTGCATAGAGGACACTTATACAAAAAATTCTCCATAAATTAATGTCCTAGAGCTACAGGTGATGAGATATTCTCTTATAAGAAAAAAAATTAAAGCAATAGTTATTTTCATCTGTGATTATTTCACAAACCTGAAGCTTTAGGGCATTTATGTAATTTTTATTTGTACAAGTATCTTCTGTCTATATTTATAACCTTCATTGTATGGTAGCCGATGTTAGGGCCATCCTACATATGTACAACCTCTTTACGTAGATGAAGTTCCAGATCTGAAATAACGTATAGGCTAAATTGCGCTAAAACGCGTGAGAAGTAACGCGCAAAAGCTAGTGCTCTATAAAATAAAGTTATTTTGATTTATTTCGGAAAAATGTGGTCCCTTGTGTTCTGACGTAACTTAGGTTCAGACAGGGTAACCGTAAAAACTATATAGAAGTTTCTGATTCGTTTTCCCGCAAACGCTAATCTTGCGCAAACGACATACGAGTTGGTTTTGCACGAAAACGAATAAGAAACTTCGATTTTCCTTTTCCGAGTAGGTCCCTTGAACCTAAGTTAGGTCAGAACACAAGGGACCTTCAGAAATTATTGATTATAGCATTCTTAGGCTTGCTTTAATCAGCTCATCCTATCCAGGTCAAGGCACCGGTAATGTCCCAATTCAGAAAGCAGGCTTTATTTTCCTCTTACGTAATTTAATGTCTAGTTCAAATCAAGTTACAGGGACAATGTTTCAGTCGAGTAAGCTTTCGGGTGAATCGATAAACCGTTTATGGACGAATACAATGGAGAAATTATAGATGCTGGTTCACAGTATTTTGATGAGTGTTAGTGTAAGGCTATCTATTCTATTATATATATTAAAATATTCCCTATTTCCCTTGGTCACGGCATCACGCGTGAACTGCTGGACCGATTTCGCTAATTCTTTTTCGTTGTGTTTATTATTGTCAGAAGAAGGTAGGTACTTATGAAAGAAAAAATTAAGAAAATTGCGCGGAAAATTAGAAAATGTAAGAATACTTAACCACCATATTAAATTATTTCTAATGCGCTTTTACAATTCAAACTTTTTTGATGTAGGTAACCTTATGGCGTTTGACATAACATTGACAGAATGCGTGCTGCAAATATCGTCAAAGAGGATGTGACCAATTCAAAATCAATATTCATAAGATTCATAGTTAAGACAGGACAGCGTCTGTTGGGTCCGCTTGTCAAAAATAAAAATGTGAAATCCATCCTAGTTCGTTCAGATAGTGTCTCTACCGATAAAAAGCCGAGATTATTATAAAAAAGCGCTAAGTAACATAACAGTTTCATATTACATACAAATTTATCATTAATTGACGACCGATGTGGCGCGGTGGACGAAGGTCCGCCTGCGACGCAGGAGGTTGCGGGTTCGATTCCCGACTCGGAACAATTGTGTGTACGATCTGCAGATATTTGTTCCGGGTGTTCTGGTCGTTTTAAATGTATAATAAAAAAATATCTATCTATGTAATGTATTTTATTATGTATATCAGTTATCTAGTACCCATAACACAAGCTCTGCTTACCAGGGCTAGATAATGATGTGTGAATTGTCCAGCATTATTTATTTTTATTTTTAATTAGTGTCTTAGTCCGTTTTTATCTCACGCATTTATATAAACGTTGGACTTGCCAAGACATTAGTCTTCTAGCGTCTTCTTAATTTGTAACGTATTGTTATTAATTAGATAAATAATTAAAGAACGTAACAAATTAAGATAAGGTACTGTGAAACTTTTCCTTTCTATAATGATCTTAGCTTTTTTATTGGTGAAGCCACTATCTGAACGAAAAGTTTAAATAGGTGACCATTTAATTGTATTTTCAAGCCACAACATAACTGTATGGATAACATAATTGTATGGATATGCAAGTTACAATGGTAAGACAGTTTACGCATTGTCCTGGGTTGTAATAATAATTATTATTATTATTAAGTCTCTCATTTACCATGATCTCTGGCCATTAAGTGACCCGGTCCTTTGGAAGGCTTGCGTGGGGCAGAAGCCAACAGCACAGAGGCCCTTTGAGAAGTTAATCTAAAGGCGATGGCTACACATAGCCGGTATCATCCTCGGGTGCACAATATGATACACCCAAAGGTGGTATCCAGGTGTAGAGACTATTGCAAAGAAAAATGAAAGAAATAAAACCAGGCTATTGTGATGGATGGATGGGTAATTGGGCTATAAGGGAGATTGCGGACGTCTGCCATAAACAAGTCAATAATAATAATAATTATTATTATTACAACCCAGGACCATGCGTAAACTGTCTTACCATTGTAACTTGCATATCCATAGAATAAGCAAGAGACGCGCTTTTCTGTATTTGGGCTTTTTAAGTATAAACCAATAGTAGTCGACAATATTTTTACAAACCATGAGGCGCTGAAAATAATTCTTTAAGTACGTAGAAATTAAATTTATTTTTGTATAGTAGTTAACAAAAAGAAAAATTTAATTTCCACGTACTTAAATAATTATTTTCAGCGCCTCATGGTTTGTGAAAATATTGTCGAATTCGCTTTTAATAAAAATATAACGATGTACTTTTGCTAGACCTTCAACAGGACAAACCAATCAATGTATAGATATAAGAAGGTCTAGCAAAAGCTTGAATCATTGGAATCGAACTTGCTAAAATCAAAGATACCCTAGGACCTACTTTAATATTATGGTAGATGAGATTACGAACCTCAAATTGCCAAGTCCAAACATTTTAAATTTGGAAAGTCCCCATAGCTAATTTAACTAAGTTCAAGCCCCCAGGGTTGGCCCTTGTTGTTTTGTGGCGAACATGCCGTCGCTTCACTGCCTTTTGTTCGGTAACCTTCGCTAATCTTTGTGGGGAAGCGGAATAAGTGGATTATAAAGCAACATTTTTTGTATCCGATATAAGACATGTTTTGTTACTCACTACGGTTATAACTTCATGAATATAATAATACAAGTGTGTGTAAAAGGAAAAATATGTGTCTGTTTATGTAATTGTAATTGGATGACTAATTTATTTGAGGAAACTTCCACTAGTTATACCGCTTTTATTCATATATGAAGGTACAACCGGAAAATTAGGTACCTATTAATTTTAAGTATGGACGAAACTCTTTATTGATCAATAACGAAAAAAAACAAATTCTATAAGCGCTAAGTAAAAGCTTATTTGTATCTTATTTATATTCAATTATCGTTGCTGATTGATGAACACAAGTTTCTGTGTCGTTATTTTTTCTGCTTTTTTATGTGTCGATAGACGACAATAGACGTTTGACCACAATCTCACCTGGTAGAAGGACTCAAGTTTTAATAAATTGGATTTTTAACAAACCCCAGCGGTACCAATGATTGTATTTTTTGGACATATTTTTTGAAACACTGACTGCATTGCCCCGCGCTTTGTGGCAATAAGTATCATGGTCATTATGCTTAACCATTGATAGATAGAAATAACCCTTCAGGCATACGTCCTGAAAAACCCATTTAATATACCGTACCCAATAACACTAGAAACAACAGAGCAATTTCACAGTTGTTGTTCCAAGCCAAAATGTCTTTTCCAATCTCGGTCGTGTCATCTGCTCAAAGCCCCGATCCAGGGGCAAGATTTCGACACAAGCGAGATAGAAAAGACTATTCGTTGTCAAATCTCTACTAACATAGTAGAGATTTGGCATGATTATCACGATAATATCATTGATGGTCTTACACAGTCGGATCCTTCCTAGATTTGGAGGCCGTTTGTTGCACCAGTAGTGTGATAAAATTCTATAATGGTATAGTAGGATAAAAGGATTGAGGAGTTCCTATAGTAGGTCGGATATCTATGTAATAGAGTAGGTTTCAAATGAAAATGAATGTAAATCATAAAAAGAACTTGACCATTGTCTCTAGTTCTGCTAATAAAAAAAAGAGAATAGGTATCTCGTGCGACGTTAAAAATAGGCGCGTTTCAGGTGTGTTGTTGAAAATAACTATTTTAAAAGCTGTAAAAGAATATACAGCCGTTGCCTTTGCTTTCAGATCAAAATAATGAAAACTGAAAATACTCCTGAGACAATTCTACTCTATTTCAGTTCATTTTCAGAAACAAAACTTTTCAGGAAGTGAAAACAACACGAATCAGAGTGTGAAACTAGGGTCATCGAAAACCTCTGACGCGCAATAGAAAACAACTTCGGTGATACCCATAAAAGTGGAACTCGGAGTCGTGTATTGGCTGAATTGAAGCGAGATCGAGTGCCCTAACTGTGATGCTGGCTTGGTCATAGAGAATTGAGCGTTCCAGTTACTAGACTTTCAAAGGAGTGTTAGGTTGACCGTGTTGTCGAGCAAAAACAACTTGCCGAAAATAATGAAGTAACCTAAAATTTAGCATTTGGTATATTTGACTTCATAAATAATGTACTTAAAGGCGGGATTGTAATGTTTAATGCCATTTTTAGGTGAAAACTTTTCGTTTATTACACTATTCCAACTTTAAAACTAGGTTTCTACCTCCCTCACCCAACTTAGTACATTTTCTTGGTCTAAAATTGCTACAAAGTTTTCGAAGAAACTTAGTGAATACAGTTTGGAACTGTAGTCTAAAATACTTATTCCTTTGCTTTAACAACATCGCTGCCGAATGTGCAACAGACATACGAACTATTATAATTAGACCTGCATTAATAATGAATTCAGAGTAGTTCTCTAGGTAGGTTAGTAGTTGATTTACCACTTTAAACCTCAAACCCTAGACACAAAGCATTTTAACTAAATTGTTAGTGCATGCACAGCGAGCTAAAATTGATGAGCCTGTTTTCAGTTGATTAGCCAAAATTGTTTTAAAGCAGTAGCTGTGCTTTGGAGAGACAACAAAATAAAGCCAAATCCCAATCTGAGTGCCCTTCGTTTTGCTTTGTAATAATATTTTTCCAATTTTAAACTCTGTTTAATGAACTGGTTAAGCCACGGAACCAACACATCGGAGATCGGCGGTTTAATACCTAATAGTACCATATCCGCAAGTAACCGCAAAGCCATACAATTGAAAAATTGGTCTTAGGGCTTCAGGTTTGCACTTGTTATGTCTACTACAAAATATCTAATTCAAAATTACCTCTCATCTTCTGGTAGCTTGATGTACAAAGGCAGCAGCGTGATGTTGCGCAGATAGAGAGGCGAATCGGCCGCCAAGTAGGTCTGCGAAATGTCTGCGAGGGAGCGGTTGAACGCGCGCACGGCGTCGGCGGCCGAGGCAGGCGCGGCGATGCCCACGTAGAAGGCGGCCCTCGCGTCCGCCTGCAGCACGCGCAACTCCCGCGCCGCCGCCGCTGTGAGGAGCCACGCGGTCAGAAGCGCGTACGCCGCGCGCATCACGCCCGCCCTCACCGCCGTGCGCGCACCGCCCGCCCCCCGCACCGCGCCTCCATGCCACGCGCTGCCCCAACACCATCCACTCTACCACGACCCACACCCAACTCACATCTCTCTCACTCTATCTCCAACATAAATTAAACTTCCGAACTTGTCTAGTCTCACAGCGGCATTTATCACTTAGCGAGCTGAATTTATCTGCGTATCTGAAACAAACAAAAAATTATGTTAAACAAGGTTCGTTTACGGCTCATAAATATTCATTCGGGACAATGACGTAAAAAACGTCGGCAGAGTGTGCCGGGATATACCGATTAATCTTATTTACCCAGAAAGATGCGTTAATTAATTTATGTTCATCCTTATCGCTGGCTTTACCGACGCTCCCCTATGTCGGCCTCAATTTAGCTGGAGCCCAACAAGCCTGCGAGCACTTGTCACGACATAACCTATTTATTTTCACGAAAAAACGTTGAAATAGCGTCGTTCATTAATAATATATGTGCTTAAGCTTAAGTAGCTATCTCAATACTTCAGACTTTAACAAGATGAGTGGTGGAGTCGACCTTTGGGCGGAAAAAATGGGATTGACACTATACTTTTGCACCCATAAAAAGGGCGATAATATTAATATAATACCGTAATATTACGATCCTTATTCGAATAATACCTGCCATACCATATACTACAAACATCACTTTCAACTTTTCAACTTGAGGCAGAAGCCCATTTCAATAGCGGGACGATAACATAAATCCATACGACGATTAATTAAACAGGCATCCATGTAAACTTTTTATAGATTATTTGGAATGGGAAAACACATCATAACATTGAAACTTTTTTATTTCAGAAATGTGTTAAGCGGGTAACAACATAGGCGTCGTTGACCATGCGCCATGGTAGATTTACTATGGTAGTCAACCGATATCCGTAAGACCGTGGGTTTAAAAAATGTTGATTTATTCAACATTTTTTAAACCCACAGTCATTATTTATATTGTAGTGGTATAGGAATATGTTGATTTACAATGAACGAACCGTTGTCACATGTTGACATCCCTAATTGAAACTGATTTCAGAAATTTCGCGTAGCTTATAATTTTGCGAAAACAAAGGTTATGATGAAATAATTTTTTAAAATTCATTATAATTTCTGAAAGTTTTTAAGCAAATTAACTACTGATTGAGGATGAATATGTGTGTGAAATTGAAAGTATCCATCATTTATTCGAAGTCCTGATAAGAATCAAATCCGAAATCTCTAATTTTTATTTCTTTGGGGTGGCTTGGTTATCGACCATGATAGGCATATTATCGTGATCACCAAAATATATATTTTAGTAATATCAATAACTGTTAATGGTAAAAATATAACATAAAAGCGTATTGTTACAAGTCCAAGGGAAACCAGGTTAGGACTATCCCAAAATAATCCAAAGGTAATTTTCAATTCAAACTTCAAACCCGTACCCTGAGGGCTGCTGGCTCATGGCAAATGTTAATTTGTAGCTATTATAATTTCAAAGAATGAAATGAATATACAATGTAGCATATTAGGTACTTTGATTAAGTAACATTTGCCTTCGGAAAGCAATTTCTAACTTTGATGAAACTTCTTGCGAAATGAAAGATTTATTGTGAGGTCTTGGTGAGCTTCATATGGGAAAATGTGCTTTATTTCAATACTCCATTGATACACATAGTTTTCCATGTTAAGACATTTAGAACTTTTAACTTAATTAGTTATTTGTTTATTAAATGTTTCTTCTAATATTTCTTTACGGTGCTTGTGGGAACATATTTGTGGGAACAGCAGGCTAGCACGGTAGCCACGTATTATTATTATTTTTGTTTTTCTGTAGGCTTATTTTATTTATGTTTTTTTATACTGTGTATTGTGTTTTTTATGTGTGTTTACTGCTTTAATTGTGTAGCCTGTTTTCTTTGGCTAAATAAAACTTTTCTTATTCTTATTCTTATATTGTTTATTTACTGTTTTATTGCGTCCCATTATAGAAAATACTTTAAGATTATATCCCAGTTAAAATAATGCAAGCCAAGTTCAAGGCGTATCTAATGCTTGAACTTGTTAGTAATTTTCAGTGACGTCGTAACACAAGTTAGGAAGTGAAATTGTCAGCTAATTAGTTATGATGACGGGCAAAATAACGTTATCGCTGACGCTGGAGCAAAGTTAGTTAGGAACGTTAAACGGAGCTACTGAAGCGCATTAACCATATTATAGGCATAGGTACATACTGGTACATTGCGTGTGGCTTCAATTTTTCTCTAGATCTATTTTGACGACCGATGTGGCGCGGTGGGCGAAGGTCCGCCTGCGACGCAGGAGGTTTCGATTCCCGCCTCGGAACAATTGTGTGTACGATCTGCAAATATTTGTTCCTGGTGTCTGGTCGTTTTCCATGTATAATAAAAAAATATCTATCCATGTAATGTATTGTATTATGTATATCAGTTATCTAGTACCCATAACATAAGCTTTGCCTTACCATGGGGCTAGATAATGCTGTGTGGATTGTCCAGCATTATTTATTTAATAATCTAGGCCTTTTTAACAAAGCCTCCGCTGCTGGTCCGTCTGTCTGTTTCAGCGAACAGTATCTCATGAAGCGTAAAACGTACGTAATTTTCCCAGAATTTATTTATACTTCTTTAACGATAAACCATAATACAAGACTTTTTCTAGAAAATTAATACAAAGTCGTGTATTTCTGAACTCTTGCTGCTATAGCCGCATAATAATAAAAATTAAATATATTTTTTTAATTGAAGGGAACTCCTAAAACTTTGTACATTTACTGGCTAATTTTGCTGTGTCCTCAAAAAAACGAAAGTAACCAGTAAAATTTTCGCGATTCGATCCGCTAGCCGATAACATTGGTTCCTTCTGGCTATGGTCCAGAGCTTGACTCACGATAAAATTTGCGCGATTCGATCCGCTCACCTATCAAACATTTGTTTCTTCAGGTCCAGAGCTTGTTCTACTGTATGTCACTTTTCAACATTTGCAAAAATTACATAAAAATCTAACGTAAACCAATAATTGTCTAGACTCGATTCGAAGTTACTTTTTTGTGTATATTATTTGTAAGTTTCACAAATTATGCTTCTCTCGCCTAATAGACTGCGCGCTATATTCCGGCCTACCGTTTCATCTCGGTTTTATTGCGGTACACCGCACTCGTCATTGCTTTTATAAATAGTGGAAATAGGGCTGATGACATGCGACTGACTGGGCAGGAAGCGGCACTAGCGGCTAACCGGAAATTATAAATGCGAACGCAACTTTATTAGTTTGTAATATATTTGTCTAAACGGTTGAAATTATCTTAAAATTTGGCAAGGACTGTATCCTGAAAAAGAAAGTGAAGCCGCAGGCAGAAGATGTTAGAAAATAATAAGCGAGCTCTGAACGCAAATGGTTTCAAGTAGTTAAGTTAGCTTTGCTTTTTTAGATCTCATGAGAGATATAAAAACAGTAGAGGTAGTAAAATAGAGGACCCAGATATTCCAATCCCAACAGATTCTGAATATCTATAAAATAAATGAGACCTTCAAAGGGACCTAAAACTCTTTTAGTAAAGACTTAAAAGTATTCAGTTCATATATTTCTGCCAACTCGTAAGACCTAATGTGGTGTGAAAACGAGTGTTACATTAAAGTCGATAAAAGTGCAACGCGAGTGGAATGCAGAATTCCTTTAAACGCAAAATAAATCCACCGTGAAAAAGTGGTTACCTCTGCGAGCTGATAGTCTGAGTTCCCAGGTACAGGATTTTTCATTTGCAGATCAGTATTTGCACCTTTTAGATGTCTCTATTTACGGAATATCTCGCTATTTATCTCCCGTTAAGAGACTTTATTTCAGTAAATATTACTTGTAATATACCATGTTTCTATATACTACGTTCCCACCACGTTCGAGCGATCATGGTTACGGAACGACTCATCGTGCTAAGTTTGTAAGTTCTAGTTCTAGTTACGGCCTGATTAGTAGGGTAATAATGCACTTCTATGTTTAAGCATAAATATTAGTTAATTGAAAATGAGAATGAGTTTTTTCAAGGAGCTGAACTAAAGTTTACCCACCTACTATTTGCTAAGACGACTCAATTACTGGCATCTTGTTTAGTTACTTAATTCTATTGTTTTGAACAATGACCATCCCGGGAATCGGTCACGTCGTAGACTCAATCAGTGCGCGTCTACCTCAAACATTAGGTATTTACCTGTAGTCTTAGCAACAGTTTTGCATAGTTTACGAAAACTATACGTTTTCGTTTCCTTTCATAATATTCAGCGTTAGCAGCGCCTTTATCGGATACTGAGAGGAACTATTTTTCGTATTATGATGGTGATCTAATTATTTCACAGAAGTAACTCTCTGATAAGTAAGCGACAGAGAACTTCACATTCGAAAAACGTTTTCGTTATTTGTAAACTCATACTAATCACTGTTCCTGTTGTGGGAGCTTGAGTGTAACAAACATAAATATTCGTGAACCTATGCGAAGTAATTGGTCAGCACGGACCATCTTTATGATCGTCGGCGTTAACCCCACAATACCCCAGGCGATGGTCGTCTGAAGAGGGATGAACAACAGAAATTTTCGCTAACGATCACGATTTATTTATTGTAAGGGTAGGCCTTGTTTTTACTCCGGCCCTAAGGGAGCTTGCAATTGTATACAAAACATCGGCTTTGTTAGAAATAAACAAAGTTCTCCTAATTTATATTTACGCGTCTGTGATTTAAGTATAATCGCACTACCCGTGGATGTTCAACTGGCCGCGCTAATCGTAGGAATTTATAACTAGATTTTTATTATTATGTAAGCACCTACATATTTTAGAGAAAAATGTCTGCTGTGCGCTAGATTTAAAATGCATCGTGGAATAAAAATAAAAAGATTGCCATTTTGCACCAGAATAGCCTTTTTAACACCTACACCTGTGACAAAGAAAATTACGGAATAAAGTTTAAACGTAGTGTAAACTATGTACTTATTATTTTTTTATTATTATTATACTTCATTTATTTAAATGCTCGTTAAAAATATATTTGATTACTGTGTAGCTAAAATACATACACACACAATATTATAGGACCTACAGCTACATCATATCAAAACGGTAGATCACCGACTTCGACTAGGCTCGAGCGACTGCTATGAGAGGAACTTCCTAACGATGCGTGCCGAGTCCAGGAGTACCGCCTTTTGCGTCTAGCCCTAATAACACAAAAACAACATATAATAACAACTTCCTAGCGAGAATCTCTTGAGATGTTGATCGAGGCTCTTCGCTATACAGTCGACTGTCGGTTTAAGGGCCTGATACAACGGCATTATCCTAGTACGGTATGCACTCTAGTAAGTTCCTCTCTCTATAGCCCTATAGCATACGCAGATATTATTGTTAAGATCTTGATTCAAAAGTACTTTTTGCTATATTTGTTTATTTTAGTTCCCACTCGTTATTACACGAGCAGATTTATGCCAGATTCGTCCCTAATGTTCGGCCCACTTAATTAAAAAGTCTTTGTTCGCCCCGCAAGATAATATTTGTCTAGATTCGTCGCACGACACAATTGATTTACTCTCATTATAGAAAACAGTGTAACAAAGTAGTCCTATTTCAAGTTTCATAGTACATTCTAGACACAAAGCCACATTTACATTCTAGTTACCAATGCTTCTGAACAACGCTTCGACAAAAGCGATGTAAAGGGAAAGGCCCGACGCCCCGGCCCGCATGGCACGCATATATTATTCAGCCAATTCTACTAAGGGACTATAATATCGGTGAATACGGAAGCGCAGGATGCGACAAAGCTTCTTTGTGATCGAGTGATCTGGATAAGTGAGTTCTAAAAGGATGAAGTTATAGAATTATTTGGTATAAAATTCTAAACCGAGATTCAAGTAAAAACCCACGTTATAAACCAACCAAGGGCCTGAAAAGTATTATGAGTTGACATTGCCCAGCATTTTTTTATCATTAATATACAAAATAGTCAAACTTGTGCAAATTTGTATTTTCTAGAGACGGTGGCCTAGATGATGTTGTGTTAACTGTCGCCAATATTTATTTATTTAACTGTATGTAATTAAATAAATAAATTAAATAATGCTGGACAATCCACACAGCATCATCTAGCCCCATGGTAAGCAAAGCTTGTGTTATGGGTACTAGATTAACTGATATACATAATACAATACATTACATAGATAGATATTTTTTATTATACATAGAAAACGACCAGAACACCCGGAACAAATATCTGCAGATCATGCACACAATTGTTCCGAGGCGGGAATCGAACCCGCAACCTCCTGCATCGCAGGCGGACCTTCGCCCACCGCGCCACATCGGTCGTCCTTTCTATTTAATTGTAGTCCTTTTAATTGTAGCTATCCTGGTTTTAAAACGTGGACGAACAACCATCAAACACCAAAAGATTGTGCTCGTTTCAATACAAAGTAAGTTTGTAGCTCGGAACTCACAACAATGGCGCTACAGCTTCATATTCTCATTTGAATTTTAAATCTCTTGAACCTTCGAAGAAACTACGTTATAAGTTAATACAAGAACAAGATATTCAGGATAAGGCTTCAATTCGACTAAACTTATAATTTGGTGAAGTTAAGTTTAACTTTTGAATAAATGAGAGTGAGATAAGGTACACGTGAAGTTATGGTTCTGAATAGACGTTACGGTAAATGGCTCTGGCACAGTTCTCTTCGCTTCTCGAGTTGGCTCTAGTTAGTTATATTTACTAAAGTTAGCAAAGAATTAGCAAGCTGAAGTGGCAGTGGGCCGGCCATATCTCGCGAAGAACCGACGGCCGATGGGGCAAACGTGTTCTTGCGTGGAGACCACGACTCGGTAAACGTAGTGTAGGACGCCCTCCGACCAGGTGGGATGACGACCTGCGAAAGACTGCAGGTAGATGCTGGATGCGGCAAGCTGAAGACAGGGCGCTATGGCGCTCATTGGGGGAGGCCTATGTCCAGCAGTGGACTGCTATAGGCTTATGATGATGATGATGATGACTAAAGTTAGTATCAGATAGGCACATCGGGTATGTACAGTGTAGAAAGTAAATAAATAATATGCTGGACAATTTCCATAGCATCATCAAGCCACAAGCTAAGCAGAGCTTGGGTTAAGGCTACTAGATGACTGATATTCTTAATAGAACACATTATATGCCTACTTTTATAACTGTTAGTAAGTAATCACACTAACACTAAGTGTTAGTATGATACAGTTATTCTAAGTCTTAGAAAATAAGCTTATCATAATATTGTCCATCCTTTGTGATACTTACTCGGCTGACTCGCTAATAACACTCCTTTACAAACCTTTGTGATTTTCTTAGACTTTATTCAAAGCTTTTTTCTAATCTTATATTAAGTTGGTAAAAAAATAAACAATACATTTGTAGATATTTTTTATTATACATAGAATATACCCAGAAAACTCGAAACAAATATTTGGATAAATATTTGGAAAGTAGTAGTACAAGGTTCGTATATTATTTCCGAGCTAGAAATTACCTGGATTTTTCTTCACAGCAATTTGCAAAAATGAAAGCTTCTATTTTAAGTATTTGTAGGCACCTATAAACATACCATTTACTAGTATATACCAACAATAAGGAAAGTTTGAGTAAAACACGGAAAGTTTGTGGCATGCCGTCAATTTACGAGGCCTATCTCCTTTCGTGTCGTTCCATTAGGGATCTTCTCTAATGGCTTGTGTAAATTCGTACTGTACCTACACGCAGGTCTATAGACGAATTTATTGGGGGCTGTTTATTTCAATGCAATTAGTTGGTAGCACTTTACCCAAGAAAATGCCCGTTGAAATTTTATATTTTCAAAATTAAAACAATTTAAACTTGTAAAATTTTTTATAAACATAAGAGATGCAAATCCTCCATTAAAATGGTTCCCAACTGTTTATCTTTTGTAGATTAGGCGACTTATGGAACGAGATAATTTGATATGGAAATAAAATGGAGACCAGCTCTAGAGGTTATGGTAATCAGACGGTGGATTATGCCCGATTATTCGGACCAAGTAAATATTTAATGTACGAACAGTTACAGAATGTGTTTGTACGGCTATTAGTGTTTCCTTCTAAATGATGTTCATTTTTATTATGTTACTAGTCTCTGGCTCGGCCTCGCACGCGTTGTTTCTATGGAAATATTTTATGGTTGTTTCTATCTCAGGGGAACTGATTTATGGAATAAAAAGTAGCAAATTTTTATTCCAGGCCTAGAGGTACCTGTAACATTTCGGTTCAAATATCGGGCCTATTATTATTTAGTAGTTTTGTTTGGCGCAAAGTAACAAACATCCATCCATTAATTTTACCATCCAAACTATCGCATTTATAATATTAGTGTTTCTTTGTATGTAGTAAGTCTACGTACGAACAAAGTCTCGTTTACGTTGATATTAACTGTTTGTTTAATTAGCTAAATCAAGCTTCAAGTGTCTGTTGAATAAAAATGTATATATTTCAAGCAAAAGATTTGTAAAAAACGTAACAACGAGAACGACAACAAGTCTTCCTAACCAAATATTTTTTATAAAACCAAATTCAATTTGGTCACCGAAAAGAGACACGGGTTCGCATAATTTTTTACCCCTCAACGAGATTCACCCGGACTTCGTATTTAAAATTTTAATAAAAGCAACACGAAGTCGCTTGGAATCACAGAAAATATAAAAAACCTGTAGATATACCGTGGAAACAGTAGCTCCACTTTTATTAGCACACCTGCAATGAATATTTGTATATACAGTATGATGTTAAGGTAGACACAATTTAGTCACAGTTTAGTTGCCATACAAAATGTAGGTACCTTTACTCTGACTAGTGCGCAAAAACCGTACGTTACCTACGTGTCTGATTTAGTTCCAATTTTATTATACCTGAAGATTAAAGGTCGTAGATCAAAAAGCCACCCGGCACCCGATCGACACTGCCTCGCCTCTTGCTGTTAGTATTACTTTTATGTAAATCTATGTTCACTAAATCTCACTAAATTTTCTCCAGATCAACTCGCTCGCAAACTGTCCACGCGCGTAAGGTGATAAAAAATGGACCAACAGTTGATTATTTTTTTTCCTTCGTATTGTCTTAGGTGTCACTGCGGCCATGATAAGCCTATTGTAATCGCCAATTTGTTGGTGTTCAGCCCCGAAGCCGCGGCGTTCACAATTCAGCACTAACCCTTGCAGCTGCTAGGAACTGTAGAATTTTCACGCATGCTTGCCTTGCGTTGGCAGAGCATTGCCAACGTTCACGAAAACGAGGTTCACTGGTTGACCACGTGGCGTCCACCCGAGAGACGAGGCGAGGCGGTGCGGGTCGGGTGCCTGGTGGCTCTAATAACCTTTAGACTGAAATATGAATATATAAACTACTGCAGTCAACGCCTACGCGTACTGCCTATACTGTGCAAGGCACGTCCGGCGTCACGACTGCAAGTTATTTCCCTCTATCGAAGTAGGAACGTGCCAAGCTTGCATACGAGGAAACGTCTTTTCGGGGGAGATTTGCTTGACTTTTAGTCTTTTATTATGACAGTATGAAACCTGTATTGTGCAATTGTGCATGCTTTATTGCGATAACAGAATCAAAAATTTTGTGAAATTTTGAATGTTTATACATAGGTTTGTTCAAGTCTTCACGTCATCCATACCGCAATGCTTGAAAACCAAAGTTTTCAATCAGTGCGTCCTACCCGTTATGACCTACGGAGCTGAGACCTGGACACTCACGATTGGGCTGGTCCACCAGTTCAAAGTCGCTCAGCGAGCTATGGAAAGAGCTATGCTCGGAGTTTCTCTGAAGGATAGGATTCGTAACGAATACATCCGACAGAGAACCAAGGTTATCGACATAGCTCAAAGAATTAGCAAGCTGAAGTGGCAGTGGGCCGGCCATATCTCGCGAAGAACCGACGGCCGATGGGGCAAACGTGTTCTTGAGTGGAGACCACGACTCGGTAAACGTAGTGTAGGACGCCCTCCGACCAGGTGGGATGACGACCTGCGAAAGACTGCAGGTTGATGCTGGATGCGGCAAGCTGAAGACAGGGCGCTATGGCACTCATTGGGGGAGGCCTATGTCCAGCAGTGGACTGCTATAGGCTGATGATGATGATGATGATGACATAGGTTTGTTACTTACTTTTTCTCCTTTTCCCTAGATAAGCTAGTCGTGATGAAAATACAGAAATTCAGGGGAAGTATTCATTATCTGAAGGCATCTTGCAAGGAAGTGCTCCTTGAATATAATCAGGCATAAAATATGTGCACGAAAATGGACCAGCATTAGGACGGCGTGAAATAAAGGACGTAGTTTTCACTCAGCGACGTGAAGTGGCTTAGCTCAAATACGAGGCACCTACATAATTTAGTTTACGTACATTCGCTGGCAGTCGCGTTACATGAATTCATTTGACACGGGAATGAGCTGTGACTCCGTAATGGTGCAAATGAAGGAGTGAACTGCTAACAGTGCGGATTGAATTAGGTTTATAATTGGACAACCGTGCTTTAAAGATTGCTATACAGATTGTTCCCCCATCATCATATTAGCCTGAGGTCATCCACTACTCAGTGTTGTCCTCTACACTTCTTCTATCCTGCCCAGCCTCTGTCCGTGCCTACATGCTTATTATTATAATTTGACAACACATTTCTGATACAATTCCCGCGTTGTCAAATATACTACAGTTTTGTTTCAGTTCGTTCAATCCAGACGCAGAGCCATCTAGCTAAAATTTGAAGTTTCAGTTCGAAATGGTTCCATTCTGTCATGATCATGCTTGAATAATACATTAGTGTTATGGCTATAAGCGTCAAATGTTGAAACGACGCCGCATTTAATTAATTCAAGTCAGAAAGGAACTTACATTGCTTAGAATAACAATAAAATTTATACGTCGCCTGTAGGTGTCTCAATGTTGGTTTGTCCTACTTATGCCATCAAAAACATCAAGTAGCCAGATCGTAAAGCGAATAAACACGGAAACTCCGCACACTAGCTGCACGCCGAAATAGCCTCTTAAGGAAAATTGCTTGTCGCTCTATACAACCAGACGTACATACCACAGTAAACAGCGTAAAGCTTACAGCGAGTATTCTATTCCTAGTGTATACATAATACTGTATACAGCAGCGCAGTGAAAATACTACAGTAACGAAGACAGTAACAATAAAGTTTCGCGCTACAGTAGTTTGGACGGTAGTATTTAGCATAGCTGTTTCCTGTCTAACAGTAAAATGTGTGATAAAAAATATGTAGTTCTTTTCAACGAGCATAAGTACCACGTACATATATGTAATAATGAGTTTGTACCGTGACGTGAAGGAACACACTGGTGTTTCTAAGTTATTAAATACAGGCTGCGCCCCGCAGCTTTGCCCCCCAAACTATCTCTTGAATAACTCTATCTGTTAAAAAAATCGCATCATAATCCGTTGTGTATTTTTAAAGATATACTTAGGGATAGACAGACAGCGGGACTTGCTACTTTGTTTTATACTATTAGTGATTTCTAAGTTAAGTGTGAAACAAAGTATTGTCTATTTATATTTACCTATTGGGATATTACCAAATTATAATATTTGTATCCGTCTAGTAATCAGTCCCGCTATGGAATTTGTTAGATTAAACTATGTCAATAAATAGTGTATAAATAGACCCTCCTGGTGCTCTAAGCAAAATAAGCAGTGCTTGAGTATTTTAGGAGATATTTAGGTCCTTCACTGTGGCTGCTATTTTAACGGCAGCAACGCTGATTCCGCCGAAACTGTAGCAAGATATGAATCATGAACAGTGCTAAGTCGTAGCTTGTTCGTAGCACAATTGCTACGAACAAGCTACGACATGCTACGACGATTATTGCTACGAACGAAGAATGATTGTATCACTTGGTACGCGCCGTTAAATCTACAACGGATTTTATGTTACTACTATCTTCTGCCTGCGGCTTCAAACACTGTATTCGTGATAAAAAGTGTCTTTATTCCAGGCTCAGAACAACAAGCATGCGAAATTTCGGCCTGATCCGTTCAGGAGCTTTGGTCTGAAAATGTAACAGACATCCATCCATCAAAATGTTCATCTTTATAATAGTATGATTAATCTGATGTGAAGTGTGTATTTAACGTAAAAAAGGAGTTTTCTATTATAGGGTTATTGGTTATTTCACTGACAGACCCAGCAATATACTAAAATAGGCTGATGATGATGAATTTCTATGTTGTTGTTTTCTATACTAATTATAATATTAGTATAGAAAACAACAACATAGAAATTCGAAGAGGTAATGTTTTATTTTTTTTGTTTGTTTGTATTGAATAGGCCCCGAAACTACTGGACCAATTTGAAAAATTCTTTCACCGTTGGAAAGCTACACTATCCCCGGTGAACATAGGCTATTATTATATTTTCAATAAAGTTAGGGATCCTTACTAAAACTCCAATAATGTAACCCAAGGTGTAACAAAATCACCTAATAAAGTGAAATCCGAGTTTAACGCGGGTGAAACCGCGGGGAACAGCTAGTTTTCTATAAAAAATATAGCAGATGTGGAGATTATCCTCAAGGATAGCAATGAAGAATTAACAACGGAAATGGAAACATTTATCTTTATAATCACTTAACTCATGGAGCAAAGTTGTGAACTCACTGATTTATAGGTTGCAAACTAGTGCCATAAATACGAAGATAGGTAAATTTACCCAACGGGAAATACGCATTTAAAAGTTTTATTGCTCATAAAATAGAGACTGCCTTTTATCGATCGACAAGCACGTCCAATGAACTAAACAATTACAGATACCGGTACAGTGTCACAGTTTATTTACTCATGACGCTTTGTTAGAAAACCATGTGTCCTTAAAATTAGGTGCAATCTGCCAATGTTGTAGAGATTATATAGTGTTCCCTTGCCGCTTCCGCGCCCCATCAACACACGTTTACTGCTGAGCCTGCCTACTAAAGAACGGGTTTCACCATAATCCCGCTCCTAGAAAAGGGGTCGGTCTGGTTTACCTTCAGAATTTTTTTATTCCGTATAGATTGCCCCATGCTCTTATCTTCAAATTATACTTTGTGCCTAGAATAATTAGAATAAGTCGTTAAATTATAAGTATTAGCCACCTAGCTAAATATTGCCGTGCCCTAGCAGGGTGCATGCTTGAAACACTTTATCACTTTATCTTGCTCCCTAGTACAACATAAATATTGAGTATTGAGTTAAGCACCCACGTGTCCTTGAAACTATTGTGCAATCGACCGTTAGTCTGTTCTCTATATCAGCGGTGTATGAGCTAAGCTAGCGCATTCCAAGTAGGTAACAAAGCGCCACTTGGCTCGAGCTCAACCTCTTTTGAATATGCATGACGAGGCTCCGGCTAACCACGTAGATACTCAACACCGTTTACTTTTAGTCTTAGGAAATCTGGAGTCGATGCAAGGAATACAAACTATTGCTTTCTAGGGATGCATTGTTTGTGCTTTGTGGTTTTACTAGGGCGTGGGGATTACTTAGCGTAACCTACCAGTAAAAAAGCAGTAAGTATCAGTAAAGTACCAGGAGGTAAATATGATTTTAACATTTGTACCTGACGGAGAGATGGTTTATGCGTTTTGAATGAGAGTTTGTTTATTTGTGTGTTAGTGCAAAAAAATCCTTTTATCTCACAAAAAAATATTTATTTTTATTTATGATCGTGATGTTTGATAAAAATGAGTGCAGCCGCCGCCTATAATAATGAATAAAGTAACAATAATCGTTGGGAGTTTTATTTTTTCATAAAATTTACATTTTTTAGCTTACTATCTGCTAGTAAACTCTATCTCTAAATTTAAATTCTACAACGATGCAGATGTCTACAACGATGCAGATGTCTTCTTAGAATCATCTAGAGAAGACAAATTGGATATTATTTGTGACCCTAGTCAACCAATCTGCCCGAAGCCTTTCAGTCAAGTGAACCCGAATGAACAAAGCAATCAATCTTGGATTGATTACCCTACATACACTATCAGTTTAGTTTGAGAATTGATTGTCAATCCATGAATTTATTGCGTACTATTGAAGCTGTCTCTTCAAAATTGATAGACTGATAGAGTTATATGCTTTCTGTTGACGCTTTGTACGCATAGTGAATTCGAAAGCGAGAACGTTTGCGGTCGTGATTGATTTTGGCTGTGTGTTTTTGATTTATGACATTTTTACTAGTAACGTGGCGTTGTAGTTTTCGAGCATCAAATAAAAAAATACTCGACGAGGTATTGCCTACTGAATATTGAAATTAGGGCGTAAGTTATCATAATAATATTATGCATATATGAAAAAGTTTGGTTGGATGTATGTTTGTTACTTTTTCATGCCAAAAATACTGAACGGATCGGGCTGAATTTTGCATAGGGGTTGACTGGAATCAAACATAAAATTAACTTTTTATCCCATGGGGATATAATTTATTAAACGTTTTTATATAAACAACGCGTGCAAAGCCATGTGCAGAAACTAGTATTACATATAAGTATCATACGTATCTAAAGGATAAGTACGTACATTTTCATAATACAAATGGAAGACTATTATTATTTATTAAAAAATAAAAAATAAATTACGTGTACATTCTGATATCATTTTGTTCATCATAATTCAAGCAATTATATACAATATTAATTTCTGGAATATACTAAGATCTAAAGAAGAATCATTATAATATACACTATTTGTCAAGTCTGTATATCCGTGCACATAAGGGGAGAGGTACATATGGTACAGTTGGGCACATAACTCAATGGAACATAGCAATAACGGGAATACTCTACGTGCCCCGCACGCTAACTATGCGTAAAAAATCATTTCTATCGATAAAAAAATAAAATGATCGGCAGATTTCTGATAAAATGTTTCATAATTTTTGAACCCAGTTACAAATACAGTTTTAAAAATGTACTAATTTAGTTACAAGATACATTACATGTAGTGTTTGTTGTAAGCTCAAAAAACACTTTAATATTTTATATGCGAAAGTTACTTATTCACGCCAAAGCACCTAGCGTCGCGCTAAAACTTTCCATACATTTATGTAGGTCTATCTGAAACATAGGCTACTTATGATCCCATTCATCAGATAGATAGAAGATAAAAAAATACCTTAGTATACCACACGAAACAGGAAAAAATACAGAAATAAATACTTAGAATAGAGTACGTATAAAGGACGCCCTTATCGCTGCGAGAGATCTCTTCCAGGCAACCTTAGGATGGACTGGACATGAAAAAACAATATAGACGTTGGCACTTGAATATATATTAAGAGAGAAGAAAATAGCAATGGTATAGAAATAATCTAAAAAGAAATTATTGAACAAAGAATAGATCTTTGTTATTTTGGAATAACGTAGGCTACTTTTTATCCCATGAACAACACGTGCAACGCCGCGGGCAGAAACAAGTCTACTATAGATCAAATCCATTTAAACTATCTGAGCAATCTTAGCAATTTGTCTACGTTAAATACAATAGCTATCGCTATACATTCAATCTTATCAGGGTCTTAGCTGCGCAAGGTCAATTGAGATTGCTACAATATATTATCTAGAAGTGGCTAACCGTACGGAACCTTGTAACATTGCTTCTAAACAAGCTCGGAACAATATAGATTCGGGTGTGGTGGAGGATGGTATAGCAACAATAATTCGATTGTTTTTAAAAAACTAAAAAACCAGGGACGATGATATTTTTACTCGTCCCTGCGTGTCGGAAAACTCGTAAAAAAAACATTTGCACAGAAAATATTTTACAATTTATAAAAGAGGTCGAATGTCAAACTCATTTTGGTCAGTAACCATTGAGAATTAAAACCTCTTTCAAACCGCGAACGGTCAAAATTATTATTTTCTATGAAGGTTGATTACTGTCTAACCTCCTTCCCTCCGTTAAACTAGAATGAGTGCAGCTCAAAGAGGTGCATATTCCCATATAAAGTCGTAACCTATTTTATGGGAGATAATAATTTAAAGATGGCGCTTTTTCTAGGCGGACACGCCTAGAATAATGGTCTTCATAAGCGAAGTTGTCAAGGTACACACAAAAATGGCGCTGCTTTCAGTAAGTGAGAGCATCTCCTCTAATGCAGATCGCGTAGTTATTGATTTTTTTGGCGCAAACCATAGAGCATGAACAGCTTTTGTACGTAAGTGAATAATATCCTCCACTTGTGAGTAATCCCAATTTTTCTCATTATTTTTGAGCAGCAAAGTCCCCGTTATCGAGCGGAAGTGGTGAAAATGTATTTTAAGGTTAGAGGATACAATCGGGTGGTATAAGGTGTTCGTTTTATAAAATGAGGTAAAATTATGTGACTGGCCACTCGAGTCTATCGAATGTTCTTGGATTGACCACGACAATCAAGATACTAAAAAAAATATCATAAATGGAAATGAAAATAAAATATCAAACTTTTGTAACTATTCTTTTTCTAAAACCTCGTATCAAATTTCAAGAGAAAATCATTAACACATTATATTCAAACACAAAAACTCAACCTTTAGAAGTTTTACACCCTAATTATGGAATTAGGGTGTAGCACTGATTAGGGAAAAGGAAAGGCATTAACTAAATATTATTTCAGCAACGGTTATTAGCGTATTTGTTTCCTCACTCCCCTATTCGGAGAACAACTTTTACCGTATCGTTAAGTTACCGAAAGATTTACTGCGAAATAAGTTACAGCGATGGCATTAATACTTTACGAAACATGTTATTGGCTATGGTTCGTGAACTGTTCGTTGACCTTTTTGGAGCATTGATTTGGCGAAATTTTTGCTTCAAAATATTTAGTTATAAGTAGGTTTTACTACACTTTATTTGTATTTTCCTACGAAGATAGAAGATAGATAGCTGCTATGTAAGCTATCTAGTACATGAGTTATTATAAAAAAATCCTTGGTAATGGGTGCTACAAACAATCTTCGGGAAGCGTGGGTAAAATCCGGCTGCGGGTCATAAAAATTACCAGTCACCCTTTGGATATTTACAAATACATCTAACCCCAATGAGAGTTATAATAATAATACACAAGAAGATTTTTTAACATTCATTTGTAAAAAGCGACGCAAAATACTGTTAACAAAAAAGCCTAGTTAATAAACGAACTGGTTTAGTTTAGAAACTAAGCCATTTCGTTATAAGAACAAGTTTTCACTAGATCTAGATTGGAATCCAGACAAGCAAAGTTGGTATTAAGTTAGTTGCCTTGTTTTGTTTGTGTGATGAGCATGCATGCGCCGATTTATTTGCATAAACATATTGTGTTATTAAGATGTTACAAACCGGTAGGTAGGTATCAAACATGTTTTACCGATTACGGTGTACAAATTGAGAGATAGCTGCTGGGCAAAGGCCTCCCTTTTCTCCTTCCACTCCTCGCAATCCAACGCTGCAACATGCCATGTACCTCGAGCTCGTCGCGCCATCTCATCCTGAACCTTCCACAAAAATATAATAAATAATAATAATAATAGTTGAAAAATATCAATGCTTAATTTCCTTCAGGGTAAGCCAGAAGGCAAGTAACTAGAGACTTTCAATTGAACTGTAAAGACCCAGAAGAGGGCACAAAAGAGTGCATTTCCCATTGGAAGCCATAATTGAATTCTTACAGAGTTTTCCGTGCTAGGTCACGATACTATCATCGCTTGAATCTTTCCATTACTTTCGCCTTACTTAGGCAATATCTTTATCTAAAGAGTTATTCATTTACTGAGTCAGTATTATAATATATATTTTACAAGAAAAGCGTTTAAGCGTATATATAAATATAATATTATATAATCACCGACATAAAATAACTTTGTGAATTTGTGTGTGTAATAAGATAATTTGCTGGCAGTTACGTATTTTTTAAATAAATAAAAAGAGCTAATTATTATTATAAGAGAATGGTAAAGATAGGTAGAACTATTTAGCTGATGTTAAGAAAATCTAATTTCTCCTACTGTAGGTTGTCTATTCAGGCCACACGACCGACAAATCTCAATATCAGAATTCGAATAAAAGTATGTTTGTCTGTAGTAGAATAATTATTTTTATAAAGGATAAATCAATTCGGTTTTTGTTTTGCTTAAAATGTACGTCATTTGAGTGAATGGTTGAAGAATAGAAAATTGTTTTTGACAGGTGCTTTTATTCTTATTCTTTCCCGCGTGAATAACTACGTGTTAAATTATTAATTAACCTTTCTCTTGAATCACTCTATCTATTAAAAAAACCGCATCTAAATCTGTTGCGTAGTTTTAAAGATCTAAGCATATATAGGGACAGACAGACAGCGGGAAGCGACTTACTTTTATACTATGTAGTGATTATATTATTTTTTACGATTACAACGGGCCGTGTAGGTTAGTAGACCAGATCCTTATCTCTGGATTACAAAGTTACTTAACTACGTCAGTAAAGTGGATTTATCGCCAGAAAATGTTAAAGAAATCATCCGTTATTTCGCAGTACCTGATTATAATTCTCCCGGCAATGGCACCGCTGAGAGATCGCTTTTTAAATAAACAGGAAACAGGAGTTAATTAGGAAGGGGTACATAACGTTCAGGCTTGGTTAAACATTTTAAGGGTTTATAATTAGATAATAGAACATTCATCGTTTTGCTTCGAGGTATTTGACGTGCAATATGGTTCGCTTTAATGTCTGATGAGAGATTTGATAGGAGATTAAAATGGGCTTTGTGATTTCAAAGAGAAAATTAATAATTCTTACATATTTAAAAAATTAAGGACAGTATTGAGATTCGAACTTGTATCTGCTCAAGAAGAGATAAAAAAAGTGATTATAATATACTCTTCGAAAATATTGCGCATAAGTTAATAGGTCAGTAAGTAGGTACCTAATTGAAATAAAACAGAATAAACTTCCTACTAAAAAACATAAATATCTCCAAAAAATATCATAGAGCGCAGCGGAACCCAAATGTGGCAGATTTCCCTCTGTGTAAATAATGGTCATGACAAACTACGAGACAATTTATTTGATACCTTCATTTCCTTGTTATAAGAAGGGATAATCGCCTTTTCTTTTGTTACCTGTATAGTATTTTTGTGTATGAGTGGGATTATTTTTTACCTACATACGAAAGCATGGGTAACTTGAGCGAATACCAGAGACATAACAAGCGTTGTAATTTTAAAAATATGTAACGCATTAAGTTACGAAACGTTCTAAATGCTACGTTGCATACTACGTTGTTAATGCCAAATCACAACTGAGAAAATCTCATGATTGCTATGAAATCCTATCATACTCAACGCACGTTTTTTTATCTTAAAAACAATATTATTTGCAAAAACCCAGCTTCTAAACTCTCCTTGATAGGTTAAAAGCTCGTCTTTGTTCGTTTAACCCTCTCAAGCCCTGTTAGGAACGTATTCGAAGACGTGACACAGTAAGTTTAATGAGAACAGGCGTCTAGGTTTCCGCTAGCCTCAGCTCTAAGAATGTTCGCGACCTAAAAACTTTCACAGCCCCTTCCATTCAAGTATCGGCTCTCGAACTTATCTTCATTAATCAAGCAACTCTGCCTGAGGCTTTTTGCAGAAACATATTACATTATCAGAAGTTTCTTCATAGCTATTATTTAGTTTCTATATGAATTCTACAGACTACAACAGGATCTCACCATTAGTATCGTCTCAGGACACATTTTGCTATTTTACATTGAGATAAACGAAACTACAGATGGAGAACCTAAGCAAACAGTGAGGCATGTGTCAAAAATGTCAAAGAGTTGAATGAAAACATTCTATCAATCTCTCCGTGCCGTAGACTGATAAAAGACTAAATATTCTCGGTCTCCGTGCTAATAGCACCACACCACTACCTAGCGTTTCTTTCATCTATCGTGATTCTATGATGATACTATTGCTAAAGTAAAGCGATTGGTTTTAGGTGAATTTGGCCCCTGTCCCATTGTGAAATGTGAAATCCCTTTACATAAAATGAAGCCAAACAAAAGGGCTAGATATAAACAAAGCTTAATTGAGCTCCCTAAAGATAATGCCCATGAAGGGCTAACAAAAACTCATTAATGGAATCTGTCTCTAACAAGTTCCGGAAGATATCTCTGACATCGCGTTCGCCTTTCAATTAAAGTTTCGGTCTCACAAAAAGCAAGCTGAATAGATTTTGTCGAGTCAACAGAAAAGATCCTTTCGTAAAGGGCCGGGCCCAATCTCTCGGATGATTTATAACACCACTTCACAGATGTCGAAAAGGCGTTGTAAAGTAGTCGATGGAAAATAATCGCCGAATAAAGTGTCGGCGGCAACGACATATACCTATTCGAGCAGACATTATATCCTTTTAGTATCTACATTTCATTAAAGCTCGCGCCTGCATGCTTTTAGGAATTCTAGTGTTTTATGTTGCCCAAACATGTCTAGTTTTTTTTCGATCGATATCTATTTTCGAACAATTAGTAAAGCTCAATAATGACGTAAATAATACTGCCTTGGCGACATTCTGAAATATGAATCTTATCCATTCCATGTCTTACTGTGGCTAGAAGCAAATTAGTTGAACACATGTCGGTTCCTCGAGATTGGCTGTTGTCCATATTTGTTTTGGACGTGTACCAAACAGTTTACGGGAAGATCACTCATTACAACTTGTTGTTTTACATGGAAGCGCCGAGAAGGCAAAAAGTAGCTCATAAAAAAGCGTTCTGACTTATCCTTTCAACGCATTATTGCATCCCGTTTATCATCTCGAGTGTCATGTTCCGCATGGCAGAACGTTTTTAAGACATGTGCTATGAAAGTATTAGGTATTTAGAGTTTCCATGAAGTATTAGTAACATAATTTGATTTTTTTATGAGAACCTAAAACTGACTTCAAATTCCGTAGTATTTACGCTGTTTTTAAAGTTATTCGTGACAAATACTTATCCTTGTGGAATAAAATTATATGACTACCTTCCCGAAGTCATTGCTGGTACAATAGCAAAATAAATATATATTACAGCTAACTCTGTGATAATCATTATATTGACAGCTAACTCTGAGAAATCGAAACCATACAAAACATTTTCGACATTGATGATACTACTGCTTTTTTCATGGGCAGTCACTGCAAATACCCAACGACCTTTTATGACTAAATTTGGGTTCCAACGACCTAAATGTGCCATTAACAGAGTTAAGGGCAAAAGCCACAAACTAGCCGCGGTAGCTACAGAGGGAGAAACTGAATGTCCAGTTTAAATGGAAGATTGACCAAACTATTAAAATCATTAAAATGAAAATGAAGGGAGTGTATGTAGTGTACTCGTTTGTAAGGCAATAAAACTTAATTCTCAAAGGAAAATAGAAAGCTGAAGTCCCAGTGATACCACACAAAAGGCATATAAATCTATCTAAAATTTCGACACTGTTCTGTAAATCTAGGTTCTAATTTTAATTGTTAATCTAAGTTTAGTCGGAAATGATGCTAGATCAACTTATTAAAATACATAACCAAAAGATTACTGGCATGACTCGCGTTTCAATTGTCGCCTATAAAAAATGAACTGGAATCTTAAGCCATTCAAGATCTATGAACATTGTTAGTCCCCGAGATGGTAAAGCTCCTTCTAATAAGAAGCTCATTCGGTAATGGCTTGGAACTAATTGGTTGGATTCTATCCAGAGGCAGTTTAAGGTACATGTTACTGATTTATCCATGTTCCACTTCCAAAGGCCTAAGGCAATAGAACGATGCTTGCTGGCTGTGGTAGCTTCAAGGTCCACAAATATATCGAAGTAATACTGATATCGGGTAATGCTGCTTAAAAATGATCATGACAAACCGTTGGTCCCACGATTGATACGATTGATGTCGTGTAAGTTTATTCGTCTCATCGCATTAGGACAGTGAGGGAATAAAGAAGTAAAAAAGAAATTTAAAAAAAAATATAAGAAGAATAAAGAAGTGCACCTGAGTTTGTGGACACACGTTTATTCAAAGCATTACATCTTAAAGGTACTACCTATTTTTACATTATTACGCGTGTTATAATAGGCCAAGCGCACATTATTTTGTATTTACATCACATAACGTATTTTACATTATCATTTATTAAATATTTAGACGTCCCACGATGTCTCAGATAGGCTTTCTTAGATTTTTTTATTGGAACGAGAAAGTACATTTCTGACTTGATAAACGTAGCGATATCTTGAGTTAACTGCCGCGGGCAGAACGGTGCGTGTGCAAACTTTGGAGTTGGAAATATTCTTGTATGCCCCACCACCCACGCCTATACCCCATGGAATGCTCGTACCCGTTTTACCACTTAGAATAAAAGTCTGCCCACATTATTAATCATTCTTGTGAACACAAAGCTCAGCTTTTACAAGACTTTTGAAAGATTATGTTCAACAACATCATCAACCATTTATTGCAATATTACGTGATCGCGCACTTTATTTTCTACAATAACCAAAGCTACAAATTCCAAGTAATTTTCAGAATAGGCACTAAAGTTCCAACCATCTTTAAATGTGGTCACTGAACCTTTTTTTACGGTTGAGCATAGAATATTATACAAATTTTCTTGGAAAAAAGTCGACGATAAACAGGCGAAGCAAGGATTGTGAGGATTTATGTCGCCACGTTGGCCTTCGACTCTCCCGAAGTCCCGACTTAATAAGTGTGTGTAGGGACAACCCGAGGGTCGTACCGGCGGCCTTGACTGCCTGCCGGCGCCAGCCTCTCATTTTCAGCCAACCAATTCTGAAAGATAATAGTCACCTCGATATACCGAAGTCATGAACGAACGCTTCGGCAAATGTTTTCATAGCACTATCTTTTTCTAGCTAAAACAGAGTTCGCGAACGACCACGTGCTGTTACTTGAGTTTTATTGCCAAACCTTAACTAGTTTTACTTCTAAAATAGCACGATGATGTCATTATTAATATTCTATGCTGCCGTTATACTATAAAGTCGAATGCTAGAGTGTAAAAAGTAACCAATCCCCGAAGGTCTGATAAAAAAACAATATTATGCAAGGGAGCTACATTATTTCTGATAAATGTAGGCTACGTTTACCTAAGTAAGCATTTAATAGCTTTTTTAGAACATACACTATATGTAGGTCCATAGTAGGTTGAATAGGCTTTGTTATAACAAACCACATGCGGAAATGTTGCTTTTGCGGTTTCTCATTATTGTAGCATATTGATGTTTGCGGTCATAATACTCGCGGAAAAGAAAATACACGGTGCAATATCGGCAGCAAAATTAATATCGGATCGTGAAAGGATCCAACACTAAAAAAGGAACACAAGAAAAATGTTTTTTTTTTTAAACTTAAATACAACCAACTCTTTTGTATTCGATTTTTTGTAGCATTACGTTAAGCTCGGCGCCAGAAAACCAACAACAAAAGTTTGCAAGCGTTGAAAATCGATCCTAGAGATTCAGTAGGATCAGAAAACTAGGATAACTTCTGCAGTCGCTGCGAATGTACCAAATAATTTATGTGTTTGTCTCTCTGCCGCGAGTGTGGCGAACAAATTAAAAGGCCGTTGATATAAATTATGGTTATACTCTGGTCTCAAGCACACATTTTTCAATTGTCATTACCCTCTGTAATTTAGAAGATAAACATCCCACTTTTCTAAACGGCCTTTATCGAGGCTATTTAGCGTTTGAAATATGAAAACGGTTTTGGCAATTTATATTCGGTGGGAAACAAGGGTAAGCCGTAACCTAAGAAAATTCCTCAGAAGATTATCTTGGGCATGATAATGTAGATATTGTTAGATAGTTTATTTATACCTGTAGTTTTGAAAGGTTCTGCTTTATTTATTTTATATTTACTGCTGGCGGAGGAACAGTTAAGGACCAATTAACCAAACCTATGGAATTAAAGACTGTTTATAGAAGAATTATATTAAAATTAATCTCATAACTATCTACAAAAAGTTTCAAATCGAAGCTGCTCTCTTTGTACAGTGTCTATGTATAAGGTAATATACTGATAACCACGTATGTGTGTAACTTTTTGAATCGCTTATCAATAGTTCTAAATTAGATGCCAAAGCTATAAAACAAGCGCTCAGACCCGGACTTGCGAAGCGCCAGTCAGAGTTTAGTTTGAAACTTTCAGATGAACTCTGCTTTTTTTATCTCCACACTGGAATCTAGGTATTAAGAATAAAATAATGCCAATCCTACGCTTAAAAAAACTGTTTAACTTATATCGTAAACTAAGATTATTTGTACGTAGAAAATAATAAAATTTATAAAGTCATGTACGTTATCAATTTTACTAAGATCCGAACGAATATAGTCTTTCAAAGAACGAAAACCATAACATAGAAAAATATGTAACTTTCATACTAGCGTTATTTTCTTTCATTTTTCACGAATCGTTCTGGGTTCACATAATATATTTTTCTTCTATTGTTTCTTGAAGAAAAACAGAATTATATCCGTCTACTGTATCTTATACAGGAAATGGCTGACGATATTATTTATTATGAGTCGTCGAAAGATGTTATTCATCAGAAGGAATGTACGAATCTCCTACGGTTTTATTGTAACTCATTTTGCTGATTCTGTTTATGCGCCCGAACACAGACTTATTCCCCGCTTTCAAAATAATTGAAAATTTATCGCATTTAATTTCGTTGAAAATAATTGTTTGTACGCGGGCTTTGTTTTGTTCAAATTATTCGATTGAAGTCCGAATTTTATTTGCCTTGTTTGAATAAATTGTAGCTTCGTGGTACAATGTAACAATAATGTTTCATCATGACACATCTACGAACGCAATCTGAGTTTTATCATTTTTCTACTTACTTTATTGCCCCACGGGGTAACATTGTGGCTCCCCCGAAACACAATTCTTTTAGTGGGTACGTTCTGACTACCACATTATTTAGGTCTACGTTTTGTTATATTCTGATTTATTTTTAAGGCAGAATAAGTTTACTCGCCTTTTGAAAAAACGCTTTTTGAGTGCGTTTATACGTCTATATCTTATGTCTATGTTGATATGATATGAGAAATAACATTATGATTCTTAATTCAACGCTGTTTTATAGACCGATTACAGGCGACGAAACAGAAATAATATAAGATTACATGAGGACCCAGTCGATTACTTCCTCATTCAAGTTAAAGGAAGGTCGGAAGGCGCCGGGAATATATCCGGAGCGAATGAAACATCCATCAAAACCACTATCCTTCAGTACTTTCCCTAAAACAGTTAGCAATATATTCGGGATAAAACAACAGCTATCAAGATACAAAATCCTTGGTTTACTTTACTATTTCAACCTTGGCTTTTTAATCAAATGTCAATTCATACATCAATACGTTTACAGAGTATAAAAAACTAAAAATAAATAAACAAACCAAATGCAGCCAAAAAAAAAACATTGAGAAAAGGGAAAAAAAAAGATATTCCCACAAAACCCAAGGATCGAGGGGTTGTGACTCCTCGAGTTGACGCCGGGGTAATGAGGCCAAGCCTCGAGGCCCCTCTCTGTGCCCCCACCAGGGCCGGAAAGAAATTTATTGATACAGAGTATAGTGCAAGTCAATGTTGTCAATGTCAAGTCAATGTCAAGTTGAAGAACCTGAGGCTTTTTACCGTTATAAGAATGTATCTATAAAGTTCTCCTAAAATGTTTCGTTAACGAATCGCCGCGACTTTACAACGTTATCAAAATGACATTTTATATTTTCATATTATATTTCATTTCATATTTCATACAGATATTTTCCGGTGTTCCATCGATTTTTATTTAATGTACAGAAAACTTTATTGAAATAATTCCTATTAAAGCCTATTATCGAGCTTTTTTATTTAAACGGTTTTCATAAAGATTTTACGTATACCTACAAAAACTCCATGTAAAACAAGCGTAGCTTTTCAGCCTTAGGTATACCGAAAATGATACTGAGCCACGTCGGCAAGAATACCAATTTGCCAGACTCCTGGGACGACTGCAAACTACGGACGCAGTGTTCAACGTATCGCTCGTATAAATTCATTCTCCGTACATTAAACTATACCTTACCCTATTACTACGGAATTTATGGTCCACGGAAGTGCAACATGGATACTCTGATACTCTTAGCCTATCTTTCTAAATATTTGTACCATTCGTTAGCGAAAATTTATATTTTATATTTAATTCAGAAATAATAAATCTTTTGAAACTATCATGGTTATTAACACTATAGTCATTTAAAACGGGATATTTACCATGATTTGATTTTTGAGTTATCCAATACGCATGAAATGTGCCGAAATATTGGATAACTCAAAAATCAAATCATGGTAAATATCCCGTTTTAAATGACTTTAGAATTCAGAAATAGTTTTTATTAACAAACAACTGTGTGACAACAATGTTGACTGAACAATGCTATTACAATATAGTTTCCTGTTTTGTGTGGTATATAAAGCGTAAAATTGGACTATTCATATATATACATATATTTCTATATTATTGATATTGTATTCGTAAAATAAAGTTTAAATTTAGTTTAGTACCGTTATTTTTTGTCACTATATTTTACAACTACGTTAGTATATTCTTTGCCCCTACAGTTTACTGAAGGTAAATGAGTAGGAAGGTTTTTTGTTGGGGTTGAATGAGTAATTTAGGTAGATTTACGGATTTAGGTGAATAATGGTCTTTTGACCCGTTGAGTGTAAAATGCTTTAATTTGTCGGACACAAAGAAGAAAATACAAATTCTCGTGTTGTGTGTGTGCTATAGTTTATATGAAAATTTGTTCAATATGAAATAGGTAGGGACGATATAGGTATATAGAGATTACAAACAGTTCTGAGCCTACGCGTCCGCAGAACACCCATTTCTTACATTTTACGATTTTCCTCCTCCATCGCCAAGACACAGCAGTTACTGTCGACCCTCGCCCTTACATACATTGAAGGGTTTATTGTAATCCAGAAAAGTCGTTCCTGACAGTTTTATGGGACAAAAATTGGACATAGCGAGGATGCATAAAAATTCGGCTTGATAGGTGGTCATCTATTCAGGTTGTGAAAGCTAGAAAATTGGACTTGTAAATACCTGCAAGTAAAAAGAGAAAAGAGAACAAACTTAAATATCAACAACGGGCAACACCGAGAGCATCTGAGCTCTTTAAACACATTTTTTTGGCAAACATTTGGAGCAAGAGCCAGCCTTTGTTTTTTGCAGGATTATTAACTTTTAACGAGCACACAATTCTGCCAAGGCCTAAACGTTCATATTAGCGTTCATTCCATTTTTCCTTTTTCAACATACCTAAGAAATAAAGGAAATCGCCGGAAAATTTCAAAGAGAATTCGTACCTATAATCATGGATGTTCCCGTCTGTTGGCTTCGTAAATATTTTGACGAATTGGTATTTTCTCCGGGGCACTCCTCAAAGTTTATCCGTCCCCAGTCAAGCAAGTTTACATAGTTACGAGGAATAACACTTCAAGTTTTCTCGGGGATTTTCTTCAGTGATATTTCACTGAATGTTTTCAGTGCAAAGTCCGGTCCGGCACCTCAAACTTACAAACAGCAAACATGGTGTAAAAATAAAAGTGTTTTCATGTCGGTTTCAAAGTTACTTTGCAGTTTATTTTGGGTGACAAAAGAAACTACTTTTAAACACATTTTCTCTTTAGATTTCCTTTTTCATGTATGTCGTATTTATGCCATAAAAACAACGATAATATATTGGTTAATATTTAGGTTCTTGCCTTGGCTTAGTGTGCGATATTTTAGAATAAAAGGAAGCTTATAACCTTATTCCAGGTGACTGCGCGAAATGTTCGCTCGATCTGCACAGTTCTTTTATTAATTCACCGTGAAGAGGTAATAAAACATCCATTCATATATCCTATAAACTTTCGCATTTAATTATAAATGCGAAAGCGCATTTAATTATAAGTATTAACTTAGGTATACTAATTTATTCACCGTAGGAGCACAAGGCAATCTACAAGAATATCATCATCATTATCATCAGCCTATATTAGTCCACTGCTGGACACAGGGCTCCCCCAATGAGCGCCATAGCGCCCTATCTACAAGAATATCATCATCATCATCAGCCTATAGCAGTCCACTGCTGGACATAGGCCTCCCCCAATGAGCACTATAGCGCCCTGTCTTCAGCTTGCCGCATCCAGCATCTACCTGCAGTCTTTCGTAGGTCGTCATCTCACCTGGTCGGAGGGCGTCCTACACTACGTTTACCGAGTCGTGGTCTCCACTCAAGAACACGTTTGCCCCAGCGGCCGTCGGTTCTTCGCGAGATATGGCCGGCCCACTGCCACTTCAGATTGCTAATTCAATTTACAAGAATATACGAGTATATTTTTTTATTCTATAATTTTGGGAAAACTAACAGCTAGGCAACTAAAGTCGAAAAAGAAAAAAGACGGCACATTTCGTTGAAAATAAAAACAAAGTTACATTAAATACCTGAGAAAATGCTACTCAACAAGCTTTTTAGATGCTTGGTTGAGGTATTAAATAAATCTAAATCTACTTCATTGTTCTTTAATTCTTTAATTCTTTATTGTACACATATAAAACTTAAAAATAACTTATATAAAAAGATATGTACATAGGCGAGCTTAACCCTGAGCTAGAGTTTTCTTCCAGCAAACCTTAGGTTTACAGGAGTGGCGATGGAATAGATAGAGGAAGTGTACAAGAGACAAATTAGACTAATAATACAATACGGAATGAGATTATAATATACATACATAAATTAAAAAAATAATAGTTCAATAAACCTAATAAATACATATTATAAATAATATTAAAATTAATATATATTGTTGCTATTATTAAACACTGTATTTGCTTGGATGTTACAATAAATGGTGTCTAGATTTATAGGTATAACTGAAAGCCATAAATCTTCAATATTAGTGTGATTAAGCATAAAATAACGGGAATGGTATGCACCAATAGGTTTCTTATCAGGGGAGGCCAAAATGAGGCAGTGGACTAGTTTATTTAGTTTCTGTTATCTCAAGTGCTAAATACAGGTGAAAATATTTAGGAAATTTTAAATTTGACCAAATCCCAGTATCCTCACTTGTCACTTACACATGCGGTATACGTAACAAGTGTGACTAGCTAAGTGACCAGCTAAGCAGCTGGTCTGCGTCTCCCTAGGTGATCTGTGGTAAATGGGTAGCTAACAGTTTAGTTCAGACCATTGGGTAATAGGGATCCGTAGCTAAGTGCTACGCCGTAGCAACTAATCCGTAGCAGGTTCGTAGCACCTGTCGCTACATTATTAAAACGGTGGTACCTAGCGAAATATAAAACAAGGTCAAAGTAGAGGTAAACAGCTAATTCATAATATAATGCCGACGCAAGACATCAAGCATAAGTGAAATGTCACCTTTTTCATTTCAATTACACAAAATTCAGAAAAAAGAACAAGTTTTGAGTGGTCTGAGGCAAAAAGTTTTATATACCACCGTTTTAATAATGTAGCGACAGGTGCTCTGTTTGTAATTTCATAAATACTAATATTAGTATAGTAATAAAACAACATATGTATCAGTACATAGTATAAAGCAAAGTCGCTGCCCACTCCCTGTCTGCCCCTAAGCTTAGATCTTTAAAACTACAACGGATTTTGATGTGTTTTTTTAAATGATTCAAGAGAAAGTTTAATAAACTATTGAAAACATAGATTTCTACGTGAGCGAAGCCGCGGGACGCAGCTTGTATTATATGTATATTATAATTATCAATGCCAAAAATATCATATACATAAATCAGTAGCGAAATAGAGAGAGGGAAGACCTCCCACTCGATGGGGCGGCATTGTTAACAGCCACAGGGAGTCGATGGATGGAAAAGGCTCAGAACCGCTATTCGTAGCGTCGGCGTTTGGGGATAGCCTATTTTCAGCTGTGGACGTCACGGGCTGATGATGATGTATATCAGTCATGTAGTACCCATTACACCAGCTCTGATTATCTTTGGGCTAGATGATGGTGTATGGATTTTCCAGCATTAGATCCCGGTACGAAACCCTCAAACCTAATTCGCCCTTGTGAAACAAATAGCAACAAACTCCGCAGTGTATCGTGGCGTATCAACTTTTGATGCTATCTCTTTGAGCCACTTGTGGTGATTTCGTGTAGTATACTTAGCTCGAGTATTCGTTACACTTTAGGGGTCATTGCTTTGTGTCTCTAGGGAAATCGACAAGAGAACTATTACACTTTTGCGGCACACTCTGCGGTAAACCTTTAGTTCTTCGTTGAGTTAGTCAAAATCTTTGATGATTTACTTTAGTTATTTACTTTAAACAGCACTGATTGCTTAATTTACGCCTGTCGCAAACCAGTCGCGAGTTACATAATCACCCGGCCGGTGTCTCTCCAAAACATGAGTGAATGTCAAACGTCAATTTTGTATTAGTTTGACACCAGCTACAACGTCAAAATTGGTCAAAATTGGCGATTGACAGCACTAATTGCTTAATTTACGCCTGTCGCAAACCGGTCACGAGTTACATAATCACCATACGGATGTTATTTATTTATTCACAAAATGCCAGAAAAACTAGTTCTTTCAAACAGATTTGCTCGCCTCACAACGCCTCATTATCACGAACATTTCAAAACCTACACAGGTTGTAAATCCCAAATTGGTTTTAACTGGTTTTACAGCAAAGATCATACGGTCACTAAGTAATTTATTACAACTCTAGCCCGAACAAAACGTAGGCCTTCAAATAAACGGCTCCGCAAACAAATCATCAGTCTGAACCACCCTATTGAACCATGATTAATGTCAAGTATGGCGCCTGTCGTTCGCGTTTTATGCTTTCATAAATTCGCATGGAGTAATCATTAATTAGACGACGCTTTACGTGATGGATCGCACGTGATTGATTTTGGGCCGAATTCAGCAGAAACCGAGTTTAATTATACTAAGTTTTAGATTAAATTGGATCAAAGTATCAATGCGAGGTTAACTGTCGGGCATTCAGCTAAGGCAATGGCCAAACAAAATTGCCCTTGATCAAAGGGAGTAACATACTGAAACACTAATCGGAAAATTTTAGTCCGAATTCTGATAAAAGAGCATCTCATACGAGGAAGTAACTCGTTACTTATGCCTTATTTGCATTCGATCTATTTAAACTAAGTTAAGTAAAACTCAGATTTTAGTGTATTCGGCCCTGAATCAATTTATGGCCACACCAGAACTCGTAAAGAATAATTTAGCAGGTGTATATTGGACATTACCTTAATTATCATTCAATTATGGTTTCTGTTGCGGTTATATTTTTTTTATGAGTTCTGTATAAAAGTAAACCGTTGACAGGAAATGGGATTTTTATAACTAGATGAATTAACATTTTCTTTGCAAAAATTATACCAATGTTTTTGTTATTCACATAAAAGAGAATAATTATAATATTAATAATTTGCGCTGTTTTATTTCCAAGAAGACTGGTTGGATGTTTCAAATGAATTACACGTTTTATCTCTTAAATTACAGAAAATAATGAGAATGGGCATTTTTCAAGCTCTGTAAATAGGATAAAAAGAACTGAAGGTAATTTATTTTTTACTAATTGTGTACCTAAGTATTTTTAGGTTTGTTTCCTGGTATAAAACCATTCTAATATGTTCAATAAAAACCACTAAAGGCACTCTAGCTCTATAAAAATCATATGACTATCACATAATATCGTATTATTTATTGTCATTTTCTGCATACAAAAAATTATCAGCGGAGAAAAAAAAGCATGGATTAAATAGTAGCATTTTTGAAACAATAAAGTCTTAAATATAATATCATTAGGTTCGCGTTTTCGGTTTTCAGATACACAGTTTATTAAATATTTTATTTAATGATTTATTAGCAGATTAGGGTTATATGGGAGAATATTGTATTATTTTTATTTTGTCTGTTATAGTCGCTTGTTTTGTGTTGAAGTAATTTTTATGTAAACAATGCCACTTTTTTTATATAGATGCAAGTAAGTACATATGTTCTTTTGTATAAAGTGTGTATGGCTTGCAGCTTTCTCGCGGAGGAATATTTACAAGGATACCTACGTATAATTTTTTTTGGGTAACTTTTTTTTTCTTAGTCAACACCATAATCTATACATATATAGGTTGTTTAGGTGATATACATGTGGATAAGAAAATAATATTTAATGTAAATAAAAATGTTTTAAGAATATTTTACGACCGATGTGGCACTGCGGTCGAAGGTCCGCCTGTGACGCAGAACATTACGGGTTCGATTTCCGCCTTGGGACAAATATTTGAACGATCTGCAAATGCTTCTTCCGGGTTTTCTGGGTATTATCTATGTATGTATATTAAAAAATATATATCTATGTATTGCACTGTAATGTATACATCAGTCATCTAGTACCCATAACATATTTATACACCCATAATATATTTATTTATTAAATACAAGTATTATCTGTTAGTGACACAACACAAGCTTTGCTTACTCTGTAGATAAATAATTCTGTGTGGGTTTCCTAGCATTATTAATTTATTTTCCCAAGTAGGCCAGTATCACCTGCCAGCAATTGAGATGGCGGTCAAATGAAGGTCTACTAAAAATTTATATGTATTTTAAAGGTTTAGCAAACATTAAAAAACTACAACAATAACATGCATCGAATCAACAAAGTTTATAGAAATACGAAAACAATATAAGTCCCCGGGAGCTGAAAGTCACACAATGCACAATGACGCTCACATTTTAACAAAGCTGGTGTCTGGTTCGTTGTTGTTTTGTATTTACAAAACAACAGACACTGTAAGTGGCGGGCACATTGTTAAATCCAGGATGAAGCGTGAGTGTCGAAAAATAAAGTCACCATTTTATCCAAAACAATATTTCATCATCATCAGCCTATATATCGTCGGTCGGAAACAGTAATGGAACATTTCAAAATACATTGTTCTGAGTAATAGACGGTTAAAGTTTTTGAAAATATTCAAATGTTAGTTTACTTCATGTAAAGATCATTGAGTGTAATTTTTTTAATTAAATTATATACAGTTTTTAGACAAGTTTATTGTGTGTTACTAAGATTTAGGTATCATTTGTAGTTTTTTAGCTATCCGTAATTTTGTGAAATGTTCCATTAATGAAGTGAAAATTTCCTGAAAAATTAAGGAGTAATTGGAATATTCCTGATTGAGTCAGTAATGAAATAAAAAAAACAATCAATTTAGAAGTCATAACGGTTTAATCATCATCATCAGCCTATATTAGTCCACTGCTGGACATAGGCCTCCCCCAATGAGCGCCATAGCGCACTGTCTTCAGCTTGACGCATCCAGCATCTACCTGTAGTCTTTCGCAGGTCGTCATCCCATCTGGTCGGAGAGCGTCCTACACTACGTTTACCGAGTCGTGGTCTCCACTCAAGAACACGTTTGCCCCAGCGGCCGTCGGTTCTTCGCGAGATATGGCCACAATATAATATATAGATATGGAAACAATATTTTTCATATTAAAAACCTAGACTTATCTCATGACAACCGATGTGGCGCGGTGGACGAAGGTCCGCTTACGACGCAGGATTTTGCGGGTTCGATTGCCGCCTTGAGACAATGATAAATATTTTTTATTATACATAGCAAATACCCAAAACACCCGGAACAAATATCTGCAGATCTTACAAAATTACTTTTTATTCTGATCACTATTTAAAACGAATAGTATTTCTCAAATCATGTCAAAATTAACTTTCAGCAAGCATCACCATGGGCAGGAACTAATTGAAATTAATTCTGTGTTTGTTTTCCCACACCACCGGTAGAAGTAAACAACCGCTGATTGTGTCCGTTGCGAGCAAACATGAGTTTTGTAGAGCTTAGCTGTCGGTTCTGCATCAACAGCGAAGAACCACCACTGCGTAAATAGGTACAAATACGAGGACCTTGTAAAAACGTGCCGCTTATTCAACAAAACCGAGCGTACTTGCTTGGTAAATATTAAGTGTGAAAAGTCTTTCAAGCGTAATGACCAATGAAAAAAGGCTTAGATTTTTATTTAAGAACTGTTTATATTACATACTAGCGGCCCGTCCCATCGGGTGGTTATTTGATTCAGACAATTTTTAAAGTTTTTTCTTTTTTCTCTACGTAAGAACCATCCTCGTACTTCAAGGAATATTAAAAACCACCGCGCCACATCGGTTATCATGAGATGAGTCTAGGTTTTTAATATGACAAATATTCTAAAAAACGAATTAACGAAATCGGCTGCTCTCGAGATTTGCGCTTAGCAACACATTCAGCGATTCATTTTTAAATTATAGAAGATATAGCCCTGGGTTTAAATTTTAACAGTGATTCTCCGAATGGTAATTATAATTTGTGCCCTGACAGTTAAATACATGCTATATAGCAACATAGATAAAAGCATGTCCTTTGCGCATAGTGTTTGTTATAGGTGACACGGTATCAAACTGTACAAAGAGAATTATAAAGGAGACAACGCATGTACAATGTGACAACTACACTATGTGTAACTTTTAGTCCAAGCTTAGGGAAACTTTGCACAAGTTCGTAAGCAGAACATATTATGCCTATGTATATGTATGCCGTTTCTTGGCAAGTAGTACACAGGTCTAAAACTTTGCGTTACACCCTTCTAGTTACATGTTGTTACTTTTGGAGATTTCTGAAACTGAGCTGTAAGATATTTTAGTATCATAATAGTTAAGTTATCGTATGTGGCTGTTTATATACTTTTGCAAAACTTTTTTGCTTAAAATCCCTTTTATCTGATGATAATAATTATTAATGTAGAATACTTGGCATGCAATACAGTTGATTTATGAGCTAACTACAATCAAACATCTTCGTACCCACCATTCCTAACTTGTTTATCCTTTATCTTGTTACAAACATTATAAAACTTTGTTGTTTTGCATAATATATCGCTGTGAATATGCGAGAAAACTTTTGCGAAATCGCTATTTCATTCCACCTTTTCGAGAGTAGAGGCGTCGATTTCATCAGGGACAAAGCCTGGGTCTGATTTATGGCACTTCTCTCGAAATTATTGGCTCGAAAATATTACGCCGAAAACTTTTTTATTCCGATTTTAATCTTCTTTACAAGTTACATCCGAATTCCCTCAACCGGAATTAGAATTGTAATTCATTTGGCTTGTGGTAATTGGGGCAATCACTTTCCGATGGATAGCACGTTCATCTCTTAAGAATAGATTGTATAGTAACCTTCCCAGCATTCAAACTGGTTGATTAATTATTAAACTTGTCTAGCTCCACTCGAAATTAACAAGATCCATACTCGAAGTTCGTGTTTTGCAATCGGTAGATTCTAGATTTAAGGCTTAATTGGATGCCAAATTGCTAGATAGTTATCAGAATAATTATTTTCCTGTTCTGAGCGATTGCCTTTATAGAATCAATGAGCAATTATGTCGTTTCAATATTAAAATTGGTTTATTTGATTTGTGACGTAAAAATAGATTAAAAGTTATAGACGCACATTTTCAGATGATTTAAAATTATATAACTTTTTTGACGAAAACACTAAAGCTTCCGTAAGACGAGACAAAACCTCGTATTTTACTTACAAATAGGGAAAGTTTGCTGATGCCTAGAAAATATCCGATGTCCATCCATTAGTATCATCCGCCAGTCTCTAGACATCCGTAGGACAGAGATATCTGTGGAACTAATGCATCACTCAAGAGGGCTTCGTTTATATTACTTGACCTAGAAAGCGATAGGCGGAGGGAAGGAATTCATATATTCCTTACATTCCTGCTAAGGAAAACGATTCGCCGAGCGATTATTATTTTTGTGCTACTGGGCGTGCTCGAGCCTTATTCTATCGTTTAAATTGTTCCTAGTAAAGGCTAAGTTTGTTCAGAAAGTGTCTCTTGATAATAATCGCTTAGTTTGATGAGATCTGTAATTATTTTGTTCTTTGATTAAATGTAGAAGCAGATTAAATCAGCTAAAGATTTAACAATTTATTTGCCATTATCTAATTATTCCAGTGGTCATTTAAATATTCGATATTTTTAACAATACCTACATATTGTATTGTGTATTGACAAAACGACCCGTGTAGACGAATTTAAATCTAGTCTGAATGCCTCGTGATTGATGCCAAGTACGGATTATATTGTTAACACTTTGAGTGCTGAAAACGCACGGTATGAGTTTTCTACAAGTGACTAATCTGCAAAAATCCACACTAGCGCAGCGGCTAAGAAAATACAGATCTTTGTGACTCAGCAGAGCTGTAATATTTTTCGAACGAAACGCATGTGCGGCGTAACACAACCGCTGTGTAGAGCGACAGCACGAATTTTTTAGGTAAAAAAAAAGATCGCAATCGTCGAAAAAAAACCGCAGTCAAAGTGTTAATAAATCAACGATTAATTATCTGTACATTTTTAAACTTACGCGATTCCACTTAATTATTATTACCATTTAACGGATATTTAATATTTACCTTATTTTTTTCCGACGTTTCAACAGGCTTACACTCTGTAGTAGTCACGGGACGACAGAGTCATCACCAAGTTATTAAAAAAAAGTGATAAATACCTACTATGGGAAATGTCCGACTCTCAAGGAAACATGTTTTGTGGTTTTCCATGTACCATACGCAGACAATTCTCAGCTTTTATAAAATAACGAAGGTCTGACAAAGTCCATATATTTATCAGTAGTCGAAATCAATAAGGTTTTAGTTTATTTTTGATGACGTACCTTGGCAAACGAATACATAAGCGCCAAAAACGTTCATATTTACTTCATAATTCAATAATGCCTGGCACCTGCCAACCCAAGGCGATCTACTTACCATACGACGCCTTGAGACCGCAACGCATCAGCCAGGCTGGCCTTAGGGTACCGGACGCAAATTGTCCTTTAACCAAAGTGAACTGGGGTTGTAACGTTATTATCATTACATTTCCCTCCATTTTAAATGACCGGGGCATATGTGGGATCCGTAATGGAAAGCTCTTCGGAGGAAATTGCGGTCTCCACAAACGAAACACTAAAAAGAACGGATCAAACTGTAAAAGTGTCTTAAGGGTTTGCATAAGGCGAGGCAGTGTTTCTTCACTACATAGTATAAAACAAAGTCGCTTTCTGCTGTCTGTCTGTCCCTATATATGCTTAGATTATTATTATTATTATATTTAAAACTGCGCAACTGATTTTGATGCGGTCTATAATAGATAGAGTGATCCAAGAGGAAGGATTACAAATCATTTGATACATAGATTTCCACGCAAGCGAAGCCATGGGGCGTAGCTAGTTTAAAATATAAAACAACTAGCTCCTGCTTGCGGCTTTGCACACGTTTACCAAGAGAAAAGTATTTTTTATGTTATTTCAGGTAAAGAACACCATGTTTGGAAAGTTTCAACTCATTACGTTTTGTCGTTTTAGCGTAAAGCGGTAAAAACATATTATTAATGTGATATTGTAAGTTGAGTTTACTCACAAATAATTAAATATTATTATTTAAATAACTGGAACCAACTTTTAGAAAGTTAAATAAAACATTTATTTTATACTTTATTGTACACATACAAAACTTAAAAATAACTTTATTAAAAAAGATATGTATATAGGCGAGCTTAACCCTGAGTTAGAGTTTTCTTCCAGCAAACTTTACAGGAGAGGCGATGGAATAGATAGAGGAAGTGTACATTTCATAAGGTAACCACAATGTAATTTCCTGTGGTTTTTCAGAACTAATAAATCAATAGCTATCTTTCACATACCGACTCTTAACGTAAAGCTGGAGGATTACCGAATGAAAATAAATCGAGGAAAAGGGAAAATTTATTGCTTCTCGTTGACACACACTTAACGCACCTAAAAAAGCTAGCGAATATCGGTATGGTGATTATGTAATTCGCGACCAGTTTGCGACAGGCGTAAATTAAGCAATCAGTGCTGTCAAACGTCAATTTTGACGTTGTAGCTGGTGTCAAACTAATACAAAATTGACGTTTGACAGCACTGATTGCTTAATTTACGCCTGTCGCAAACCGGTCGCGAGTTGCATAATCACCCGGCCGGCCTTCTTTGCAATGGATTTGATATTGTATTACCTAGAAAGTAAAAATATTTTTTTTAAAGTAATTTTCATATTATATTGGGCAAAGTGCATTGTAAATTAGATTGCAGGTAAAGAGGGAAAGAAATACCGAGACAGAAATGATTCGCACTTATTAAAAAATACGTAAGACAGGTGGTATGATACTAATCGACAGCCGAACATATATACATACACCTACGTATGTATCTATGTTCGTGCATGAACGATTTATTTCTCCAACCGCATAGGAAGTAAAATATTCAAACATATGCACCACGTCCCTAAAGCGCATACAACGAAATTCAATATGCCTGAAGCTTGAGGAGTGGAACGTTCTGGAATTTTACATCCAAGAACCTGCGGCTAAAGCTACAGTTGAAATATAACAAACGCCTTCGATAGACTTCGATAGTCCAATCAGGGTTGGATTTACCAAGCGAATATGGCGACATCTCCTAGTTACACAGGACAGGGCGCCCATTTTCTGATAGGAAAACTTTGATTACAAAACTATACCAGGTTTGAACATTTATATTGATTAACAGAAAGGAATTTTAGCGAAGGTGCGGAGAGAACTGAGCAAGTTAATTTTGTAATGAACTTACGCTGGATTGGTTGCCAAACATCATGTTTCTGCTTTGGCTGAATAAGATTGCTGCGTAGAACTTTGTTTGTAAACCAAACATTTGAACCACTTCAGTGAACACCATAGTATAAATAATACCTAGAATAACCTGGCAAACTTACTCAGAAACAAAGAATAAAATAGCAATATCGTAAGCATATCTTTGTAAAATAATGGCTCTGCTAATTTCAAACATTAGGGACAGTGATTTTTTCTGTTCCATTAATGCTGAGCACTGCTTTTAGAAATGCGCTGAATAAAACATCAGGTTTGTTTTATTGTCATTTAAAAAACCACTTCACGTTCGCAATTTGGAACCCAACTTTGGCATTCAATCTTTGGTTACCCTCCGTCCATAATTTAAATTTTATCGGTCTTTGATTTATTGTTTTTGTTTTGATTTCATTCGGGCGTTAGTATAGCACATCTATTAGAGATATTCGTCAAAACGAACTGCATAATAACATATGCCTGTCTGTACAATATTTAAATCGGAACAATCAGAAATAAGGATTAAATGGTCTTCGAAAATATAATATTTAAACAATTGAAAATCAGTTCATGTTCTTGGTTCAACGTATAGCCGCTACATTTAAAGAACACAAAATACTGGTAGGCAGTGAATAAAAACAATTGAACGTCACTTTTAGACGATAGAATGGGTATCGCATGTCAGAAGCCAAATCACATTACCCATTCGGGTCTGTTTTTGTGTGTTATATTTGCTGACCCACTTACACGTTTCACAAGTTTTTGTCCACGGAATCACACGCTTACTTCGAAACCAAAAGTTTTTATTTTAAATTTAAATTACCTACCAAGTGTTCTGGTCTCCAGTAAAGTAGCTTCAGATATGTTGCCATTGGCTGCTTTTAACCTACATTATCTCAAATCTAATATTGAGATAACACGCAATAACTCTGTTGTTAGTAAAAGTCCTAGGATCAACAAAGAGAACCAACAAAGAGAATTTAATATTATATCCACAAGTACCTAAAGCTTTATCGGCCGTGAGCTTCCGGGGGATTACGCCAAACTCTTAATTCACGATGCAAATGGGATTCGGCTGATAACCAATTCAATCGTAAGAAGAGTAATATTGGCATCAAATATAAATGCTCCATAAATATTACAAATGTTTTCTCTTTGATTTCTTATATGACAAACTGAAAAAATGAGAGTTAAAACGACAGCTAGAATGACTAAATTCAGTTATCTTAATAAATCATTTACCAATTATTTAAACCAAATATCCAGAAAACGATCAAATATTCGAAAATGAATTGCTTGATTGAGTGTTGCTTATAACAAATTACCGAAAACAAAGTGCCTCTTGCAGGTTCTTGTCTCTTGATTTGGGTATTAATTGCGAAGTTGGTGTTAAAATTGGAATTTATGTAGACCATTGCGGGCAAGGTGTTTCATCTCAACTTTAGCAGAGCTCGGTTAAATTTGGTTTGACAATTTCGACTCAAACTGCCTTTACGTTCAACTGGGGAAGGCTGCTAAACTTTTTATAAATCTGTTTATTACTCGCACCAATTCTGTTACGCTAAAATAATGACACTATTACAAAAATCTCACCGTTAGGTTGTAAACCTATCTGAGGCAGTTTTACATTCTGAACCTTTAAGGTTATGTACATAAACGGCTACATGCTGATCAAATGTACGTGACATACATACGTTAATGCCGTGAAGCTTTAAAGCGCTGCACCTCTAAATCTACTTTTACCTTTCAGTTTTTTCTTGCTTTAGATATAAAGGCGTTTAGTAGAGAAAAACAGTTAACAAAAGATTGAAAAGAACAACTAACAGTAACGAGATTTGATATCTTTTTCTACACCCCTTGTCAGAAAGTTTTCTTTGCTCTCGCCGTTTATATGACGGCAGCCACAAAGGGGATTTGTCCTTGTTTCCAGTTTCGCAAACTTGTAAGCTCGCCAAGACGAAGGTATAAAAATATCTATTGCGATAAATGGAACTAAGTAGCAGTAGCCTAAAGTGAACATCGTCAATTGGCAGTGTGCGATTTAACGACCCAGATAAGCCTACCGTCCTACATATAGGTCGGTAAAAATAAAAAAATATTTACGATTACCCTCTCAATTTGCGGATATTATTGTTTGTGATTTAAAATGTGGAGTTTATGTGCTATTGAATAAAAAATATAAATCTAAAGTTATCCTAAGTTATTTACGAAATATTTGATTGATAAGTGTGCAAAAAAGTAAGTAGCAGATATGTCTAGCTACCGGTATGCATAAAAAATCGGTGTTTGTGAAATAATTACATTTTATTGTATTTATATGTTGTTTATAAACTCTTCTGTACGATATACAATGATTTTATGAAATTAGGAATTTGAAAATGGAGATAATTTGTTATAAATAGGGGTGTTCTACATACAGGACAGTAGGATAATGCGAGTAACGTTTTTTTGATAGCCGTTACCTGCGCATGAAATTATAGATGTTTTGAAAAATATAACTGATGATGAAGAGGATAACAGGGAAAGAGTGATATGTATTCTGCCACTTAGGACACAGACTTAGGCCTAGGTGCAAGCCTTTTGTGACATACTAATTTCACGAGGAAAAGCAAAAAAAGATCTATGGTGCACTGGAACTGTTCGTAAAAACAGACCGTCTAGTTGTCCTCTTATCTCATCAAAGTTAGTCAAGAAAAAAGAAGCTTCAGACTACAGAACGTTCCACGATAACCAAATCATCATTGCTAAATGGCATGATAATAATATAGGTATTTATTATTGCATGGCGGTTTTTACAAAGCGAAAAGAGGAACATCTTCTTAGAGGAACCCTATATGGGTGCAATCTATAACAAACATATGGGAGGAGTAGACCGGTCTGATGAGAATATATCTCATTATCGAATTAGTATTACAGGAAGAAATGGTACATGCCATTCTCTACACATGGTAGATCTTACTAAACACAATACATGGCAAGTGTACAAAACAAACCATGAAAAACTTGATCACCTAGGCTTTCGCAGGATGGTAGCAATAGCTAGGATTGAATCTAATAGGAAAATGCTGAAAAGAGGGCCAAGTCGACCTTCTCAGCATGAACACGCTGATAGTAGAAGATAATTTCGTTATACCACAAAAAAAACTGACATGCTACCATCTGTCGCATAAAAATATGTTTGACCCGCTGTAGGAAAAATGCAATGTTAGAGTTGTCTCAAGCTTCAAAACGCTTGACACAACTCCAACATCGCATAATCTTTCATAAACATTAATTAGGGCAAAGTTTGTTAAACCTTAGTAAGCCTTTTTCTTATAAGGAATCAATACATGCAGTTTTGTCAAACAACATTTTTTAGTTACCTTTTATCCTACTGTCCTACATAAAGAACAGCTGTTTTCCTGAAAACCTTACAGCCGATATTTTTTTCAGTACTTTCTGTATTCTATTTAGGACCCATATAACTAAAAAATATCAACGTTTTCAAAATTTTCAAAAAAAAGTAGTTTCAGGCTTATCTGGGTTAAACCGGAAGCGTTTATTGAAACGCTTCTGGTTGTATCGTTAAATTGGATACTTAATCGTAATACGTAATCGTATCACGATAAAAATACACTTTTATCTCATAAAATACATAATGTATAAAACAACCATATTACAACTATTATATATTACAACCAATTTATTATGTCACTAGAAATAATCATTAAAACTTCTATAGACAAGTCAATATGGAGAAAGACGAACACAATAGTCATTAAACAAGTTCTGAGAGACTAAACTTCTCCACAACAACAAGTTCTTCTACAGAAAAAGAAGGATTTTCCATTCAATTTTATAAAAAGGTTGCAACCCATTAACTTTGCGTTTTATTTTATTAAAAAAGTTTTAAGTACTGCGCCATCTAGTGTGATAGAGATTAATGATGCGGTCTGGAACTATGGTTTCCTCTACTTTTCTATGTATATAGGTGGAATTAAAAATGTATGTAGGTGGAAGTCTTTCACTTCAAACCTCGTTGGTTCCTATCATTCACCGCTACCTACAAAAAAATATGGGAGCTATATAGGCCCTTCATAGGTACATATATTTAGGTGCTAGATGTTCACTCTTGACCTGAATGCACTCAAGTTTAATGATTGGAAAAGCAGAGCGACAATCTACATATATATCCATCAAGCAGTTTTTTAGCGAAGAATTCATTCCACTCACTGATTTTCCTGAGGTTGCGGGTATGGGAGAATGTTATTACAATAATAAAATATGTTTTAAAAAAAAAGTATTGCTGTTTTAAAATTATTTCTTAATAGATAGAGGGATTCAAAGAGATCTTTTATGACAGCTTATATTACCTACCGTTTTTGAGATAGTTCACACTAAAATATACTACATGTCTACTACATAAGTATTTATACCGAGAAGATAAAAAAGCTTGGAACGAGTTTTGCTCCAACTCAAATTCTACCAACTTACAGATAAGCAAATCAAATGTACTAGACACATAAGTTATGAACATACTAGTGGTTTCTTCTCACTTCTTCCACTGGTGGACAAAAAATTGAAGTGAACTATAAAATAATTTAATTGATAATAATGAATAGTATAAATATGACCTGTCTAAGTGCTTATTTGTAAGCTTAAAGAAATAAAAAACTTTTCATTTTCATTTTCATATAATAACTTTTGTTTTTCATATGTCTAAATATTATGTGTAAGAGTTATATATTATCTCTATCTACTTGATATATTGAGGAAAACACATATTTCAGTTACCTTCTTAATAAGAAAAAACCACTGTAATTCTTTTTCTTACCAAAACTGAAAAAAAATAGCGGCTAAGCCATCTCGTTTAAACTCTTTTATCTTGTTAACGTAAATCATCTTACAAATGAAATGTGTCCAGCCACAATGCTATTTTATCTTTACTCGACTTTCTCCCAGAAATACTGAAAATGAAGAGTGCCAACAAATGCTAATGAGATCAAATGACAAAAAATATATATCAAAGCAAGAATTTCCTTGTCCTGAAATTTGTATCGGATGCCTTCTGTTCCTTTTATTTCCCTCCCCGTTTATTTATTCGAATATAGATTTTGTATTCTTTGGTAAACGATTATTGCTTTTGGAATCTGTTTTCTGTTCTGAATGGTCTCTCTCCATACTCAAAGGTTATTTGGGTAGTACAAAAGAGGAACATTCATCGTTTTCATGGACTTGTTTAAAATCAAGTCAGAATTGACGCTTAGCGTCAACGCGAAAACTGCCAAAAAGCCGCCTTCTCCAAATCGCAATTATGTTTGGATAGGCTACCTATGTAGCCTTATAATTTAGATAAACATTTCATCATCATCAGCCTATAGCAGTCCACGGCTGGACATAGGCCTCAATGAGCGCCCTAGCTTCAGCTTGCCGCATCCAGCATCTACCTGCAGTTTTTCGCAGGTCTAAATCCCACCTGGTCGGAGGGCGTCCTACACTATGTTTACCGAGTCGTGGTCTCCACTCAAGAACACTTTTGCCCCATAGATATGGGGCTAGATAATGCTGTGTGAATTGTCCAGCATTTTATTTTTTTTAATTTTAAAAATTTATTTATTATTTAATAAATAATAATAATAATAGATAAACATTTAGGATAACATTATTTGATTGCGACTTTTAGAAATAAGGTTTTTTGTCAGTGTCATGTATCGCCACTGAGGCGATTATTTGATTTCATTTTACTTTATACAAAACTTGTTGGCCAAAATATTAGTAGTATATATAGTAGTATGTATATAATATTAGTTATTAGAAATTATTAGTAGGTATTTTATCATGTTTCATGAATGTAGTAGATCGATAAAACATATGAGGTTGCAAATACAACACAATTCCATTACCGAATCGATCACCTTTAAATAGAAATCTATCTAAATTTGCCATAACTTGACCTTTGTTTTGTGGTCAATATGTTGACAACAATATCGGATTAATCATACTAAGTCGCATAATATGCGACGATAAACGCTATATTATAGCACGTTTATCCCGTCACAGCGGTTAGGAGATCATTTTGCTGTTTCTCCGCTCGTCTTAATCGGTCAACTTGGCCCTAATTCGACTAAATTAATCGCTTCACAATAACAGTTATACTGTCTCAGAATGACACATTTTGGTATTTTACCTTTGATGAAATAAACTATAGATGGAGGGACGCGCGCCTGTCAAAAGTTTCAAGGTAGAAACCATTCGAACTCTATATCTCCGTGAAAATAACACCGCACGCACTATCTAGAGTTTCTTTCATGTATGGCCAATGAGAAAAATTGTCATTGTATAGACGTAACCAATATTTGACGTTAATTTGCTAGTTATGTAGTTACGAAAGACTGCAGGTAGATGCTGGATGCCTCACGCTGAAGACAGAGCGCTATGGCGCTCATTGGGGGATGCCTATGTCCAGCAGTGGACTAATATAGGCTGATGATGATGATGAGTCACGTTTATATACGTCGACATCGATGAAAAATTTTGGTCAAACACTAGGTACCTTTTTAACGTTTATGTTACGCAAAATAATTCCGTATAGCTTATCAATCAAAGTATAGAATTTCTTTCATCTGTGCACGATTCTGTGACGATACGACTGTCATAGCCACCAGCGGTCCAGAGCGTGCGAGCGACTTTAGCCCCAACTGTCCGCGCGTTTTCGTCGCATAATAAGGCACTGACGCGCCGCGACCTTTTCGACAAAAACGTTTATAACTTAAAAACTACTATAGCAATAGTGAAATAAAAAATACTCACTGAAAGATAAAATAATGCGTAACCTAATTCAAATAAATACTTTTAAACTTACGCGATCTGAACACATATTTATAAGTATTAATACAACGGGTATTAATATAAATAAAAATACCCGTTGTATTAATACTTATAAATACTAATTCAAATAAATGTGTTTTGACACTGTTAATTGACGTCTTGGTACGGACTTTTGTAGTCCTGCCAACATTCAGCGGCCGAAATCTTCTAACTTATCAGTTTACTGTGACAATGGTATCGTTTCAGAATCGAACATAAATGAAAGAACCTCTAGACAGTACGTGCGCTATTCGAGATATTGGTCGAACGGTTTCCCTTTTGACACCCTCCACCTGTAGTTTCTTTTACCAAAGGTAAAATGCCAAAATGTGTCAATCTGAGGCCATACCATTGTTATGGTGAAGTGATTGATTTAGTGGCAGTGGGCTGGCTATATCTGGCGAAGAACGGACAAACGAATACATCCGACGTCGACATAGCCTAAAGAATTAGCTAGCTTAAATGCCACTACTGAATGCCGGCTATATCTCGCGAAGAATCAACCACCGTCGGGGTAAACGTGTTCTTGAGTGGAGATTCCGGCATACAAAGTGGACGCCTTTCAGCCAGGTGAGATGATGATCTGCGAAAGACTGCAGGAAGATGCTGCGGCAAGCTGAAGACTGCTGTGGCAGGGTGCTATGACGCTTATTTGGTTGAGATTCAGATTCTTTATTAATAACGCTAGCTTAACGCTGGTCAGGCCTCCAGTAAAGTCATAAGGGAGGCCTATGACCAGCAGAAGACTAATATAGGATGATCATGATAATTGATTTATTTGATTTAGGGCCCTAATTAAAGTAAAGTAAAAAAATCCTAAGTGAAGTAAAAACATCTAAAAGTCAAAACGACACAAGCTCGTAAAGACGATGCCACTTACAGTCGTACAACGCATTGTCTGTACCGAAGCTACTTGGAGCAAGAATAGAGACAAACTTTAGAGCGTTTTGAAGAGCGAAGCAGATGGCACCTCCCTTCAGTTATAGCACCTTTACTTGAGAGAAAACCTTTTCTAAATTACAACGTGCACCTAGTCGAAGTAATTCTACTATCATTTAATCTTTTTTTTTTTCGTAGACTAAACACAGTTGTTGTGTATGTATGTATGTAAATTTAATGTATGTAATGCATTGCTGTGTGAATTGTCCAGCATTATTTATTTATTATTTATTAAATTGATGATTATAATTTATATATACAATTATATGAATTGGATAAAATTAATAACCCACCTAAACACTTTGGACATACTTGCTTAGTAGGATACTATTTATTATTATGTATATACATTACAATAACAGAATAAAACAATTACAACACTTAATTTTCTAGAAATAGATAACTTTATGATCTGGCATTGAATATAAAAACAGACAAAATATCCGATAAATAAACAATGAATTATGTTGACCAATCGCAAAAGTCTAAATATTTTTACCTACTACCTAATAGTATTTTTAAATGAATACCGCAAATGTTTTGTAAAGCCCTAAGTAGTCACACTATAGCGTCCTATTTATACATTTAAAGGGCTTCATTCTCTATCCGAACCTTTTCAAGTTAAACAACATGAATATCATACATCAAAGAGCTAGTTTTAAGGGCAAACGTTTCCGAATTCAAGCCTAACTAAGTATACTCTAAACCTTCATAAACATCGCAAACTAAGGCACAATGAGACTTGTTGGCAACTCAATAGAAACTTCAACACTGACCCCTCCAAGTTCAGTGTTACCTCCTAAAATGATAATAGTATTGTTGATGCTGTAATCTTATTATGCCCGTGCTGCCTATTTAGAGTTATTACCTAAATGAAGAGGGTCCTGAAATAAAAAGTTTTAACCACGTTTGACGTTGGCAGTAAATATATAAACTTTGAACTTTACTACTTTTGAAATTGTCATGGTTATGGGTACTAAAAGAACTATTACTAATAACGAAACACCACAAATCATGGTATAAATTAAATGCTTTTAGTGAGGTTTGTTACTGTCTATGAAATTATCTTAAATGCAGAGCAACTTTAGCATACAAAAGTATATTTTGCTTCGTCGGAAGCCTACATAGTACTAAGTTATTCCGTACCCTTTATAACTGAGACGTTATTTCTCAAAAGTTTTTCACAAAGAAACGCAACCAAATTTCTAACTATTCTTACAAAAAATTCGTTCAAAGTTGTAAATTAGTAAGGTTATTGACCATGACCAGTCGCAACTTTTACAAGCGTTGGTGAAATGGTTTCATTATAATTTCAGAAAAATAATGAAAGAAAATTTATACCTTTTAACCGAAATATAGAAAATGTGTACACTTTAAGTGTACAAATTTTCTATATTTCGGTTCACACGACAAAACGTGACCTCTATAGGGTTAATTGTACAATGTCATTTGCTTAAACAGAAGCAAACCTAGCTTATCCCCATTATTGTTTTCAAAGTAACACCATAAATACAAGTTGGTGTGTGTTCCAGACATGGGAACATTGTTCACTGAGTATAAATGAAATGAGATAATGACCGCAGGACTAACAAACGATCCCTTCCGTGCCGGGTGTCGCAGACTTTGACTAAATTATGACCCCGCTGGGTATTAGAGGTGTCAGAACGCTTAGTCCGACTCTGAAAGGTCAACCGTTGCTACCACGGACATTTTGTAAGGCACTGATAAAGCTGCTGGATTCTCTAACAAGGATTTCAGTCTGACGACGTAATCTCGGCTGGAACGGTTTTGCGAGAGTCTCTTGAACTGATACATTAATATTCGAAGTGATAGCTTGACAGATGGAATAGAAACAAGTGAATACAAAGAAATATTTATTTAATATGTAATTTATACGATGTTTCACAATTTTAAAAGGTCGATGGACAAAATCAAGCTTAGTCTCTAAGCTATTGAAAACTGCAAGTAATAAAAAAGGTAGAAGTATCTGCTCACATACTCCTAATATTGTTTTACTGGTGAAAAAAATCTTATAACCGCGATCATAGCCAATTGTGCGAATCAGATATAAAATACAAAACCGAAGGAGCGCCCTCACCTTTCAACTCGGAACTTGATACCAATACAACATCATATCCGGTGGCTATAAAACCCACTCCGCCCGCCCCAGCGGGCCGGGCTGGCCCGGACAAATATCGTCCATTACGAGTCTTAAAATATCGGCCGAATCTAATTACGGATATTTTTCGTGCCCAGCGTACTAATGTGATAAAACGTAAGCTTTGTTTTTATTTTTATTCGGATTTGATAGCGACAGATTGTTTCGAGAAGGGTTTCAGAGTCCAATGGCATTGTGGACACGCTTAGTTTGGCCTTTCGTCCCAAGGTCACATGAAGCTTTACTTTTTTTTCAATTTTCAGCCCATCGAGCTGGGTACGTCTTTTGTAATGTGTCCTGCCCTAACCATAGGTTTTGATAACGAGACACTTCCTTCAACTAATTACAAAAAAAAAAAAAAAAACTTGTCATAGAAGGTACTCTACGTAGTTATTATTCTTCTCAGTATTCGGTTATGGCGCTGAAAGGCGCTAAATGAATGAAAGGAACCGAAAACTTTAAAGTTTTCGTAAACTACGCAAAACTCAACCTAAAGTTCAAGTGATCAGCAGCTATTTTAAGTGTTAAATTTTTATATAGAATCTATGAAATTGTACATGAATTGCGTCAACGCATCACACAGCCGTATTTATCCCATTCCAGTTAAAGTCCCTACTACCTAGTGCTTAATCCTTACTTCCTATGGACTTTAACCAAAATTGCTTTCCGATGAGATGCTTTGTTCCGAATCAATCCGCTTGGGAACCACACTGACCACTTTTAATAGACGAGAAATGTTGGGCGAACTGTGATTTCTGCGAGAGGGGACTTTTGGGAGATCAACGAAATGGACTTAGAGTTGGATACTTGTTTACCTACTATGGTTTTGGTTTACAGCGGGAACGAGAGCGGAAGATGATTTTTCACAATTATCAATGAAGTTACCTTGCCGCGAAATTTCCTTCGAAGACTTTGAAAAATTCACCCCCAATACCTCTCCTCTGTCTACCGAGGCACGCCCTACAGCCGGTTATTCGTACGCTAATCATCTTTTAATACTCCGTCTGCGCTCTTAATTTCTTTTTGAACTTACTATCAATTTTCCTAATAGTGGACAGGTGAGTGAATGAAGACTGAATTACAGAATTAATTATTAGATAGACACAGTTACTTTTGACAAATAGAGATGCGAATCTATGGACTCATTAAATATCGGGAATTTATCGGGCCGACCAAGTATCTAACAAAAGATTATTTAGGATGATTTTTCCATGGAAAAGTATTGAAAATAGTATAGGAATTAAAGTTTTTTGTAGTACCTCAGGCTGTGTTACTTTTTATCATGGAAAACGCGTGTAATGCTGCGGACAGAAAGAAGCAAGTAGAAAATAGAACAACAAAAATCATACTATTTTATTGTATTGAATATGCGGATTCTAAAAGAAACGTACTTTAGACGCCTGAGTTTATCTGTAAAGTAATGTTGAGCGTAAATACCAAAATCGATTACAAATTCTTCATAAACAAAATCGGCTGTCATCAAAAATCAAATCAGTTAAGTATTTCTGACAGTCAGTCGTACAACCAAAACAAACGAAATTCGTGGAATTAATATAATTAGCTATAATCAATTATCAAATCTCTTGTCAATGTTAATTTGACTTGTAGAAGATTAAAATATTTGATCAAATTAATCGTTAATTGAATCAGCGTACGAAGAAACGTGTTAGAGAGGGTGGTAAAAACTGTTGAACAGGACGTAACTAATCTGAGGCGTAATAAACAAAGACCTCTTAGTTGAGTATTCACAGTTTAAGACCTTCAAGAAACGACTAAACTTCATCGCAATCCTAAAGGAATAATCCGTCTTACAATTTCTAGCTCATAATAGGCCATATCGGAACTTGTGCTAAGCTTCTGTCTTAGCTGTAGTCTTGGCGTTAAGCCTGTACTCTGAAATTAATTATTTAAGGCCATTAGCAAATAATAAATGTGATGAATGCCGTGTGTTTTAAATTAATCTATAAAAAAGGTAAATAATTATAAAAAAGCAGAGAATCTGTTGATATTTTAAATGTATCGATGCGATTAACAGAGTAACGCTGCAGTCTACCAATTTCAGAAGGCAATCGAGTAATCATGAGAATCGATGTTTAATATATTTGAGTCGATTATTTCCGATTTAACGAATGTTAATTAAAATGAACCGAGCCAATACACAATTGGTCCGATCCGTACGTAACCCAATTTCCACGCGGCTGTCTGAAACTCTCGTGTTTATTCAAATCAGTGAATAAGAGCCTTTAATTTTATATTTTTGGAGTAGATTTGTATGTAAATAAATTCAAATTCTGCCTACTCTCGATCGGCCAAAAATCTGTGTTTTTTTTAGGTAAAGTTTTCAGTGGTACATGTATTTTTTACCCGACTACCAACGAAGGAAGTCTATTTATTGAATATATAGTATATTATATATAATTATATTTTATTTATTAGGGATTTATAGAAGTTGAGACAGAAGCCCATTCCTGGGGCCAAATTCTGCTAACGAATCACTTTACTATGACAGTGGTATAGTCGTAAAATCGTCCATAGATTTTTAGCACGGATTTTCAGATTGTTTCAACCGTGCCACTTGACACGCGTCCCTCCGTCTGTAGTTTTTTCATCAAAGGTAAAATGCCGAAGTCTAAGACGATATCGTTGTTATTTTAAGCTGAAGCGATTTATTTAGTGGAATTAAGGCCTAGGACAATATCGCCTTTCTCGATCGCGCTTATCAGAGACGACGCCTGAGTAACCAGTCCGTCACCGGCGTTGCATAGCGGTAAAGACCGAACTCAGATACAAAAAGCCGTCCTAATCAAACTTACAAGTGCAATGAATGTTCAGCTACATGCGATATAGCTGTACGCTCATTGCTGACCAACACTAAATTGTAACGGTGATTAGGACGGCTTACTCCCCAGAACCGTTTCACTGTGGAGAGATGTTATGAGGTTGACACCTTATATAACATGTAGCCAAAATGTGTCAATTTCCTAGTAGCGCTGAAAGTACCAGTCTGATTACAACAAATAAGGTATCATTGGATCCGCCTCAGTACTAGACTATGTTGCCTGAAATAAATAAATTATAATAATAATTATTAATACACCGGATACTATGGTATAAGGTTATGTGCAATGGTTAAGCATACATCATCTACATCTACAGCCTACACTGGATGGTAAACAGCTGGGCGCAGGCCTTCCCCTGATAAATAAAATATATGAAAAACTAAAAACAAAACTGTATTTTAGACAATTTCGAGTATCAGTAGCACATACAAAAACAAGTATTATTAACGTACCTGTATGTATAAAGTATTAAATATCATAAACTCGAAACATCTCAAGGCATAAATGATCACTGGCCAACACTAGTCATGCCACACGAACTCTGATAGCTAATACTGTTTTAGCCACCTACCCTCATTAATAAATTGCAGTAGTTTTGTTTCGATTGGCCTCAGATTTTTTGTGATGTGTTAATAAGCATAATCTGTACTAGGGTAATAAACGCAAGTAAACGGTAGCGAATAAATAGACATAAAATTAATCATTTTTGTATTTATTCAAATTTAGTGCTTTATAAGTAATTGTTGAGTTTGTGTAAGTATGCTGAGAAAGTGTTTTTACGATCCGGGTTCATTTTGTTATATTAGTGGTGATTTAACTTTCAAAAAACAAAGACAAGAAAAATTAATTTAAAAAAACCATTATCATAAAAAAGTATGACCTAAGCGAGCATCTTTAACCCCTGGACAAAAAAAATGTGAAATATTTACCCCTTGTAGAGCCGTCCGAAATACTTCTTCCACCAGTACATATTAAATTAGGCTGCATTAAAAATTTTGCTACGACGATGGATCGCAATGGAAACGTATTTTGGTATTTAAAAGAAATTTTTCCTAGAATAAGTGATGCGAACATAAAAGAGGGTACCTGTTTTCGTTGGACCTCAAATCAGGGAGTTAGTAAAAGATCCAGAGTTTGAAGAAAAAATAAAAATTCTGGAAAAAACGAGCATGGATATCTTTTAAGACGGTGTGTTCACATTTTCTAGGTAACCATAAGAGTGACAATTACAGGGAGTCTGTTAGCGAGCTGTTATTGGCTTATCAAGCTTTGGGTTGCAACTTGTCACTTAAGATTCATTTTTTAGACTTGCATCTAGATTTTTTCCTGAGAATTTAGGTGCTGTGAGCGATGAGCACGGAGAAAGGTTCCATCAGGATATTTCACAGATGGAAAAACGCTATAAGGGCAAATGGAACCCAAGGATATTGGCTGATTACTGCTGGACGATAAAAAGGGACCAACCAGAAGCTAAATATGCCAGAAAATTTTAAATTGGACATTCATAAAAGAACATTTTCGCTTTTTTTTTATCAGAAATTCACTATTTTTAAATATTTAAACTATATCAATAGATTAAATTCTTGGCCAATAGATTTTTTTTAATTACATATTTTCACTAACAGTCATCCATCAAAGTAAAAAATATAAGTGAAGTCCGTGTGGCGCGACAAAGTTCGAATTTTGTTGCCCAGTGTGATCAATAACTAGCTGCGCCCCGCTTCTTCGCGCGCTAAATAAACCTTCCTCTTGAATAACTCCATCTATTGCTGAAAACTACATTAAAATCCGTTGAGTAGTCTATAAGATCTAAGTTAACAGACAGCGGAAGCGATTTCATTTTAGACCACGTATATAATATTATAAATATATATATCCACCTTATAATTAACCTTCCTTAATAATAACTATCCTTATTTTAAGTATGCCGAGAGTTCTACCGCTATCGCTACTGAAATACAGTGATTTACTTTATATACCCCCGCTTTTTTTAACCTCGCTTAGTTGAGTCCTGACGACTTATGTTTAGGGCCTCGACACACAAGCAGCTTGAATTACTGTACTGCTACTATAGTAAACTACGCAATTTCTCGAGTAGTTCCATGTATGTCTGTGAATAGAAAGATGTAGTTTACTATGCAGACGCTAGCTTGAAGCAATCGATCCTGACTGCTTCAAGCTGCCCGTGTGTCTAGGCTCTAAATCTAAGCGACAGGATTCCAACTCAGCAAAGCAATAGAGTCTGCAACGGACCTAGACTCTCTAAGGAGTAGGGTTTCAGTCACTTGAGCAGCTTACGAAATATTAAGGAAAATGAGGAAAATTATAACAAAAATATATCATCTGCCTACAAAATAAGGCTATAAAAGTCGGTTATATTACGGGCATTAAAAGAAACAAACTTTTTAATCCCGATTTGCATGTTGATGAACGAAGTTCAATTAAGGCGAAAGGCACGATCATCTTACACTAGGGCGGTAACGGGTATTTTATTTCAGAAAATAATTACTTTTGGTACGTGAAGGTTCAGAGAGGGCAAACGTTCTGGGAGAAAAATACAGTCCGGAGCCAAAACTGAGGCATAGTCACACACTAACTAATATTATATAGGTAAATGCGAAAGTTTGGATGTTTAGATGAATGGATGGATGGATGCCTGTTACTACTTCATGGTAAAACTACTGAACGAATCAGACTGAAATTTGTACGAATGTAGCTCTAAGCCTAAAATCAAGCATAGTCTACTTTTTTCCTAATAGCAGTTCTCATGGGATAAAAATAACCTTAAAAGGTTTTAACGCGTGCGAAACCGCGGGCAGAAATCCTAAGGTATTATGAAAGTTTGGATGTATAGATGTTTGGGTGCTTGTAACCTTTTCATATAACAACTGAAAGATCATATTTTTCTATGGAATCCGAAAATTTTCTAACAGATATGCCTAGAATAAAACATGGGCTACTTTTTATCATAAATCAGTTCCCATGGGATAGAATTACTATTGTCCTTTAATCGTTTCCATAGAAAAACGTGTGCGAAGCCACGGGCATAACTAACATTTGAATAGATCTATTGATTACCTACCAAATTTTTTTATAAAAATTTACGAAAAATTGACCCAAATTGAAGTATTTATTTAGAAAACATTTAATTTGAATTCTTATTGCCTAAATTGATTTTATAATAATAGGACAAAATGTTTTACAAATAAGTTTCCCCGTAGTTATCTCGATTTCAAATTCTCCATGTTGCTCCATCAATAAAACTTAAAAATAAAACTCATTATATAACAATATACAAAAAAAATTAACGGAACAGAAAAAACACCTTATTTCTTATTTGATAATAATAATTTATAGTATACAATTTTACTTTATGTACTTATTTTGTAATCCTAAAGAAATAAAGGATTTAGATTTAATTTTTTTAAATAAATCCCCGAGTAACCCTTAGTTACTCGGGTAACAAAGTTATCCGTACCGTTACGAGTATCTGTAACGGCGGCGACGCGCTACTAAAAATAAATGTATCGTACTGTGCCACATCAACAACTGCGTCCTATATCAGGTAGGTTAGGCAGGTTTTATTTCTTCGAAATTTTCAGCTACAAAGAACTCATTTACATGTGATTCCCTAAACGTACAGTAGATAATAATGAAGTGCTTTAGTACTAGTACAACGAGTGATTCTCGTACTAAAGACGTGCTTATAGTAACTGAGTTGGGAAGTAGGGTCGCAGCCAATAGACCGAGAACAGGTGTCCTAGGACTTATTTTGATTTTCTAATATTGTATTTCGTTTCCGCCAATCTCTCTAATAAACCGAATTAGAGTACCTACCGATTTCGACAAAAACATAAAATAATAAAAAATAAACATAATATATATAAAAGACCTGTAAGCGAAATAAATTATTTCAAAGACTTTTTGAAGTTAATTGGCATGTAGAGTACAATAATATACATTGACATGAATCGTGTTATTTCTTTTATTTAATTTTTGCCAATGAAGTTTCATTTATTTTACTATTTAGCAGCTGCTTATTATCCGATTACAAGTATCTTTCGAAGAACGTGTCTTCAAAAGATCCTTCTTATCAGAGAATCCTTATCATGAAGAATAGCCACAATTTTTTATTCCGAAAGATTTTGATGTTGAGACTTTGCTAATTATTATTTAAAATATTAACTGGGTTAAAGCTCTGCTGTATATTGTTCAGTTCAGATTTTCCAATAGCGCAGCAGGCTGATGTAACGTCTAATAAATCAGAACTCACCGGTGCAGCCTGTTACACCAAAACTGTGTTAAAATGTAATGCAAAACATAGAGGAACCTTTAAAAATTCATTATAAAAATATTTTATCAACGTTTGTGACTGCAAAATACAAATCAGCAAAAAGACAGAGAATAAATAAATTCGGACCCTTGACATGAAAGAATCTTGTAAGCAATGGGCTTGTAAAATTGATGTCTCCAACGAATCCGTAGTAAATCCTTATATTGTTGAGAAGGGACGTAAATCATCGGCAGGAATACCATACAATAGTAACCTCAATTTAATACAGAGAAAGGTCCAACTCAGGGACAATAAGGTACAGAACATGTAGATTAAATGAACCGATTGGGATAAATCAAAATAGTAACTCGGACCAATGCCAAAAAACTTAAATCTTGTGTATAAATCTAGCCAATACCGATAAAAGAAAAATATGAGCTTACATCTAGATACAGCCGCAAAACCACTTCTTTAACTTTATTGCCGAAAATAAAATAGAGAGATTATAATATATTTTCCTAGTCTGGGTTTGCACAGTACCTACCTAAACAAAAAAAAACTATCTACTACCGCTGTTCTCAGCGGTAGTAGATAGTTTTTTTTTGTTTAATTCAAAGTTTTCAAATTGGCATAAATACAACTAATCACTCAAAATCACAAAAGGTGATATTTACATAACGGGATATTTACCATGAATTGATTTTTGAGTTTTCCAATATTTCGGCACAGTTTCATGCGCCATGATCACGGAATAATAGTATAGCATAAAGCTCTAAGTGACTTTTGTATTAATATAACCACTCAAGATCACTCGAGAGCTAAATTTATCAAAGGTAAAGCTGTATAAAAACCAATCCAAATACCAAACACACAAACATAAAATGCATAGAACATTTTTGATCATAGAATTAAAAAATACAAAACCTATTAAGTACGAACAGAATAATTACAAAGTACGCACCTTTGTAGTTTTCGAAAACTATCAATACACAATCCATACAAATAACTCTGGTATGAAACATCACAACTAAAACATTTTTTTTGGTTTTTATTGTTTTTTTACACCGGTATGCAAACAAGCATAACGAAATTGGGAAAAACTCTTTCAAATATAAGCTACTGTAACCCCATTCATCGAGGCTTGTCAATCTTTTTCAAATAGAGGCATGCATAGTAAACCCGCAGTTTAGTTAACGATAGGATATTTATCAATATAAAATATTTCTCATTATTTTTATTGCTCAAAACCGTTTAAAAAAATAGTTTTGTTCAATCTATAAATAATAAATAAATAAAATAAATAATGCTGGACATAAAATAAATAATGCTTTGTTCATAGGTAGGAAATATAGTTATTTCCACTATCTTGTGTACCTATGAACAAAGTGCATTACGATTGAATTCCCCACAAATAACCAACATTTCTCAATTCCCACTGCAGCGTGGGACCACGACAGTGACATAGTTATGCTGAAAAACCACACGTACGCGAAATCAGAATAATATTTGATTACTAAGGTAAATATGGTATACTCGTACTTACCGCAGAGACAAATGGAAGTTCGCTTGTAAGTCTACCAACCATGATGATACAGAGTATATTTATGAAATTCAGGTTCACGTGAAATATTATATATACATATATTCCTTTTAGTTTTAGTAGTTTATTTCTGAACCTGCGACACAGGGGGTAGCGGGTTCAATTCCCGCCTTGGGACAAATGTTTGTATGATCTGCAAATATTTGTACCGGGTCATCTGGGTTATTTCTTTGTATAGTAAAAAGTCTAAACATAGAAGTCGTGTAGTATGTAACATATTATATTGTATAATTATCAGTCATCTAGTAACCAAAACACAACCTTTGCTTAGCTAGGGAGTAGATGATTGTCAAACATTCTTTATTTATTATCTTCTCGTAAATCTAAGGTTGAAAATTATAACGTACATACATACATATTTTACCTATTTTATTCAAAAGTCGTTCAGGTAACTTTCGAACTCTAAAAGAAGGATGAAAATATAGTAGCTCTCATCCGTAACATCCATTTTACGAGTGAAGTTTAACCTCGATAATCTTTACTGCTTCAAAACACCGATTTGATTTGAAATTGGGACATGAAAGTTTAACGCACGTGAAAACTCTCATTCGAATTGTCCTTTATTGCGTTAGGAAATGAAATATTTCCTGGTGACGTTCTCCATTTGCTGAACTTCAAATAGGTACGTGACTTCACGAAAAGTAATGCACCGAGAGCGTAAAGCAATGTCTTAAATTACGGACGGCATTGAATCCCGCGAGGGAGTAGCTAGAGTTCTGAGTTCGAAGGATTTAATCATACCTAAGACGAAGACAGCAGGAGAGTTATACACGACTCTAGTTCTTACACTTTCTGCGAGTAAATAGTAAAGAAATTAAAATTTTTCGTGGCATTCGTCTTTTATGTAGTTGTATTAGTTAGTTAGTTTTTATTCTGCCTTCTGAACAGAGGTTTTTTCACATTTTGAAGAAGATCTCATCCTAATTCACACTTTACTTTGTTGTTCGTAATTCTCGGTAATTTGGAACCTCAATGTATGTAAGAGTATAAATATGGATCAAGTAGTCTTACACTAAGAAAACTCATTTCAGTTGCTTGAATTTGGAATTTGTCACCTTAACCTTTTCACCGCAAAGGGTTTTAATCACTTGATTTCTGAGCTACATGACTAGCATGGAGTGTGGACTTTTTTACAATTTTATTTCACTTAATTCGTTCTGTAGGTACATATGAATACAAAAATGCTGACCTAACTACAGCACTCTCTCTTATTTGTATTTTGTAGTTATCCGTGGCATATCTTATAGCAAAAGTAAAGCAATGTTTCAGGAATAGTTACGGTAGCGGGCGATTTGCCAGCATACATTTCCGACATTTTAGCTTATCGCGATTGGATATTCTATCTTTGCTAGCTTCAGGAAAAGGTCGTTAGTGTAGCTTTGTGTAAGCTTTTCGTTTTCTCTTTTCTTTTATCGATAGCAGGTTAAGCATTTTTTGGTTTGAGGCAAGATGGCGTTGCTAGTTATATTATTTAATTTCAATCTTTAATTTTTATTTCCCTGCCGGGATTCATAGGTTGCACGTAAAATTCATATCCATTATTAACCACCTTCGAAAACACAAGGAGATTCTATATGCGGCTGTATGTCTGTATGTATTTTTTATATGCTTGTCGATTTCTTCGTCAATTATGAACCAATTTATTAAAATTACAATAGATAATTTTATCAAATTCGCTATTGTATAAAAAATGATCCCAAAGTGGTCTCATAAAAAATAATTTCCAAGGGATAAGTACATATTTATCGAGAAAAACATAATAACAGTGTAAAAAAAGAAGTCAGTGTTTAGTTACCTACCTATTTGAAAACAATCATTTTATCTATAATATAAAATGACTACAACAGTAACACGTAAAAATATGAACCAATTCAGCGAAAAAACAGGCTCAAATCGATTATGATTTCTTGGAATCATACAGCTATCTTCATCGTTCCCGTTGGTAAATTCGTCGGAAAAAACTCAAATTATAAGATTAAAAAATACGTAAAGCTCTAAACTCTGAAATATTTATGGTTCAATTCATAAAGCTAACTGAAATTTATTAAAGTTTCAATGTTAAAATATTTTCTCATCGCTAAACACTGGATTCCAGACAATGGGTCTAATTACGCAACGGTATGGATTGGAATTCCGGTCACATAGGAGCTAAAATAAGAGCTCTTACTGGGACTAAGCAATGAAGAATAAGCTGGGACCTCTACATTTCTCTAATTTGTCGTAACAAAAGAAAAACCTAATAATACGTGAGGAGCTAAAAAACTAGACATGGCTGTCATCACTTCTCCCAAGCACCAAAGAGTGCTTGAGAATGAAAAATTGTTTCTAAAATATAGAGTGATTTTATACTTAGTTTTGTTTCTGTGATAAAAAAAATATTCTCTTCGGAAAACCAAAGAAAACCTTATACTGTGGCAGGTACCTACCAAGAGCAATAATATCCCAAGGACAATAATTGCTATTTGTGAGTCGGATATAGTACTCAGTGATCCTAAAAGCCAGGCCAAATGTTATAATCGCGTAGTTTCATTGTTTGTATAGGATAATCCGTAGGATTACGTGTCTAAGTTTTACAATCCGACCTCGGCGCAGTTGTTACGCAACCCCGCTCTCAAGTGCACTTGACCACAAGCTCCGGAACAAAACCAATCAACCCTACTCGCATCTAACCCAAACGAGTCTTTAAATAATAATAAAAGTAGGATGCGGTAGATCTCTGATTTTTGCGTAATGGCGCATGAGTGACCTCGAAGGACGATTCTAATTCTACCCACAACATCAAACTTACCTGAACTTTCTACAACTTTTACCACCAGTGTCAAACTTTCGGTGCGCTCACTGAAAATTAATCTCAGTCCAAGTCCAGGCTAGAGTCCACGCACTTTTAACGTAAAGTTTATTTAGTATCATCGGCGCGGGTAGACGAAAGTTGAATCGGGCGGGCGAACGAGCAGCCTTCTCTTGCCCCTGCCGAGAAGTGGCGGGCGGGGTGTTGTTGCGGGGTGTGCGGGGCGGGACGCTGCGCATGCGTGGTCGTGGTCCGCGCCCAGACTGACGTCACTCGGGATCCGCCACGCTGCCGCCCGAATCTCTGGCACGACCCGACGCGATACATATCCCGACACCTCAAGTTGCACGCTACGTGGTCTGAGATGCCAGACTCGCCCCGTAACTCATGAACGTAATCTCTAGTCGAAAAAGTTAACACTCAATAGATTAATATATACAAAAATGTGTTTTCTTGTAAATGCAGTTTAGTTTTAATCATTAAATTGTTATAATCTTCTTTTATTAGCACACATATGTAATGTAGGTACCTTGTATGTAAAAGCCAAAGGTTTGCCATAATCACCACGCTGCGCTAGGCTAGCTGATTTCATCTCAGTTGTTAAAAATAACAATAGCTTAACAAAACTTTTAAAAATGTAGTAGTTTCCCAATGACAAACCATAAGACACCTAAATCATAAAATAAAACCAATAAAAATTAATATCTCTCTGATAAGTTTGTTATTGAACTTTGGCAAATATTTTAACACAGGTCAGTAAGTATTTGATTCGTTTAAAATGTTCGAAGATTGCCAAACTTTTTATCGCTCCCGTGAAATACGCCGCAAAGAGTTTGCGGTCGGAATGAAATGTAAATAATCCCTGTTTCGCTAATAACAGATTTTGAATTTTTGCTTTACGTTTTTGCTTTGGATTTTGGCTAATGGATTAGAAGGCCATTCAAGCTCGGTTGTATAACCTTGTTTAACACGCCTGCAGTATTTTGTCAGGCTTTTATGACTATCTATATAAGAAATTTTATGATAGCGACATTTTTTATGGTTCAGGTGGAAGAAAGGGTTATTTGCCTGGAGGTCTGAGGAACTTAACAAGATAGTCAAGGTAGATATTTTTTAGAGAAGGTATCATGATATAGGTGCCCTGTTTAGTGGGCACCTATCATTTTGTTTTACTTCATAATGTAATTAATTATCCAAAACCAAATCAAAACTTCAACATCTATACCAATATTATAAAGAAGAAAGGTTTGATTTTTTGTTTGTTTGTTTGTAATGAATAGGCTCCTAAATTACTGGATCGATTTGAAAAATGCTTCACCGTTGGGAAGCTACACTTTTTTTTTTTTTTTAGCTTTGGGGTGGCTTTCGTAGCACGGCGGCCATGATAGGCCTATTGTGATCGCCACTTTCACATTTCAGTCCCGAAGCCGTGGCGTTCATAGTTCGCCACTAACCCTTGCAGCTGCTAGGAACTGTAGGATTTTCTTCGGGGTGATGTCTTTCAGCTCGTCTGGGCTATGCAAATGCTTGCCCAGATGGATGCTGCGTTTGTGCATCAGTGCTCCACACTCACTTAGCAGATGGAGGGGCGTTTCATCCGCCTCCTCACAAAATCAGCAGGATTGTGTGTCGCTTAGCCCTAGTTTGAACATGTGCTTGTTAAGGCGACAGTGTCCAGTTAGGGCTCTTGTCATGATGCGAAGGTTACCTCTGCTTAGCGCTAGGATTCGGTTGGTATACCGACTATCGAAGGCTTTTATCAGAGATTTTGAATGATCCATGCCCGAGGAGTTTTTCCAGAGCTTGTGCGATTCCTCGAGACAGGATCCCAGGAGTGTTCTGTGTGCCAAGCTTTTAGGTATGCCACAGAACGGCTCGGGTCCCAGCTGAATCCCCTTGGCTCCGGAGCGCGCAAGTTCGTCGGCACACTCATTGCCGTTGATTCCTGCGTGCCCCGGAACCCATCTTAAGAGGACTCTGTTATTCGAGCCCAGACCGTTCAGTCGTGACAGACAGTCCTCAACTAGCTTGGACGTGATGACCTTCGAGTCCAACGCTAGGAGTGCCGCCTGGCTGTCAGAGTTAATAATTATAGTTTGGTTGGAGTAGCGCTTTTTCAGATTTATATCCGCGCATTCTAGGATGGCGAATACTTCTGCTTGGAAGATAGAGGCGTGATTTCCCAGGTTTATGCTTGTGCCAAATCTGGGTCGCTCTCCGCACACTCCACAGCCTACATCCAGACCCATTTTGGAGCCGTCTGTGTACCAGATTAGGCATCCATCCTTGCAGAGAGGTTGTCTATTTAGCCAATCTTCTCTGGAAGGAAGTTCCACTGCGTAGTGCTTTTCAAACACATGACGTGGAAGCATGGCATCAGTTGTCATGCTCAGAATGGGATGTTCCATAGTTGAGTCTTTTAAAGATCTCAGTTTGTGGGAGAGCCAGTTACCTCCGCCCAGGCAGCTGGCCCTATACATGGTCTTTGCCTCTTTATGTATGTACATGTGGAGAGGAGGAAGGCCCAGCAGTGCATTTAGTGCCTGACCGGGGGAGGTGGACATGGCTCCCGAGGCCATAAGACAAGCAGTCCTTTGTAGGCTATTTAGTTTGTTGATAGCGGTAGACTGAAAGGCCTTGTAGTACCATACCATAGAGGCATATGTGATGATCGGCCTCTCGATGGCAGTGTACAGCCAAAGGGCAATTCTGGGGTTTACACCCCAGTTGTTGCCCATGAGTCTGCCGCTAGCACCTAGTGCCATCTTTGCTTTATGTAAGACGTTGGCTAGGTGTGTGTTCCACGTCAGTTTTTGGTCGATGGTTACGCCCAAGTACTTTACTTCTGTGGAAAAGGTTATGATTTTACCGTTTAATTTGGGCTTTGCTAGCTTGTCTAGCCGCCGCTTATTAGTAAATGGTATAATCACAGTTTTGTCAGCGTTGACCGAGAGTCCGCTGTTGCTGCACCAGTCGCTGACAGTGTTGAGAGCTCGCTGCATGATGCTAGAGATAGTAGACTGGCAGAACCCTCGTACGACGATCACGAGGTCATCTGCATAAGCTTGCGCATCGATATTGAGGTCTGCCAGTCTGCACAGGAGCTGGTCCACGGCTAGGGTCCATAGTACAGGCGATAGGACTCCGCCTTGGGGACAACCCCTAGCCGTGATAATCTCAATGTTTGATTGGTGAAGGGATATTTTTGCTCCCCTACGGGTGAGCATGTCCTCGACCCATCTGATGGTGGTTGGGTCGACATTTTAAAAAATTTAAAAACATAGGCTATACATATTATATTTTATCGAACGTTAGGGATCCGTACTAAAACCGTGCGAAGCCGGGAAGGTCCGCTAGTACTTCATAATGTAATTATCCAAAAGCAAATCAAACATCAACATAAATTATATAGTATAGGCAAGTACCTACATTTTATAGCTGTCATCATATTGGTAAAAAAAATCCCGTTTTAAATTTACCGCGATACAAACCGCGAATTCTATAAACCTTTTGATACCACATTAAGTAAATTACGGTGAAATTAACGAGTTTACAACCCGTCTGTTGTAGTGTTTATTTCGTTGGTACTTTTTGCTACCGGGAAATCCATTCAAAGTACTCGTACTATTATAAATGCAAAAATAGTTCCTCCTCTCTGTTTCCATTACACGCCTAGACGGCTGAACCGACCTCAAAAAAATTTGACAAGCAGATAGATTTTATCCCAGAAAAGGACATCCTAGGCTACTTTTTACCCGCGAAGTTTGTGTATGTTTTTCGAGTTGGTTGGCGGAGACTTTTTTGACCCGAGTCGTTTTTAGGGTTCCGTACCAAAAGGGTGAAACAGGACCCTATAACTAAGTCTCCGCAGGTCGTCTGTCCGTCCGTCCGTCCATATAACAGACATGACATTTTTGCCGTTTTTATAGATAATGGTACGGAACCCTTTGCGCGCGAGTCCAACTCGCATTTGGCCGGTTTTTTAGTTAATTACTTGATTACCTAGATTACATTAAGCGCGTGTGAAGCCACGAGCATAAGCTAAGTACCTAAGTGAGAATATATAGCAAAATGTCCGGAAACCTTGGTTATGCCACAGAATACATATATGCATAGGGACATGTCCTCTACTCTAAATCAATCAATGTCATAAACCGCTTCATTGATTTAACCCTGATGGTAATAAATCGTCATCCATCTAATGCATCACCTTCAAAGTAAATCTTACATTTTCATCAGGCACTTGCTTTTCTTAGTTAGAATATAGAAAGAAATACATTTAGGATACTATTATTATATATGTGAAATAGGTAAACTTATTTTTAACTTCAATCATAATTTTTTTAAAGGTAGGTTCCACTACCTAGCTACGACTTTAGTACCTAGGTATAAATATAAAACTAAATATTATATAGTCTGTAAGTGTACTACTTACAGACTACATCATATTTAGTTTTATAAGTGATATCTTTATCATTTAAAAATAATTAAACAAGTACTACTCGACTCTGCTTATAATATGAGGGTCATTTTGGAATTTCGATTTCGCGATGAGTTTTTTAATCTTGTCTTTCTGTATGGCTGTGTTAAATTGTCAAAACAAAATTGTTTTTAACGTTACTTACAATGCAGATTTTTTTAAATAATACTTTCTATCTTTTTTGTCAGATGCCTGATAATTACGAAACGGAATTCTTGTAATGAGTACCTCCCTCAGATAGTGCCACGGATGAATTGACTAAATTATTAGCATTTCAGGTGAAAAAATAATATATTTTCAAAAGCTCCCAGCTTTATTCATTAAGTAAAACTTGAGCAGAGCCATGGAAGATAAGAAATGAGTTTGTGATTTACATTTTCATTGATTTATGAGCCAGCTTCATTAAAGTTATTAAAATAAAACTAAAAATATCTTGGTGACCTTACAATGCAAATTTTTGTTGTTGGCTAAAAGCAATACGGAATATTCGTAAATCTATTTACAGCCAAATAATGGCAAGCGACTTCCCTCCCAAAATAATTTAGATTCACTCCTCATAGCAACTTTTAACCCCACAGCAATAAAAAATAGGGTCAGATTTTTGCTTCTAAAAGTTTTGTACATCAAAGTGATTGCTGAAGTTGGCTTTTCAACAACTCAACAATACCAGGGTTGAACGTATCCCAAATTAAAATATAAATATAAATAATGCTGGACAATCCACACAGCATCATCTAGCCCCAAGCTAAGCAGAGCTTGTGTTATGGGTAATAGATGACTGATATACATAATACAATACATTACATAGATAGGTATTTTTTTATTATACATAGAAAACGACCAGAACACCCGGAACAAATATCTGCAGATCGTACACGCAATTGTTCCGAGGCGGGAATCGAACCCGCAACGGTCGCAGGCGGACCTTCGTCCACCGCGCCACATCGGTCGTCAAATTGTTCGAAAGTATACAACCACCTTCTCTAATCGTTTTCGTTAGGTACTAAACAATGTTGTATAGCTAGGTACAGCACAGAATCATAATCGTCTACCTCAATTTCGAATTTGCGAGGTATTCACACTAAATAGTGATAATAATGATGCAATTAGAGACCTCAATTACGAGTATGCCTATGTTATCTATCTCGGAATGCATCGTCTATTATAAAACCGTATTCTAAAGCGATTTCAAACGTAGGTAGATTAAAACGACGACTTGCTTCGTAGATATACATATGTATGTATAAATTCGTTCTAAAATACAACCGAAAAATATGAAAAAATAGCGGTTTTCTAAATCGAAAATGTACCTTACCGTATCACGAACCTGCAGAACTATTTATCCCTCAGTGCATCACAGTTCTAAACTATTTTTAGATTGCAATCAGGATGTAAATGTGCGTACACGTGTTGTAACACATACATGTATAAACTTGACTTATTTTGTGTAACGAAATGGCGACTTATTAAAATACTGAAATAATATTGGCTTTGAACGCCTTACTGAAACCGTAATGCAATACAGTAAGTTACACAGCGGATCAAAAGGCGCATAATGCACTTTTCTGAAATAGAGAATTGTGCTGTATAACTTGCCTAACGAACTACTATCTAGTTAACAGAACTTAAGCACACAACTAAACAAACTGAAATGCACTGTTCGAGTGTTAGAGGCTTGTTTAATTATTAGCTGGGGAGGTAAGTACATGAGTTAATTAGTTCAGATTGGATGTTCTGGTGATAGACAACACGTATTGGCAAACCTCTGCCACATTACCAGATCTGTCTTGTACTCTTTGAGCTCTAAGAAATATTCTGAACCAGTTCCGTTGGAAGTTTGGAAGGTTAGCTTGTCGAGTATGTAGCTGTTAGTCATATCACATCATCAGTCTTTATCAGTCCACTGCTGGACTTAAGCCTGCTCAGATGTTCTGTTGCAAGGGTCGCTGCTGCCCCCGGTAATATTTACCGGGGGCAGCAGCGACCCTTGCAACAGATCGAACGAACTACGATCCCCAACCCGCATGCCCAGCGTGGAGATGGGTCTACCCACTAATTATAAGAGCCAATAAGCCACTTATCTGAGGAGGCTTAAGTCCAGCAGTGGACTGATAAAGACTGATGATGTGATATGACTAACAACTACATACTCGACAAGCTAACCTTCCAAACTTCCTTCGCGTCTTACGTCTCCCGCGGGAAAAGTTGGAGTAGTGCAATTTTTGCACGCGCCTCGAATAGAAGTTGCGAGTCCGCGGGGTTGTTAATTCTTAAGTGTATTGATAGCAATCGCGACAGACCATCAAGACAACGACTGTTCCTGAATAAGCCTACGGAGCTTACTACTGAAGTCCTGCTTCGTTTCTCTCAGAAATTTCTTCATTTTACAGAAATCAAACCATAAAACTGGTCGTATATCCGGCAAAATGATATGCTCCATCAATATTCAAAAGTGCACACAGAGCTCTGCTTCAGCGCTTCAGCGTTAAATAGCTCTCGCCGCGGCGCAAATACCCTGGGGTGTGAACTCGACTCGAATGTGAGAGCATAGAAGGTATTGATTTAAATTTTGCGAAAAGGTATGAGTAAATTAGCTCGTAATTTGAGATTATTTAACCAGAGTGGCTAGTAGGTGTGGGTTTACACAATTTAAATAAATATCATAGTTATTATGTGACAATAGCTACTATAAGTTCGAAGACATGGACAAACGATCGTCGAGGTACTTTTTGGAGACTACGAATTTTTGCAAAAGTAGATGAATTTATGGTAATTATGGCAAAACCCCCTTGTTTGGAAGTGACGAATTGCAGTGGACGTTCATATTATTTTCGCTGAGGAAAACCTATGAAAATGCAAGCTCTTACACCATGATCGGTAATGAAAGCACTACTCACAAAAAAATAATCATTGGTTACGAATAACCAAAATTGCCTATCACAACAAGATGCAAATTCTAGTTTCGACTGTGCCGTTTCACCTTCGTAACTCCTTTCATCCGTGTCTCAAGCCTGTGATAAGACTTTTTCGTGAACTGAATACTAATTTTAAACTTTGACTTTGAGTATTCATATCCGCTTTCCCGGCGATTCGTGGTTGTTTTTAAAATCAATCATATTGGAAAAGAAAACTGTAATTTTTATAATATGTAGGTATTTATACAATTAGGAAAATAAAAAAATTCTAGCGCAATTACATATGTGATAATAATGTTTCTTTTAATAAATTACCAAATAATTTCCTTACTAAACAATTTATATTGCTGAGGGTTCTACCAAAAACTAAACACGGTAGTGTCTTACCAATCCGATTCCACTGTTATCATAAAGGTGAACAATACTAACTCTTATAATAAAATGTTATAGTTACTTACTTTTAGCATTATAGCATTATTATTATAATGTAAAATCTTTAAAATAACTGAACGAATATGCATACTATTTTGACTGGGATCCAACAAAAATGGGCAAATTTTATATTTCCCATAATAAAATGGTATGCCGCGGCTAGAAATAGTGTAATTTACATATATTTATATTTGATCCGATTCCCATTCTATTCCTCCGTTACATTATCTTATTTCCAAATCAAATCATCTTTGATACGAAGATGATCAATCATAAACATAAGTTTGCTTGAATGTACGAAATGTAACCCCTGCCGATTCGCCTGTTCACATGATAAATCGAAAAATTATACGTTATACGAAGTTCTTGAGAAGTTCAAAAGTATCTAAGAACATAACTTGCCTACCTATCTACATAATGTACGTATTTGTACAGCAAGGAATAAATAAAAACTAGAACCATCAAACCTCAAAATTTCCTGTAGACCTTTCCTGCACACTTTAACACTTTGAGTGCTGAAAACGCACGGTATGAGTTTTCTACAAGTGACTAATATGCGTAAATCCACACTAGCGCAGCGGCTAAGAGAATACAGATCTTTGTGACTCAGCAGAGCTGTAATATTTTTCGAACGAAACGCATGTGCGGCGCAACACAACCGCTGTGTAGAGCGGCAGCACGAATTTTTTAAAAAAAACCGCAGTCAAAGTGTTAACACATCAGTTTGAAATAACATAGTAAAACTAATAAAAAGTAACACAACAGTGGTCACTTTTTTGGAAAAGTAATGAAGTGAACAAGAATCTTTCACCATTTTAGGTTGACCATCAGAAAGCACAGCAAGCTTTTTTTTCAACTTTAATTTTGTAAAATACCCAGTGGATTTAGTCATCAAGTTGATAAAAAGCAGATTTACTTACTTGTATCAGAGACCAAACCTGTACTTTTGAAGCGTTAGGTACTCGTATTTATATAAATTCTGGCGGTCATTAGAACTGTAGGATACCATTGATTTATCATCATAAGATAAGGCAGTAATAATTCAAGGCATTTATCTACTGGCGGCTACTAAAATTTAACTTCTCGAAGTTTGGGGGGAGTTTATGAATAAAATTATAACTAAGCAAACTTTACGGAAGTTTTCAATCTGGTGGGGCATTAAAGAAACTGTATTTTTTTTGCATTAACCACTAAACTTAAAATAAATAATAAATAAATAAAATAAAATAAAAAAGCCATTTATTCCATAACCTTAATAGTAACAGTAAGAGTGCATAAAGATTAATAATGTAAGAAATAATAATTGCTTCTATACATCAGATTTTTATATTCCTTATTTATGTCCTATTAAATTTAAAATGTAATCAGTTAGATTTTCTTAATATAATTATAATTAATAATAAAATAATTGCATTCATTAAGTTAACCACTAAACTTAGTATTATAATAATACATTTTCTAGCATATACCCGTGGCTTCGGGCACATAACTCGTCTAATTTCTGCCCATCATGGAAGGCTTCCACATAGGCATAATAACTTTATAGGTTAAAAAAAATGCTTAGTGGAAAGGTTTGAATAGTAGCGTCCTCTATATTTATTTACAATGTAACAAAAGTTAAGCGACAACCAGATACTCAGCCGTTTTATTTTAAAAGTGAAAGTAAGCAGAGTGCTAAGCAAGCAATTTTAGTTTGAAGCTTTTCGGAGAGATGGCGTGGATTGATTTTGCCAAAGAAGTTTCGAGAAGTTTTGCTTGAATAAACTTATTTGGATCTTTTCTGTGAGAGACGTATTTACGGAAGGTGGAAAGAAAGGTATTTGCTCTGCTGTGGGATAATACAGGCTTATTATTCTGAGATTATTAAATAACTAGTTTCTGAAAACTAAAAGTACCTACATACATAGTTAGTATTTGATTCCAAGCTTAGAGCTTTATCTCTGCAAAATTAAGCATACATCTATGTAAAATCAGTCTGATCCGTTCAGTAGTTTTTGCGAGAAGAGGTAACAAACTCCCTATCTTCAAAAAACTGCTGCATCAGCATTATTTATCCATATAAAATATCGATAGCCTTATGTCTATGTAAGTTTATTATAATGTTTGTAATGTAGGTATTTAGGGTATTATTATTATCAATTATTTATTAAAGTGCCACCGTCTATATTGTTCGTTCATGTCCAGTCCATCCCAAGGTTGCCTGGAAGAGATCGCTCTCAGCGATAAGGCCGCCCTTTATACCTTTATTCTAAGTTTTTATCTCTGTATTATTTTCTGTTTTGTGTGGTGTAATAAAGTGTTATCTATCTATCTATCTATCAAACATCCATCTAGATGTTTGGTAACTTTTTTAGCATTTTTCATATAACTCGTTCCTGCACGCGGCTTCGCACGCGTTATTTCTAACCTATGGGAACTTATTTATCAGATAAAACTTTAAAAAATTTACTAAAATATTATTTGGCCTAGGTAAGTATACTCATTGATTCTGTATTCTACTGGTCACTAAACCAAAAAATACCCAATATAGTACCAGAACAGGTGTATTATAGTTAATATCATAAAAACGTTCGACTAAATGTTAAATAACTTAACAGCGAAACTGGTATGTTTTTAATCCAACCGGTAGCACAAAAGTTGTTTATAAACGACCCAAGCATTGATTAATGGAACTGGTTGAAAGTAATCTGTATACCTATTAACGTGAGTATGATTGTAATTAACACTATAGCATTTTAAAATATTATTGTGACTACTTATAATCCTGCACCGCCATTATGATCTTTTCTTTTAATCTAGTCATCCCGTGACCACGACAGTGTGTAAACCTGTTGAAACGTCGGGAAAAATAGGTAAATAAACGCGATAAATACCCGTTGTATTAATACTTATAAATATGTGTTCAGATCGCGTAAGTTTAAAAGTATTTAATCTAGAAGAATTTGCTATAATTGATAAGGTCGCCAATTCCATTACCTACTAAATAAATAAGTTATGCTGGACAATTTACACAGCATTATCCTCTTAGTTTAGGAATAAACTAAGTTTTGAACAAACTGTTTTAGGTATAAGGTTTTGAACAAATAATTGCACTATATTATTATCTATTAGACCGCGCGCTATCAGAATGGGACGGGACCGTCTCAAAATAAATATTTGATGCTACACAAATTTCTAAAACAATCCGCGTGTTGCTGCGATGCAACCTTGTCCAATTAAATGTCTCGATGGCGCTTGTTTCAGTTCGAAATGGTCCTATCCCATTATGATCGCGATAGTCGTTCTATGAGCATTGACTCAACACGATGATGTTAAATCGGCTGCGATGGTTGCAGCGTAAGAATCGACCCCTCTAACTCAACCCATGTCGTAAGAGTCGACGAGAACCTACAAGAGAAAGGGCATCAGGTCCGTTCTGCGTATTTGAAAACCTTAAATGATAACACCAATCTACCTGCAAACGTTGTGATTATGGCAACCCTTCCCTTCTTAAGGCACGTTCAACAGTGGACGTATGTGTGAAGACATATTTTTTTCTATCAGCTCGCAGTGGCTTTACACGGCGGGCGAGCTGATAGAAAAAAAGGGTGCGCAGCGGTGAGATAGTGATTCCACCGCTGCGCACCCTGTGTTCGGCCACAAGGTGAATTTTAGCTGCGTAGGTTCGTTTGCTTGATAATCCTTTCGTGCGTAGCGTGTTCGTGGGTGGCAGTGGACATTATCACATAAGTTTTCTTGCAAAATTAAGTAAGACATCATGGCCTCTCTGAGCGTTGCAATGGGACAGCTGCGTTACGCTCGCTCGTGGAGGTGAATCACCGTAGCTTGTCAGATTTGAAGTTATTGCCACAAATTATTCAACGTTCGTGACATTTCACGTTGTGAAGCCTAACATGTTACCTTTAGGTCGAGGAATAAAGTAATAAATATTTTATTGTAGCGGATATTGAGATTACTTCATAGTTCAAATTGGTTTCAAAATATATTTAACAAGCGCAAAATGTTTTAATACCATTTATTGGCAATGACCATCCCATGACAGCCAGACAAATTACGTTGGTATTTGGCAACATTTTTACCGGGCAGAAAGTCGCGGGCATAAGCTACTTTATTGTAATATTGGAACCAACACCTAATAGCCTCGCCTTCTACTAGATGTCGCTGCGAAATCTTACCATACTTAAAATAACGCTATCCGAAACCGGGAGTAAGAACTAAAATTCCTGGATATTTATGCTGTTTGCGTTTTGGTTTTACGGGAAATTGTTACACCTCAAGAATATTACAAAGGATAGATAGATAGATAACACTTTATTACACCACACAAAACAGAAAATAATACAGAGAAAGGAATTTGTAGGTAAGTAATTATTTGTATAAAAAATAACCTATGTTCCATTTACACATCTAACTTTTTTCCTTAACAGTATTATTGATATGTTTTCAGTTCTTTGGTATTTCAACAATGACTGTAGAAAGAAAATATAATAAACTAGGGCAGGTAACTTCTAATTGGTTAAGAAAACTCATCTCTGCTATTATTAAACCAGGTGACTGTACTGTTGGTGTACACTTGTAGGCAATTATTTTCACACAACATCATCATCATCATCATTAGACAGCATCAGGCTATGGAAAACAGAGACGTAGGTCATGGAATAAAACAATACAAAAAAGCGTTACATGAAATAAAGGCTCTTAAAGACCTTCAGACTAGAGTGTTAGCCACGCACGAACTAAATCCATTATTTTAGGACAACACACTGTCCTTGCTTACGAACCGTATCTGTAACCCACACTATAAAACTAGTTGCTAACAGATACTACATGATCGATGAAATTAAATATCGGCCACATATCTAATAGGTTACCTAATCAATTCGGGCGTATCAAATTATTCGGATACGAGGTCGCAGAAAGCACGATCTAGACCCACCACTCTATCTCTTAGGCTGATTGATAGAGAAAGCAGGTTACCAGTTCTGTCGATCGGCATTCATCAGATTGCTAGCAAAGCCAGAACCATTTTTATCATACAATAGCCTCTATGATCATAAAAGTGGGTATGGTAATTAAACTCGAAAATAAAAATAAAAACAAAAAGTAGACATAAGCTGAACGCGCGCCAGTCCGCGCCGCAGGAGACGCACTCGCCGCAGTCATCGCTTTTTCTAAATCTTACCCACCAGCAAACACCCCTGCCCCTGCTGTTGAATTTAGATATATGTATTCGTGAGTGTATCACTCATACTATGTTCTCCAGTCATTGATTCTATTTTGTTTACTAATAAACAGCAAAAGAAAATGAACCAAGGGTTGGTTCCTCGGTGTATATATATAGTTGCCTACCTGACCGTATTGCCGACAGTGTTCTTAGATCTTCAATCTAATAAGACTCTTTAACACCTTCATTGCTTGAGACGCATATGACCATCTTCATAGCTTCGTGCAGCGCCGGCCCTGCCCAGCTGCGGTTCGCAACACTCCGCTGTGGCTCGCCAGTGAATGCGTTAAGAAACACGTGATGGGAGCGAATGGCGCCTAAAGTCTGCTTCCTACATAAAAGTAACCTATAAACAATAGGTAGTACAATTGATGCAAACCCTTGAGGGGTTTCAACACGAATACCTTAGCGATTTGGCGTTAACTCAACTTATTAGCCAACTAAGAATTTTGATTAACCTCGCCAGGGGGGAATGTGTCAACGGTAAGGCACGTTTGACTTATTCATTAGGCACTTACTTTTGAAACAAGATAATCTAATCCGCAGGTAAATATTTCGCTTGACGGCCTCCAAAAGCATGGTGCAACCGTGAACAACTCTTAACACTACTGTACCCAACACTTATAAAACACCGTTTCAGTGGTACACCGTTTATCAAAATTATAATTTCCTTGAGATCTTCTATTTGTTAACATATGGATAGAGAATGTTTCCATTCAAGATTGAGGTCGAATTCTACTACAAATGTGCAGCAAAAAAACGCAAATGATCAAAAATACCTTGGCTTTCAATGGCCAAGCAATTTTCTCGACTACAGTGTCTGCAACATTAGACACTATTGCGTACGCATCCGAATCACTGTAGCTTACGCAGGCTCTTCCAGTCAGCTGATCTATGATGTTGGGCAAATCAGACAACGGACAAGATAATTATCATTTTGCGTGAGTGTGTAGTATCTCTATCTATCACTAGAAAGCGTAGATGAAAATATTGCGTTCTGAAATATAATTATATAGGAATCGTCCTTTACTTCAAATGCCTTTGTTCTTACCTACCACGGTTAAGTGTATTTTAAGAAAGATAATAGAATAAGAATAAGAGATAAATATAGAACCCATTATGCTGGGATAATAATTAATTAATGTGAGAAATTAAGGAAAAAATACACAAAATCAAAACAAGCCAGAAGCCATGTTGTTTGAATGAAAAAATGTATTTGGCAACATGATTGTGTCTATCAAAAAATGTTCCTGGAAGAAATTGCTCTTTGCGATAAGGCCGCCCATTGTGCATCTGTATCTTTGTTTGTTTATTCTTAACATTATGTGCAATAACGCGTATTTTGATTATATTGCATGGTTATTGAATCCAGAAGTTAGTACTGCCTATGTTAATGAAGACACTAAGGTCAATTAACAAGCACCCGTAAAGACCTCTGAAGCTATCGCAGTAATTACCTGACCACTTAATGAACTGCCTGAACCTACTTGCAACTACAGTAAGGGCTTAATCAAGGAGTTTATAGAATTCTACTCGTGCCTGTTCCTGTAGGTAATACTCACACTCTTAATTCAAGCTTTTAGAATTTTTCAGACAAGTTTCAAGGGTGTAGGGGATTGTATAAAATTATAATGAATGTTATCAAGCATGTTACGTCGACAACAAGTTTTTCGTTGGTAACAGACACCTTTCAGATCAAGGTTTCTTAGGCAGTCCACATCTATATTTTGTTTATTATCTGACATTGGACATTTGCGTCAAATGTTAGAGTTTATTGAGCGTATCTTCATTACATCAACGTAAATTCCGCTCTAGCGCCTTATGCTAATAATATTCCGTCGCGGAGGCAAGTGCGATGGCCTGCGAATTTCCGTTCCCTATGCCGTTCATGCAAGAAATAAAGCAATACTCACCTAAAATTCCATTGAACCGTGAATGAGTATTTTGCATAGCAATAATTTGCCCTAATCTTGAGCATTCCTGGGTATTCCTAGGTAAGGCAAAATATATTTTCCAGATCAGGCTTACAGATGGAGCGAGAAACCTCTGTTTTTCTCTTTCGCGATCGTGTGAGTGTACGCGGGCGCAAGGTCTCGGCGGGCTGCCGTCGTCGCCGGCGCAGGCACGCCGCACTAGCAAGTAAAAGTAACTCCAACAATACCTTGGCGGCGCCTGCGCGTTGCGTACGTCAGTTTCGCCAACTCCCGCCGCGAGCGCCTACGTCTCGCTCGCTCGATTTTCTCGGACATCGATACCGCGACCAGTGTCATTATTCGAACGACCAAAAAAGTTTTCCGTATCGTGACAATTTCCCACAGTGGCAAACACGGAATTACGTTGTGATTTCCCAACATTACGTGCAATTATTTTATGAAGGCGATAAAGTTCAATAACGTTAATGAAATTTTGAATTTTAGTAGTTATTGTTATTCCTACTCGCCGGTATTATTGGATGTTACGCTCACTTAAACGTAAGTTATTTTTATAGATCTTCGCTTTAACCTTCCTCGCTCTACCATAGAGCGTCTACGCTTGGTCTACGCTGGTTCATTCACTCGGTGGAGAAAAATCTCTAAGCACCTAGGCACTGCAATTTTGTATATGATGATTGGTAATGACTTCATGAAATCGCATCCAATTTGTACATTGGACGTTATTGGGCGTCGTTTTCTTTTGGTATAATAATGAGGTGATGAAAGTATTGGAGCTGGTGCGTTTTCCGGCGTGCGCAAGCGGTTATGTGGTCACCCGGCTACTCGGTGAGCGAGTGGCTTAATCAACTTGCAATCGGATCACTAAAACTGGTTCCATAGTTATTGTAGACACGTGTCGCCTGCTTTAAACATGGACAAGCACTTTACCTTTGTTTAGAACAAGATTGGTTTGAATCCGGTATCTTTATCAGTCTGTTATGTGGGTGGTATCCTGTTACGTTTATTACTTGGTATTCATATTGTAATGAGTTATCTAACCGCGTAAAATGCTATACTAGATTCTGATTGCGTAATCTGAATTTATTGGTCACTTTTCTGTTTCTAGCTCGTTGTGGGTAATTTAAATAATCTCTGTCATCCAAGAAATATTTAATTTACTTATATTTAAATGTATAATCGTGGACTTAGTTGTACAACCGTCATGTAATCAAGTTAGATTGTAAGATATTGATACAAACACTCCAACGAAATCATATATGATCAACGAGTCGCCATATTATGCACCGCATCGCGTAAAATTCACATTTATATATATCATAAAACTCTTTAAAAAAATTACGTTTTCGCCACCATAATTGAAGGAAATGAAACCAAATTATCTGTAGATATCAAGTCAACACTGGATCAATAAAAACAATCAGTTGACATAGAGATCAATTTAATTAAAATTAAATAACCTTTATCAAGTCAAGGGTCAACGCAGAAAGCAGGCTGATCGGCTTACCATATTTATATTTTCTCTCCGAATATGGGTATTGAATAGCAAGTACTGTCCATGAAATACTGCATTCATTGTCCGTAATCGTTACTAGAAATGGAGCTCTACTGTACAAGGTGGTGCGTCCGAACATACCTTTAAAAAAATTATTACTGACTTTATCATAGAAATTATATTTAGAGTACCATATTTTTTTTACGTGAGTACTTCAAAAATTAAAAATTCGGTGAAACCCAAAATCAACAAAGTTGTTTGAATGATAGACAAATTAAAAAAACATATATAGACTTATATAAATTAATATAATTTTGGCCTTGACACTCCCCTTGGTACTGAATTTTTACCCCCAAATAAAAAAATGCTCGCCTTTCTTCCTGTCCTAATATTGTAAACTTTTATGTATCGTTTTATTGGTATATAATACTAGCTGCGCCCCGCGGCTTCGCCCGTTTTGACATTTATATATGTAAATATTTTCTCACCGTTTAAACCTTCCCTGGACTAAGACAAACATTTCGAAACCTAAATCAGCAAAATCGGCCCAGCCGTTCTCGAGTTTTAGCGAGACTAACGAACAGCAATTGAATTTATATATATATATAAGATGATGATTTTGGATTTTTTTGAGGATAAATTTAAGGAAGCTGACAGACAATAAAATTGATGAACCAATTTAGCCTTCTTGGAAAAGTGCAAGGTAGAAGATACAGATATAATTTGGTCGTTGATCTAACAAGCATTGTGTCTGGTGCACTGCACCTTATACTACAATTATAGAATGCCAAGTAGGGAAATAAACATCAGGGTCATCACATCAGAATGCATCGAGCTTAGACGTTTATGTGAAATATCGAAAGCAAATCGTTATACGCAATGCATATGTGGATCACGATTGTCGTCAGACACGTTGTTTACTTTCCCCTGTCTATAGTTTTTTTATAATCATGATAGAACATACAAATTACTTTGTAGTCTCTAAAAAGTTTGGAGTGCAAAGAATGTTGCAGATTTTTTGACTGAATTCAAATTTGTCTGTCTCGGTGTCCTATATTTTATTTTATTGATTTTAATTTGCTGTCTGATTTGATTTAACTTTACATTTCAATTAATTTTTCATTTTATTATTATTGTTTATTATTTATGAGTCTAGTACTTGAATTAAACAATTTTTATTTTGAAAATAAAATATTTAAGCATTCACGATTGTGAAAACATGTTTTGATCAATATAAATTCTGTTATTTAATGTATTACGTGCACAAAACTACGCATGTATGTATTATCGGATTTCATTCATTAAATTTAAATTTAAGAACAGTATTTCGTGTAAATTTCGTAGAATACATTACCTCTAACATTTTCTTGTTTCCAACCTTGCATCAACTTGGCTAAATATGTAATTGCTTTATTGAGAAAATAATATCAGCAGTCCGGTCACGCGGGGCACAAAACGCGTTTTGTTCAATACCACATTCTTGGGTATTTGCATTCGCAAGATTCAACCAAATCGTAAAATAATATTGACCATTTTATCCACCTTAAAACTTGGAATCTTTGTGGGACCGAATGAGTTTGACTTTCAGCCAAAAGGTTATAAGTACCTACTATCACAAAGTTTAAATAGGACGCACTTCGTTTGAGAACTTTCACGAAAATTTTCAGAACGTTTTTATGCCAGCCTACACCTGCCCTCCTAAACTCGTGACACATGAACATCAAAGTGCTTTATTTCCTTTAGAATTTGCCTAATTCCACAGGACTCTTGAACTCATGCTCAGCACCAATACACAGCAATAGCTTCAAGGTACATGTTGAGCGTTTTTTGATTATAAAACAGAGCAGATCTACAATGATGAACTAAAGATCAACAGTGTACCAATGTTTAGTATAGTTCAAATGCACTCGCAGGTATACACTGTAGTAATCGATCAGTGGGCAATGGCGCAACTAATGCACCGCCGTCGCGCACCACCGGACACTTTCCAACGGCCCACGGTGCAGAAAGCCTGAAGCCTATAGTTTTCAACATGACCTTCAATATTGTATAGAATAACCACGAAATATTGCTAGTCATACTCTGGTTTTTCCGGCAATTACGACAGTGTCTAAAAATTTACCTAAAGCTAGACTTGTGACTTGTAGTCGCAATATGTGTGTCTGTCTGCTTAAAGTCCCCGTTATAAAAGACTTGGTCAATACGTGCAGAATTGGGTCTATGGTAGGCAATAAAACAATAACGTTTACTACATGTGATATAATTGTCGGTAGTGCAATACATGTTTTGTTGACAGCAATATTGAATAACAAGGTTTCGACAGGTGTTTAGCATTCGGCCGACACGCTAGCGGCCTCGACCAACGGACCAGCGCCTGATGGCTTTGACTCATCCCAAACTTTTTGTAATCATTATTGCTTGATGGATATCTTATTTCTATGCAATGACAGATGTACAGAGCCAAAGGTGACGAATTGCTTAATGCTAACTCAACATGTCTTTGTCAATTTTAAAATATTATAATACCACTATACACATTCAAGAAGTAATGATCAAAAGATATGTAAAAGCCAATAAAAGTATTTTATAGACGTCGGAATTTCTCTGATCTTTAATAATGATGCTCTCGGTGTATTTCGTAACGCATTTCTTCACCAAACATGATGGGTACTTTATTTTAACAAATAATGTTAAGATATTTGCGCTATCTTAATGCTGTTTCTTTTGATGTTAGTCGCCACTGAAACCATTTATTTCTTTTGAATGCAAATTCAACTGATTGACTTATTATTATTGATGCGTATTGAGTATAATGACCGCATTATCAGTGGGCAGCAGAAACGAAAGCACAAGCACATTTTTGACAACTTCCCAAATATCGTGAGCAAATTGCATTGAGTCTAATTTGGTGACGGAGAATTTCAAGAAAAATCTCATTGGGTTTTTTTTCAATTCAGTCTTCTGACTCCACGCTGGACTCCTTGGTATTAAAGGTACTTTACGAGTGATGTTGATGGTCAACAATGACAACGTTATCATCAGCTGTTTGTTACCAAAAACTAAACATATACCAACTGTTACTAAGTGGTATTTTAATCAGGCTGATCGAAGGTCCCGAGGTCGCGGAAGAACCGGCGATGCGCCCGCACTGACGCAAGCTCATGAAGCAATGCAGTTACGTGCTCGTACGTGTCTTGCGGCCCATTTTACGAATTGGCACATATGGCTTAAAACCGTCCATGTACTCATTGGAGTATGGGGTCTGTCTGGGATGTATCATATAGCAAAGTCGAGGATAGAAAACTACACATAAACGAATTAATTATAAATAAGTATAATCCTTGTGAATAGTTTCGTACTAGGTATTCACTCCCATAACATTTGATCTTGTGTCGTTCCAATTATGATAGATGTTTTAGTGGTGTGGTTCACAATTGAATATGCCCACAAACTATACAAAATATATCCGCAATACATTTCCCGAAAAGCGGTTTGTTCGTTAGCTGCTTAACGTGGTGATAAAAATCTCTTGCCTATCACTTCAAAATGAAAATTGATACTTATTTTGTCCTTAAAATAGATATCGAATTCCAGGACCGAATTATCATAAAGAAATTCGATCAGGTGGTCAACTGGTCAGCGTACAAACAACCTTATGGTGCCTAAAAGTACCTTCAGTTTATTTACTTCTCAAACTAAAAGCTGTTAGGTACAGTGGCGTTCACAGATCGGTTATCCCCCTGACGAGTCCCAAGTCTCGTTATTACAATATTTTTGATTTATAAATATAAAAAGAAAGTTTTGAACAGATTGTCATCCTTATTATACCGAAAAACAATAGTATTAAAATATAGCATATAAATCGACTTTAAACTTAAATTTCGACGAACGTCTCTGTGCGTTACTTAGTTTCTTAAATAAAACCTTAAAAGTATTCCGATTAAGAAAATATTCAAATTCAAATACTCTTACTCGAGACCGTCTAAAGGAGTGCACGATAAATCTCCTGAGAAGGACAAACTTTGAAAGTATTTTATGCATTCAGATCAAGTTTTTAAAAGTTTAAGCGTGTACCGGGCGTGTTACTATCTACAAACTTTTAAATTCTTACTGCGGCGCTATTAGGTCTGTCTGTATATTATACAGACATAGGATTAAAATAAGCATATTCTTGCAAAACACTTCTGTGAACTGTATTTGTATTTTTAGCTGGGGTTCATCCATTATTTATGTAAATCGTTCCGATCTATGACCTCTTTCTTAATATAGATAAGAGATAGATATATAAATAAGAGTTTTTATCAAACTCAAGAATGAGGTCATATATCGGAATTTCTAAATTCATAATCTTTTGTACCGACAAACAAGAACTTCGAGGAGCTACTTGTCCAAAGTGTTTCTATAAATAATAAATTGAAGCTTATTTTAAAGTTATCTTTCATTAATTCTTTATCTTTTATTAATTATTAATATTAATTAATTAATCTATTTTTTATATATAAAAGATCATGTATTTATAATGGGGGTTTAAGTTAGATAAAGATATAGTTTTTAAATAAAGAACAATATATAATTTTCATTGCATTATTTATATTTAAAAAGTAATAAATACTTTTATAAACCAGAACAAGAAACAAAACAACTACTTTCACATTAATAAAAACCCATGTGATATGCAAAAGTGTTAATATTTCTATTTTTCAAAAGTAACGTTTCGCCTAGTGTCAACACCTACCGGATTATAAATAAGGAAATGACGTCAGAAAATGTGTGAGAACCAAATAAAAAGATATAAAATTTATACAAACTAGCGAAAATATTTGTATTTTAATCATTATGTAATTAAGATGTCACTGACGTCCAAATATTATGCACATAATAAATATCCTTTCACAAATACTTTATACTACTTTCAACTTTGATTTATTAGTTGCACTGTTGCATTTTTACAAAAAAGTATCATTAAAACCGCCCAAGTGCGAGACAACTCGCACACAGAGGGTTCCTTACCATCGTACATAACGATTGCCTTGCGAGTACTATTCAATGGAACCCTAAAACCATTTTTTTTTATCAAAAAATAACCCATCCAAGTACTGACTGCGCCCGACGTTGCTTTACTAAACTTGGTATGAACGTTTACTATTTAATAAATGTATTTAAATTTAGAATTTTTCGTTATATCGGCAACAGTTATGCCCACTTTGTTAATTGTTGTGTTCATTTCAACTGTCTCCATATTACGGTTCAAGAGATACAGCATCGACAAAAATAGAGCTAATATTATAATATTACTCAATATTTATTTCAACATAACAACAAAATTATGTAGTTCTTGACTCAAAAAATCTGTATAACATTTGGGCTTTAAACAGACTGTTGCAAACAATCTACAGACAAACACAAAATAGGTTTTTGCTATACGCTCATACTTATATTGAAAAGCCGTATTCTTCAATAGCCACGCCACATCTGTGATGATGTCCCAACAATTTATCATCATTGCGCTATTTGAAACAAGAGCAATAGTGGCTGGGAATATAATTTGCTACTCTGTTATTTCCTGCAACACTGGCATTAAGTTCAGCTGCATCTGAGCTGCGTCTGCTTTCGACATCTTTGACAGTTGCGGCAACATTCTTCTTCGTGCCTGTTTTTTTTTTATTTTAAGCTACTCTACAGTGCTCTTTAAAAGGTTTAAGTGCAATTTTAAGATTAAATCTTAGAGTACGTTTCTCACACACTAAACATAAACTAAGGGGCCGTTCAAATTATTACGTAAGCAGATTTATTACAATTATTTACTCCCCCATCCCCCTTGTCAGCAAAAGTAAGCAAAGCTCTTACCCCCTGCCATGCTTACGTAAACATTTTTCAATTATAAATATTTTTTTTTTTTAAATGTTATAATTATAATACATAAGTAAACAATACACTGACAGAGGAAATTTAGACAAGTGAATAGCGCGCGGTAATTCCCCTAATCGGTTCTAAAGCGAGTTCCTAAACATATGCATAATTTTACGGGAATCCCCGAAAATGCGTTTCGTTTTCAAGCATAGACAAGTGAGGGTTGCCATTCGTTGCCACGTAATCATCATCTAGACTCCCCTACCCCCATGTCATCCAAAATAAGCAAAACAAAGACCCCCCCCCCCCCCCCCCCTAGTGCTTACGTAATATATACTTGAACGGCCCCTAAGTACAAGCAATAAATTAAAGTTCAGACGACAGTGTTTTTGCTAATAGCATGGCAGAAAGCATGTTTTAGCAGTCAGTGGATAATTGCAAATTATTATGTGTTTGTTATGTAGTTACTAATAACTCATTCTCTGCTAATGTTGGGGTTAGATGATGTGGATTGTCCAATATTATCTAACTTTATTTTATTTCTATGTAAATCCACCGCATCTCTCATCCGATTTTGATAAATTAGGTGTCAATCGTTTTACATTATAAACGTGGTAGATTATATTTCACTATTTATTCATTGACGACTGATAAGCCAGAAATTATATTAAAACAGTATAGAGCTAGACTGGCATGCTACATCCAAAAAAGTGTGAATAGTGTACTTGACTATTCATCATCATCATCATCATTATCAGCCTATAGCAGTCCACTGCTGGACATAGGCCTCCCCCAATGAGCGCCAGCCATAGCGCCCTGTCTTCAGCTTGCCGCGTCCAGCATCTACCTGCAGTCTTTCGTAGGTCGTCATCCCACCTGATCGGAGGGCGACCTACACTACGTTTACCGAGTCGTGGTTTCCACGCAAGAACACGTTTGCCCCAGCGGCCGTCCGTTCTTCGCGAGATATGGCCGGCCCACTGCCACTTCAGCTTGCTAATTCTTTGAGCTATGTTGGTAACCTTGGTTCTCTGTCGGATGTATTCGTTACGAATCCTATCCTTCAGAGAAACCCCACTTGAACTTGACTATTATGATTTATTAATCGATAAAATGGAAGATCCTCAGCAGAAACACAAAGAACGATTAGGTACATGTTTCTTTTTTTCGCAAACTAATTTCTTCCGCAAACATGTCACATTACCGAATTCCTGTTTTTTTATCGTCACCAAATTATCGGGAAATGCTTCGACGATCGCTGGACACGATATTTGTTCGTTGTAAGTTGCATTATTATTGCTTGCTATTAATAATTACTTACGATAAGCAAGCAAGTTGCTCACGCGACGAGATGCGCGGGTCGACGACCCAGCGTGTGTTTGCCACAGTTAGCAATATACTGTCACTGCTTAATGTTACTTAGGGTTCTGTACAATTCATAGTTAGTAACTAAACAGAAAACCAATCTAGTTTTTACTATATGAATGATGAGCATGCCCGGATTTCGGCATTATCACCCAGATATTGCAATGCACGTTCGGCTTCTTTTGCCCGATACACACATTAAGAATAAATTCTATAATTATTTAATTAACGATGATAGATCAATTATAATTACTTAACGAGGTAGGGGAGAATATCCTGTTGTATTTCGTATTTTTATTTATCAACTAGTACACAATGAAATCCAATAATACGAGTCATACAATAAAAATATCTATAAAAATCATTATCTATAAATAAATTATAGTTGACCACTAAATGAAATTTTACTTGCGTTTGTTGACTGTATTGCTTTACCCAAGACATTCGCAATAAAATGTGTGTAAACATTTCACAACACATAGATAACGAATTGTCTATGTGTCGTCAAGTTTGGTAAATAATTGTCATCAATAAGAAAGAGCTCAAATCGACAAGTACAGCAATTTTTTGCAAAAAATCAACAACAAGAAAGCTATTTTTAGGTCACGTATTCTGAAGCATTGTTGCAACAAAGCTTAAACTTAACACAAAGTGACACAGGGCCCAATCAATCGTTGACTCCGCCAGTACCGCCTTCAGCCCAATCAAATTGAAAACCAATGTCGTTACGAATGAGTCCATTTTGCTTGCAGACTTATTTTCGCTTGTACGATGCATTGCATGCATTCGTGAATTCACACACATGTTTGTTATTCTTAGTTTCGTTATATTGGTAGTTCATTTGTTCCTCTCTTTTAACACTTTGACTGCGGTTTTTTTTCGACGACTGCGATCTTTTTTTTTACCTAAAAAATTCGTGCTGCCGCTCTACACAGCGGTTGTGTTGCGCCGCACATGCGTTTCGTTCGAAAAATATTACAGCTCTGCTGAGTCACAAAGATCTGTATTTTCTCAGCCGCTGCGCTAGTGTGGATTTACGGATATTAGTCACTTGTAGAAAACTCATACCGTTTCAGCACTCAAAGTGTTAATGTTTGCTCAATTATCCGCTAAATCTAAGAAACAACATTCATCCCAAACCCGTCATCGTAAATGCCAATAGCAGTTAGGAAACCAAAAAGAAACAATTACTCAAGCCCAACTTGCGCCATTCAGGAAAACTATAGGTACCTATCCAAAACTGGCTTCTGTGCTGTGCAGTAATTTCTGCTTTGCTACTAAAATTAATCTTATGTTTCCCCAAACAATGGTTTGGAACAATTGGTCCCCGCATACAAATCGATCCAGTTTATCGAGACGTTCGTGATTATGTTGTTATTTATAGGTACTTATCTGAGCCAGTGTACGCCCAGACTATTATTAGTATTGTCAAGAAGGCCATCGGGAATGAGGATAATAAATAAAGTTGCGATGTAAACGCTAACACTTTATAGAAAGTTAAAGATCGTCGAATGGACTAAGTGAGATCGTGACCAGCGTCGATGGGCATAACTTGTCACTTGGACATTCGCACAATTAACTGACTACGCAATCGTAGTAATGCAAATAAATAATATAGAACTGTAGTCTCGAAAGCGGCGTACGAGGCGGAAGAGATATGAGTAAAGACATGGCTACATCACGGGGTATCCATCCATCTGTCTTTGCCTTATTGAAGTCAGTGCGGATATTGACAAGATAGTTGCATTTCTGACCTTGCACGTGCCCCTTTCAAATGAACAGAACACATTCCATAAAGCAGGGTTAGGTGTCGGCTCAACACGATTGATCTTTTGTTCATAATCAAGTTTACACATTGGAATGTATTACATATTTCCTGGCACACCTGCCCTCTATCACGTTTGATATTGATGCATAAAATGTAATTTTCATAATTTCTTAGAAAAATGTTGGAATCGATTGACTTAATTAGAAATATCTGTATGTAGAAATATTCAGCCTCATTAGAATTTCAATTTACTAGGAAAACGACACCTTGAAAAGAATTATAGATCGGTATTGATGACCTAGGCATAGAAGAAGGCTTAGAATGATAGTAGACACAAACGAGGTGTTTCGAACACGAACGAAATTTCATATTCATATACGTGCGTTTGCGTGCGTGAAAGCACTGAAGTTATATGCTTATCAGCCCACACATAGATTCATTTTGGGCAACAAAATCAAGAAAGTTGTTGAATAACACTATTCCTTTGCTGTGACAGCAGCGTGTGTGACAAATCTATGGACCTAGGTGTGTCCTGCATCTATTTTCAAAAAAGTTGTTTTTGGATGACTTGTCCCACGAAATGACAGTCGATGGATCCGTTCCTACAGTGACGTTTATGAAATTTTTTATTGTTTTCATAAAAGTAATATATATATTTAATATAAAAAGATGAGTCCGAAATGACGAAACGTAACGCGACCGATGCGACTCAGTTAGGTACAATTCGTCACCCAAACTTTGTATTTCGTGTTTTGACGTACAAAAACACGAAATACAAATAAATGCCTACTGAGATAAGTACCTAAAATAAAATACATGTATTTAAGAAATATTGGCTTATAAACTACTTACACATGTATTTAACAAGGTTTTGGAAGCGGTTTTCCTGGATCAAAAGTACTCCAATGTCCGAGATACAATCTATATCTATACCAAATTTCATTGAGCTCGTTCAGCCGTTAAAAAGTAGTTAGTTTTTAAAGGTAACAACAGTCAGAGTAAGTTTCGAGTTTATTTTTAAACGAATCTAATATCATTATGGATCTTCTAGATCAGCGTTACATCTAATGCTAAAGAAACCTCACCAAAACGATGTTTTGCTGTGAACACCGCTCTTGGTAATCGCAGCGGAGGTGTTACAACAACACAGAGAGCAGCAACTGCCTATATCCCCAGCAATCGTTTCTGTGAAAGTGAAAAACATTATTTTTCATGATATTCATCTACAAGCTTTATTACTGACTAGCTGCGCCCCGCGGTTTCACCCGCGTGGTGATCGATATTTTGGATAATATACAATATATCTTTATAAATTGTAGCCTATGTGTTATTCTGATGTATAAGCTATATTATTGTAAAGTTTAATCAAAATCCATTCAGTAGTTTTTACGTGAAAGAATAACAAATATCCATCCATCCATCCATTCATCCATCCATACTTACAAACTTTCGCGTTTATAACATTAGTAGGATTGTAGCAGTTATATTTATGATGTCCTTTGGCATCAGCTGATATAATTTTATTGCCAAAACATTTATGAGTTTTCGTCATAGTTTTATATTTCGTCAGGCAGGTTTGAAGGAAAGATATAATAGTATGTAGGTTAATTAAGTTATTACTATTATTCGCTAAACACATAAAATATACCTAAAGACGTGTTCAGTGTCTAAATATCGCAATCTGTTTCGAAAATTAAATCATAACTTAGAGATTACTTTTATTATATAGAGGTATACAATACAATAACTCTTTATTGCACACCAAATACATCAAAGATACACAAGACAGGAAAAGAAAAAAAAACAAATACAAAATATGCTGTACAATGGGCGGCCTTATCGCTATACCTAAATACCTTTATTAAAGAAATTCTTATTTTTATTATATGATTTTTATTTTTATATTTCCCCACCGTCACCTACGACCGATCCTATCCATCCAAAGGTTGCCTGGAAGAGATCGCTTTCAGCGATAAGGCAGCTGATTGTGCCACACTAGATTTAATTAGTAGCTACTGTTTGTTAAATTATTTGAATTTTATGTTAAGTGGACCAAAAATTAATTATCAAATAAGAAATAAGGTGCTTTTTAACAAAAAAAAACTGATGTGAACGATTTTGTGTTCACTTCAGTTTTTTATCAACTAGTGGAAGAAGTGAATAAGAAACCACTACGAATGCTATAATCGAACGATTTAAAATTAATAAATAATAATTAACATTATTTTAAAATAATAAATAATGCTGGACAATCCACACAGCATTATCTAGCCTCATGGTAAGCAAAGCTTGTGTTATGGGTGCTGATAATAAATAATACAATACATTACATAGACAGATATTTTTTATTATACATAGAAAACGACCAGAACACCAGGAACTATCTGCAGATCGTACACATAATTGTTCCGAGGCGGGAATCGAACCCGCAACCTCCTGCGTTGCAGGCGGACCTTCGCCCACCGCGCTACATCGGCCGTGATTTAGAGTGATTATTTTGTTGAATTTTGCCAGTACAACATTAACAACTTTGAAAAGTCAGCGATAGTAAACGAAAACTTTATCCGTTTTGGTACTTGCACACTCATACTAGCCGCTTTGTCCTTAAGTGTCCCTTACTCCACCTTTTACCGAAGTAAGGCCACCCAGCATTGAAAGTGACAGGGCATTGCTTGGCCTGTAAATGCAAGTTTTAGTGACATCTGGCGGAAGCCTATGGTCACGATAAAGCTATTAAATCCGGTACTCTATTATTCAGCTTCGTTTAATAATATTTTTAATAGACAGTTTTGTACATGAATTTAATATCATTATATTTTATATTAAATGTCTATTAGGTTTATAATGGAGTTAACGTTGCACCAGAAATTAGTAAACGAATAGTAACTACAGACCTCTGCGGCGCAGCGGGCGAAGATATGCCTGCAACACAGGAGGTTGCGGGTTCGATTCCCGGTTCGAGACAAATAATTATACGACCTGCAGATATTTCTCCTGGGTGGTCAGGCATGTATGATAAAAAATATCTATCTTTATAATGTACATATGCATATCAATCATGTAGTACTCATAACACAAGCTCTGCTTAGCTTGGGGCTAGAAGATGATGTATGGACTGCCCAGCATTATTTATTATTGGCATATACATATATTTCAAGAGCTGTTCACATGGGGCGACCCGATAAAACTTTTATTTCATATACAGGGTGCGGCGTAAAGAGTGGTCAAGCCTTTACCTACGGGTAGGGTGAATCAGACCTTATCCGATTATTTTCGATGCCAAGGCTATAAATCAAGAAATTTGTTTATATATTAACATTCTTGGATGACTGTGCTATCAAATGCTAACGGTAATGACGAGTGCTAATGAGTTATTATTATGTGTGCCACAGGAACAGTTTTTTTTTAAACAAAAATGTGTGTTGGAATTTTCACAAAATTGACCTCCTGTAGTGTTAAATTCTTTTACAACATGTTAAACAAACAAAAATGTATTTTGTATTTTTTCCAAAAATGACCTTGTTAAAAAATGTATGGTCACCTGAGAGACCGACTAGTAAAAAAATGGTCTGCTTCAATGGGATTCTGAAATGATATAAACACTTGGTAATTAAAACTTTTCATTCAAAGAATACTCCTGTATCATCCATTTTCGGTTCAGTAAGAAAAGCTAATTATGAGGAAACATTTAAACCACTCAGAACTCCGAAGATTCTGGCTTTAATTACAAATCCCGCTATGATAAAGGGATTTTATTATTTACAATAAATTATCTACCTTTTTAAGGTTGATAACGCCGGGATATTTTTATGTTAGGGTACGTTATCGGTGGACAGCAAAAGCGGAAATTGGGAATATAAACAACCTCTCCAGAAGATGAGATGATAAACTTTTCGATAGACGTCGCGATTTAATTTGGGAACCCTCAAAAACGCTAGCACTCCCGATTTTGCCATCAACAATGTCGTAATCGTAAACTTAGCATTAACAAAGCAAAATTACAAAGAAGAATAATAATAAGTTAGAAGAAGTATTTACAATTTAAACAGTTGAGCTAAACGCAGACTTATTCGCACCGCTAAGGAATGGAACACCCTGCCTGCTGCTGTTTTTCCGGCCAATCACAATGGGTCTCTTCAAGACAAGAGTGAATAGGCATCTACTAGACTTTCTTGATACATTGTCGGCCGGCGTCGTTCCTTTGATGAGATTGTGGTCAAAGGAAGGCCCAATGACCATTCAAAAGACTTTTGCAAACAATCTGACAATCGATGTGGCGCGGTGGGCGAAGGTCTGCCCGCGACGCAGGAGGTTGCGGGTTCGATTCCCGCCTCGGAACAAATGTGTGTACGATCTGCAGATATTTGTTTCGGGTGTTCTGGTCGTTTTCTATGTATAATAAAAAAAAATATCCATCTATGTAATGTATTGTATTATGTATATCAGTTATCTAGTACCCATAATACAAGCCCTGCTTACCATGGGGCTAGATAACGCTGTGTGAATTGTCCAGCATTATTTATATTTATAATCTAATATTTTCTCAACTTATCCATATATTGATATGGCTTATACACAGTAGTATAACAACCAGTAGAACCTACGTATACCTACGTATGACAACGAGTGGACTTACTTTACGCTCGCTACAGCGTAGAGCACTTGCGTGCCGCCATAATTGCCAAGAAACTAGAGATTTACTGATCATGTTTACACATTTTGCAACGTATTTTACACAACACCATGTCTAAAATGCTATGTTATTCCGCATTACATCGAAAACCTTTTTAAGCAATGTTTTTATATATAGATATAATTGCAGTAGTAGCAACGTATCTGCTGAAATACATAGGTGCCTCTATTTATCTAAACAGCCGGTAACACCCACTGCTGAGTGTGAATATATCTTCGTTATCTCGCCACCCCTGGCGGTCTTGTGCCAGTCGTATCCACTGCTTCCCTACAGCCCCCACAATGTCGTCTGACCATCGGGCAGGTGGTCTGCCTCGACGCCGCCGCATATCCCTATTCCACCATTCAGTGACTACTTTGGTCCATCGGTGATCCTCTCTCCTTGCCAGGTGTCCTGCCCATCTCAAGTTTAGCCTCGCATTAGGTGCCTCATTCTTTTGTATTTTAAAAGGAGCTAATAAATTACGTAAAGCTTTTTACCAACTAGAAGTTTAAACATTATCAAATGCCGTACTGTGTCTTAATTTACAAACATTAGGTATAAGCAAATCATGCTTATTTAATAACAACTGATTCCTTTTTTCTGGACCTCGCCTTTCGTCTTTCATTTCGCAAGATGAGATGTCTAAGGCCCACAAAATGTAGCTAAAAACCATTTGAGTACATATTTGAATATCTCATTTGTCAAAATCACTTTAACCGTTTTGATGTCTGGAGGCTTAAAGTGTTTCCGTATATCTATAAACCACATAGATACACTCGAAAAATAACCCATGCCTTGCGTGCGGGTAAAAAAACAGACGATAGTTTAACGACATTTAAAACGGGATATTTACCATGATTTGATTTTTGAGAAAAAATTCAAATCATGGTAAATATCCCGTTTTAAATGACTTTAGTGTTAATAACCATGATAGTTTCAAAAGTTTTATTAAGACGATAGCTTGTGTTTTTGTTTGTGTGTTTCTAATTTTAAGTGATCCATCATAAAATTAGAACAGCTCCACAGAATTTATTTAAACCTAGCTTAAACCTCGATAAAGTCAGCTTTTGATCTATAAAAACTAGATTCAAATCGGTTCATCCATTCGTTTCGTGCATACACATAGATAGAACCTCTCTCTAATACAGATCTTATAATTTTCCTTTTATGGCCGACCCAAAAAGAGGGGTTCAAAATCCATAAGCGATTCATGCACAAGCAGTAAAGACGGTAGTAAAAATCTCACTAAAGGTGTCATAACACGAGACGAGTATTTGACTTATAATGAGGCCACATCAGGTCATACGATAAAATCTTAAATAGATGGTTGATAGATGACCACTTCAATCAATGCGCATTGTGCCCACACCTTCGCCTCGCCGTTCACTATAGTTATTAATTGATATCTATACAATAGACTCTTTATGAGTTCGACACAGATCATTATCCGGAAAGCTTCCTACTCATTGTTATTAATTTTGTAAGCTTTCACGGATTGACGATAACGATTTAGGATACGTCCGCGATGTTCCTCTTTTGTTAGATTTCTTATTTGTTCAGGTGTTTGGTTTGCCATTTTTGTATCTAGAAATACCATATATTACATTAACATATTATATGTATAACCAAATGCAATGCTTTTTGTGCCAGTGACATTAACTTAGTTGGCAGTCTTATATAACTAGAAGATTACCTGATTTATTAAACTTCGATCTACCTATTGATATGAAAAAAATGCTACATTTAAACACAGAGTTATAAGGAAAGTTTGCGAATATTATTAAGGTCAGACTAGGTTATTATCGTGTCTCTCAATATCACCAAAAGCTGTTGTTCTTATGTATATGTGTATCAGAATTATTAAAATTTGTATTAGTTTAATTATCGTATTAAGAGAAGATCATGGCGGTGGAATCATCGCCATTCTTTGATCTTCTTAAGCTTTGTTTGCCTAGAAGAAATAGCTTCAAGCAATAAGACTGCCAATTATTTAAGATTTTTACCAAATTTGTTTGATTATCATTTAGCAGTACAGTGCTGAATGAGATATTGCTGGAATGATATATTGAGAGTTTAATTACGACTGAACTCTCAATATCTCACAAACTACAAAAGTCGTAGAGAAATGTGGATTGTACTATTGTGTAGGAGTTTCTTTCTTCTGATATAATTATCTCACATATCCCTACCCCCTTACTCACTTAACCTTAACGATAAAACATATTATTTTATCCAAGATCTTCGTAGCGTGTGCTACGCCGCACCATCGTAGCATATAAAAGACTTCAACGCGCATTCACTTCTTACTCTAAACTTACTTCCTCATATCTTCAAAATTAGAAAACCTACATAACATGCTACAGTTTTCATAGGATAAAGGGTTGATGTATTCTTTACTTTTAATGTTCTGAAGTTTACCTAATTCTCCACATTCTTCTCAGTGGATAATGTATTCACCTCTCTAGGAGGTCACTTAGCTGCACAAAAACTGTGAGTAAAATCGTTTCTTGCTCTCTTGTTCACCAGAGAGCATAGAAACTTTTTGTGTGAAACAAAGGCGCCCATGGTCCGTTCAAATGCAAACCATAATCAGCTTTATTACCCGTCTATACTGAGTGGCTATACCACGATTACCTACCATTCCGGAGTTTTACAAACTTAAAGGTCAATTTAGTGCAACCGCTACCAAACGTGAGCCTGAATCAGTTCCGTAGTTAAACAAAATATAGTACCTCCCTAATCTTTTACGCATGATATTTCATTTTCATTTAAGCGATAAGGCCGCCCATTGTACAACACATTCTTTATTTGTCTTTTTCCTGACCAGTGTATCTGTTTTTTATGGTGTGCAATAAATAATAATTGTATTGTATTGTATTGATATTTCTGTTAGAAAAACACATTATGTCTCATTGAACATAGTGAGATGCTTTCGATAAGTTTATCAAAAGCATCTCAAGGATTTACTCAGATATGATGTTACAAAAAGAAAATTATTTTAATATTTTTACTCCAAGTAATACAAATAAATAACGCTCAAAGCAATCCACACAGAGTTCAATTTCAATGTGTGGATAAAGATGTGGATCTTTACAAATTGGAACCAGTTTTAAATCGTTATAAAAATTCACCAACATTATCAAGAAAATGGTAAAAAATGCTTTGTAAATTCACAAAAGGACAACTAGGTATGCTCCCGAGGAATGTTGCTCAATCTGACACATTATTCACGGCTTTGTATGCAAAAACTTCCACAAATTAAATCCTTACCATTTACAGAATAATAGACTTCTAAAGGCCATGTTTAGGATCTATTAGTGCCATAAACGTGCAGTTAATTACGCCGAAATAGGCAAAAAACGTTTTCCACTGAATAACACCTAGATGTGTTACCAAACAATAACTTTTTGCTGGTACTTATTCAGTTATTGTGACCAATAAAGCACTTTATAGCTTTGTATTGGAATAGATTGTCTGCCTTTAGATCCATCACGTACCTTTCTATTAAACGAGATTGTCTAAATAGTTTTTAGAAAAAACTTTGCACTGAGCTTAGCTATAAGCGGAGCGTTTTTTACGACCTGAACTATACCATTGCAATTCAATAAAATAATGACTGCCTTATCATCACTAACTACTTAACCTACCACCTAACCCATCAGAGGCTATAATGATCAGAATGTATGACTTAGATTGAGAGATAATCCTTTATTCATTAAAATTATATCTAAAAACAGTTTTGTGAAAAACGTACATGAATGGGCTGCCTTATCGCTTAAAGCAATTCCCTCTAGGCAACCATAGCTTAAAGATAAAATCAAAGGATGTCAAGTGCTAAAAATAAAAAAAACTAATACAAATTAAAATAATAACCTAATACACATAGGGTATGCAAATAGAAATATACACGAATACATAAAAATAAATAGCTAGTAGTGACTTTGAGGGACATGCTAATTACTTAGGAAGCCCGCCTTTGCGAATTGTTTTGTGTGAGACAGAAATAATACTCCAGCTGCGTTTAAAATCGCTCGCGCTTCCACTAAGCGCATGCTCTACTACACGTACCTACTCAATAGTTATTCTGGGACCACACCCTAAAATCACATTGGGTGAACAATTATTTCATTGTGTGATCGGTTATTATTCGGCGGAGGTCAGTCTAGGCGTGAGCTTATTGGCCCCGACCCTCGATGCACACCTTGAGCTAACTCTAGTCTGGTCACACTGGCATAGAGCTTTCATATTCCGTCGTTTGGACATCACTAAAGTATAACTAATCCACATGTTTGTCAATTCATATCGATCTTTATACACTTACTAGATGTGTCCCGCGGCTTCGGCCGCATGGAAATCTATAAGTCAAATGGTTTATAAACCTTTCTCTTGAATCACTCTATCTATTAAAAAAAACCACATAAAAATCCACTTCGTAGTTCTATACATAGGGACAGACACAGCGGGAAGCGACTTTGTTTTATACAACGTAGTGATGATGATGGACACCAAAGTTGTCACCACACTGTCGGCTGTGTTGTCCGTCTAAACAATTACTCGTATGTAGTTATTTATTTTCTACACAAAATCGGTTATAAACTGACACGTGGCGATAGCAAAATACCTGATAAAGTTTATTTACGTACATTATTAAAAACAACACTGCGCTAGATGTAAACCTATGAATATTCGGCCTCGTGTGCGGTCTACCGATACGGTACTTTCATATGGTTTTAGCCAATAATCGGTGAAGCATTTTGCAATTCTGCAATAAACACGCAGAATAATTTAAATACAAACGCAGAACATATTTTCTGGAATTATGAATACCAAAAATACATATTACAGATTATTATTTATCAGGTACTAGCGGCCCGTCCCGGTTTCGCCCGTGTTCATTTGTTTCAGGCATTATTTAAATTTTTCTCTTTTTTTCTCCGTAAGAACCATCCTCGTACTTAAAGGAATATTCTAAAAAAAGAATTAGCGAAATCGGTTCAGCTGCTCTCGAGATTCGCGCTTAGCAACACATTCGGCGATTCATTTTTATATTATAGATTTATCGCGTATACTCAGATTCAAAAACCTGGATATTTTTTGAAAACAAAGGGATTACAAAACTCAAGGAATATTGGTGGAAAATATTTAACGACTCGAAACCATTTTTGTTTTTGAAAGCTTTCATTCATTGTTTTATTACCTAATCTTTAGTTTTCGAATTCATTTAAACATTTTTTTACTCCACATGTGAAATTATGCATTGTTGAAGTTTGTGTTTTATTTTTTAAAGATAACCTTGCTGTTACCTCGTTGTTTTCTGTAATTGTTATCAGATATTGTTATATACCTATAGATCGAACAACTTATATTTACATATACAAATTGTTTACACTAAGCTAAATAGGTAACGATTCTGATGTAAGTGACTGTGTCTTTTTTGAGAATCTTAAATCTTTAAACCTATTCTAAATCGGAGTATAGGTTTGTTTTATTTTCCCCTACTAATATCTACCGCAGATCAAATCACGAAAAGATAAAAAATGTACCAAAAAAACTACCTTCATAATCCGAACAGTAAACTGAAAACCTCAAATATGATATCATAATACAAATTCCAGTTTACTGAATCACTGATATTAATTACAATGCTATTAAACATAGCAATATTATTATATCACCAGCAGTGTAAGGTACGGCTAGGCTCAGTTGAACCGGTCGGGTGACATTCGAGTCAACTTTAGCATTCTCATCCAAGTCACCTCATTGAGATGACCCAGGATCTTTCGCCATCGCCTATTAAAAGCCGTACAGTGTTGCCGGTCGCAACGCAACGGATTTACCTAGACATTTGCATGAATAATGCCAGTGTTACCTACTTACGAATTACTCAAAGATGCCACGGGCTACATAATAGAAGGTACTGTATGCAGAGTGGCTTTTTGAAATAGGAGTGGATGGCCAAAGACCACCATTAGAGTTAGATAAAATCCGTTCAAACGAGTTATGAGAAAATTAAAACTGATACTCCCATCTCAATAAGCCCTGCTGTATAATTATTCTATCATAATAGTCAAAGTCTGACAAACGCATCTGAATCGAGATACAAAATAGACATAGTATTTATCAGATTGTATACTATTAGAACCAGAAAGAATATCAGCTAATATTTGTTCGAGGAGCTCTATACAAATGGGAAAACAAAAGATTATTTGGCAATGTCTGCTTACGTTGTTATAACGTCGTATTTACTCCTCTCATTATGAACATTAATAAGCACCTACACGTTTAGAAAGAGGAGTGGAAGATAGGTAGTTTAATAAGTGACATACATAGAATGAAAAAACATTTGATTTTTGCGACCCGGTTTCCGCGCGGCTGCTAAATGAGTCTAAGTAGGTATCTACCGGTTCAAAAACACATCGAAGTAGAAAATCTTAAATTATGACGATTATCAGAAAAAAGGATTCATGATCCCGTCTAAAAATCTCAAATACCTATTTGCGATTCCGTATTACCTGCGCCTCCGCCGAATCTCGGCTAACCACACGTTACGTAAAGTGACCTTTCGAAGGATTTCAAATCAAACAAAGAGGCGAATTGGATATCCGTATTCTTTATTTGATTGGCATATCGCAAATCAGTCACCCTGTGGCACAGAATACAATGTCAGTTGTGAACTGTCAACATGTTTTTGACATTTGCGTTATGTAATTTTTACTCGACGGCCGTAACTTGCGATCTTGGCTAAGCTAATTCACGCTTGGCATTTGACCCTTGTTGGTTGTTTTACTAATTAAGTGTGAAGGTCAATTGAAATGGTGGTTATAGTGGTTTATTGCTATGCACACTCTATAAATAATATTGCAAGTAGTGTAACTGGCTGAGCTTTATAATAAGGTAGTAAAATACGTAGTTCCATTTTGCGTTTATAATAAAGCTATATTACGATCTTCTTTTATTTCAATTTGCATTCTCTGCCTAGCCACGACGTACTCTATTGAAAAGAGCCATTAGGGCCGGGCTCCACCAAAGCGCAGAGGAACCTTACCAACTAGCCACCTGATATACTTTATACATTACATACATACATATGTACATTGGTAGGTTTTTTTATGACACATACATTTGAACAACTTTTAATTTCGTAACGCACATAAAACGTTTGCTATTGTTTCAGAGAATGCGCCAAGCGCGTGTAGTGCTATGAGATGAGGAATCCAGCGCCATGCGGAGTGCACGAGTGGCTGCTGACTAACCGACGTGGCTGGGCAACGCTTTTAGTTGTAACATCGATGTGAGTACCATGAACTGAACTACTGAATCCAAATGTATCTAACATAATGTTGGACTTTGCTTAAACAAAACTTTGTTTAGAAAAATTGTTGATAACTTTTATTCGATAAATTTTTAAAACTTATATTCAGTCTGTTAAATTATTGGTTTTCATTCCCGTCAAAAGCAATCATTTATTGAGATAAACACAAGAATCACAGTCATGTTTCTTGGTTCAACAACTTGCACGAAGACGGAAATACCATCTGAACTCCTTGGTGCATAGCGAATGGCGGCAACCGAGTTTTCTTCCGTCGCCTTGCCACCGTCGTGATTGTATCTAGGTTTCACAGCATGAATTCAACTAAAAAAAACTACAACAAAGTGCAATAATAGCAAGTAAAAGTCAGATATTGAAATTTTAGCATGTTACCCTTGTCCTTTTAAGAGTATGTTATTGTGCAATAAAACCTAACTATTCTAATCTAAGAACCGTTCTGAAAGCGAAATACACAAAATTCCTTAACGGTATTCAAGAGTGTCAAGGTCACATATTTTGAACATTCTTTGTACAACAAAGCTACAAAAATCCACCAGCTAATTTCTTTGTTCTAAATACATTGTATTACAAGAGCGATGAAGCAAATGTCTGCAAACATTACGCAAACTTCACGCTAGCAGTTATAACAGTGAAGAATGCGTCAAATAATGTGTTTAGTTGGTAGCAATTTTACGGACTTGTTAACTAGCTGAGACATGAGAAGAGCTCATGAGTTTCTATTGGGACTGCGAAGGGTTAGGGCTTTGTGGCTCGAAGGCAGATGGTTATTTAAGTATTAAGTGTAAACAGTATTATTCGAGATATTGTTTCACAGATTCACCAGAATATGATCTTTATTTTGTGGGTTTTATAACTTGTCAAGATACGAAAGTCAACGGCTAGGTGTTTCCATTAGAAGCCTATTCGTGTTGTAGCTAGTATTATATGTTAGTTTTAGTCGATGCAGTTTAACCTATCCTGAACAAGAAAGGTGTGCGTCAAACGATCGCGTGAACCTTTACCAGTTAGCTGTTGTATACCCAATAGCGATAGTTGAATCACGATGCACTTCAAACAAGGCGCCCCCATTTTGAGAGAAACTCTAATACGTTTCCATGTCAAGGCCACTCCACAAATTGATATTACATCCAGTGAGAGTACTGCGGACCTGCAGTTTGTCACGATTTGCTAGTGCTTGCCAATTATCGTTAAGTATTCTCTTTGCAAACTTATCTTGACTTTCAAATTTTGCTATCGGAATATGTTTTTTTAAACATCAAAATCTAACTTTCCGCAGACACAGTAGATGATCAAATTCTTGAATTATAAAGTTATAGTTTTTTATATACATGTGTAGTTTCGACTAGTTTGCGCCCCGCAGGAGTTGTACTTGTTATGTTTATCAGTCATCTAGTACCTACTAGACGCTGTGTGGATAAAGTAAAAGTAAAGTAAAAATCATTTATTTCTTTAGGCTTACAAAATAAGCACTTAGACAAGTCATATTTTATATATAAATTATTATCAAATAAAATTATTTTACTGTTCACTTCTATTTTTTGTCCACTAGTGGAAGAAGTGAAAAGAAACCACTAGCATGTTCATCTCTTATATGTCTAATACATGGTTATTTGCCTATTTAAGTCTAAATTTAGACTTAAATAGATAAGTCTAAATATATATATATATATATATTTAGACTTCGATAGCCCAGTATTATTTAATTAAAAAAGCACACCTCACCTATTCTACATAACATTTAAAAGCTACACAAAAGTACATTTTTGAAAAAAATAATAAACTATTTACTTTATGTTTGATTTAGTAATTGGTCAATTGAACCGCAAATATCAATCCTACGTAATTGGCTGAAATTTGACAGCTCCCTCTAGTTGCAACAATACACTAGCTGATTCGTGATGAAGGCTGCATTGATCGTATCAATAGTGCACGTGACCTTTGCACATGTCAAATTATTCACAAACGTTATTACGTGAACATGAACACTCCACATAATTGAATCCCAGAACCTCTGTGAACTTTATCTCGTTAGCCGACTAGTTCGTTCAAAAATAACTCGTTTCTTATGCAATTGCAAAGTTTATTGTTGGTATAATATGATTTTGACATAAAAGCTCACTGTGAATCACCCGCGTAGAATTCCAACGTTGATTATTAAACAAACAATAACATTTAGAGGCTACCTAAATCTATTAGTTTCTATTGTACTCTGGCATTTATGACTGATGCTAAAGATAATATTTTACTGCAATACAGTACTACGACAGGAGAGCTGACCTGTTGAAACAACAAGTGCTCGGCCCATTTTATTAGACTCATAAAGCAAAGATATAAATATAATAGTAGATTGTTTTACAAGGGACTAAACCATCCCATTATATACGAGGATGACAAGACCGAGTTATAATGGGTGGTTTTGGCCCGAGTAAAACACTCTACTTTTCACTTCGATTGCGAGAAAATAAAACAATTCAAAATTAGACAATTTTCGTAAAAGTTTGTGATTTGGAATGAAGAAAATTCTAGAGATTTAGCGCCAATACCATCTTTTTTTTTAAATCTCTATTTAACCCGCAACGAAACAGTTCGCATTCTACCGTGAAGGGAAGAATCAACCTTCATAAAAGATCACCAAGACGGTTCTATTTTCAAAAAAAAAGATTGACGGAGCACCAAGAAGTCGAGTTTTTATGTAAGAGAACGAATGCTTTGTCCCGTACAAAGCATGATGATTTTAGACAAAAATTAAAAAGAAAAAATACTTTGTAGCCCGAGGTATTAAACTCGAGTTTTAGGCCCGCTAAGCTACACTATTATGATACACTTTTTGAGCAAGAGAAGTGAAAATTATATTTAAGTAGTAGTTTGTTTGTGACTGGACTGACATATCTATTACAATGACTCAAAGTCAAATAACGAAAATAAAACTACCTTTTTTATTTCTGCATTAATCCTAAAATTCGAGTTGATTTTTGAATGTTTAAAACGATAGGCGCTTTTAGGATTCGATTTTAGATTCGATTTTTGGATTTTCGGTTGTTTTTGTTCTCACTAACTAAACTAGTAAACTAACAATAAAACCTTAGAATTGAGCAACACCGTCACTTCTCATCGAAAGAACTAAATGTAGCTTTAGTCTTAGTGTCGTAGAATTGGATAAATTTCAATGTTACCCCTGTAGGTGGCGCTAAGGGCGCTAGAGTCCGTAGGAAGTCTGAAAGATTTATCAACACGTAGTCCCGTACTTAGGGTAGGCCGGGTTCAGTTCCCACCGGAATCGAAAATGAAATGGGATATTATTGAATATCATAATAATGTCCAATCCAAACAAGGGCGTTTTGCTATAATGATTGTTAGCAGTAGTGGTGTTAATAATTCATAGGCAGCTGCTGTCCTTCCTCTAAGGAGTCCCTTAGTATGCTCTTGCATTTATAGGCTGAGTTGAAGGATCATTCTTACGCCACAACCGCCACGGTTCTACTTAATGTTAGCACACTAATTCCTTATCCTGAATGCAACCAATTGCGATACGATTACGAGAGCTTTACGATCGATACTCATCAATCTCATCAATCATGAATGCAACGTACACTGACCCTTAAATATCACGCGAATTTGACCTACTTCACGGTTTGAATACCTACCTCGTATTATTTTCTAACTAGCCACTGGCCCCGTCTTCGTACGGGTAGCAGATCAATTTAATAGTTCTATTCTAGGTAACTTTGTAGATTTACGCAGCGCATGCGAGTATATCAAGCATAGTGATTTTTGTCAGAGGTAGAATCCAAGACTTAAAAATATTTGTATTTCATTGCTTCAATTCAATAATGTATGCAATGTATGCAATTATCTCTATTCTAACCTTGACAAAACTTGCCAGTAGATACCAATTTTTTTGACATCTTCGACTATTAGGTATTATCATGTTTAGCCAATTTACACAAAAGATTAATGAATCATTAAATGAGAATGATGAATAATAATTCATAAATGTTTGACCAATGACCTGCCTCATGAATCAGTATGAAAATCAGGGGCCCACTGATTTTCTGATATGAGATCCAGAAACACCGTCTTGGACTTCTACACACGTAACGTGGCACTGTGTATAACTTGGTGGTGTATATTATTGGATAATAATGATTCTCGATCTATTTTGGAGTAATGAACAATTTGATTGAAGCATTCTTGCAATTCCTTTATTATGTTCAAGAACAAAGTTAAGTTTTACCGTTCATTCGTAAATAATTAGTCCAAGGCTTACGGCTTACTTACCTACATAAGAAGCTTATTCGAAAGTTTTAAGGCGACATTTTTGCGTTCAGGGTGTCGACACTTTTACTGCAGGTGTAGTATCGCCAAAAATAGTTTTTAAATTATAATATTCGAAATATTAATGTTACATTTGATCAAGTTAACAAAAAAAGTTGGACTTCGTTTATTTACTTATATACATAAAAAGATAAGAGAACTGAATAATTTGTTCAGTAATAATTAATTATTGTTAACTTAATTAACAATAATTAATTGAACATTATTTTTGTTAAATTTTAACAAAATAAATGGTAAATAGAAGAATTTGTTAGAATCTAGTGAAATTAACGTCAGAAACAGCTGAAGAAGCTAAATACAGAGTGCTATAGAACTTATTAAGAGGGCATAGGTCCAGCTGTGGACTAACATAGGCTGATGATGATGACCAAAACTTACTGAAACCTCGCAAAAATCTAAGTGAAAGAGTATTTTTTTAACACATTAAAAAAGATCAAACGTTCGCACTTTAAAATATCTATCTGGAATGGACTATCCATTCCAGTACAGCGTAAATGCTTTCCATTCAGGTTTTTAGTTGAAACTTGTAATACCAGTCATGAAAGTTGTCATACAAAAAGTCGATGTATGGATCTTTTAGTAGGTATACAATTTTTTTTATATCTACGTTTTGTAGATACTTACGCATCACACATACATACATTATGGTAATAAATTAATAATGAATGAGTCGCTGAGTTTCTCGTACTCGCTTCTTCCCGCGACTTCGCACGCGTTTTATTTATATGTATGTTTTATATTATTTATGTTTTATTATTTTATTTTATATAATCAAATACTTCTTCCGTTTCTACCGTTCTATTTTTATGTTATTCCATGTCCAAAACCTTATTAAACAATATTTTTGCCGTGTCAAAATAAATACTTCAAGTACTGAGCGAAATCTGGAAGTAAGTATTTTTTACAAAGAGCAAATGTCGAACGACAGAATGACAGTGGACGAACTCCCGTAAATTAATTGCTTCACCATAACAATGGTATCGACTCATTTAGTATCAAGGTTGAAACTAATCTATCAACCTATCAACCGTGCAAATAGCACCGCACGCATTATCTAGAGTTCCTTTCGTCTGTGGAAAATTCTGCGACGATACCACTGTCACAGTAAAGCGATTGGTTAGCAGAATTCGGCCTCTTTAGAATGTAGGTATCTGTTGTGATTGACTGACAACATCACAGTTTGCGAGAACAGTGCGGCCTGTGGTACAACATGCAGCCTTGGGTTAACGATTGTGTGCTACAACCGGAACTCACATACTAATGTCCTTAGCTCGGCATAAATGCTATCTATCTCGAAAACTTGCGTTAAAATATTATGGATATTGTGATTTGAGTTAAAATAATACCATTTTTTATTTAAACTCCTGTATAAAAAAATCAATAATAAATAAATAAATAGATTTTTTTATTACACATAGAAAACTACCAGAACACCCGGAACAAATATCTGCAGATCGTACAATCATTTGTTCTGAGTCGGGAATCGACGGAATCGAAACCCGCAACCTGCGTCTCAAACGAACTTTTGCCCACCGCGCTACAGAGATCGTCAAAAGTAAATACTATAGGGCCGAAACCAAAATCAATGTGGTCGTATACTTCTAATATTTCTTCAAATGAAAATAAAGTTGAGCGTCTCTTTCCCTAATAACCAAATAAACGAAAGATTCAATCGCCATTACAATTATATGGCGTTACTGTGGTCTTTATTTTAAAGTTAGTGGAATTAGGCCCTAGATTGCCTGGCCATTATGTGTTCCACAATTCATTGGAACTCTTCTCCCTGGGGGTATCTGAAGAAAAACATCAAAAATAGAGACTCTTGATGTTTTTCTTAGATACCTACTCTATTTAAGAGAAGTTTTTGCCACCAACTACATAGTCTTACAACCTTGGCGCCGTATTTAGATCAGTTGATATTTAAGATTATCTGCTCCGAAATGTGCTAATTATTTAAACATCAAAATATTCAAATTAATCCTCGCCAGCTATTAACATAGGAATGTACTGCAGCTTGTTTTATAGCGTAGACTAAAGAAAAGTTGCCGGTATCGTCTCGCCCTTGACATTTCGTTACAGTTATTCGTAACTCGTTGCTTCTCAACCTTTAAACAACCTCTTCAAGTTGTACAATTTATTAACAGTAATTATGATTGTGGTTTTTCGAATGTGGATTGTAAAATGATTAACGAGAAATTGTATTTTAAGTTACAAGTTTATCTTCTGTGCAGATTAATGACGTACATGGGTACACAAGTTGAAACGTTAGTCAAGAAAATATTCAAACAAAGCATCATCTAGCCCCAAGATTGTGTTATGGGTACTAGATGACTGATATACTTAGTAGATATTTTATATTATACATATTAATTACCTAAACACCTGGATCAAAAAGTTGCAGATCGTTCAAATATTTTGCCCAAAGCGGGATCGTACCCGCAACCTCCCGCGTCGCAGCCAGACCTACGCCCGCCGCGCGACATCGGTCGTCAAGATGATGTAAGCTAGTTTTGTTTGATAAACTGAGTTACCTATAAACTGAAGCAGAGAATCACACTAATATTATAAATTCGAAAGATTTGATGTATGGATGGTTGTTACTTCTTGACGACAAAACTACTGAACTGCAGATATTTGCCTTACAGTAAGTGCTAAGCTTGAATTAGGCTACTTTTTATATCATAAATTAGTTCCCATGGTATATAAATAACTATTACATGTTTTGCATAGAATCAACGCGTGCAAATTCGCAGGCAGAAACAAGTATATAATTACTAAAGCCATGAAAGGTTAACTTATTTACTTAGCTTAGCGTCATAAAACTTAGCTCTATGCAAATTGAAAGACAAGCACGTAATTCAAGAATACATCGTGTTCTCATGTAATCAATTTACACATTATATTAATTTACACAGTATATTAATTTACACATGCCTATAGAAAACACGATCACCATAAATAGTTATTGCCTCACTAACCCGCAGTGAGCACAGTTCAAGCGCGGATCAAAATATCAGGGCCAATGTCAATTTATGCATGCCATCAAGTTGGGGACCTTGAAGATTTATTGTTATGGCTCATCTTAAATCTAAAGATGATTTAATAATCGTTGTATTTAAGTTATCTAAATTTAGAAAGTACATCTCGGTGCGTTTAGAAATACCTACCTCTCGCGGTGCCTTACTATTACTATTGCACACAATACAATAGCGAGCCCGCGCGGGCCAATAAATATCGCTGGACAATTCTCACAGCAATATCTAACTCCATGCTAAGCAGAGCTTGTGTTATGGGTACCAGATAACTGATATACAGAATACAATAAATTATATAGATTGATATTTTTAACTATACATTGAAAACGACCAGAATTCCCGAAACAAATAGATCGTATATATTTGTACCTTGAGCTTTCGGCCCTTCGCCCACAGAGGCGTCTCATCATTGTCATCATCATTAATAAGTATATCCTAAGTTGATACTTATTAATGATGATGACAATGATAAGACGCCACTGTGGGTGTTATTAGATTTTTCTGCTGAAACGAAACTAGAGAGTTTTCTAGTGTTTTTATGTTTATATTGAATGAAAAATAATTTTAAAAAAACTAACAAAAGATTTTTTTTTTTTAATTCTAGAAACCCGGCCAACTTTCACGCTACCTATTGTATATACGCCATGCTTAGGTACCAGTGTTTCTTAAACATTTCCTAGATACTAAGACCCACAAATATACACAATGATGAATAAAATAAATAGTATAATTTTTTTTTTTCGAGTTACCTATTAGAGTATTATTCGTTTATGAGTATACCTATAAGAGTATTTCGAATATGAATTCAAAAAAATATAGTACAGTAAGCATATTATATTATATTATATATTTATATATAATTTATTTTTATTATATATTTATATATATATAATTTAAGGTGGATTCTTTGAGAGTAAACATTTGTATTATGCGTAATTGTGTATACCAACCAATGCATTAAAAGTAAAAGTGATAACTATACTTACGCAAGCAGTACGAGAGAAGATACAGTACTCTTGTTAAGATCTCTATTGTATAACATGTTTGAAATTAGAACTATAATCATCATCATCATCATCAGCCTATATTAGTCCACTGCTGGACATAGGCCTCCCCCAATGAGCGCCATAGCGCCCTGTCTTCAGCTTGACGCATCCAGCATCTACCTGCAGTCTTTCGCAGGTCGTCATCCCACCTGGTCGGAGGGCGTCCTACACTACGTTTACCGAGTCGTGGTCTCCACTCAAGAACACGTTTGCCCCAGCGGCCGTCGGTTCTTCGCGAGATATGGCCGGCCCACTGCCACTTCAGCTTGCTAATTCTCAGAGCTATGTCGATAACTTTGGTTCTCTGTCGGATGTATTCGTTGCGAATCCTATCCTTCAGAGAAACTCCGAGCATAGCTCTTTCCATAGCTCGCTGAGCGACTTTGAACTGGTGGACCAGCCCTATCGTGAGTGTCCACGTCTCAGCTCCGTAGGTCATAACGGGTAGGACGCACTGGTTGAAAACTTTCGTTTTCAAGCATTGCGGTATGGATGAAGAGAAGACTCTACGTAGTTTATCAAACGCTGCCCAGAACTATAATGAATAATAATAAATAATGCTGGACAGTTCACATAGCATTATCTAGCCCCATGGTAAGCAGAGCTTGTGTTATGGGTACTAGATAACTGATATACATAATACAATACATTACATAGATAGATATTTTGTATTATTCATAGAAAACCACCAGAACACCCGGAAGAAATATCTGCAGATCGTACACACAATTGTTCCGAGGCGGGAATCGAACCCTCCTGCGTCGCAGGCGGACCTTCGCCCACCGCGCTACATCGGTCTTCAAAATAAACTATCATTATTGATATATTATATTGGGTAGGTGCAGTAGCTGCTGATTTAGGGACTATGCAAATTGCACTTGGATGGGACTCTCCCTATAATTATGTAGGTGATCTGATCACCATTGCCTACCAATATTGACAATTTAGTGATCTAACCTGTTATTTTAAATGATTACAATTCCTAAAGTAATAAACTTTAATGAAAGAACTTGAATTGAATTCATGGTCAAATAAGTAAAGTTTGCTATATAGTCCAGTAACCTTGTTGCCTGAAAGTTGACAAATTACGAGTATGCGAGGGTCAACAATATCTCATTTGGTTGAAAAAAATCCAAACTATACCTACCATTAATAATTATGTTTACCAGTCTTTACATTCTCGTGTTGGGATATTGTAAAACTCGTTCTTTTTTCTTCTGATTTATAAATAAGCCAATGACAAAATAAAAATACTTCGGTATGTTTCATTTTGTAAGACAAAAAATTACTTACACAATGAGCACTGATGTGGATAAATTATGGGGAGTCAGAAGGTCGTATGTTATATATATGTATATATATACTATATATATACTATATATGTATGCTGCCTTTGATTCTATACGCCACATATATATTTAGCATGAGTACCTCTAAGAAAATTTAAGAACTAGGGAATGACATTTGCCACAAATCCAGTTGACATCGACTGCTTACTTATTCTATATGGCAGCGTTTGAAGGTTATTTATTTCCCATGGGAGCTATTTTATGGGCTAAAAAGTAGCCTATGTTTGATTCCAAGCATATAAAGCATACATATTAGTTTCAGCCCGATCTGTTCAGCAGTTTGGCGTGAAGAAGTAACAAACATCCATCCATCCATCGAAACTTGGTGTGATTTGCTCGCGTCTGAGTACGCAATTTTTCAAGTAATACACCCGGACGATAGAATAGGTTGGAATAGAATGAGGCAGTGTAATCTTATCCAACCATGGATTAGGAAGAGTGGAGGAAAATTCGGAATGTAATCCATCAATGGATTAGTTCGGTGGATAAGAGTAGAAGAGGGTATAAAATATAGTCTATGTGTTATACCAGATATAGGACAAGGAACTTACAGTATTGCAAAATTGAATCTCATTCCACATATACAATTTCACACCTTCATTGGCTTTCGGCTTTTTTAAAATCGGATAGACTGTAGTCGTGATAATTTAAATAATTTTCTTAGTCTTGATTACCAAATATTTAGGACTCTATTCCAAGGTATTACTAACATACTCTACATTTACATCGTCCAATCCAAACTAGTAGCCCATTACAGCTATGACCACAGCAAAACCAGTATAACTGGATCAATATTACATTGAGATTGAGAAGTCAATTGCGTTGAAGTCACGTGTCAATCCTAGACTGAAATGTTGGCTGGTAAATGGTCATTGGTCTTACAAAACGTAACTAACAACGTCTACGGAGTGTAACAGTGTTTTCATTTCATTAATTTGTAACCATCGAAACACTATTAGGACACTTAGGTACAGTAGGTTGTTCGTACGCTGATTAACAAATCAATGATCAAATTTCCTGTCAAATGGTTCTGTCTGTTGCCGCGTTTAAGTTGACAAGAGAATTGATCACTAATTAATAAAAAAAACTTAATTATCACATACGATTAGAATCAAGAAGTTACAATATAATAAAAGAATCAAATTGGAACTAGTGTTTACATTGTAACAATTGAGCTAACTGCACACTGTTATGAATTAATTAATAAATAGAGATCATCAGCGTAAGAATAACCGGCCGTTAGTAAAATCATAATGTGTTACAATTGGGTACTTAATATGCTATTTTATATAATTAGATTATACAAACTACTCAAAACAATGGTAAGTATGCGTACTAATACAACTATTATAGTATGCGATGACTTTGCTATGTAGATATTGTCATTCATTCATTTTCAAACCATTCCTATTGAATTTTATTATATGGTACGAAGAGACTTACCATACCAGCTGTTTTCATTAGCCTGTAATACCAATTGTTTGTACATTATCAAACACAGCAAACTTATTATTAAATATCAATTACCTACATTTGTACAAAGATGTGGCAACACGAAGTAATAATGAAATGCCTTATTACCTAGATAGAGATTTTGATAGTTTATCCGACTGAAACTCGATGTTGGTTGCACGTGTAATATGTGTATACAGTATTGACTGACAAGGCGCAAACCTCAAGCGTAAAATTGAACGATGAGGCGGACAGAGTATGCGCTATAACACATTGACTGCATGTCTAATATCTGTATACAGTACTGACTGACAAGGGACAAACCTCAAGCGTAAAATTTAACCTCAGCGTAAAGTTTTACGCTTAAGGTTATCCCTTAGGCAGTGTGTATGCGATATAATACATAGACTGCCCAGGCGTCTAATTTTCATGCTACCGTGAGCAGCGGCTTGCTCTGCCGCGCCGACCCGGCGGGTCGTCCAGCTGTAGCTAGACAATGAATTATGCAATTGGATGAATTTAATTCAATGGAAATCACAGATATAAATAGGTACAAATATTTGATACAGTTTTACGTAAGTGGCGTTCCAAATGATCGAGTAAAAGCGGCCTGTGTAGGGTTGCCAAATGCCATAATATAAATTGTCGAAACTTTATTATTATCACTGCGCGTTTAGCTTGATATGGTAATAGCTAAAACGAGATTTTGTAGAGATTGTCGACTTCCATCTCTAACAAGCGCTATCTTTTACTGTAAGTACGCTAGATGCAGGTGGTTTAAACGAGTTTTCTTGTTTTATATTTACGTGAAACACCGCTGTTACAAATTGATGGATTTCCTATGTCTATTATTGTAAAAGTATATAATTCTATACATAGAAGAAAGTCTCAAGGCTGTAGATAGTGTCAGTGTCATAATTTTAAATGTTTCTACTTTCAACTACATGTTACATAGCTATATTAGAACCCACTCAATAAAGGTATTAAGTTAAGCCGGGTAGTGACAGTGTTACGGAGCGTAATTTATCATTCGAAGCGAGCATGGAACATCAAAAATCCGTCTCGTTGCGAGCGCTTTCGTTTCTGGCAAACTAAAAAAAAAAACACAAAAAACACAAAAAAAATATACAAACCAAATGAAGCCAAAAAAAACATTGAGAAGCGGGGAAAAAAAATATATTCCCACTAAACCCAAGGACCGAGGGGTCGTCACCCCTCGAGTTGACGCCGGGGTAATGAGGCTAAGCCTCGAGGCCCCTCTCTGTGCCCCCACCAGGGCCGGAAAGAAATTTATTGATTCTGGCACTGACTACACGAGCCCCATAAAACCGACTAGTACCCGACTTTAGCTATTTAAAAAAAAAACTATCAGCTTCATAGAGAGTTGGATTGTATTGTGTTGTTTGTAATTTATGTGTGTTGTTTTTAATTATTATCTTATGGAAAATCTTGACAACCCTATTAATGAGTTGCATAAACAAGGCCCGTGTGGAGTATTCGCCCTGGGCGATGGTCAGCCATACTTACCACTGATTTCCAATCGAACAAGAATAAATGGTTTGTGAAACTGGTGCTAATTAATATGGGTATGAATTACCGACATAACTCTTTGATAATCTGCTGTTGTATTAGTCATAATAGAGTTAGGTCATAGGTTATTATTTATTTATGAGGTTGATCTAGGTAAATTGGAATTGAATTTAGATTAAAAATTTAAGTCAGTATGATTTATCTACGCAGGTAATAAAACAATGGTGTTAAACATGCAAGTAGGTAGTTACTCTACTATTTTCCTTAAGTTTGGCACGTATTATTTCGGAAAACGACGAGGACGTGGACACACTCGATAGGGCTGGTCCACCAGTTCAAAGTCGCTCAGCGAGCTATGGAAAGAGCTATGCTCGGAGTATCTCTGAAGGATAGGATTCGCAACGAATACATCCGACAGAGAACTAAAGTTATCGACATAGCTCTGAGAATTAGCAAGCTGAAGTGGCAGTGGGCCGGCCATATCTCGCGAAGAACCGACGGCCGCTGGGGCAAACGTGTTCTTGAGTGGAGACCACGACTCGGTAAACGTAGTGCAGGACGCCCTCCGACCAGGTGGGATGGTGACGCATCCAGCATCTACCTGCGAAAGACTGCAGGTAGATGCTGGATGCGTCAAGCCGAAGACAGGGCGCTATGGCGCTCATTGGGGGAGGCCTATGTCCAGCAGTGGACTAATATAGGCTGATGATGATGATGATGATGATGATTTCGGAAAAGGAAACTCGCAAGTATCGATTAGGATATAGAAAGAGATTTAGGAAGTAAAGTGTTTTTTTTTTTTTAGACATTTAGATTTTTTGTTCACTTCGATCTTTTAAAGTTAAAGTAAAGAAGCGAACAAGAACCCTTGTTATGTTGTTAGTTATTGAGTTGGAGCAAAAATCATCACAAGCTTTTTTATCCTCTAGATAATCTGATATGTTACAGTAGGCAAGCCTATTTAAAAAGGTTATGTTTAACAATTTGTTTGTGTGATATTTTTATGAGTGTACAACAATTTTTAATAAAAACTTCGTACACACCATGAGTAAATTTAGCATACAAGACCATTGGCCATGTGATTTAATGTACATGTTACTTTACGTATATCTCCACTGCCAACATAAAGATGCAAATTACACATTAATCTTCGAATCTCTTGGGAAACAATACCCTTGGATAAGACATGGAAAATACATCTTTGCCCTTGGCACAGCATCACTCGCAGTGTTCTGTGCACACGTCAATGCGCATCCCACATTCGAATTCTAATCTCTACCTACTATAATGCGAATTTGTAGGTTATAACATAATACAGCTCAGAACAGTCATTATGAACAAATTATGTTATGTATTGTCATATGTACGTACACTAATATCGAAGGCATCGTGGGTAAACAGGTAGCAGTGGCGTAGCGGCGAAAGAATGGACCCCTCCTGCTCGGACGGTGGCGGTGGATATCCTAAGAGTTGACGGGAACCTTCCAGAGGAAAGCAGCAGCTTTTTTCTGTGAATATATGACGACGGATGTGTCGCAGCGGTCGTCGGTGTTTTTTTGTTTGTATTGAATACTAGGCTCCAAAACTACTGGACCGGATTGAAAAATTATTTCACCGTTGGGAAGCTACACTATCCCCGTTGAAAATGGGCTCTACATAATATATTTTAGGAATATGAAAATCAAATTTAACGCGGGTGAAACCGCGGGAAACAGCTATTTTATTATTAACTGATTTATTTCAGATTTACAACCCATTAAACATCCAATAATATAAACGTCACAGTAAAATTAGAATTAATTAAATGCTACATAATGATATTGAATATATCCGTTATCTAATACCCGTAACACAAGCTCTGCTTAGGTTAGGTCTAGTTTAGATGTTCCTGTGTCGATTGTCAATTTAAAAAGTTAATCACTTATCTAAGTAATGTACGTTCTTGGTCTTCTTGAGAAAGTATCGAAGTTATTATTGCTTTAATGTAATTTTCTGATAATAATGGAATCGGAATGAAAGATATCTATTCAATTAACTATCTATCTAGATTCATTGTTGTACTTATAGATGATTTCAGCAAAAAAGTCTGGCTTGAACAATAGGCGCCTAGTAATCATTCTTCTTCTAGTTTCAAAAATTATCAATAAATAAATTTAAAAAAATTGTGAAGCATATTCTTTGTAAAAAGGCTTATTACAAAATATCAGATTATCTAGAAGATAAAAAAGCTTGGAATGAGTTTTGCTCCAACTCAAAATCTAACAAATTACAGATAAGCAAATCATATGTACTAGACACATAAGTTATGAACATACTAGTGGTTTCTTCTCACTTCTTCCACTGGTGGACAAAAAATTGAAGTGAACTATAAAATAATTTTAATTGATAATAATGAATAGTATAAAATATGACTTGTCTAAGTGCTTATTTGTAAGCCTAAAGAAATAAACTTTCATTTCATTTCATTTCATTTCATTTCATTTCATTTCATTTCATTTCATTTCATTTCATTTCATTTCATTTCATTTCTTTTTTAAATGAGATTGTAAGAACAAAAATTGCTGGCATAGTTAAAAGTTCATTCAACGTATTGTAATAGTTAAGTACTCAAAGGATACAAAAAGGTCTAGCTCGAATTAGAAAAACCTATTAATAACTCTTCTTTCTTAAATGAAATTGTATGATTATTGAATTCCACAAAAAAATGCTGGCATAGTTAATTAAAGGTCATTCAAATATGAAATATAATATCATACCATAATTTGTGTATGAAGCTTTTAGTTGAGATAATATATAAATAAATAATAAAAATGTTTATTTGAAACTTATCAAACTAAATTAAACCTACGCCTTTGATATAATTAAGTTTCAATTCAGTTAGGAAAGTCTACTTATATGTAGGTATATTTTGTTATCTGGATTTTGGACCGCAGTGTTGAGTTTCTGATGCGGTCTGTTACATCATTCCGTATATTTATTAGCTGTTACTTATTTACTTTACCGGGGATGTTTGCAGAGTATCAAAAAAACGGCTTCGAAGCCATCATCTGCAAAAATAAACTGCATGCTGGACTGATCCGCAGAGTACGGGACAGCCACAACAGCATCCTGAAAACCATAGCGGAACTCATCCCCATAGTGAACATGCCTGGTTCGCAGAGTGATCCCGGCAAATATTTCTTTACTATGAGGATCACTCTGGGAATAGGACATGCTTAACGACGAACCCTAGTGGGAACTGGCTGGTGAATAGAGTCAGCTTCCACGGCGCTGCGTAGAGGGCCGGGGAAATGTCGAGGGACTCCAACTTAGCGTGGAGCTCCGGTTCTAAATCTAGGTATTCAATTGTTTTATTTAATTTAAGATTGTACTAACCCTCAAGAATGATATTTTCGTGTGCTTACTTATTAAATATGAATCTATGGTTATCCGCGATAAAGATATTTTATTTCATTTACCTTATGTTCGTGTCACATTGACCTACAGTCAGCTATCTAGTCACATCAGTTACCTTGTCAGATATTGAATTCCACGTCGTCTGTACCGTCAATAGGCTTTCTCTATTGTTTACGTATATGTAAGAGCCACTGTGTGGCCACTGTCCGGTCAATCTGGCCCGACCTAGATATGTCTATTTGCTCTGTACCAATGTCTGTAGAAAGGTAGGTGTAAGTAAACATCATGTTTGCATAGTCTTGGTTGAACTTGTCTTTTCTATCGTTTATTTAAGCGTCTGTGCTCGTCCTATGAGGAACCTAAATGTACTCGTAGGTAGATATATGTGCAATATAAGTGCTAGTAATAGAGAAAAGGCATCTGCCTAGCATTGCATGAATTCAGGGTTTTAATTTAACTTGGTTAGAATATTTTACTAAACTACAGGTAGAGTCTATTAAAATAACATTTATTTTTATATCTAGCATTGTTAGATTTGACAACGTTTGTTAACATTTTGTGGAAAAAAATTATGACTCAATTACCAAATATTAAATGTGTAGACGTGTTTTTCTCACGTGAACTTACATAATATATACTATACTACTACTTTTCTGTAATTAAAGCGAAAACTAATGAATTAAAGATTGTAGATAATGTATTTTATGTGAACCAGTTTAGATATTTATAATTCATTCCACTTAAGGTCTAAATGAATTAATAAATCAAGCAATACCCGACTAATATTTCGCAATCGTAACTAACTTTCGGACAAAAAGTCTTGTTAGACCTGCACATTAATGAGAACGAATAAAATATATAACATACTAGCTGCGCCCCGCGGCTTCACCCGCGTGGTGATATATTTTTTAGATAATATAGGTACAATATATATTATCTTTATGAATTGTAGCCTATGTGTTATTCTAATATGTAGCTATAAGTATTGTGAACTTTCATAAAAATCCATTCAGTAGTTTTTGCGTGACAGAACAACATACCTACTTACATACATCCTCACAAACTTTCGTGTTTATAATATTAGTAGGATACTACTCATGGTAACCACTAATGAAATCACCACTTAACTTACTCATCAAAATCTCTGGTGAATTTTCTAAGTCTAAATAGAATTTAGACTTAGAAAATTCTACTTAGGTATACCTACTTTTTTTGTGTCAAAACTGATATTTTTTACTTAGGACAGGTCACACCGATACGCCAAGGACGCGACGTTGACACTGCGCTCACTTTCAAAATATAAGTTTATTTACTACCCAAAAAGATACAAATTTGCGAAAGCGCGGAAAAGCGCGGCTCCCCGCGTTTTCGTATTATGTCAATGCAATTTGAACCTCTTTGTGCAGTAAATAATGTTTTATTTTAAATCAAAGTGTGCGCAGGGTCGCGTCTCGGTGAACTGTCCCTTAAAAATCGTTTATCATCATCATCATCAGCCTATAGCAGCCCACAGCTGGGTAAAAAGCGTTTATAGTTTCAGTTATTATGTCTATCATGAATAAGTAACGTATCATGTAAGAGCTATGTATAAGCATGGAATCCCGAGTTAGATCGTGTCTTGGCAATTTTCACGTCACACGGTTGTTGTGTTGATGGTTGTTAGACTCTCACTCGCGGAAGTTAACTTATGGTAAAGTCAGAAAAGTTTAAGTTCAACCAACCAATAATTCGCTGTCAGTAAATAAATAATGCTGGACAATCCACAGAGCAACTTCTAGCCCCAAGCTAAGCAAAGCTTGTGTTATGGATACTAGATGACTGATATACTTAAGACTTTGACTGCGATTTTTTTTTGACGACTGCGATCTTTTTTTTAAAAAAATTTTTTAAAAAATTCGTGCTGCCGCTCTACACAGCGGTTGTGTTGCGCCGCACATGCGTTTCGTTCGAAAAATATTACGGCTGTGCTGAGTCACAAAGATCTGTATTTTCTCAGCCGCTGCGCTAGTGTGGATTTACGCATATTAGTCACTTGTAGAAAACACATACCGTGAGATTTCAGCAATCAAAGTGTTAATAGAATATATTACATAGATAGATTTTTTTTATGTAGATCACGACCAAAACACCCGTATCAAATATCATCAGATCGTACACACAATTTTCCTAAGGTGGGAATCAAACCCGCAACCTTCTGCATCGATGGCGGATCTTCGCTCACCGCGCCACATAGGTCGCCAAAATACTTACTCTGCTCAAGGTTTGGTCCGAGTAAATGATCACACCTCGCTTTTATCCCAATAATTCATAGTAAGCCTCAGTGGTTAAATTACTTATAATCTTTGTTTACACGTGTTTTTCCAAATAAATAATCTTTATCTACTTTGGAAACCATCCATAAAATAAATACAGCAATTTGTCGATTTAAATTGGCCAAACAGGAGCCGAACTCTAAAGTTTATTGAATACCAACTCAGATCGTGAGCCATGTTTCGAAACTACTTCGCGTCTCCGTGAAGTTGCTGACAGCTACAAATTGGTAATCCATTTTAAGACAATATCCGCCGTTTAATACAAACTTCATCGTAAATAGGTTTTGTAGCAAAGTAAGCTATTATATTATATTATCCGACCGGGTGGGATGACGACCTGTGAAAGACTGCAGGTAGATGCTGGATACGGCAAGCTGAAGACAGGGCGCTATGGCGTTCATTGGGGGAGGCCTATGTCCAGCAGTGGACTGCTATAGGCTGATGATGATGATGATGAAGCTATTATAGCTCATCACCGTCTGTGTTGGAAGAACTCTTGATAGTAACTTATTGGTTACTTCTTCTGTTCGGGTAAACTGACAACGTAGCCGATATGCATTTAGCTGCGCATGCAGTTGAATGCGTATTTGCTCGCGTTACCTAAATTTACTCAGTTTGCGATCGACCGCCTTCATCGCGAGTTCTAACCAATACCACCATTTTACCATCTCATACCATTTCTAACTTAAGTTAGCGGCAGTAGTTCATAACCAATTTAGTGTTTCTTATGAATATAGTCCGCACCCGTGACTTTCCTTGACCACTAACCAAATACCTTACATACTCATAAAAATAATACTCATAAAGACATCAATCAGTTCACTTAAAAAAGCGATAAACATAATGTTAATACTAAAAATAAGAATAAACACGCTGTGCCCACAACTAGACTACATAAGATAAGTGTATCTTTTAAAAGGTATACGCTTCTACAATAAAACTCCCAAGTGAGTTATCAAGTGATGTTATGTACTAGACACATAAGTTATGAACATACTAGTGGTTTCTTCTCACTTCTTCCACTAGTGGACAAAAAATTTAAGTGAATATCAATATAATAATAAATAGCATAAAATATCTAAGTGTCTCAGTAAAATATCTGTCTAAGTGCTTATTTGTAAGCCTAAAGAAATAAACTTTCATTTCATTTCTTTACCAAACCAATCTCAAAGGGCTGTTTGGGGATCAACCAGCACCACAAAATCTACCACAACCCCCAAATATAACCCTTTTCATCTTCAGATAACAATATTTGCATGAAATTCTTATGCTGAAAAACAAAGTCTTGAGACACTTCGATACGACCAATAATACCATGAACTGTATCTCTATTTTTGTAAGCAAAAATAATGCGAAATATTTATCCGACGTTTGAAATTCGATAACGTTGATGATTCGTGTTCAACTTTTATATCGTGCTGAGAAACTGATATTTTTAATCAGAAACTGATATAAAAAATGCAGGTCAGTTACGCTATGTTATTTTATGTAATGCAGACCTGTGCCTCGCAAATGCTCCAGTAATTTCTCAGTTTTTGCACAATTATACCAATACCAGAAAGCATGGGCACCAATCAAATCTGCCGCTTGAATGCCTCCGAGGGAGTACGTGACAAAATGAGCCGCTCACTGGCTTGTGCCTATGAATCTGTGTTGTGAATCAAGGCCCTATCTGTGTTATCAAATCGCGCGCTTGCCAAGCGCTCTGGAATATATCAATATACATTTGCATTTTTGTTTGTATAGTATACTATACATATAAACAAAAAGCTACATATACTTGTAGGTGCTCTATATCTTTATCGCTGCCCTATCTTATTTATCTCAGACATGAAAAATAATTTATTTGCGTTTATTTATGAGTTTATCTATCTATGTATATGATGTGATTGTTATTTCCCATCTCAAGCTATACACTCGCTTTTACTGTAGCTTGACATTTTTAATCCAAAAGGTTTATTCCTATTATACCGGCTCGTGCAAAGCCAGGGCGGGACGTTAGTCCCACGACACCTTAAGTTTACCTTACTAAGGTCACATAAAGGGCAGAGACTGACTAGACTTGCATTTAGGTCACATTCTGCAGATAGAAAGATAACATCCAATTTGCGTGCATTATGTCTCGGTAGATTTATTGCTTGATCTAGCACTTAGCAGAGCTAGCAGCGCTTAAGGATATCGTTTCTCTAAGTAACGTGAAACACTTTTCCTCTCTTTATAGTTAACTAGCTGTTTCCCGTAGTTTCACCCGCGTTAAATTCGAATTTCACATTTCTAAAATATAATTTAGCCTATGTCACCCGGTGATAGTGTAGCTTCCCAACGGAGGATTTTTTTTTAATCCGTCCAGGAGTAACGGAGCCTATTAAATACAAACAAACAAAAAATTTAACCTTTCCTCTTTATAATATTAGTATGGACTAGCTACGCCACACACACGGCAGGTTGTAAAAATATACCTATGATCAGTTAAGTACAATCTACTACGGAATCCTACACATTTCTGAATACGGCCGACTGCATCATTAATAAAATATTAAAGATCAGCCACGAAATGAAAGGTCATGGGAAAGACACATGATGAGCGTGAATGACAGAATAATGAGTAATTAGGTGTTTTGTATGACTTGATATTTCGCTCGATGATGACAAATATAATGTTTTTGATTGAACTTCAAGGCGGATTTAGTGATTTGGTAATTAGTTGTCCTTCAGAACTGTTATCGACTGTGATCGAATTGTTATTTGCTGTTTTATACTGGGAGACGTTTTTAGTTATTTAGTTTTAGCTTAATATACAATTCTCATAAAGATAAAAGATGAAAAGTAATAGATTTTTTATTTGCCCAAGAATGTGTGTTTGTAAGGTATAGGTATACATTTCGTGGTTCAAAATGCTTGACCGTTAGTCGGTATGCAAAAATATTTGAGAGAATGACATGCACTAGTTTAACATGAATTAAAATTTATCATAAAAAAAAATCGTCAATATTATAGTAACAATCGTCAATATCATATTTCATGAAACTATAACAAAAGAAATGAATTTCATAGATAATATACTAATTACAACAAAGATTTAGGTACTTTTGAAACAGTTAAGATACTTGCAGATATTGCAGACTGAATATAAGAGAGTAGAAAATATTTATTTTCGTTTCAAAATTAAAAATTACAATAGTACCTATTGATTGATAGTAGTGCTCCACTAATAAAAAATTAAAATTAAAGGCTTTCGAAAAAACTCAGAAAATTATGCTCTTTACTCACAAAAAGCTGAAGAAGAACACCGTTATCGTATGTGATGACATGACAGAAGAAGCGAATGTGTCACATTGGTTGAGTATTATAGATACCTACATACATAACCTATAGGACATAATATGCAATCTGTAGGTAACTCGTAGGTTGCTATATATTGTGCATACATATATTATTATAACAACCTACATAATAATGTACTCGTAGGTTGCTGGTATACATATGTAGGTACCCACTTACTAAATGAGAATGTTGAAATGAAACCAAGAATCTCTACAACTCAACTACTCGTATTCCGTTTTACTTTTATGGCAAATAAAAGTTTAATACAACGACACGAGTTAAAATTAGTACTCGTGTCCATATGTTACAACAAAGTAATTGAGTTGTGTTAGATAAACTGGGTTGTAGATTTAATATGAATTTACAACAGATGCGTCGATGCAAATGCTTACAGCCTTTAATAATGTCACCAGTCTCGACCGACTGTAAATGTGAACGTAATTTCAGCCTGCCCTATTTGCTACAACTTTGCCTGTCACCACGGGCGGCAAATCGGACGAAAAATTATGAAAACAACTCCCACACCACGTTAGGAAGGCCGATGGGGAAAACGGGAAACAACCAAGTTATCATAAATTTGAAAAACCAGATACGTATACCCCACCGAGGTCAAATGTCGCAAAGTGACGCGATCCCCAACTAAACTTATATAAGCGCAAACGCGTGTGAACTTTTCTGTCGAAATTTTGCTACCAGAGCCTAAATGTCAGTAGAATTCAACTAGCTATGTTAAACATAAATGAAAACTGCAAATTATTCGTGAAGCAACATCGTTTAGCAATTTTTGAATGGATTCAACGACTATGATTTACTATGAATAGGTTCACAATATCTTAAGATACGTGAACGGCATGTTGAAACGTCTGAACTTGGTAGGCAATGATGCTATTAATAATTCATTCATCTGCAAATTGGCGACCAAACAATGAAAGAACTCATGAATGACAGAGGAAACGTCGCGGAATGTGACGGAGGCGGGGATTCGCAGACAGGTGCTTAGCGCAAGTCATGAGCGATTATTTTATAAGTGCTTCTTAATTTTGTAAAAGGATACATGATAGTTTCAACCGGTAGCAACCAGTGTCTGATTTGAATTGCAGACACGACTCTAAAGCTAAACATTCCTTTATCTTACCATCTGAAAAACGCAACAACCTGTAACTCGATAACAGAACGGCTACGGAAAAAGATCCCACTCAAAAAGAGCGCCTGCGCATACGACCTTCATCCCACATTCCAATGCACACTCATACTCATCCAGGATACGTACTATTTGCTACTCGTTACCCTGGCTAGTCACCAGGCCACTAACCTCATTGGCAGCCAGACAGACTAGGGTTCGTATTTGAAATTGACAAGTTTAATGAGTGTAGGCGGTTCTGGTTACCGGATCTTGGGTTCAGAAAAAAATTGCTGCGACAATGTCGCTTCCTCCCACTGTCTTTGTATGGAATTTTCCTTGTTTTAATTATTTTTAGAAATAAGGTATTGTAACGGACCCAGGCCTATGTTGGCTTGATGAGTACCAGATTATATGCAGTAATAGTGTTTCAGGTTCACCTATTTGTTGAGAGCTTTTAAATCAGTGTCTTTGTCGAATAACTAATACAGGTTATGGATTGATAACACTTAGAGCAGGAAGTTTGAAGTTATAAGGTTCAGTTCTCGCTATTGGACTCCAGTCAGTTAAACCGGTCCGCGCGGATTAAAGACCTGTGGTCTGGTTTTAAGACCAATTGATTTGTTCTTAATCGTTCAAATGCCTGTGTCTTCCAGTTTATGGGCTTTACCGGAGGCAGTCCTGCATCAACGGGATGCGTGATAAGTATTTGTATTTTTGTATGAGGGCCCTCGGACTGCTACATGTATGCCGCTATGTGGGTCATACATGTGTTACATTCTAGTTGAAATAGACCAAATCAAATTTAGATAGTGCTCTTTTGTTTTAGTAAATAACATTTCAAAATAATGTTTCAATCCATTTCTGTAACTGAATGAGTTTACTTTAGCTGTGAGTAAGGTGTTCTATAAAATTAATTGTTGTTAGAATAGAGTTTTAAATAACCTTGACCTTAGTTGATTAGCCTAAGCCTCATGAAATCTCTAACTTGCAGGGAAATTAAGATAAAATGTAAACAAACTGGTTGACAGGAATTTAGTATTGTTTAATATATTTTATACACACACGTACATTAAAATACAGTAAATAGACAGAGAAACAGACAGAACTTATTGCTAGGGTGCACAAAGAAATATTATGATAAGTCAATTAAACAATTATAAATTGAGGTTGGTTCCGCCACCCTTTCGGCTCTGTAACGGAGAATGTTGTTAGGTTCCACGTATGGACTAACAAGACTTTCTGTTAATAGTCCTCCCGTTCTGTATTAATAACAGCGCCTCCAAGACTGTCAAGAACAGAAGGTTGCTTGCCAATCCTGTACCCAGAACCAACCAGAGAATTATGCAAGGTGCGAAACACAGTCGCCCAGACTCAGGAGAGTTTAAAGGGGATTTGTGGCCTCAAAATAGGCGGGATGTTCCTGAGAAAAACACAATGTATCATACGATTGGCTTTAGCCACAGTAAGTGTTGATTATGTGAATGAGTAGGCCTCTCGGGCTTTCTGTAAGCTGAGTATTCAAGGATCGCTAATATCAATCGTATGGGTACAATAATTATAGAATAAACTTAGCTTTGTACTCGAACAGGAACACTCGTCAATCGTCGAAACGTATCGTCCAAACTTTATAACAGATTTTACTTATAAATTACTTGTTTTACTCTATACAGACTCTACTATATCGGTCAAGCTACAAGGATAAATACGACGCGAGATATGACTCAGACTTTTACGACTTCTACGCGGACGCGGTACTAGGACATGGAGTCCTTCGATTCCTCCAATCTCTCTCTCTCAACTCCGATGACTCATCCCATCCCCTCTCTTGTAAGGGTATATAACCTTCTCCCGTCAACTCCCGCCTGCGTACGCGCATAACGGTATTCCCAAAAATGGCTGCTTAGACGTTGCTGCTAATTGGTTCATTAACGGCCAGGGGTGGAGCAAATATGGGATGAAACCTCCCCATTTTGTATTGTTTCTGCGTCCCGTCACAAGATGTTGCTGCATGTCGCGAAACTCATGGCTCTTAAAAGAATGAAATGCATGTGCGTTAATTATAACTTATAACAGTATTGGGAATCATTATCTTTGACCTTCCATGGTAGAATAAAAGTAATATTTCGCCAATTGTATGGCATATAAATATCTCGTTATAAAACGAGAAGCCTTATTTAATAAGTATTCATTTCCGTTGTGACGTCTTCAACGAGAATGAATAAAGCATCATGCATTTATTATAATTAAACTTAAATGTTAACCATTGCCAATATATCTATCATTCATTAAAACTAACTTTTCATACGTATTGTTTGTACACGTGCAAGCGATATTAGAAAGTCTTGACGCGCCGAATAACAAAAAGAATGGCTTCTTTTTATAAAATAAATCCATTTAAACTGATTGAAAAAAGGACCTCTTGTCTCAAACTGCACATGACGGACAGAATTCTTTCTTATCTTAAAAAAACTTAAGAATTTATATTTATTGCGAGGTTGATTGTTCTAAAGTGTTATGTTATCTAAAGTCCTATGGCCTTTCGTGGGATAAATATTTATTGCTTGCAGATGTAGGATTTCTTTCAACCAAATCTTATGTTGGTCTTGACGTTTTGTAGTTTATGGATTGCGTAGCTAAGGCAATTAGCAACAAAAAAAAAGGTCGGTCCACTTGTGTCGTGCTTCTATAGCATGTACCATCACATTCCACCCTCTGAAAATTCTACACGCAGAAAATTTCGAGTGATGAAGTTTTCATAAGACCATTCTTGCATCCAAATTATGAATCCATTTTTTTCCTATTTTATTTTTGTTTCTCATTTGTTTTCTAATTAGATTGTCATAAGTATAACACCTATGCTAGTATATTTATGATATTACCCCAGTCCACCCTCAGACTGGACATACGCTTATAAATTCATTATTGATTATTATTATTTTTCATCTCTTTATGTACATAGTATATACAAAGAGGAAACGTGCTTTCCAAATATAACCAAAACGCAACTGACCACCCTCATACCTTCGGTTTTTTTTTATGCTACGCATAACATCTAAACGCAAAATAAATGTGCTCATGGATCTGTCACCTATCTACTCTAGTCAAAGTCAAAGTCAAAGTCAAGGTCAAAGTCACTTACCTAAACCAGTTAACCAATATCTTTATCCCTACCTAACCAATTATCAACCTTAGTCTTCGTATAATGTGAAGTATACTTCTCTCTACAAAATAATGAATGCAATAAAGTTGCATCTCATCATTTTCATTTGCCAGATCTTAAAGATCTTGTACTTAAACTATTGCGGCAGTATTTTAAGTCAGATCTTGACTTTAATGTGACCCAAGTCATATGCTTAATTTGACACCGTTTCTTATATAAGACTGAACGAGTCAAGAATACTGTCGATTAACTTCAATTTGCACACACTCGGCTTTTGTGCGATTGACCAATTATGGGCCACTTTATACTCATTTTTCTTCGTCTCATTCCTGTTTCCCTCGTTGTAAAATAGATCACTAACGACTCCATAAAACAACTATACTTCTTCTCCTGTCCCTAACCAAAACGTATAGCCTTAGCCACTTGCTTGTAATATAACTTGTATCACTAATATCATTTACCAATCCCATAGGTAATGATACATATGTATAAACCTGCAAACATAATCTCTCCTATTTCCAATGCTATACCGGTTTACTAGGTCCTTCGGTAGTTTGTAGCTCATGTTTCGCCTTCTGACATAATATGTCACATGCTCGAACTACCCTTCCTATCTCACGAAACATACGTGTAAAATAAAATCTCATCAATGCGTAAACTTTATGTCTACCAAAATGCCCTATTCCTTCATGGACGTTCATTATCAACTCGTCCTTCCTTGAATTAGGTATTACAATACCTCTTGCTTGGAAATAGTCCAATGCACTTCAGCTTCAGACAAACCTTTGCTACATGATCTTACTATCATAGGGTCAACCCCCCTCTGATCATTGAAATACACAGCGAGCAATACCAATAGCACTGCTGCCAGCTGTCTGCAAGCAATATGGTTTCTTTGTGTCTGGCTGGATGTATTCACATCACGGAATCTAAAAACAGCCCTTTGGCTCGTTCATAGACTCTCTGTACCTTAGGCGTCCATTCATATGGAAGGCCTTTTTGTTTATCATTATATATTCGTAAGTTATAATAGCCCTTGTTACCGTGTATCGCTGCGAATTGTTTTATAGTTTTTGTGATGTTAGGGCATATTCTTATATTATAATCAGTGTTATAGTAGGTAACTTATTATAATAATATTTGATTCTATTTGACTTTCGTGTTTATAAAGTTGTTATTTTTCCAAATTGTACGTCTTGAACAATTAGTTTACAAAACAGCGATGTCCCTGGTTTCATCATATTCCATTCTACTAACTCAGTAGTACTAATGACTGTTAGTTATAACTACATATATTATAGGTATATAAATACAATCCTTTGTATTTTGCTGTAGGAACCTGTACCGTTTTTGTCTTAAGCAGATCTGTATTAATATCAATTATGTTTATAGGGATGTGAAATGTGTTTATAGATTCATTTTCCAATAAGAGATTCGAACTCTTGTTTCCTAGGTCATAAATTAAACCTTTATTAATCTATTTGAACAATATAAAAACAGCCTTAGCCTTTTTTATTGCGGTACATAGGAATCGAATCAGTAGCTTATAATGCGATAATAAGGACTGTTGTATTGACATTGTTTTGAGGTAGGAATCGAACCTTCCCTCTTTTAATTATTTCTTTCGTTTTAATCAAACTGGTGGTCTTTTAAGCATAAAGCTGACCTTTATCAATAAAGTTTTTCCATTATTAATTAGCAGAATGTTGGGAGTCGAACCCGCTGCATAATATGTCTAATCTAAGACTGACCTTAATTAATAATATCAATAGAAATAATTATGTTCATAAAAATATCTTATAGGTACGCAAGAGAGTTTAACTCTTGTTTTTTTATTTTTTTACATCTTAATTAAACCTTCTTCAATCCATTCGATCAATATAAATACAGCCTTTTATATTGAGGAAGGAGTCGAGCCTCCCATCTTTTAATAATTTTCTTCTTTGATTGTCCTTTTCAATCAAAGTTGTGGTCTTCTATACATTAGGCTGACCTTTACCAATCAAGTTTATTTAATTATTAGCAGACAGTTGGGAGTCGAACCCGCTGCATAATAATATTTAAAACTGACTTTTATTGATGTTAGTTTAGTTATATAAATGCAGAGTATTGGGAATCGAACCCGTTGGAATAATTAATAATCCCTGCGTATTTTATTGTATTGATCTTCATCATGATATAGCTTCAACTATTTGCAGACTGTCGGGAGTCGAACCCGCCTTTTAATATCTTATATGTCTAAAATTGACCTTTATAAATAAATTCAATTTAAAAATATATCTGCAGAGTATTGGGAATCGAACCCGATGATCCCTTTCATTTTATTATATTAATCTTCATCAAATTTGACTGACTTAGCCTTGTCTAATCTAAATGATTTTGAACTAGACAAAACTGCCTCATAAAAATTGCCTTAGCCTTTAGGCATTATGACTGCGTGCATTAATTTTGTCATCATTGTTTCAGCCTTACTTAGGTACTCGGGATTACCAAACAATTGTTCGTTTTTGTAACGCCGCCGTTAGACCTAATTCCTTTTTGTAATTGTTTTGTACCGTGAATATGTTGCTATACCAACACGTGCCTTAAATTATCTTTTAAAAGTTATTATTGTAGTAAGAAATAACTGAGCCTGCCTTTCATTCATACCGATTCTATTATCAAAAGGTTGCCTGGAAGCTTCTAAGCGATAAGGCCGCCCATTGTACTTGTCTTTTATAGTGATCTGTATCTGGTGTATACAATAAAGTATTTTTGTATTGTATTGTATTATCAAAGTAATACTATAGTCAGGATTTGTTTTATACAGGTGTAACCATACTGAAATAAGGCAATATTTTCATAATAACTGCTTTATTGCTTACCTAAGTTGAGCCTTGTCCGATCGTTACTAGATATCCTAGGTTTGTCAATATTTTTGCTAACTTATAGGCTTGTGATGTCATCATTACCTGTGGTCATAATTCCAGGCAGATGCTCTTTACTTTATCATTTAATTTGCTGTCTAAAGATTTGTGTACCGCTATTATCGCAGGTTACACCATGGCTCTTTCTTCATACAGTAGAATCTCACTTTGAATTTGATTCTATAATTTTATTGTTGGCGGTTTCTCTATTAATCAGATTCATTTATAATTGATTGAAGCTCATTCAATTGGCTGTCTGTTTTTCATACGATCAATCTAGGGATTTAATATTTAGGAATTTAATTCGCTAGTTATCCTCCTGTCTTTATTCATATAACTATGTATTTATCTTTATACTCAATCTTAAACACCTAACCTATACCTAAATTAAAACTCATATGTAGATGAGGAATGTTTAACTCCTCTAAATCCCTATTTATTTATTTAGCAAGTAACACGATTTAAATAAATCGCTGGAAACCTGTACTTGTGTTGTGCTTTTATCTCAATTTAAGTGCTATTATTTACTTATATGCAAAAAATCAATCAAGATCTTTTCATCACGATGAAATACTTGAAGTAAGTTGGATTCATAAATTTGTAATTATCTTTCTGTATTGAATCCTAACGGAACATTCGTTTGTTGTAGTGATTTTATATTGTCTTTTATAGTGGTGTTTATTTATGCTGTCCCTATTAACTTTCTGCAAATGGGCTTATGTGCAAAATTAGTATCAAGACTTTTTAAATTCGCTTAGCATGCTAAAATAAAACCATTTTCATGCGCTGTAAGCCTTAAATATACCAACCAGTACTAAATTTCTGTGACATATTAACTTCAGTAGTTTTGTAAATCACTGCATAAATGTTTTTCCAAACAAGTAAAGATATCAGAGTGCTGTCTATTCAACATAAGGTTTACGACTCAGGTCTGTTAAATTTAAACCAAGTTATGTTTTAATGTTTATTATCACCAGTTCGTTTAGCGGCAAGCTCTTTGCTTTGCTTTTTAGCTAAGCTTTGCATATTTGTATGCTTTCGACAAATGGTCGTTATTTGTAAAATAAATCTGGATTTATGAGATTTGTGATCGTCAAAATGTTAAGTCTACGTTGTGTTTATATGTTTTTGTATTACCAGATTCTATCTAGCAGCTAGGCTATCGCTTCGCACTTCACTAGATCCTTGCTCACGAGCACCAAATGTAACGGACCCAGGCCTATGTTGGCTTGATGAGTACCAGATTATATGCAGTAATAGTGTTTCAGGTTCACCTATTTGTTGAGAGCTTTTAAATCAGTGTCTTTGTCGAATAACTAATACAGGTTATGGATTGATAACACTTAGAGCAGGAAGTTTGAAGTTATAAGGTTCAGTTCTCGCTATTGGACTCCAGTCAGTTAAACCGGTCCGCGCGGATTAAAGACCTGTGGTCTGGTTTTAAGACCAATTGATTTGTTCTTAATCGTTCAAATGCCTGTGTCTTCCAGTTTATGGGCTTTACCGGAGGCAGTCCTGCATCAACGGGATGCGTGATAAGTATTTGTATTTTTGTATGAGGGCCCTCGGACTGCTACATGTATGCCGCTATGTGGGTCATACATGTGTTACATTCTAGTTGAAATAGACCAAATCAAATTTAGATAGTGCTCTTTTGTTTTAGTAAATAACATTTCAAAATAATGTTTCAATCCATTTCTGTAACTGAATGAGTTTACTTTAGCTGTGAGTAAGGTGTTCTATAAAATTAATTGTTGTTAGAATAGAGTTTTAAATAACCTTGACCTTAGTTGATTAGCCTAAGCCTCATGAAATCTCTAACTTGCAGGGAAATTAAGATAAAATGTAAACAAACTGGTTGACAGGAATTTAGTATTGTTTAATATATTTTATACACACACGTACATTAAAATACAGTAAATAGACAGAGAAACAGACAGAACTTATTGCTAGGGTGCACAAAGAAATATTATGATAAGTCAATTAAACAATTATAAATTGAGGTTGGTTCCGCCACCCTTTCGGCTCTGTAACGGAGAATGTTGTTAGGTTCCACGTATGGACTAACAAGACTTTCTGTTAATAGTCCTCCCGTTCTGTATTAATAACAGCGCCTCCAAGACTGTCAAGAACAGAAGGTTGCTTGCCAATCCTGTACCCAGAACCAACCAGAGAATTATGCAAGGTGCGAAACACAGTCGCCCAGACTCAGGAGAGTTTAAAGGGGATTTGTGGCCTCAAAATAGGCGGGATGTTCCTGAGAAAAACACAATGTATCATACGATTGGCTTTAGCCACAGTAAGTGTTGATTATGTGAATGAGTAGGCCTCTCGGGCTTTCTGTAAGCTGAGTATTCAAGGATCGCTAATATCAATCGTATGGGTACAATAATTATAGAATAAACTTAGCTTTGTACTCGAACAGGAACACTCGTCAATCGTCGAAACGTATCGTCCAAACTTTATAACAGATTTTACTTATAAATTACTTGTTTTACTCTATACAGACTCTACTATATCGGTCAAGCTACAAGGATAAATACGACGCGAGATATGACTCAGACTTTTACGACTTCTACGCGGACGCGGTACTAGGACATGGAGTCCTTCGATTCCTCCAATCTCTCTCTCTCAACTCCGATGACTCATCCCATCCCCTCTCTTGTAAGGGTATATAACCTTCTCCCGTCAACTCCCGCCTGCGTACGCGCATAACGGTATTCCCAAAAATGGCTGCTTAGACGTTGCTGCTAATTGGTTCATTAACGGCCAGGGGTGGAGCAAATATGGGATGAAACCTCCCCATTTTGTATTGTTTCTGCGTCCCGTCACAAGATGTTGCTGCATGTCGCGAAACTCATGGCTCTTAAAAGAATGAAATGCATGTGCGTTAATTATAACTTATAACAGTATTGGGAATCATTATCTTTGACCTTCCATGGTAGAATAAAAGTAATATTTCGCCAATTGTATGGCATATAAATATCTCGTTATAAAACGAGAAGCCTTATTTAATAAGTATTCATTTCCGTTGTGACGTCTTCAACGAGAATGAATAAAGCATCATGCATTTATTATAATTAAACTTAAATGTTAACCATTGCCAATATATCTATCATTCATTAAAACTAACTTTTCATACGTATTGTTTGTACACGTGCAAGCGATATTAGAAAGTCTTGACGCGCCGAATAACAAAAAGAATGGCTTCTTTTTATAAAATAAATCCATTTAAACTGATTGAAAAAAGGACCTCTTGTCTCAAACTGCACATGACGGACAGAATTCTTTCTTATCTTAAAAAAACTTAAGAATTTATATTTATTGCGAGGTTGATTGTTCTAAAGTGTTATGTTATCTAAAGTCCTATGGCCTTTCGTGGGATAAATATTTATTGCTTGCAGATGTAGGATTTCTTTCAACCAAATCTTATGTTGGTCTTGACGTTTTGTAGTTTATGGATTGCGTAGCTAAGGCAATTAGCAACAAAAAAAAAAGGTCGGTCCACTTGTGTCGTGCTTCTATAGCATGTACCATCACAGTATTCGATCCAATTGTAGTTTTTAACCACCAACCAAAGGTAGGATTGTTAAAAGCTTAGTGTTTCCTCCTTTACCTTTAATTTCTTAAGGCACTGATTTTAATCATTTTATCAGCTGTTTTAGTTGTAAGACTGAATAAAATACTATGCAACCAGTCTCATCGGTAAATTACTTTGAAATTTAAGTTTAAAATTAATAGAATTCACAAGATCCAATATATTCACTTTGATTGCGGTTTTTTTTCGACGACTGCGATCTTTTTTTTTACCTAAAAAATTCGTGCTGCCGCTCTACACAGCGGTTGTGTTGCGCCGCACATGCGTTTCGTTCGAAAAATATTACAGCTCTGCTGAGTCACAAAGATCTGTATTTTCTCAGCCGCTGCGCTAGTGTGGATTTACGCATATTAGTCACTTGTAGAAAACTCATACCGTGCGTTTTCAGCAGTCGAAGTGTTAAGAAGACAATTTTAAAATAGACAAACAATATCTACGTCAATATACCAATTGGCAACTAGCACGTAGGACGTGGGGAGACATAGCTATGTATGACTCAAGCGTCAACAAATTACATTCGGGAATCTTCTACTACCGTACTGTACTGCGCATTTCTGTACCCAACTGATTGACGCTTCCTCTAGCTATAATAGGGCATACACTGACAGACGCACTCATTCGCCGTTTGATAGAGGTCAGGGAATCCTACGTGGCTCACTCCCTCGCAAATCGGGTAAGTAATGCATCACCATCTTCCCATTTCAATGCCAAGTATTTGAAACAGCTGTGATTTCAGACAGGCCACAGTATGTGCATTGTGTACCTCCTTAAACGTATCACAATTGAATGCAAGCAGTGGGCGATCGTCACGTAATTGATAAGGGTAATCAAGTCGTGAATCAACGCTGTAAATGTACGTAACCGGTAATTTACAGTCCTAATATGGAACCCTAATACAAACGTGTCGACATAGGTCATAATTATTAAGTTAATTGTGTTTTGTAGGCGATCTATTGTTCGAGGTTTTATTAGGTGCATATCGCGTGATCTGTCTTAATTCTTATTAAGTCGACATATTGCATAGGAACCTATTCCTTATTTATTCATATTATTTTGTCATTATACAAAATCTTCTCAGAAGTTGGTGTCTTGATCGTCGACTGGATCGATCGAGCTAGATCTGCTGTTGCGAAAGTGGTCAAAAATGTATTGTTCAAAGGCCATATTGTGCAAGTGTTCTTTTTGGCTGGTATTTCCTACATCACGACTGCCTTCCTGGATATCTGATTAGCAATATGGCATTCCTATTAAACTATCGTGGCTGTGTGATCTGGATCGTGAGAGATTGTCACGGTCTTTGAACTTTCAAAGAGATTTGTAAATATTGTAATCCGACGCGAAGTCACTTCCTTTCCTTTCGACTCAATAATATTATTTTATTAAGTCAAATTGTAAATCTACCACAACATAATATTTACAGTGACTTTTGGTCATTTGGCTGAATTTTATCCAGTAGGTACTAGTGGTATATAGTGGTCAGAATTTTACATGGAAGTACTTACACCGAAGCTTCCACAGAAAGCAGAATACCAAAGTCGCATCGGGGATGTTTGTGATACAGAATTATCTTTCAGAATAATTATTTTATAAATTGTGTGTATCGTGTTTAATTATATTATTATAAAGCATACAATATATGCATTTAGCCTATATAAATCTTTTAAATCTTGTGGCGGGTAAAAAAAAAGTACTCTTGAACTTTAATAACTAAATTGTTTTGAAAAAACTAAAAACCGTATTCAAATTCCTTAGTATTTGCTAGAAGAATTTTTCAAAAGGGTCCATATTTCACGGAGAAATCGACGAAAATATATTTAAAATATACATACAGACGAAAATAGAAGCTCTTTCTATTCGGTAAAAAATTAGCAATATGTGGAAGACTAAACTAGATCAACACAATCGGTGTGCGTTTAAGCGCTATTGAATGGCTATTATCTCTCGTTACGGTAGCACAGTGACCGGCAAGTCGACACACTTGATGACATAACGGAGAACCCACGCGGTCCGTTACGTTTGTGGTGGCCACGCGTTCCCATTAAAGTCAGACTTTTCACTATGTGTATAAATCTGATTCAAAAATCGAATTTGTTTAATGATGCAAACAAGTGATGGCTTAACGGGGAGCCGCAGTCCGTTATATGTATGTATTTAAAACCTTGCGATTTTTTTATAAGAAATTATCTGTGCCGTTTTTTTAATAAGTTTTTGGCTTTCAAGGCCATTTAATGTCAATTATGGGATGGGTGGTGTTAGTGTAATCGCACAGCAGACTAATTTACTAATAATAAAATATAATATTTTATTAAAAACATTTTAGTAATAAAATCTATCTATTTTTCTAATTAGCCTACATTCGCCGAAGGCTGGATTTTTTCACCTTTATGTAAAAAAATACCACTTTATACAGTCCTTTAGAAGTAAAAATAAAGGGAAAACGCAATATACTACATCTTCTCTACCTTTGTACAAGCAAACGCTTGGTCAGTGTAGTAATGCATGCATGTTCTTGCGAGTCAGTCGCCTGTTGTTACATTGGAGGCTATTGTCGGCTTTGTTGAGAAACACGGTTCGTTTTCATTTGCGATCGAACATTATCAGAAAATACAATAATCATAGTTTCCTCGTAAAAACTATAAAATTAATGCCTTTTATTAGTACATTGTTGTCGATTCTCTTATAACCGTTTGACATAGACTAAAGCTCATGATTCTGAAAATTCACATAATAGAAGTCGAACGGACGATTATTCAGTTGTAAACACATTAACTAAAATGTAAATTGACAGTTCTAAAATTATGACAGTAAAATGAACTTGATCGATATCCTATCATATTATATTTAGACGTAAATAGGCAAATAACCATGTATTAGACACATAAGAGATGAACATGCTAGTGGTTTCTCTTTCACTTCTTCCACTAGTGGACAAAAAATTGAAGTGAACAGTACAATACAATACAATACAATACAATAACTCTTTATTGCACACCAAATACATAAAACATACACAAGACAGGAAAAGAAAGACAAATACAAAATATGCTGTACAATGGGCGGCCTTATCGCTAAGAGCGATCTCTGCCAGGCAACCTTTCAACAGTAAAATAATTTTATTTGATAATAATTTAATAAAAATAATAAAATATGACTTGTCTAAGTGCTTATTTTGTAAGCCTAAAGAAATAAATGATTTTTTACTTTGACTTTGACCTATAAATCAAAGAAAATCTACACCAATGCCTTCTATAAAAATAGCATACTTCTGATGATTGATGATTAGTAAAGCAATATTTTTGTATCATGCCCAAGTAATGGTAGGTTGCTAACCCTAATTAAAGTCTCAGAAATAAAGCCGATAAAATTATATAAGTTGCGTAATGATCTCTATTGCAAGAACGTGGCAATAATTACATGCTGTAATTATAATGAAACTAAGACAAGCTCTTTTAATGTGTCGCTTGTTAAAGTAAGCGGACAAAACAATCTATTGCCTAATATCCTATTACTGGTGTTGCGAACATACTTGTGCACTAAAATATGTCCTGTTCACTTGGTTAGTCTTCGTTAAACCTAGCCGCCGTGATCAGAATTCGGGAATTCGGCTAGGAGGTCATCATCATGACATTAAAGGTTATTTATTATGGTTCCAAATTGTTTTTTCTCTAAATGATAGTCCCTACTAGATACTAATATTTCGATTTACACAAACTTTTTGTTTAACCTATATTTTATGGTCACCCTTCACATAAATGTGTGGTATTTAATGACGAATTTGATTTGTTGGTATTAAGTTACGCAAAAATACGAAACAGATGTATTTTCCATTAAATATTTTTTAATGTCATCTAGTATCTAAAATTTGCTACAGAAAAAAAATTATAATAATTAAGTTGACATACATACCTACTTTGTACTCCCAATGTAGAGCAAAGTAGTAAGCTTTGCTCTACATTAGAGTATTAAGTTTGGGGCCTTTGTTTTAGTATTTTCGTTACGCTTATTAATCTCAATATACGTTTCAAAGTGTCTGTGTTTGCTCCAGTTTCCAGTACCTACGGCTGTTCTTACATCAAGGAAACCACGCCTTTAGGACAATCTGACAATTGCGTCAGCTTTCACGGTATCAACTAACCATTGCCTACTTGTAGCTTGGGGGAGTGAAATAAACTTTGCTCGAGTCTGACCACTTTACTGTTAATGTAGCCAAGTTCATACCTTATAAAACTAACAACATAGTGTCGATAGGTGCCGATACAAGCAGTAATTACCTAATACTTATCTACAGTAAAATAGATTTTCATCAAGTACCTGATGCAAATCTAGGAAAATCTAGAGGTATGCACTATCAATTTATTTACAGAAATATTGAGCAGAGTTAAAGGCTACAATTTACAGGCAAAGAATTTATTTAAAAAAATATATAATACTTATAAAACATTTGAAATACTTATCTGTTGCATATACGGTTTTGCTTGTAAGCAATATTTTCCGCAAAAAACTTGAGACGGTATCTTCCGCTTTACACTTTCATAATTGGTAGGTAGTGGGTAAGGTACTATGTAATGATGACCGCTCCATTGGTGGGTATCATGGGCGAGACGTAATCGGTAATAAATAAACCTATCGGTTGTTACAATTTAAATGGACCTTTCGTAACAATAATAGTCTTAAAGTCATTTAAAACGGGATATTTACCATGATTTGATTTTTGAGTTATCCAATATTTCGGCATAGTTGCATGCGCGGTAGTGGCAACGTTCGTAGCAAAAGACAAAAAATGAGGGTAGATCGGTATGTCTGCCCATAAAAACTCGCAGTACCTTCAGTTACTCCGTGATCATGGCGCATGCAACTGTGCCGAAATATTGGATAAATCAAAAATCAAATCATGGTAAATATCCCGTTTTAAATGACTTTATTATTAATAACCATGATAGTTTCAAAAGTTTTAATAATAGTCTTCTTGTAAGATACATTATAAGACTCAAGTAGTATCGATGAAGGGAGATACTTACTAAAAATGGGGCAGAACTTTCTACAAACCGACAGCGGATAGATTCATCTTGCTAATTACCGATACTACTCCTACTTTGTAATCAATTACTATTAGAAAGGCTTTAAGAGAGGTATATCTATCTAGCTGTCAAGATATTTATCGTAGGTTTTTTTTAACAACTGCAGTTAGCATTTTTTTATATATCACTAGCGGCCGGTCCCGGCTTCGCCCGGTTGGGGTTTGAATTTGTTTCAGGATTTTTTCTCTTCGTAAGAACCATTCTCGTACTTTAAGGAATATTCTAAAAAAATAATTAGCGAAAGCTGCTCTCGAGATTTGCGCTTAGCAACACATTCAGCGATTCATTTTTATATTATAGATACCTAGGTACTACCTATATAGACTTGTATACTCACAACTCAATATTTTAGTACCTTAACTAGATAACAACGTCTGAAGAAGATTTGTTGACCTGCGTAGACGTTAAAAGAAATTTGGTTAAAAGGTAACGGACAGACATAATCTGTCCGTTACCTTTTAATCACTGTCGAATTAATAATCATAGTTTATTAAAACTATCCATATTGTTATATTCTTGTTTAGGTACCTATGCAAAGTTATTAAGATGCAATCGAACTAGGAATAGATAATAGCTGAGATTTATTATGCGAGGGTCACTCGACGCCTTCCAATAACATGTTGCTTCACAAATCATGCTAGTAAGTAAACGCCGTGGGAAGTAACAGTAACATAAGCTATTGTTTTAGTTTCCTATGTTGGTATTGGTACTACTAATGGGTTACGTGGAACTTAGCTGTAGGCAGATAAGATACCATTGCTATAACAGACATGAGCATGAGATAGGTATATATTTTCATCACGAAGATAATTGCGGATCTAGCAATGATTGATTCTATGTCTTGACTAAGCAAGCGGATTTTTGATGGCAGTAGAGGTGTTAAGAATACATAGAAGTAAGCTGCATATACATACGTAGAAGAGTGCCGGGGCCAAATTCTGATAAATCAATCGATGCTCAATGATAATGGTATATATCGTCCGAGATCGCCACGTCGAATATCTATCAACACAAAAGTTGTAAGTACGTTATATGAAAAGGAGTAGATATACGGAGACGATTTTGAACAATACCATTGTCATAGAAAAGCGATTGGCTGAGTAAAAGTCCCGTTGCATGTCAACTCTGGTAGGAAGTCAGATTAGGTAAATGCCTAGATAATTTATACTTCTATCCGTATTAGGTATGCAAAAGATAAAAGATAAATATATCGATATATGTATCTGTCAATAGAAACGCGCTAGCAGTTCAGTTATTCGGTTTAAAGATTCTTTATTTTCACATTTTAGATCGCTTTATATGAGAAAAACAATACTTGTATCTACTTGGTACCTTTATAACATCTCTATTTTTGTACGCGTGTATAAATTATCATAGTGTAATCAAATTGTTTGCCGCCTATTCTGTGATCATGGCCGATATAAGAAAACTCAAAATATCTCAAAAACTCAATATCTCATATAAACATGGTATATATCCCGATAATCATGGTTTTAGTAGTTATTTAATTAATATTTGTATTGTGATTGTTCCAGATGAGGCGACAGGCTCGGATATCAGTCGGTGGCGCGCTCGTTTGGCGCTCTGCCTCTGCTGTACAAGGTATTGACTGCATTTTCTTTAGATTAGTACTTCTTCAAGGGGTGCAACATTAAAACAATGTTATTATATAATAATTAATAGCATAAAATATGACCTGTCTGAGTGCTTATTTGTAAGCAGAAAACATTTTCATTTTCATTTGCATTTAAATAAAAGTAAAAATATGTTTTGTAAAATTAAAGAAAGAAAGAAAATACATTTATTTGAAATTTGTGTTAGTCTTTATCTATACATAGTATAAAATTAAGTCGCTTCCGCTGTCTGTTAGCTAAGATCTTTTAAACTACCTACTGAACGGATTTTAATCCAGTTTTCAATTATAGATAGAGTGATTCAATAGAAAGATTTATAAACAAATTTAACACATAGATTTCCACGCGGGCAAAGCCGCGGGGCGCAGCTTGTTACTTAATAAACAAATACAAACGGAAGGACGAAGTACTATCGTCATTTTACCACAATCAAATGACTTATTATTCATATTAAATAAATAAGTGGAATTGTCCAGCATTATTTATTATTATTAATTTTATTATTTATTTCGCTGCTCATTGGCCGCATTTTGATAACTAATTAAAAACAAACGATTAAGGAAAAAATACTAACCAATTAATAGTTTACGAATAAATACCTACTTATAACTAGAGAACAGCTGGACGAAAAACAAAGAACCATACAGGGTCGTATTTATTTATTTACAGGATACATTAAGTTACATTCTTTAGGTTCGGTAAACATATCTACAGTTTATTTGTTTCAGTTTGGCTGTGGTTGCTGATATTCATATTTCAAAATGAATTTCGGATATCGAGGTCCATACAACCAGGTGTAAGTTGTGCTTTTACTTTATTGATAGATACTAGATTGTTTGTAACTAAGGTTTGTAATAATAGTCTGCAGTTGTTTTATTTTGCTTTATTCGGAAGACAAACAGTTTTACACAAATAACAGATAAACTAAAATTATAACTTATACCATACCTTAAAAATATCTATGTATTGTATTATGTATATTAGTTATCTAGTACCCATAACACAAGCTCTGCTAACCATGGGGCTAGATAATGCTGTGTGAATTGTCCAGCAATATATATTTTTTTTTTAATTGAAATAATAAAAATATAACATATAACTGGTTCATTTATAAGTTTATTATATATATATCCTCGCATGTAGAAAAGCATGCAGTTAGCTAAATTGTTTCAATTGAAAATAATAGTTCTGATTTGTTTCTCTTATTCTATTGTTACTTTATTAATAAACAATCAACTTCACATCACAATGTTAATATACTAACAAACATCCAAAATAATATTATTATAATGTACGATAACTTTATCTGTTATCTTTTATTCATATTCCTGTTATCATTATCACACCTAATGACTAAAATTACCGTAATGAAATTTGGGAAGGCGATAAATGGTATATAAGCTACTGTTTACCTCTAAAACATGCAAGGCCGTTGGCTCACTGAAGTACTGTGAAAAAGCCCTGCTACTTTGAGTTTAGATGTTATGTGATTTTCGTCTTTTGCATATAAAATTCAGTCAAACCCATGAAAAATTTCCATTGCTCATTCTGTCAAATTAAATAAATTCAATAATGCAGAACAAATCACACATCATCATCTGACCCCAAGCAGAGAGTTACATTGATATATATAAATTAAAATTAGATAGTTAGAAAGAGAGTTACATAGATAGATATAAATGTATTTTAGTATACATATGAAATGATGAAAACACTTAAAAAACTGCTTATCTAATTTCAGTACTTGGACTTCGACAATCTGCCTGATACGAATTTCACGTGCGCCGGCAAAGTCATAGGCGGCTACTACGCGGACCTCGAGACTTCTTGCCAAATGTTCCACGTGTGTACTGTGGGCCAGCAGGACGAGCCCATGGACATTAAGTTCCTTTGCCTCAATGGCACTGTCTTTGATCAGGTAAACATCTCTCGTAGTCAGTTATTGTAGTGGTACGGATCCCCATACCCATCGTCGGCGGTTTAGTTTTTCTAGCCTCGTCTATCTTGTGCACAAAAAAATTAGGAAAGTACTACTTTGTACTAACCTGCTATTATTCAGGTTTTCTACACTTCAAGGTGAAGAAAACCCTTAAAAAAATAGCAAATTCTTTCAAAATGCTTGGCGTGTTGTTTTTCGTTCTGTCATTCTAAAGTACTCAACTTTTTATTGGAATGACTTTCTCTATAAGTATAATAATATATATTAGAATTTCACGATATATTCGTGAAATTCTAATAAATATTATTATCCTACTTATTTCTATATTTTCTTTGATTTCAGGAGACAAGAGTGTGTGAGAGGGTAGACGAAGTAGATTGTACAAAGTCTGAGAAATTCTACAGTTTAAATTTAGAATTATATGGCAGTACTCTTGCTCCACCTGCAACAGATCAACAAAAACCTCAGTCGACTGAACAGTCGCTACAACAAACTAAGCCAAACACCGAGTCACATACAGACCCGACCTCAGCTGAGTCACCGACGACAGCTTATAACAGACCACAATCGCCTCAGACAGAAATTCCAGACTCCACTGAAGATCCTGTGCAACAGGAAATCAAAAAAGAAGAGCCTAAAAAACCTCTGCCATCAACAATACCTCCGAAACAAGGTCACGAAGAAGAATTTACTGAAGGTGATGATTTTTTAAATCAGTAATAAGTACTCGTATACGGTATCACATGCATAATAACATAATAAATAATTATAACCATCTGTTTCAGAGTATGAAGAAGAGATTGATGGAGACTACGATGACTACTTTCAAACACCGACAACAACGCGAGCACCAGTTATTACCAATACAGTTTCCACAACCATTACAACACGGGTGACTTCCACTTCAACAAACACACCGTCGACTTCATCGCGTTTACCGTCGCCACTACCACATTTGATTTCGTCACCGACACCGATATTGTCATCATTATCACCGCCAGCACCATCGATACTGGCGTCAGCGCCACCAACACAGACCCATCCTACATTAGATCCTTCCCTTCTCTCACCACAAGAATTCATCTATCGGCATAGAGGGCCAGGATCTGAAGCTATTTCGTTCCAAAGCTTCCGCCCGGCAGATGGAGTGTACATCACACATGCTCCACCGCAGCAGTATGATCACTTTCAATACGAGTCATCGCGGACTGCACCTAGACCGGCTCCGCAGCGTCCTACGCCATTCGTACAACGACAGCCAGCTCCATTCCGCCCCACCACACTAGACCCTCGTGATCAACTCCTGCGGCCTGGGCCAACATCACTTCCATCTGAAAGACATGAAACATCGGTGAAACACAGACAACAGAATTACCCAGCATCCGTTCTACCGGCACAAAGGCCATTACCGTTCAACCCATTTTATTACGATCGAAAACGAAGTGACGACTCATCGCCTGAAAACGAATCTTCTTTATCAGCTCGATCTGTCGCTCCACCTACTGTCACAGAACGACATGCACCGAAACTTAAAAGCCCACCCCGGGTTATTGTCACTGCCAGTGCGTCGGTCAGCGACAGCAATGGAAAGAGACTGAACTACACGGTTGGCAACGTAGTGAGCGCCGTAAAGCCTATCGTACCAATAAACTACGACGATTACAAGGAATCGGACCTCCTATTTGATCCGTTCTTTCTCGACGTTCCAAAACTACAGAAACGGCGAAGAACAAGATCCAGTAGAAATAAAAAGATCTTTATTGTTCCAGCTACCGCTCCAGTATCAGCACAGCTCCTATCCGATGACAAAACCAAAGTGGTAACCTCAAAATCTATCTCGACTAAACTAGCTACAACAGATAAAATTTCTTTCCCCATGTCTACAGTGACCACCACTACAGCTGCTTGGAATCCGGATGACTACGTCGATGATAATTACGAGCCCCATGCGTATAATCCTCCGATACCACCAATAGCAGTATTGGTTCCACACGACCTTGTCAAGTATGAGAAAGAAAGACAGTTGGTAAAGGAGTTAGTGGGAAAGAAGAGAGATAACAATTCGAAGGTTGGTCGTGGGTATTCGAAGCCGACGTGGGCGCCCGCGCTGGCATCCTCTAGTCAAAGTATGGCGGGAGCCGCGGCGCTGCTTCCGCCGCCGGTCGAGGTACCCTGTGTCTCCGCGGGCTCACCTGACTGTCGAACTCGTGCCTAATTAATATCTCTTACAGATACATTTAGATTTAAAGTTAGATCATTTTAGATAGGTAGAGAATTTCAACAATTTTATGGATTATTTAACCCTTTTTCAATTATTATGTACAAGAATGGTTGGATAAAAGTAATTGGATAATTGTATTTTTTTCTAGCAGATCCATGCAAATATACACTTGCTTTTAGTTATTAGGTACTTTTTTATTACTCTTTTTATACATTACTACAAAGTTTTGCTCAAACTTAGTATTCCCTGTACATTAAGCTGAGATTTTTAGGCTAATATTTAGCTGAGAACTGTAGATAAAAAATGAAAATTGCATATTTTATACATATTTTGTCAGTCTTATTTTTCAAAAAATGTAAATATATTTAACCTAAGTAGAAACTTTCTAAACATTTTTTTTTTGTATTTAAGTCCCTATTTGTTTATAAGCATTTTGGAATTCACTTTTGTTATGAGTATTTTAACGCCTAATGATATTTATATCTACAGGATACTTATTTCCTGTAAATAATCTTGAATTAAAGAACATTATTTGTACGAGTAGGTATGTTTCATTATCTTTATGGCACCTACCTAACCTTCTCTTTCCTGAAAAACCCAGTATGAATTGAAGGCTAGCCAGGATAGACATGCTCCTAAAATAATAATAATTGCGAAAGTGAGATGAAACATAATATTTCAAAATGTGTATGTGTGAGCAGGAAAATGCTTATGTTTAGAGAGCGGACGTTATCACTTCTAACGATGCGAAAATGAAAGGTTCGAGGAAAAAACGTAAATCTTGTACTTTCAAATTGCTCTCCAAGAAGGAATGACATCATTTTACACAACGATTGAGGATAAATCCCTAAACTAATTTTTAAGAATTTTTCCTCCTAGGTATCAACAGTGGTATCAGTCATAAAAGAACACCTTATAAGTTGAAAGTTGCACAGCAAGCAATGGAAAGAGCTAGGCTCGGAGTTACTCTGAAGCATACAATTTGTTACTAATATAATATAATCCAAAAGAGAAACAAAGTTTTGGACATAGCTCAAAGAATTAGCCGGCTGAAATGGCAGTGGGCAGGCATATCTCGCAAGGAGTTGTGGGAGTAGTGGAGACCGCGACTCAGCAAACGTAATGTAGGGCTCCCTCGGGCCTGGTGGGATGACGACATGCAAAAGACTGCAGGCGGATGCTGGATCATGAATGCGGCAAATTTAATACAGGGTGCTTTGGCGCTCATTAGGGCAGGCCTATGTCCAGCAGTGTATAATAAGCTGATGTTTATGATGAAGACTTCATAAGGATTTTCTACTTACCTACCAGCCTATATGTACCTATAGTAAAATAACATACTTCCTACCCTTGGTATTGTAACTTTTTAAGTTGTTTTCATTAGTCAATTGTCAATCTGAAATAAGTATGACATCACGTCAAATCGAAATCAAATCTATGATGATTTGGTCTAAAATGGATATTTTGCCTAAAAAAAGAAAAACTTGTGTTGTTATTACTTTTGAGTTATAGATTTTATATATTTTAAAAGATTTTGTACCACAGGTACTGTTAAATAATAAAAATCATGCCATCAACGTCAACCAACTCTATGCAATCAGGTATAATGAGTATAGGAGAAATGATAGACTCCACCTTCGGAGACAGAGAGGTTAGAGGTTTTTGAAGATTTTCCTTATTACTTTCAATATTTTACCATTGTTGACCAATATGCACGGCTTATATTTTAGACGAATACCGTTAACCACAAACTCATGCAAACGGTTCTCTTCCTTCTTGCAAGACAATTGCGTATTCTAGATAGAAAAGTGGCAATAGAGTTACCAGGCGGGTACAGATTGGCCTCAAATACATCAGCTCTCTCCATTACCGAAGTAAAAATCCATAGTATGACAAAAAAGAAGAAGAAGCAAACAAATACTGCTGATGATGCAGAGAAAAATAAAGGTCGAATTTCTGTGGCTGGAGGCTTTGGCACTGGTACTATTACTGTTGCCTTTGGTACTACTGGTGGAGGAGGCTTGAAAGGTGGAGATGATGCATCTAAAGCTAACAAACAAACTGCAACCTCAACGCCCAAGAAATCCAATCCCACCCAAAAACGGACTGCAGCACCTACAAAGTCCAGCTCAGTATCATCTTTGAAAAAATCATCTAGCATGAGCAGTTCATCTACTAATAGAGGAGTAAGTATTTTTAAGAGCTACCTTATATGTATGTTTTTTTCTATCATAAGCTATATTTTTTTGTAGTTAGAAGTAATTAAATAGTTCAATAAATTGACATAATTTTGTCGTTCAGTTTAGTGCCTACGCCAAGATCCTGGATGAAGCGGAGCAGAAGCGAGAGGAAGAACTACGAGTTATTCGCCAGGTCTTTTGTCTTTGGATAAAGTGCATTTTTATTTTGTTCTTTTTTAGCATTCGGGACTGCAATATTTTTGTAGATTTTTTATGGCTGTTCTTATCTGGTAAGTTTATCTTTACAAAATTGACAATTCAATAAAATAGGTATTGCTGACAGAAGATGCATAAGAAAATCGACAATCAGACGCTTGATTACATTCATCTCTCATTTTAACCTAGGGTAAGTGTTTTCTATTAAAGTTTTACTTTTCTTTTCCAGAGAGTAGACTCTCGTGAAGATCAGGAAAAGAATCCAAGTCCTATGGCTTCATTGGATTCTGTTGGTTAGTATAAATCTCGATTTTTTACCGTCGTTTGCCTGGGTAACATAATCTAATATATTAATTTATTTACATTTCAGAAGCAACTTACGAAAAGCTTCTTATTGGTACGTCAGTTAATATTCATGACTTGATAATATGTTAAATTGGATCTGGCTTAGCCGTAAAATTTACTGAAAGTATTTTTTTCCTCCCATTACAGTTGAAAGAGTACCGTCAGATCAAGCAAACGGTATGTATGGTTAAAATTATGATTTAAAGACCAATTCCAAAATAAAAATTAAATAGATAGTTGGAACACTGGTGGGTAAAAGCGTACAAATTAATGAAATATTGTAATTATCATTTACATCTTTTTTCCTTCAGTTCGGGGAAAAGCAACGCCTCAACTATCAGTAGTAACGCAAGAACAATTTAATGAATTGCGCAAAAAAGTTGAAAGGCTACAAGAGAAATTTGGAACTGTTGGCTCAGCAACATTCCCCGAAAATGTTAAGCTTATGCAAGACCTGCGTAAAGGGGCCTCTCTTACTGATGCGATGGCAGCACTGCAGTTGTCGGCTCGGCTAGAGGCCACCGAGATAACTATGGAACATATGATCTCTTTAGTCGCTACGCTTGCTAGCAAAACACCAGGTGTTGAACAAGTACGTAGGTACAACTTTTCTTGAGCGAGCTTGTTTTTATTGGAAATAATAGTTTTTCAAATACATAAACTCGATATCTTCGCTAATTGCAGTCAGATTTAATGATTATTTCGCTTTTGTATAGATAAATTATTCCGAAGTATTCACATAAATGTTTTATTTCCTAGGCCTTAGGAAATAAATCTTTAGAATTACTATTCAACCAAAATATCACACAGATCTGTAACACCATTATGATCATTCATTAAATTTAAGTTGATTTTGATTTTGAATGGAAGTTATCGACATAGCTCTAAGAATTAGAAAGCTGAAGTGGCAGTGAGCCGGCCATATCTCGCGAAGAACCGACGGCCGCTAGGGCAAACGTGTTCTTGAGTGGAGACCACGACTCGGTAAACGTAGTGTAGGACGCCCTCCGACCAGGTGGGATGACGACCTGCGAAAGACGCAGGTAGATGCTGGATGCGGCAAGCAGAAGACAGGGCGCTATGGCGTTCATAGGGGGAGGGCTATGTCCAACAGTGGACTGCTATAGGCTGATGATGAAGATGAAGTTGATTTTTCCACCGGCCACCGTTCGAGACTTGACCTATTTTTAGGGTATGTTTGAAGAGTACGGTGCTGTTCAGAAGGAACCCATTAAAAAAGACAATCTAATGATTACTAAAAAAGGCAAAACAGCTGATGAGTCTCAAGAACCAACTAAAGAAAAAGCGCCGAAGGCGAAAAAATCGGTGATGACTGCTGTTGAGGATAGCTCTGATGAGGACATAGGTCAAATCGGGCCAAGTTTTATCACATATGACGACCTTGAGTAAGATACCAACCACATACATTTTCATAAAATAATAATAAATAAATTGAAGTTTATACATGGTCCCACGTAAGATAGTGTGGACTATAGTCTATCCATCCAGAATGTAGAATGTTTGTAAACAGAGCCACTGACAGTTCAATCAGCTGATGTAGGGGTGAAAAACATTTTTTTATTTAGGTCACATCTTGAGGTTTGATGGGGGTGCCTTATTGGGCTGGTGATATTTGATGTAAATAATGAAATGGCATAAACAAAGCATCCCTGTGAAATCAGCCTACTTTTATCATTACCTATCCTTATAGAATGGAATAAAAGCTAAAGGATTATGAAATAAGACTAAAAATAATTAGACTTTTTGTGCTCTCAAACGATTTTTCACCTGTGCCAACTCAATTAAATGTAAATGTGCACAGGCACATACTTTAAACATTTTTAGGAAAATACTTTAAACAGTTAAAGTATTTTCCTTGAAGCACTAAACATTATTGATGAAATTGGAAGAATTCATAACTTTTGGACTGATTGTCGCTAAGCAAATATGCAGCGTGAAATTAAACGTTAAATAATCCGGCTAAATTAAAATAATACTCTCTGTCAGACATATGTATGGTCATAGTGCTATCCTTGATTCAAAATCGTAGTTAAAAAGTAACCAACTGTTTGCAACACGGGACGTCAAAACTGAGATTCGTTAGGGATGGCACTGTTACAAAGACAAAAAATCTCTAGTGATTTTAATCTTTGTTTTTGACCATAATGTCGATTTGTAAATTGAAATAATTAGATTCTGCATAGAATTGACGTCAGGATTATAAAAAGTAATAAATCTAAAAGAATGTATATGTGAAATCATTAGAATTCTATTAGGCCTGCAACATTTCGTGGTGATAACCCTAAAAATCAGCTGATTTCTTATGTTTACAAACATTCTACATTCTGGATGGATAGACTATAAGTATAGTGGACTGTTATGCTGCCACTATGCTATGTAAAATTTTCTTCTGGGTTTCAGTAATGCTTTGCAAGGTTTATCTAAGGAAATGATGAAAATGATTCAACAACTACTTAATAAAGCTAACGTGAGTGCTGAAGCTGCCATAAAAACGGCCACTGCACTTGGTAAGATATTTCAGTCAGCCCAACCTATACCCAACTTTACCAATACAATAAAGCTAAGAATTTGACTCAACAGCACGGAGGTAAAATTTAATTAAAAAATATTTATATTTGGAAAATAGTGTTTCTGCCCGTGCAAGTTACTATCGAAATATTATTTCTATCCCACGGGAACTGGCGTGTTATTCCAGGTCAAGACTTCCATCAATGCAAAATTTCAAACCGATCCGTTCAATAGTTTCAAGGTGAAGAAGTATAAAACATCTATCCATCCACCCAAAGTTTTGCATGTATTAGTGTAAAAGAATCTAGCCTAAATAAGGCCGCAATTACTATATTCGTCGCGTCGTAGTCACGTTTATTTTATAGATAATAATATAATAAAATATTTTATTCTCTTTATTGGATTTGACTTAGTCCCGATATTTTTGAGCCAATAGATTCGCATCACTATTCTTACAAAAGAAGCAGAGTCTATGAAATATTCAAACAAAAGTATTTATTCACATTTTAACTATATTAGAAACTTAAATTAGAAAACAAACATATTAGGGGTAATAAATAATGAAATAAATAACTCACATCGACTTATTGTGACATATTTTTTAACAGAGCGCAAATTGGAACCCACGCTAACCATGGGCGCGAAAATGGATAGTTTAGAAACTATGGTTGCGCAGTATTCTGTACAAATAAATGCTTTTGATACAAATCTTTCCTCACAGGTACATTCATAATATAGTTATCTTTAAAATCATCTTTAAAATGTTCTCCTGTTTATATACCATCGTTTTATAGATGACAAATTATCAAGAAGAATTGACCCAAATGCAGCATGATTTAGAAGTTGCATTAGAAACTATGGCTGATATCATGGCCAACGCTGGCGGAGACGCTACTGGTGAGCTTTATGTCTTCTAGTTTTAGATAAACAGGATGTCCGGTAATGGATAACCCCAGTGGAGTGCCCCCCACACGTGCCTGCGGGGTTATCCATTAATTACTGGACACCCAGTATAAAATCTAGTTTATTGTAATATAAGCAGGAATATTCTCGACGTTGTGATATTTATGAACTCAAACCATCCTATGATTAAGATTGTGCTTAAAAAAATACTCACGATATTTTTTTTTGGCTGTTTGTTTTATATGAATGTTCGTCGTCGTCAATTTCTCCGTCAATTATGGGCCGATTTTCATTTTTTTTTTCTTTTGAGTTTTTATAAAGTATGATCTCAGACGTCCTTTTTAAATTTTATAAAGAAAATATTAAGTACCATAAAGTCCCGCAAAACTTATAAAAGAGTGTATTTTTAATACGAATTTGAGGTGGATTTTTAGTTTTTTTAAACATCAATAATTGTGTTTTTATCTACTCGCGCAAATGCAAGTGTCTCGGGCAAATATTTTTCACGCAAATATCCTGATACCGTGGGAATCTATGAATTAAAGTCTGAATCTTTATTTCAGCTGTTGCAGAGATGAACACCCACTTCAACAACCTTCAAAATGAAATTGAGGATACATTGATGCGACAAAAAGATTTGCAAAACCTTCAGAATTCCCTCGCAGTTGACCTTGATGTGGGTATTTAGTATTTTACTTTAAATACTATAGTTTTACAATAATTTTTCAAAAGAAGGTAAGGTAATTTATTTAGGGACTTATGCATTAGCTTTACGAAAGTGACTATCTTGCCAAATCATATAATGATTCTTAGGTAAAAGTTAACGCGTCACAGAATACTATAAACCACAAACCTTGGAGATGTATGTACCTACAGGTTTAGAGTTGTACTTAGAAAAATAACGAGGAATAGTTTTTGTGTCAAAATTTATAGAATCTCCGGAAGGAAATCGAAATTCTGCGAGACGTTAAGTCTGATCGCGACGAGGTAGCAGATGCACTGCGCGACAAGGCTGGCATCGCTGAACTTAACGGTATGGTCTCCGTAGATCAGTTCAATGCGATCCGAACAGACTTCGAGAAACGGGTCAAGGGAGCATACGACAAGTTCAACAGTCAGGAAATATTATGGCAGGTAAAATATTTAATATTTAATTACGACTACAATCCCTAACTAACGTACGCCCATTGTACCTGTCGCATATAATGTATTTTTGTAATGATTAATTTGATTATGGTGTACAATAAATCTTTTTTGTATTGTATCGTATTGTATTGTAAGTATAAGAAATAGAACCAAATCAATTTCATTATTGCATGTTGTTCGCCGCTAGCTCGCTGTGAACTCGCACTGTGCGCCTGGCTTTCAAATAATTCGCAATAATCTGGCGATTTGCGTGTGATAAGACTCTTAAAATCAGATTTCAATCAGAACCGCGGCAATATAGTGTGCATACACTATAAGACATAAAAATACTTATAACTAATACGAGCCTCTTTCTAAAAAACAACGTCGATAATTAACATGGGTAGTTTGAGCAGCTAACACTAATTTATTAAAAATATGTCTTTAGAAAGCCATAGACGAGCTCATACGAGAGCTGAACGAGAAAGCCGACATCGTCCAAGTGGAATCCCTGAAAGAAGACATCAACCACCATATGGAAGTTTTAAGAAATCGGCTTCAGGCGATGTTAGATGTCGTTGGCGAACCCAAATCAGCAGCGTTAACGAGGCAGATCCATCGCGAAGCTGCCTGCCTGTCCTGTGCTACGCCAGCTATTATGGATCTTGAGGAGAATAAGATACCTGTGCTTCCAAAAGCCAAGGCGCCAGGTGTTAGTGAGCAAATTCGAAAAGAAGGTGGTGATTATAAGGCTTGCTATCCTGGTTTACCGATACCTCATCCAATAGATCCCAGGTAAGACCTAAATACAACCTCTTTAAACCTGCAGCTACTGCCACCCGAAAATGAGGTTTTTGCCATCGTATGTCACTGGAAGTGTGATAGTCAAATTAAATTGGAGTGGAGATTGACAATCTACAAATCTTGCGAGTTTATTTAGATTGAGAAAAGCTTTCCTTAGAAGTGTTTCTGTAGGTTGACAACGTTCTTATACCATTTATAGCCAGTAAATTCAGAATAAAACAAATGACTATAAATTATTGCTTATATGACACAGTGCCCGAAGGACAGACGATATTGTAAGGGCAATATTGTTAAAAATTCCTTACAGTTTTCCCTTTGATACCTTCTTAAATCCTAACACAAGTTTATCTATACACTAGGGTTCTCTTAACAATACTTAAATAAAAGTAGTCCAGTCCAGGGTACTACCAACTACTAGGCGGCAGGCAAGAAAAAAAACAATCATGTGTCATGCCATATACCCACTCAGCAGTAGGTTAGTCATATAGATAACATACGTGTCTAAAATTTAAGCCATACTGAATAGTCATCGGTACTTTAAAAACGGTTTCTGGGAAATATGTCATTATTAAGATTAATATATATTTTCATTTACTGTTTATGCTCTACCATCACTTAGTAGATATAATATATTTTCCCCATCCAAAGGTTGACTGGGAAAAATCGCACATCAGCGATAAGGCCGCCTATTGTACTTTTTGTTGATATCTAGATATAAGGTTTTTATTTTGTTATTTTTTTTAGTGCAATAAAGTGTTCATTCATTCATTCATTCATATGTCAACTTCATCAATGTATATTTCTCATCGACAGGGCACAATTTTGTAAACGCTGGTGTGGTGGCTCTCATCCTGCCGCTGCCGCAACCTTGCCGAGGCTTCCGCCTGACACGGTCCTCACGCCTTTAGTCCGCAATGCTACTAATCTTGGGAATTATGGAAAAGTAAGCAGAATTACCGACACAACACGTTACTATACCACAGTTTGTTTTTTACTATATTCAGAGGTAAGAGGGCAACAGACAAGGATATCGGAGCGGAGGTGATAAATCATTATAGCCTAGACTAGTATACTTATTGGCTGCGAAGTCATCAGGGGGTAGATAACTTTTATTAATTTTATTGTAGAATGAAGCGAGCGATCCAAGCCAAGCAATTGAGTGGAAAACGCAAAAGCGAGCCCGTAATGATTATAAATAAAACACATATTTGTTGTTACAGGCTAACATGAATGATGATATTAAGATTGGATACACTGGTCCAGAAAACTCGCCGAAAAACGTCGCATCAACTCAAGGAAATGAAGATGCAACACCATCAGCTCATTCAGACATGGCACAGGCAGACTATGGATCAACTCGAGGAATGGCGGATTTTACACCGCCAGCTTCGGACTTGGGATCAACTCAAGGAAAGGCTTCACTGCTACCAGACATGGAATCTACTCAAGAAAATGTTGATGTTCCGAAAGAAGATTAGTTTATGTTCTGTCGCATATAAACTTTGTAGCGGTTTATACCTAACTAGGGTACTTATCTACTTAAACGGGTACTTTAGGTACCTAATTATTGTTCTTTTAATTTTAGACATTATACATAATCCAAACGATAAATTAAAAGTTTAATTTTACTGTGTTGTTGCCAATTTTTTCGTTTGTTGTATCTACTTGGTCTTATCGCGAAGCAAAGTCCTTCTGTTGCAACCAATGACAATTTTTTGTCCTCGGTTTACATGGTACCTGAGATATAAATGGCCTTGATGGTAGACATAGGCTTCCTTTTGCTCCGAAATGAGAAGCTACGGACACACTAGTTAGTCTTAAATGTCCCCCCAGTCGAAGGAACTGATAAGGACCCCTTCTGAACCCCGTACCTCCAACCCCAGTGGTACCTACGTTGGGTAATTATTTTTCCCTACGATATAGTAGGGGAGCCCACGATGCTAAATGGGGATTTACTGGAGTGTCATAGAGACCTATTGGGTTGCAAAGCTTAGATGATAAGAATTTTTTTTTATAGAACAGCGGCTATAGATTTTCAAATATGTAAAAAATACTGTTGCATGAACATACTCGAGCGCGTCAGATATTGATAACATCAATGTCCTACGTATTTTTAATAATGTACGTACGTTAATCTGATGGTTTGCATGATACGTAAGGGATGAAAATGAAAAAAAAATATCGAGTGCGTCAGATTTGCTAAGGGTGTGTTTATTGAACCTAAAAAAAGCTCTCATTCAATAATCTGACGATTTCGATGTGACGCAAGCTCGCGGCAATTACTTTGGGCAATTATTATAATGTGCAAAAAAAAATCGGCATTTTGAAATACTCAAGCGCGTCAGATTAAGATATATTGGTTCATCTTTATGTCCTAGACGACGATTCGCATAATCTGACAAAGATTTTTTTTTTAATATTTTTTTTCATTGAACTTAATTAAAGATAATAATTTTTAAAAATGCTCAAAAAGTTTAGTTTTTTATAATTAATTTAATAATTAATCATCATCTTCCTCTTCTAGCTCGAATTGGTCATTTCAATGTCGCATTAAACTTTATCGACGAATTATTGTTACTTCGGCTTGTGGAAATCGTCAGATTAAATATTTTTATTTATATTTCACATCCTTCAAAGTAAAAAAAAAAATTTGCCACGCTCGAGAATGTCGAGAAAAGAAAAAAAAATTTTTTTTTTCAATTTTGTAGCCCTCCCCTTTCTTTACGTCACTTTCAAATTGTCAGATTAGTGGAATATACACTTTTTTTTTGTAGTAGGATAATATGGCCTAGGACCATATTGGCCACAAATTGAGTGAGCCATATTGCCCACCATAGCGAAACAATAGCATTTTATAAATTTTGCATTATTTTGTAGAAAAAAACGTCTGTTTCCACTCCTGAGCATTCTTCATGTGCCCATAATTTATCAATTTCTCATAAAGATTGAAGAAATGGTCCACGCTTTCTTTATTCAATCCCTTAGCCCTGGCAAATGAAGTTCCTGTTGGGCGGCGAAAAGATAGTTCCGGATACCTTTCTAAAAAGGATTTTACCCGCTCTTTTATTTTTCACCGAAAAGTTATGGGTGATATTGTTTTTTATTGCCTGCCTATCAGGCTACACATGACATCCGTTCGAGTTAAACCGAACAACTTAGCTTCGGAATGGCTTACACTAGAGGCGTTATGGCCGCTAAGTAGTGGGCCATATTGGCCGTAGGGACGTTTTTGACGAATAAAATTCTTACACAAAAACTAGCTAACAATGTGCTTTAAAAATATCACCACACTATTAATAGAAAGTTTACCTACAAAACTGCATACTACGAATATAAAAATAATTATTATTCAAGGAACAAAAATGAGTGAAACTTACCAAAAAATATCATCAAATCAGATAATTTTCGATTGTCGCACGCATCGGACACACGTGCACTCGCCGCAGCGTAAGGATCGGCTGAGGGGGTCAAGGGAAGGGGCGTCATAATATGACGGGTACGTAAACCGCTGGTGTTGGTTGGTATCGGAAAAAACAATACTGGCCATATTGGCCGCGTAGGCCATAATACCCGAAATTACTCTACATTATTTTGCAGATAAAACAGCGTAAATAATACAGATGTTTCTGCAAATCAAGGGTAAATTATGAAACTAAACAATACAATCAAATTAGGTTAATTGTTTACAATATTGTTAGGTAGGTATTATACCTTATTTTGTTCAGGAGCATATTTACATTAAAATGCGTCATTCCGATTTCGGTTTCACTATACGGAATTTTCAAGGTTTTGATTTATAAAATAGTACTATTCAAAAAGATCTATATTTAATTTTTTAATTATAAATTTCATTCGATGTTTTGTCTCTACTAATTTTTATGTTATGAACGTTATGAATGACTCTTTTGAAATTGCCACCACTCTGGCAGAGTTGTGGCAACACAGAGACAGCGAGCCTTGAAATAAGAAGTTGAAGTTGTTTCCGAATTTCCGAGTGATGTTGAATGTTGGTTGATGGTTGATGTCATAGGTTGATGTCTATGTAATGTATGTGGGTGGTGATGTGATGTGATGAGTGCCTATATGAGTGAGTGAGAATTATATTGTGAAGTCTTCACGATCACAACACAATGTCTTCTGCAATTCATTTTATTTCACGTAGTTAGTTATTTAATGTCAGCGAGCACTTTTAATGTACTCTCGGTTTAAATTATAGGTAATCGATACATTCATTTACCTACCTGGCTGCGCAAGGAGGGTTATTTGTTTGTAGGTTATGGTTTTACCTATTTTGGCTAGTTTGTTGTATTCTCTTTAGACGCTCCAACATATTTAACAAAGTAGTTTGTGATTATACCAAAGAGAATACGATAACTACCGTAGTTATTTTATTCTCATTGACTATAGTATAGGTACCTAACTACCTATTGATGCCTATTCGCAAAGAGTAAAGTAAAAAGTACTTAAAATAGGGAACACCTATTCCGTTCCGCTTCGAGTTGATAATGTAAGAGAGAAGCAATGGGATAGAGCCTTTTTTATGGTGACTATATTGTATTTATCGTATGTTTTCAGGATAAAAAGTTACAGTCAATAATGCACAAAATAGTGGAATTCCAAGCCGTGGTGCTGGCTGCGGGACGTGGCTCCCGCATGCCAGACGTGGGGGCCACGGTTACGAAGTGCCTGCTGCCTGTGGGGCCTTACCCCATTCTGTGGTATTCATTGAAAATGCTGGAGAAAATCGGCATTCAAGGTAAGAAGCAATAGATGTCGTTGTATGTAGGTTATCTTATTGTTCAAGGCCTATAGGGCTTATCATATTATACCTACCATATACAATACAAAAATGTAAACATTTATGTACATTCCATTCCAGAAACAATGGTGATTGTCCTTGAAGACGACAAATCTAATATACTCAATGCACTCGAGAAATGTCCTCTGTCAATAAAGTATGAGCTGATAGTAATACCATCAGATGAAGATTGGGGAACAGTAGATTCTTTGAAACACATCAGCAGCAGAATAACCTCAGATCTCTTGGTTGTGTCCGGCGATCTCATAACTGATATAAACCTGAATGATGTCTTGAACCTGCATAGGAAACATGATGCTGCTCTCACAACGCTATTTTTCAACAATGGCCCTGAAGAATGGATACAACTTCCTGGTATCAAGGAAAAGAACAAACCAGATACAGACTTTGTTGGTATTGACAAGGAAACTCAACGCCTAGTCTTTTTAGCTAGTGCTAGTGATTTTGAAGACACTCTGAATGTACCAAAAGCACTAACAAAGAAATTTTCTTCAATACATCTTTATTCTAGATTGTTAGATGCCCATGTTTATGTAATGAAGCGGTGGATTATAGACTACATAGTTGAAAATGATGAGTTTACTTCAGTAAAAGGAGAGTTGGTGCCGCATATTGTCAAAAAGCAACTGTCCAAACCTAAGAAGCCAGAAACACAACAAGGAACTTCAGAGAAGAATTTGAATGTTAAGAAATCTATCTTCGAATTTGCTGTAGAATCAGGATATGAGAGCCAAATTAGAGTTATGTCAGGTTATAATGACCATAGACTTGGACATAAAGGAGTTTACCATGATGATATACTGAGGTGTTATGCATTTGTACCAAGCCTAGGCACTTTTGGTATGAGAATTAATAAGATGTCATCATATTATTTAGCAAACAACAAGGTATGTATTCTTGAATTTTGTGTATTTCAAATTCATATACTTTCGAAACATGGGTTACAAAAATTTTAAATTAATATATGTAGATTGAGCACAACCGATGATCATCTTTATAGCATGCAAAGTCATGTTAAATGTAATTATTATAAAGAAATACAATGCCTATACATATTTAAATTAATTAATATTTGTCTTATGCTAGAACTTATCCATCAGATATTCATTATTATTGTAATAGTAATAGGCATACAAAATATGCTCTTTTAAAAAGTCTAGACTTTTTAGTAGGGCAACAAATTTTCTTGTCAAGGAGTTTATCAAAGAAATTCAGATTACTTTTTAAACAGCAGTCTCCAAAATGTATATGGCAATGTTAGGATTCTCAACTGAATAAAAAATGGAGTACATCTTTCCCTTTAGCATGATTTGATTTTTGAGTTATCCAATATTTCGGCACAGTTTCATGCGCCATGATCACGGAGTAACTCTAGTTACTCCGGGATCATGGTGCATGAATATTTGCCAAAAAATTTAGATAAATCAAATCATGGTAAATATCCAGTTTTAAATTACTTTAGTGGTTATAACCATGATAGTTTCAAAATATTTATCTTTCCCTTTGTTTGAAGTTTCGAATTTTTGAACGCATTTATTTTGTGCCTTAAATACAGACTCTTTGCGTGCAGTGCTTAAGTTGATTTGCCCCAGTATATATTTAAATTCAAAAAGGACGCCAATTGCACCATTGTATGGGGAAAGGTCTATATCCAGCAGTAAATTCTAGTATTAGCTGGTATAAATATTGCTGGACAATATAATATGATGATAATAAGAAAATACCTACCAATAATCTCTTTAAAATTTAATTTAATAATTAAATTTGCAGATCTTATCAAAATGGCAAGAGATAACGGGATCCCATCCACCAGAGCGGTTTTATCTTGACAATGTTATAAATACCAAACAAATTGATGAAACATGTATAGTCGGAGATCAAAGTACCATCAGCGAGAAAACATCTATAAAGAACACTTTTATTGGATCCAACTGTACAGTTGAAATGAAAGTCAGATTGACCAACTGCATATTGATGAATAATGTCAACATCAAAGAAGGGTATGTATTTTATCAGTTTATTGATAGATTGCTGGGGATTTTCATTGCTTCTCTGGAAAATCCTAGTAATTATTGAATTGGCCTATGCACAAATAAAGAAATACAAATGATAGGATCAATAAGATACTTACTTACTTACAACTCACTGCGTTGTTATAAGTAAAAAAATAAATAATGCTGGACAATCCACACAGCGTCCTCTAGCCCCAAGCTGAACAAAGCTTGTGTTATGGGTTAGATGACTGATATACTTATTAGGATACATTCATAGATCGTTTTTATTATAATATAGAACATACCCAGATAACCCGAAACAAATATTTGTAGATCGTACAAACATTTGTCCCAAGACGGGAATCGAACCCTCAACCTCCTGCATCTGACTCCTCATCATTTGACGACCGATGTGGCGCGGTGGGCGAAGGTCCGCCTGCAACGCAGGAGGTAGCGGGTTCGATTCCCGCCTCGGAAAAATTGTGTGTACGATCTGCAGATATTTGTTCCGGGTGTTCTGGTCGTTTTCTATGTATAATAAAAAATATCTAACTATGTAATGTATTGTATTATGTATATCAGTTATCTAGTACCCATAACACAAGCTTTGCTTACCATGGGGCTAGATAATGCTGTGTGGATTGTCCAGCATTATTTATTTATTTTATTATTTATTATCTCAAACGGACCTTCGTCCGCCGCGCCACATTGGTTGTCTAATGATGAGAGCCAATATGCGCTTATCAGGGCGGGCCTATGCCCAGCTGTAGATTATTTCAGGCTGTTAATACCCATGCACCATGGCTACATCTCATTTATTAATATTCTTTATATAAAAGTATTGCTATACCAAGTCTTTAAATCTTAGGAAGTTTCTTTTTATTGTAACTAAGTCTTAGAAATCAAAATATTAATATTTATTTATTAAATTAAACAAAATTACATCATAACACATACAATATAATAATAATTATGGCAGACGTCCGCAATCTCCCCTATAGCCCCATTACCCAGTCCATCCATCCATCACAATAGCCTGGTTTTATTTCTTTCATTTTTCTTTGCAATAGTCTCTACACATGGCGGATACCATCTTTGGGTGTATCATATTGTGCACCCGAGTGATACCCGCTATGTGTAGCCATCGCCTTTAGATTAACTTCTCAAAGGGCCTCTGTGCTGTTGGCTTCGGCCCCACGCAAGCCTTCCAAAGGACCGGGTCACTTTATGGCCCGAGATCATGGTAAATGAGAGACATAATAATTATATTATAAAAGTATAAAATATAAAATAGGGTTACATACAATATAATAATAGTTCATAGAATTCCTTGCCTATTCTAAAGTAACCCTAAAGTGGCCCTAACTAAACTAATGTTTCCAACAACATTTTCAGATCTGTACTCCAAGACTGTATCATCTACTATGGAGCCACAGTGAACTCGAGTAACTTGCAGCACTGCATAGTAGGACCTCATCATGAGGTCGCAGCTGGAAGCACCGGCACCCATCAACTGTTCTCCGAAACCACAGACAACATGATCACCCTTGGATGACAGAAACCCATAAAGCCATTGACTGATAACAGAAAATAAGTGGTGTTATCCTTCAATGCTCAACTGAGTGGTATAATTATTTATGCCACTTAAAAACGTGGACCTAAAAACATTAAAGCAATAGCTCATCATTAATTAAATTCAAATATTGGTTGTATCTACATCAAAACCTAAAGTTAAACTAAAATTGTATAGGTATACAATTGACAAACCTTTTAAACATGTGATTTAAATTTAAACAATAGCAGAGGAACTTGGTCGCGCTTCGGGCAAAGGACCGCATGCAACGCAAGAGGTTGCGGGTTCGATTCCCGATTTGAGACAGTTTTAAGAACTGTAGATATTTGTACCGGGTATTCTGGGTATTTTTACGTCATGTATTGTAATAATTATATCAGTAGGTACCATCACACAAGCTCTGCTTAGCTGGGCATTGTGACGAAGTTAAAAAATCTAATCTATGGCATGGTGCTAGATGATCCTGTGTCGATTATTCAGCATTGTTTTTTTAACTATTGATATGAACTGCGCAGACGAATCCCTGACTTCACCTGATATTATTGTAAATATTAAAAACACCAATACTCTGTTGTCATAGAACATGCTTAAGTGTGCTAGCTCGAGTCCTCAATAAAATTAAATGAAACTTATACATAAATATATGTATAAGTTATTGTTAATACTAAATTTATCTTAGAAATGTATTATAAAACAATATACTTTGAGTATTAAATTATCTATTTATTTAACTTCCTCTTTGACATAATAAATAGTTACCTACCTATAGAAACAACGATTTTCGTTTACATACATAATACTTCTAAACGAACTCAAACAAAGTAAGGCTCGTTTCACACCGGGATGGTAGCGGCCGGCAGCAGGGCCTGTGCCCTGATTCCGGCTGGACTATTAGTATCGAGAGATTTCATTTTTGTATGGAAGAAGAACAACATTTATTACCTACATATATACAGACTTACAATAAATACTAGGGACTAAATCTAAAATTATGTAAAAAGAAGTAGAGAAAAAAAGGGTCCCCTCAGCAAGTGTAGCGTTTGGCTAAACCAAATGCTAAGCTGGTTTTTAGGTAGAGCGCGGGTGAGGAGTGATTTTTATTGAGATTAAGACATAGACTAGATAGGCATTTAACAAAAATATGTCTGTTTTTGTTTGCTGTATTAAAATATAAACATTTATGAGTCTGTTAGGATGGGATTTGCGTAGTTCCCTGTCCGCATGATAGAGGCGGCTGTACCAAATCCCGCAGAAAAAGGAGGCGCCACGATCACGTGTCGATACTATCGACATAAGGACTCGGTCAGGGCTCTGAAGAACGGCTGAAATGACGCGATTAGCAGCGCGACTCATAGGTACATATATGTAGACACTGAAAATATTCGCCGTTACGAACCGGCCGCTGCTGCCATTAAAATTTTAAAATTCGTTTTTCCCGTATCTACAATAGATATATACTCTTCGAGTGAATTGATCCACAGTGCATCACCAAGCTGCCAGATTAATCCGGAGAATCGCCATTTTTATTTTTACAGCCTTCAAAAAAGGAGGTTGCTCACCTTGAGATTGGGCTAGACATGAAAGAACAATATAGACGGTGGCACTCGAATAAATCTATAACTACTTATAAACGACTAAAAATAAAACGATAAATCCCGTAAGTGCAATTCCAGAATAAGTAGGTATATTTTTTCTACCGTGTTGCCATATTTGCCTACCATCTACTATATTTCATGCAGTGCCCAGTATTAAAAACTCAAACAATTATTGAAGTTTGGCTCTGTGGCTCAGAATCTGAAGTTAACTATGAAGGGAAATCTAACCAATTACCTATAATCTTCACATGTTATTCGAAAGGTGATAATGACATAAATGAATTTTTAAATGACAAACTGACATTATATGATAAATATAAATAAATAAAACTGACATTATGAATATATACATAAGAACCTACTAATTAAGCCAATGTGATGGATGACAACAATAAATATATTGAGTAAGGTGAGTGAGTATCAAGCAATTTTTCCCCAGATTTCAGTAATAAATATTTACGTCAAAAACATTAAACATTATCTCACTATTATTAAGTTTAAATGCGAAAGTTTGGTTGGATGTTTGTTACTTCTTCACGTAAATACTAAGTACTGACGATAAGCCTGGCATTCTACAGAAATCAAAACAGGCTACTTTTTCTGTAACTAAGTTCATGGGATATAAATAGTAGTATATTTTTCAGGGACCAAACCACCACCTACGCGATCGAGGTTTTGCTTCCCGGCGCGGCGTACCGACAAGTTCGAGTAGTGAAAAAAGTGCAATACCTACCTATGAAGGTAAGTTTTGATTGTCTTATTTTCTCGCAATCGAAGTAAAAAGTAGTTTTTAAACTCGATCCAAAATCACTCATAGTTCATAGTTCATTTTATTGGTAAAGTCTATCATTACACATCAAATAGTAGGACAACAACATATAATTAAGTATATAATATGGTATCATTATAAATATAATTTGGTCAAATAAAAAAAAATACGATGAAAAACGTTTCCTTCGAAAAAAGCGGAAGAAGCCGCTGCGCTGATAGAAACTTATAAATAACATGCTTCTCGTATACGCATGCATTTTTTCGCAACTAAAAATGGTCGATAGGTTATTCCAGTATTCCCGAAAGTCCCCGCGATCCCTAGCATATGTGCCCGGAGAAATTCGTGAGGTTTTAGTTAGTAGGAGTCTGACATAATCTACCACCGGGGATGGAAGATATCCGTGATGGATTTCCTCACAATAAAAAAAAGGCTAAGATCTTTATAGCTGCAACATTTCAGCTCAATCCACTCAGTACTTTTAGTTTTGTCTTCGGCAAAACATAACCTTTTTAATAAGAGTAAAATATATACATCGGAATAAAATAGAAACGGAACAAGTTCAATGTAGAAAGGTAATAATAATAACCTTTTATCAGCCATATAATTTAGAGCTCATAATCAAAGGAAATAGCTATGCATCGAAAAACTTTCACATATAAAACACAGCAATTAACCTTACAAGACCTTTATAATGATTATAAATATTATGTACACTACACCTAAAAACTATAATGTTCAATTCAGAGCCCTATCATAACAGAATGGGTACTGGGGCCCTATTCTGTTAAACTAATCGCTTCACTATGTCAATGGTATCATCTCTGAATAACACATTCTGGCATTAGGTATACTGTCATCATCAGAATATCCCACGTACGTCCACTGTTGGCCATATACCTCCAGAATAAGACGCCTCCATTATACCTGATGGAGGGATGCGCGTCAAATAATCAATCTCTCCATACAAATAGCACCGCACTATCTAGACTCCTAGAGTTTATTTTATCTAAGGATTCTACTATGTAACGATTCTGCCATTAAATCTGATATCGTACCGTACAGTTGACTTGACACGTGGACCAAGCAATTAAAGCTGATATCGTACCGTGCAGTTGAGTTGACACTGTGACCAAGCAATTGAAGCTGATAGCGTACCGTGCAGTTGACTTGACACGGGAACCAAGCAATTGAAGCTGGTATCGTACCGCACAGTTGACTTGACACTGTGACCAAGCAATTGAAGCTGATATCGTACCGTACAGTTGACTTGACACGGGGACCAAGCAATTGAAGCTGATATCGTACCGTGCAGTTGAGTTGACACTGTGACCAAGCAATCGAAGCTGATAACGTACCGAACAATTGACTTGACATGGTAACCAAGCATTTGAAGCTGATATCATACCGTACACTATTCTTGATTGGTCATCTCGGTAATTGAGGGTTATCATAATCACAAACAACTCATTACGTGTTGAGAAGCTGTCATGATCCATCGCAATTAAGTGAACGCTAATAATCGGGTTCAATGTTACAAACTTTTAGGTTGCCGAGTAACTTTAATAACAAAGAAAAATACAATCAAGTAATAGAAACAAATTAGAACTGGTATTTAAAATTGAAACAATTAAGCTAACTGCAGACTGTTTCAAACAATCTTCAGGTAGGTCAGGTTAGGTTGTATAATATAGGATGTTTATAAAATCAATGCAGGAAAACAGTTTGCCTTCTGTAGAGCAATGAACTCTTGACTCTAGTGTGATTATAGTGCGGTTTTCCTTCCGTTGTTTTCTTTCGGCTTGAGCAGTCCGCAATGTTTATATCGATCCATCTTTTTCGATGTGAATCCAAGAATCGAGCCCAGGTGTTTTTTTTCGGGCTGGCACTAAAGGAAGCTTCGACTTTTAGAAGCTTCCTTTAATGCCAATCCGAAAAAAACATCACTACATACATAGTATATAACAAAGTCGCTTCCCGCTCTATGTCTGTCCTTATATATGCTTAGAACTTTAAAACTAAGCAACGGATTTTGATGCGGTTTTTTAATAGATAGAGCGATTCAAGAGGAAGTTTTATAAATAATTTGACACATAGGTTTCCACGCGGGGCGCAGCTAGTCTATACTAATATTATAAAAATGAAATGTTTGATTTTTTGTTTGTTTGTTTGTAATGAATAGGCTCCGAAACTACTGGACCGATTTGAAAAATTCTTTCCCCGTTGAAGCTACACTATCCCCGGTGAACATAGGCTATATTATGTTTTCAAAAAAGTTAGGGATCCGTACTAAAACCGTGCGAAGCCGGGAAGGTCCGCTAGTTAGAAATAAAAGCGACCAAATACGAGTTGACTCACATTTGGAGGGTTACGTGCCATCGTATGAACTATTTCACAAATTCAATCCTCAAACACAGTTTCTTATAATCGATCTAAAAAAAGCTACTCGTACTACCACCGAAAAAAATGTTGAGTTTCCGAAAAGATAGTCGTACTAGATAATAGTCGTAGATATAGTCTGGTCTGTGAGGAGGGAGTTGCCATTCTGCACAGTGATGACATAGTTTTTTAAAACTGTTTCTGTTTTTAAAACACTAACGATTTTAATTTAAAGAGCTAAGTCAGCCATATTACTTTCGACTATGAAGTTGACAAATTACCTAATTAGACCTAAGTATTTTACATAACCAATAAACAATGTATGCCAACAAACATATTACCTACGAGATATGACCAAACGATAGTCATTAGTCATTACATTATACAAAAATCGTGTTCTGAAATACAAATTGTCATAACCAAATTTAGTAACACTGGCGCCAGAGATTGCAAGAAATTAGTTGCACAGATCGCTTGTGAGATGGATGTAAGAAATACCTTAAGGCGTTGCATAGTAATTGCCACAGCCTGATAGCAGCTGTTCTGATACCTTCTAATCCTTAAGGTCAATTGATATATATATATATATGTATATACCCGAATATAATAAGGTGTTCGTTATAAGGATTCATTTTATCACTCGGTAACTATATAAGCAAAAAAATGGTGGATAATTCACACAATATTATGCCGGGTTGTGTTACGGGTAAGTAGATAACGTATATGTATACGTACATAAAAATGATATAGTACAATACATTATGTAGATTCCTATATATTTTTACTATACATAGACAACTCCCTGAACAAATATCTGCAGATCGTATAAAGATTTGTGCCGAGGCAGGAATCGAACCCTTAACCTCCTACGTGTAGGCGGCCGCTCGCTACGGCACTCGAGATCGTCAAAAATTATAATTAATTTTACGTAAAAGAAAGTCCCCCGCTGCTTACTGTCTGTTTTAACTCTATTCTACTTACATATATATCATCATCATCATCATCAGCCTATATTAGCACTGCTGAACATAGGCATCCCCCAATGAGCGCCATAGCGCCCTGTCTTCGGCTTGACGCATCCAGCATCTACCTGCAGTCTTTCGCAGGTCGTCATCCCACCTGGTCGGAGGGCGTCCTACACTACGTTTACCGAGTCGTGGTCTCCACTCAAGAACACGTTTGCCCCAGCGGCCGTCGGTTCTTCGCGAGATATGGCCGGCCCACTGCCACTTCAGCTTGCTAATTCTCAGAGCTATGTCGATAACTTTGGTTCTCTGTCATGATGGATGTATTCGTTGCGAATCCTATCCTTCAGAGATACTCCGAGCATAGCTCTTTCCATAGCGCGCTGAGCGACTTTGAACTGGTGGACCAGCCCTATCGTGAGTGTCCACGTCTCAGCTCCGTAGGTCATAACGGGTAGGACGCACTGGTTGGAAACATATACAATATATACATATATTATAATAATCAATAAACTTTAAAACCGAACGAGTTTACTTATCCACTGAAATTTAGTTTCTTCAAACAAATTGCTTGGTATTATTACCAAGCCCAAGTAGGTGCTGATGATGATGATACCTTCTAGCCGAATTTCGGCCACGACGGCGGCGGCCAGTCTCAATGGAGACTTAACATGTGCGCGGGACATAGATACTATATTTAGTGTACAAGTGTGCGTGTGAGCATAAACACACTTTTGGAACGGCCCTTTTGGTTCCCTCACTCTCATAATTTGATCGCAGACTGACACGACCGGGGGAGAGGGAGAGGTCGGGCGCAGGACCAACGTTGGGAGTAGTTAATTACTAAGTTTAATGAAATATAAAATTGTGTGTGAATTTAGAAACAATCGCCTGTTTGTTTTTGGAAAGGATTTTGAAGTGGTTAACCTTATCAGTTCAAAAGATTTCAACGCGTTTCGCACAAACGAGCAAAGCGTTTATTATGATTTTGAAATTGTGTAAACGACTGAATGATAATAAAAGTAAAGGATCCAATTAATATAGAGACTAACTTTTTTTTACGGCTCTTTTACTTTTGCAAATGATCACGTGAATTTTATACAAGCCATTCACGAAAAAGCATGTCCTATGCATAAAAAGTTACTTAAAGTTTCTATATATCATTATATTGTTTTGAAAAACCAAACAAACTTCAAATTTCTTAGTATTTACATTTTTTTAAGTTTAGCGGGACAAATACTAATACCCCGGGAATAACATTTTTATTGGACCGTCACGGGTTAAATTTACATACAACGAAAGAATTTTCCAAATCGGTCTGTAGGTAATTGACGAGGAGATCGTCGAACTTAAACAAAAAACATATATACAGAACATAGAACGTCCTCGTTTTTTATAGTAGGTTGATAAAACTATATAATTTAACCACCAGTTTTTGAACGATTAACTTTTTATTGATGATGTTGTTTTGACTTGCATATCATCATCTTATCTACAAGACGAAGTTACGATACGTTACCAAAACCAGAATATCACATCGACTTTAAGATTGTAAACAGATTACCTCAGAGGCTTCTTTCTTGTGTCAAGGTTGCAAGCATCATATTCTCATGCTCTGATTGCTTGAAATTGTTAAGAATACTTTCAGACTGATAAAATTACTGTGAATTGTAGTATTTGGCGGGTTCAATTGATCATTTATCGAAATGTATAATAATTTATTTGCATTTTATTGTAAAAGTTACATTTACATACCTAAAATAGAACTGGAGATTGTGTTCACCGTACGCAGCAATTCAGTAATTAACTACCTACTTTGTAATAGATCAAAAAAGTGTTGGCCAAAAATGTATTATCCCAACACGCGCTTAGGCACTACATAACCGTAATCGGTCATTAAATTAAAGTTAAATAATATATGTAAGTCTGATGCTACTTGCCTTTCGTTGCAACCATACTAATATAATTAAGTATTATACTTGGTACCAACAGCCTAAAGATAACTGCCAATTACCAGCTCTGCATAATCGATTAGACAGATAGAAATAAATAGAAAGCAGTGAAAGCATTAAAAATTAATAATAATTCAGCTGCCTACCCTTCCTACCGTAATACCTACCGCATAATCGTTATGCAAGCAATAATGCAGGTTATTATGATTTATCATAGCTGCTGCCATAATAACGTGGAACTGCGTATGTACATGCTATCGGAAAATGTTTTAAAATCGACAATTTAAACCGATTGTTATGGGTCTCAATGTAGAGCTTTTTAATAACAGAGACTGATCTTTATTAAACTGATTACCTTGAAACCTACTGTCGGACAATCCTTCGTTTTATATATTTCGTTGTAGGTCGCTAGTGGAATATAAAACCAAAAATTTTATACGCATTGATCGTGGTAGCGCACAGCTCAGCAATAGTTACCAAACTAGGTCTAAGGTTCACATTACCGATGAAAGCTCAGTGCACCGTACACAGGTAAGGTAATATAGGTTGCAACAGGCCGTTCCAATGCATTTTTCCCTCAAAGCCTGCATTGACCAACTATGCCATCTCCAGGCATGTTGATGAAAGTGGTCGCTGAAGCCGGTCTGCGCCGACCACCGTCAGTCAACGCAGTACTTTCCAGCGCTGCGCACGCGTCTACTTTATTGCTGAATTATATTACAACATCCACGTTCCGGTAATAACGTGATCCCATTTAATGCCATTCCCATTCAGTGTGAACACAAAACCCTCACACGCAATCCTAAATTGAGTAACAGGTCGTTTCGTCTGTTTTATTTGTGACGGAATTTCGTGCGTGTTTATTGCGGAAGACGGTAGCCTACAGCTGTTTGCACTGTCCACGGTAAGTAATACTTACCTCATAAATAAACCAATAATTGTAAAATAACATGGGAAAATGCGGAATTCAAACCTAATCCTGTTTACGCCAGGCACTCAAATGTACTACACTATGTTCATAACCAGTAGTGGGCCAATTGAAGTTAATAAAAAACAACTATCTTACACAAGAGACGCAGTGCAACAGAACGCAACTGCTGTTATGTTTACCAGCAAAAATATTTTTAACACTTCAAACACTTAGATTGCTTTTACACCTTCACAACATAATGCACTAAATTATATAACCCATACACAATTGCACATACATTATTATCATTTGAGCAATATTTCTTGCGAGAGCCGAAAGGGGATCACGAGTCCAATGTCAAAGCATAACATAAACAAAAACAAATCGATGTCAAGTTGGCTCGGAAGTGCTTAGTTCCGTGGGCACAGTGGGTCAGTGGTCACGTAAATAAAAAAAGGCTCTACCACGCCTCAAGAACCACGATCAGTTTACAATTAGACACGTAACCACTAAAACAGGCATTACGACGAGTGATGGCAACACAGAACTATTGGATGGCAACTTATAATTACTACTTCTATCTGTTGCAGTGAAAATCTATTCAAACTATACCCACTTGGTGGAATTCTATTCAATACCAACCTCTACCACAATGCGTCGTAAAATGCGCTGACCGACGACATCATCTTAGTACTACTGTGTACTATGTTAAGGCCTATGTTAGAATTAAGTGTGTGGACATTTTTTAGTTCTCGATATCTAAAAAATACAAAAAGCGTAGACATTTTCCATAGCAAATGTTCCATTTCATACAAAAAAACCTTGTACCCTAGACCGAGATGAACTCAAAATAAATTATTATTTAATAGATTGTAAATGTTTTTGATACTTATTTCCCTATTTCGAAATATTGATTGATTATTTCAAGTCGTCGATCGAGGTAGGAGGTAGGTCTCGGCCGGACTTGATCGAAGTTTCAAGTGACATTCGTAACCTCTTGCTCCTCGAGCGAGCTCGGAAGAACATGACTAAGTAAAGTAAGAATATGCAAATCATCCACATAGGCCTGGCTATGTACCTAATGTAATCTATATGGCTCGTGTATAAGTGAGGTACTAAGTAAATCATTCCTAGGATAGGGTTAGATAGGTACACATAAAAACTTTTTTGCGAATAAAAGTATATATTTTATATTTGTTTAATTAATTATTGAAACGTAAAAGACATGTCGAAATGTTCAATTAGTACATAAGCAAAGTGCACAAAAGATCTTTGTTCAAACAGCAAACCGGATTCTTTTATCTAGCTCGTTTGCATAGCAGATAAAGCATGGAATTTCAAACTAAAAAACCCTACAAGGGAAGGCTAATTACTCTATTAAATATTTCCTCTCAGATAAAAATCTTCGGAATACCTACTGCTTTTTAGCAATATTATGAATTGTGTTTTATAAACATTACATTGTTATAAATTGTTATATTTTTTGAATGATACAGATACGTAGTACCTACCTACTCTTTATTAACAAAGAAAGTTCTAATTAAATAATAGAAACAAATTAGAACTAGTATTTACAATTTAAATAATTGAGCTAACTGCAGACTGCTAACAATCTTTAAGGGTCCGGCGACCCTCGCTTGCAAAAATCGCTCCGAATATCGCTATCCCTGTTTAACCCTTGCGCCGCGCCTCATGCGTGCGCGATAGCAATATTAGCCGTTTAAAATTTGGTTTGTTCCGTAATAACAAAAATTATGACTAAAAACTTTTTGAATTCCTCACAAAGTATTGTTATTCTGTAACTAGTCAATATAAGCTATGTTCCTTAATAAATAAAACGTAAGATACTGATGTTTTTAATACGAAACAAATAGCAAGAAAACTTGTCCATTTTCGCATAAAAATGTGCAAAATGCGATTGACTTTCATTTAAAGAAAATAATAAATACAAATACTTACCTTAAAAACAATTTTTTTAAGGTAAGTATTTTGAAAAAAAATCTATTTAGGAACCTAGATAAATACTATTCAAATACAAATAATACAATATTATAGTAGAAATATGCTTGAATTGGAAATCATTTTGGTATTACGTTTGTATGAAGAATTCGGTCCTCTGGAGGCCCGAAGTTAAGTAGCTCAACTTTTCCATATAATTATATCAATATCAGTTGGAAGCGTCCCCAAGACGCTAGGTGCATTATATTGAATAAAAGATTTTGAAAAATTTAAATTAACTCTGTCAGATAAATAAGGTAGGTACAAAGTCTTACCATAAAAAGGTGAGCAATGACCATGTCACACCAAATATTGATAACGGTTCACTTATCACGGACGGTTACCCAACGTTTGTTGTCGAGCCTTGGAGCCGGTGGTGCTACTGCTAGCACGTGCTCCGCATTTCGTATGAACCCAAACTTGCAAAATCCATAACTTTCTAAACTTCACTTAACTTCCAGAAAATTATATTGTCTTTGTTTCCTTTCAAAGTAATGGTAAGTAATATAGTGATGCTGAAGTTTTTATGAAAAATCTTATTTTTCCGTAAATAATATAGGAGCTATTTGCACCCTATTTGTAATGTTTTAAGCTTTTCATATATCAGTGTACACTTCTTATTCTATGTACATTTATTAGGCAACAAAAGCCCAAAACTCGCTTTCTAAAACATCGTGAAAAATGATATTTAAAAGCAAACTAACAGGCCTTTGTCATGGAAATTGTCTAAGTCGTGCTACAAATACCTTACCCATTCTTAGTTTAGTTTCCTACTCGGACTTTCACTTCGTTAAATATCTATTTCAGTAATACGTATCATCAGCCTATATAAGTCCAATCCTGGACATACGCCTAAATGAGCGCCATAGCGCCCTGTCTTCATCTTACCGCATCCAACATCTCCCTGCAGTATTTCGCAGGTCATCATCCCACCTGGCCGAATGGTCGATAGTACTTATACCTAACTTAGAATCAATCATCGTTGAAAAAACATACCTACATAGCTTTTCTTCCCCTTTTAGTACACCCTTAACTTACATAAAATAAAATAAAAATTATAAATTAGAATAATTTTAAACTAAAAACCTTAGCTTCAACTGTTTTTAAAGTTTTGCGGGATATTGGATATACATAGGATGTTAGGAATCCCGTGTGAATAAAAATGTAATTGGACCTCGGAATCATGCTCTATATATATACAATTACAAATATTTATTCAAATCGGTCCATAAATGACTGAAAAATCGACGGATATACATAAAGAAACATAGAACCTCTTCCTTTTTTTAAGTAAAATAAAAAAGAAAAATATACCGCAGCCTGTCCTATAATTAACCTCTTAATGAGCACCATTTCCCATGTTCACTAACAACAGAATACACGGAACACATACTCTGTTATTATAACCGAGATTAAATAGATACCTTCCTAAGTGCCTATTATTCGATAATGTTTTTTCTAAGCGTTCATTTTGTTCAATGTCGGGAAGTTATGTAGTAAGTAATTTAGTGGTTCTAATAAGATGCGACCGAGAACCAGTTATTAGAAAGCTTAGAACATTGATTGCACGAGATTACATGGAAGTATAACGTTACATGGGATGCCAAAAAACATGCAATTGAATCTGAAGGATACACTGCAAAACAGCCCTCAAACAAATTATGAAAACTTACAATCGATTCCACATGACTTTCAAGTAGGTACGTACGAGAATGTTGTGGAAATTCATTGATAAAAAACATTGATTCCTATCGGGAAAATAGTGGTCTTCCAACCCAATAGACTTATTTTATTCGATTTTACTTTTGAAAGGGCACATCCAATATGCGCCTAACTCGATGTGGAATGTTGGTAAACAAACCGCCCAGTTATAACCAGAAATTCACTCACTTGCCGCATCTTTTTATTCGAAACTAGCTGCGCCCCGCGGCTTCGCCCCCGTGGAAATCTATGTGTCAAATTGTTTAAATGATAAAAAGTATTCTATGTCTCGCCGTAAAAACCATCCTTGAACTTCAACGAACATTTTAAAAAAAGATTTGGCCAAATTGGTCCAGGCGTTGTTGAGTTATGCGCTTACCAACACATTTTGCGATTCATTTTTATATTATAGATTAACATATCTCGATGTGTATATATCTCGGTGTGTTGCCTGGAAGAGATCGCTTCTAAGCGATAAGGCCGCCCATTGTACCTGTCGCATATAATGTATTTTTGTAATGATTAATTTGATTATGGTGTACAATAAAGAATTTTTGTATTGTATTGTATTGTATAATAAGTACCTAGTGCAACAACATATAAACACACATGTACAATAATAATTATATCAGATATTCGATGCCAAGCAAATTTTAGTTTTTGTATCTTGGTTTGTTCAGAAACACTCCACATCGAGTTGGGTAGTTTGACCTGATCAGTGTATAAATGTATTCGGATACGGGCTTATAGAAATGCTAATTTAATTCGTTGCCCAATGAATTCAAACACAATTAATTTTTCAGTCCATGCTCATCATTTCGTTCACATTGGCAGAACACAGAAGGACCGCCAATTATAAAAGTAGATAATACTAATTAATTACTCGTATTTAATCAAATATGAACTACAGCGAGCTACCAGCTATTCATCAAACCCACTATTAATCAGAGGAGGCCGATGTTATCCAACAAAGGCTAATGCAATTTTAATCACACAGTAGCGACATATGTCTGTCAGTAGACCTCCAGGAAGAGTCAGTGGTGTGCGAAAGTTCAGTGGATTACGCAAGAGTATCTATCATTTGATACTGCAATGGTGATTAGGTAGTACACTGGTGCACTGGGTGAATATGCAAAGCTCGTTGCACAACTATTGCAGAACAGTGTCTCGCTCTTGCCTTCACTGCATCTGAATATAAACAAAAGAAAAGAAGAAATCTGATTGGCTAAGTTTTAGTTATCTGACGCGTAGCATTTTTGCATAGAGGCTAAATGACATCATCATCAACCTATGTTAGTCCACTGCTAGACATAGGCCTCCCTCAATGAGCGCCATAGCGCTCTGTCTTCAGCTTGACACATCCCACCTGGTCTGAGGGCGTCCTACACTACGTTTACCGAGTCGTGGTCTCCACTCAAGAACACGTTTGCCCCAGCGGCCGTCGGTTCTTCACTTAAACTTGCTTTGCATTGCACTTGCATTTAAACTTGCTTTTTTTTATAATCTGAAGAAAAAACCAATTCTGCCTAAACGTCCTGCTGTTATGTTTTAAACACAATTTAAAGTAGGTGTTTGCTGTTTTAAGATTCTATCTTCAATAAAAATATATAACCAACCATAACACAAGATCTAGAAACCTTTTGAAATTTCTATATACTAATCCAAGAACACCTATCAACTCATGATAGCGCAGCGCAGATAATGTTTTTAAACTTTTTATGAAAAAGGAAATACTGGAAAACTATCAATATGTAGCGAAGGACAGAAAGAACAGACATAGTCTGGAGGAGGCCTTTACTCAAATAGAGATCAAGAATAATAAAAAAATTCATATTTATATATATTATACTTTCATATTTTAACAATGTTATGTATATTTCATTATTGTCAATATTTATTCTTTGATAATAAATGACTATAATAATAACACAAGATCTGTTTAGTTTGGGGGCTTAGAAAATCCTGTGTGAATTGTCCAGCATTATTTATTTATAACCTTTAACTCGACTCCAACCATGTTAATTTTAGTTTTCACCTGACTGCGCTACAAATACGAACGCAAATAAATAAATACCCCTCATTGGTTATTGATCTTCGGATTTGGTTACATCATTTGCAGTTAAAGCTAAACTCTACTATAAATTAAAAAAAAAATATTTATTGCAGCAAAAGACTTAGGTACATAATTACAATAATTGTCCCTTTACAATTCCAACACTTATTATGATACTTTGAAGATTTTGAATACGGAGGAATGTTTAAATTGAAATGAATAGAAAGCACTTGAATCCTAACATCTCTTCAATCAAATCAATTAATGCATTCGCTGATTTTCAGTTGTAGGTTAACATATCGAGACTTTTTCCAAGTCGTCGTTGAACAAGAACATAAAGTCTGTATATCAATTCGGCCTTATCGATGACGTAGTACGGATTTCCCTACTTAGTTTTTGTATCGCAACTAAAAGGGAGATATCAAGGACACCTGCGCTATTATTAATACTTCGCACATGAGGCACCTAATAATATAGTAAGTAATGCTTAATAATTCAAGCAGAAAATTGTTTCCTAGTATAGTTAAATGAAGTCATCCAAGTACATTTGCTTTGCGGTGCCAATTTTAACGAATAGCAGCACGTAATGATTATTTGTAAAAGTATTGTTATATAGCACGCCGACCCTCTGTACAAACACGTGTTGTTGATCGGCAGGTAGAAAACGCCTCGGCATTACAGCCCACCCTTTGTACCTTAGTGCAATAAAGTTTTAATAAATAATTAAAATCAAAGACTCTAAATAAATTATTACTCGTATGCTATCTAAAAAGGAAATATGCGCATAAAAATAAGAGTTTTTGTATGAACAGATGTGTTATGCAGAAGATAAAAAAGACCCGAACTCCCTGATGTCTAGAGGCGACTAAGGGATATCCACTGAGGTCATGCAGCACCGCCTGGTGCAGAACTAATCTACCACCGAAATGCGATACTTAACCCGCATGGGGTCCCATGGGGAGCCATATCATACGGGCACTTCCTATCTATATGATAAGACGATTATCAGGTGGAGGAGCAGTGGACCAGTATAGACTTTAGATGGAGGTTGATTTCTTAATGAAAAACATTTGCTAAAAAATGTCCTTCACCTATTAATCTATCGGCTGATAAAATCACTGTCTCACAGATTGCATTCTGATTTAAAAAAGCAATTAACGGTTATTAAAGGCTTTAGACTAGACTTTAAAAAGTGTACATGCGATGGCCTCGATTCAGAATGGTCCAATCTCTGTCGTATTGCGATAATCGCAACGTGTCTATCGGAATAGCGATGAGAACAATGTCATATTATTTTTAACTGCCTTGATTGTCCACTGTATTCTTTATAACGTCGATGGAATTTCATTTCTTTTGTGTTATTTATTTATTATTGACTGTTGATTGACCTGCTATTCCTCATCAGACGTACATTGTTCATGGCTGAATATGCGTCGCCCAAACTTATCCAAGTTAGAAGTATATCAAAACCTAATGTGTGTTTTTATATACCCTATGACGATCTTTGAAATTGTAAAACACACTAATATTATAAAAACAAAAGTTCAGGTGTTTAATTTTTGTGGTGTTGCCAAAAAAAATCGACAAATTATTCTAAGTTTCCGATTCGTACGTGCACTTGTGGACGTCAAAGCACTGAAGTTATATGCTTGTCAACTCACACATAGATTAGTTTTTGATTACTACATCAAGAAAACTGTTGAATGACACTCAAGCTAAAGTTTTAAACTATTTGGTCAAATAATTAGTTGCACTTTTCTGGTGTAGATATAGTTTAAGCAGCTGTAGCTTGTAGGTCTACGATAATGCACTGCCTACAGAACTACGACTTGAGTCAAACATCTCGGACATGGTGGTTCGTTGAATCATTCGCATTATCTTGTCATCGTAATTTTCGTACAAAATACTAGCCTAATGACCGTTGCACACAAACCGACCTCAATCGGAAGGTATGTGTATGACATAACTCAAAAGTTACGTGCCAGTTCTAGTCCGATGCTCCTAGTGTCGTCTCATAATACGTTTGCCAGTAAAGTAAGGTATTGCAGTTGTTTCCGTACTCAGTATTGCATCAAAAACGATTTTCTTAAAGTGCTCAAAGTACCTTGGGACTTACTTGTGATTGTATTTGTTATTGGCTCTTGTAATTCTGATGAGACTAAAAAACCGCAGTGCGCAAAGTGTGTATGTGATTGCAGTGAGCTCTTTCGTATATATTCGTGCAATGGGTTTGGGAGCTCGGCAAAGTGCAAAGATTGACTTTGCATTTTGCTACCTACTGCTGTTAGAAACTACAAAATAAATAATGCTGAATAATTCACATATTTAACACATTATTATAATATAATTAGATAGATAGATAACACATTTATTTGACACTGCACATATTAACGGTCACAATAAAAAAGGCATAAAATAACACAGATAAATTAGAAATCAATGAGTTGTAGTACCTAATAGTAAACAATAAGTAGTAGTACCTACCTATAAACAATTAAATACTAAAAGATTCAAAAATTGTGTGTGTGCCGCAGGCCGTCAAAAAGGCAATAGCTCAGCGAAAAGCTTTGCTCGAGGAGCAAAACACTGATTTTCAGTATTACCCTTTGAGGCGACCAGAAGAACAAAACACTGACAAAATAAATGATGTGTGATTGCATTATATTTTTATATCAATAATTAATTTGTATTGTATTTTTTCTTTCTTTCCCGTGCGACGTATACTTACGTCTACACGTGGTCTAAATTTTTTCTGTTATTTTAATTTCTCAATAATTATTTAATTTGTCAATATTCTAAAATATAACTTTGGTTCTCATGCAAGTGAATGTAATATTCTTTATGAAAAATAAATGTCTTTAACCAGAATATTGAGGAAAACACAATAGCATATTTAATTCCATATTGGCAGTTAATTATGCATTTCGAATAGACATTACAATGTCTGTATTATAACAGCAACATCAATTTCATAGGTGTTGGTTTTTGTAGTTGATGCTCTATCAAAGGCCATCTCGCACAATCGCCCATTCATTAAAAAACCCATTAAAATGTTGCTAGCTTGAAAATCACGCATAAAATCTGTAATTCTGAAATCTGTTATCTACTCGAAGGTTTTTCCGACTTTCAAGTCAAAACCTTGAAGGGAAAACGTGAGGAAACCTGTGGTGTTAGTCAACTTTGCAGATAAGATGATGTCTTACCTGAGGATAAGGAGGATAAGGTGATACGCACCGGTCACCTCTTCGCATTGATTCCCTTGTACAACAGGATCCCAAGGGACATAGTGGAAGTGTCAAGCCACTTGCCATTCAAAAGCTGGCTTTGCTATCAAGCTTACCTTCTATTTATTCGATGGGTTGGGCTGCCGAAATAACACAATGTAATTACTTACTACTACTAAAATTTCAATTATGTACATACTTACCTACCTTACATAAATGTTTGTGTGCACAAGTGTACATTTCTGCATCAATGAGTGTTTGTAACACAAATCGTGGTTTTCGTGGTTTCGAGATTGATTCTTATCAGCAACATAATCCGTTGGTGAAAAATACAGTGTCATACTTATTGAAAAATTAATCTGTTCGATTCCCTGCTAAAGTATATTAAAATATTTAAACAATCTGAATAATGCAGTTGTTGTTTACACATAAATTGAGGTCGTAACTCCTTTCACGAGTTTTCCCTAACTCTCATTGTTTCGGATTTGACCATCCGCTCCCATCTCAAAAAGCCAAAAATACCCCGATAAAATAATAAAAAAAGTTTTACTTTAAAAAGTTAAAAGTTTTAAATTAGTGATAAACTCATTTTAAATAAATGAGTTTATCAGTACCTATACCGGTAGTCCTATTGGCATTATCTAGATACACCGATAATGGATTATTCTGATAAACAGAGCGCGGTAAGCATAGCAATGCCCGTTTCAGCTTGAACGCGTTTTGCATGCCAATAGCTTCCTACTCGGACGCTCTTACGTAAGTGATTTTATTTTGCTGCAGTCATTGATTCCTATCTTCTTTATGCAGGTGTATCGATGACATTATTCAATTGTTCATATTGATTCAAAAAAAACTTTGTAAGATTTTGATAAGGAATTTCCGAATTGAATGGATATATCCGTTGAGCTACCTCTAAATTGTTTACAAAACTGTGCAGTGAGCTGAATTGTAAATACTATTCTAATTTGTTTCTATTATTGAGCTATAATTTTTATTTGTTAATGAATGATATCCAAGTTGCACGCTAAAATAACTATAAAATCTGGAAAGGTAAACAACACTAAAGTCGAATACAATTTCTAAAGCCATTCAAGAATCCTAAGTAGTTCTTTTTATGAGGTCTCGGACAATCAATAGGTACTGAACTCTGAATAGACTACTGAAAACTTTTTAATGTCAGTTGGACTACCTAGAAAAGAATAAAAGCTATTTCTACGGCATTCATGCATTTGTCCTGTCATATTAATGTTGAATGGATCGTAAACTAAGCAATAATTTCTGCCATTTCTTTAGTCATCAATTCGTTCACCCACACTTACCTTTCAAACTTAGTGTCTAAGTTATTTTCTAATAACTTTCAAGTGCTGGAAGAAACTCTATACGGCATTGGAGAAACAAAACCTCTCAAGAGAAAACAATACTTTCGCTGACTAATACGCTGCACTGAATGACTAGCTCATAATGCACTGGCTTTTAATATTGTATTATATTCATATCACTGTAACCTCGTGAAGGTTTTCAAAATATTAATACTGTGGAGATCAATGATTATCTAAACACATTTTTGAAGTGTGTTGTGAATTGTTGAAGTGCTCCAAAAAAAAAAAAAAAACAACCGATAAATGGCATTAAAAAATGTACATTTCAAATGTATATTTTCAAGTTTCGCGTTTCTTTATTTGACGAAAACACTGGACGCTTGAATTGAATATTAACATTTATTTTGTTATTTTATGAATCAAAACTAACATTTTCCGAGTGCTTCTGGCCTAAGCTATCACATATATTGTGTTTTCTCTTAGAGTGCACTGCACATAGTGGTCGTAGGTAAACAAACATAAAAAATGAGTTTAAATAATCAAAACATTGTAAAAAACAAACAGCTAGACACGTAGAAAGCTCAAATATTTTAAAAAGCTTCTTTCCATATTATATTAAGTGGAAACTCATTGACCCCTTGCCTTTCTTATGACTCGGTCAGTGTGTGATGCGTCTAGTCAAGGACATTAAATATGGCTGCTTCAAATTTCTGAATAATAAATTTACTTCTACGCAATTTTTGCTTGAACTAAGAGGCTGCTGGAATGACTGGTCGGATTTTAAGCCAATTTTTATGAATTACTAGTTTCTGTCCTCGGCTTCGCACGCGTTGGTTATTTTGAAATCTAACAATCAAAATGGATACGATCTGCCGATATTATATTTCGGGTGTTCTAGTCGTTTTTTATTTATAATAAAAAAAAAAGTTTTTCTTTGTATTGTATTATGTATATCTGTTATATTAGTACCACCCATAACACAAGGTCTGCTTAGCTTAGGGCTAGATGATGTTGTGTGGATTTTCCATAATTATTGATTTATTTATTTATCTACCTTCGATCAACCGACATTTAGGTATAGTATAATCCTGCAATTATTCCCGATGATAATAATTTAGCTACTATAATACTTGCCAGTTTTAAAACAATTCCTAAGAAACTACTCAAATGTGGCAACCCTATTCGCAATGTTTACTTTGCACGTTGCACTTCAGTGGTCAACTCTCACGACACAGATTTTATCATTATATTGCCTAACCATTATACGAGCTTGGTTTACTTAATATACTTAGATGTAGAGGTATCTGAGGTACCTCGACTTGGTTCGTTTCTTTTCAACCGTTTATATTCAGTTTAACGTATATTTACTTCCAAATCATGAACTGTGTCGATTGAAATAAATAAATAATGTTGAACAATCCACACGGCATCATCTAGCCCCATCTAGCTAAGCAGAGCGTGTGTTATGGGTAATAGATGACTGATATATCCTACATAATACACTACAATACATAGATAGATATTTTTTATTATACATAGAAAATACCCAGAACATCCGGAAAACATTTGCAGATCGTATATTTGTCCCTAGGCGGGAATCGAACCCACAACCTGTGTCGCAAGCGGACCTGCGCCCGCCGCGCCACATTGGTCGTCAATTTGGATGAGTTCTTTTGATTTCCTCCACATGATACCTTACCTAATTCTAATTCTATGTGAGGATTTTGGGATCTGCTCTGACATATCGCCTGAGAATGTATGTATTGTGCATTGTCCTCCTGCCTAATCAGGCCCTAACCAGCCCAGCTTCAGTACCGAATCAGGACTTGTGGCGATTGATAGCTTCGTTTCAGCTTTTCTGTGGGTGTGGATGGGTTTGATGCCTTATATGAGACAATCCCGTTTTTCGTTTGACCTCCTCTGTGGCCGTACTGTGTAACACAGTCTCTTCTTGGAAGCAGCTACGGCACAGGCTACTGTCGTGATGCCGTCTGTGATGCCTTACCTGTAAATAAATTATTAAATATTGACGAGCAAACGTTAATCTTTATCATTATTGTGTTAATCTGTAAATGTACTAAAAGCTCAAATCAATTTACTGATAAAACTTACTTAATTACTACAGTTACAACATACCTATGTATACGGAATGTGCAAGCTATCGCGTCTCCAAAATTTTGTATGTTTTCCAAAGGCTTTCCATGATTCTTGAGTTTCATAAAGCTATTCCAAAAAGCTCGATGTTGCCAACATAATATGTAGTTTTGTTTCGATGGTATATCTTAAAATTATATAACGTTAATTTATCGGATATTTCTAGCGTACCTTTTGTTTTTGGATTGAGCTACAGGACCCTAAAGTTATATCCGTAAGTTGACTTAAATTTAGAAACACCAATTTAGGTATCATCTACGACCTACGTTTTCCAGTGAGTATTACTCCTATACATAAGTAGCTACGTAGGCATCACGAATTAAAGATGTACCAATACAACGTTAAGATACATGGCTGTACCAGCAACATCAGATTCCAATTTCTCATGGTGTTGCACCGCAAATATTGCAGAACAGGCTTTCTGTTTCACTTGCACAATTTATTGAAGTAACTAGTGAGAGAGGATTTCTAATAGAAACTGGTATTAGGTGCACACTAAGGCATAACTTAAATATTATAACTAGTGCAAGTAATGTGAAATGTGAGATAAGTTATGTTATTTAATAAATATCTTATTATCAATTCTCTTTTATAGGTAGATTTTTATTAGCGATTTAATTACAATCGCATTGGGCCGGCCATATCTCGCGAAGAACCGACGGCCGCTGGGGCAAACGTGTTCTTAAGTGGAGACCACGACTCGGTAAACGTAGTGTAGGACGCCCTCCGACCAGGTGGGATGACGACCTGCGAACGACTGCAGGTAGATGCTGGATGCGTCAAGCTGAAGACAGGGCGCTATGGCGCTCATTGGGGGAGGCCTTTGTCCAGCAGTGGACTAATATAGGCTGATGATGATGACGATGATGCATTGAGTAAGAAGAGAAAACGCAGCTTCGAATTCCTATCTTATTATTATCAGTTCAGTATCTACTGTTGAGATTTCTCATTTGTGGTTGTTATACCACCCACCGCGAGGCGTAGTTATTTCATACAACCTGTCAGATTTAATAAAAGGTTCAATTAATTTTTAAATATTCAATCAACCAGCACAGAAACAACCGGTGTGAGTGGTATCTATTACGTGGGCTCGCATAACAATAGAGAAACAATTTTCTCTGCGAACGTGAACTTACCTGCATTAAAAGCAGCATTTATTGAGACGCGCGATAGAGTGTCCAGCAAAGTTCGGAGAGAGACTGGCGACACAATAGCAGTAACTATCTTTACACGAACCATTGGGCACGGTTTTGATCCCGTCTTCAACGGACTTCGAATTCTGCAGGTCTGGTGAGATCCATGAATAGATTAGGAATCCTTAATTTCAGAATGAACTATATTGAGTTATTGGAGTCAAAAAATAATAACATGACAAGTGACTCATTAAAGACCTAAACCACTTCTAGATGAACTAGGAAGTTTAAATTTGGCATGAAGGTAGATCACCAAAATACCAGAACATCCGGAACAAATAATATTTGTAGATCCTACAAACATTTGTCCCAAAGTGGGAATCGAAGCCGCAATCACGTGGCAGACGGACCTTTGCCCGCCGCGCTACATCGGTCATTGTTTAACCTAATGTTAGGAGAACTTAATAAAGGATATCAGGTTGCATAATAATAGAATTCTTTGAGCTATATCGATAACCTTGGTTCTCTGTCGGATGTATTCGTTACGAATCCTATCCTTCAGAGAAACCCCGTGCATAGCTCTTTCGATAGCTGAAGTGGCAGTGGGCCGGCCATATCTCGCGAAGAACCGATGGCCGTTGGGGCAAACATGTTCTTGAGTGGAGACCACGACTCGGTAAACGTAATGTAGGACGCCCTCCGACCAGGTGGGATGACGATCTGCGAAAGACTGCAGGTAGATGCTGGATGCGGCAAGCTGAAGACAGGGCGCTATGGCGCTCATTGGGGGAGGCCTATGTCCAGCAGTGGACTGCTATAGGCTGATGATGATGATGATGAATAATCTAAGCCTCATATATATAAGGTAAGCCCTAAATGGTAAATAAACTCCTAATTGCTGTTGACAAAAATCTTGATAAATTTGTAACGCGAGCAAGTCATTTAGACCTTTATCGGTTGCGTCACTGAATACGGAACAAATATTATCTGATGGTGTAGAACTGGGTAAATGTATGTTTGCCTGGGAGAGAAAGTTCCGGGAAGAAGGTGGAAGGTATTAGATCATTGTAACCGTCTGAGCTTATTTAATATTGATTAAGAAATTAACTAATGAGATGTTGACAAAAAAATATTTATGAGAACATTGAGGTACATTAAAAGTAAAGATGTGATAAACAGGATAATGAGTTGTTTTGATGATAGATAGAAACTTCTAGAAACTTATGCCAATTGGTTGTAATATAAGTAATCGTGCTAGTTAATAATTAAATAAATAAATGCCTGAAGGAGCATGTAAGTGTAGGGGAAAATGGTAGGTACATAAGCGGCGAACTCTTCTCCATAAGAAAGGTTTTGGTTGTCTAACTAGTCCTTAGATCTCAGTAAGTACTCGAGGAATCCCCCTGGTAATAAAACGTTTAATTTACATTAAATTCTAAAATATGTTTGGTTCCTCTAATCTGAAATCACGATAAAGTAAAAAAATACCAGAAAAAATAATTCTGAAAGTGCACTGCTTCGGACATTATTTGGTCGAGACCAAACTAACTCTGCCATCTATTGAAATGACTTATGTTTTGATTCGTAGGATACGACTAATTATTTGGTCTTTAAATAGTTGACTAATTTTAATAATAAATAACAATTTTAAAAAATTGTGTTTACGCCCTTCCAAATAGTTATGCTGCGTCCCGCTCCTATGAACGCAAAATACTGTTAATTCCTATCCTATTCGCACAATCGGCTGCAAAGTGCTTTCGAGTACAAAACGGCTCAAATAGTTTTGCCAGGAGTAAACATGGTCTGAGTGTTTGTTCTTGAAAAATAATACCTCGAATGATGATGAAACTTACATCCGTTGCCTAATCTTAGTTGTAGGGTGACTATCTGATTACATTTCAAGGAATTCTGGGTATTTAACTTCAATTTATACTCAGTTTCTAGAACCGAATGTGGTTGTGTGAAATGTGTGAATTCCAGCAATTTTTTTAAACATGTGGGACAAGACCTAAGCAAATATATTTAATGGAAACTATCTAACGACACTGGTTTCTATCATAGGAGCAAATTGCAGAAGTTAGAATATATTTTTGGTTTCGGCCATCGAGTTAGAGCAAGTCCGTGTTTTCGACAGAAAAACATCTTGGACTACTCGTTATAGAAACCGAGTATTGTTTATTTATGTTCTTTTATCACAGTTATAATAAGATCTATGAATGTTGGGTCCGACTACTAGCAAATGCCTCCCCTTGGTCACGCAGAGGCACATTGACGCATCTCAGTCCTGAGGATAATTTTATATTTCACTCAGTAATAAAAAATAAAAAAAATTAGGCACACGCTGAGTGGTAACCATATTTGTGACGTCTCCTGTATTTTATTTTATAATTTGTGTGTTATTCGTATTTATGTGTGAAAACGAATAACTCTTTACTTTTAGTCTTACATATTTACGTTAAGTTTGTTTAAATTTTAAATTAAGTTTTCATTTTTGTTTCAGATTTCATCATTTGCATAAGCAGCGCCAGCGCAGAGCAACATACCGCAAACGTCTTGGCATTGGCGAAATTTTCATGTACGTAAGTGATATGACCTTTAAATTCAATACCAATCACGACCACACAATATTAATAAAAGCATTTCAAGTACACGCATGCAATATTAAATACCTCATTCACGGTAATACACAACTGCAAGAGTGTAACAGTTATGAACTTTCAATAATTTTCAAGGTTATCTCCACATTTAAAAAATATAAATATTATTTTAAACCCAACCTAAAAAAATTAATTATCAGGCAAAAGTAAGAGAAACTAGCCAGTTAAGTGAATTCGTTTTAGAGCTTCTAATACATTATCAGGCAGGTCCCTGCCAAGTCCAGTAGACGGCCGCTACCAGGAAGGCTTTTCTTGAACCATCTCCATTTTCACTAGCCCATTATATACCAATGAGCAAATATAATAATAATGAAATATTTTTTTAATGGTTTGCTCGCACTTCTCCTTACAAGGTGTTCATCGGAGTTCGGAATAGTCAGCTCGCTAAAATGTTGACACACTTGACTCTATCCTAAATCAACAACCAATTTGCAATTCTAATACGCTTGTGTGGGTCACCGTCTATTGACCTTCAACAAATCTTAGATTATTGAATTACGAATCTCACTAACTACTGTTCGCGGGTTTGCACTTAAAGCAGTATAGCAATATTCACGGCTAATCCTTACATCCCCAGCCGGCAGCTGATACCTAGTGGTCCACTGGTGGACGCAAACCTCCCCCTAATTAGCTTTATCATATGGCGGATAATTATCATAATCCCAACGCTGGGCATACGGGTTCGATCGCAATTTGGTGGTGAAATTGTTCTGCAGCCGCTGCTGCCCGCCCCCAATAGATATTCCTTAGTCGCCTCTTACGGTTGGCACCAATCGGCGAAAGCTAGCACCTCACGGCAAGATCGGCCGATCCTTAGCAACATGCAAAAATGTTGGTTACGTGGATGCAATAACATCACTTCGACCACTTTAATCTTTTTATTCCCGAAATTAACCTCGTCCACAGAATATACAGTTCTAGTCTTTTATTCGTCTTTATGCATAGCATGATGAAAAATATATTGACATTCATATTACACAAAATCTGAGTTCAGTAATATTTTCATTGCTCTTTGCATTTATAGTGCTTATAGACGCAAGGATAGCTATTATTAGAGCTGGTACTCTAATATTATAAGGCCCTGCTTATTAACCTTAATTAATTCAAGGATTGTCAGTATTCACCTTATGTAGGTACCTTGAGTGCGTCAGTTCCTACTCCAAAAATAACTAACAGCGTTCTTGGATGTCTTTATCAACACAGCTACCTGAAGTGAAAGCTTAAACTGAAACATATCCTGCCTATTAAAATTTATATCGCCAATGCAGCTTCAGTCTTTAAATGATGTACCTAACAAGAAGTGGTTCTCTGTTCAAACAAAGCTCGTTTTGGAGAAAGGGTTTCTTGAAAAGCAATGTCAGTTTTTGAAGAACGCAGTTTTGTACAATAAAAATGCTTTTGATATCGTCTTCATCTCCGATAAATGACGGCGACCGCTCTCAGAAGCCCGTAGTGAGTTCTGAGAATCAATTGGATGTACCGGTTTGTGCTAGAGCTATGGCACACTCTTAGTTGTACAAGAGTGACAGTGACCGCGTTGACAAGTGCAGGAGAAAGTATCTGCTTCTGGAGTGCAGTCGGTACATTCCTTTGTGCCTACAGTGCGACCACGATCTTATTATACGAGGCGATGAACGGTTTGTCGCCCGACAGAAATTTTTTACTAGTCAAAAATGCTACGACGTCAAAGCCTATAAAAATTCTATTTGAATTACAAAACATAGAGTTATCTAAAATAATTAGTTTTAGTTGCAATAATACTTCAACTTTTTTGTGAAAACTCGTAAAAAAGTACTCGTCACTAAAATTTATAAATTAAGGCTGGAAGAGGAATAAATCATTTGTTCGAAATTCAAAAAAAATTAAAACAAAAGTGCGAAAGCTTTTCAAAATAAGAAGGAAAAACCGAACTTGGTCGCAGAGTAAGGGGTCTGCTAGCATAAAGTTGTTGTGATTTTTGTCATGTATCGATTTTTTTCTTGTGAAAAACCATTACTGCTAACTTTTTCGATATTTTTGAAACTCTAAGCGTTATGTCACGTCGTCATTTAACGCGGGAAGAGATGCTTAGGGCTGTGGGTATGTTGGAAGCTAGACGCAGTCAACGCGATATCGCGGCCGCTGTTCACACACATCCAAGCGTAATTTGCCGATTATGGGCACGCTACAGGTCTACAGGAGATGTAGCCGAACGTCACCGAGGAAGATACAGGGTCACTACCCAGAGACAAGATCGATTTCTGCAAAATGCTGCAAGAAGGCAGCCCCAGATTACAGCTCGCCAGTTGGTAGGAAGACTCCAGTCCCAGCACCAAGTGGTTATCAGTGACCAAACTGCCAGGAGAAGATTACATGAAGTCAATCTCCGCGCTCGCAGACCATTAAGAGTTCCAGCTTTGCGACGTGGAAATCGAGGGCGTCGTTTATTGTGGGCTAATGCACATTTGCGATGGACCGACAATCAGTGGGCACGTGTTCTCTTTTCCGATGAGTCTCGCTTCGGATTTCATCCTGATTCAAGGAGAGTGCGTGTTTGGCGTGTTCCTGGTCGCCAAAGTAGACTCCGAAATCCTCAGGAAGTTCATCCTTATCAAGGCGGAACGATCATGGTGTGGGCTGGAATTCGCCTGGGTGGGAGAACTGATCTCGTTCGCATACGAGGCAATTTGAACGCAGAGCAATACATTGAACAGGTAGTGCATCCTATGGTCATCCCCCACCACCAGCAGTTTGGCCAAGATTTCGTGTTCATGCAGGATAATGCACACACCGCAAGACAGGTGATGAATGTGTTCAGCGAGCACAATATCACGGTATTAGAGTGGCCTGCTCAGTCCGCCGATCTCAATCCAATTGAGCATGCATGGGATTTACTCGGAAGAAGAGCTTTCAGTGATTTTCCTCAAAATTTGAACACGGGAGAAGAACTTTTTTCGCATCTCTCCAGAATATGGAGCCTTATTCCACCGGCGACAATTGATAGCTTGATACTCAGCATGCCACGCCGATGTAGAGCAAATGAAAATTATCGCAAATAGTCACCCCTATCACCTCCTAACGGGAATACGTCGAATTACCAATAACCCTGTATAAATATTCATAGAGGAAAAACACGCTGTTGTCGCTGTCACAGCAGAAGTAGTAAGTCTCATTCAACAATTTTCTTGATTTTGTAACTATAAACTACTGTATGTGTTAGTTGACAAGCATATAACTTCAGTGCTTTGACACACACAAGCGCACGTATATTAATAGGAAATTGAGACTAATTTGTCGAAATTTGTTGGCAACACCACGTTTGTGTCTACTGTCTTTCCAAGCCTTCTTCTTCTATGCCTAGGTCCTTTTTGAAATGATTACGTTAACTTTGCGTGTATCGCCGGTGCACTGAATTGATGCAAGTATCGTTTATACTATTGCAATATGTATGAATGTAATAAGCTCTATATCACACACGCATTATTTTAATTTATTTATATCATAGGAGTAGAATAATTGTTTCAAGTTTATTATTAGGGATCTCTGATCAGTTTTTATACAAGCGGAAGGCCACACGAGTAGCGCGTTCAAATCTTTTGTAAGTGTGAGCGGTGATTCAAAATCCTTTAATCAGTGTCGCATTTTATACCATAAAATGTATATACATACATAGAAAATATCCAGAACCGCAGAACGCAATAAATGAGCAAAAACATAAAACATTTATTACGATTGACGATATTTGCATTATTAATCGATATTAATGTGTGTGTGTGTGTATTAGTAAGAGCGAGGATTCGAGAACTTACTCTACATCAAGACCTCTGTATAAAGTAATACATAAAAGTTTAAATGTAAGTTTATTTTGTTGGTGTCTTTATTTTGTAAATAAAAACATTTTGTTTGTTTGTTTGTATTTTAGTATTATTAATGTGAAATATTACCTACCTGACATCTGTTTTAGTGACAAAAAAAACTGTATGAAGGAAAATCAGTATAGGTGCTAATTGAATCTCAAAACAGGCACAATGCATTGACGTAATGTACCGTAAAATGAACAGATACCTAATTTTCTTTATCCTGTAGTGCATTGTAGAATACAGAATTATGTGTTAGGTAAACTCTATTAGGTATTAGAATTCCCTGCATGGCATTTCCTCGATACATACATAATTAACAACGTACATGTCTCATTAATTACCATTTGACAGATGACGCCAGCTGTGCTGTCATTATTTATACAACTTATACACTACTCAACAAAGTCTAGGGAACAAGCAATAATACTTCAACTTTTTTGTGAAAACTCGTAAAAAAGTACTGGTCACTAAAATTTATAAATTAAGGCTGGAAGAGGAATAAATCATTTGTTCGAAATTAAAAAAAAATAAAAACAAAAGTGCGAAAGCTTTTCAAAATAAGAAGGAAAAACCGAACTTGGTCGCAGAGTAAGGGGTCTGCTAGCATAAAGTTGTTGTGATTTTTGTCATGTATCGATTTTTTTCTTGTGAAAAACCATTACTGCTAACTTTTTCGATATTTTTGAAACTCTAAGCGTTATGTCACGTCGTCATTTAACGCGGGAAGAGATGCTTAGGGCTGTGGGTATGTTGGAAGCTAGACGCAGTCAACGCGATATCGCGGCCGCTGTTCACACACATCCAAGCGTAATTTGCCGATTATGGACACGCTACAGGGCTACAGGAGATGTAGCCGAACGTCACCGAGGAAGATACAGGGTCACTACCCAGAGACAAGATCGATTTCTGCAAAATGCTGCAAGAAGGCAGCCCCAGATTACAGCTCGCCAGTTGGTAGGAAGACTCCAGTCCCAGCACCAAGTGGTTATCAGTGACCAAACTGCCAGGAGAAGATTACATGAAGTCAATCTCCGCGCTCGCAGACCATTAAGAGTTCCAGCTTTGCGACGTGGAAATCGAGGGCGTCGTTTATTGTGGGCTAATGCACATTTGCGATGGACCGACAATCAGTGGGCACGTGTTCTCTTTTCCGATGAGTCTCGCTTCGGATTTCATCCTGATTCAAGGAGAGTGCGTGTTTGGCGTGTTCCTGGTCGCCAAAGTAGACTCCGAAATCCTCAGGAAGTTCATCCTTATCAAGGCGGAACGATCATGGTGTGGGCTGGAATTCGCCTGGGTGGGAGAACTAATCTCGTTCGCATACGAGGCAATTTGAACGCAGAGCAATACATTGAACAGGTAGTGCATCCTATGGTCATCCCCCACCACCAGCAGTTTGGCCAAGATTTCGTGTTCATGCAGGATAATGCACGCCCACACACCGCAAGACAGGTGATGAATGTGTTCAGCGAGCACAATATCACGGTATTAGAGTGGCCTGCTCAGTCCGCCGATCTCAATCCAATTGAGCATGCATGGGATTTACTCGGAAGAAGAGCTTTCAGTGATTTTCCTCAAAATTTGAACACGGGAGAAGAACTTTTTTCGCATCTCTCCAGAATATGGAGCCTTATTCCACAGGCGACAATTGATAACTTGATACTCAGCATGCCACGCCGATGTAGAGCCGTGGCTAATGCCCTGGGAGGTCCAACGGATTATTAAACAGCTGCAAATAATGTTTTTTCATTTAATTTCCACGTAAGCGTCATATGTTTTTGTAATTTGAAGAATTTTTTTTTTTTGGTTTAGGCACTATTTCAGTTTTTTTTATTAAACCTTAATTTTTTACATGAACGCTTTTTATTTAATTGCATAACTGAAATCAAAAATAAATTTCGCTTCTTTTGATGTATAACATCTGGGACAAAAAAAAGTTGAATTAAAAGTATACACTAAAATATCCTTGTTCCCTAGACTTTGTTGAGTAGTGTATTATCATTTAAAACGGGATATTAACCATGATTTGATTTTTGAGTTATCCAATTTTTTTTAAATCAAATCATGGTAAATATCCCGTTTTAAATGACTTTAGTGTTGATAACCATGATAGTTTCAAAAGTTTTAACTTATATTATGTTTAGTGACGCGAACCCCACGGCGGCGGTATGCCAAACTTTCCCGGTTTGTTTGATTTCTGTGTTCTTGTAGAAAAAAGTTATTACGTAGAAATCAAACGAAATCGATCGGCTTTATGACTAAGGAGATGGCTCTTGCCGCTTAAGGTTGTGCTGGAACCAAGTGTTCGATTAAACCTCTTGAAATCTTGGCATAAAATATTAACTTACAATGCGAAGTCCAGAAACACTATCGATATTTGTTTGATCCACGGGAATTTCCGAAAACAAAAGGTTGATCCTTCAGACCTGCTGTCAGATAAGATAATTTCACTCGTTTTAGAGCCCAACGGTAACAGCGGCGTTTTACAGGGCTTATTAGTGTTTTTTTTAAGGGATTTGTCTGAGTGTGGCAATAATGGCAAGTCTATCTAAAATAGTACAAAATTGGTGGAAATCAATTGTTGGTGGAATAAACGCTTTGACTGTGAGCGCACCAGGCTACTGCAAAATCTTGTCCGTAAAATTCAAGCCACGTTGAATTATATCTCTCCGTAGAAAAAAGTATTCAAATTTCAATTCATCATTTTACACTGTATTTACCTCGGCCATTAAAAAAAATATGCGAATTACCCTTTTTATACGCTAGTTGCCGTCATTGAAACTGTAGCAAAAACTGAAAATGACAATATAATCTTTTCTGTGTCATCAGGAGATATTACAATAATAGCCAAATTGTTTTTCACTCTGAAATCTTAAATATTTTTTAGGCTGATTTGCTCTTATCGTTAGAAGGAATGCCATAATAAAGCGGATAGGGGATCGCTGTTAGCAGTGGATTGGTAAAAACTGTTCATGTTAAAATCGCAGCTAATTTAATACCCTGTTAGACCCTGACATTAACAAGGATCTAATTATACCTTAATAATAATTAATGACCTTTGAACTGTTATACATTATCATAAGTATTTTGTATATGTATAAGCTGTGACCGTCAAGTCAAATAATATTTGATTTGTTGGTTTGAATTCACATAATACTCGTAGGTACATAAACAGAACGCGCACCTATCCGCGCCGCAGGAGCCACACTCGATTTTAGTGACATGATTTTACCGAAATGCTGTGCGTATATAAAGATTTAAAAAATGCGATGACTGCGGCGAGTGCGGCTCGTACGGCGCGGACAGGTTCAGCCTAAGAAGTGGTGCGTTGCGTGTCAAGGTCAACTTGAAATGGCGATTTTGTTGTATTATGTAAACACAAACATTAGTGTCTCCATAATGGCTTTCGTTACATAACGTATGTTAATATTACGTGGCTGAGAGTGGTGTTTTATGACCAATGGAAACATAGATGGTTGATACACATTTTACACATACGTTTTTACGAGTAGTTTCTTTGCAAAATATTTTCTTTTGGGATGCGAAGTTGTCCTCGGTTGTCTTTGGTATCTACCACCACAAAAGTTCCCTAAGATGCACCATGGGTTAAACTCGTCGCCAAATAGACGAATTTCTTAATGGTTCATCATCATCAATATGTTAGTTCACTGCTGGGCATAGGCCCCTAATAAGAGCCATAGAACCCGTTCTGAATGGTTACAGGGTTGATGGATGATATTTATTTATATAGGGTAAAATCTATTTAATGCATTACGTACTATCCATATTTGTAGTTAAGGATGTACCTTAAAACCGTGAAAATTATCAAATACATTTTAGACTCTGAAATAATATTTTTAAAATATACTATTATTAAACATAGCTCAAAATTAAAGAACCATCCTAACGAACCATTTCGCCATCACAACAAAAGTTCATAACAAAAATCTTTTGACACGCGTTCGAAATTCGAAACGCCATTAAATTTATTACCTACGAATAAAAGAACCTTGAGCCAAAATCCTCAGAATATTCTCGGTGTCAATAAACGATAAAAATGGTCTATGAGGTAAGGTGTTGCGTTCACAATTTAGTTTAAACCGAAGTTGAGGTCAACTTATTGACACAGTGGCCAACTGTCGACCTTGTGGTAACGCGTTGGAAATACAAGTTCGATGCCCTGGGTGAAATATGGTGTGTTGCATGATCTGCAACAGCTGTTAGAATAGTGGAAATATCTTTATAATATTAATACAAAACATATTTACCTATGAGTACAACAACATATCCACCTGCAGGGGGTTGTGGGTTCGATTCCCGCCCTAGAACAAATGTGTCGTTTGTACGATCTGCAGATATTTGTTTCGGGTGCTCTGTTCGTTTTCTATGTATAGTATAAAAAATCATTGTAATCTAGTACCCATAACACAAGCTCTGCTTAGTTTGGGGGTAGATAATACTGTGTGAATTATCCTGCATTATTTATTTGTAATTAATGGGTCCTTGCGAAGAACCGAGATTAAAGAAAGGCCCCGCCTGACTTGGCAGGGAGGAAGGCCTTTGATCTAATAGTCAGACACCTAGAGTGTCCACTGTGTCCAGTCAGTCAGTGGCGGATAATACTAATAAATTTTGTTCTTGATCGTATTCTTTAGTAAGAGGCCGTGCCCGGTTTGGAAAGCCGGATTCGATGCCTTCGTCGATGAGTTGACCATCTGCTTCCACGCCACCCTATCTCCGTCTTCCGGAACCCTATCGACGGGACTCCCAGGGACCGTCAGTCAGTCCCGTTATCTCTTTCACTATGTGAAACCAACGGTTAAGTGATCGCCTCGTCTTAATAATAAATGAATAAGTGCCCTTCAATTTTCTAACTAGGAACTTGACTTAATTTTATCAGAATCTGCGAAAATTAAAAGCTATTTAGAAATAACGGAAATCCTATGCAAACATAATCGACCCAATCTACAAATATGTAGAGCCATCTGCCAAAACATTGTACGAATGATTGCTTCAACTTGTAAGTGCCTACTTATTACGATTGGTTAGAGTGTTACGTAAAGGCCGCCGTCAAATAAAGCGTTGCGAAATGGCTCGAGCGGCTAAACGGGCGTCATTACCAGTTACCCGAGTAAAGAGCAATTAACTTTATTTTCATGTTGTATGTTATAATCGTGTAGACTTAGTTTAGTTGGTTATTGCTACCTTGACTGGTCGCTTTCCAGAGAAAATGGGCCAGATAAACTTTTCAAAACATTATTATTATTGTTATTGTCTCTCATTTACCATGATCTCGGGCCATAAAGTGACCCGGTCCTTTGGAAGGCTTGCGTGGGGCCGAAGCCAACAGCACAGAGGCCCTTTGAGAAGTTAATCTAAAGGCGATGGCTACACATTATTATTATTATTATATGATTTAAAAATAAATAAATAAATAATGCCGGACAATTCACACAGCATTATCTAGCCCCATGGTAAGCAGAGCTTGACAATGCTGTGACAAAGCCATAATCTTATAATTAACTTTTTGTTTTACTGGGATTGTTTGTATTTGTTTGACATAATTAGAACAGAATTCCATTTTCCTCGAATCTTTTGTTATTAAAGTCATTCAAAACGGAATATTTACCATGATTGGATTTTTGAGTTATCCAATCAAGACCGATTCTCGCGGGTAGCTGCGTTACGAGGTGTAGTTCGTAAGAAATAAAAACATTTAACGTAGGCAAAACTGTCCTCAGTCAAGTCAAGAGATAACAACAGCGAGTGTTTGATAACAACATCCGACAATAGCGTTGCATCGTAATACCGTGCTGGCCAACAATTTCCTACATAAGGTCCTACCTAGTTTTGCCACTAACTTATCGGTATCAGCGGCTCTATCGGGGCGACTTTAAAAAAGGTTTTTGTACTTTGAAGTAAAGTAGGTAATTTTATTTTGTTTACCTGTCTTACCTTTTCACGGCTAAACGGCTGAATGGACCTTAATGAAATTCGGCAATGAGATAGGTTTTATTCAAACGCATTTTAACCTGGAAAATGAATCAGAAACACACGCAAAGCCACGGGCAGTTGCTAGTGTTTCTGTAAGTGGGTGTTAAGTGTGCTGACTGATGTTATATCAGCGTTAGCAGGTCTTGAAGGTACAATGAGGTTGCATCATCCCATTTCCGTACCATTCACACTTCCCCCAGTTTTTTCTGACAGGTTGTTTGTGGTAAATCATACTGTTAGGGTTCATTTTACCGAAACACAACTACCTGGTAATTTTATAAAGCAATTTTTAAACGACTTTGTAAAAGGAGGGTGAATGTTTTTTATGTGAAATAGGCTATTTTCCCTGTCAATGGTGGACAGATTTTATTTATTCTTTCGTATAAAAAAATATAGAGAATGCCCGTAGGTGCATGCATGTAGGTCAGTCACATCAAAATCTATTTCCTATTATTTTGTGTTTGTCCCGCAAACCTTTAAATAAACGATAAAGAAATGCAATTCTTAATCAATTCAATTTATGTTATAAAATGTCAGTTTTAAGTTTTTTTGAAATTCTTACATCAAATTTAGTATGAAGATTTGGACTAAAATTGTTTAGACAAATTGTTTAGGTTTTAATACTTTGTTGCATGAAATAATTTTGTATGTTGTCGCTGTTCAAAAAAAGGCAGAACCCGCTTTAATTTAAGAAGCACTTATCTCGTTATATAAATAAGATCATTAAATTTACACCGCCTCGTAAGTACATATTTGAGACAGTAATCATTGAATCTAAATCGGATCGGATGACGAGTGAAAGTTGACTGTCCGACTGTCTCATCAATAGATCGGTAAACTTGTTTATTTTTTGTGTGTAGATAATTATTTTACGATCGTAATTATAATGACGAAATCAATTTTGTTATGTTTTTTTCCTACATAATAGAGGTACAGCAATCAAACACAACCTAATATATAATCATAGTATCACAGGGTATCACCCGATTACGCCGCTCGACTACCTTTTTTTTGGCGAATGTCGGCTCTACATAATAGAGATGTAGGTAACTGCATATATGTATATTTCACGATAGTACGAGTACTTTATATATTTTCTTAGACAGAAATGACAAACCATAGCGTATTCTAGAAGGCAGGTTAGTAGATTGCAGTCAATCATATCCCACGAGTCGAATTACAATTCTATTATAGGCATCGACCACGTGCTATGAATCGAAGCTGGCTTTCGTAATGGTCCTTACTGACTAAAACGAAGCACCTTGACCAGAAATGATCCAGACATGGCAAAAGTTCTACATGGCTAAGGTTGTGGATTCCTGCTAGTTTGACGATAGACCGACTCTTATCCTACATATTCACCTCGTCTCAAATAGAGATTCTGTTTGTCCCATCGTAGCACCCAGAACCGATGAACCAATTTTAATTTAGTATTTTTGTTTGAAAAGTCACTTGGTCAAGGAAGTTTAGCCATGTTTGATGAACTTAGATGCAGCTGTTCAGATGGTATCTCTATCTGTAGGGACCCGAAATCAAAAGTAAAATCATTTTTAATTTTTGCTTTGCAAAGTTTTGTAACACTTTATCCTTATGATGAGAGGACCTATGAACCAACACACCCATTGTTATGAAACTCATTATAATAATGTAATCATACTTTTCATCATTATTTTCTTTTGGGACCTACTGATAAAATTTACCGGAGTAAGTGTCGCAAGAAAGAATATTATGAAAAATACAATTTCTCTGATCTGTCCCGCTTAAATAATATATAATGATAAAGTACACTTATAGTGTATTCTATTTTCTACGTCTACCTACAATACAAAATATTAGATTCAGTGATCTAAGCGGAACAGCGTGAGATGGGTTGTCATTTTCAATCTTCATCTACGCGAAATAATTCCACTATTGTTAAAACGATTGTTTGTTAACAGGGAATGTGGCGACTCCACCTGGCAGACGGCAACCGGCGCGTGATGCTATGGTGCATCCTCCTCGGCCTGCAGCCAGCGTTTGCAGGCATCCTCGACCCCTTCAACTGGGCGCGCTCCGATCGCATCGAGGTCAACATCCCATGGCTCCCGTGTATGTTATAGTTATCTGTCATCACTGGTTTCTGAGCGACTCCACCTGGCAGACGGCAACCGGCGCGTGATGCTATGGTGCATCTTCCTTGTCTGCAGCCAGCGTTTGCAGGCATCCTCGACCCTTTCAACTGGGCGCGCTCCGACCGCATCGAGGTCAACATCCCATGGCTCCCGTGTATGTTATAGTTATATGCAATCACTAGTTTCTGAGCGACTCCACCTGACAGACGGCAGCTTCTGCGTGATACTATGGTGCATCCTGCTGCCCGCGTTCGCAGGCAGCTTCAACCCTTTCGATCCTCAACCCAATCGCATCGAGGTTAATATCCCTTCCGTGTATGTTATAGTTATATTATATATTTATAGTTATACTATATATATATATAATAATATTAAAATTATATTAAAATTATATTCCTATTCAAAGCAAATGTGACTTGGGACTGGAGTCCCAAGTCACATTTGCTTTGAATAGGTCATAGGTAATAATAATGGTGAATAGGTAATAATAGTCACAATTCAGTCAATATCTAAATCGCGACTGCTTGATCGTGAAACCATTATCTGAGTTGCATTAATTTATTTAGGGTGACCTGGGGTTATATAAAGATGATGTGATTTATGCATGCCAAGTTCAAGATACTCGTTACTTATTCCCGTGCAGTAAAATGTCAATAGCCAGCAAACTATTATTGTGAAAGCATGTTTTTAGTAGCCATTGTCTTGCTGTTCACAAAGTTTTCTAATTAAAACCATGATACATGCAAAAACTTACCTACCAGGCTTTGACATATTGTTGACGGCAATTTATACTTGATAAGTAATAAAACTACTATGAAGAATGTTTTTGTCTATACTGCGACCTAGCTAAAACGAAAGCTGACCCCATTACCATATTGAATACCTTGCTGGGAAGCGAGAGACCTACCTACATATTTTTATACTTTAAATGTTATTGTATATGTCTGCAATAAAAGCATATTATTTTAATTTAATTATACTTACCTTGTTTTATTTAAGTACATTTAAAAATAATAAACTCAACCTTCATGGTTATAGGCCGCTACTAAACCCACAATTTTACTTTATCTGCACGGAGGCACTTAACATGCGGAAATGCCTTCATTAAATACTAGTATTTTAAGAACTGTTGCTTGCTGGAATAACGGAATTATAACACTTCCTGCTTTCTACTTCATCCATGTAACGCGAATGTTCTAGAACTAGTAGGAATGCTTTTTAAAGGCCGAAAAAGTGCATAATTCTGAGCATCGATTATACAATTGTACAGCTTGCTACGTGAATCATTTAAAGGAAAACATTTGTAACGTAACTGTCTGTCTGTGTCTTGCGTTGAAGTTTCTTATGTACATACCTAACTAGAGGTGTTATTACGAATTCCGCTACTACCCTGCACAATATTTGTCCCTTCAAACGACGACGTCAACCGGACTAGTGGCTCAGGTATTCTTTGTGTAACTTGTATAACAGCTGGGCACCTAAATATGTACCCACTTTGACTAACCTGTGGTTTTCCATATTACAGTTGAGAACGAGACAAGATGCTACGATGAGCTAGGCTGCCTCAACATCACTAGGAGTTGGTATCACCTCATCCATAGACCCTTCAATGTCTTCCCTCTGCCGAGAATTGTTATCAACACCAGGTGAGATATTTGCGTGATATTTTAATTTCATAACTCTTTAAAGAAAAACGGAGTATTCTAATATTATAATAATCCTGTACTATCATTTGCCAGTTTATCTAAAAAATGGCTTCTAAAGTAGGTGATAAACCTACTTTTGTGGTCTACCACGATATCGAGACGCAGAAAAATAGCAAGCACTTTTGGCTAGGCTCTGGCATACTATCACTAACAAAGTTATAACCAAATAATAGAAACAAAATAGAACTAGTACTTACAATTAAACCAACTGAGCTAACTGCAGTCTGTTGCAAATAATCTACAGGTAGCCCAACTGGTCCGTATCAATACCAGTCCGAAGCGTCTCCAAGACGCTATCATGTCGTAGATAACCATTTGACAAAACCGCTTGTTTTTTTTTAAAAAAGGGCAAAGATGATGTACAAAAAAGCTTTATATGTATTTGTGGATCGAAATAATCGCGGAACGAACGGACATACATTCGAAACAACCAATCAAAATACAAGGTTTCCGGATATTCCATTATATCCGAAAATCACACACCTACTGCATTTTGATATACTCGGATAAGAATGGAATGTAATAAGACAAGGACACACTCTAACTCCATTTTATTTACAATTTTCAGATTCATTTTGTACACGAAAAAGAACCCAACAGATGGACAGATCCTCAATGTGAACGTGAACAAGACGATAGTGAAATCTAACTTCAGCCCCAAGAAGCTGACAAAGTTGATCATCCATGGCTTCATAGATACTCCTCTTTCTAATTGGGTAAGAAATCAGGTTTTTTTCTTTAATTCGCGAAGTATTTTTTTATACCGCCAAAGTGGCAGACTTGCGTGTGGTCCATCTCATCATCATCATCAGCCTATAGCAGTCCCCTAATGAGTGCCATAGCGCCCTGTCTTCACGCATTCAACACCTGCCTGCAGTCCTTCGCAGGTCGTCATCCCACCTGGCCGGAGGACCGTCTGAAGAAAAGCAATTGCCGCAGTCTATGGACGCTGGTAGCATCACAGCATTAAACGATTTTTCATTCATCGTATTCTAAACACACACTGTCGAGTGTTATTTATTCGTTTCCTTATTTTCTCTGAAGAATTACAACTAAATTCGTTTTTGTACATGGAAATAGAAATCTTAGACTTACTAACAAGACAAGGCAGTTCACAAGGCGTGAGATTGTTATGGTTGTCTATCTTGCTCAAAGAGAAAGGTCATTCAAAGTTCCAAAGCTTAATTTATTCAATATAAGCTATAATTTTATTTATTCAAATCTCTAATATTTGCAAATCTGATATTCTGTAGGGTTCCATATATCATGATCGTGAATGTTCAAGAAGATAACAAATACCTAAGGCTCTATAACGTTTATCTTGTCTATAAGTTTATAGACAGATCGTTAGATAACTCTTTATTGTACCACCCAAACACAAAAACCAATAGGTACAAAAGGAAATGCTGAAAATGGAGGAAATACAAATAATATTATAGTATGCAGAGATAATCTACGTGTGAAAGGGTTTATAAACCTTCCTCTTGAAACACTCTATCTATTAAAAACAACCGCATCACAATCCGTTGCGTAGTTTTTAAGATCTAAGCATACATAGGGACAGACAGACACCGGAAAGCGACTTTGTTTTATACTATGTAGTGATGATGTAAGCTAGGTCTTATTTTGAGAAATAAAAGCAAGAGATTTTAATTTCTTTTTTTATATCTAGGTCAGTGAGATGAAGGACGAGCTCGTAAAAGCAGACGACTTTAACGTGGTTATCGTCGACTGGGCAGGAGGCAGCTTGCCTCTCTACACCCAGGCCACAGCTAACACCAGGCTGGTGGGCCTTGAGGTCGCTCACTTCATCAATACCCTTCAGGTAAGGTATATTAAGGAACCTATTAGATAGCAGGTACCTACTGCAGCCAAAAAAAAAACAGAAATTACGTGTTTGATGTCGAGTTTCAGTTATCATTGTCATATTTATTAAAGGATTTTAAATGGACAAGGAATGTAAATTGCGTATAATAGGCGGCAAGTGAATGAAGTATTTTTTACAAACTTTTCTTTCTGATTTTGGCTGGACGTCTAAAGGTACGTTGACCAGCGTTACGGGGCGTAATGTATGTATATCTATGCCATTTGGTCTGAAAAGGTTATGGGTTTTGGTCTGAAAAGTGCAGTCGCAGTGTGTCACGGTCCTCAAAAGGATCTTTTGCGGACCGTGACGCTCTGACAGACTACGGCTGACATAGAAGAAAATCTGAAACTGACTGAAAAAAAGATCCGCACTAGCAATGTTGTATGAATCGAATCTAGAGCACGGACGAGCAAAGAGTTTGAAACGAGCGTGATACTACGGATTTTAGCACATGGCGTAACGTATCATGCTCACTGCGAATGGTACATTACGCCCCTTTACGCCAGGCGGTACCCACCTTTAACACTTTCGTAGCCGCAGGTGTATTTATCCATCCCCGTGTTGAATCTGCGGGTCGCACCGCGTGGTTTGGTAGTGTATGCATTAACACATTTTGTGACTTCAACGTAATAGACAAATTCTACGGTATTCTTCGTTTAATTTACATTCGAGTAACTATAACGATAATTATTGTGTTACAGAAAGACCACGGTCTAAATCCTCAAGACGTTCACATAATCGGCCATTCTTTAGGAGCCCACACAGCAGGTTACGCGGGCGAAAGAATACAGGTGCGTGTTTCAATGGTTGAAATACTTCATATATCACACAAAAAGAAAATACGCCTTTCTGTTTTTGATGCAGCTTCTCTTTTCATAGGGCTTAGGCAGAATTACAGGTCTTGACCCCGCGGAGCCCTATTTTCAAGGAATGCCTACTCAGGTCAGGCTAGACCCTTCCGATGCATCGTTTGTCGACGTAATACACACAGATGGCAAAAGCATTTTCCTTTTAGGTAATAATGTAAACAATTTATTGCACGTTCTATGCTTTTATATAAACCATTCAGCACCCTTCGTTTTGACCCGATGAATAACAAATTTGTTTATGCTTCATTGCTATGAATCATAACATACTAACTCACATAAATATGTATTTTATTATGTAAATAGTGTATCATACGCTTCGGCTAGCTCCATCATTCATGTTATCTGTTTTATGATATATATCGCATACAACTAATAAACGACGTGGTTATTTCACGTGCGACAGACTTTGTATTTATGGCAGGATATGGGATGTCACAACCCGTGGGACATTTAGACTTTTATCCCAACAATGGGAAGGAACAGCCTGGTTGTGACTTAACTGAAGGGCCTCTAGTGCCCTTGACGCTAGTGAAACAGGGCTTAGAAGAAGCCTCACGAGTCTTAGTGGCCTGTAACCATGTAAGAGCCATCAAGCTGTTCACAGAGTCTATCAACGGAAAGTGCCCGTATGTTGGTAAGTTATTGTATTTATAATTGGGTCGGGTACATTTGCGCGAGAGAGATTTTAGTCCAGTCAACGAATTATTGGGGATCGATAGGTCAAAAGTTTGACGTAGGATCTTTCTTTGGACCAGTTAGGAGATAATAATACTTTAGAAGTCCCCACCCCCTGTAAATTATCATACATAATAATTTGTTAGCTGGATGATTAGATTTGGTACATTTGCGCGAAAGAAAAATGCGTGAATGAAATTAACCCTAGATCACTAAACATTAGTCTCACAGGCGACACGGTTCCCGCGCATTCGCTGTTTAGGTATGTTCCCGACACTACCCCACCCCGCCACGCTCAGTACCTTCCTAATTTAGTGTTTTAGCACCCTGTGCGTACGCATTACGTACGTCAAGTAAAATATTGGCGTTTTATTTTATTAGTCAGAACGACTAATGTTTAGTGACTGAGTAACTCGAAAATATGTTTAGTGAGCTAGGGTTAACGTGCGCGAAATATGTATGTTGATTGCTACTAAGCTGTAGCGTCGTAGCACGTGCTACGAAGTTGTAGGAAAGACGGAAGAAATTCGTCCATTCTATTCATTCTATTGCAAGGTAAGAAGAAGGGTAAGGGAAATTCCTAATTGCATTCAAAACATAGAAGAAAAGCTTACCCATTATTATAGTCGCAAATCTGTTCATATTATATTTCGCGAGATTTGATGTATATAGTTTGTTGTAGAAAAGCGCGTGCGCGTTTAAATCTTTTGTATGCTACGCGAGCGAAACATCGTAGCACGCTCTACGAAAGTTAACGGTAAAGTCCTATGCTCCTTCATGAAGCTATGAATTATCTTTTATGAAATTTATTAGAGGTCAGAGCGTAATCTTATATACACAATGCTGAATCCGCAACTCTCTGCGACTACTTCCAGACTTGTAGGGAGTTTAGTGACTTTTCGCAAATGTCTTTCGCGCCAGTGTACTAGGATATATTCTATAATCATCTTATTTTATTTTGCCCCGCCTAGAACAGAAGAAAACAGATTTTTCAATGAATAATGTTATTTGACCATTCACAGCCTGCTATAGATCTTAAGATTTTCTGTTCATTTTAATATAAAAAAAACACGCTGGCTTATAAATTCGTATATATGATTTTCCAGGCCATCAATGCCCCTCGTATCAGCACTTTTTGTCGGGTAAATGTTTCCACTGTGGACATGGATGCGCAATAATGGGGTAAGTGACAACACAAATAAGCATGGTAACATTTTTCCGAAATAAATTCAATACACCGCTGGGGATATGTTCATATCGTATGTAATATGTATAATGTTATGTGTATATGTGTAATTCTATACAACTCATTTTTTTTAAGGTGAAGCGAGTGGCGAAACTAGCGCCACTGCAAAATTATTATCGGTCACTACCAAACACTGTTATCCAATGTCTTGTCTAAATGTTTTGCTAGAAAACTATAATATTTAAACAATCTTAAAATAGGTGTCACATACGGGGAGAAATTCCTAGGCATTTTCCTTTGTTTAACATACTAGCATGGACGAAATAAGAAAACAGGTGATGGCGCTTATTAGAATAGTTAATATCTACCTTAAGATCTAAATGACGACTGCGTTTCGTACCAGTGCACAAATTTGAATTTTATTTCCAAGACAATAAATCCTAAATTTCCATTTCTAGATTCCATTCAGACAGTACTCCCGGCTTGATCACGAACAAAAACAACCAGACAGAGAACGAAGTGTTTCCCTCTGAAGAACACGACACTATCGGCGCAAGATACTACCTTAGTACAGGGAAGGAGAATCCGTTTTGCCGTGCGTTTTATCTTATACTAGCTTCTTTTTCTTCTGCCCGCAGTTTTGCTCTTTATCTTCTAGAAAGAATTGATTTCCACAAAGAATTCAGTGTTATATGCTGTAAATGTACGCCAAGTAAAAAAATTGTGCGGTAACGCACACCTTTAACCCTTTGGATATTTTCCTTGTCTGATACGTAATACTGTCTAATTATAATTTTTCAGAGCGACACTACAAGGTGTCTATTCAGCTAGCCAATCCAAAAGGAGCTGAATCCTGGGTTCAGGTAAATTCCCATATTTCAATGCCAAATGATCCTTGAGTCCATTTCCCTAAAAATATTATAATAATTTAACCAAAATAACTACTCTTACAGGGATTCCTGAAAGTAACATTGCTGTCTGACAAAGGAGTAATACGAGGAATGGACCTCACGCCAAGTAACTATGTCAAGTAAGATAATGGCAGAAAATATACATATTGAAAATATATTAATACGAAATCTCTATTTAAATTAAAAAGGTCTGAGCATTCTTTCGGACCTCCGCTCCAGGGCGCAGTGAAGGTTGCGGGTTCGTTTTCCACCGCAGGGAAAATGTATATACCTAAATTAAGTTCAACGGATATAATGTTCTTGGATTCGCGGTTGAGTCTAGTATGAGTATCCAGTAAAGAAATATATCATTCCATCCAGTCATTTCCATCATCATCAGTCTATATAAGTCTACTGCTGGACACAGGCCTTCTCTATTGAGCGCCATAGCATCCTGTCTTCAGCTTACCGCATCCAGCATATGCCTGCAGACATTCGCAGAGCGTCATGCCACCTGGTCATTTCTATAAATAGGCTATTTTATGCATCACCATCATCATATCAGCCCACAAACGCGCACGTTTGGATATAGGCCTCCGCCCATACAACGCCACAAATGGGGGTGTCGCCTCCATTCAACGACTCAATACTCAATATTTGTACTGCAAATATGTTGTAGGTACAGGGGATCTTAAAGATAAAATGTTACAAACATGCACCCTGCTAGGGCACGGCAATGTTTAGCTAGGTGCTAGGTGGTTATTACTAGTTAATATTTCGACGACGATCGTTTCGCTTGTCTTGTTACACGCAAGTAATTATTAAGTTCTTTCAGGTTAGAGCATGGATCATCTTACACGATCGTTGTGACACATCCAATGGACATGGGAGGAAAAGTGAGGAAGGTAATGAAAAACGAATTGAGGAAGTTACCTACTTCCTTAACTTAAGTACCTACTATACCTGCCAAGTTTAGTAAATCCTGTCTAAAGTTACGCCAGATTTCAAGGCATTAGGACCTGCGACGAAATCGCAAGGAAGTAAGTGCATCCTCAGCTTCATCAACACACGAACTTGGTTGTCCGAACCGGGGAGTTTGCCATAATCACCACCACGCTAGGCAGGCGAATTATTGATTGACGTAGATGTGTTAAAAATACACAAGTTTTGGTTCTTACCTAGCGTAAAAAGAGTTTTTATAGTTTATTATAGACTAGATACGCCGCTTAAAAATCTGTGTCAAATAGTTTATAAAACTTCCTCTTGAATCCGGTTTATTAGTTTAAAAGATCTAAGCGAACAGACAGCGGAAGCGACTTAATTGTTTACTATGTAAAGATTATTGTCGGCAAAGGCAATACCTTTGTTTATCGAGTATTTATCGCGTACCTTTTGATAAATAATCTTTAATATGTTAGTGTTTTTTAAAATAAACTTCTCTGCTTGATATGGGATTTGGGATTAGAAATGTAAAGCTGCCTACCTACTTAATTTACTTATTATTTCTTTGCAGGTGGAGTTATCGTGGGAGTACGATATGAATGTACTGGAGCCGCGATCTCTATGCATCCTGTGGTGTAACGACCGCCTCTACGTCAAGTCGGTTGTCGTCGACCAGATGGAACTGCCGAGCAGAGGGTATGCTTCAACTCTATTTTAGCACATTTGATATGGTATTAATTTAACTAGGGACTGACAGAGATGATATTGTAGAGGGCTCCCCCCTTGAGATAAAAGCAGATAAGGCGTTTATCAGTGGGAGGCCTACGTCCAGCTGTGGTGCAATAAAGACCTTGAGGATGCTTAGTGATGGTGAAGCTTCGTTTCTACCCAAAAATTTGACATTCTACCGCTTATTCCAGTAGATCCAAGTAGATTTAGGGTGGGTTTGTATAGGACCTATACAAACCCACCCTAAACCTACTTGGTATGCCATCTTCAGATTTGATGTTTGTTTCAGAAAACGTAACGTGGACTTCAGTACGAAGCTGTGCACTCCAAAGCGTGAGTTTGCCGAAATCCCCAACCGAGGCTCTGCCAGTTTCTACGACAGCTGCGGAAGGTAGCCCTGCCATACCGTCACCTGAATTATCTAGGACTCTATGACTAATGACATAGAGCACTGCTGCTAGGCCAATGATCTCATGACACCTACAAAGCCTTAATATAACATGAACAATAAACACAAGAAAAGACTGAAGTTACATAAGAGTACCTAGTAGCTAATCAATATTCGAACGAGTGCCTAAAGCACCTATTTATGAAAGGTAAGGTACTCAATGCCTAAACGCTTCTAGATGCTTTGGATGGCACAAATTAGCAAAAAAAAAACTGAAGATAACATCAGAATGAAGAAGGCTGTAGACTTGTGCATAAAGGGTGAGACGGTGGATCCCGTGGAGAACCAACAGACATAAAAAACCGGGAGAGCCCGTGATGTCGTTAACCAATGAAAAAGACATTTTTACAGTTGTGTTCGATAGAGACGAAAGTGAAGTGAAGTGTGTATCTGTACAGGAAGTGACTAAATTATTTAGATAGGTCGTAGATATTTGATTGGAAAACAAGCAGTCAATTTTATTTTATTGTTTAATTAAACTGTATAGGTAGGTATAGGTACCAACGTAATTAAGTACATAGAAGGTACCCATAGTACCTAGATTGTAGTGCCGTACATATAATGTGCCTAAAATAACCGAAAGCTGTTGGTGGTAATTCTTTTGGAAAATAAAATAGGTACTCAACTGCTATGTTTTTGTTTTCTCTATAACTACCTAAGTAGTGCCTTGGTAGGCTCTAACCTAACCTAACAACGTTCAAAAATAAGTGCGGCGTTATTCAAACATTTTCTAGTTTCTAGAATGTTCTATGAACTATAATAACATAGTTATATATATATATATATAACTGTTATATGTAGAGTATTATGTTCTATGAACTTAATACTCTACTTTAACGATGGTAATTATTTCCACAACATTCTTTGAGCAAAGTCGGCCTTTCCTACTTACCTACTCGAAAAAGCGCCGCCGCCGCGCCGCCAGCAAATCCATAAGGCTTACCCTACCCCGCACTAGTAAAGCGGTTCCTTATACAAACTCTTCTATGACTCGGGTTTACTCGGGGGATGATTTCTTCCGTCCACAAGTTCACACAGTGTGTTGGTAACCTTTTTTTACTTTCTTTGTCAGTGTTCATTACTGCCAGTTTGCCAGTGTCAAATCAAAACGAACGAACAGGCCTCAACAAGAAGAAGAATTTTTTCTTTGAGATTCTGAAAAATGAGATTTGCTTAATTTAATGAACTTGCTTGAAAATATTTTGTTCTCTCGAACATAGGAATGTGGGCATGAAAATCATTTAAAACTACAAAAACTATGTCTTCACATACTTCGAAGCTTGTGTTAGGTTTATCTAGTACAGTTACCATTGGAATTGTAAGTTATGTTCACCTAAAGCAGCAATCAGACAGGTAAATACTTCTCCTGTTGGCGTTTTTTATATCAGATTATTTAATATGTATTTTATAACGCCAATGCAGACAATCAGATAGAATAAAAATTTGTAATCTTCTACTCAAACTAAATCTTTTAGTGTTGTCTATTTTTTGTATGTCCTTACCTACCTAAATTGACACTAAAATTAATCAATCTGTAGCAGTTGGTAATCGTTATTCAGGGCTTCATGATAGCCTTTGTTAGTCGTCGTTCGTCGTCGTAGAGGCGTCTTTCTCAGGTTGTCATCCCACCTGGCCAGAGGGTGTACTACAATATGGTTAGTGTTGTGGTCTCCACTCAAGAACATGTTTACCCCAGTAGTTGTTGGTTCTTTGTGAGATATGATTATCATATAACTGGTATATTATTACACACTTTATTTGTTACAGAGATAAAATGCACGAAGGTGTACTTAGAGACATTGAAAGACAACAAAAAAGAAAAATAGAGAACATCTATGTATTAGAAAAACAAAATCAATTAACTAAACAACTGAAGAAAGAAGTCGGAAATGTATGAGGAGTGAATGTTTATTATTTATAATCTAGGTTTAGTCTAAAATTAAAACTATAAAACAATACTTTATTGCTTCTTTTCCTTCAGCCATGCTTCTAACATAACATCCTTTAGGTTCAAATCTACTCCAGTGGGATGTTTCTTGTCTACTGTGTCAATAAATCCATCCAGCTCAAGTTTCTGTTTGGCAATTGCTGCCAATGATTCAAAAGTACGAGGTTCCCAGCATGCTAGATCAGATAATGTTTTGCGGTCTAGCATAATATTTGCACGCTCTAATCCCTCTTTCAGGGAGAAATGAGTAATATTGTGTTGTTCACATGCTGCTGTGATACGGGTAGCCCATAGAGCTCTCATGTCATCTTTCTTGAGCTGCCTGGCTTTTGTGGCATACACAAGAGCTCGGTGGACATTGCGCACGGCAATTGTATAGCAATTTCTCCGGCGACCAATGTAGTGCGCTGCCAATCTGAACACTCTCCTCTTTCGCCAAAACTCATCTGGACCACGGGAACGAACGAAATTAATGACAGAGAGGAATACCATTATCTGTAAGGAAAGTTGAAGTTATAAGTCTGAAACCAAGTCAATACACGGATGTTCGTATATTAATTATTAGCTATTATTACTTTATAGGTAGCTCTGGTTCGCAAAACCTTAGAATTTCACTATAAAAAACGAGTTCCGACCAAACGTAACGTAACCTCAAACCACAACAACAATAAAAAATTCGTCAATTTCTAACCCAACTCAAACCACTGACAGTGACATGAAAATAATAGCGACTGTGACAGCCATTTTTTCAAATTCTCTATTAATCATTTATCATCAGACAACAAAGGTCCAAAAAACACATACACAAAATTGTAATGAAACCAAAATAACTAAATCTAGACTATAAGTAATTTCACCCAGTGGTTTCGTATTGGACAGTCATACTTATTAGATATTACTTTCAGGATGCTGTTGTTACTACCTGTCAGTCTACTCATCATAGATGCCACTCGCTTTCGCTTATTGCCGCGAAGCCATTTGTGAACGTATTAGGTATTAGTGAACATCTCTGATGCACTGCAGTAACGAGGCAGGTCCAACAACATCCTGAAAATGTTATTATATTGAATACGTAGGGATGCGTAGGGCGTTAAGAGACTTTTTAGTGATAATGATGATGATTTTGTAATGATTTGGCAGCATACATATTTGAGAAAAAATTGATGAAAAAATTAAGAAGTTTCGCGGGGTGTAAGGGGGACTCCAACATCTCGTCTCCCAGGCCAACCTAGCCCACCCTGCTAGATAACGAACTAGGCTCTGGTGAAAATATAAAACCATTTTCATAATTTAATTACTCATTAATTATTTTCCATAACTTGACACTGGCAGAAAAGTTTCCAACCAAACAGTTGCCATTTAACAAATAATCATCATCATCATCAGATACGCGATGGCGCGAAATAAATACCTAACAAAAATTGTAATAATAGGTACCGAGGTAGTAGGTAGTTAGGTACCTATTTTACGCAGCTGTTGGTGAATCGAAATAGGCTTCATAAAAATTTGAGATTTCATTATGAGAAGGGAACAAGAAATAAGGTGGGTACGGGCGGATTGTTTGTACTGGACCACTTACTACAAAGAGATCTGATGTGTTGTGGATGATTTTCTAGTTTATCGTTGATTATCTTCTATAGCATGGGTTTGGCTGCTATTTTGCACAAAGTTTTTACGCGAGTCCACATCATCGTCACTGTCCTCGTAATTGCATGAACTGGATCCACTAGTTTGTTCGAATTTGTTATTAACAGCCATCAGATGACTGATATTAAGGGATTTTTTTCTCAAATATACTTCTGAGTCTGTTTCTCGATCTTTACAAGCAACGAAATGGAGAAGAAAGATCTGTGAATGCAAATGAGTAGGTATATAGACTTTTTAAAAGTCACATTACCTACCTATCTAACTCCATTAGGCTAGCTGATCTGCGTCGCCTGAGTCCCAGCATACGCCAGCCTTATTTTTATCGACCGATGTGGATCTCCGCCCGCTGCGCCCGCCACATCGGGTCGTCAAAATGCAATGCGTGTAAGTTCTAACTGGCAATATTTTCTGGTTTACCTCTGTCACTATAATAGCCATAAAGAAGATGAGGTGCGCATTCAGTGAGAAGAGCATGGCCCGATATATCGACGATTGGCAACCTCTTGTATGGATGGAGTGGGTGCCCAGTTCCATTAGAAAGTTTGATACGCAGGAACCACTTTTGCAACAACTGAAATAAGATACATAGAAATACAATACTTTTATTGCAAACTTAAAAATAACAAACAAGTTTTAAAAAATACAAAATATGTGACAATTGTCCGGTCTTATCGCTCTAGAATGATCTCTACCAGACAACCGTGGATGGATAAGATCTTTGAATTGAAGATGTTGATCTGTGTGCATTATTATTTATTATGATAACAGTAACTTTGTAGCCCAGATTTTCCCTCTTTTCCGGTCATTGATTAGGTATTTTATTTAAGTAAGTAGACAGGAACTTACTTACTCTCCACTACTCTCTTAAGCCACTTAATCTCTTAGTTATATATTAATTTATATTTTTAAAGTGTTGTATAATGTGTGCTTAATGTTAAATAAAGATTTTATTATTTATTTATTTATTATTACCTACCTAGGTAGGTTGTTAGAATAACTTAACTGTCAAGTAGATAAGGTTTTTGTTATCATAGTGCGTAAGCCCTCGAAATTGGTTACCTACTTGATTTCGTGGCTCCGTTGTTGGTCAGAGCATTCCTATCCTAATGATAAGGTTTCGGGTTTTTCATTTTTGCAATTGTTATTATTTAATTTCTCCAGTAGATATTTGTATCTAAATAATCAATCACTCGCAACTAGATGTAGGCACCTAAAATAGGTTAAGTAACTACCTACCTGCATAAGTATATAGGTAGCACTTATAAAGTTAATTGCAAATGTCGTGAGATAGGGGCAGAGTTCCAGTCGAGCAGTTGCAGGGATTGGGGTGGTATCTACTTATTACTCATAGGGAACCCTTCGAGCATAAAATACTTACTATTAGGTACCTACTTATATATAGGGTAACCCACTAGGAGTACCTACCTACCTACCTAACAAGTAGGTAGGTACTATACGCTAAGTAGTAGATGATATAGGAAGGGATTCCGACTTACGTATGTTGCAATGCAGATAATAATGTAGAGGTATTAGGAACTTGGTAGAAATTACCTCAAAGGAACGCTATCAGCCACATACTCAAGCGTTTTAGCGTCCCGTTTACGCTTGCTGGAGGGGTCCCACTCATAATCAAGTATCTTGTCATACCAGTCCTTAGTGAACCAGTCTTTGTAAGAGTGCATCTAAAATAATAATAGAATAAATCCAATCTAGTTAACCCTCTCCCTGCCAATAAACTGTAGCATTATTCTTCCACCACTGTGTAAAATATTTTGTATAAATAAATAATGCTGAACAATCCACACAGCATCATTTAGCCCCAAGCTAAGCAGAGCTTGTGTTATGGGTAGGTAGGTACTAGATGACTGATATACTTAATACAATACATTACATAGATATATATTTTTATTATACATATGTACATAACGACCAGAACACCCGGAACAATGATCTGCAGATCGTACACACAATTGTCCCTAGGCGGGAATCGAAACCGCAACCTCCTGCGTCGCACGCGAACCGTCGTCGCCCACCGCGCCCGAGAAGTCGTCAACATCGTCGTATGTAGGTACAGTAGTTACAGAAACCTCGCTTTGCTGAAATTTCCACAAGTTATATATAACTCACGCCACAACATTTCAGAGACCACTGAAGGTTATCCAGGAAGCGCTTATGTCTAGGGGCGCTCCGATAATGTTCCATACTGAACTGTAGGGACTCCAGAGCCGTCCGTTCACACACATGGATCTTTTGTAAGCACACTGCGACGCCCACGCTGTTGATGAATATTATCCAGACGATACATAGCCATAGAGGGCAGCAGATCACTTTAGCATTCACACTGAAAAAACATGGTGATTCTAGATTTTGATTGTTTTACTTGCACCTAAATTCTAAGTATTACCAAATCTTTTTTTTATCCAAATATAGAAATAGCTAGCTCGGAGTTTTTCTGACGGATTCGTACAAATACATCCGACAGAGAACCAAAGTTATCAACATAGCTGAATTAGCAAGTTAAAGAGGCAGTGGGCCGGCTATATCTCGCGAAGAACCGACAAACGCTGGGGTAAACGTGTTCTTGAGTGAAGACCACGACTTGGTAAAATTAGTGTAGGACTCCAGGTGAGATGACGACCTGCGAAAGACTGCAGCACAATTCTGGATGCGCCAAGCTGAAGACAGGGCGTTATGGCGCTCATTATGGGAGGCCTATGTCCAGCAGTGGACTAAATAGGCTGATGATGATAGGGCATTGATTATATCTCTGAAGAACGCTGCTGTGGCGACTAATTTATCTATTGATCATAAGTAGGTAGGTATGTGTATTATATTTTTCTACAGAACCATAACTTTGTGTTTTGTTTTTCAAACTTACTCTATCTTCTGTCCCTTAGCAATGGTGTATAGCATGTGAACAGTGCACGGCATCATTACAATTCCCAGTAGCAACACTATTGCGTTTACTAAATCCGTACCAGAAATTATCAGGACATCACCTAAAACTTGAGTAAGCCAAATATTTTAGAATAAGTAGTTAGACAAAGTTTCTCAAAGCTTAAACATTCGTGAGAACTCACTATTATACCTAAGCATAACTTACGCAGAAAAAGCACAAGCGACCACGTTATAGCGAAAATTGACATGAGCCATAAAAAACATGTAGCCCACACGACGTAGGGATGGTTCGGACCCATTATGGCTGGTATTTATAATATAATAAATTATTGAAATGCCTAAAATAAAAATTATAACTAAATGTAAAATTATATTTCGCTAAATGTTTGTCAACAATGATGACAAAGAGCATAGAGTCAAAGAGAATATAAAAATATACTACACATAAAATAACTTTTTTTTATACAAAGAGAATACAATAACTAATGATAATGACTGAGAAATAGAGAATAATAGAACGTTAGTTATGTATTCTCTTTGAATATAATGACAAGCATCATCGCTAATCAAACAAGATCAAGATATTAAGTTTTGCTCAGTTTTTGTTTTTATCTATGGATTATCCTTCATACCCTTTTCTCTCTTGCCTATACTGTATTTGACTTAATAGCTACATGCACCTCATTGCACCGGAATAGAATAATAAAACATCAGGGTTTTATAAATTCAAGAATATATTCACGATTTAACAACAAGATAAAATTCATAAAATTCGATCAATTAACCATAACATATAAAAAAATCAAATAAGCACAACGTATAAAAAATTTCATTACTTACTAATATAAATTCTTATATTACTTTATATAAACGTCTGAACGGAATATAAGTCAAACTCATTTATTTCTTTAGACTGTAAAAATAAGCACTTGGACATTACGTAGTATCCCTATATATGTAGTTTGTGTTGTGTATCCACAATGTCCAGTGATTGATGATAGATCATTATGATTAAGTACAAAACTATTCCATTATCAAATGTACAATCAATCTTAGATTACGCACAAACAACATTTAAAACACGCGTTATTTCAATGAATAACTCATTTAAACAGGTGTACAAATCTTTGTTTGCAAATAACTTATCATAGATAGTTATTTACCTGTCGACTATACATATTTGTGCTATATAAAAACATTTATTATTCTCATCATTTTATACAAACTATTTACAGCAGTGTCTTGGTTAGTATTCGCTTTTTGTTCACAATATAACCCTGTTTAATCAAATTTTAATAGATATCTTCGAGACCTTCGTCGGCCATATCGTATAAGATGAGATAACATTGTTGTCTAGCATAGTCTTTTGATTATAAAAAAAAACGACATTACTAGCTTTTACTAAAATATTCAAGTATGTAGCAGTAGATTACATAATAATGCAGATTTAATAAGCTCTTATATATATAACATTAGAATTCTTAATAAAAATGAAAGTATAAAATAATTACCTATATTAGACAACAATAAGTAAGACTAGCGAATTAACTTTCTCATAACTAGAAAAGCTAGCTCTCAAGCTAGACAACCCTGTACGCGTTACGTCATCCAGCATTCTTGATTACGTCATCATTCCTTGATGACGTCATCATATTCCTTGATTTAATCCAATTGAGTGACGTCCCCCATCTTCTTGACGTCAGAGGCGACGTTGAATTCGCACCCAGTGCTGGCTATGATATCTTCGATAGTGACCCCGTCTGCCAACTCGGTGAGAGTCAAGCCGCTCTCTTTGTCTACGTCGAAAACGCACTGAAATGGAACGTTTTAATGTGAGAACTGTGCAAATCTGTGGCAAAACATCATACAAATATTATAAACTACTTTCTGGGACGTTTTTGTTTTCGTCACACAACAAAAGGCATTGTCGTTAGGTGAGCGACCAAATCGACTAATTGGTACATATTTGCTGTATTTAACAAAAGAAAACACTTTTTTTGACGCATCTAGAAAACAAACATAGCTTCCTCAACCTCAACAGCATATTTGTCAATGATAAGCATCTGATAAGCACCTTATTGGCTTTTATCTCATGAGGGAGTAAGGCCCATAATCCCGAAGCTGGGCATGCGGGTTGGGGATTGCAGTTAGGTGGTAGAATTATTCTGCAGGAGACGCTGCTGCCCGGTCACCGGTAGATATCCCTTTCTTACGACACCCGCAAGAAGAAAACTTAGCTTACACAATTCAAAATCGAGAATTCACTTGGTTCTACCCATGGTTCTACCCCATCCCAGTTTTCATATGACAAACCTTTTGCCGAACACCCTGTATAATAGCTTCAAGAATTTGATAGCCCCAGTGATATATAGCCTTCCAGAAATAGTAATATATTCTTCAACAGTTAACTCTTTCAAAAACAGACTTGATAAACAATTAAAGTGCACAAGATATGTTACAAGATTATCAGCTGAGTATAAACAAATTATAATAATGAACAGAAATACACACCTACATTATTAATATTATACGCAACGCAAGTCATACAAAACAAACACTCATTGATAGAATTACGCACATAATGAGGAATGTTGTTCTATTCTCTATTAGTCATTTACAGGCAGCTGTGGCCTAAGAATCGACCGCTCTAAAAGCTCGTAGAAGTCGTGACAGCCGAATAAGGGAACCACTGTTTCCTTTTTAACCGACTTCAGAAGGAGGGGTTCTATGGTCGACTGTACCTACTTATGTTCATAGCTTTCTCCTACTATTACTAGAGATACTGGGTTTTTTAGTATTTGTCCCACTAAACAAAACAGTATTAGTAATCAAATTATATTTTTTCTGAATTCTTACTATTTATCTAAGTGAATTACATATTTGAAACATGATTACTGATTAGAATAGTACCTATCCTAGCCAATTTTTATCATAATTCCATAATTTGTTGTATGTTCAATTATGTTATCCTCATCTTTCAAACAATTTGTGTAACATAGTAGGGGGAGCACAGCCGTCTACATACATACATATATTACAGACTTTTCAGTCTAGTTTAGGCAACTGAGGCTACATAGTAGTTTAAACTGGAATCTCAATATGTACTGGACTTATTTCCATTATGTTATGTGATTGTAATAATTATTTTTTGGCAATAAAATTTTATTATATTTGTTTTCTCCTTAGATTTTTCCACACTCTTTGATAGAGTAACCTCGCAGAGAACCTTAATAGTTACATTTTTGCGCTATTTGTTATGGTGGTTAATTGAATTGATAGCTGATAGAAAATGTACTCACTTAACTAACGAACGCCTGACTAGAAACCAATTTGATAAAAGTATAGTCAGTACCTACCTACCCAATTAAACACGTCGCATTAACTGATCACGCCTGACTCGAAACCATTGTGGTATATTGTCAGTACCTACCCGAATTATACACATATCTAAGGAGCTCGCATTACCTAATCAGTAATTCACAGAACATTATTCTATCAACAAAATTAAAAGCATTGTCTAATTATATGCTTATCAGCATTTTATTGATAAGATAGCTTGACAAAGAAGGTATTTTAATTCTTGTGTTTGTTATCTTTTCCCAAAAAAATAAAGTAGGGTGTTACCTACTTTATTTTATTGGGAAAATATTATATCTTGATATTAATAATTATTAGATCAGATACGTATCTATTAATCTAATCTACTAGAGGCCGCCGGAACTACCCAACCTGAACCCAGCAGTCACGGTAAGTTGTTATACATATTTTTAATTATAATTTTTAGTTTTTAACCACTTATAATCGAAAAGATAGATATTGTACGTTACGTAGACTCCCACAAAGCTAGTATTAATTTATTATATACCAATATCAGCCCGCATCTTCACACGCTTTGTAGATACAAAGCGTGCGAAGCTTTGAAAGGTTATTTTATTTTTATGCCATCGGAATTTGGGAACAGTATTACTCTATAACAAAAAGTACATTATAAGTGTAATTCCAGTAGTTGTGTAAGAAATAATACACAAAAATCCACCCATCCCCATTCCATCCATCGATCCAAACTTTGGCATTTATAATACCTATACTAGCTGCGCCTCGCGTCTTCGCCCGCGTGGAAATCTATGTGTCAAATTGTTTATAACCCTTCCTCTTGAATCACTCTATCTTTGAAAATAACCGCATAAAAATCCGTTGCGTAGTTTTAAAGATCTAAGCATTAGACATTAGTGGGAAGCGACTTTGACTCGACTTTTTTCTACTTTGTAGAGATAAGTGTGGTTCTCTACCACTGAGCTTCGTGCTCATAACCTTTCGCTTCGTCATAGTCGCGTATAAACCACAAAATGCCAACCATCGTCAGCATAAACCAAGGAGTTTATATGTATAATAATAGTAAAGACTAAAGAGTACCAACTGACCTTTTCCGTGATAATCATATCGACGCATTGTTTCCCAGTGAGGGGAAAGGCGCACTCTGGCACTATTCTGTGAGCTCCATTCCTCGAGGTGTGTTCCATTGTGACCACGACCTTGGTCCTCGGGGATGATACTAGGTCCATCGCGCCGCCCATACCTTTCACCATTTTACCCTGGAATTATTTTGGAAGGTCACTTTCTCTTTCCATTACCCTCGCATCCCACAAAAAAATACATGACGTTCTAATTGCACTACTACGCACAATTTTTTTTACATTATTTATTATTATTTAGTATATGAATACTACATAATAATAAATAATGTTAAAAACGGTGATTAACCCTTAGTCTTAAAAATATTGTGTATAGTAAGTAGTTTTAAGTTAAAAAAAATATTTACATACTTTCTTTCTTTCTTTTAATTTGTTACTATTCCTACTACTACTAATACTATACTAATTTTGTTTTATGCATGTATGTATCCTTCCTTCTGTCGATATTACGAAAGCAAGCGGAAGGATAAAGATTCAATCAGTTTTAATAACTTACAGGAATCATCCAATTGGCCAAATCTCCGTAGCGAGAAACTTGCAACGCTCCAAGAATGGTCAGGTCAATGTGACCTCCTCGAATCATGGCAAAACTATCGTCAGAGGAGAAGTATGATGCACCTGATAAAAAGAAATACTGTAGTGATTGATGTAAGCGTATGGAAGTATATTATTTTCTTTGACTGAATGAAATAATACAATATTGCATAATCTGTCAGCTTGATTATTATGGATGTTTTTGTTATTCCTGATATTTTGGAGTCTCTGTCGACTCGAAAATGTGCGATCCTGTGATCGCATCACTATTTTTAAAAATAAACAGAGACGAATATAGCATTATTTTATTTGGTCAAAGAAAAAAACGCGTGAACTCGATGTGTATAGAATACACTTAATTATTGAGTGATAATATGCATGGTATTGAATTGAAACTTGTTTACGTTGTTTACGTAAAGTAAACAAGTTTCAACTCAGAGACAACTCCAGACCAGATAGGTTCATTAGAAAACGACATTGAAGTATGATAATCGAATTTACGTAGGCTACTCGTTATCATAAAGTAGGAAATTTAAACTGTAAGTCCATAGCAATAAGGTCGTTTAAATACCTGGAAGTACAGTAACGGTTTCCTTCCCAGCGTTAATAAGATCGGCGTCGACTTGCTCCTTGGTAGGGAATGGACCGAGGCCGAGAATGCCGTTTTCAGATTGTAGGAGTACTTTGATGTTCTTAGCAATGTAATTGCTAGCCAGCATTGGCATGCCTGTAAGAAACATGGTATGGATTAAAATGTGCAGCCAAATAGGAAATTATACAATGTGTCTGGTCACCGGTGTTGGAGACTTTAAGGGGTGAAATAAGGTAAATTTTATCTAAATTATTGGCTACTGAATGAGTCCTCTATCGTCTTCCTAGGACCTCTATATGGGTAGCTATAACTTGATCAGTAAAAAAATAGGGATAGTGTTTTGTCGATGAAATTTACCGTATTTCAAAAAAAGTCTCCGACAGCGGTGACCAGACACAATTTCGTAGAGTTCGCGGAGTAAGAATTTACTCATCCAACTCAGCCCGTGGCCCGCAGTCGTAAAAGCTAGAGGAAGATCATCAGCTTCTTTCTGAGTATTTTTAGAACCTTCACTGCGATCACCAATCTGCGTACCAAGCGTGGTGAGTGCTTTGCTGATAAATAATTTGACGGAAAAATGCAAACAATACAATTACCCATTTGGTACAAATATGTTATTTTCAAAAAACTACTATATAAAATCAACGTAATTTTTTCAATAAAAATATGTTAGCTCCAGCAATGATTGTATCAATAAGAGTAGTGACTTCTGTCTTGTAACGAACCATCAGAAAGAAAGGTTATAACGCCACATATTGTGCCTCTTCCTTACCTTGCTACTTTCAAGAAACTTTTTTTACTTTTATACTTATATATAACTCAAAAATAGAGTGTTTTGAGTTATGACGTCCTTGTCGCAATCAAGCGAATTAGTAGATAAAGGATTATAGTTACCAATTCCAAGGTTAGCATGCATTCCATCCTTAAACTCCAGAGCAGCCCGTTTAATAATCCTCTCTCGAGTTGAATTCGAAGACTTCTCATTTGTAATGGGCTTAAATATACAAAGTTTTTCAATTCTCTTCTCATAGGATGGTCCTTTGATTATTCTATGAACAAAAAGTGACGGTACATGGATGTTATCAGGATCTAATTCATCAACAATTTCTTCAACTTCAGCAATAGTAATTTTAGCAGCTCTAGCCATCGGTGCATTGAAGTTTCTTGCACTCTTTCTGAAGATGAGGTTTCCATGGCGGTCAGCTTTCCACGCTTTGATAAATGCGAAGTCGCCTGTGATAGCTTCTTCCATGACGTAGTTGTTCCCGTTGAATTGTTTGACATCTCGTGGTGAGCTGGCTATTTCAATCTAATAAAATAAACGAAGTTTTAATTCTTATATATTTTTTGCCGAGATAAACATATAGATAGATAGGCCATAAAACGAATGTGCTTTGGCTATTACCTTTCCATCTTTAGTGTATTTGATGGGACAGCCTCCTTCGTGTATCAGAGTGCCGTAACCAGTGGGGGTGAAGAATGCAGGGATCCCAGCACCACCTGCTCTTATCCTTTCAGCGAGTGTACCCTGAGGAGTCAGTTCTACCTAGAAAAATTTTTTGGAGGTAAGTAAATAAAATAACATCATTAAAATTATTTAAGAAGCTGTGAAGCTGTGCCCCCGTCTTCGCCCGCTTGGAAATCTATGTGTTAAATGTTTATAAATCTTCCTCTTGAATCACTCTACCTATAGGTGAAAACTGCATTAAAATCTAAAGTTTATATTAGTTATATCTATAATATTTTTAAAAAATCTAAGCGAATAGACAGCAGAAGCGACTTCATATTATACTATGTAGAGATCATGTTCTAGAAAACATTGACTCAGACTAACTGCTGGATACAGATGTCTCAATTTAGCAGTTCTATGTTAAGTTATTCATATATGAATAAATGCAATTACAGTATTTACCTCCAATTCACCGCTTAGGTATTGTCTCTCAAATTCTGCATTTTCTCCAACATAAGAGGCAATCATTCTCTTGATTTGTTTGCTTTTTAATAAAATGCCAAGGCCAAAGTCGTCCACACCTGTTTTAAGGACATAAAGTAAATACAACTGTACACACCGAATATACTTACTAAAAGATAACATTAAGTTAGCTTTCTTCTCTTTATTAATTTTAAAAATTCAAACCTGCATTATTGGAGATGACAGTTAAACCTGCAGGTTTTTTACTGTGCAATGCCTTTATCAGATTCTCTGGGATACCACAAAGACCGAAGCCACCAACCAGGAGTTTGGATCCATCTTTCACATCCTTCACTGCCTCATCAAAGTTATCATAAACTTTATTATTTCGTTTCACTGTGCTGTAGTTTACGCATGTTAATATCTAAATAAAACAAAATAATGATAATGTACTTGAACGCTGTTTGTTTGAGTAAAACAAACGAACAGTTCAACGAAATGTCAGACCATACTAGAAAGAAGTATTTAACACATAACTGGGTTAACTTTCATAATATTGAAATCAAATAACTACTGCAATCCTAAATTTACCTCACCTTGCAATATTTCTGTGGACTGGAATAAATTCGTGTCTTGTCGAAAAGTATCTTTCTCAGCGACATAGAAGACATGGTTTGCACGGTACCTATAATAAATAACCAAGATGACTACGAATTCTGTATGTAAATTTATTTAGATTTTAGCTACATAACTACCGACCGCTTCACTTGTTTGTTTGTTTTGTTTTCTCAAGTTTCCCGCCCCCCTACACTATCCCTCGGAAACCGAACCGAATCGGTGTTGACAAAAATGACAATGACAAAAACTTAATAAAATGTAACATGACATGTGATGACATGCATGACAGGTTCATTCAGGCCATCTTCTATCAGACTTCGAACAAGAAAAGGAAAGATAAGATATGGATATGATACCAAATTAATTAGTAAGCTGGTAACCCATTATGTAGGTACTCTACTCCTACCCATCCATAGAGTAACTTTTACCCATCTCCTACCTACCTACACGACTTGTGTGCATAAGGTGGTTCGAAGACTGCTGTTTGCACAAGGACACTTATTGTAAAATACAGATCTTGGCTTTTTGAGATGTGAGTGGAAGACAGATGACAGTCATCAGTGACCCCATATTATTAATATTATTAAATTTTTTAAGGGTTTTCATACAATATTAAAAATGTTTTTGAGAGGATCACTTACCTAATACCATTCTGCCCGCTGTATTGCACAAGAACCAACTCAAGATAAAATATATTAGAGATAACACATTAAAGTTGTTTTTGTTGCAAATTCAAGGCCGATTATAATGTATGTATGTTCACAGTGAGACAACGTTCACAAATGAATGAGGGAAGATGACGATGAAGTGAGATAAAACCTGTTACACAAGCTTTGCTTTGCAACTAGCATACCTATTATATTAGTATTAGGTAATTTATTTATCAAAAATACGATTGGGTGATGGATATAGAAAATAAAAACAAGCATTATGTAATGTATGTTTTTTTATTTAATAATGAATACCTATTGGCTAGGTAGGTAAGTACTTACCTACTTCTTAATTTATTAATTTAGGTAGGTACTTACCCAATAAGAAGAACTAAGGACACCTTACTTTCTTCGCAACATTTTCAAACATTCTTTTTATTTTTTGATACCTATGTACCTACACAACATTTATTACCTAGTAGATACGACGACAAAATACTTTAAAAGGCACGATTTATTGAGAGAAAAAAAGCTTTTCATTTTTTAGCAACTAAATTTTTTGTTTTATATATACACATTTGGATTTATATACCATTCATTTAATAAACAAAAATATCGACAATATGATATATTTTATAAAAAAATACTACATGTTGTTTATGTTATAAATGTATAATTATAACTAATTCTAATACCTATTATAACAATTCAAGTGCTCATCTGTATAATTTGACTGTCTTACCTACGCAAAAATATCATCTTTTCAGGTAAATGTGATGATAGGTTTTTGTTTACCTATCTAGCTTTACACAGATCACCTTTTAACAACAACAACGTGGGAGAAGACTAGATGAGGCACATCCTACTAATATTATAAACGCGAAAGTTTGTAAGTATGGATGGATGTTTGTTACTCTTTCACGTAAAAACTACTTAATGGATTTTAATGAAACTTTACAATAATATAGCTTTTACATCAGAATAACACATAGGCTACAATTTATAAAGGTATATTGTATATTATCCAAAATATCTATCACCACGCGGGTGAAACCGCGGGGCGCAGCTAGTAAGTGACATAAAGTAGGTTGTGTAGGAAGGTACCTACCTTCATAGATGTCTGACTGTAGTATGTTTATAGTTGAAATGCCTAGAACGTATCCATCCACATTATTAATAAATAAAATAAATAAGTAATGCTGGACAATCCACACAGCATCATCAGCCTCAAGCTAAACTGAGCTTGTGTTATTTATGGATACTGACTGAGTGAGATGACTGTAATAAAGTAAGTATATCTACTTATTAGAATACATTTAACATTAGATACAACAACACCCGGAACAAATATTTGCAGATTGTAGGTGCCTTACCTACAAACATTTATCCCAAGGCGGGAATCGAACCAACAACTTCCTGCATCGCAAGGAGGCGCAGTATAAGTTTAGCTGCTTACTTATTTAAACACTAATGGAAGATTAAACCTGGAAATTATCGTAAAATTAATCGTCGTCTTCTAATAATTAGGTCCCTACTTAAACACAACAAAATAAATTTCTGAATATAAATATTGTAAATACAATTCTTTAATTATTATTAAATAAATAGAATTTTCGTATTACATAAAAATCAACTTCTTGATATATAACATTTTTCAAAATAATTGTTTGTACTCAACTATAAAATAATAAACAAGGCACATTATCACAATGATTTAAAGTTTTTTTGTACCGTTCATAGGCTATGGATAAACTTTTACCTACTATTCTACGTCATCCTATATCTTAGAGTTACATACACAGAGCTATATTGGTTACATCTCAAAATATCTTTGATCATTTTGGATGAAAGTATTAATTATTTAGCTGAGCCTACCAGATCTAGCGTCAGTTATAACTCCCCAAAGCTCAATTATAAACTCATCTGTAAAACCGAATTCTTGTAAATCACTGTTGTCGATAGCTTCAGCAAGTTGCATGGAGTTTTTTCTACCTTCAGAAAGGTCCCACATTTGGGTGGCAAGCTCCGAATCATTTATTCCCATGAAGGACTCAAGCAAGCCGTTTATTTTTTCAATGCCGATTTTTGATTTCTCGTCATGCTGAAACATAAAACAACAACAATTTGAAAATGTCCACTGATAGATAAGTAGTTATTAAATTTATAGATAAAGAATTAGATATTGTCAAATACAAACCTCGTTTTCGATAGTAGCTTGGCCGTTGGATTTAAATCTCAGAGTTTCCTTTCCTGACCCGTAACTTTTTTTTGTTCTTCCCGATTTCGCACCACTCGTTTTAGGACCAATACTTCCAAAACCACTTTTTAATGGTTCGACAAGTCGTATAATAAAAGTGGTCCCTCTCGGAATCTCTTTGAGTGTTTTAGCAACTTCATAATGTCTTTTTCCTACCATGTTTTCACCATTCAATTTTTCAATGTGGTCACCAATCTGAAAAAAAAACATGTTTCCAATTAGTAAAATTAAATATATAATTACCTTTTACAACATTCCATACTAATATATAAATTTACTATAATATGTATTATAAAGCTGTGTCTAGTATAAAATGTTACTCGACCAAATTAAAATTATGTCATTTGATAATAATGAATAATAAAATTTTATTTGTCTAAGTGCTTATTTTGTAAGCCTAAATAAATAAAAGCTATTGGCTTTGACTTTGCTAATTATGCAAGGCTAAAAAAAAGCGAATGAAATCTAAACTGACTCCTCTTCCATTTGAAATATAGAAGCATGGACGAATTGTTTCCTTCATCTATGATAGAAGTAATATTTTGAATGGAAGTGGTCGTTTATTAGGAAAGTACGTGTATCTAACAATGTATCTCAACTCTGCACATAAATAACCAAGAGCTTAAGACCAAGCTAGAGTTCATCCACAACTCTACAAGCTCAACGAGCTCAACGCATGAGTAAAATAGTTTAATAGCTCAATTCCTGTCCATTTCTTAACAAGGGAAATGAAGCACAATGCACGTACATAATGTACTTAATACTTATTGCTTTCGTTTCGAACTTTTGACTCAACGTCTTTAGGTAAACGTTGAAGATAACAAAAACATGACATACTACTTTACTTAATACCTAACCTACATACATAGCAGAAATGAGGTACATAGACTTTAGATTCAATGGAAATCATTGTGGCTATTTAAAATAAATCAACAAAGCATATTTTTTCATCTGCGTCATCATCAATCACTTGCTCATCTTGTGACACGTTATCGTAATAATACTACACAATGGTTATTCAAGAGTATATAAACACCTACCTCTATGTGAGGTATTCTTGAAACAATTGAGTCTTCTTTAATCCTCTTGACAAATGCATAGCCTGCACCATTATCTGTTATAGTTAATCCCAAGGAGTCCTCAGTTTTCACTATTTCTATTTCCTTTGGTCTGCCTTTTCTATGCGCAAATATAAAGTCTTCTAATCCTATTTGTCCGCCGAGTAGTTTCTTCATATCTACTTTGTGGGTATTCAGTGTACAAAAAAGTATCTGGAATAAAAGAAAATACGAATTTAGTAAAGCACCTTTTAAGACCTAAACTAACCTAACGACACCACATAAATAATTTTAGTCACAAGGTAAATTACTACTAATCCTATCCAAATGATTAACATAAGTACTACTTTAATGTTTATTCGTACCTAATAATATGTACGTATAATGGATAATAAGAGAAAATACGAATTTAGTAAAGCACCTTTTAATGAGACCATTACCTAACGACATCACATAATTAATTTTAGTCAGTCACTAGGTAAATTTACTACAAATCCTATCCAAATTATTAACATAAGAACCACCTTAATGTTTATTCGTACTAATATGTTCGAATGAACATTAAAGTAGATTAGACAAAATCTTTAGGGTAGATTCCTAATTCTACAAAGAATTTCCGAAACGGCCATGAACATGACTGTATAGGCAGGTAATCAAGAATACGATGAAGAAGAGAGGTTCCTAATTAGACGAAAAACATTTAGTATAATTATTAACATTTGATTGGTATTTAGCACAATCTGAAAGAATAAGTAGGAAGGATAATAGATTGGACCAAGACAGGGCACCATTAACCTATTTCTTTAGGTACCTAGGTAGTAAATTTCTTTCGTGACTTCTATTTACCTACCTATTGGTTTTATCGACATGAAATCTGTTGAAAGAATAAGACCTTATTTAATTAATGATTTAGGTATATTGATTGATACACACCCACCTACTTTTAATATAAAATATATAATATTACTGAACAATCTACAGCGTCATCTAGACAAGCTATGCAGAGCTTGAATGTGTTATGGTTACTAGATGAGATTACTGATATACTCGTACTAATCTTAGAGGTACATACATAATTCATTAGAGACTGGTTTTTTAGATACACATACATAAATTACCTATCTCTGCTTTGTATTTGGTGCAGGTTTGATTGAGTTTGAAGGTTCAATTCCCGTTCCGGTCAAAATGTCTGTACGATCTGTTGATATTTGTTCCGGGTGTGTTCTGTGACTCTACATAGTTAAGAGCCGTAGAGTTAGGTAACCTACTTACAATAGGTACGTGTATTCATTCTCTACCATTGTACCTACCTATGCGGGTATTTGCACTTGCCTCGTTTAAACGAGAGCGAGACTGCGCCCCTGTGCTGGTCTACCTACCTACTTCCTGGCTTGCGCACCCGTGCGTGATTCCGGACACGACACTTTTTCAAAAGTTTATATTATTTAGTCATGAATTATCATAGTTTTCTAAAATGTTCCTAAACTGGTTAGACTGATTAACGCCTGCATTGCACGTTGTAGGAGTAGGTATTAGTCATTCATGCCATTCGAGGAAAGCGAAAGGTTTAAATTGACTCATTAAATCATTCATTAGGTTCTCTGTGTATTTTAAAAAAGTAAAAAAGGAGGATTTTTAGTAAAAGTAAATAAAAAAAGGAGGATTTTCTCAGTTCCGCTGAATGTTTTTATGTAGTTTTAGATTTATTTTTTAAATTATACAGTTGCCGTCGCCCGCCCTGTTTGTTTCAGATAATGTGACTTTTCAAATACCTTACTGGAGGTTAAGGTTAGCTTAGTATATCCCTCGGATTTCAGAATCATTACGTGTTTGATTCCCAATGTGAGCTCCACCTTGTAGGCAGGTAAGGTCCTAGGTATCTACTTGCTTACATACCTAGATTTTCGCCATGGGCCATGACCTTTCAAGCCTGTCCTATTCTGAATATCTACGGCAACTTTTATGGGCCTATAGTATACCTATAAATAGGTCGGTTAATCGGTTTCCAAGTAGGTACCTACCTGGGTACGAAGTTAATTGAGTATTATTTTTTACCTACTAGCTTTAATCTTGTAAGTTGCATACTTACAACTTCCCTCAAGATGCTTTAATGAAGATATTTAAATTTAAATACCCTGTGAGTAAGTCAACTTATGTTAACCTATGTCCAGCAGTGGACTAATATAGCCTGATGATGATGAACTTATTAGATTATTGGATAAGAACAGAAGGAACTCACATCTTCTGGAGGGAAGTCATAGCACTCCGCTATCTTCTGATACAGCTCCTTCACATTTGAGAATCCAGAGATAAGCCCCAGGGGACTCCCATGCGCTTGTTGGCAATGGAAGACCAGCTGTGACTTCTGTGCACCATTATTATTGTCAACTCCATTGGTGTTGTTCACATCTTCGAGGGGAGGTGCAGACGGCGCCGGAGGCGACGGGTTTTTCGGACCTTTCTTCTTGAATAACGACATGGTAGATGCACTAAACGTAACGGTATAAAAGTTTTCCGACAAGAACGTCAGAGCGCGCACATTCTCAATTCACTACACAATTTTAATCGCCACATTCGCTTATCACTTTAAAATAACTTCACGTCATAGCACACGATAAGATATCGTTCAATGGCGATATTGGTTAAGATTATAGTTGAAGGTGCTTATGCGGTAGGTAATGCTGAGCAATGGCATTGGAGCGATTTAGGCCGACGGACGATCGGGGTAGCAGACGTGTCGACTGGTGCGCTGTAGTGGCCAGACTGGCATGGCAAGCCCCGGCCCGCGCGCCTCTCTCCTACAGTAGCACCTACCTACTTGCGCGTCATCGCACATCAATCAGCCTGCCTCACCTCATAGTCGCGCGCGACCGGTCAGCGGCGGCATTGCGGTTGTGGAATCCATGTTTTGTTGACTATCGGGTTTTTACATGCGTTACTAATACCTACTTCGTTATTTTATTCAGGTTGAGTGACACAAATGCTTCATATAGGGTTAACCACTTTACATTAATTTACTTACTGTATCTGTTTAACTGGGCTTGATACCGCGAATAGGTACGTAACGTAAGTTAATGATTTTTTTTTATTTCCTAGATAATAACTATAATCCTACTACCAGCTTGTATGAAATAGTTCCTAGATTTTTTTGGTATAATGTTAATGTTTGTTCATAGATAAGATCTGTTCTACTATAAATTCTTGGAACATAGGAAATAATATTATACTAAAAACAGGTAAAAAAAATATAAAAATAGGGTTTAATTTTTTTTATTGTGTTATGCGTTAAATCTACGATGAGGCCACAGCTTTCTTAGGGGTAGGTTTGCCTTCCTTGAAGCCGTTGCGGAAACGCCTCCTCACAATCTTCAGGTGACGCATGCGGCCAGTTCCTGTGGTCTTCCTGCGCTTGGCCTTCACTGACCAGTGGTCTGTTAAGAAAACAATGTATTGTAGTTTCAAATACAAGTTAATTGACATGGATTAATGGAGTGTTTAAGTGATTAACTGAATTAAAGTAAATATTTTTAGATGGAAAAGGTATCTTTATTATGAAGTCGCTTCCTCTGTGTGTTCACTTAAACAACTCAACAGATGTTAATGCTGTTTTCAGAAAAACAAAGGAAGGTAAGGTACATATATATCGAAAATCGTGTGAGGCCGGGGTGGGTGGCTAGACTTTTATAAACCTCTAATTATTCATTAGTCTAAGAATCAACCTTTTTTACTGTGGAATCTAGCTAGATGGTACGAATTGAACTTTTAACTTAATGCCAAATTATTATTAGTGGTTTCTCAGCCATAAAACTATGCTTAAGGATACAGAAGTCGACTGCGCGAACTCGTCGGTAGGCAAGGCCTACATGTAGTCCAGTAGTAGACCAATAAAGGCAGATGAGGAATGTGCGAAAGGATGCTAGGATGAAATGCACAATGATTAATTCCTAAAACAACCTCATAAAACATTTGAACCAATGTTTACTTTTTATTTTTTCTATACACAAGGGTATAGAAAAAATATTGAGTGTAACTTTTACATTAGAAATTTATTTAAACTTTTGAATAACTGTATATCACTAAGAGCTTTATTTTAAAGTTTTCTTTCTCCATATATAATTTATTTTTATCCTGAGTTAGGCTAAAATCAGTGTTGAAATTGAAGCTTATTTTTCAAACATACTATTTTAACACTTGAGTGTATACAAACCCAGATAATGATGAGATAAATTTATTATTATCTATACTTTAGGTGCACAACACCAAACAGTGTAGTAGTTACCCCTTCCACATATAGGAAGATGAGAGAGTTGTTTAACCTTATGTGACATTTAAGCTATAGAAAAGCATATATTCATACTGAGCAAGCCTAATAATATAGGCTTTAGGAGCATTCTAACCGCACTAGTAAATTGTTTGACAGGGTCTTTTGTATTCATAAAGTGGCTGAAATAACAAGTGATCATGTTATGCAAACACCAAAAATGATGAATTATTAATAAAACTATATAAAACTGTCAGAAATAACACATACAAATGCAATAATTTATATGCACCTATTTACAGTTTTTTCTGTTTATATACCTACATTTTACAAAGAAATATTCACAGTAAAGAATATGTCTTCAATCAGAGTAGGATTGTAAATACACAATAGTTTTTGATGGATATAAATATATTTGAGAAGGTAATCGAATGATAACGGAAACAAGGGTTGATATCTTCTAATTACCTACTTCTTCTTTCAGATACCAGTGAAATGTGAGGTTATTATATTTTGATCACTGTTTATATTTATAACACTTATACACGTAGAACGTGGAAATAAATTGCCAAGATGTATGCATAGCATGGGTTCATTGAAGATGTTAAAGAGTTCGGTGCGGTGACCGGTAATAAGATAAATTTAACATTTTGATACTCACACGAACGTAACTTAGCTGCAGGGTATCCACACTGTGCACATTGCGATTTCTGGATATGGTATGATGATCTACCACACCTTCTGCATAAGGTGTGCGTCTTATTACGACGTTTACCAAAGCTGGACGTACCCTTCGTCTGGAATAAACAATACGAGGTTATAATCCGACACTCTGAACCAAACTCACTAAATACACAAAGGTTTATCTTTGTAGCGACATCGATGCAATAAAACCACAACAGTTTTTACATTTTAACATTAATTCATCAAGATTATTTCGGATTTAACAGGAAAAATAAAATACACTACCATTTTGTCAAATTTTGACAATCAAAGAGAAATGAACAAATATGACATTTATAGAGTTGTAGGGACGATACCACGTCGTCGCGTCGGTATGCCCGGCGCGTCTCGGCTCGCCGAATTTTAATCGAGACATAGTAATCGATAAAATGAGAACCGTCAACAAACTTATTGTATCAAAAAGTTATCATCAGAACATAAATCATCATCCCTTCAGCATTACCTATAGTATTTACAGTCCACATGTCGATATAAGCCTTCCCTAACGCGCCGCATAACTAATCATCAGTATTTTACATATAAAAATATCTAGGACTCGCTCCGCTCGGCGTTATTACGTTTGTCCTCTTATTGTTGTGCGAAATTATTATTGTGATTTTTCTGCCTGTGGGCAAGCAGAACATCGGTAAAAATTGTCGTGGAAAAAATACATCAATCGAAGTAACGTCCAGCAAAGCCAGCCCTAGATAAAAAAGTTGAGGAAATGACGAATAATCGCGATAGTTACTTTTTGATTTCGATTTTTTTGACGATTCCTCGGTTGTGATGATCAGCATCGTCCCTCTCCATCTAATTCATTGAGACCAGGTGGGAGGACGACCTGCGAGCGAAAGACTGCAGGGAGATGCTGGATGCGTCAATCTGTAGGCAGGGCGCTATGGCACTCATTAGTGGAGGGCTATGTCCAGCTGTGGACTAACATAGGCTGGTAATGATTTTGATTTTGGGTATATGAGCGTTTCGCCATAATTGGATATTTTTGTATAGGTATGAAATAACTTTTGTGTCTTTGGAACAACTAACGACGGAAATACAGCAAGACGCTATTTTGCTGATAAGGTACACGAAAATGGGACATAACTGGATTTGACGAAAATTTAATTCGTCAGTTCCAGTTATCTTTCATTCGATGAAGATTATGAATGAATATAAGATGACGATTAATATTGAAAGCTTCCTAAGTTATTGCAGAGTAACCGTAGAACTTTAAATATATGCGTTTATAATCCTGGTACTACATGCCATAAAATGTATTTAGTTTATGACTGGTAGTAGAATTTCTCTTTAGGCCTCTTTACATTCACACACGAATCACGCGCGCCTTGCAAACCCTTTGTTGCGTGTCATAAACCGACGAATACGGGAATGAAACCGTGCGAAGAAGATGCGAAGCCACGAAGTACACTGGGACTGGTTTATGACATTATGGGAAATGGATCCCCAAAGCCTCACCACACTCGCGCGCGAACCTGTTTTCTGGTTCTGCGTAGAGTGGTGCGAACCATGAGTGTAGTGTAGCCTCCGCATTCGCGCGCGAATTTCGGTATGAAATCACATTGATTCGATCGTTTCCACCTTAATATTGCCCTAGCAGGGTGCAATAAATATTTGAGGATTGAGTATTGAAAAGTGTCTAAACAGGCACAATTGCCATTAACAAAGAATCAACATCATTGTAATTTTAACTTCCAAAGTTAAATAGGTACTCAAAGTCAGTTAATGTATATATATAAAGTAATAAATGTACTTCTGCGAAAAAAAGAGAGAGTCTCCGTCTCAAGCAATTACAGATAAAAATAAAATTTATTAATTAATGAATGAAAAAGAAGAAGAAAAAAAACATCATTTTGTAGAAAAATATAAGTCTATTAAATTACTTAATTTTATTATTTATCTGATTTAAATTAACTTTTTTATTTGTTTTTAAACTTCGATACAAAAATCAAATTGCCATCCCACCTCCCTCACGCGTTCTGCACAAATCTGGCATATTATGTAAATAATGGTGCATTTTGTGTGCTTCAGACCGTGATGAAATGCAGTTCTATTTAATTGGAGTTTATAAAAAAATATAATTTAATGTGAAAAACAAGATAACTCAACGTTTTCGTTAATACCTCTTGCGCTATTTTTTATTTACACTTGCACGTTATTTCTTAACGCATATTTTAACTTTTAACATGGGTATTGGCGACACTAGCTCCTATCTGTGGGGCTACCAAGCAATTTAACACGTAAGTAATACGTTATTACGGTAATTTTAGCGTGATAAACTGATGTTAAGGCGCATTTTAACGCGAATAACTCGTGAAAAGGCGGTTTTCGCGTTAAAATTCACAATAACACGCGTTAATCGCGCTAAAATTACCGTAATAACGATGATAACGCGCGTTACGTAATGTGTTAAATAGCATGGTAGTCCCCTAGACCTTCTTATTTCCGCTTTTGTAACTCTTATTTCCTGGATTTTGAAATCTTGGTCTGGCATGGCAACACTGCAGCGAGGTATTTATAATATTTTTTATAACGTAGTTACTATCTACACTACCTACACTAGTGACATCAAAAAAAGTTATTCTATCTATCTATGGTTACATTACATTACAACAATCATACACAGTGATGGATTTTTATAAATAAATAAATAAATAATGCGTAGTATGTAGTATCGGAAGGCCGTTATATTACGCGAAAATACCATAATTTTATCATCAGGTGTGAGGTGGAGTGATATGTCCGAAAACTACCCATTTCAAAATATTTCCAAATTTGCTCTTGATTGTCTAGTTTTGCGTCACTCAAAAGTTGATTGTGAGCGAGTATTCAGCAAAGTCAACTTATCAAAAACCAAGCTCCGAAATAAACTTGTAACTTGCTCCATTGACTCCCTGATACTTTCTTGCGATGCGTAAAGTCCAATAACTGCATAGAATTTATGCCATCTGATGACATGTTATTACGTCGTCGTGTCAATATCAATATATATCAATGTCGCTAGAGACGAAGTTCCTATTGACGAATTAGCTGAGAGCGACGTCCACTTGCCTCAATTTGACTGAGTCGACTCTCCGTTGAAAGCTTGAGATAAATACCAATTAATTAAGAAGTTGAAGAATCCCAAAAAAATTGTAACATGTGTAGCAAGAATAACTTTGTGATTTTATAAGTACTTATTAGTATTCTTGCAACAGTCAGAGGATTTTGTTGCTGTAGACTACCTATATTTCACTACTAATAATAAAACATTAGTACTTATTAACGCATTTTTTTAATCTAAAACAAAAACAGAAATGTAGTATAATTTTAATTTCCATAGACAATATAATTTTCTGAAGCTCTAACTGAATCCAACCCTAGCGAGTCAAAAATAAAAACAATACAACATACATTGTTGTATTCCAGTACCTACCAGTTCAGTCAGGTTCTCTTTTGGTATTTCATTCAATTATTCCTCTCAGGAACAGAATCATTTTAATAAAGCTCTTCAACAAAACAAATAATTGGTCTGAGGAGAACAAAAAGAAATGTAAGTATAATGTAATTGTAGGTAAGGTACTCTTACTTCGTTCAGAGCAAACAACGAAATTAAAGATGCAATGTAATCCAAGAATGCATAGTCGTATATCATTATTCATTAAGTATAGTTAGTGGCAGCCAAACCTACACCGATGATCAAACACTTTTTAAATAAGTAGGTATATTGTGAATCTGAGAGAATTTGATCAATGCTCTACTTCAACCCTACATACAGCTTAATTTAATAATACCTAGGTAAGCTTCTTTGCCATATGATTAGGTATGCAATTTATTTGTTTGTTATAATTTTAGTGGTCATGGAACTTTCAAATTCTATGAAAAATTTAACATTACAAGAGAATCACAGTAAGGCTAAGTTGTTCAAGTCTCGAGCTGCTGCTATAGATGGTGTTCCCACAGAGATAGTATTGGCCGACTACACAGACCAAACTATGTTAGTTGTGAGTCAGTACCAAACTATTGGTACTATGCTCATGATAAAAAGGGACCAGGTACACAGTCCTTTGGGCACTGATGACATTTATACCACAAAAGTAATTTTTGGTGCTTCAGGAGAAGAGCAGCAGGTGGCCGCCCGGTACTTAGCAGAAGCAATTAAGATCACAAAGCCACTTTCCTTATTCATAAACTTGAAATCATACGACATTGAAACAGTGAAGGCCTGCAAGGACATAATCTTGGATTTCAAAAGTCAAGAAAGCAGCTAAATGGAGCTTTCAACAGCAAAACGATTTAAACCTGCTCATAGATATTATGGTCAACTGGTTCTAGGCCCGCCTGGTGCTGGCAAGACCACATACTGCACTGAAATGGCAGAGCTTCTGAAGAAGCTCGGTAGAAATGTGGTTGTTGTGAATTTAGACCCAGCCAATGATTTGATGTCTTACAATCCAGATATTGATATAAGAAACCTTATTGTACTTGAAGAAGTGATGGAGCAGTATAACCTTGGACCTAATGGAGCTCTTTTATATTGTATGGAGTATTTAGAATTGAATATTGACTGGCTTTTGAAGCAAATATCGGGCGAAAACAATACCAATTTCATATTTGATTTGCCAGGTCAGGTTGAACTGTACTGCCATCATCAAAGCTTGAGCAAAATCTTTGCTGAATTAGCAAAGGCTGACATGCAGCTATGTGTTGTTCATTTGATTGACTCCCACCACTGCTCAGATGCAGGCAAATTCATTTCCGCTTTGATGTTATCTCTTAGTGCAATGCTGAAAATTGGATTACCTCATATCAACCTGCTAACTAAAGTCGATCTACTTAAAAAGCATATGGATAAACTTCAATTTGGAATAGATTTTTATACAGAAGTTTTAGACTTGAACTTTTTGTTAGACTGTCTTGATTCAGATAAGTTTACAAACAAGTATAGGAAGCTGAACAGTGCATTTGTATCTATTATTGAAGACTACAGTTTAGTTACATTTAAACTCGTAGACATGTATAACGAGAAGAGTTTAATAACAGTAAAGAATCTAATTGATAAAACTAATGGTTTTGTATTCAAGGCAGATGAGGGTAGACACATCAATAGTATGTTAGCATGTGCCATGGGAGTAGGTGATCCTGTTGACTTTGAATTGAAATGATTGTGTAATAAATTGTTTATTAATCATGTTTTGTTTTATTAAAACCTAAGAACACACATTCAATTAAGCAAATGTGATTTGTTTTGCATTTATAATAAACAGACAGAACTTTTAACTTTACTCTTATTCACTGGAAGAAAACTCGTATTTAGGGTTAAGTTCACCTATGTACGACCTACCTCCTATCCACATTGTGACGTGTCCAACAGTCATGCGAGGTCTAAAAGAAATAAAGCAGTTTGATATTACATATCAGATAAGTTCATGCTATATGTATAGGTATTATTATTTATTGTGTACGAGTACACAATAATAAAGCATTAAGTACAGAACTTGTTCCATCAGCCCTGAAAAGGCAAGCATGAGGATCGTTTTTTTTTGTTTGAAACTGTAGAGTGCTTACTAGTCCCTAAGAACTTGTGTTGTTTACTGTTAACCACAAAGATACCCACAGAAATATTTACAGATCATGTAAACATCTGCATTGCTGAAAGAATCGTACCCGCAACGCTGGGCCTAGCCTGGCCTTAACCCAATGTGCCACAGAGGTCGCAAACTCCTAAAAGGAAGATCCACTTTCGATGGAACACGTTCCTACTATTTTTCATAACTAGGTATTAGCCCTGATCAGGCCATCCCACCACAGCTGGGCACAGGCTTCCATCATTGCATTAGTTTCGACTTATCCCTTTTTATAAATGCTAAAGATTTGAAAATACCTAATGAACTCTATACCTTATATTATGTTCCTTCTATTCTACTGAACGGAATAAGAAGTAATTCGTCATACGTCAGTCTCAGTCAGACAAGTCTTCGGGGCGCCATGGAATTTAAAATCACCAAATTCTATGCAGGGGCTGCTGTTAATTTGACGGACACGATCAATGTACGAATTGATTGAAGCTTATTTGATTGCAGATGGCTAAAAGTATACGAGAAACACACGAAAATCTTATAGAAGTAGAAAAGCAGTTAGATAAATTCCTCGATGACAATGGAAAGCACCTGCAAGTTCAATTGTTACATCAGTATAACGATGTCAAGGATGCGACTCAAGTCGTTATTAACCACATTGCGAACATAGAAGGCACCACAGTGACCGCAATTCACAAACGACTAAACCTACAAAAAACATGAAATAAAACAATATTTTATAATGGAACGTTTTATTTGAAGACAAATACAACTCTTTACAATTTTATATCAAATATTCCAGTGTTCATAAAACGAATTGTAGAAATAATGAAAATTTCAAATTTTTTATGCGGTTTTACATGGGTAAGTTATAAGTGTTTTCAAAAAGCCACAGTTCCACGTTTGCTACTTCAATTACGAAAAAGTTATGTACCTATTACAATATGACAAGAATCTAAATATGTATTATGATTATCTTATAAGTTGATAACCATTGTCAGCAGACATGTTAAACATAGTAATGTATCAATATTGTTGAATCATCTAAAACTATAGTGAATAATGGATTTTATTAGAGAAAAATTAAAAACTACTTCTTTCTCAATCTAAGTTTTAAATATTTAAGCATGCAATTTAATAATTGTTTAATAAACCCAGTACGATATTTTCAATATTCTCTTTACAGATAAAATATAAGTAAAAACCATATAACACTGGCATCATCCAAATCATGTTTTAAGAATATTATAAATAACGAACGAGGGGTCCGGCTGCGCCAGAAAAAGGCTTAAATCGATTAAGTAACTTCTCATTCTCAAAAGTTTAATTTCGCTAAAACTTAACTCTTTACTTCATCGATTCCCGGTCACATGCGATTAACTTTGTTACAAATGTTTTTATTTCATTAAATGCTCTTAAATATATACGAAAAACTCTTCGATACATTGAGAGAATAAGCACATGTCATGCTATGAAAGTTATTAATATTTTACATGCTCGTTACGGAGGCACGTTATTCTTAAGAAATCAATATACTGAAGTTAAAAATCTAAATGCTATCATTGTGTTTATAAGCATATTAATGTTTATTGGTATAATATTAAAGTGCTCGTCGCTTATATCGACTGCTCGCGAATACGTTATTTACTCAGCAATTGGAGGTCCATAAGCTAAGGGACCTCTCGATGCTTGGGTGTGGCGCAAAGCCTAACCACCCCGACGACGTGGCATCAGTCCACGTCATAAAGTCAGATGCATTTTATACTTTGATTTGCAATAACTCACTTGAAACAGCGTTGTGGCTGCTGTGTATCTTATTGTGCTTGGCACTTGAGTGGCTATTCATGTTCAGATTATGTAATCAATAACATGTTACATTTATGTTTTTTGTTAGCAACATATTTCGTGTTTGTTCCGGCAAAGGTACAAGCATTTAAATTGTAAAGTCTTCATTCTGTTCCATTCTCGGCCAGCGTGGACTGCGCATATTTCAAGATCATTTAGAAGTGGAATGTTAGTATATGCTTACTTATGCAGTTTTCACACAGACCGAGCATAAGACTATGTCTCAACATATTTGTTAGTCAATCCAGCTAAATTTAAGTATAACAATATAACAAATTTACAAAAATACTTATAAATTGAAAAACATTCGCAGTCTTGAGTTCCCAAAAAATGCATATAAATATATCACTAACAAATCTAAGATTTCACTATCGAAATAATACCCTATAGGTGAGGATTATCAAAACGCGAATGTTAATTCAGTTTCAATAAACGTTTATCGTTAGACTTAAATCTATTAGTTTCAGACTCGTTTCAGGCAGTCCCTGCTAATTTTGAAGCACCCATTCATCCAAAAGTTCTACCCTAATTATTCCTTTTACCACAAATATGACTTATTACGTGTTTACGCCATTTTATACCGTATGAATAACACGATCATTGGAAGATGGTAAAATATAAGTCGGTTGCATTTTGAATTACGACAGAATTTTACATTCTCACTCTCTCATCACGAAATCCTTTAATCACACATCACAAATAACACCTATACCTAAATGTTTCAAGTAGTCCCAAAAACAAGTCTGAAAACGACCTGGTTTAGTCCATGTAATCATGAATAATTTATGTTAAAATAAAACAAAACGAAATAACGATACCGATACCCTGGTGGGTAAAATGAATTTATCGACTGCCGCTCAACATGACTTAACATAATGAGGAATACATGGACGAAACCATCTTAAAATAAATTAATGATTTGGTAAATTGTAAATATACTATGTGTAAATAAATAATGCCGACTCAGTACTTCATTATGCTTAAAACCAAACATATTGCTTCCTAAGTCACTATCTCACTTTCCAATAAAAACATGACTTAACAATCAACAGGTGAAAATTTTGGTATATATATTTTAAATATCACTAGTCAGAAACGGATGTTTTTGGGTCTCTTACCTTCTATACTGTGCTACCGGAGAGAACCTATCCATTAGTTATCAATGTTACCATGTACATACCAATCTCTAAAAGTAGAGAAACTTTGCGAACGTCAGTAGCACATTGCGTATTAGAGGCGTTAAATTGTCTTATCAGGGATAAATTGAAGCTTAAACATTAGCCTCAATCAAGTGTCACATGTCTTTATCATATTATTAATAATTGAACACAAAGTGCTTCAATTACAGTAATACAAAATCAGTCTCACAATAGGGAAGTCTTTTAGATCTTCAGGCACATATACATTATAATGTTCATCACATTGTTTACAAGTTCAATACAATGGCAACCATAAAGTACTTAATGTGCTAATTTATTGCCATCTGATGTTGGAATTCCCGAAGAATTGTTCAGTTATAATGTTTTATCATTGTGGTTGTGGATGAAAGCTTGTGAAGATCACATAAATATAGAGAGAGAAGTGTGCATAAGTATTTGTTACATTAACTGGTCAACATTAGAGGAGGTACATTATTGGTCAAACCAAAAGTTCAGATACGAATTTATTAGTAGAAGAACGAATATTAGTCCGTAACACATGTTCGATCTAGCACGGCTGCTAAAGTTCAAGTTATAGAGTCTGTTGTCAATAGAGTAGGGACTGACTTGCTATTAGAAAACAAACATAAAATTATCTTACTCATGTATGCTGTTAAATGATGCGTTTCTCGTAATTTGTTAACTATTATAATGTACTTTTTTGTCATATGAATATTAATAATTAAATCAAATCTTTAAACTTAAGTGGGTTATCAAAGTAAATTTCATGATGTTCAAAATGTTTCTAAAATATTTTGTGACCATCACTAGCAATCATGTTTCCTCGTTATTATGGGTAAGCTTTCCTTTAAAATAAATCTGACCAAACTACTAATCAACATATACATAAAAAGCATGAAAAACTAACTACATCAAATCCATAAAAATTAAATACAACATGAAAATACCTTCAAACTTTAAACGCATAATTAAACAGGGGCATCGCCTTGGCCTTGCTCATGTTCAGAATTGTGGAAATCCTCCTCCGCCTAAAACGATGAGGATAAAATTAAGCATGAAAATAAAATTAAAAGGAAAGCTTAGTGTCCTGTATTGTTGTGTTGTATTTATTCGGCGGTAACCTTGTTTTTGTCGAGGGCGCCGTTGTCCAATGCCTGTGCGACATCTGACTTCTGAGTTGAGCTCTTCTTCTTACCCTTGCCTACATTTTTCTTGCCGCCTTTTGATGAACGCTTTTGGGTTTGCACTCCTGTAAATAAAATAAAATTTATCAGACACAGTTTTTATGAACATATCATAAAAGGTAAACAAATTCAAAAATTTATTCTCCAGGTTACTTTAAATTAGGCATGTAGATATACGGATCACTGGGAATAAGCATATTTTTATCCCCAAAACGTTTAAAAATTTGCTAAAAATAACGCACATTTTGACGGGGCTTCGCTAAATAGCGTGGTAGCCTTGTAGGCAATTTTAAACTTCACATTGACACTAAAAAACTACCCTCTATGACCAGATGAAATATACCTTCAGCGTCGGGTTCAGCAGAAGCGTTTTCCTCGTGCTGGCTACCCTCATCTTGAAGGGACCCTATCTCCTCAGATCGCAATGTTTTCCTGCAAGAAATTGTAGAGGTTATAAATAATCTATAAATTGTAGAAAGTGTTTCAATTAGGGTGATGACGAACGAGTTGCAAGGGGCGGGGCAATGCTAGTGCCTTTATTATATTACATTTTCAAATAGCTTTATTTACTCGTTCATAACAAGCATGGTCGGCTTAACAATCTGTTATTCTTTGTCTCGGGTCGAGTGGTGCGGCTGGCTTCGCTGCTGCATCCGCGCTCCCGACCGCCGAACTAAAATCCTGGGGCGATGTAAGTGCAAACATAAAATGACACTTTCAAGCAAGTATATTATGAAATAGCGTTATTTACCGGTTCATAGCAAGCATGGTCGGCTTAGCAATCTGTTGTTCGAGCCGCGTGGCTGGCGCGGGCCTGGCCTGGCTGCCGCGTTTTCGACCGCCGACCCGAGTTGCGAGAAGCCAGGGGCGATGCTAGTGCCATTATATCATTATCAAGCAGGTACATTATGAAATAGCGTTATTTACCCGTTGACAGCGATCGTAGTCGGCTTAGCGATCTGTTGTTCGTTGTCGCGGCGCGAGCGGCGTGGCTGACGCGGGCCTGGCATGGCAGTCGTGCTGCCGCGTCCACGCCCTCCGCGTCCGCTACCGCGGCCCCCACGCCCGCCGCGGTATCCACCGCGAGTGCCATACGAGTTGCGAGTAGGCGGCGTGTAGCCAACGTAGCTCACCTAAAATGAGATAATGATTAAAGTACCGAATATCACACAAATGTTTTTGGGTGGAACGTACACACGTCACTTGTGTAGCGAAAACATGACGATGAATAGACCTGGCATTTATTTATTACCATATTTTTAATTTTAGAGGATAAAAAATACAAGGATGTGCACGCAGCTGGCGTAAATGTAGCTGTAATCGCAAAAAAAACATTATATTTCGCGCGCTGAGGGTATATATTGTATAATGATTTCTCAGCAGTACATTGATTAATTTGGAAGAGCTCACGATTATCCCAGTACAGCGAGCGAAGCGAGCCTCAAACCGATTATGTGGCGAGCGTATATTTTAGACACAAGCTCCATTGAAATTATCTAATTCAAATGTTAGGTACCTGTGGGTAGCGTTGTGTGCGTGCGGGGTAACTGCCGCCGCCCCACTGTCCGACTACGACACCCGCGATCTCGAGGCGCGCGCCTCGCCCGCGGCCGCCGCGCGTGCCCCAGCCGCCTAGGGAACCGCCGACCACGCCAGCCACTAGAGGGATGGGCGGCATCGCGAATTCCACTTCCAGACCTTCGAGGATAGCCTTGCGCATACGTTCCACCTAGAATAAAATAAAGAGGTTATCATTACTGATTGATACCGCGTGGACGTGACCAAATGAAGTGGCATCTTAATTATTATTTAAGCTCATTGCGCCTAGTGTTTGGTATACAAGCCTCCCCTTTAGTACGCTTTTCTTTCATCCCTTGTGAGTCCCGCCCAGTCTTCAAACTACGGCGCTGACATCATTCAACGGGTCTTCCTAATGGGCTCTCTGCGTCCCTTAGCCAACATTCTATTTCTGCTTTAGTCCACCGCCCCTTATCCCTTCTCAAATGGTAAAAAATAACGAGTATTACCTTGACCACCGTATCAAGATGATTATCACAGAGCATCGCCAGATGCTTGCAGTGCGCGGCGCGTTGCAAGTTACGCTGCAACAGTTTCCCGTCGAAGTACAACCAAGGGGCAGCCACCAGCCACGGTACGGGGGCGCCACAAGCGTCGTTGGCCATTGATGCGGCCTCAGCACCGGCCATGACGAGAGCCGCTAACTGTACTCCGCGAGAGCTTACTCCGTTAACCTGGAAAATGGAACAATATTAGTAATATTATTAATGGACTCTTCGAGCAGCAACTTTTTCTGAACAGTGAATGAAATGAACCGTCACGCAAGCGTCGGTTACGCTTAAAGGTTATCGGCTTCAGTCGCCAACTTGTTTTAACTTGTGCCCCGTTGTTTCTAGTGTATCGATAACTAAGGAAGCGATGGATTGAATGACAGTTCGTCAATCCATCGCACATAACCGAATCTATGGATAAAACGTTGGCTGGGCAAGCTGGCATGAGATACCAGGAATATGCCATTGCCCACACATTATTTCTAATTGTCACAGAGATAATAAGTAAAAAGTAAGTCTTACATTCATTTCCTGCAAATGCAGAGCGTTCATAAGGTCGCCGGAGAATGCCGTTGCCAAGAAAGCATCTAACTCTTGGCGTCTCAAAATCTGTATTTGAGATGTCATGATGAATCTGAAAATAGAACAGGATTTTGAAATTTCTGCGCCATGATTAGCTTCTGTCCGAGACTTGGCACGTGTTTCAAATCTAGGTTAGCTAGGTACATCTATGCAAAATTTCAGCCTGATCTGTTCAGTAGTTTTGACGTGAAGAGGTAACGAACACCAACACTTGTGGGTGTTCATGTTCATGAAACACCCACTTGTTTATTTCATCTTCACGCGAAATTGAATTAGATTTTTCGGCGTTTCAAGGAATATAATTAGCGAAAAAGTAATTGTTGACATAATAATCTTAGATTCTAAATCGAATAAAGTTCAAATTCGTTTTTACGATTACGAACCCCGGTTTATAACTACAGTTATGCAAAATAACGAATTTATTTTCGAAGTAAGTAATAAAACATCTAAATTTAGCATTTATAAGATAAATGTCGTAGTATCGTAGAATTCTAAATGTCGTGGCATACGACATTTAAAATTCTACGGAAAGGGAAAACGTACTTCAGCTGATAGAATATGGTCCAATTACCTGAGAACAGTAGCCAAAATGAGCAGATGTTGGGGCACATAGGATGTATTCAACATCAACGGTGTATCAGAGCGCATGCATGTGAGGAACGCCCTCATTCTACGGCACTTGTCGTCTTGGGCGGTTCTGTAACGAAATTGCATTATTGAATTACTATTATTTATTACTAGCTGCGCCCCGCGGTTTTACCCGCGTGGTGATAGATATTTGTATAATATATCTTTATGAATTGTAGCCTATTTGTTATTCTGATATGTAAGCTATAATATAGTGAAGTTTCATCAAAATCCATTTAATAGTTTTTGCGTGAAAGAGCAAAAAACATCCTCACAAACTTTCGTGTTATAATATTAGTAGGACTATAACTCCAGCCAAATTCGTAGTCAAATGTTTGTTTAACAATCACAACAAAAAAAACTCGTATTCAACAATTAACTATAAATCATCAATCATCGAGGATTTAGTATCGTTGCGTCGCTGAAACATCCTCTGCAGAGAGGGCTATCTGTTGCGCCGATGGTGAAGAGGCGTTTGTTTAGTGGGCAGTGTCCTGTGAGTGTGACTAAGACGCGTAGGTCCGATCTCGTCAGGCACAATAGGTGTTTAGTTAATCTTGGTAATGCAGCCGGGAGTGCTGTATTCGATTAAATTATTGCTGTATGCGGTATGGTATTCCCAACAGTCGTCACTATAATCCTGTGGATGATAAGCTGTTAGTTTAAGAGCTCACCCGAACCAAAGCCTCTGCACGGTAGGTACAGGCCAGTCAAGCACTACACCAGGCACCATTTCTGGACTCTTTCCAGGGTTCATACGGGAGTAGATCCACTCGGCGATGTGAACGGTGTACGCCCGCTCGTTGGGAGACTGAGATGATGAGGTACTGGGTGTTGCCTCATCTGAAATAATGGACTAATGTTATCTATGGGTTATTCAAGGTATCTTACAAGTGCCTTGTATTTGCAATTTTTCACAAAATTATTTTACAAAAAGGTTTGACAGGAGGACAACAAAGTGATCCTATATAAGGGTTCCTTTTTCTTATTGTGGTACGGAACCCTATAAAATTAACCAATGATCGGCGAAAATAGTGAGAGTGATATACTCGCATCTGTATAGATAAACCAGCAGATAAACTTGCCCGGCACGGTGGTAGAAAGGAAATTAAATTCGTACCTTTAACCTTCTGCGCCATAAAGCGATGATGATGCATATTGTACAGAATAGCATACACATTCTGACGTATAGGTCTGTAGAAGTGGTGGATCGATGGTATTTCGCGATGGTTATCATCCTCTATAACCACACCCAGCGTTATATGACGGTGAGTGAGTACCGACAGCATAGCAGGGTGCATGAGACCGCGAGTGTGGCGCTCGGCGCAAGTTCTCAGCACTTCGGCGGGAGCGGCCGGGCAAGTATCGTCACCAGACGACTTCATCTGACGACCCTACAAATACAGACATCTTCAAATATTTGCATCTTAACGAAAAAAAAAACAGTGATAAAACAGATAATATTGATTTGATACATCAAAGAGTCACCACTTGTTTGGCGTGTTAAGCATGAAAACATTCAGCGAATTTGTTAAAACAGCAGCAAAATTAAGAAATACACCACCCATTTTAGAAGCCAATCACTGAGACATCAATACAAAATTTTGAATCACACCTCTTTGAATGACGATTTCTTTGATTTCTGTTTGTCAGACTTATCTACAGGACTGACTTGTGGGTTGGGAGCCGTGGCGTCACCAGAGTCGAGTGACAGCGCCGCTATGCCGTGGTGGATGTCCAAATTCCGATCCTCCATATCAAAGTCTGCGTTCATAGACGCATGCGCTGTAGCCAATTTGTAATCTTCCAAGCCTTTTTGCTGTAATAATTTAGAAATATCTAAGTGCTTTGTGTAAACAAATTGATCTCAAAATTAAAAGAAGAAACATGCCAGTTCAAATAACGAAATTTATGTAATAACATGATTGTGTCTTTGTTGAAAAAAGAAACTTAGAAAACTGAAAAAATGTTAAATATTAACATACATTCACAAAAGCTAGTCATCGCAAATGACCCTTGAATAAATGAAACCTTATTAAACGAAGCCGCAACCACAATACATCCCTCAAACATGAACATGCAATCCAATAAATAACCCACATACGCAACATTCATACTTACGCGGCCAAAATAGAAGACGCGTTATTGAAGTCGCTTTAAATTGAGGGAAAATGAAAATAAATATTAATGTAAAGGTCAGGATATAAAATGGTTTAAGTGTTTAAGTCAAGTTAACATAAAAATTTCACTTTGCACTTAGACATGGCTTTTGAGCATGCAATGGTTACGCCAATTTTTGCCAATGGTGTTTTGATGATGAAAAAGGCGTGGATGACCATGAATGTATTATGTTGGATGGTAAAGAACCTCATTTTCTGAAGACTCTGTGGCGAGTTTGGTGGTGTCCATATCCACCGAAGTTGATTGGGATGGTGGGCTCGGGAGTCCAGACGATTGGTCGGATTTGTGGTTCTTTTTATTATTGTTCTTGGGGCGACGTGCTGCTGTATAACAATAAGTTAAATTATGAATTCACGTGTCACATTCATAAATTCATCTTAGGCTTATTTAGGTTAGGATATATAATTAACATAGTGCCTATGAAAGAATTTTTTTGTAAAGTCATTGATAGTTAGTTTCATTATCATATCTAACCAGCCAGTAACACCCCACTGCTTAGGCCTCAGTTCAGTTAGTTTATTGATAATCTTTATAAGTTACAAGTCATGTTCTTTATTGTAATTGAATTATCAATCACATTGTATAAATTAAGATAGACATAGGTCTTTGTTATATTATTAATTAATACATGGATAAAACTGGAAATAATAATAAATTTGATTCAAAATTATAAAATGCTTCTTACACGTATTGCAATTGCAAGTAACATCTAATGATTTTCTGAGTTGAAACAAAAAAATAGACTACTTACCAGTAGCAGTCCTATACTTTAGGAAGCCATCTTTAGTCCCGTTCAAATAATACTGTACGGCTTGTTTCAGTTTGGCCGCGCGGAGATCATTCAGGTCGCCGAATACTTCGATACAGGCCGCGTCTACGTCTGATGAGGGAAGTTCGCGGACGAATTGGCACACGGTTTTCACTACGGTTTCGGGGGGTACAGGTGCCTGGAAATTTAAATACTTAATTAAGGTCCATCCCAGACTCACACAAGCGCCGTCACCTTTTTTGTATACAAAAAAGGTAAATGTACCTTGACTCACTAAAGCGCCGCCACCTATTTTGTATAGTTTAGGTTTCAATGTTTTACTTTTTTTTTTGCTACACCTACATATATTACAGGTACACTGATATTGATGTAGATTTATTGAAACTACTGGTCATCAAGTGAGTGAATAACTCTTTAAAAAATTAAAAATAGTCATATCATCAGGACGATGTGGCGAGACATGGCGAAGCCATCTGCCCAGGAGTGGAAGGTATAAGTAATTGTTTTACAAGCAGCAGCTATATGTCAAAGATTTATTTATCGGGTATTTATTGCGTACCTTTTGTACGTAATCTTTAATATGTTTGTAAGTAATGAACAAATCAGAATGTTTAAAAAAATTTAAGATATACTTCATTAAAACAAAGCAACTGTAATTTGCCACCACCTTGCGGTTAAAAGTCAGATAAGGTGTAATCTTGTAATGTTATTCTCTCTCAAATGAGTTGTTATCATAAAATTACCTTCTTTTGATTGATTCCTATGCGTTTGTAGAAATCAGTGAGACTCTGCTCTGAGAGAATAGTCCCTCCCAATAGAGCAGCTGCAAGGCAGAGACGGTCTTGTGGCACTTCTAACAGGTTTGGAAGCTCATGCACCACATATTCCTTTGTCTCTAAAGAAGACTGTAAAAGCAAAATGTATAAAAAACACAGTCCATACATCTTAATGCTGTTGCTTATTCTAATTTGATCTTTCAAATAAGAATAAGAACTTAGGGCTATTGAATGCTGATGATAATCACTTATTTATGGAAAATTGTGATGTTATTGACTATTCATTATTTAATATTAAATGAAGTCGCGAATCTAAATATGTATGGAATTCATAATCCCCACACTCAACTTCATCAGTGAGTAGTAGTGGCACTAACTGTACTAATTGAAACATGCTCTAAATATTGAAAACATACAGATAGTAACAAATACATATTATGGATGGTGTAAATTCATAATTCACTTTATTAACAAGCACAATTCATAACTGATAATAACATACCCTGTATGTGAGTTTCAGCTGAGCAGAGCTAAAATATTTTGGAGGCTGAAACACTAAATACTCCCCGGAACCTCCAACTAGCCCAGCATAATTTTTCTCACGGCACAAACCAACTACTTCCTGGCAGTGGTCGTCTGATGAAACCATCTGAAATTATTAAGAAATTGAGGGTAATAAAAAAAATACCTTGTAATAGAATAGGCTTTTGACCAGTAGCTGGTCATTAATGGCAGATTCGGGCTAATATCATGGATTGATGTCTATTTGGTAGAAATAAATCCATTATATCAGCTGCTCAGTTTCCTAACCTGCTGAACCCTTCTGGACAATAGCTGTGTTTAGCTACGCGTTCTACTTACAATTTGGATATTCAGATATCTGAGTGCAGTTCGCAGGCAGGAATGCAGGCCAGTTGGTGGCACCCACCAAACTTTGGGTGGGGGAGTGCCCTTAGATTGAATGTGACGTAGAACCTAGAAAAGAGAGTGCTAGATTTATAATAATAATGTTTATTGCAATTATAAATTATTCATCAGAAATGATTTAGACATAGAAAAAGGGTTTTGAATTTATATATTTATACTAATATTATAAAGAGGAAAGATTTGTTTGTTTGTTTGTATTGAATAGGTTCCGAATCTACTAGATGGAATTAAAAAATTATATCACTGTTGGGAAGCTACACTATCCCCGGTGAACATGGGCTATATTATGTACAATAAATAAACATAAGTACCAAACAAGACAAACATTTGAATTTATGCAAAATTTGCATTAGGTTGTCATGATCCAATAACTCCAGACTCTTGTGAGCCTGGGTACTAGATTCGGACAATCACAAGTTTACATAAAACGTGAGTTGCAACTAATGTTAGAGCTTCATACTTTACACAATATTTTCATGTTTATCACATATTTTCACGTTCATCATAAGCATAAGCAATACAGTAAGAGATATATTTTAACTGTATATGTGATATACATATATATATATATAAATGACACATCAATTTCCACCCGACTTCGCCCACATGGAAATCTATGTGTCAAATTGTTTATAAACTTTCCTCTCGAATTACTATCTATTAAAAAAAAATCGTCAAAATCTGTTCTGTAGTTTAAAAGATCTAAGCATCATAGGTATAGACAGACAGTGGGACTTTGTTTTATACTATTATGAAACATGACAGTTCGAAGAACTTACAGAGTTGACTCTTTGCCGATATGTGGCTTGGGTTTGCAACCAATGTTGTGGCATGGCAGGAGGGGTGGGGTGCGCTCCATTGAAGCACACACATAGAGAGACTTGGTGTTCAGCAAGTGCCTGGGCGAGAGTTGTCAAGAACTGGACACAGCGAGCCCATTGACCTCCACAGGCCCAATCTAGATAGAAAACGTTGCTATAAAAGTGTGTACTAGAGAAAAAAGCGAATCTACAATAAATTGTTTCATTTATTTTTATAGTCCCTCCCATCTTGAGATCAAATGGAAAGATAAGTAAATTATTTAGGAGTCTCTTCAGATTCAGATGTGTCGGCATATGAGATTGCATACCTGAAAAGTATCCTCCATAAAGACGGTCCAGGCACCCTTCAGCGTCGAGAACTAAGCGAAAACCGCCGGGATGGTTCCTCGCAATACGGAATAGATCAACACTCACACCCTCATTTTCTAAAAAAGTTTGTATGTCTTGGATACCCATGGTTCGGCAACTATTGTCTTGAGGTACAAACTAATTACGTTCGTAGCGACAATCTAAAGTTCTGAAACAAATAAAACCATCAAATCAACATCGAAAGTAAAATCGAAGACGACGCGACGGCAGGTTGGAAACTAATATTGAGCAAGAAAAACTTACCACTAATTGCAATTATTATAACAAGCAAAACAAATGATAGAATTTATGAGAAGATTATCAGCTGATTATTTATGAAAACAATAATGACAAATTCGCGAAACCGCACTAAAAATTTGCCGGTACATGGAGTGCAGCAAATAACTTCCAAAGTCGATAGTGATATCAAAACAAAGTGTAAATCAATCTACATACGTTGTGCATGTTTATCTCTACGGAAATTTCATAAAATGAACACAAACCCCAGTAAAAAACCATGCCAGAAGAAAACTAAAGCCGTGAAAAGATGAAAACGGAAGCCATTTGTAATTTTTTTTTGGTTTTGGTTGGTAGTGCATTTAGTTAAATTATGGCGTTTTTAGACTATCAATCAGCTCAAACTTGACTGCACTTGCCAAGCATGCTGCAGCAGCCTCGACCGGAAGGTGTGCTCGGTGTATCCAAACCCTCGATTTACAAAATAAAACTTTTTTATCTGTGGTAGACTTGACGTGGGATGACTTTGACATTATTTTATTTGACATAAGTTTACTCTGCCTGCTGCTTGCTTGCTGCATCTTGTTTTCAACAAGGGCGTTGTTTATCGCTATTTTCCTCAGAATTATTCATCTCTTGTTTTTAATCCTACACAAAATCGTATTTTTAATGTTCTATGAAAATATATCTGAGCACCCACAAGTTCCCTGTGAATAAAATGTTGTAAAGTCCAGCGCTTTATCTGCAATAGCCCGTTCCCGTAACATCATTCATCATTCAGCCCTCAATTGGAAAACCCTGCGTAGATTTAGTTATGCCGGAACAAAGTAACGATTATCGAGTTGTTGTGTTTGGTGCTGGTGGTGTTGGTAAAAGTTCTCTTGTGCTACGATTTGTAAAAGGGACTTTTAGAGAATCTTACATACCCACCATTGAGGACACTTACAGACAGGTGAGTTTCTGACGTTGTAAGTATATTAACCCTTTAATATTAGTTACGAAGTGAATGCTCCAACCAGTATATTTGCTGCAGATCAGGGGTCTTTATTGTTCAGAGCTTGAAAACATGTCTAAAAATAAAAACATTAGTCTAAGATCTTTATTCTCAATAGATTTTCAATTATTCACTTGAAATTATAACTAAGGGCTAGTATTTGCAAATGAATTCTTCTATTCTTTGCAATATTAAGCGGCTCAGGCTACAATATATAGTAGAAAAAAAAACATATCGTCGTTCGGCATTCAATACCGCGAACGCGACATTTTTGGCGAAAACCTTTTTTTGTTTTTATTTGATTCTATGCGTTCAAATACACCATCCTACATTCAAATTTCGGCCTAAAGTGGCCCCGATCCTTATGTTTTCGAGTCATGTCAAAACCGCGAACGTATTTTAGCGCCAAAAAATCCGCGAATGTGATAGTTCCTTAGTGCCGCCATTCCACTCGCAAGTGCAACACGTGACGCTGTGATTTCTGGGTATGTTTTTTATTGTAACTAACGTTTTCCTCGTGTTTTCTTTGCAAAATATGTAGTAAGTTTTAACTTTATGTGTTAGCCTATTTCTCAATACACTATGAAATAAAACTATGAAAATATTCTAAAGGACATGGGGTTCAGTAACACAATAATAGGAAAAATTAAAAAGAAATCGCGCTTGAAGAACATTTTCTCTTCAATACCATCATGCACATCAAAAAGTCGCAAAATCGATGCTCAGTCACAGCCTGCAGGCCTGCAAGTTTCGGCTCAGCTTTCCTGTACGGATTTAGGGCTTCAGCCACAGTCAAATTGTGATGTTACTCAAATAGAACAGCAGTCTGTGATCACTCCACTGTCAGTCCCTTCTACCTACCACTCCGGATCGCACTGAAATAGAGCCTCAGACACAGCCTGCATACCTGGAAGTCCTGGAACTCTCGCCTCACTCCTCCACATGTCATCAGCCTCCGCTGAATTTTGGTGAAACTACAACAGAGCTGCAGACTCAGGTGACTCCACTGTCAGTCCAACTTCTACCTACCTATACGAATCGCCCTGAAATAGAGCCTCACTCACATATACGTGGAACTCTCGCCTCACTCCTCCACATGTCATCAGCCTCCGCTGAATTTTGGTGAAACTACAACAGAGCTGCAGACTAAGGTGACTCCACTGTCAGTCCAACTTCTAGCTACCGATACGAATCGCCCTGAAATAGAGCCTCACTCACAGCCTGTATACCTGGAACTCTCGCCTCACTCCTCCACATGTCATCAGCCTCCGCTGAATTTTGGTGAAACTACTACAGAGCTGCAGACTCAGGTGACTCCACTGTCAGTCCAACTTCTACCTACCGATACGAATTGCCCTGAAATACTTGATTTATTAAAAACAAATCGGGTAAAATGGGTACTCATTATAATGTACCTATTAACCTTTTTATTACAAACATTTCACTCATTGATATTAGATATTAATGGAACTTTAAAGTTATTTGAAAAAACCTTTTGATTATTATTTTTTGTAAGATTTTTATAAATTCTATAAAAACAGTTAAATACTTATAATTACATTATTCGTTAAGTATAATAAAATTTGTCAACAGAAAAAATTTGTTTGGTTTTCATTCTAGATCTAGAACATAACCGCCAATATGATAAGATTTTACCAAAAATAGTAGGTAAAAACCGCGAACGTGAATTTTTCTAGCAAATATTACAATGATATTGAAAAATCATGTATTTTTACATCGTAACAAACTAGTGTAGCTTAAAATACTTTATTTTAAAAGAATTGTAAGCGTACAGAATCATTCACACGTTTTTTCGTCTCCTGTAAATTTTGTTGAATGTCTCATTCGCGGTATTGACTGCCGAACGACGATATTGAGTTTAGTATGAAACATTTTGTGTAATAAATATTATGTTTTATTTGCCACTAAATCATTTCATCTCTAAGGAAACCTTGAATATCTGCCAAAACCTTAACACAAAACCATTTGGTTGTGTGCCAATAATACAACCCTGTTCCATAAAGGCCATCAAAGGATAGGCTTGCAGCATTATTAGGTATTGGACAAACTTGTAAGCTAACATATTAATACTCAATAAATGACTGACTAAACTCAGTTGTGCTACCTATTGATTGTTTGCAACAGTGTCTGCAGATACTAGCCCAACAATGTAACATTGTTTTTTTTTAATAATAGACTTCACAGACTAATTAAATCAATGACATTACACACCTGAATTAATAAAACGCATATTCATTATTAGTAAGAATAAGAATGTTTTTATTTCAAAATTTACAGGGTAGCCTTAAAGTTAATTATAGCTATTTATAAAATAAATTTAATTTGGAGTTGCTTAGTATAATAAATTTTATACAGGTATACAACATGGGCTGCAACACTTTAAGGCTTCTGTGTGTAGCATGTCCCATGTAGTAAACTGCATGATGTATTTATTTAATTTAACACAGGTTAAACAAACAAATAATTTTTTTTTAATATGAAAAGATATTAAATTTATGATGATATTGTTAAAAGAATATGGAACTGCTATTTTGCATCAATAGTGTTATTTTTTTATTGATTTTGCCAATAAATAATCAAAGCACATTAATATTTTATTGGTAATTGTTAATCTGCAGGGTATTTTTTTTAAATGGGAGATGGCCAAATCATGTACATATGTGAGTTAGAGATAAGTGATGACAGGAGTCAAGCTCATATATAAGAAAATAAAAATTGCATACTTAATTTTTTTTTATTAATTTTAAACGGACGGACGACGGCCACGTGGAAGGCCTAGGCGGAGATTGCGGGATGAGCTTGACCTATAATACAATAAAGAGTGGGCTCTCCTTGCTGAGGACCGAGATGAGTGGAAAAAGGGGAGGGAGGCCTTTGCTCTGCAGTGGGACACCCCGGGCTAATATAATAATAATAAAATGTTAATTATATAAATCCCGTTAAAATACAGGTTAAGCATCCTGGCTGCAAACACACCAGTTGTTCAAACATATTATATAAAATTTACACATTGATGCTTAGGAAAATCAATCGATTTGATTTCCGACATAAGTCAAAGATAACTTGAAAATATGCATTTTTGTTTTTTCATAAATCGAGGTTGCGACTCCTTTCAAGACTTTTCTTTTCTCAGTGTTTTGGATTTTGTCATCCACTCCCGTCTCAAAAAGCCACCCTGTATATAATTAATTATGTATGGTGTTTCAGGTTATAAGCAGCAATAAAACGATATGTACCCTTCAAATAACAGACACAACAGGTTCGCACCAGTTTCCTGCTATGCAGCGTTTATCAATAAGCAAGGTAATCATAAAGAAGTTTGTATCTGTTCAAATATGTTAATAATTGTTGGTATGAACTGGAGTCATAACCCAATTTAAGGGTACAAAGTCGACGGAGTGAACTCGTCGGTAGGCGACGACGCCTAAATGTATGTTTTCTCATCTGACATAATGGTAATCAGGGGAAGACTTTATCCAGCAGTGGACCAATATTTATAGGCAGATGAGGAATTTGCGAAAGGGCGCGTTAGTATGAAATGCATAACGATTCATTCCTAAACAGCGTAAAAAATGTGAACAGACCTTTAGCACACACATTCATCTTTGCAGAATAAATTTATTATTTTTTTTATTTCAACTTTTAAGTAACTAAATTATGTCGGAAAGGGCTTTGTTTTAGATTTTTCTTTCTCCCTATATCATTTATTTTCGCTCAAAGTTGGGCTAAAATGCGTATTAAATATGAAATTTTATAAGCTTGTTTTTTTAAATGTTTATGGTTTTGGGTGTATACAATAGATAATGACGAGATAAATTGATACATTTATTTATTTAATGTAATCAGAACGACCTTAGGCCAATTATACTACTTTTGTATGGGAAGATGAGTGAGTTGTTTGATCTAACTACTACCTACTTACTGATTTAGATTTTTTACATTTTGTTTCAGGGACATGCCTTCATCTTGGTTTACTCTGTAAGCAGCAGACAATCCCTCGAAGAACTAAAACCGATATGGCAGACGATAAAAGAGATAAAAGGCACAGAACTTCCAAGCATTCCAGTCATGTTAGCAGGCAACAAATGTGATGAGAGCCCTGAAATCCGCGAGGTTTCCGCTTCGGAAGGCCAAGGGCAAGCCCAGGCTTGGGGAGTCTCATTTATGGAAACATCTGCCAAAACTAACCATAATGTTACAGAGCTTTTCCAGGTAGGTACTTATAAGATTTGATATTTTTAAGAAACCTTGTAATAGATTTTCATGCCTATCATACTCTTTCTTTTCATAGATTGCTTTTATTCAACAATGGATTTTCAAACACCTAACATTTCTTTTAATTTCAGGAGTTGTTAAACATGGAAAAAAACAGAAATGTCTCGCTACAAATTGATGGCAAAAGTAAGAAAAAGAAAGACAAAGTTGTGAAAGATGCTGGTGAGGGTGGTTCTGCTGGAGGGCGAGAGAAATGCCTCATCATGTAAATACGGTAAACATTCCACATAGACCTAAACCACCGATTTATTTACTTTACAATTATTCGTAGTCATTTTAATCCTAGTCATTAAATCTCATGTCCTAAACGAGTTAAGCACGGACTTAGTGTAAGATAATATCGCATTTAAAGCAAGGTAGAAATAGTATCCTAATGCCTTTTAATTAACATTAATTTATTGTGATGGAGCTTAGAAGGTTATCTAATAAATACTTTGCTAATAGAACATATTTTATAATCATTTATAATGACTGATTTGACAAATCTGAAAGAAGAAACCATAATGATAGAAAACATACAACGAAATAAGGTCTTTAGAACTGTTATTAATTGAATGTGCTATTAATGTAATGCAATAGTAATAATTAGTTATGTGACATAATATGATGTGATATTCTGATCCATTCCAAAACTGCATGATCTGATGAACAAATCAATTTCCTTTTGAAAGCTACACACATTAAGTTTATGATTTGGTATTTGGTTTGGTTGATAATTTAAAGGTTTAACATCCAATAACTTCTTTTAAATTAATCAGCATTCATGCCTGGTTGGCTGGTGGTCAATGGGTTAATCAACATTGAGGTAAGGTTGTTTTGGAACCTGAAAAGAAAGAACCTAGTGTGTGACACCACCACCGCCAATAAAACTTTAATTTCGTTGAAATAAGTTAATATACAAGATTCAAATTAAATAGAATGTCAATCTCTTATTAGATTAGTTAGATTCTACATAAAGCCCATTGAACAAATTGTTTCAAGTATTTCTACTTAAAGGGTAGTGCTAGCTAAATTAAAACTATTTGATTACTTATAAAATAGGTAATGTCATGTGGGAAAACATAAGTGCCAAAAGTCATTCTATTTGATCTTAGAAAAGACATTGTAATTAAATTAGGCATTTAGAAAATTTCACCATGGCATTATCAATTTTAAAATGGATTTTATGTAGGGATTTATTATAAGCCTACCATTTAAATATCCAGTCAGTTATGGATTGTTAATCATTATTAAAGTCTAGTCATTTATTATACTAGTTTTAATGCACTTTAATTGATATCACTCACATATCCAAATAGATTTCTCCATATAATAAATATTTTCCTAGTGGTTTCACGAAAACAGAGATCTATTATATATACCTTATAAGATTTATTTCATCTAGCAACACATCTAGCTGAGATCCAATTGTGACGATTGTCTAACTTTAAGGCCCGTACTTCATTTCGGCCGCGAACTGCAAAGAGAGTTCCGCTGCGTAACATTCAATCGGTTTTTTCGTTAGTTTGAAAAGTGAAATATAATTAGTCGACGAGATACCTGCGAAACATAAGTGGTATTGTAGCGAAATGGCGGATCGAGCGTGGAGAATGTATTAGTAGCAAGCACCCGAGTAGATCGTCGGAATCGCGCGGGAAAAAGATATTATCATAGTCATATCTGTGCGTTAGAGCAGGCAGTTTCGCCTCTGTTTCGCTTGTTGTAGGTATCATGTCAATCAAGTCATGACAAACTACTGCGTTTCACTGCTATGTTTCGGCACACTGCTGCCACAGCTGCAGCGGAGATATGCAATGGGCCTTAAAATAAATAATCACAATGAAGTGAATTCAGTACAACATAAGCTTAAAATGTAAGTTATCGTTACTTGTTTTCTATCTACGATCAGAAAGATGTGTTGTTAGCTTTAGTTTGTAATCAATTTTATAGTACAATATTTGCAACTAAGTTAATTATAAGTTAACGTGATATAATGTGCAACAATGAAGTAAAGTTACTCATTACGACAAGCCTAAGTTTTGCACTATAACCGAAGCACTTAATCGAAGATTTATAGTTACTAAGTTTAAATAATAACTTTTAAATTTCCAATTATTACAATAAATAAATTATTAACGTGCACGACGAATATATTGAAGCGTTTGTATTTGCACTGTTTTGCTTATTGGCAGAATTGTATATTATGAGATAGTGATTGTTAAATACTGAAGTTGTTATAGCTGGACCAAAGTTGTTTCGTGTTGATTGATGTAAGTTACATACATGTAGGATTTTTTTTCTTTATTCTTGTGTACTACTTTACTTCTATTTGACCTTGGCTCAGTGATTGCCAAAATTCCTCTTTATCACATTTTTTAAATCTCTGAATATTCTCACTTGATTAAACTCGTGCTCATAAAATTTACTATACCTACTTAAGAACTTAGTTAACTACTTGGTGTTCATTGAGAATGATAAGTAAAAGGTACAATTTATGCTATTTCATCTCACCAAAAGTAATTTTGTGTTCTTTTTATCCTAAGCCATGAAACTCTCACTAAAATGTTCTCGGTATATCTTATTATTATGAACTTGTAATCTGTAAATGATTTTATAATCAGCTTTAAAATTCTCTTCATTGTGTAATGTGTGAAACGTCACTTACCTTTAATACGGCAATAATATTTTAGCGAATAAGAAATTATAAATTCAACCTAACTTATTACCTTTTTTTAAAACCTTTAGGTAAACAGTAGAATGAGATATAGCTCTAAAGTCATACATTGATGTCAATTTTGTGCATTTTCAAGTTTCTCTAAATTATTCACGTCATTCCATAAATTTCTATTTGTTGGAAGTGTCATGAATATTTTAGCGTACCTACTTAAACTTATAAAATTCTGCATAGAAGTGGCAGCAATGTTAAATTAGGAAAATTAATTTAGGGTAGATTCGTCCATCGACCAGTAACGAGTTAGAACTAGTAGGGTTTAGGCGACATTAATACTTATATTAAACTCTTTTTTCCAAGCTTTATCCTTTTAATTAGCACTGGAGGTACTACACCGTAATAATGTAAATAAATCCTGTTTTCTCAAGTTTTACGCCCGGAATCCAAAGCGGAGGTGTCCGAAGCGGAGACAAGAAGATACGTTTTACAGATAGTGTATCCACCGAACCTGTGCGGAAATGCGTACCTACTTTCTAGACTGGAGCGGAGATGTGTGCTGGCTATAGCGGACTGAGCTTCGTGCGGCGAGCGTTGGATGTTTGTTGATATGAATGCACGTTGCTCTCTTCTCCTTTGTCTCCGCTTTGGTGAATTCCGGGCCTTACTGATGATTATTAATTATTATTGAACAAAACTTATAAACCATACCAAATTTTATTTTATTAAATCATGTAAGTATAATACCAGTTAATAAGTAGGTAACCACATACTAATTGTTATTATTTATTAACAATGCCCCGCCGCTATGACATACATAATATTAGAATTTTGCTGTGATAGTATTGAAGCTGCCCATAATTATAGAAAAGAATATATAAAAAAAAAGAATAAATAATAACCCAATAGGAAAGTAACAAGTCCTAGATTAATCAAAGAACTTCGTTAGGTACACCACACATACTATTTATGTAGGTAGTGAGTTCTTGCTTTCTTTACCTACCTGCTTATTTATTTATTTTACCTAGCTCACATCAGGTAGGGTATTTTATATTGCGACCAACTGTTAGGGAAACAAAATATGATTTCATTCCATACTAGGTATACCTATTGATTATTATCTCCTCTATACCTACCCGCTGTTATTTAAGTACTTACCTAATATATGATTTCGATTGTTGGTAAAAAAAAAATATTTTAATAAACTGTTTTGCAACAATAAAATTGTTTCGGTAGATTTCAGTTCGATCGACCTCAAGTGTTTGGTAGGGTATACTTTCGAATTATTTAAATATTTACCCTGCCTTTGTTTGTGTACATACCTGAATGATTTAGTTTCATGTTATTATCTTGGGACACTTCTTACTTCCTAAACGCATTACGAAAATAAATAAAATAGAAAAACAGAACAAAGTATTTTCTTTCGATTATTACGTAAATATAACCCTGAGTAGGAAAATAACTATATAAATTAAACCATTAAGAAAAAATAAAAAAATATTTAATTAGTATCACAGAATGTACTTAACCCTTACTTAAAAAAAAACATTAAAAATATTGTTTTCATAAAAAAATTATATAGATTACTTCAATTTTTTTCTTCTAATTCTAAAATTGTGCATGATTTTAAAATTCATTAAAATTTAGAATTTTATAAATTGTTTTATTTTATAAAATAAATAAATAATGCTGGACAATTCACACAGCATTATCTAGCCCCATGGTAAGCAGAGCTTGTGTTATGGGTACTAGATAACTGATATACATAATACAATATATTACATAGATAGATATTTTTTATTATACATAGAAAACGACCAGAACACCCGGAACAAATATCTGCAGATCGTACGCACAATTGTTCCGAGGCGGGAATCGAACCCAGATTAAAACATTCTCAGATTTAAAACTGGACTTATAATTCGGATTCAAGCATCCCCACTGCCATCATGTTTTCGAATATTTCTTCTTGTGGCTGTGTTCTTCAAAGTCAAGAACTCACCTTCATAAGCCATATTGTGTAATCTACCAGTGCTGGCACTCTTACGAAGTATTGGCATGTTTTGAGTGCCTGGCGATGGAACTACACCCTTACTCATTGTTGTAGGGTTACTTGAAAGTGCCAAAGAACAGACATTCAAAATTTTATCCAAAGTGGCTTGATTAACACCATCTACTTGTTTAATTCTTTGTGCCTTTCTTTTAGGCGAGTTTTGACGTTTTGATCTATTGCTGTTTACATTTAATCCAATGCCTAAAATACTTAAACTGAATGGAATGTTGAGAAGCCAGTTAAATAAAATCATGACTAGCAGAAAAATCAAAGAAATATTTACAATGACTGCTAGCATTCCATACATTATCTTGTCGAATGGGTACCATAATCCATCTGGAAAGGAGCAAAATGATCAAATAAATGTAAAAATTCATACCTACTTGTATAAAGCTATTAATTTTTGAGGTACCTGTAACACCATGAAGTATGGTGGCCACTGTGCCACTGATGATAATAAAAGGTTCAGCCACTGCAGATGTGAACATTCTAATCCCTATTTTTAATGGATTCATATGCTTTAAGAAGACAAGAGGATCTGGAGGGGGTACTTCACAGTTAGAGGTCCAAAAGTACCATTTACATTTGTTTAAAGCTGTTAAGAACTTGTCCAGCTCTTTTTGTTCTGCTTCCTGAAAAATAACAAACAATAAAATCTTAAAATACATATGACAATTTACTCGGCTGCAATATTAGCTGTCGTCTAGAAATAATCATTTTCAAAACAATTATTCTAGATTATTTGAAATATGAAGGTTAACATGTCACTCACCTTGTATGATATCATCACTTCATAAGCATAAATTATTACAAGCAATAACATAATAGCATTTTTGCGAGACATATGTTTCCACACCCACATTGAACCACCTGCAAATGCTAAAAATCCAAATACCCAGGTGATGTATATCTGAAAAAATAAGACATATTTGTTTAAATCACAAGTCTAGTAGACAATAGTTTCTAATATTCACCTACAGCTAATAGTCTCTCTCTCTATAGAGACTACAAAAAAGATTAAAGACTTAAAAGTCAGCTAGCAAATACCTTATATTCAGCTAAATACACTTGAAAATATTCACTCCATGTCAAAACAATTTGCTCAACAATAGAAGGTTTATAAATGGATTCCTCAACATATGCCACACATCTTCGGAAAGTGTCTTCAGAGAGTGGACTAGTCGATTTGAGAGCTTCATCAAGTGTTTCCCATTGTTTAGGATTTAACTTCATTTGCAGAGATATATCAACCGATCCATCTTCATCTTTCTGTGGAGAGTAAAGAATGACAACATGGTTGTAATACATATAGAATTTGATTTTGTACCAAATGGTACTGCCATGTTGAGTTTGAAACCTAGTAGAAATGGGCAAAATGTTCATGATAGAAATAGGTAGCAAACCATGCAGATTTCTGCCGACGAGAGCCAAAATTATAGTCCTACGATAAGATAATGATGAGTACCTGTTCACAAGATAACCTTACCTTAGAAGCACCTCCTTTTAGAACAATAGCAAGGGTTCTTTTGAAGAACCACTCTCCAATACAAGGCTTGTTTTCAGCTTGTAATTTTCTTTGCACCGGTATTCTTAAGTCAGGAGGAATGTCGTCTCTACCTGTGTCCGGTAACTTGCTTTCAAAGTTCCAGGGATCCGGCCCTGTCTGGCTTTTGATTTGTATGATGTTGAAGCACACGAGTAAAGTAAAACACATTCGCATTTTGATAAACATGATTGATAACAGTGAATATACAATAATTAAATAGCATTTGACAAAATTCTCCTGTGATTTAAACAAACTTGAAACGAATTTCAAATTTTCAAATCGACACGACATTCGACAATGTAAACAAAATTATTGTCAACTTCAACTTCTTTTCTTTGGTGCCGCTTTCCACATTTTTGTTTATAATATTCGATCTAATATTTCAATACCATAAATTATTTTAAGGTCGAAGTCGAACCAGACGCAGAGTCATTTAGAATAAGAAGAAGATGCATGCAGTTTATTTTGATTTTCTCAAAGTAAAGTAGCTTTCTAACTTTTAAGGTTTTTTATTTGGAGTTTTTCTAGCGAACGACTAAAGCGAGCAAGTGCTACGCTACTGAAACGAAAAATAGGAATACCAAAAAGTTGATACGTTGCGTTTTTTGCAAAGAAATAGGGTAACCATGTCTTCAATCGATTTTGATCCATGCATAAAGCAGTGCCTCAAGTATTTGCATTCAGGCGCATCCGATTCCACTGAGCAATTACGTCTAACCCTCGATGAACACATACGGCAAGCCTACGGGAGCTCAAAGACCCTCGGAAATGTGTTGCCTAAGAAATATCTTGCTGAAGAGAAAATGGAATCAACAAGATCCAAACATAAAAGTGATAAAACAACCAAGACAGTGCCGGTGTCTCAGCAGAGTCCGCAACAGATTCAAATACCGGAGCGGGACGATGATGATGGGTTGGTGATGGACGGAGAGCTGGCTTTCGATTTGCTGGAGGAGGACTTGACTTGTACTGTGTGCAGGCAGATTGCTGTTCAAGCAGGCAACCGCCTGGTCGAGTGTGTTGCTTGTCGTGCGCTTTACCATCAGGTAGGCATTGAAGGCTATTTGGAATGGTATAGATTATAAATGTGCAAAAGTAAACCCTACTAAGACATGTGATCATTACTGAAAAGTCACAATTCCAAAGAAATACTTACTGTTTTGTCCCTCGGCTGGGCAAAGACCTCCTTGAAATTTTACATGATCTTTTTTTTTTCACAGGATTGCCACAAGCCAGTTATCACTGACAGTGAGATGTCAGGTTGGCATTGTGCCTCATGCCTTGCTTCACAAGGAGTCAGCTCTGGCTTTTCAAGCAAAGTGTCTTCTTCATCAAAGTCACCATCTCATGTCTCCGGCTCCACAACCCCAGTGAAGATTTCCTCAAGCAGTTCAGCATCATCATCACCTTCTAAAGTTATCACACCGAGTATCAATATCATAAATGCTGATAAAAGACTGCAAATAATGAAGAAGAAAGCAGCGAAGCTGCATGAGAAGGGAAGAAAAAGCTCTAAGTAGAGGACTTATAAAAGGAATAGTAAGCCAAGATAATGCTAACTCAGTAACAAAAGCAAAGTTCTTATTTATCTTGTCCATATTAAATAATTAAGTTGATGGTACATGTTTTATTTTGTATTTATTTAGGAAATAAACAGTTATAATATAATAATGGTTACAAGTGACACTTAAAATTATTACACAAATAAACAAGGCTTTCCACCGTAAATAATGTGTCATACATGATTGTGTCTAGGTATATAAAAAATACTACTCTTCAGGTTAAATTCATAGCTAAAAAGTTTACAATTAATTGTGTCGAAGAGCTCTTTTGTAAAATATTAACACTTACCTAGGTACAGATTGTTGATGATGTATGATGTTATTATGTAAAAGCATTGCTGTAGTCAGAAATAAAGCTGAGTAATTGTTAAATTTTTTCTGTGTCTGCTTCAGTCTGCCTAATGTCCCATCCTTTGTGTGGTTGAATATCACACACTATTTGGGTTATACAGTTGTTGGTACAACGGCCATGAATTGGACATGGAGGGCAAGTACAAGAAAAAATCAAGATAGACATTTTCTGAAAGGGAACATTCTTGTACTACCTAGTTTATGTACCTACATAGCTAGTTTTTTAAAGTTCGTTTTGCCTTTTTTCCTTTCCGAATCAGATATATTTTTATACTAACAGTTTGCTTAAGCCAACTATTTGATTTATGCGATCAGTGCAAATTTTGATTTGGTAGTTACTTGTTACTTGTTTCTGGACTGGTTTCCGCAACTTGGCCGCCGGTGGGCCTTTTTTGCGTGCCGGGTGGGGGGGTTGCTAGTCTAACCACCCGATGTCCTCCAGGAAGGCCAGCAGCTCGCTGATGCCGGTGCATGCCTCCCTAGGCGTCCTCGGTGCCCCAAGGTGATGCAGTCTTTGAGAAGCCACGCTGACGCAAACTATCTGGTAGTCTAGTTATTTTTATACAAAAAAAAAATGTTATAAAAAAAAAAATCTGGTAGTGTAGTTATTTTATAAATCTACTTATGATTTAATATACGCGCGGAAGATATGGCATAGATCACGTTTACGTGAGTGAGGAGTGAGGCACATTAAACAAAAATCCAAAGAGTATAATCAACATTTGCGGACATATATTTGCGGGCTATGAAAAGGCCTTTGACTCTGTCGAAACCTGGGCTGTTTTAGAATAGTTACAGCGCACGGTACAAGACTATCGTAAGATGTGTCTATGAGGCCGCCACCAAGTAACGGCCCAGCAGCCTAAACCCATCAAATTGTGCAAAAGAGTGAGACAGGAGGATGTTACATATTATAATTTCTATGTCTGTTATTTTATTTTCTAGTAGGTAATGTTTTCCTATTCATGATATCTTAATACATATTTGTAATCTATTTCTATATCGACGATTGATGGATGAGCTACTAGAAACATAGGTACCTTTTCTTTTGTCTATCAAAATGTCTTCCATTGATTTTCTTAATTTTAACTTCATAAAATTGTATCACTTCATTGTGTATTGGCAAAAGTGCGAACAAGACCAGGGCTGCGTTGAAGGATACTACTGTTCTGTACCTACGTAGGTACCTATCGATATGCATATTTTTGTGCTAATGTGCGAATCCTCTAGAAAAAGTACCTACCCATTTAGCCTTTTTTGAATGGTAACTTTTTTCGCTGCTGTTGATGCATAAGTAGGTATCTAATAAAACCGGTCAAGTGCGAGTAGTTCGCACACGGATAGTTCTGTACAATCGTACATAACTATTTGGCAATAGGATCCCTAAAGCTAATTGAAAAAATATCTCCAGAATAAAATGCAATACCGAAGGCATCACTGTTCACTCGTAAGTACAACAAAGTACTTACAAGTAATTTGTTGTACTTACGAGTGAACAGTGGTGTTGCATTTTATTCAGGAGCTTAACTTAAAAAATTCTAATTTTTTACCGCTAAATAGGGTGTCTTTGCTTTTAGTTGTAACACATCACAGGCTATTTGTTGAGGAAGCGCTGGGAGAACGTAGCGTATCTCCCTAATAGAAATCTGTTCGGAAGTTTTTGAATTTATCGCGTGACCCTTTATTAAAACAACAATAAAAAATACAATTTCAATTTAAAGTGTATTTTTTCGTAACCTTCGTAGAGTGTGCTATGACATGCCTAAGAAGCTACGCGAGGCCTACGGCGTAGAGTGTGCTACGTCAGGTCTACTAATCTACGTAAGACCTACGTCGTAGACTGATAACAAAGGCCTACGAGGCTACGCGGACCTGCTTCGTAGAGTGTGCTACGACTGATTTTAAAAACCAAAGCTAGGTCTTACAACTCTAGTCTAGCTTGCCACTTCCTATTTCTTGGGAAACTATAGGGGCATTAAGGTGAACTGTGGAATTTTTTGCAACTAGCGAATCAAATCCCGCCAGCCTCCTGCGAATACGAAGAGTTTGCGGGACTGCAAAATAAATCGTAGGTACTATTTGTTTATTTTTATTTATTACTTTCAAATGCGTGGACTTGTGGGGATCTCATACATATCGTTGATATCGGATGAACACAAATAAAAAATAAAATTTAAAATCAAATGATAGTAGTAGACAATATAATTTAATACAGTCATGATTCTACTGCACCAATTGAAAAGGTACATTTTATTCAAGAAATTGACTTTGAGTCTTGCGGATATTATTTAGGCCGTAACCCCTGACTCACTCAAATTTTGAGTCCCAATACCAAGTACTCAAGTACCTACATAAATGTTGCTTGTTCAAATGAAACACAATAACAGACAATAACAAAGCATCACCTTCCGTTGTTTTCATAAGATTGTAACCAATCCTGGCCTATCTTCATCCCGATTGGGTGCTCCCGGCGTGGGCGTGTCTGGATAGAAGCATCCCGGACTCATCCAAGATGACATTTGTTTCAAAGCTAATGGAGTTTAGGTTCGTTTGTTACTCCCGTGTAACGCCTCTTTAGAGTTATTTTTCAGTACGGTGTCGGTTTCAGGAGCCCCCGGTTTGGAGACAGCTAATCAGTTTCGAGTGCAGTGTTGTTTTCATCGTGTGTTAAAATAAGTGTGACAGTTTTTCAGTGTTTCAGTTTGATTTGGTAAGCAAGTATCTTATTTTTATGTTTAGGTTAACCTAATGTCTTTACCCATTCAAACCCTTCTGGTAGGTAGACCTACCTAAATAAAAAGCTAGGATAAGTACCAAGTCGGTCAATAAATCGAAGATACAAAACTAGATGACCAAGAATAAATTAGTCTTCTACAGATTTACCTCTGACTCTACTATCGTAACAACATTAGATGGGACGTGGGGACAATTTGAATTCTCTAACACAAAATAGTGTGTTTCGTTTCGGCCAATTGCTGTACACCAAATTAAAGTAGGTACCAATAAGCGCAAAAAAGAAATGAAACAAACTTCTGCGTGTTTTGTAGAATTAAAATAAGCCTCCTGCGACGGATTAGTTCGTCCTTATTTTTTCTAAAAGTTTCCTCGGCAGATTTTTTTGAAACATAACAGGATAAGCATGGAATTGAATTTCACAGGGAATTTAGCGGCATGAACAGCGGTAGAGCCAGGGTGCCAAAATGCGCTCGTTGTCGCAATCACGGCCTGATCTCCAGCCTCCGAGGACACAAAAAGGCTTGCGCCTACCGCCACTGCCAATGCCCTAAATGTGGCCTGATTAAGGAGAGGCAGCGGATCATGGCAGCGCAGGTAAGCACTCTACCGAAATATAATATTATCTAGAGGCTACCGCGCCATCTATCAAGGCTCTGGGGACATGGGGTGTATGAGAAAAGCCACCACAAGCCATTTCATTACTCTTCCAAGTTGCACGCTTTTACAAATAATAATAATATTATAAGGTTCAACATCGTTAAATAATTTTAGTAATTTTGTTTATTAATTTCTTGTTTTGATTACTGTGTTATATTTTTCCTTTCAATTATTTCATGTTTGTTTTTAATTTTTTGTAGATTGATGTGACTTTTTAATTATTATTGAGTACTTTTAAGTGAAAATGGACCCATGTAGTCTCAAATAAAGATTATTATTATTATCTCATTACCATGATCTCGGACCATTAAGTGACCCAGTCCTTTGGAAGGCTTGCGTGGGGCCGAAGCCAACAGCACAGAGGCCCTTTGACAGAATTAATCTAAAGGCGATGACTATACATAGCGGGTATCATTCTCAGGTTCACAATATGATACATCCAAAGATGGTATCCGCCCAGGTGTAGAGACTATTACAAAGAAAAATGAAAGAAATAAAACCGCAGGCTATTGTGATGGATAGATGGACTGGGTAATCGGACTATAGTGGAGATTTCGGACGCCTGCCATAAACATAGTCTCATAACTGTTAAGAGTGGCAGACGGTAGCTTGCCGAATGCTGGATGAGTTCCTTAAAAAATCGGCGTAAATACCGGAGAGGAACAACATCGGCGCAAACGACTGACTGTCGAGAGGTGCGGCCCCGATTTCACCATCACGAAGACTGTTCGTGAGCGGGTTTCTTCGCTATTACGCCATTAGACACTTCCACCCCCGAGTGTACATTCTAAGATGCATCTCTCGCGACTCCACTCAGACCGGCCAATGAACACAAGCAAGAGGTGGGGATCTGGTTCTCTTGGGATGCCACTCCGCAAGCGGAGACGAGAACCAGAAACTTCCCTTGTTATCCTAGCTTGAAAGGCCGCAAATGCCTAAAAGTGAAAAGCAGCGTGGTGGTTTCGTTTGTTCAACTTTTAAACCTAAAAATACAGGAAAATATTATACTGAGATGGATATAATAACATCATACTAGTATTATATAAATTCAAGACATTTGATCGTTTGTTTTTGCAATCGCATATCGATTCTAAGGTTTTTGTTATCATTAGATAAAAAACTCATAATGTGCAGTTATAATTAACTTAACTTTTTAAGATTAGTTATAGTATCTAATTTATATGTAATTTTTAATTTAATTTATTTAGAAATATAAAAGTTGGGCGTTGACATTATCACACAATTTATAAAGCTTCGGTAGTGTCATCGTTTCAATATGTATCAATGATCCTATGTAAACTGTTCTAAATAAAGATTATTATTATTATACTGCGTAAGCTCTCGCAATCGGTGCCGCGGGTCGCGAGTTCATGTCCCGTCAAATTGTTTTCTTTTGGGATAGTACTTAATTTCTTAGTTATATATGTGTTGATGATACATTGCCTGCTTATTATTAATGTTATTATTGTATATAACTATCTGGCTTATTTATTAAAATCGAGACTCGTCGGCTTTTTATAAAATTATAAAAAGATGTTCCTTTGCTGTACCTTTATATCAGAGATCACACAATATCTCTGAAATCTGTGCTATAAATATGTACATATGTGCGAAGTTGGCGACGCTCTGTCGATGCATAAAACCGTCTAATCTTCAAACAAAAGCGTAACGTAAAACCAAAGACATTCATAAAACCTTATTGAGTACAGAAATAACACCCAATTTAAAGGCGTTAATGTGTTTTAATGTAGTGAAATCGAGATCAGCTAATGCAGTGTTAGTTTATTTAGACAAGTGGTCCATGTTTACGGACACGCCGGATGAGGAATCGATCGGTTTACACAGTAATGCATCTGTCGATGCCACTTGCACGTCTCATCTGATGGTGATTTTATTTATTAGGGATTGTACTCATATTTCAGGCGTTTAAAAGCAGAATACGATATGTGATAGCGTGCGTTTATCAATGACTTTTGAACTGTCTTCTACGACCTTGCATAATCATAAAAAAAGTAATGATCAAAGGTATTTAATGAATTCTTTAGTTGTCATGACACTTATCATAGGATCACACTCGAATTCGCTTAGGTGCTTGGCTATCAGAAAAGTAACTTAAAAATTCAATCAAAAGCACACTATCTTTATTTCCATTTAGTAAACTACAAAATTTAATACATAATTATTGTAAACGTGGAAGAGTGAAGCCACCTAGCACAAGAAATGAAATGAAATGAAATGAAATGAATGTTTATTTCTTTAGGATTACAAATAAGCACTTAGACAAGTCATAGTTTATGTATTCAAGTATTTCCATAATACTTTAAAGGTGGCTTCTAATATGATTAAGACGTATCCTTTATTAGTGAATAAAACTTTTGTATTTAGTATGAATACTTAAAAGTCCAGTTTTTCCGAAAACCCTAACTAACCGAATAGGTACCTATAGATGATGTCATTTCGTACACAATTTTGCGCTAAATCACACAAAAAATATATATATTATACAATACAATTAAAGACGCTTTATGCGAATCAAGACAGAGAAAATAACAGAAAAGAACAAACAAACAGCTTTGGAAACTATCATGGTTATTAACACAAAAATCACTTATGACTTAACGGGATATTTACCATGTTTAGATTTTTGAGTTTTCCAATATTTCGGCACAGTTTCATGCGCCATGATCACGGAATAATGAGTTAGGTATTCCGAAAACTCAAAAATCAAATCATGGTAAATATCAGATACACAATGGGCGGCGTGTGAATGTACGTACATACTATTTTGCGCACAATAAATATAATTGTGGCTCCTAGGCCCTGTTATAAAACACCACAAAGATTCTCCCCCGCCGCCGTGCCATCAGAAATTGAATCTCGCTAATGTGTATTCCACCCGGGTCAGATGTAATTTGATTTACTGAGATTGAGTTGTGTTTAGTTATCCAATGAGCCGACGGCCGACGGCTACGGAGCGACGGTTCACCACCTCGCCCGAGGGTGACCACTGTAAACAGTCTGACTGTTTGTCATTGATTTTCCGCTAAATTAATTTGTCAAGATTATGTTACCGGTCACAATGTTTTTGATTTAACTTTGTCGAGGTTTAACGGATGTTAAGTTTACGTTATCGGTTTTTGCTTTGGAGGTTTTTGAACATAGATATTTTGTTTTCATCCGTCACCTAGATACCTATTTTTTTGTAGGTATTAAAAGTGATATTTTTTAGCTTTTACCACAGTAGCATTCAAACTTTTATGTTTTATTAGGATGGTACCAAGGTATCACAGCGGTTTTTGATATTCGTTAATTATTCAGTTTTCGCTGTCCCTCTGCTGAGTAAAAGCTTGTTTATTATGAATTATCTCATATTTTTTTATAAGGAAATTATACTAGATGATTATAAATTCCAACTTATGCAACTGTGTAGGTGGCATTAAAACGGCAGCAAGCAGCCGAAGACAAGATAGCCCTTCACCTCGCGTCCGTCGAGAGCGGCGCTGCGATGGACGCCCTGCCTCCAGGCCGCATCTACGGCATGCGAGTCACGCAGCCCTGCCCGAGCCCCGGACCCGAACCGGACTCCGCCCATGATGACCACACTGTGAGTCTCTTCATTGTAATAGTTCCTATTAACCTACAAGACAGTCACTAGTATTTATAGAGACCGGCGCTCCGCTCGCCGCCCTGCTACAGATTAGATAATGTTATGTAGATCTACGGCATGCGAGTCACGCAGCCCTGCCCGAGCCCCGGACCCGCACAGGACTCCGCCACTGATAAACTCTAAAATTTCGCGGATTTTAACTATTTCTTATGAACATATTAGGAAAAAATAAGTGTAACATTTAAGGGAGGATGGACTCCCTGTTGATTAGAACTCCCGAACCCTTCGCTTCGTTCTACCCTGGAATATTGAATACCTGTATAACAACGTGTGTGCTTGTTCAACAGCCGATCCACATAGACAGCGAGACGAGTGATTCCATGCCTGACTGCTGTAGCGTTTCTCCAGATTCCGCCGGAAACTCTGCTTCTGCTTTACGGTTAGTGGTTATTCAAACAAAGTCGTGTTCAGTTACTCTGTAGGCCAAACAGGTGTTACGCTTTTGTTGTTTAAGATTTGTGCAAAAGAAGGAAGTGACTGCTTTGCTACCCAAAGCAGACAATTATTTTCACAGGTTTCCTAGATGTAAAGTTCATTCCCGCGTTCAAAATTACGTAAAAGTAATAGAAATTAGCAATACTAAAACAGAAATACTTGAAACCCACCCAAAAACATTTCAAACTTTTCATTTTAAATACATACATGGGGGACGATAGCCAAAAGGAAACAATCAAATATTATTTTAATGCTATAAACTTTATTAAAAGACCAAATTTATAATTCCCAATAAAGACATACACAATTATGAAATTTTAACACATGAAAAGAAAACTGAATATATGTTTAATGTATGAAACAAAAGTATCAAACAGAACTCCTTTCCAACAGAGCGGGCACAGACGTAGGCGAAGAGAGTTCAGTTAGTACAGCAGGCTTGGAGATGCTTCGAAAGCTTTTCCCTGGCAAGAAGCGGTCGGTCCTGGAGCTGGTGCTCCGGAGGTGCAACCATGATCTACTGCGCGCTGTTGAGCACTTCAATGCTACTCGGGTAAGTTAAGATTTTCCTTGGGGATTGTAGTGGTACCTACTATTTTCGGTGGATAGTGTATGTGAGAGCGGGGTTTTACAGTTTTCAAACACCTTTAAGCACCTTCTCCAATTTGTTGTCCGATAAACACTATTTATTGACCACAGCAACATTTTTTTAAGGAATGATATTGAGAAGCCATTTAATTTTGTCAGTATAAAGTAGGTGATTGGGCAGATTCTGCAGTTGAGTAAAAACAGTTTCGAGAAGGAGGCTAAAAGGAGGATCCAGCTAGGCTGGGCAGCATTTGGGAAACTACGTCGAGTCTTCCCGTCATCCATACCGCAATGCTTGAAAACGAAAGTTTTCAACCAGCGCGTCCTACCCGTTATGACCTACGGAGCTGAGACGTGGACACTCACGATAGGGCTGGTCCACCAGTTCAAAGTCGCTCAGCGAGCTATGGAAAGAGCTATGCTCGGAGTTTCTCTGAAGGATAGGATTCGTAACGAATACATCCGACAGAGAAACAAGGTTATCGACATAGCTCAAAGAATTAACAAGCTGAAGTAGCAGTGGGCCGGCCATATTTCGCGAAGAACCGACGGCCGCTGGGGCAAACGTGTTCTTGAGTGGAGACCGCGACTCGGTAAACGTAGTGTAGGACGCCCTCCGACCAGGTGGGATGACGACTTGCGAAAGACTGCAGGTAGATGTAGGATGCGGCAAGCTGAAGACAGGGCGCTATGGCGCTCATTGGGGGAGGCCTATGTCCAGCAGTGGACTGATATAGGCTGATGATGATGATGATGATGAAAGTAGGTGAATGTATTTTCTTGCTTTTTGCAGGTATTTATTACAAAACATCTGTAATCCATCCTCTTTTTTATCTTCTTCATGAATAAACTAAATTTAACCTCTGTTTCAGGATCAGAAAAACAAACTCCCCAGCACAAGTTCTATGGAAGCGTCCGTCTCTAGCTCAGAAGAGGTCGAAACCAGATGGTCAGCTTTCCGCCCTGTCGGCCCTCGTCCATTGCTGCCCGCTCTAGTCATGGGCCGAGTCTGCGGCTCTGATTGGCTGGTGCCACTACCTGCATTACCAGCTCTATCTGGTCCTCTCCTACTTCCATTCCAGCATCCTCAAGCCCCGCACCCCTGTGCTCCGGATTGCAGGCAATGTAACCGCCATTGAACTATGTGCTTTTTTAACCTTATAGGGATGTGAACTTGCTTCGTGATGTTATAACGCCAAAGAATCGTTTAGCTTCTGCATTTTTGTTATTGATCCTAATAAATTAAAATATTAACGTGAGTTTTTCATTAATTTTGATTATGTCCATTTCTTAACTTTTATTAGATTAACGTCTATTAGATTTTCAAAATCAATATAGGAATAAAATTGAAAAAAAAAAATATTGCTTATATAAATAATCTGGTGTAAAAATAATATTATATCTTGAAGGTAAATCATCATCTTGAAGTGTAGGTGCGGTTCAACAGCTTATTTTTAAACGACAATTTTTTTTTAAATTTCATTATGTTACACGTTTTGACTGTAACTTACATACCTTTCATTTTCCCTTGAATACGTTTTATTTTATTTATTTATTTTGCAATCCTAATACATACAATATAAGAGGTCTTAAAAAATTTCACTGTAGGCCTTTGTATTAGGACTTGCTGCTTTTTGGGACAGAAAAATTTGGGACACACTGTCCCATTTATCACTTGTTGATTTTATTATTTTTGTTACTGTCTTTTCGGACACCTTCAAATTATTGCAGTTGTTGAGTACAGTCAGGTAAAAAAGATTTAAGCTAGTAGGTACCTAAGCAATATAATATAATGTGATAAAGCTAATGAATGCTTTGCGAGCGTGTGGTGACTTACATTTATGTAAAAAAAAAAAAAAAAGTCTCATCCATAGCGTGTATTTAGTACAAATCAACATCTTGTATACTAAGGTATCTATACATAGGTACATATATTATGATCAATGAATATTATGATCATGTATATTATGATCAGTGATCGAAATAGGTAGAGTATATTTACCTAAAGTTCGAGTGTGGAAGTAAAACCGAGTTGATAATACCTCTTCTACAATCCCGAGATGATGATATTGCTATTTAAATACCGCGATTTAAAAATCATGAATTGGACTTTATAACTTGAAAATTATTGATTTGAAGAATCATATTCCACTTTATAGGGTTCTGACAGGAATTGTTATTTTTTTAAACGATACATCATCATCATCATCAGCCCATAGCAGTCCACTGCTGGACATAGGCCTCCCCCAATGAGCGCCATAGCGCCCTGTCTTCAGCTTGCCGCATCCAGCATCTACCTGCAGTCTTTCGCAGGTCGTCATCCCACCTGGTCGGAGGGCGTCCTACACTACGTTTACCGAGTCGTGGTCTTCACTCAAGAACACGTTTGCCCCATCGGCCGTCGGTTCTTCGCGAGATATGGCCGGCCCACTGCCACTTCAGCTTGCTAATTCTTTGAGCTATGTCGATAACCTTGGTTCTCTGTCAGATGTATTCGTTACGAATCCTATCCTTCAGAGAAACTCCGAGCATAGCTCTTTCCATAGCTCGCTGAGCGACTTTGAACTGGTGGACCAGCCCTATCGTGAGTGTCCACGACTCAGTTCCGTAGGTCATAACGGGTAGGACGATAAAAAAACGATACAAAAACAAATAACTATACATAAACAAATACTTATTAACGTTCAGGAACATTCCTAACTAATTATTATTTCCAAGAATTTAATTTGAAACAATAGACACCGCCACCGCCCCACAGCTACCTGGGTCTGGTGTTATTTTAAGTAACCCTTTTTGTTGCTATCTAGTAAATATGCGCAATAACCAGCTAACTTTTCAAGAATTTATTTTCCTTATTAGAAGAAAAAAGCATTTTAATTAAATGTAAGAAACCCTAAAAAGGTAATCAGATTCCTGGACATAATAATTGGTTACGAATATACACAAAGCTCAAAAAGTAATTGTCAAATTTAATAAATAATTAATAATTATTTTGCCGGGCAAGCGGCTAGATTGTGGAACTCTATCCCCCATGATATTCGAGCCAGTCCATCGCTTAACATATTTAAAATCAAATTGAAAGAGCACTTCCTATCATCATAAAATTATCTATCTAGAGATATTTATATATATTTAATTAGCTATATATAGTATTATTTTTATTATATTGAACTAAATGTATTTATTAGGTTTATTGAACTATTATTTTTTAATTTATGTATGTATATTATAATCTCATTCCGTATTGTATTATTAGTCTAATTTGTCTCTTGTACACTTCCTCTATCTATTCCATCGCCACTCCTGTAAACCTAAGGTTTGCTGGAAGAAAACTCGGGGTTAAGCTCGCCTATGTACATATCTTTTTATATAAGTTATTTTTCAGTTTTGTATGTGTACAATAAAGAATTAAAGAATTAATAAAATTGTCAAGATTTTTACAAATCCAGGAAATTCCGTTGGAATACACAAAATTTAATATGATTATTCAAATCAATAATTTCTTACTAGTTTAACTCAGATAAAGTCCATTTCATTATATTTTAATCCCAGGACTTAAACATTAATATCATCATCTAGTGATTGTAAAAGAAATATTATCAACTCTGTGTTACTTCCACATTAAAACTTTAGGTAAATATACTTTACCTATTCCGATCACTGATTATGAGTATTAAACTAAGTTGAAATATTTAACGTACCCCCAAAAAACATGAAGAACAATATAAACTGCCACATAATTTTTTTAACTTTCTGGATACATGTCCTTGTTTGCACTGACCTTCACTTACTGGCAAGACGAATTGTTTTATTGTTGTCCTTCGGCCTAGGTGCAAAATAGAGCGAAATAGAGCTAGAAAATAAAGATACAGGGAGAGTGCGATCAAGCTATGCATCTATTTCGTCATGTTGCTGTGCCGTCGCCGCGCCTCGATAAAAACCTATTTTTTAACTGACTGTACAATTTACCTATTTTTAATGGTGTCCGAAAAGACAGTAGCAAAAATAATAAAATCAACAAGTGATATATGGGACAGTGCGTCCCAAATTCTTCTGTCCCAAAAAGCAGCAAGTCTGTATTAGAAGGTCTGTTAGCGCGCCATGCATCTTGAAAGGTAGCTTCACAACTAAAGTTAACTTACCTAATTTCTATAAGAATGGCACAGAGTTAATATCTAAAATCAAGGTTAACCCAAGTTAAGTTTATTTAATCGAATGTATTGTCCTTAAATTCTATAAGTTGGTTTTACTTAGTGAAATAACTCGTCGAACTCAATAATGTTCGTCTTTAAACTAGAGATAGCATACACGTTTGCTTTATCAAATCACTAAGGCAAACAGATATCCCCTTACCCTTCTGCCTCCGGCTATTATATCCGACAATAACAGATTCGTGACAACCTTAGTAAACAGCACAAACAGAAATAAAGGAGATGCTCACTATACACAGAACAGGGAATTGATAAAGAAACATTGTCATGATGATTCTTTGTTAATGGCAATTGTGTCTTGACACTTTTCTGCCAGTGTCAAGTAATGGAAAATAATTGTAAATGAGTTATCTAATTATGAAGATGGTTTGATATTTTCACCAGAGCCTAGTTCGTTATCTAGCAGGGTGTACCACGTGCAGATTAGGTTGGCTTGGGAGACGAGATGTTGGAGTCACCCTTACACCCCAACAGGGAAATTGTCATTATCGGTTTGTTTTGGAATAATTTGTTTCATGAATATCAAGCGTTCCATCAAATAAGTAGAATCTTTAATGTTCTTTAAATACAAGATTTCTAGTTGACCCGCTTAGTTACGTCAAGTAACACAAATACTATTCATAATTAATTCCATCAAATAGTTGCATTACCGCATAGACGAAAAAATAATTTATAGTCCATCAACGCTTATGTTCAGTATCTCTGTAATAAATGAGTTCAGACATATATTAATTAATCTTAAAATCTGTGTCATATTATCAGTAAACATACAGAGTTGGTATGTACATCCTTCTGAACTGTGAAGTTGTCCAAAGGTGAGAAATTAAAAACGGTTCTAATTTCCATACAATGGATGTCTTTGTCCCAAGTGTATATGCTAGTCAGTTTCGTAAAAAAGTAACCAATAGTTCAAATCGAATAGTTCTTAGATTTGAGTTGGAGCAAACTTCGCTCCAAGGTTTATAATACCTTCTCTAATTTATCTGGGTACATTGGACCTAATAAGCTTTGATACTAAGAAAATATTAGCATTTTTTTAATAAAGTCTTCTCGTAATCTTTTGTGAACAATGTTGTTCCTTAGTTTGGTTTCTTTATTCATCTTTGTGAACGTTGTTTGTGATATTAACTATTTTATAAGAACTGTTTTCACTGTTGCAACGGGTCATTTTATCAAGAAAAAACGATCGTTGCATTATGTCACTACCATTTACGGTAAGTCAACTTAAGTATAAATATAGAAATATGTATATAAAAATCTATTAAGGTTTTTACTACTAGTCCTATCTGCATTTCCTTTTTAAATCTCGAATGCAAATTATGTTAGACATGGGTCAACAGATTGAACATAAGTGATCAATTTTAATGCAGCGGTTCCATTATGATTGTATTATATCACTTCATAGTATTTTTAAAATTTAAATTTACATGATTTTATTCGGATTTTGATGCGCTTTTTTTTAACAGATAGAGTGATTCAAGAGTAACGTTTATAAATCATTTGAAACATAGATTTCCACGCGGGCAAAGCCGCCGGGCGCTGCTTCTTTTGTATTAAGCTGCTTCTTCTATTTAACAAGGTTCAAATGATTGACAACAAGGTTTTTTTTTAAATTTTAACATTTATTTTTCTATTTTGTTAGGGATCGGCACTTTCCAAGACTGTGACATCCGTATAAAACATGTCCGGGAAGCTAGACTGATTCGCGAGCTAGATATGGCCCGGTACCATTACTATGACACCACTGGTATTTACAAAAGGAGCCAGGAGCGTAACATTTCCTCCTTACAAGGTTGCACCCTCACTGTTTCTTTCGAGCCACTGCCGCTATTCCGATTCTACAAAATTAACACGAAGGTTAGTATTTTTGTACCACCAGGAAGGGAAGAGAAAGAAAAAAAATTTGTCTGCCAATTTTTTTTACGACCTCTATGGCGGCGCGGTTGGTGAAGCGAAGACCTGCGACGCAGGAGGTTGCGGGTTCGATTCTCGGCTCGGGACAATTCTGTGTACGAACGGCAGATAAACGTTCCGGGTGTTCTGGTCGTTATATAATGTACATAAAATAAAATAAAATATCTATCTATTTAATATGTTTTATTATGGATATCAGTCACATAGTACTTTTAAGCTTGGCTTAGCTTATGGCAAGATGATGCTATGTGGACTGTCCAGCATTTTCTTAATACTCATGAAAAGTGTATCTATTCCAGCTCGTTTACTGGGATGATCGTTCCTTATTTCTGGAGCACGAAGTTATTACCTTATACGACGGTAAAAGACGTTGCTTTCTGGTATCGAGGCAGCATGCTTTGGGACCTCAAGGCCAGTCATCAGAGGCCCTCTTGAAAGGCTTGCCTGGATATGAAACACCACCAGACTGTCCGGAGTATATCAAGGAATGGCTGCATAGCATGGAGATTTCCAGTTCTAAACTAAGATAGTAGTCGCAAACCGTTTAAATTTTCCTTTCTATCGTATCATAGAAGCGCGTTAAAGTTTTTTCTAAGGGATAATTAAATTAAAGTTTTTAATAAAATAAGTATAAAAATATTGCTTTCTGGAAGGAACTTCCAAAAACGGTAAATAACTTACAAGGTCACATTGGACAAATATCGTAAACTCCTTTTGGTTTTAAGATCTTGGATTCGTTTTTATATTTATTGTTATCCACATTTTAAATAATTTAATGAGTATAAATTATTAAAGAGTGACTAGAGTGTAGATACTTTGTTCATAGAACACATGAACAAAGTGTTTTCACTGAGAGATTGATGTTGTACCTGCAAAACCTAAAGAAGCGCGTTGATGTCTTTTGTTAGAGTAAATGAAAATGAAACTCTACGGTTGTAGCTATTCACCTCTTACAGCAAACTTCACTCCACATGGAAACGGCAGCTGTGGTCAACGACCACTACCTTCTTGCGTGTGAGCCTACGAACACATTCTGCGTCTCTGTCTCACTTAACCGCATAGCGTCACGAATGACAAAGCGAGAAATCATTGTATACCGTACTATGATTTATACATTTAGTAAATTAGAATTCCAAGCGTTGTGTACATTTTTTCAATTAGTAGCGTATTACTAGCAGTGCGGCCTAGATCTCTTGTCTGCGAAGTCTTTTTAATTTATACATACTTATTTAGTTTTATGTAATATTAAAAATGTATTGTATTATTGCAACAGTTGTAGCACTTGCGTATGTGTTCTGGGATGTTAACTACTTTCTGCGGATCGCTTTCACTATTGGAATCGGGAGATTATTCCAAAAGAAATGCGGTATTAATGACAGTACCACTATTTATGGTAAGTTTTTAAACTTTGATTCTAACAACACGTAACTCGAACGTGATGTGACATTTCCTAAGCATATATTAGTAGACTATTTAGTGCATTTTAACGTCATTAATTATGGAAAAAGTTAAAGAGTGTTTAGTTGCACCTACCTACTTTGTTTTGTTACCTAGTTACTTTTATACACCAGCAACTAGGTAACAAAACAACAATTTAGCCTTGGTATTTTACGTTTATGAATATACTCATAAACATAAAATACCAAGGTTAGATTTATGATGTCTTTTAAGAAATAAAAGGGAGCAAATCGGTTCACTTTGAGTGCTGAAATCACACGGTATGTGTTTTCTACAAGTGACTAATATGCGTAAATCCACACTAGCGCAGCGGCTGAGAAAATACAGATCTTTGTGACTCAGCATTATAGCCGTAATATTTTTCAAACCAAACGCATGTGAGGCGCAACACAACCGCTGTTTGAGCGGCAGCACAAATTTTTTAGGTTAAAAAAAAGATAGCAGTCGTCGAAAAAAAATCGCAGTCAAAGTGTTAATGCACATTGCCTACAGAAGTCCAGAGGCCCTTGCTTATTTGTTAATGCTCTTTATATATTTTACTTGATTATAAAGCCTCGTTTGCAACCGTTGCACTCCTAGGTATCACACCACACTAACATTACAAACAGGTTTCCGCCCGCGGCTTCGCACGCGTTGTTACAATGGAATCGTTTTAATGTTATTTGTATCCCATGGGAACGGATTTATGAGATAAAAAGCAGCTTATATTTTATTACGAGCCTGGAACTACCTGGACGCAAAATTTAGCCCGATAAGTTCAGTAGCTTTTGCGTGTAAGAGGAACAAACATCCATACAAACAAACTTTCCCGTTTACAATAATAGTAGGATAAAAAAATTATATTCTTTTTTAAATTTTACTTTTGCAAACTTCAGGTTTCTGCACAACCCAGGACGTGGACATTTTCCTCCGTCACATGAACAACGCTCGCTATGTGCGAGAGCTCGACTTCGCTCGTTTCCACTTCTACGACCGCACGGGTATCTACACCAATATTAAAGCGGTGGACGGCCATGCACTGCAGGGAGCATCCAGCATTAGATACAGACGGACTATTCCTATATTCACCGCGTACAAGGTTGAGACTAAGGTATATTATCTTCAGATATGTTTTATAGTAAATAAATAAATTGATTTTGTTGTGGGTTCATAGAATATGTTTTGCGGCAAATTACTTCTCCGTTAGTTTTATTTCATATAGAATGCAGAAAAATTAATAAGCACAAAAAATCTCGCTGAAACACGTAACGATCAACCATAACGTTGTTTAATCAAATGGTGCAGCTGTTCCAATGATATCATGGAGTTTATAATTAGTTCTTAAGTACCTATATATCTATTTAATCAAATGATAAAAATGTTGAATCATTTAAGTAAATTTGAGCGTAGTCGGTTTTGGATTTTTTTTAGAATTCGCTTGTTTGATGGATAACCAAGCTTAGCAAACCTCGGTTATTTAACTAAGCAGGCCGGATCGTCTTTTGTTTTTTGACTAAGCTTATCTGGGGTCACAAATCTATTCTATTCTATTCTGTAAAGACGGTCGCCTCAAAAGTGGTGGCGCTATCTTCTGCAACCGATTTTAAAATCCACATAATTCTTATATCAAATATTTCTTTTCCAGCTAGCATACTGGGAAGACAAGACTCTTTTCATCGAGCAAAAGTTCATTACCCTCAACGACGGCTTCGTCCGCGCTATCGTGCTCTCCCGCCAAAACCTCATCAACGTGGACGCTGAGAGGCTTTTCCAGGGTATCCCTGGAGCGGACACTAAGCCAGAATGTCCAGAGGAGATCAAGCACTGGTTGCAGGCTATTGAAGTCTCGAGTGCTAAGCTTAGGAAGAAGGATTAGGTGAATTAGTGGGATTGGCGTATACTTCGTTGTTGGCATTAATTTATTCTACCGAGATATATTGCGGAGGCTGCTGCGGAGGTTCATATGCTGCATCAAGATGTTAACGGCAAGTGATGTGTACCTATTCTCGCCATCAATACAAGTCAAGGTGTTGCGATGTCTGTCTGTTTTTGTATATGTATGCTGTAATGTGAAAATATAAGAATTAATAAAGGTTTTGGATAAAAGTAACTGATTTTAATACGTATGCCAACAATTTGTTGATTATATTGTGGGTTAGTTACTTTCTATGGTTACGATAGTTAGGACCAAAATAAATGACAATCAATAGGGATTTGAAAACAGCAGTGGATGCAAGAATTTTTCAAAAGGCAAAAAAAAACAATAAATCATGGACAATTTCAGTTTTAAGACGAATATGAACATAGATCTCTCTTCTTTGTCTTCTTTGTCGTAGTCTTCATTGCTGAAGGTCGTGCCCGTCCTGGAAAACACATACAACATGGAACATAGATACTTATATGTACATAAAATGGTTTCTAATAGTAGGTAAAAGGTTTTTACATTAAAAAAATTATGAAATTTATCTTTTTATATTTTTCAAATTTCCAGGTACGCAGTTAGTTTCTCATAAAAACAAAAATAACCACATTTACGACAAACTTCCGGGGCCGCTAGTGTGGTAAGTATAAATAAATAAAAATACAGTAAATTAGTTGTCGCCGTCATGGTATTCTAATCGTTTTTGTAAACTTTTTAAAAAGTGATGCAGTTTCACAGAAAAGTAAAAACGCAAACGCATATCGTTTTACCACAAGTAAAAAAGTAGAAGCGAAGCTAACAGTATCGTATTACAGCACTCTGGCGCTTGTCATAGCGGCTAATGTTACTGTTTACACAACCTGCTACGTTATGAACAATGATTCGGATTTGGAGGGTGTAACAGGCTTTTTTGTATTTTATTACAGAGGAAGTAAGGTTGAAAGTAGATATAATGTTAGGTATTATTTGGTATGTTGAATACAGTGCAAATATAATTAACTGATTTTAAGATGATTTATCGTCTACCTTTTGTTTTACTTTTCCCTACGTTTCTAACGCGTTACAGTACCTAATTGTACTCACGTGGCGACTCGGAGATACAGCCAAGAGTTAAATACGTGCGGTAGGATATAGAATAGAATAGAATAGAACACTTTTATTAGCACACACAAAAAAGACAGACATACATAAAAAAAACACACACATTAAGCTAAAAATATATAACACTAAACTAAAAGATAAACAATAGAAAATAGGTATAAATAACATAGCCTATCCAAAAAATAACATAGTGCGCGCTAATTAGGTCCAGCCTCAGCTTAATGTCGCTACCGCCCGAGGACTGTAACGACGCTGGTTTTCAGGCTGAACCTATGGATGACGTCACATTACAGGTATGTGGTTAACAACAGACAGTATATGTATATGTACATATGTTTAAAGTATCAAAGTAAATTCATTTAATCAACAGCGAGTGTCAAAGTTAATGAATAATGGATTTCCATTATACATTAATTTTGACCTCAAAATTATAAAATAAACATACTATTTACATGTAAGTAGGTATTTCAAATTTTTTGCGCAACATGTCCTAAAATACTTTCTCAACCATGTCACTACCGAGATCTGCGATAAGTTATCGAGAAACCTCTAAGAATTAGCAGGTTGAGGTGGTAATAGGCCGGCAATATCTCGCGAAGTACCGACAACCGCTGCTGGGTTAAAATAGTTCTGGAGACCAGCACTCGGTAAAAGTAGTGTAGTACGCCCCCGACCAGGTGGGATGACGACCTGCGAAAGACTGCAGAGAGATGCTGGACGCGTCAAGCTGATGACAAAGCGCTATGGCGCTCATTAGGGGAGGCCTATGTCCAGCAGTAGACTTACATAGGCTGATGATGATAATTATGTCACTACCGCTGTGTCATGTTCCTGTGAATGTACACATATCGAGTTCAGTTATTTTTTGTGCGCTCCTTAATTAGTCGTTTGTAGTGGTAGCCGACTACCAAACTTGCGACCACACGCAATATGCTGTGGATAGAATAGTTTTGATCCTTTTGGATAAGAACTTGTGGATAAAATCACTTGAATTATATTATTTTTTTGAGTAAAAAGTAAATACCTACCTAAAGCAAAGCACTGTTGAAATATAATATGCATACTTTTTTTAAAATAATTTTTAAATTGAATCCTTTATACAGCAATGTTATTGCGAACATCGTGCATGTTATGGCTTAATTTAAAATATAAATAGGAATTGTGGTTGATACATTTGGTTGACAGGTCAGGTGGAACTCTACGGATTAACTTCTTCATCAACCCACATACACCCACTGCTGGACATGCTTTCTTCAAACAAGGTATGGGTTTCTCCACTCCAAGTTTGGCAGCATATTGGTGATCGCAGTGGAGTTAAAATACAAAGAAGGAAGCTGATTCCTCTGACCGATTCATTTTTAGGCCTTTGATATTCACGAGCTGAGTAGGAAAATTCGATACTTACATCTGGTGTCTGGCATTAAAAGTGCCATTCATAAATAAATGTGTATACTCGGTGCTATTTTCTCTCTACTCTTGCATACAATCCCATATGGTGTTTCCCTCCTATAAAAAAATATTGTGTTATACCTATAAATAATCATAATTAATTAATATGTTTAGTTACGCAATAGTAAATAAGGTAATACATTTTTTAATAATGTACCAGAAAAAAACGATACGAATTTTGGTGGGACTTGAACCCACAACCTTCTCTTAGTACGGTTTTTTTTTTGGATATTATTTATTTTCTTAGAGATTACTCCGAGTGCGAGGGCTAACGCACATAACGAAGACCTGGTAAATTAAATGATAACAACGTGAATTGTATCAACATGTTCATAAGAATAATAAGTTAAATAAGATCTGTTACTTTTCTATGGTCTGAAATAAATTAATTTTTATTTTTTATTATTTTATAACGTGGAATAAATAAATGAAAATTAAATCTCGAAGTATCAAGATTAAACGTACAATAAATATTGTACGGTGGCGCTAACCGCGTGTGTCTTGTCGCTTACAATAACACAATATCCATTAGCTTTAGTGGATTCCATTCCTTGCATTTGAGTATTCAAAACATCAAATGATTTTTTAATATTTCGTGTTTATCTGTTGCGTATTGATGCAGGAAGCTACAACTTATAAAATTACCTTACATAGGTACCTACATGTAGTGATCCGCTATAATCTTTATATTTAATAAATAAATAATAATGGTGCATCATACAAACATCATCATCTAGCCCCAAGCTAAGCAGAGCTTGTGCTGTGGTGTGTGCTAGATGACTGATTATATTACATAGATATATATTTTTATTATACATAGAAAATACATAGACAACCAGATGGTTCAAACATTTATCCCCAAGCGGAAATCAAACCCGCAATCTCCTACAAATTTGTTGCGATCTGCTATAGTACATTATAAATTATACAGAATGATTAGTTTGCGATGCGTATTGTTTTTTTAGTTTGAAAGTATTGTGCGTTTGAGGTATGATCGGACGCGGGTGAAGACCGTTTATAATTAATTTTAGCCAAATAAAGCTAATATTAATATAAAAAAATTACCCTAACTTATCTTATAGAAGGTAATTTACTAGTAAAGGTAGGTACTTAAGTTAGAGGTCAGCCTTGATGAGCTAACATCTATCAAAGGGAAATAATCGGTTTGTTGTTATTTGGACACGGGTAATAAATTTTCTTTGAAACCGACATAATAGCCGTAAACATAAGGTGATCATTTTATGAAATGACCACTAGAATACATAATTTCATACCTTCAGCTTTTTAATAGAAAGCCAGAGGTTCCGTAGCTCCGTATATCGCACTTATATTATAAATTCGAAACTTTGGATGGATAGATGGGGTTGGGTTGGGATTGGTTTGATATTTTGATTTTATTAAATATGCTTTTTATTATATTATATTTTTTTATTATACTTGATATTATGTTTTAACATAGGCTTACTTTTTATCCCATAAATCAGTACCCATCCATATAAACAACGCACGCAAAGCCGAGGACAAATACTAGTTAATCATAATATCATTAGTCTATAATACGCCACCGTCTATACCTATACTATAGATACGTGTCCACCCAAAGGTTGCCTGGAAGAAATCGCTCTTAGCGTTAAGGCCGCCCATTGTGCATCTGTATCTTTGTTTGTTTGTTCTTTACTGTTTTTTCTGTTTTTGATGTGCAACAAAGCGGATTTGTATTGTATTGTATTGTAATATAGTGTTATCAACATATTTTAATAGACTCATTGATAGAATTAGAATCATCTAGACCCAAAGTAAGCAGAGAAATATAATGCTTTATAATGTTGGCATATGATAAAGCATTATACATACATATAGGACATATACAGATATCTACAGATTATTGTTCTGTCTTGGAAGAAATTCAATATTATGTTCTAAACGTGGATTTGCGTCAAACGAGTTCATTCAGTTCATTTTTTCATTTCTCATTCTGTCTCGGGCAATTTATTTTGTACACAAAAACATTTTTTTAAAAGATTAAAAGAAGAAGATAGACGATAAATATAACGCCCTTGTTCTAGCTAGCAATAGTATTTTATTATTAGCACAAAACGTTATATTCGAGAAACCCTTGAAAGGTTTGCGTCGTTTTATAAGGATCTCAAATAAAAGTTTACTTTCTATGTCGACTTAAACATAGGCCAGCAAGAGCTGTGTAGATATCATTCTGTCGTACAGTCAACAACAGCCATGATGTTCCATATTATTCCACCACTGTTGACTCATCCATCGTTAAGCATACTTTTGCAGGCTTTGGTGAATCAGTACCTATCAGATTCCTACTGCTTAACGTTCATTTTAGAGCAGCCCATCGATTTTAATATCAACGTTATGTTTACAAGTATATCCCCGCACTACGACACAGTTGACGACCTGACGAAGCAACTCATCGAAGTCTCCGAAAATGGTTGTTCTGACTACATTGTATACATGAGAGATCCAAAAGTATTTATGGCGGCTGTAGATCAAACCAGCCTTTTTGGAAACAATCGAAGAAGCAACAGAAAGATTATTATCCTGCCGTTATCTGCCGATAACAATTTAGATTTGTTTTCTATGAAAGAGAGTACGTTCGTTGCGAACATGCTGATGGTTATACAAAACGAGGACACCAGCACTAACTGTGATATCTTTGATTTGGTAACCCACGAATTTATCAGCTTAGAGGACGACAAGCCGCTTTATTTAGATCAATGGAATTCGTGCACTCAAAAGTTCAGCAAAAACGTTAATCTGTTCCCTCACGATTTGCAAAACCTTCATGGTAGAGTCGTGAGAGTGGCATGTTTCCACTACACTCCATATGTCTTGCTAAATTTAGATCCGGCTCTTGAACCTGCACAGAGAGATGGAATGGATATCAGGATTGTTGATGAGTTTTGCAGGCGAGTTTAACATGTTTTTATTTTACAGATAGAATGTAATTTTTTAAGTATAAATTTTTAGAGATAATGTTATCTGCAATCTCTGCATTTATAATTATTGATAATTACTGAACTTAAAGGCTATTTAATACTTTACTTATTCAAGCAATGTTGGTTCATCAGATGGGTAAACTGCACTATTGAAATAGTGGACCATGAAAAGGAGCAGTGGGGAGACATTTTCGAAAATGGTACTGGTATTGGCATCCTTGGTAGTCTGGCTATGGACCAGGCTGATATGGGGATCTGTAAGTTCTAAACCAACCAATATTTTTTGCTTATTAAAAAGGTTACTAAAATACCTATTACATTTTTTAGCTGCAATATATTCCTGGTACTCAGTATGGATATACCTGGATTTTTCGGCAGCAGGAGTAAGATCTGGAGTAACTTGTGTTGCGCCTTCTCCTAAGTAAGTTACACGAAATATTGTTTTGTAGAAGTATTTTATCTGAATAACATGCCTTCGCACGACTAATGGCTAAATAGATTGGGGAATTTTGTCCACTGGTAATATTTAAAGATTTACTGTGAATTTTTACAGGGCTTCGATGTCGCCAGAATAGTTTAAACTTAATAGTATGTATGTAGGTAAATTTTATTCGGTGAATTTTTTGTAAGGAGTTTATTATTTTAGGCGCCTTGCAAGTTGGGAGATGCCTTTTTTGCCCTTCGACTTGTACATGTGGAGTGCTGTGGTGGTATATTACTTCGCCGCTGTTTTTGGCCTCACTGTAGCTCAGAAATCATCTGATAAAGTTTTTTTGACTATATTTGGAATGATAGTTTTACAAGTGAGTATTACATCGATAACTGGTAACAATAAGTATTTTAATTAAAAATGCAATTAAGAGTAGGTACTATCTAAACAAAATTGCTTTCAATGATTAATTTATGAATAAAGTAGGGATAAAAGGATGGACCTGTAGGTAATAATCAGTCGTCTGTTAATTCAGTCTAACGAACGAAACAAACAATGCTATGGGCATAACGCTGCTTTCTGTAACAAAACCAAAGCAGCACTATGCCCATTGCAAAGGGCCTAACCATGATTAAAAAAATCACCATTTCTGAAAACGAATACAGAATACAGGATTCCCTCATAGTCGATTTTTTATTTATTTTTGCAAATTTGCGGTTGAATTGCAGTTGAAATGCGGTCCGTCTGTATAGAGCCTTATTTTCTGTTTTTAATTAACATTTACATTTTCTAATCTCTTAGCCTCATAATGATACAGAAAACTCATGGCGAATAAGAGGGATCACAGGATGGATTTTGCTAGCCAGCCTTATCCTGGTCAGTGCATATGGAGCCGGCCTAGCTGCGACCTTCACGGTACCCAAGTATGAACCTTCCATCGACACTATACAGGACTTGGTCGATAGAGCGATGGAATGGGGAGCGACTCATGATGCCTGGACATTTTCACTTCAACTTTCTACTGAGGTTGGTTGCAAAATACTTTAATAATATAAATAAAGAGATAATATATATATAGGGTGTAACAAAATAAGTACCAAACTTTCAAGGGGTGTTCAGCTTCGACCACAGAATACAGGAAAAATATTTAAAAAAATCGCCTGTCATTATACCGTAGCTACTTTTAATCCCAAGGGAGAGTTTTACGGCCGCTACCGTAAAACTCTCCCTTGGTTTTAAAAGTATTTTTATTTTTAACTGAAATCTTCAGCCAGTACAGGGCATTCGTCCTCTAACATAAAGACTCGACTTTTTGGTATTCCATTTACAAAGCACATACATTTCATTTGAATTAATTTACAAGCAAAGCTTGTGACATGGGTACTACCTACGAGTTCTAAGTGATAAACCATGTGTTATACATTGTGAATAAAATTAATTTGTAATTTTCAGCCACTAATTATGCAGTTAAGAAATCAATTTATAATCTATTCTCCAGAAGAGCTGAAAAGGAGGACTTTTACAGGGGATATGGCTTTCAGTATTGAAAAGCTGCCAGCAGGTAAAGTCTTTAACAATATTCTAGGTTTTCATTACGTACTTACGTTTCCTTTTTGTATTCTCAATTTGAATATTGGACCTTCCTTTTATTTTTATTGTTTATTTTTTCTGACAAATGAGGTCTTCAGTTTAACTCTAATTTTTTATTGGTAGGTCATTTTGCGATCGGCAACTACATAACAAAAGACGCTCTACGGAGCCTGACGTTGATGCTGGAAGAGTTTTATTACGAACAGTGTGTAGTTATAATGAGAAAGAGTTCGGTTTACACGGAGAAAATGAGCGAGCTTATTGGCAGACTTCACCAATCTGGACTTTTGTTGACCTGGGAAACTCAGGTGTGAAACTGGCTTTATTTATCAAATAAACTATCTAGTCAGGAACGTGACGATAAATCTCGGTAAGGATCGATAAACTCCAATTGTGTATCTGGTGTTTATGCTATTCGACATTAACAGAACGTTCTCACCGAATTTTATCGACGCCAGTGATAAAAACAGTGCTAATAAGCACTATTTAACCTAAGCGGGATCAGTGCTCATCCACATGAAGTGTACCTACATACATGGTACAAAGCTAGTTTAATTTTAATAAAGATAGTTTATTGATTGGCTTGAACTATAAAGTCAATCAATAAACTATCTTAATCTTAATAAACGATTATTTATTGGTTTTTAGGTCGCATTAAAATACCTAAACTTCGAAGTGCAACAGGAAGTAAAGTTATCTCGTGTAACCTCTGATTCTGGATTTACAACTGCACTCAACTTGCATCACGTTATTGTGAGTATTATTGACAAGTTTCATACAATAACAATTTCAGGGTTTATAATGAACTGCTTTTTATGTTTCAGGGCGTGTATTTTTTATTTATTTTCGGCGTGGTGCTTGCTACTTTAATATTCGTAGGAGAATTGATTGTTAATAGGCGAGCTTAATCAATATGTTATGTGCAAATACTCAGTATGTTAATAGGTATAAATCGTAAAATGTATAAGCGCCAAGTAAGCATCTCTTATATTTTTACCTAGGTGTACTTTTTTAACAAAGAAAGATCTCTCACTCACTTTCTTAGTTAAAAAGTTCATCAAGTAATAGAAACAAATTAGAAATACTATTTAAAACTGAAACCATAGAGTTAACTGTAGACTGTTGCTAAAAATCTACAGGTAGCTGAACTAATCCATATCAATACGAGCGACACTGAAGGTTTCCCACTCGAAATCTAAGTTTATGTACGTTATATTAGGTAAATCTACGATTCAAGTCAAGCGAAAGCCATGCTTTGTAAGACCATCAACCTTATCTTATCTTCTGATATTTCTTCAAATACCTACATAACTCAATGTTCGTTATGTGCAAATTTAAAGATACAAAATCTGTAAAACGTTAGCAGCTTTCCTACAAAAAAGTGTAGTCTGTATGTCATGCAAAATATATAACAAAATACCTAAATCATTAAAAGATCTTGACGACAATATATTTAGGACTAAATTGAAACAATTATTAATTATGCTATTATAATATTAACGGTTTTATGACAGATAAATTTTGACATTACCTTATTTTACTATTGCTCCTCTTACTTTTACTATTATTACTTTACAATTTTTGACATTGTATAAAATTATCTACAATATAGTATATATATGTATAGCAATAATAGGTTAGAACATTATATTTATAATTCATCTATGCTTGCTAAATTACTGTGACATTTGCATGCTATCTTAATTTTGCACGCCTCGAGGTAGGAATGTATTGGAAATACGATTTTTTTATAAGAACCTTTGTACCTACATTCCAGCTAATAAATGATTTTTGTAGGTACCTATTATTAGTTATCCTTGTGAGAGAAAATAATTATAATAATAAAAATAAGCAGAGCTTTTCTATATGTACCTACTAGATAACGATGAAAAAAGATGAAGAAAGCAAAAAATATTTCCAAAATATAAACAAGCTATTGAAGAAAGTGACGTGCATTGACGTCATACATAGTGATGTGAAAAGGTAAGATCAAAGCGAATCGAGACAGAGAGGCTAATAGAGTTTCAAACGAACAACGCCACCTTTATTTTGAGGGTTCCGTTAATATTAATCATTCTGTCAACCCCCTTTTCTCAGGAACTTTTTGAATTTGAGAGCGAGAGAGGTAGATGCCGTTTCCCGAACTTAATAAAATGTGGTGAAAAGTGATAAGGTCCGAGTTTCTATTAAACTACCTACTTCTGGCAATGCGAAAAAGCTTACCTTTTTTGATAAGTAAATAAAATAAATTATAATAATTGTATTTTATTTATTTTTTGATAAGTATTTTACTTATGTATGTATCATGACACTGACGATATTTATAAAGCTTTAGGTAAGTATAAACATTTTATTTACTTTCGTGAGTTTCTAAAATATGTTATTCGTTTCGAGGTCTGTATCCGATAACCAAGTCGATTATCCTTACCCCATCACTATTAGTTGGTGTGCGAGATGGGGAGAGGGAAAGAGCCAGCGGATGAGTGAAAGGGAGTGATGCATTGCGTGACGTACGTGGCAGCCGGAGTTGCGCGCAGGCGGGAAAATCGATCAATACTTCTATTGAGAGGAGCCCCGGGTTTAGTGTAGTAGTTTGTTTGTGCTCGCGATAAAATGCTTAGATAATAATCGACAGTAAATTTCAAATTAATAATGACTACGTTTATAGTGGTGTGTCTTGCTTTCACTATCGCGGTATCATCAGCTTTTGAGTGGAAACATCATGGTAATGACGAACTACCCGTAGTTTTGGAGGAAGTGCATGAAAAATGCCCTTCTATTACGCGAGTGTATACTCTAAGTGAGCCATCTGTAAGGGGTGTACCTTTGTACGTGATTGAGTTCTCTGAAACTCCTGGCTACCATCAACCATGTAAGTACGAACCATGTAATATTTATTTAGCGACATTTTTGTACCGTCCAACTTATTTTCGTAATTAAATTATCTGCCTGATTCAATAAATGAAACAATTTCGTTTTGTCCAGACAAACCTGAAATGAAATATGTTGGTAATATCCATGGAAATGAGATCCTGGGCCGCGAGCTCATTCTGGGACTGGCCCACTACCTATGTGATCAGTATTTAAATAATGATGGAAGTATCATAAACCTTATCAAGGGTTCCCGGATTCATTTGTTACCCTCCATGAACCCTGATGGCTATCAGCTTTCCATGGACACAGTGAGTATAGTACATATAATACAATATGAAAAAAAAAGATCCACCTATTTTACTTACCTACCGCAAAAATAAAAAAAGTTGCAGCTTGCTGACATACACTTACTTTTTTTTGACTCATATAGTCGATTGGTTTATTTTCAACTCTGTTTGATATTTTAAATCAAGGTGATGAAACCGGATATGTATTACTTAAAGGTATTTAATAAACCTATAATTTTGTAGGGAGGTTTACATTACCTGATTGGGCGCACCAACAACCACTCTGTGGACTTGAATCGTAACTTCCCTGACTTGGATGCGATCACGTTCGAGTATGAGCGCCAGGGGATCAACCACAACAACCATCTGTTGAAGGACTTGACCAGACTGGCTGCTCCTGTAAGTATTTAATATCGATTTATTTTTATTTTACTTTATTCGGAAGACATAATATGTACTTTTACACACCTTATAGATAACTACCTAATAACCATTGTGTCCTCGCGTGTAGAAGCTTAAAGATTGCTTGCTTGCAGAGGAGAACTGAAGAAACAGTTCTAATTACACCTAGTCATCATTTATTCAGTCAACTATATCATTTTATAGGTGTTTGAATATTTTGTCCCTAACTAGGCGATGTTTGGGCCAAATATTCACACGGTTATTTTTTCAATAAATCACGGGGCACTATGAAAGTTATAAGAGCCAAATTTATGAGAAAATATTGTAAATATCGCATCTTAAAAAATATACCTACCACTAATAGCCATCAGTGATTTTTTTGTCTCTTAGTTCGAGCAATTATACTAACAGGTACCTGCATACTTATAAAATCAAATAGGGTTCTGTTTCTGGTTACTATTAATATTATACTATTAATAGATTAGCCATCAGTGAATTATTTGTCTCGTAGTTCCAGCAATTAGATTGACAGGTACCTACATACTTATAAAATCAAATAGGGTTCTGTTTCTGGTTACTATGAATATTATACTATTAATAGATTAGCCATCAGTTAATTATTTGTCTCGTAGTTCCTGCAATTAGATTGACAGGTACCTACATACTTATAAAATCAAATAGGGTTCTATTTCTGGTTACATTTGAGGAAATGGCTGAGTCAGTCCAAAATGGTTTAAATTGGTTTCTTTCATATTGCATTTATCTGGTTCTTTCATATTGCGTTTATGGTAGTTTATTATATGTACATAGGTTCATTCGTACAATCACCTTCCAACGTTCACGAAACCCCTTATATTCAGCTGGAGCCAGAAACCAGGGCTCTGATGCGATGGATCATGTCCATCCCCTTCGTCCTGAGTGCTGCGATGCATGGCGGAGACCTGGTCGCTAACTATCCGTACGACGAGAGCCGCAGCGGAGCACCTGTCTCTGAATACTCGGCCAGCCCTGATGACGAGACGTTCAGGTAAGAACGAGTACCTATACCTTCAGCGAGTTTCCTTCTATTCAGTTGGAGCCTTTTGTGCTATGAATTTTCATGCATATTCAACAATTATTTTCGGTTTAGCTTCGATATTTCAATTTTCAAAAGATACTTGCTTTGGACTAGGAAAGTTAAAACCTCCGAAAATCTTACTCTCGTTTGATTCTCTCTAGAATTTAACCACCTGTAAGAAATTGTCAGGTGTTGATATGGGCAGGACTTTTTTGTATTAAACGCAATCATCATAGTATAAAAATTACTTCCTTGAAAACAAACAGAACCTATTATGTAGGAGGAATTTCAATCTATTCTCGTAATTATGGTCCTTTGTTCGTTATCTTGAATTTGCTTCTAACACATAGGTACCTACGGCTACTTGTATAGCTATATACATAGATTAGTTACGCCTTAGCATTTATTTGTCCACATCGCACGCAGTCTACAACATAGATGCAAACAATAAGCTAATTACCTAAATGTACCAAGATGAACAAAATGGCGCTATTGCAAAGAATATCCCACTTTTTGTAAAGAATACAGAAACTGGGGCTATAATTGCAAAGTGCAAACAACTGGTTCCCATACCCACCATTTCGATTTCCGGACCTCAACACGTTATTTTTTTTAGGGAACTGGCTCTAGCCTACGCCACAAACCACGCGGACATGGCATCTCAAACCCGTCGCGGATGTAACGCCATCAAACCCGAAGACGCTAACACTTACAACTTCGGGAAGCAAGGCGGTGTCACTAACGGGGCCGCTTGGTACAGCTTAAAAGGAGGTATGTTCTTACATAAGATGTGTGACGTTAGTTGTGACATTAATTGAAATTCATGAGTGAAAGTGTTAACAGCTCCGGATATATTTCGTCTTACTTAGAAGTTATCAATAATGTGAGTTGGTAGGTATTAATATTTTTAAGTAATGGTTATCGAAGAAGAAAAAACCAAAACACTACGTATACATCCCGCTAAAAACTTGAACATCAAGCATTATTTATTTTAATATAAAAAACGTAACTTCATAACTCCCATATCATCATCATACAAGAGTTAAGTTCGATGTAGAATGTTTGTCAACAAACCGCCCATAACCTAAAATTAACTCTGTTACCGCATCTTTTTCTACGCAATTTACATTATTAATCGATTTGAGATACTTCCTTCAATAAATATTGCTTTTAATTATAATATATTTGAAACACCACGACAGGCATGCGAGTTTTAGTTATTTGTCAAGTGGTTTATATCTTAATTTATTAATGGAGTTTTGTCACAAAGTGACTATGTCTTGTGGTTTGTTTACAAACATTCTACATCGAGGTAAGCTAGTGTATAGAACGAAAATAAGCAGATCACAAAATAAAATAAACAGCGTGGTTTTTATGTACCTGAGACATGCTGCTAATTTATTTTCTATTGTAGGTGTTATAAAATACTAAATAGATTCATATAAGGACATAATAGCAGGTATAGATGAGAATATTGGATCATATGAGAAAACATCAAATTGTTGAATAGCTATAACTAATCTAGGGAGAATAATCGACTTGACATATATGTATAAATTAAAAATATAAATAATGCTGGACAATTCACAGAGCATCATCTTGCTCCAAGCTAAGCCGAGCTTGTGTTGGGTGGGTACTAGATTATAAAATCAATTAATTATTCTATGAACTGCATAGCTTGGCGGCTACTGTGCTATTATTATTATTACACATTATTTTTTAATATTCTCGAAATAAAATACTTTTTTTACTATACATTGAAATATTATAAATCTATTATATTTCTACAGTACAAAATATATCAACACTAAGATTTGTTATTAAAGCGCATGTAACTCGACTAATATGCATGCCGATCTAGTTTTCGCAATAATGATAGATGCGAGATGGGGCATGATTCAGAAAGTGAAACCTATATCCATAGCAATATGCCGATATCACAATATCTCTAGTATATAAAATTGTGAAACGTATCGCGAACCTATAAATATGCCAATCTTACGTAAAGAATTCGTTTATCCATCTCATAACTCAGAAATCATAAGAAGAAACACACAAGCAATTATCCCCAAGAGAACTGATGTGTAACGAGCTATTGTCAGTTATTGTCGTACCCTTTGTAGGCATGAAATAGGAAGTGTTGAACCAGGAAGCCTAGCCATTGATCTGTGAGTCAGCTACTTTAGGTTCTGACATTTACCTACATAGTTGACCGTGAGGTTTGGACTGGACTAACTGTAGGTAATGCGGCATTGTTTTTGGTTGTACTGTAAAGGCGTTGGAATTGTTATGTAAGGCCTAGTAATTACCCAATAGAGGCTACTTACTATTCATTCGTTACTATGCGAATTCTTGCGGCTTGTTTAAAAATTAATAATAATACCTACTTACAGCGTTGCTATTAGGTACATAGTTTAATGTTCCGTAACTATATTTAATTATACATAATGAAAGAAATCAATTAAAGTGTGTGGTAGGTGGTTATTAAATGAAATGAAACAAAGACGATAATTTTACCACTTTATATATACCAAGCAATAATAGGCATTAGTTTGAACTTTATAATCTTTATTACAAAAGAAAATGACAATCAAATGATCTATACAAGATGGAATTAGTATTTAAAATTGAAACAATTGGGCTAACAAACTGTTGCAAATATTCTACAAATCTTAATAATCTGCATGTGCCCGAAGTTATGTTGATGCATAGCTCCAGATATTCACCAGCTGTCGGGTCACGTATCGCTTCATGATTATTACTACTTTATAATTATTTCAGGCATGCAAGATTTCAACTACCTGGCAACAAACGCTTTTGAGATTACTCTCGAGTTGGGATGTGACAAATACACGCCTGCTCACGAGCTCGAGCACGAATGGGGGAGGAACCGGGGGGCGCTCATAGCTTTCCTCTGGCAAGCACATATGGGCATCAAAGGAACTGTGTGCGACGAATCAAACTACCTCGAGAACGCTATCATATCTGTGGTGAACATCACCGGAAATATACCTAGGCCTATTCGACATGATGTTACTACTGGAGGTATGTATCATTTCATTAAATTTAGTCTTTATGTATGATGCATTATTTTTTTTATAATAATAATAATCATTTATTTCAGACATAGCAACATATACATTAAAACTAGCATACATTAATACATAGTATAAAACAAAGTCACTTACCGCTGTCTGTCTGTCCCTATGTATGCTTAGATCTTTAAAACTACGTTCTTTTACTAGATAGATTCAAGAGGAAGGTTTCAAAACCATTTGACACATAGATTACCTCGCGGGCAAAGTCGCGGGGCGTAGCTAATAAAATATAATTATAGGTACTCATAAAGATGACAATTACACTGGGTAAAAAAACCGAAATGATCCATATTAACATTTCAACCATATTTTAACCATTATGTTTTAAAATACGTTTGAAACACATAGATTTAGGAAGCAGTCTACAAAGTAAACCGTTTACCTTTGTTGGCTTGGTAGACATACTCGACTCTGCTATTTATGTGCCGTCTACAAACCGGCATTCAAGTGTGGCCTTTGTTGGTCGTTTGGTATTTGAATCACAAACAACGACCACAAAACTTTAAATAGTAGTGGGTTTTTCAGCTGACGTTTCCATGTCTTTATTTTTCGATATATCTTTTTGGTACCATTCAATAATTGATTTTATATGGTTAAACGCCGCATTACAAAGTTACGCCTACTTGTTAAATTCTGCTTTGTATAGGCATTTATTTATACCTTCAAGAATCACAAAGATATAAAGTATACCTACCACACGTTTCTACGTTCATACCACAAACAGTAATGATAGTGAGATAACAGATAATGATTTTTTATTTGCCAAAGACTTGTGTTAAAACTACAATATCTATCTTCTTAATTTTATGGTAAATTTAATTAATATACTTCTATTAAGTTAGCTTGAAGTTATGAGAAATACACAATCTTTTTAAAAAATAAAAAATAAATCTAAAGCAATATTTGAGAATAATTACTACAGTACCTACTTTGTCCAGTCGCCATTGCGAGTGTTGAACATAACAGCTGATAGCAGAAAGTAAACAACATTGTGTCTCGTACAACGGTATTGCTAACAACTCCGTACTTCGAGAATTAAAATGATGACTTGGTATTGGAAGACCTTTTTGCAACCTGAACTGCAGTTGACAACTTTACAGAACCAAGGAGGATTCATTTAATTAATATCAAGTCTCTTATACAGATTAAATAATTAAATTTTGTTACCTAAATACTCACAGTATTGTTACGACATCGATATTTCTTCTTTTAGCATTATTTATTTATTATTTCTGTCCTCTTTTAGCAAAGGCCTCCTCTTATCGAACCCCTTATTCTAAAGGTAATCTATCCCTCGCCAATCTTTCCTGCCATGTCTTATAAACAAGGAGCATATTACGTTTTAAAAGGCCAATGTGCCAAATATCCAAGAGTTATATTTATATACCATATTAAATAAAAATTGTATTTTCATATTTTATTACACAATCTCGTTTATCCATGTTTATTCGCTTGTCGTCAAGCAAGCATTATTTTGGCTTCGACATGCGAGGCGAAGGCACTTAAATGGTTAAGATTATGTTATTGGGTTTAGTTAGTAGTTTAGTAGTAGTAAGTCTATGGATATGTAATAATTAATCAAGGATGTGCCTAATGCATTTTGTCTTCTGTATTTCGCTTTAAATTTGTAGTCGCGTAAATAATCATCATCATTCAAGCCACTTTGCTTTCTCACAGGTCCCTTCGGTGACTACTATCGCCTGCTGACTCCTGGTACCTACGAGGTGACCGCCAGTTTCCCAGGGTACTTCCCGTCTTCCCGCGTCGTCACTGTACCCTACCACCAGACTTCTGCTGCCGTCGTCAACTTTAAACTTGAGGTTGGTATTTCTTACAGTTTGATGTTAAACGCAAAGCCGTCTTCGATTTCTTTTATTACTTACAGTTTTTTTTAAGTTTTGCAGACAAATAGTAATTTTATTCCCCAGGGATTTTTCGGACCCAGGGATCATATTCTATACAAACTAAAAAGTATTAGTATCTACTTATAAAACTTCGAGCCGAACATAAAACCTCCTTTCTTTCTTGAATTAGGTTTAAAATAACTTACTAGAAGCTAAAGTCCTTAGGTTATGTCCTTATATTTATGTCCTAAAAACCTAAGCTGTCTCAAGAAGGCAGAGTGCTCAGAATGCTGGCAGCATAATAATTACCATTGCCAATTTAAATGGCAGTACTAATTATTTATTAATAAATGATCCCACCCTTTAACAAAATAGCATCATATATTTAAAAAGAACACATCGATTTCTGATATGTAAGAAATAAGAACTGATGTTGATTCACTTAATCTTGTAGTGACACATTCAGGTGACATTGCACATCTAGGTTAATATATCTACGGTAGATATATCATTTCGAAACTAATTTGCTTGTAGGCATATTAATATCGTAAAATCGTAACATCTCATCTTTCGTGCATGCCATAAATAATGAAAATATTGAGTAAAATGGTCATAAGGTAATCCTAATTAGAGACCAATGTTTGGTGAAGTTGACCTTAATCGAAAACTTGGAGATATTGTTTGGCTAGACATATTTGCATCAATAGTTGAGGAAACAGGCGAGTCTCAAGTGAGATTTTGGGAATAACCCAGATCTATTTTTGTTCCCGACGTGGGCATACCTACGACTTATCGACGTCAATACTTGATGGAAACAGTGCAGTGACGTAAGCAGACGATGCGTAGGTCGCTGTTATCAGCTCCATAGCTGATCGAAGTGACAAACCAATGAATCGAATGAAGCTTTTTGATAAATGGCATTAATTAGTTTGGAATAATAAAAGGTAGGTACTGAAAGATACATAAGTGAGCACGGATATTGAAACGGCGGCAATTTGTATACAGTGTCCCATAATACAAAGATAACAAGCCAATTTTTTTTTATTCTACGATTTTTCATATTTCGCTCGCATCAGTTTATACTCTATTAGGTATAAACTAGTTTCTGCCTGCGGTTCACACGCGTTGTTTCATGAAACATTTTCGAATAATAAAAAAAATATAAAAAGATAAAGATAATTTATAGAAGGCGATTCTTGGAAATATTTGAACAATACCTTTGCCCTGCAGTGGTGTACAACATACAAATGTAGGTTAGGAGAAAATGGTTCAATTCAATTCATTTATTTATCTTTTGACACAATACACATGTTCTTAGATAAGTCACAATTATATTTAATTCCATACTGGACAAACAATAATTAAACCAAATTAGTGTTAGTAAAGCGAACGTGCCAGGTACCAACTATTAAAATTTTTAACGCCTGGCATTCAAAAACATCCTCTTACTACACCTACTTTTGAAAGCTACCATAAAAGTCATTGTACCTGCCTAACCAACCTACCTTCACATTTTTTTCAAGGTCACTCTAGTGCTTTATGAAACGAAACCGGAAAATAATCTTGAAAGTAAAATGTCAGTAGTTGTAACAAATCACAAGCATGCGTTGATTTTTTGTAAAATGAATACTATAAAATAATTATTGTTTATTGCTTACACTAATATTATAAATGCGAAAGTTTGGATGTTTGTTACCTCTTCACGCTAAAACTAATGAACGGATAGGGCTGACATTTGCACACAGGGAGTTCAAGGCCTGGAAGAAACATAGGCTTCTTTTTATTCTATAAAACAGTTCCCATGGGACAGAAATATCTTTAAACAACGCGTGCGAAGCCGCGGGTAGATGCTATTTTTCATATAAATGAGGGTTCACCAGACACGACTGACCTTTGCTGATATGATTTTATTTAATACTGTTGTCACGCTTTTTTTTCAATTATTTATTAAATTGATCGTCAACATTTATCGCATAACTTTTTATTTTTATTTTATTTTTTTTATTTCCCGGTGCGAATTTACCAAAACAAAACAATAAAATAGTATGTAAATACCGGCCATGACGTTAATTAATAGGTTTAATTTTATTTTCAGTGCCTTTTTTACTTTTATAGTATCACAAATGGCTTTAGGCATATAATTGAATTTAAATAAAAACATTGCCAGTAGTTTATGCAAAAAATATAGATCAAGATAAAATATTTTAAGTGCAAGTGACATTTATAATTGTATAATAATTCACCACGACCAGATACAGTATTGAATTTCCAACTACAGAAAGTAAAAATAAAACTATGTTTTGTCGCTTTCAGCGCTCAGCAACGTGGCTTGACGACGAGACTTCCTTCAACATGGGCCCATTCAAGCACGGCAGCCAACCCCGCATCTATAAACGATCTGTCTACGAAAAAATTGCCACTCACATGCTGAACACAAAAGAAACAACCAAACAGTAATTTTTAAGTAAGACAAAAAAGTATTATTACTAACACCACATACTTCTTAATAACACTAAGTATATCTGGGTTAATGTTAAAGATGGCAGTTGTTAAATAGCATTCTTACTTATTTCAGTGCATTAGAATGGTGTTGGAACTGATACCTAGTTTGATGTGCTTACATCGACTAACATCGGCCCAGATACATCATGTGTTTCACACATTCCTTTTGAAATAGCTATGTCATAAATAACCTGAATGGCATCCGTTATTTAAATTAAGAAATTTTTCTTGATCTGGTTGTAGGCTGGTTTCGATCTTGATGTGTAAAATGTACCTACCAAAAGTCAGGTTAGTAAAAATGTAGGATATTTAGGAAAAAAAACTTACGTGGAGTGTACCTATTACATAGTAATAATAAACTACTCTCTAACTAAATTATTGGATTCATAATGATAAAGTATTTAATCTACTAGTACTTATATCAACTAAATAGTAAATGTATTGTCTGGTTATAATAAAATATTTCTCTACATATTATTGTACTCTTTTGTTCCTGCGATAAAATAATATAAAATCACATTTATCTTTGATTCAGTTCTTCTTATAATAATTTAAAATGTTTTAGATAATCTTTAAAGGAACTTCGCAGTTTTATCTTCGACTGATGTTTAAAAACTATATAGAACCAACTTTTACAAAATTATGGAATTAATGCGAATATTATTATCTTCACAATACTTCTTCTTCTTCTTTGTCGTTGTCTTCATTGCTGAAGGTCGTGCCCGTCCTGGAAGGCTTTTACGATGACTCTGATGAACCACTTCCACACCACTCTGTATTCGGCCTGTCTCAGGGCTGCAGGCAAAGTGAGTCCCGTTATAGCCTTAATTTGATCAGACCAGCGGGTTGGTGATCGTCCTCTTGGTGATTTTCCCTCTTCACAATACACACACTGCAAAATATTTATAAAAAACCTATACAAATAATAAATTGATAAGCGTTTGCTTATCACAGGACACGCAATTCGATAGTGCCATGCACAATTTTATGTTGGTGCGCAATTCAATGTATAAATATCAACGAGTACTTACACATTTATCCTTGTAAATTGTTTAGTTTAATGTTGTAGTACTTATTGAAAAAAATGTTTTTTCTAGTCTAAACTTAAAACTAAAAAATCTTAAATTTTTTAGTTTTAAATTTAATGTATTCTATTCCAATGCATGTAGACGTATCGATATGAATGATGGAATGGATACTTTATATATTTCCATACATTAAATAGTGTTTATATGTAGTAAGTTGTTGTAAAATCGCATCTTGCCATTTAAAGCTATATCTATATAAAATATATTGTGACCACTTTATACTTAGTTTCTTGAATAATTATTATGTATTTAATTTTACCTAAAAGCAGTGTTAAACACTTAGATAAATAAAATATAGTTGGTGTGCAAATTCTAAATTGGTTTTATTCCTAAATCCTTCTTTAATGTCAAAAAAAGGTTCTATCCAGCGTTATTATTATGATAAATGTAAAATATTTAACGTAGCCTGGCTCTAACTATACACTATCCAAACTCGATTTAGGTACTATGTTTGTATGTTAACAAACCATGACCAATTTACTAAAATTGGCTTGGCGTCCAGGTTTAGATATATAGTATATATATATAGTAAACAATATTTATTGGAGGAAGGATCTCGAATCGACGTTTAATATAACTTGCGTATAAAAAGACGCGGCTAAAGAGTGAATTTTGGTAAGTATGTTGACAAACATTCTCTATCGAGTTTGGCTAGTGTAAATAGTCATGGCCCAGGCTATGTGGAATGTTCAATATTTATAATAATAATAGCGCTGGACAACCCACACAGCATGACATAGCCTTAAGATATGACGAACTTGTGTTATGGATACTCATATAAGATATCGCATAGATGTCTATCCCATGGGAACTGATTTATGGAATAAGAGTGTAGTACCCTGTTTTATTCCAGGTTTTATTACGTTTTTGCAAAATTTCAGCCCGTTCTCTTCAGTAGTTTTGGTGTGGAGAAGTAACAAATATCCAATCATTCATCAATCCATCTAAACATTCAAACTTTCGCATTTATAATTTAAGTCTGATGTGATGACATTAATTCTAATTAATAACCTACGGAGCTGAGACGTGGACTCACGATAGGGCTGGTCCACCAGTTCAAAGTCGAAAAGAGCTATGCTCGAAGTTTCTCTGAAGAATAGGATTCGCAACGAATACATCCGACAGAGAACCAAAGTTATCGACATAGCTCTGAGAATTAGCAAGCTGAAGTGGCAGTGGGCCGGCCATATCTCGCGAAGAACCGACGGCCGCTGGGGCAAACGTGTTCTTGAGTGGAGACCATGATTCGGTAAACTTAGTGTAGGACGCCCTCCGACCAGGTGGGATGACGACCTGCTAAAGACTGCAGGTAGATGCAGGATGCGTCAAGCTGAAGACAGGGCGCTGTTGCGCTCATTGGGGGAGGCCTATGTCCAGCAGTGGAATAATATAGGCTGATGATGATGATGATGATGATGATGAAAAGTAACGTATCCAGATCGCGTACGTTTAAAAATATTTAATGTTATAACACAGTCACATGAATTATCACACTAATATTATAAATGCGAAAGTTTGGATGTTTAGATGTTTGAATGTGTGTTACCTCTTCACGCCAAAACTACTGAACAGATAGGGCTGATATTTTAGATTCATGTTGGCCTGGAAAAAGCCATAGATATTTGTGTGATTTAAATATAGCATCTGCTCGCGGTTTCGCTCACGTGGTAGCGGTATTACACCTAGCCTGTCGTTCATTCATGGGTAGTGTAATCTAATAATAAAGATGTTTCTTAATTGGACCAGTAGTCCCGGAGATTACCCCGAGCAAACATACCAATTTTAACACTTTGACTGCTGAAATCACACGGTATGTGTTTTCTAAAAGTGACTAATATGCGTAAATCCACACTAGCGCAGCGGCTGAGAAAATACAGATCTGTGTGACTCAGCACAGCCGTAATATTTTTCGAACGAAACGCATGTGCGGCGCAACACAACCGCTATGTAGAGCGGCAGCACAAATTTTTTAGGTAAAAAAAAAGATCGTAGTCATCGAAAAAAAATCGCAGTCAAAGTGTTAAAACTATGTAGGCTGATATAAGTCTACATTGGATTGCTACGTCGTAGCACTATGTGAGCGTTGAACTCTTTTGTATGAAGTTTAGAAAAATGTCCCTGTTGGTAACTATTTATTTAGAATCAATAAAACACATTGCTTAGTATTTATTGTATTAGGAATTTATTAACTCGCACAAAAAAAATCCTCATTTTATACATGACTTCTGTCTATGATTGGGATAATTAATATATTTACAAAGAAGTCTTACAATATTTTGAGCTCTTCTGTACGTAATATTTTATCTTCTGTTAAATTGCATGTTCTACTTAATGTACTATCTACATATATATCTTTCACATGATTATTTCTATCAATATCTTACCTATCCAATTAATACTAACTCACAGTGGTGATGTGGTATATTTTTTTTCAAAACGTAATATTAATACTTTCACACATAAAACTACAATATATCTTATCTAAGAAGTTGAAGTTGTGTTTCTATTGTTTCTTTTACAGAAAACATAATTTTGGTACTTTATAATTAAATATAACTCTGAAGTTTCGTTACTATAGAGCTTTTTGACAAAATAATCAACCTACTTATAAGCTAAGTGTTAAACCTTCTATATAACTGGACGGATTCGTTGCCTGTAATTCTTATACCTATTACAAATAAGAGGTAAACAGAAATACCTTATTTAATGTTCTGTAAGAACAAGGTACTTGCATAATGGCACTAACAAGATGTTTAAGAAGACTTTAAACATTGTATTCTTAAGGTAACGAGCGCTATAGTACTTATTGTTAACATGTTAAGAGTTATAGTCGTAGACTATGAAAAGCACCGTTTTGTAATTTCAGTATTCAAATAATTCGTTCCACTGTGTGTTTTTTCCGTAAGTAATAATTTAATCACAGTTGGCCTCGACGACGGCTCCCATTTCCCTGTGAAAAAAATGAGATTATTTCTCAATTATGCTACTCTTCAAAATTAAAAAGATTTTTTTATAATGATAGACGAAGAAGACAAATGGGGGCATTGGTCAATAATGGCAGGTTAAAAAAATTAGAATCAGTGTCTAGAATACTTTTTAACATTGAATTTTTGTATTTAAGGCTGCACACACGCGAAATGTCAGTTCCCCCACTTAGAATTAGATTTAGAAGGTTTAGAATAGAATAGAAATAAAAAGACATTTATTTATAACATCAATACAATCAGGTAAAAAGCAAGACACACTATTACGTACTCTATAACAAAAACGTATTATAACCAAAAATAATTGTGGCCTAACTCGATATTTTGCTGGTCCTTTACTTAGCCAGTGCTGGTATTCCTTTAGAACCCATATAGATGTCAATCCATAAACGTGTCAAGATTAATGCTAAACCAGGTTGACTCTTGGAAAGCAGTTTGGTAGAGATTTTCAATCACAAATTAAACATCGCCAGCCATTATAGCCAGAGGAATAGCTGTTTTGTTTATTACACATATCAGTCATTAGCATCTATCTATATGATTAATATTATTTGTATTATACCGGCTTCTAATGCCTGCTGCGGTGCACGCCCGAATGTCGGCTGCCCGGCCTCGACTGCACGATAGCGTAGTGGTCGCTATTGTCTGACACCGACCTGAAAAATAGCGTTCCTTTAACATTTGAATCTAACCCTTATTTAATTGATCGAATGATAACCATCTTCACACAGCACGCGTAAGTCCAATGCTGAAAAAGCTTTTCTCAAACGCCGATTAAAAAGTTATGCTGGTTTTGCCGTGATCACCATACGTGGAGGGAAGTTGCTGCTTTTACTCAGGTAGATTCCCGATACTTATACCTTAATCAGTGATATTGGCAACCGTAAAACAGGAAAAATGGGATCCTTCTTACTATGGGATGGATGGGACCATGCAAATAATGGGATTTCATATTTTTAAACTTACGCGATCTGAACACAAAGTTATTAACACTAATACAACGGGTATTTATCGCATTTATTTACCATTTTTTCCCGACGTTTCAACAGGTATACACACTGTCGTGGTCACGGAATGACTGATAATGATGAACGTCAAAAAACAGGTAAATAAACACGATAAATATCTGTCGATGGGATTGAAAGAGTCATGCATCGAAAACTTGAACTATGACTGTCCTTGGTATTGTATCCACGCCGTAACCAGGGTCATGCGGTTTTATGTAAGAGGTTGGTACACCATTCACAGGTTTTTACCTACCACCTTCATGCAAGGTCCACTACATCGCATGCCTGCTACGGGCTCTAAGAGAAACATTACCTCGCTGAATGTATGGTAGAAGATGGGTACCTGCTCCCGTACTGGCTGCCGTGCCAGCTGCGGTACGGGTCGTAGTCTTCTACCACCGAGGGGTCCTTTTCTATCACCTGGAAAGATGCAACAAAAAATAAACATTTATTATTATATCTTGAGGGAATTTAAATTCTTCCTTTCAGGGTTTCTTATGGGTAAATGGCCGCACAGAATTTTTTGTGGGACTGTTGAAGTTTGAGGAACGCCATTTCTTCTAGCTGCCCCACTCTGTTTTAGTTGTAGCTTCACGGTTAGGGCGTGATATAGTTAGTCGGAATAGTTAGCGTCACAACGTGTGACGTGGTGAGTCTCCCTACATCTACTCCAGCCAAATTCAATGTTAAATGTTTGTAAAGAAACTGCCAATACTCAACTAACCTAACATAAAACAGTTGCCATGTATTATTCACGCAAATTACATTCAAATCCTTCAATAAATATTGAAAGAAGAAAGAAAGAAAGAAAATACATTTATTGATTCACAAGTAGGTACAGCTTGCTACTAAATAATAATAATATATAAGTAACAAGAACATAAAGAAATAAATAAAATTAACTACGTATATATACAAGCAACAAGCGACTCCACAAAGCGAACCAATAGGTCCTGTCTCAGCATAATGTTGCTCTACTTCTCCTCAAGAAGTAGAGCAACGCTGGTTTTCTGACAGAACCATTGGCGCGCGCGTGTCTACACGGGTGGCAGACCACAGATAAGACAAAAATATATATACACATTAAATTGACATCTTACAACCTAAGATTAACTCTAACTTAGCACTAAACACACGATCATGACTTCACAAGAATAGACAAAAAAAAAATGTTTTTTATTTTTTCTGTTCGTCCAAGCATCTATTGAGATAACACTCACAATCCAGACACAGAAACCAGCAAGAAGTTGAAAGTGACAACTGACATCGCAGAAAATGAAACATTTAACTGTCAGACAGAGAAAAAATGTGATAAAATTGGATTGAAAGAAAGAAAACACAGAAGAAAATAAATGTTGCAAAGTCTACGCAGGCATTATTCTTCTGTGCTTATAAATTTGGAATAAAATGACCTAGTGATACGTGAAACTGACTAACACAAAGTGAGACTAAAAGAAAAATCTGAAAGTGGAGTTGTTTTCACAATGTAAGGGACCTACACGAAAATACCTTGCTTTTGCAATGCTAGAAGCTCCTTTTTCACATGAATTCTAAAGGTACTAACTGTTTTAAGGGCCCTGGTCGGCGGCGGAAGATCATTCCAACACCGGGACGCAGAAAACTTGAAAGATCCACGAAAAGCCATGGTTCTATGTCCCGGTGTGACAAACACGAAAGTGCAGGCCCTACTGGGATATCTAGATTGGACATGTGCCCAAATGAGTTTGTCGTACAAATACCTTGGGGTTTTGCTATTAATGATACCGAATAAGAGAACTGAAAGATGTAATTTCCTCCGTGCTGACATCTTCAACAAATTTGATGAATTCAAAAATGGTGTAAGGTGAGATCTTGGTGGAACATGGAAACAGAAACGCCCACAAGCGTTTTGGACACGCTGTATCAAGTTTTTGGTTCTACTCAGAAGACAAGGGCCATACACCACATCCGAATAATTAAGCCTGGACAGAATAAGAGACTCGCAGAGCATGACTCTAATATCCTCGCTGAGGTATGGCCGTATTTTGTAAAGCAATTTAAGTCTGTACAGACAATTTCTCACACATTCTGATACATGCTTTTCAAATTTTAAATTATTATCCATACAGAGTCCTAGATTCCTAGCATCAGTTGTGTACTCTACCTCTACGCCGTCAACAATTATTCTTACATCGTCTAAATTTGTTTTGTTGACTTTATCACGTGTACCTATCAACATGTATTTAGACTTTTTAGGGTTTATTAGAAGTGAGTTGCTATGGGACCAATTACTTATCTTTGCTAAATCACAGTTTAATTTATTTACAGCAGACACTAATTCAGATGGAGGAAAGGAGATATAAAGCTGCAAATCATCTGCATAGAGATGGTATTTGCAGTGTGAGATACTTGTGATTATGTCTGCACTATACAATATAAAAAGGACTGGTCCCAGAATAGACCCCTGTGGAACTCCTCGAGGGACCGGCTGCAGGACTGACTTTATTTTGGACCCATCGGACTTAGACAGTTCAACAAGCTGTTGCCTGTGATCAAGGTAACTATGGAACCAATGTACTGTTTTAGGGTCAAAACCGTAGTAAACGAGCTTTGATAGCAACAAAGATACATTGATGGAATCAAATGCTCTAGAGAAGTCCAGTAGCACAAGCAAGCTGACCAAACCCCTGTCCTGAGCATCGAGCAGATCATCCACAACATCAAGTAGAGCAGTAGCAGTGCTGTGTCTCTTACGAAAGCCAGATTGCTGCTGTGGTAGGATCCCATTGTCTTCCAGGAATTTGGTCACCTGTATGCACACTGCCCGTTCAAGAACTTTAGACACACAAGGAAGAATGCTTATTGGGCGCAGGTCTTGTGCAGAAATGGGATTATTAGTTTTTGGCAAAGGTTTAACAATTGCAACCTTCCATAAGTCGGGAAAAACACCACTCGCAATAGACCCGTTGACTATGGCGGTCATGGCATCTATGGATTGAGGCATAGTCAGCTGCAGCATGGCTAATGATATGCCATCAATGCCTTGTGCATTAGACCTCAGTCCGCGCAGTATTGCGAACACGGTGTCCCTGCTTACAGTGCCTATGGTGAAAATCTCCGGGCCAAACCTGTGGTGCTCAAAATATGATAATTGTGATATAGTTACATTATTTACACCAGGAACTGTGAGAAAGTGCACATTTATTAAGTCAGGGTTATCAAAATGTTGCGGAAGCTCTGTAGATTGGTTTTTACTTGGTACAATTGAATTTTTTAGATTTTTCCATAATCTCTTTGGATCTCTTATATTGCTATTTATACTCTGGGCAAAAAACGCTCTTTTTTCACTTTGTATAGCTGCTATAACTATGTGCTTCATGTCTTTGTAAATACTTTTTATGGATAACGCTCGGGGGGATTTATCATTCGCAAATGACTTGTAGTTCCTATGATATCCGTCACGTATTTTAATCATATCTTTGACGGTGTCCGTAATCCATGGGTGCGGGGAGTCTTTAAACTTGACAGTTTTTAGTGGAGCATGCAAGTCAAAAAGCAGTAACATAACAGTAGTGAAAAATTCAACAAGTTTATTGACATCAGTTTCCGTTTCAAAATATCCCCAAGGTACCTGAGATAGATCATTATTGAATAGGTCTGACAGTATATTTTTTAAAGGTCTGTATGTGATCATGCGGGGGGAGACTTTATCTTTTTTAATATTGAACTCTGCTAAAAGCATAGCATGTCCCCCCAACTCAGGTGTATGTTTAACAGCAACCCTTTTCACACGAGTATCCGTACAAATTACATCAATGAGTGTCTGGCTGCTATCGGTGAAGTGTGTTGGTTCAGTAACTATCTGCCTTAGGCTAAGACTGTCCAAAAACTCAAGAAGAAGTTTTGCCTTATTGCTGCTTGGGCATAACAAGTCAATATTAAGATCACCCAGAAAGATCATTTTGTCGCAATTTGAAAAAGAAGCTATCGAGTCAGTCAAAGCATTGAGGAACAGATTGACGTCCTGCCAGGGTGGCCTGTAAGCCGTCCCAACAATAACTACCAAACCACTGACCTTCATGCGCAACCACATTTGCTCCACAGAGGGTGCGGGGGGGTGAGGACTCAAACGAGCTGCTATGCCTTTACGAATATAAAAACCTATACCCCCTCCCCTCCCACTACGAACACTGTCAGATCTTGGGGTATGTCGAAGACAATATCCATTAAGCTTTGGTGCTTTATCATCCTCCCCAGACCTCAGCCAGGTCTCATTTATTGCCAGTATGTCTGGCCCTAGTTCCTCCACTGCAACAATGAACTCTTCATGACCCGTATTGAGTGATCCCGCATTGAATAGACCAATCTTTAGGTGTCTAGCTTTACTCGTCATTACCAAGGAAATGTGTGTAAGTGTAATAACAATAAACCAAGTACGAACCAAGAAAAGAAATACAAAATAAAAATGAAATTAAAGTAAAAATGTATGCAAAAATACTAGACTGCCTATGTGATAATATTTCCAATTACTCATGTCTGTACGGTAACATTTTGATACAAAAATAGAAAACTAAAAACTAAAATAAAGCTAGGTAAGTATAGGTAGGTAACTAAACATGCAACATAATAATATGCCAATGTGTAAGCATTACTTTGCTGTAAACTTAATCTTTGATGCCAATACTTTGATGTTTTACTCACTGTTTTAGATTTAGGTTTTAGTGAATAGTGATTGAGACAGAAGTGTGATGTATGTATCTCTCTATCTACCATGAGTTTCAAATTACCAGACATTGATGTTATTATAAGTAAAAATAATATGTTATCTAGTATTAGATTTGTTCTGCAGTGGGGCAGTATTATAGAGTAAAATAATTTAAGTTTCGCTTGATTTATACAAATAATGGCAATATGATGGAGACTACAGAGTCACCTAAGTTTCTAGCAAAGATATGTAAGATATTGAAGTAGGTACCTAATTAAAAAAATATATATATGTATATACAAAATAATAAAACAAGGAAAATTAAGAATTACAACTTACTAGTTTTTTTATTATAGGAACTATAATTAATTATGTTTACCTATAGTTTAGCTATTACTTCTATTTAAATATTTATAAAACCATTGATTATCCTAGCGAATGATACAATAATAGCCAAGATTTTCTGAGGATATTTAGTGACAACATCAATACCTACCCACCAGCCCAATGGTACCTACACCTACCCAGCCTATATGAATAAGCCTATGAATAAGGCCTAATTAGCCAAAATGTTTTTTTGAGTACCAACTATTAAGTACATACCTACTTATTTATAATACACTTTTGTTAGTAAACACGCGAGCAATGTCAGCGTCAGATCTGATCTGCTGGGACGGCGCTCCATCAGCTTGACGGACGAACACTCGGCCCCGTTTTGTCCACGAGTAGCGCCAATGGTTCTTGCGGCACTCTTCCCTGACGCGGTAGAAAAGCTGGCGGTTCACGCGGGTCAGCCTCTCATTCACGAAAATGCGAGGGGCGGCGGCACCAACAGCGGAGCGCCGGACGTCGGCCGTCAGAGAGCGGCGCACGCGCGCCGCGCGCAGCAGTTCGTCACGCAGGGAACGGCGCGCCAGCCGCACCACCAGACGGCGGTCGCGCATCCTCTCCCCCACGGCGCCATCACCCGCCGCATGTCCTGGCATCGCGGGCGCAGCACCCACGCGCTCCGCAAACACAATATCGCGCTCTTCAATCGTCACACCTAACTTGGCCGCCAGCACGGTGACGACGTGCACCGGGCTCTCACCCTTTTCCTCAGGGAGCTGTCCGATTTCAAGGTCCGCGAGCAGCGCCTCCTGATCCCGATCGCCGAGCTCTAGTTGCAGCTGCGCGACTGTGCGTTCTAGCTCTGCAACATCAGCGGAAGGTGCAGGCGGCAACGCCTCGCGCGCCTCCAGCAGCTCGAGTCTCTGCTCCACACCATCCATGCGCGCCGCAACACCGGCGATTAGGACGCGGTACTCCACCATCTCTCGCCGGAACTCCCGCATCTCCGCCACATACTCGGCCAGCTCGCGTCGTAATTCTCGCACGCCGCCAGCGGCCGCAGCTGCATTAACCGCGGTAGTTGAAGCTAGTTCGGCGCCGACGTTGTCGGGGGCAGGTGAAGGGCCCCGCGCAGCAGTTACCTCCGGCACGACGCTTCCCATGGGCGAACCCACCACGGGGCAAGGGACATTTGCACCCCTCTCTCTGACCCGCTGCTTTCTCTTGCATTCTGGGCAAGCCCAGCCTTTGCATTGTGGCGTGGCATCTGTGATGCCGACACATCCTCTATGATAGATTGCCGAACAGGAGGCACATGCGACGGCAGCGGTTGCTGAGATATACTTCCCGCAGCCGCTGCACTTAGACTGGGGTTGCTTTTTAGGAGATGATGGCATTTTAGTAGGCACGAATAGCACTATTTATCGTCTTGACAGTTTTAGTAAACAGCTGACACAAAAATCTACCCGCAGTTCACAACAAAAAATGAATATCACCAGTATCCAGAATTTACACAAAAATGTAATATTAACATTTAGGTGCAACACAGGCAGGCACACAAACACATATATCACAGATCAACAACGTATTATGACATGTTCATTGCATTATTAAAAGTTACAGGCAGATTAGTAGTTTCGCAACACAAAATCACATTATATTGTCACACGTCTGTCGTCCGTGACGGCACGGCGCGCATTCATCCCTATGAATTGTATCTGAAACTCGACGCCAAGCATGCTAGATTTAGTTTTCTTACTGCTTGCGGCTTGTTATCAAATATTTCATATCGGGTTTCACTGGAGTATGGGTAGTTTTCAGGTTCAGGTTCATTTTCAGTCAGAACATTCTCGTAAACACCGAGACAAGATAAGCCGGTATAGGCTTATTCGATATAATTGTTTGTATCGATTGCTGTCAGTCTACATCAAAAATAGTGCTTGAAAGCCATTCCTCAATAAAGCCTACAGTTTTGACTAGCTGGCCGTTACAACCTTGTTATAATGTAACTCACGTCAGTCCTGGCACAGGAACAGGTCATGGCCGTGCAGAGGAAGCAGTTGATGAGCAGCATCACGAGGAACATGACTCCCAGCGCGATGGCGAGGTACAGCAGCCAGAGAGGCCGGATGTTGCCTTCCATGCATGATAGAGCGGCCACTGAAATGTGTTTTATATGTCAGTTAGGTTTAATCAATGCATGATTAGAACGCGATGAGACGTCCGTAGCATCTGTAAAGTCTAATGACGCTCTTTCGGTCAAGAACTCCCGTGTACAATTACTGAATATTTTACTTAGATGAAGATCCGTACAGGAAATCATATGGCCTAACTAAGAAAATTTAATAAATTAGCAAATGTAATCGATTGAATTCAACCCTGTATGGGTATGTATGGGTTTTATCGCAACTTACACACACAATACAATAGGTAATTTACCAGTAACGTCGTTTGGGTCCAGGACAAATATGCCGGTGGATGCCGTAACTACTGCTTCTTCATCACCAGTTTCTGGCTTGCCGTCTTCTCCGCAGTCTATATCTAGACATGTACTTGCTGAAAAGAAGGTATGGTATAAGTGCGTAAAGTGAGTTTTTGCAATTTATCTTTCATTCCTTTATTTCTGGTCATTGAGAAATTATCTTGTACAAAATATTTCAGAATAGTCATGTGTTTGTTGCACGTATTAATATTTTTCAATAATAACTTTTGTTCGTCAACGATTTCTTCGATTTCAACATCTATAAAATGTTTAGGTACTGCTCAAAAATCACTTTACTGTCTACGTGACCCAAGCTATCATCTGTCATCATCATCGTATCAGCCGGTCAGTTATCATATCAGTTATATCGTATCGTATTATTAAATTATATATCCTCTTGTATAATTGTGAATGAACTTACTCCTGCAAATAGCAATATCACACTGGAAGTTGACTTGGCTGGAGTCTGGGAAGCGGAAGAGCGACGCTATCGCTAACTCGGCGGACCCGCTTCCGGAGCGGACCACCACCGACTGCTGTTTCACGGGGCATCTGGAATATTACAAGTTGTTATTGTTACGTACAATTGATTATGCAACATTTGATAATAATAATAAAAATAATAATAAGAATCCATCCAGCATTCGGCAAGCCACCGTCTGCCACTCTTCTTAACATTATGATTGACTTGTTTATGGCAGACGTCCGCAATCTCCCCTATAGCCCGATTACCCATTCCATCCATCCATCACAATAACCTGGTTTTATTTCTTTAATTTTTCTTTGCAATAGTCTCTACACCTGGTGGATACCATCTTTGGATGTATCATATTGTGCACCCGAGGATAATACCCGCTATGTGTAGCCATCGCCTTTAGATTAACTTCTCAAAGGGCCTCTGTGCTGTTGGCTTCGGCCCCACGCAAGCCTTCCAAAGGACCGGGTCACTTTATGGCCCGAGATCATGGTAAATAAAAATAAATTAATAAAACAGCTTTTATTTCTCACACTTAACTTAAATACTAAACTACATTATTATCTCTATCTATAAATATGTGAGTACCGCTTTCACCGGTGAAAGCCTCCTCCAGATCCTCCCATCTTCCTCGATCCCTAGCTACTCTACTCCATGTCTTCCCTGCCATTTTTACGATGTCATCGTCCCATCGTTTTACAGGTCTTCCTTTTCTTCGTTTCTTGTTTATTGGGTACCAATTCATTATAGCTTTGGACCATCTCTCGTTTTGCATTCTCTTTTAGTTTATAATAAAATGCACTATGCTTTTCATTATAAACTTAACATAAAAACATTCGTCCCGAGAGCGAAGCCTGCGACGCAGGAGGTTAGGTTATAGGACAAATCTTTTTACGATCTGCATATTTGTTCCGGGTATTCTGGATATTTTGTATGAATAATAAAAAAGATATGTGTAATGTATTCCATCTATTAAGTAAATCAGTCATCTAGTAACCACAAGCTTTGCTTAGTTTTTTAATAACTTACCGTGTTCCTGAATTTGCTAGCTGTAAAACGCATAAAATAACCAGATTTTAAATACACATCCTTATATTACATATTTTAAATTGAATCCTCATCCCACATCCTGCCATAGGTAATTAAGGCAATGGCAGAGACATCTTGAAATCTATTCTACTTTGGATGAGTATAAGATCTAGTAAGATTGTTTAAAACGGTCACGAAAGAAGATAAAAATAATAAAATAATTTATTCATAACCACACGCACACATGTTATTTTATACAAAAAAAGATAGGTAGATTAGCCGGTCAGTAACCAGCAAACCTATTCATTATTTATTCGATTCATTATTATCGAGTAGGTACGAGCATAATATTAATGGACAAATTGCACGGAAACTGATCGAAAAATACATACCCTCTATTATCCAACAGGTTGACAGTATTGTTCCGCATATTGAATGCGAAGCAGTTCTTCATCCTGATTCCGTGCGTTCCATCAGGCTTGCTCATCTCAGCCTTCAACGTGTAGGGCAGCCCAAATGCTGCGTTCAGCACTTTACGCCCTTGGTCGTTCAACATTCGTAAGGTTACGAGTGACGTTTCGTTTCTGAAAAAGACAGTTACGGAAATTGAGCAATGCACACTCGGTTCTTGGACAAATCTTGATGACAGGCCCTGTTGCCGGTACGCAGCCCTGAAGCTTGGCAGTGAACGCCATTGGAACGATATGGATATCATCCATAAATACAAGTAATAGATTTTAGGTCTAGTTTGTAAGATTTTTGTTATTGTAGTAGATAAGTACTCGGGGCAATCTCAGTACTGAGCGGAAGTCCGCGGGATCAAAACCTGTCGAAATAATTTTTTTTAGGATATTATTTAATTTCTTAGTTTATAAGATGTCTTTTTAACTCAGCGTTCTACCAATTCCCAGCATAATGTATATAGTAACTACGACATAGGATATACATGAAATTATATTTACAAAAATTTTTAATGAAATGAAATTATAAAACATTTTATTTTTAATCATGTAGGTTTAAAAATAAATATATAATAACATACTAACGATGATGTCATTGAAATACGAATGAAGAACGTCCTCCGGTTTCAATAATATGCCGTTCAAGACAGAACCTTCCGTGCATGTTATTTCAATAGACCTGCAGGCACTTTGCGTTTACCGAGGCGTGACCAAAGTTGCTAGGCATTATGTAAGGTGAGTCGGTATTATCTCAGGGCCTATCGTATGTTTTCAAACAACGGTCTGCTCTGAATCAAAACTACGTTTTAAAATATTTTGTGATGTTATGTCCGAAGTTCATACACACGGCTATTTGTGTTTCCCAAACAAGTTATTGGTAACTGTAAAATTACAATAACAGAAGAAAATAATTACAACTAGTACTATGTATATCTATCTACACTTATGTATATCTATTTCCCAAAAATCTAAGCTTTCACCAGAAGGCAGAGTAATCAGAATCCTGGCAACATTGTCACGTTGAATGGCAAGGCAATGCTAACCGAAATAATTAAAAAAAATAATTAGTTGACCGAAATAAAAGCCAACATTCATGATGAGTTCATCAAGATCACATGTGGACTCTAATTGAAGTATTTTTTGCGGAATTTAGTTTAAAATGTAAAAGATCCGCCAATTGTGAACTCCTCGAAAGAAAAGATTAAAAATGCACGAAACCGCAACGTCACAGTATAGTTGTAAGTACTTAAAGCGGATAGTTGAGTAAGTATTCTAAATTGTAGAGTATTATAATACCTAGCATTTCTAAAGCCGGCCTTGCCACACGTGATGACGTAGAACTTGTCTTCAGCCAGCTCCAGGGTCCGGTGGACTCGGACCGCCAGTGGCAGAGATCTCTCATCGGTGCGCTGAAAAACAGTTTCGTTGAGGTTTGATAGTACAGAAAAGTTAAAATTATATGGTTAGTGGCCGCCGTGGCCGAAATCCTACTAGGAAGACATCATAGTAAAAAAAATAAAAGAAAGCCGCAAATGTTAGCTCATATAATAAGTACAGTGGCAGTTACCTGATCCCCCTGGCGACGAGAACATACCAAGGTATTTTTTTTTTTTTTTTTAATAAAGCACTACTTTACCACCTAGAGAGGTGGCCGATGGTCTAGGTCCTAGACCATCGTGTTTTACTTACGTTATTCCAGAAGACGCCACAGTAGTCAGGAGAGCCATGTGGCGCTACCAGGTTGATATCGTATGATAGAGCCTCCGTGCCGTTCCCGAGCGCCATACAGGCTGGAGTCCTGATGGTAGAAACAATATATGAGGATTCAAATAAACATTCAAAAGAGAAACAAGGCCCTACCACAAAGGTTAGTACATCCATGGAGTACATAATAGGGGGCCATCCATTAAATACATGGTGAGGTTTAAGACTATAAAAATAAAAATAATAAAGAAATTACGAAAAAAATATACAAGTGATATCTTACTATACCCCATGTGATATTTCGTGATTTTTGCTGAAGCCTTTCCCCCTTTTTGATCTCCTCACGTGATTATTGGACGGCCCCTAGCTAACAGTCAGAAAAACGATTTTATAGCTATCCAAACATCCACATTATTTCTGTTATGTATACAAACAATTTTACTGCCACCGATGCTCATGGACAACATCCACCAGCTGCAGCTGGGGCGTGCCCCTACAGGCCATGGCAACGAATGTATTAAAATATAAACGCAGGCAAACCTAGTGTAGGACGCCCTCCGGCCAGGTGGGATGACGACTTGCCTAGATGCGACAAGCTGTAGACAGGGCGCTATGGCGCTCATTAGGAGAGGCCTATGTCCCAGAGTGGACTATTATAGGTTGATGATGTTGAGATTCTTACCGGAACTCCCTGGCGTGTACAACCCCGTTGAAAGGCAGGTCGAAGTTGATTTTGATCGACATAACTCCGGTTTTGCATGTCGCCGTCACTACCGGCGAGAACTCGCTTGCTCCCTCCGTCTGTAACAATATCAAAAACCTTTAGATAAGTAATAATTTTACTGTTTTTATCTACCACTCAAATTGTATACCACATCACTTGCCTCAAAACTTATTCTCTTTTTTGGGACAAAGTTTTCTGAAAAGTGATAATTATCTGTTTATCTGTTATCTAGTGTCAATTCTTTTCAGAAGTCAAAAGTTAATGAAAAGTTAATGCTAAGTGCATTATTGGCGGGATCAGAGGACACAAGAGCTAATTTAATCTGATTCCGGGATCCTTGGACACAAACCCTAACTTTTGTAATGTAAAGGCATTGATATAAATTAGCTAGTCGTCATTATCGAACGATCGTACTATGTATTTACCAAATAGGAAAGTTAGCATCTATTAGGTTTTTACGGCATCGCAAATAATTCAAGCGACATTATTCGTCAGCTGCAATTTGTTTGGTTTCCCAATAAGGAAAGGTCCACAAGGACTTCCTGTGTTGTCAATTGTTTTTCCTTCTACGGCTATGCGCGCGGCGTACACGCATGTAGGCTTAACTATGCATGAGATGGAGATTTTACTATTTGTAGGTGTTAGGTGAAGTCGCGTTAAGTAACTTTGTAGTTGTTAATGTAGTTAGATTTACAAAAATATCAGCCGTAGGAACAGAAGCTGAAAGACTTTGGCGTGATAACATTGGTGTCCTCTCTAAGAACATTAATGCGAGGCTGGTGACTGAAACATATCATAGGAATTGGGGGAGATCATTGTTCAGCAGTAGGACATATTCTTATATACTACATGTACAATATACAAAATAAGTTACGTTTTTACATAAATTACCGTTGACAGTAGTTCCATTGTGTAAGTTCCAAGTAAGAACGTCTATAAATTGTCCATGACTAATTGTATACTACCGATGTTATGGTGGCAACTCCGTTGATGATCCATACTGCGTCTGCGTTCCAATTGAAAAATGTGTTATCAAAGATAAGATCAGTCTGAGAAAAGCCGCGAGTCTATGAAACTATTTCGAATTTCTACATAGAAACGAACCGTTAGGTACGACTTTGTAAGCGTCTACTGAGAAGGGATTACAATGTACATACAAAACTACAGATCTGAGAAAGCAAATCACCGCCTTTGTGTAGCAGACAGATCACGTAGGGCTGGCTCTTGTATGGGAAATGGATTTTACTCGAACCAGAATGTAGTTTTTTTTTGAAAGATTCAAACAATTTGAAGTTTACGTATTATAGTTACAAGAGCAGACATCAGAAGTTCATCTGCCTTATGCACTGCCCTGCCAAAATAAATCTACCTAACCAAATTAGATACTTAATATAATTTTATTATTCGTTTATTTTTATTTTTGGATCACCAAATTAGTGCACACTAAATCTAGATTTGAGTTACCTTAATAAATATCATGTCAAGTGTTAATATAACTATAGACAGCATGCAAAAAACAATTATGATAAAATGATAAGCAATTATGTTATTAATACGTTTTCATATTCATCTTGTTGTGTCATACATAGTCTTAACAAATCACCTATGCCTAGCTACATAACTATCCTTGAATGGCACGCCCATCTGTTGAGAGCATACATTAGTTTCATTTAGCAGAAGAGAACATTATGTATAATCAGCAGAGTGGCCCAGGGCTCTATAATGCAGGGTCGAGCAGGGCACACGATCCTCTCGACCCGGCCGATAGCTTCCTAGTATTATCTGCTCCAATCTGTGCATCGATGGTTTCGAGTACCATCGTAAAATGGCTCTTTGTTTTCACGAATGTTTGTAGGTTTCATTCGATTTCCTCCTTTCGAATATGTAATATGATCTTTTGTAAATCTATAGATAATTCTAGAACGTAGTTTCAGTTTCAGATACTTTACGATAAAAACTATCGTAGTTTGACGAATTTATTCACGCTGTAAGGGTTGGTCACGGATGTAAGCGGGTTAATTACAAACCGTATTTGTGTTAAAAGAACACCAACGTTTCATCCTTTAACGAGGGTATTCTTCAAGCTTTCATTAAGCACTCCTCTGAGCAATCCAGATACTTTTCTAGATATGAGTAATCCTTTGAAATCATTCGATTTTGTATTTTTAAACTCATAAACAGCGGTCATATTAGTTAAAATTATGCGATACGAATGACTGTTGAATTAGTTTGTTCTTTTTGCGCATGTTATTTATGCTAAGATCATTTACATAACAATTTGCAGTTAGCATTGAAATGGCATGTTGTTGAAAACAATATTTTTCATGTTTTTCTAGAAGTTCTGTATGGAATTTCAGTATAGTTTTATTTTCAGTCAAGGAAAACGAGTAAAAAAAGTACCGTCCCATTTATGGCAATAACTTATGAATGAGCAACTTCTGCGTCATTTACATTTAGCTAACGCTTGAGAGCTTTGAGTCATTGATGGTGCCAACAATCCACAAGGTACGAATAATTAAACTATTCATGTAGCTTATGCTACCCACATTGCCGCCAGTGGCTCTTATCTCTAACATATGAATCTACTGAAGCTCTTATGATTCGTAACTCATAATAATTTTTTTCACCTATTCCTTGTTCCTAAATCACCTTCAGAGTATTTTGATATTGTTACCTATTATTATTATAGTATCACAATAATGTACTTGCCCAAAAGCGTATGCATGTTTTAGTTTTAAGCTCTACTGTTGTTATTATTATCTCACTGTCTTTTTCAATATCTCTTGCTATTTCGTGTTTAATACCTAGTTTAAGGTTCTGTATCAAATAGAACATACAATTAAGCAATTCTGTAATCCTGTATTCGGAGGAGGGCGTTAATGCACGCGACACAGTTATATAACTACTGCGTGTATTTTCGTTTTCACACAAGTTATCTATTTCCCTTATATTTCTGTTCCAAATAAAGATTATTTTGTTTTTTATTTAATTTGATTTTTGACATCTCAATTCAAAGGCACAAGTGCTCTGCAAATTTGCTTCCAATAAGCCTAGTTCAATCTCCTAAGAAAAACATACATATGCAGGGATAATGAAATGCCGTAGAGGCACTTACATAAATATAGGTAACAAGTGGCCTGGTCGTACACAAAATGGTCGTAAAATAAGTCGTGGGCTATCGACAATGTGGATGTTGCCTGCTAGACGAGGTCATCGTACGACTGACCGGCGATGCTGGTACTGCTTCACAATATATTTCTTCGCGTTGCAGGGTACTTTTGTTTGCAATTTACGTACTCCGAGTCTCCGACGTGAGTGATTGGAATTGATTTAGTGGTGAATTCTTCGGCGGGCATATTTCTATTCATGGTTTTTCCTTTGATTATAAATATGAGATATTAATAATCAAAGGTTTTATAACTAAAATAAAAAGGAGGACCAGGAGGTATTTTGTAATTTAGGTATGCTCTTCCTATGCGACTTCCCGTACAAATAATCTCAAGTCAATCGAAACCTAAACCAAGAAAGGCTTTAAAAAAGAACATTCTACATTTGCTGGTGTTTCAAACGATAAATCATTGAAAACACGAATGTTATTCCGTATCGTGCTTCGAAGAAATGCAATAAAATCAAACGAGTCGATATTCCACTTGGACTCCGATATAAGGGTCCAATGGAATCCGTTACGGACACAATGGTCTGTTGAAACCTCGAAGGTCACTGCGACTACTTCCAGTGGTCAAACTATTACTAAATGGTTTTTGCGTTTATTGACTAGCACAGAATAAATATGTATTTTAACGTAGCGCGTTCGAAGGTCTATTAATATGTTTGATTTAGCTTATGAAAATTCTAAATATGATAATATAATGATGTGAAATCTAGCCAAGTTCATTCAGATAGTGGCTTCTCCGATAAAAGAGATGAGATCATTATACATAGAAAGGCACCAAATTTCATAGAAATGTTACGCTATTACATGAAATAACGTAAAATAAGATTAGGAACTGCTATGAAAATCGCTAGGTCTATCGCTAGGTATGTATATCGTGCGTCTCAATAACTTAGGTACATTAGAGGAGTTCTATTGTTAGAAAGGGTATGTATATCGTTTACAAAAACATTTTGGTAGTCCTCCACTTAAAACATATATCATTTTTCATTCTATCCATCCCATCCATCATGAGAATATGTATTCTAAGTACCTACTCTTCGTAAACTCTTTGCGCAACTTCTTTTTGTAACTTTATAGTGCCTGTATAAGCGAACGAACAATCAAATAAGAGCACTTTAGAAATTGCCTACTTATTTCGGATATTCAACTTCTAATTTATCTGATTACTACTATTAACTACGATTTTAAAATGCAAAAACGGTATTGAACCACTTGGCTCCAATTGATGGTTCTATGGTGGTACTATGCTAATGCATGACTGGATTATTTTCCATGGTAATTGAGCCTAATCTATATATTTGCGATATTACACCGTTATCATAGCCGCACTTAATCAATAGGTTTAAATTGGCCTATTACTATACATATCGAAAGTACATAAGAGATCTAAAAAAAGAAGAGATCGAAATCTAGTGAAGAGATTTCAATTAGAAACTCGTGGGTACGGAAGCAAAGGAGCCAACCTTTGCTTCTGGCAGCCCTTCATTTCATTACACTTCACAACGATAATAAATACACAGATAAAGACCACAAACTCTATTCAGCTTTTCAGTTGCGTAATTCCATTCGTTTACGGATAATAACGGTATCTAACTCTATGCAAGGCGCTACCATGTTGGTACCCATTATCTGCATTTGCATCCTTCACCTCTTTAGATAGAGCCTTACGCAATTATAAGCCTACCGGAAAATGGAATGTACTGTTCCGCTTATTCAAGTATACCACACTTTGATTTGAATCTTCTTTTCATGTAATGTATATTGTTTTGGTAAAGTAAACCCAAAAATAAGTTAGACGTAACCTTCAAACGTTTGTTTTGATATGTTGTTCCTCTATTGTATAATATATACCTAATAACGTCGAACTCACTCTACGTTATCAGCATAATACTTTACTCCAATAAGTTACCAAGAGCATTGCAGAAACAGATATGTACGGTTATATAAGAATCTTTGTGGGCTGATTCCCATATGTATCGCCTTTGACGCAATGAGCTCGGACCGGTTCTGCCGGCCCCGATATTGCAAACTACGTCACCATTTACCTCCGTGGGCGAGCTATTCATCTAGATTGGCCAAGTGGTACAGAAAGATACATTTTAATGAAGGCTATCAGACTTTTGATAATATCATACGACTTGTTCTTAAATACCACGATGACAGACCGGTCGGTGGCTGGAACAACATGTCCAACTGGTTGCACCACGAAGAAATAACAATGAGCATCTAAGTGCTTCCATAAAATGATGAAATCTAAGGTTCCTCACCTTTAGAGCTCCGCAAACAAAACTATCTTCAATCTCAGGCAATTAGCACTCAATAACGGTTTTCTCTATTTTCTATCGATTTCCCACGGAAAACAGTACAGCATTGTGACGCCCCGGAACACATTTGGCGAGGGAAGTGGTCAATGGTGATTGCTGGTGCCGACGGATCAGCGCAAATAATGACGAGTCATTTTACGTTCTCCGCCCATGTAAATAAGCAGCTAGCAGACAACATATTGCGTGGTTTTGCGATACCTAATCAATTCTTTTGAAACTGTTTGAAACAGGCAATTGTTATTTCCAAATCTTTTCAAAGATATTTGAATATCGTATGTATTAAAAAACGATAATACTTTTTATGATAATACACTTGGAAATTCGTCAAGGCTTTTGAAACATCTTGGACAAGCGACAATATGTTACAGACACGCTGGCAAATTAAATAAAGTAAAATGTCGTGCAAAATAGCATGACGTAAGGTCAGTCCAACCGTGAGTTGTATATATGTATGTCTTTACTGATAGTATCGATGTATTTACCGATACAAGCATGGGCAAGTAGTTAAGTTTCTTGGCTAATTTAATTCGTTCTAGAGACATAGGTTGACGACATAGGACATTTGTCACTGAAAATGAGACTGGACATGATTTATATGAAAGATTTTTGATTGGAACCAATTTAAAAAAAATCTACATGAACGAGTGAGCTAGAAAAACATGACACAGATATAAACGGATAATTCAATTCTTTTTCTTTTTGAAGTGTCTTAAGACCCGTTTCCTATAGGTGGCACCGGTTAGGGTAAGTACCTCTCCCAAAAATCCACCCTGATTGCTCAAACCCTCTTTTCAGTCAGATTGTGATAGAAAAAATGCAATGGTGTTTAGGAAGAAATGAAATAATTTATTTCAGTAAAAATAACGCAGGAAAGCTTAAAACTAGGAAAGGAATGGAAAAGGTCCGGCTTGTTTAGTAGATACAACAGGCGGTCTTATCGCTAGTTGGCGTAAGCGAGGGTTGCAGAAGGTTGCTGAGGAGTAATGGACACTTCCGCGAACGTTATCGCACGATCGGCCTGAGGCAACCAGAGCGTTGCAGCGCGCATGCGTAGCGAATATTTAAACGCCCAAATGTATTCTTCTATTATCATTCATCGCGAGTACGATTAACACGGTGAAAAATCTTCAGCTTAGTGCACAGCGATTGAGGAAACATTCATATTGCATCAACTAACAACACCCATTGTACCAGGAGGTATAATTTGAAGAACGAACGATGTTGACGGATGTCGTAAACGAAGTAAGGGCGATCCGTTCTTTCGGTGACTTTCCTTGATAAAAAATCGGACATTTATTTCTAGAAATCCGAAACGACCGGTGTCAGTGACGCGCCGTTGTTCGATCCGTGCAATTGACGTCTTCCGTCAATTCCGTTCTTTTTGAAAGTAGACCTCCTGGTTCGGAGAAGGTCTACTTCTATGTTCGATGGTCCACTGATCATCTCCCAGATGGTCAGACGATATCATCGTGTTGTTCAGAATAATGTGGTTTAGGCTTGCACCGGATTAAGTAGTAAAAAATACACCACGACATAAAAATTTCGTGGTTTTACGAACTTTCGTATATTAACGAATTTATTATGAATATATACAAACTAGGTTCGTAGTAAAAAGAAGCGGGTGTTTATGTTCATAATATTTTTTTTGATTGACGTTATGCCCCTCATTCTTAGAACCTGCGCATAATCGGAGTATCATAATGAATTACTAATTGGTACCTACCTTCTTACGGCTATAATATTATAGGTACCAATTTATCAGATCATAACAAGGTAATGAGGAGGAAGATGTGACCTCTGGTTGAGGCCACTTGCGCACGGGCAGCTCAAATCACGCAACTTAATGCATTTTGAAGTGCTGGCTAATGTGTCATTCATTAGTAATTACGGACATTTCTATACTCTCTCGATGACTTGCGGAAGTAGCTGTTCATGATTTTATTTATAATTTATCTGCCTGGTAATATATTTTTGGTATTAACACAGAATAACTATAAGTAGTAAACGCGCATCACTTAGTCGAATTTTATTTAATTGAGCGTATCGTATATAGGTTATATGCTACCTTAAGATTTTCTTCTTTAATGAAGCCTACACACCAAAATTGGCAGGTCTCCTGCTGGCCGACCAGTAGACCAAGAACGGGGATTATTCTCCAATTAATAATTGTTGGGTTGGTTCAGCTTCTTTGAGCCTCAAGCGGTATACTTACGCCTTTGGGCAGAAAATACAATAATGACATCGCATCGTCATACATTGCGTACATTATTGAAGTTGAAGGAATGAATTTCAAATAATTTACGCATTTGATGACAAAGTGACGTAATTTTTCTCTATTCTACCCAAGATAACAATGCCCGAGCTTGTCATAAACTTGACCGACAGCTTTTTGTTAACACTTTGACTGCGGTTTTTTTTCGACGACTGCGATCTTTTTTTTTACCTAAAAAATTCGTGCTGCCGCTCTACACAGCGGTTGTGTTGCGCCGCACATGCGTTTCGTTCGAAAAATATTACAGCTCTGCTGAGTCACAAAGATCTGTATTTTCTCAGCCGCTGCACTAGTGTGGATTTTCGCAGATTAGTCACTTGTAGAAAACTCATACCGTGCGTTTTCAGCACTCAAAGTGTTAACTTGTCTGCGAAGGTAAGAATATTCACAACTTCACTGAAATATTCTTCACCAACCCGCCGCCGCCGGGCCGTTTCGCCGCCATTCGAGTGAAGACTCCATAAGCTATTAACAAATTCCTACAAAATTATAGTAGTTTTTTATTTATTTCTTAGGAACGTCCAACCAAAAGCCTTATGTATGACGTATTCACACTATTCACCTTGAATGTCACATAACAATTCGATGCACGAGTCAGTGAGACATGCTGCATGCGTCAGTGATATTTCCATGAAGTTATACAAAGCTGTTAATTGTTTAAAAAAAATCATGTTTTTGTCAGTGAAGAAAGAAAACTATGAACCTACCATTATGGGTTATAGGTAATCCTATTATTATGGGTAAATTCGTTGTATTACATTTATAGTAATGCTTTATTAACAAAGAAATATAACAATCAAATAATAACAACCAATTAGAACTAGTATTTACAATTGAAACAATTGAGCTAACTGCAGACAGACAGATTGAGTAAACAACCTACAGGTAGCTCATCTGATCCATATCAATAATAGTGGGAAGCATCCCCAAGACGCTGGCTGCACTGCCCCACTGTATGGCAATGCTGCTAATCTGCTATAAGTTGTTGTTATTTCGTTTCTAAATACCTCATAGCAATTGAATGTTCTGTGGCTATTGGAACGAAGACTGACTAAGATTGACAAAACCAAATCAATTTCAGTTTTACTTTGTAAACGCTACGCAACTAATTGGGTTAACCATCTCATTACGAGACAAAAAATCTAGGTCTACTTTACTCAGTATACTTAGTTTTCTAGGGTAATAATATTCATGACCTTCTCTGGGATTTACACTGAATAGCGTGATCAGATCAGTTCAGCAAGATCGGAACATGATAGATTTACACAAAAGATATTCATTATTAATACGACACCACTGGGTGAAATTACTTATACTCTAGATTTAGTTATTTTGGTTTTATTTTCTTCGTTGTAATTGTATTTTCTTTTTTGTAATTTTGTGTATGTGTTTTTTTATGGACCTTTGTAATAAATGTCTGAAAATAAAGAATTTGAATTGAATTGAATTGAATTATTCTGATTCATTTAGTAAACAGTTTGTAGTTGGATTCTTGCTGTATTTATAGTGAATTTTATGACTCAGTTGGTATATATTTCCCTTAGGTGTACCTGTACTATGTTGAATCATCAACTGGTTATACACTAAATAAACATTAACCGTCATTTTTAATTTAATTTCTTCAGTTCTTGTCTATGTTTAACTTTGTCGTTGCGTTGGTATTGAAAATGAATGAATATATAACTCGAATTTTGCAGATTTTGTGCTCTGATTTGTTTAATTTTTTGTATCACCTATTATAATAAATTAGATTTATTTTAATATTATTTTTGTTTGTTTGATCTTTATCAGTTTCTATAAATCTTTACCGTTAAAGCTACCTTTGTAAACAGGCCCGCGACGCGACACATGCTTGCCTCGAGCGGGGGCCGCGGCCGCCAGTATGTGTACAATTGTACATATCTAAGTGAAATGGCTAATAATAATTATGTATTTTTGTATTGTTTATAGAAGAAGCTGCTATACAATCTGAATTAGTATGCAACGGGATGCGTAGGCGCCTTAGGTGCCGTGCAACCTTGCGTGCGCCCGCGCCGCCCAAGCCGGTTGCCATTGCCATGCCGACACATGCGCGCCTTTTAAGGCTCATATTGGGAGCAACTTTAATCTCCTACGACATTGACTCCATATATTACAATTTTAGAAGAGTTAGTGACGAAAGTATGCTATAGACGAACTTATGCTATTTTATCAAAAAACTTTTGAAGGCGTTCAGCCCGTTGAGTTATTTATTAATTGGTCTTCTACCTTTGTAACACAAAAGTTGTGCTACATAAAGAACTTTGAAAAACAAAACCAACAGGGACGTAACTGATGATTTCAGTATATAATTTTTGTACGTAAAGTTATATTCTCTGTGGTCCAGGAATAAATAATAATAAATAAATAATGCTGGACAATTCACACATCATTATCTAGCACCATGGTAAGCAGAGCTTGTGTTATGGGTACTAGATAACTGATATACATAATACAATACATTACATAGATAGATATTTTTTATTATACATAGAAAACGACCAGAGACCACAATTGTTCCGAGGCGGGAATCGAACCCGCAACCTCCTGCGTCGCAGGCGGACCTTCGTCCACCGCGCCACATCGGTCGTCATATAGAATAGATTACTGTTTGATTCCGTTAAATAAGTCCAGCGCGCTGTACGGAAGACCAGCGCTGGCTAGGTAAGTCTCTTACGGAGCTTAGCCAGCATTATGCTGAGTTAGAGGCTTTTTATAACAACTCTATACCTATTTTATAAGTATGTCTTTTGTATGTTGTTATAAATAAATGTCTTTCTATTCTATTCTAAATCTGGTCTTGCGTCTCTAGCTATAGAATAGCATGTTCTTGTACGACAACTTTCAGATGACGACTAGGTTCTTTGAAGTCTTACAACAATGTCTGAATGCAATGCCCAGAAATTCAGGTTTGGTAGGTGCAGATTAAAGATAGCGCTTGGCCAACTGACTAAAGCAAGGCATAAAGACCCTGTAAAAGATCAAGCACTGATTTAATTGAGGGCAAGCTTCCCATAAAAGGTTGACCATATGCTGACTTAATTTTGTAATTTTGCTGTTAAATGCAAGATACACATTAGTTGATACATATATAAATAATTAATGCTGGGCAATCCACACAGCATTATTTATCCCCAAGCTAAACACATCTTGTGTAATAGGTACTAGAAGAGATATTAGAATACATTGCATATATCTATCTATGCAGCATATTTTCTATTATACATAGAAAATACCCAGAACACCCACAATAAATGTTTACAGAACGTACAAACATTTGTCCCAAGGCGGGAATCGAACCAACTAGCGACTTCCTGCGTCGCAGGTGGGCCTTCGCCGGCCGCAATACATCGTTCGTAATAGAGCTTTAGTAAATCGGTTTAATTACTCCCATCACATCCTAGTAAAGTCACATCAAGAGCAGCTACAGCTATGTGTTTTTTTAGGAAATATTTGTTTTCATTACTGAAAGAATAAAATATATCTTTAAATCTTCTAAAATTTAACTGTTGACGTTCATTCTTTAATTTATCTTGGTATTTCTTCGCAAACAGATAAAATCTATGGTCCTGAAACAATTAATGATACAAATAGGCTTATAAAACAAAAATAGCTTTAGGAAATATGTAACTGAGTAACGTTGCCATTCTTACGGCCGTTATAAGGCGCTCTCTGATAAAAACGGATACCGACCTTAAGGTGAACAATGCCTTTGAAGGCGTACAGAATTGACTAAATTTATACAGCTGCAAATTTACATAAATGTGCTCATAGAATATTCAAAATGAATAACTCAAATAAATACCATAGGTACAGGTAGATTTTACACGTATAGTCTCATTATCGAGAAAACAAAATAAATAGGAACTTTAGCTTCACTCCTAAGCGAAAACAAAGTCTATTCTACTAGTCTATACTATACTAGTTTCTGCCTGCGGCCGCGCACGTTTTAAGGTTGTGTTTTATTTCAGGCTTGGAACTACCTGTATGCAAAATTTCAGCCCGATCCGTTCAGTAGTTTTGGCGGGAAGAGGTAACAAACATCCATCCATACATCCATCCAAACTTTCGCATTTATAATATTAGCGTGATTTTTTGCGTTCTTTGTTTTTGTAACTAACGAAGCCTTGAAATAACTATTGTGTTGATTTCGTTCTCGAGTGATTCGTCAAACATTATGTCACTTTATGTTAAAGGTAGGCAAGTTATTGACTATCAAGCAGGTACGAATTTTGAGCCTCTTATCGAGCGGAGGTGACGCTGATGTCTTATCTGAGATGAGACATTTGCGCATTTCAAATTTTGCACTCGTTCATTAAATGTGCAGATAAACACAGGTACCCCACACTGAGGGAGGATACCGTGGGTGGTAGAACCTTAAGGGTACATTACACACGTCGACGACGACGGCGCGAACTCGTCAGTAGGCGAGGCATACATTTTTATTTATTTATTTTATTTTTTATAAATAAATAAATAATGCTGGATGATTCACACAGCATTATCTAGCCCCATGGTAAGAGCTTGTGTTATGGGTACTAGATAACTGATATACATAATACAATACATTACATAGATAGATATTTTTTATGTATAGATATTTTAAATGTATGTATTTATGTTATCTCACCTGACACAGTTTGCGAAATGGTGCGCTAGGATGAAATGCACAAGTAACCGTAAAAAATTAAGAGACCTTTAGCAGAAGATTTTTTATAGAAACTTTATTTTTTAATTTCTAAACAAGGTCGGAACGGCCTTTATATTTAAAGTTTTTTTTCTCCGTATATTGGCCCAAGTCATGGGCCACCACATCATTGTGCTAGAGTGGAGTGTAGTGTATGTTTGTTCTAGCCTTGTTTTCGATGGTCAACATCAACCCCATACCCTTCCACGTTTGTATGGGAATATGAGCGACTTGTTTAGCCTTAAGGCTTTATTTTATTTTATTTAATCGTTTAAGAGCTGTCTTAATTAAGATTAGGTTACTTACTATTATATATGTACGAATTGTTTCGGTATCAGTTTGCGACATTTGGTTCGTACCGCTCATTTTACATCTGGGTGATAATTACTCTAACGTGCGATTCCAATACGACCCATAGTGTGGTGAGAACTCTCTGATGCGCTAAAACTAGGTTACGTTGAGTTACGCGTTCATACATAACATATAAATTACAACAGTTCATTATACGTAAGACACGGTGGTGTTTTTATTCATCTGTAACTACACTCATAACTGGTTCTAATACGACAATAAAACCTGTTAATAACAATCTGTGATATGTACCTACTTAATGTTATGGATATGTTATTTTATTATTGTGTATTATTTAATTTTATTGTAATTGCTAGGTACTTATGTTTTCGGCAGCAAAGAACCCAACCTATTTAATTTATCAGAGTAATGAAATAGGTAACACAGAATAAATGGGGTAGGTTTCGATCCGGTTAAAAGTTGCCTGTACCACAGATAAGTAACATAAACATTTAAAAGAATATAACATTAAAAATAATAGTAATTAAATTGTTTTTTAAACATTTCCAGTAGGTAATATGGGCAATTAAGCTTCACCTTACTGCGTTGCAGGAAACAAATAAATCTGATAAATAATAATTACGTGTTTTAAAAACATATCGACTCATAGCTTATTTCCCCATGGCCACAATGATACATACAACAAATAAGGCATAGCTACCTTCATATCGCAAACAACTTAATTTAAGTTATGCCCAAAGCCTTCCTACGCCAGTTTGAGGTGAAGGTGTCTGCCGATGACGAAATTGATTAGCAAGAAACAACAAACGCAGGAGGCCATATAATAAAACAAGTCCTGGATCAGGTTGTAAACTATACCTGTGCTTGCGCCGCTGCCAGCAGCGAGCTGATGAGGAGGGTCCACAGAGGCCACATTCTTCTTTGTTTTCTTTTTTATCTGTCACAGAACTGTCAAAGTTGACGGAGGTTGGCGTTAGATGTTAGCGCATGGCGGACCGGTCGACGCGCGGCTCGGAGGTACACTGAGCACGACCACGACCAGACAAACTTTACTTTCCGTGAGCGGCGGTGTTCACACCGACCGTTTCGATATGCTTGGTTTGATTTTTATAGCAGCTGTTGGGAATCACTAACCTATTGGAATAATGTGTCTAATTGATTATGTTATGGATATAGTGTAGTGTACCTACTTACTGAAAATTGATTTTCAAAGCGAAAAATAAAACGTAGAAGATAAGTAGGTACCTAATGATATTCATTCATAAATAATAAGTCGCTTTACTTCTGGTTTAATTATTTAATTTTTAAGAATCAGAAAATTGATATAAAAGTAGGTAAAATAATGGATTTCTGAACAAAAAAAATATTACCATTGAAAGGGCTTAGGCTCTCTATCGGCTTTTTGTCTAGTCTAAATAATTTAGGATTTAGGAAATATTATAAATACATAAATAATACTCAACAATCCACACAGCATCATCTAGCCCCAAGCTAAGCAGAGTTTGTGTTATTGGTACTAGATGACTGATATACATAATACAATACATTACATACAAACATCGGGAACAAATATCTGCAAATCGTTCAAACATTTGTTGTAAAAATTATAAATTGTTTGATGTCTATCGAGTGTCGATGCGAGCTCTAGCATATCGCTGCCCTAACCCTACGCAATGTAGAGTCGCAGGCGTCGTCGCGTCGTTACGCCACACGCCCACTACTGTCCCACCTGTGCCACACACACGCACACAGAGTTACAGCAGGTAGAGGTATGCCATAGGCCACAAACCATTGTGCGACCGACCGACCCTTTGATGAGATGCATTTGTATCTTCATCTGTTTTTCGTGTTGCTTCGATTGATCATCAATTTTATGATCTGACTAGCGGACCCCTAACGTTGAAAATATAATATAGCCTACGTTCACCGGGGATAGTGTAGCTTCCCAACGGTGAAAGAGTTTTTCAAATCGGTCCAGTAGTTTCGGAGCCTATTCATTACAAAGAAACAAAAAATCAAACCTTTCCTCTTTATAATATTAGTATAGATTTGAGTAGAAAATGCCTTGCATCTATTGGCTATTGGATCTTCTCGAGGATAAGTTATGTCGTTAATCGTGCAATAATTGAGTTTTTACATTTTTAAAAATCTTAAAGGCTTATACTAACCTAAAACAAAAGCCTATCCATTGGTTTTCTACCAAAGAACGGTTGTTAAGCTTTGCTTGCTTATGAATTTATCGCATGTCACTTTGGATTAATTCCGTAGTACCCATGGTTTAATGGTTTATTCAATATATGGCAATATTGACTACGATACAGGTTTTGCCTAGTTTAAGGCACACGTAATCTTTAGAATCTAAGTTATTACTATTCTCATTTCATTTGTCTCGAGTAACTCCTGAATAAATAATTTTATTTTATTGTATTTTTTTATTTATATGTTAAATATAAACACGTTAAACAGTAGGTACCAAATTTTTTTTTTTTTTTTTTTTTAGCTTTTTTAGTACAACTGAAAATATAGTAAAGTATGCTATACCTACATGTAGATAGTACCAGTAGGTAACAATTACAATAAAACGTTATTTAAACATAAAATTACAATTATTAAATTCAAATACAACATAAACCAATCAACAAAAATAATATCAAATAACAATAATCTATTTTTGAATTGAGTACGGGATAGGGTCCCGTACTCAATTCAAAAATAGATTATTCGAATTTGAAGCTTAGGTAGGTACCATCTTAGTATGTTCTCTAGGTACTAATAAACACCCCATTTATTTTATTCAGTTCGTAGCATAACAGATTTCACATCCAGCAGATATTTCAGCGAAGAATGCTGAAAATCCATTACGACTTCCCCAAACACGTTTCAAAGAGCTATAACCGCGCCATCTCCCTGCCGCTAACTATGCTATTGAAAACATAAAATAGTATTTTCTGTAGTTTATAACACTGCCGCCGGCGCCACCGTCGCGGGTGTGTTGCCGCCCAAAATCGATAGACCAGCCGGCGTGCGCCGTATTCCCTATCCTACATCAGTGTTTCAATAGGCACCCTGCTTAACTGCCCTTTGCCTAGCTCGCTCACGCGATCAGTGCCCCGCAGGACTTACAAACGTTTTAAATCCTTCAAGAAATCTGTAAGTAAACCTTTTTATATAATTTTTTATCAATCTAAAACAGGAATGGATTTTTTGGACTGAGCTTCATTCAAAAATGTTAAGAATTGACTATCTGAAATCGCGGGCTAAGTTAGAGGTATATGGGGCGGGGAATGACCTCGCAGGGCGGTTTTGGCTAGGTAAGTTACTATTTTCATTAACACGCAAGCTAATTGATTAAGTAATTTCCGGCCAATTCTGTAAATTTCCGGAAGTTTTTATTTTAATAAATACAATAATGCATAGAAAAATATTTCATCCAAACGCTGTTTCTTATAGAGACGTGAGCCGAAGAAGGATTGATTAAGATTTTTAATTTTAAATGATTTATTTTCTATGCGTCACAAAATTATAATATTTTTTTACTTTGAAGACTCGGTTAGTAATATATATATATAGGTTATAGGACTCATTCGATTTGTTAAACAAAGAAAACACAAAAAAAACAGCTAAAGTCATGTCAGTCATGGTACGTGTGCCCACTCGATTGTTGCCATTTTCATTTGGGGTGTTTGTGATATAATGACTACCCAACGATCACTCGTATCGATCTCTTCTTTGTTCATTCTTAGGGTTCCGTACCCAAAGGGTGAAAACGGGACTCTATTTCCGAGTCTCTGCTCGGACAAACGGACAAACCCGTCTGTCAACTAGCGAGTCCAAGAAAACAAAATGTTTTTTGTAGGAGGACCCATTTTTTTTTTAGCTTTGGGGTGGCTTTTGTATCACGGCGGCCATGATAGGCATATTGTGATCGCCACTTTTACATTTCAGTCCCGAAGCCGTGGCGTTCATAGTTCGCCACTAACCCTTGCAGCTGCTAGGAACTGTAGGATTTTCTTCGGGGTGATGTCTTTCAGCTCGTCTGGGCTATGCAGATGCTTGCCCAGATGGATGCTGCGTTTGTGCATCAGCGCTCCACACTCACTTAGCAGATGGAGGGCCGTTTCATCCGCCTCCTCACAAAATCTGCAAGATTGTGTGTCGCTTAGCCCTAGTTTGAACATGTGCTTGTTAAGGCGACAGTGACCAGTTAGGGCTCTTGTCATGATGCGAAGGTTACCTTTGCTTAGCGCTAGAATTCGGTTGGTATACCGACTATCGAAGGCTTCATCCATACCCGAGGAGTTTCTCCAGAGCTTGTGCGATTCTTCGAGGCAGGATCCCAGAAGTGTTCTGTGCGCCAGGCTTTTAGGTATGCCACAGAACGGCTCGGGTCCCAGCTGAGTCCCCTTGGCACCGGAGCGCGCGAGTTCGTCGGCACACTTATTGCCGTTGATTCCTACGTGCCCCGGAACCCATCTTAGGAGGACTCTGTTATTAGAGCCCAGAGCGTTGAGTCGTGACAGACAGTCCTCTACTAGCTTGGACGTGATGACCTTCGAGTCCAACGCTAGGAGTGCCGCCTGGCTGTCAGAGTTAATAATTATAGTTTGGTTGGAGTAGCGCTTTTTCAGATTTATATCCGCGCATTCTAGGATGGCGAATACTTCTGCTTGGAAGATAGACAAACCGGTCGCTCTCCGTACACTCCACAGCCTACATCCAGTCCCATTTTGGAGCCGTCTGTGTACCAGATTAGGCATCCATCCTTGCAGAGAGGTTGTCTATTTAGCCAATCTTCTCTGGAAGGAAGTTCCACTGTGTAGTGCTTTTCAAACACATGACGTGGAATCAGTTCATCAGTTGTCATGCTTAGAATGGGAGATTCCATAGTTGAGTCTTTTAAAGATCTCAGTTTGTGGGAGAGCCAGTTACCTCCGCCCAGGCAGCTGGCCCTATACATGCTGGTCTTTGCCTCTTTATGTATGTACATGTGGAGAGGAGGAAGGCCCAGCAGTGCATTTAGTGCCTGACCGGGGGAGGTGGACATGGCTCCCGTGGCCATAAGACAGGCAGTCCTTTGTAGGCTATTTAGTTTGTTAATAGCGGTAGACTGAAAGGCCTTGTCGTACGATACCATAGAGGCGTATGTGATAATCGGCCTCACGATGGCAGTGTACAGACAAAGGGCAATCCTGGGGTTTACGCCCCAGTTGTTGCCCAGGAGTCTGCCGCAAGCACCTAGTGCCATCTTTGCTTTATGTAAGATGTTAGCTAGGTGTGTGTTCCACGTCAGTTTTTGGTCGATGGTTACGCCCAAGTACTTTACTTCTGTGGAAAAGGTTATGATTTTACCGTTTAATTTGGGCTTTGCGAGCTTGTCTAGCCGCCGCTTATTGGTAAACGGTATAATCACAGTTTTGTCAGCGTTAACCGAGAGTCCGCCGTTGCTGCACCAGTCGCTGACAGTGTTGAGAGCTCGCGGCATGATACTAGAGATAGTAGATTGGCAGAACCCTCGTACGACTATCACGAGGTCATCTGCATAACCTTGCGCATCGATATTGAGGTCTGCCAGTCTGCACAGGAGCTGGTCCACGGCTAGGGTCCATAGTACAGGCGATAAGACTCCGCCTGGGGGACAACCCCAAGCCGTGATTATCTCAATGTTTGATTGGTGAAGGGATATTTTTGCTCCCCTACGGGTGAGCATGTCCTCGACCCATCTGGTGGTGGTTGGGTCGACATTTTTGCTTGTCAGCCCATTCACCAGCAGAGATGTGGGGGAGTTATCAAAGGCCCCTTCAATGTCAAGGAATGCACAGAGTGCGATTTCCTTGTCCTCCATAGCTTTCTCCACTCTATCGATGAGGCTGCTCAGCGCCGTCTCAGTGGATTTGCCCTTGCGATAGGCATGTTGGCTATGGTGGATGGGAGACGCGACAAGCGCCACGTCTCTAATGTGTCTGTCTACCACTTTCTCCATTGTTTTAAGAAGAAAGGAAGAAAGGCATATTGGTCTGAAGGACTTTGGCTAGCTGTAGTCCTTCTTTCCTGCCTTGGGTATAAAGACAACTTTGACATTTGTCCATGTTTCTGGCACAGTTCCCCAGGCGAGGCTCGCTCTAAAGATTTTTACCAGATATGGAGTGAGGACGTCGATTCCCCGCTGTAAGAAAACAGGGAGTATTCCATCCTCACCACATGCTTTATTTGTTTTAAGAGAGTTAACGGCCCACCTTACCTGATTCGGTCTTATAATCCGGGCCGCCCTGTTCCAGTCCTCATTCCGAGGCTTAAAGGGGTTGGCAGGAGCCGGTTGGAGTGAGGTTTTGTACCGTGAACCAGGGAAGTGGGTCGAAGCCAGCAACTCTAGTGTTTCACTTTCGTTTGTTGTGAAGGTGCCATCTCCTTTCTTCAGGAGACCTATTAGATTAGTGTTGGCTTTAGAGAGCAGTTTGTGAAGTCTAGCGCTTTGAGGTAGACTTTTGACTTCCTCGCAGAGCTTCCTCCAGTATGCTCTTTTAGCCTTCCTAATCTCCATGTTGTATTTCGTTAAGGCTTTGTGGTAGGCCTCCCATAAGCGAGTCTTTTTAGCCTTGTTGAAAAGTTTCCTGGTTTTACTCCTTAACTTGCTAAGCGTAGAGTTCCACCATGTGACTGATCGCTTTGTGGTCTTGGATTTTAACGGGCAGCTCTCCTCATAGGCACTGCAGATGCCTTTTGAGAGAGTGACTGCCGCTATCTCAAGACTGTCGCGAGTTTTAATACTTTTAGGGCAATCTTCGAGCATTTGCCTTAGTTTGTCATTGAAGACATCCCAGGCAGTTGCCCTAGGGTCCCTATAAGTTATGATTTGAGAATCAAGGGAGGCCTTTATCTCAAAACTGATGTGTTTGTGGTCGGACATGGAGTTTTCGCTGCTAACATGCCAGTCATTGATGTGCCTGGCAAGATTTTTAGTGGCGATAGTTATGTCCAAAACCTCTTGTCTAACTCTGGTCCATCCACAACACACCACAACCATCCTTAACAAAGGTCGCGAACCGACCTTTGTTAAGGATGGTTAGATTGTTAGTTAGGAAAAAATCGAAAAGTGACTCACCTCTAGAGTTGACGTCCGTGCTCCCCCAAGCCGAGTGGTGTGCGTTGGAGGACCCATACAAAAAACATAGTATTTTGGCTATTTTTGATTTAACGAGATTGTATCTCTTCAACCGTAATAGGTACACAGTTGAAATTTTGGCAAAACGTAGATTACTATATATCAGATTATATCAAAAAATTAAGGGGTCCAATATCCAGTTGAGTACATATGGTTGAGTACCGATAACTGAAGTTAAGCAACGTCGGGTGCGATCACTACTTGGATGGGTGACCGCGTATATATATATTTTGCGAAATAGTTATGTACGGAACCATCCGTGTGCGAGTTGAGTTGAGTGCACTTGCCCTGTTCTTAACCAATAGGTAGGACTGAAGTTGACACAGGATTTGGTAACCTTTTTAGAAACGTTCATGTTGATTGTGTGCGGAAGGTGTGTTCGTGATACCCATAGAAACCTTATTTTCATCTAAGGAAAGAGTTTTAAAGAGTCGTTTTTTACTGGTGACCCCGGTGTGCTGTGCACCTTTGCTACCTAGAACACAAAATATTTTTCACTTCTCTTGCTCAAAAAGTGTGTCATTAATCATTACAGCGTAGCTCAGCGGGCGTAAAGATCGAACATAATTACGTCCTACAGATTAAATGTATGTTTCGATACATCAGCCAATACCAGACATTCTGCCTCGTACATAAAATACACGACTTTTTGGTGTTCTATTTACAAAAAACATACATTTCCTTTGAATTAATTTTTGAAAATGGAACTGAAAACACTTTTTGATGAATGTTGAATGTTAATAAGAAGGTCAATCTTCCTGCATGGTAGAATGCGTAAGTAGATATTTTGCGTTTTATTACCGAAGACAAAAAAGTTTGTAGTATCGCAAAATCACTGGATTTTTTGCCTACTACAAATTGAACTGAAGTTGAATGTGTCTTTTTTATTGAACATTTCATGCAAGTGGAACAGAAGGGCAAATATATAATTTATTTGATTTTATCTATTGCGGTCGAAATCAATCTAGATTATTTTGTAATATTTTCACAAAAGACACACTCATTTCGACAAAAAAGTGTTTTTTTAATGAAAAAATAATCGTAATTCAAAATTTGATCCCTTTTTCTTAGTACACATGTTAAATATCGGTAGGTGGAACCCTCAATGATAGCCATACTATCAATATTCAAATAATAAAAAATATTCAAACAATAGGAAAAACTATTTCCCACTAACTTTTCTGTATAGATTGTTCGTGAATCGAATATAAATTGCTTTTACTCGCATACACACGTCGAGTCGTCGAGCGGTCCACGTACCTTTATACCCCGGGGAACCACGATATAAAGAAAGCAAAAGTTATTTCATAACCACTCGGAATATCTCTCTATAGAGTCTCGGTTTATGACATTCAAGTTATATCGCTTTAATAATACTCTTTGGAAAAGTTAAGACCTCTTTCATTTGAAACTCTATCCGTTCAAATCCTTAGTAGATCAGATTTGTATAAATTCTTTTAAAAAGTGTGTATCGTATACAAGATTTAACTATACTAAAAGAAACTTACAACTAAGTATATACAAGTACACAAAAATATTACAATTGAAGTGTGGATTATCCAGTATTGCCTGGAGATAGCTCTATAGTTCTAAATCAATACCAATCGGAAACGTCCCCGCTGCATAGAAAATAATAATAGTCTTCATATTTATTGCTACATTTTTATAAAATTACTTCGGATCATATCAAAACGGTCTGAAACAAAACCCCCCAAATATCAATCGATCAATTTGTTTTATTACATGTAGGTGGTATTTCGACGGTACTGTGTTTACTAAACAATTACCGGTCGTAACCCTAGTTAGCTTTTATTAGTACCTACCAGATCTGAACGACACGATGGCTTTTAGGACGCGATTTATTGCCGTATCGGAAAATAATAAAGCGTTTACTGCTTTTTACTTTATTAAATACTGTGGTCGTCCCGACACGGGATTTTAGGGTGGTTTGCCTCGTTTCGTGGACTATGAGAAGGCATTTGACTCCGTCGAAACCTGGGCTGTTCTGGATTCCTTACAGCGATGCCAAGTAGACTATCGTTATATCCAGGTGCTGAGTTGTCTCTACGAGGCCGCCACCATGAGTGTCCAAGTACAGGGTCAGCAGTCTAAACCCATCCAATTGTGCAGAGGAGTGAGGCAGGGGGATGTCATATCCCCGAAACTGTTCACGTGCGCATTGGAAGATATGTTTAGGTTGCTGGACTGGAAAGGAAAGGGCATTAATATAAACGGCGAGTACATCTCACACCTGCGATTCGCTGATGACATAGTCTTAATGGCGGAGTCGCTTGAGGAACTGAACCAGATGCTGGACGGCCTAGCTTCAGTCTCCCGATGTATCGGTCTTGGCATGAATTTGGATAAAACCAAAGTCATGATCAATGGTCACATTGATCCAAGGCCGGTGGTCGTACATGATCACCTTCTCGAAACTGTTTCCGAGTACACTTACCTTGGGCAGATTCTGCAGTTGGGTAAAAACAGTTTCGAGAAGGAGGCCAAAAGGAGGATCCAGCTGGGCTGCATTTACATTAGCATTTGGGAAACTACGTCAAGTCTTCACGTCATCCATACCGCAATGCTTGAAAACGAAAGTTTTCAATCAGTGCGTCCTACCCGTTATGACCTACGGAGCTGAGACGTGGACACTCACGATAGGGCTGGTCCACCAGTTCAAAGTCGCTCAGCGAGCTATGGAAAGAGCTATGCTCGGAGTTTCTCTGAAGGATAGGATTCGTAACGAATACATCCGACAGAGAACCAAGGTTATCGACATAGCTCAAAGAATCACCAAGCTGAAGTGGCAGTGGGCCGGCCATATCTCGCGAAGAACCGACGGCCGATGGGGCAAACGTGTTCTTGAGTGGAGACCACGACTCGGTAAACGTAGTGTAGGACGCCCTCCGACCAGGTGGGATGACGACCTGCGAAAGACTGCAGGTAGATGCTGGATGCGGCAAGCTGAAGACAGGGCGCTATGGCGCTCATTGGGGGAGGCCTATGTCCAGCAGTGGACTGCTATAGGCTGATGATGATGATGATGATTGCCTCGTTTAGCGATTGGCATTGATCTGGCTCAGAGCCAAAGATATTCTGCAGCTCATTATATTTGATTTACTAAGGTGCCGTATTCTATGCAAAACTTAGATAGATACCTAAGTTCACAAGTGCACATAACAAAACATAAATACTATGTAGGTATACAAAAATGATTTCCGTACACATGTTATTAGCACTGTGTTGTAGGATTCATTTAGAATATACATATATCATGATTACATCAATTATTAATATCCATGATACATCTCTAACAAAAACCATACCTACATAATTTTGCTAAATTGTAGGTTTACCAGTTTCTGACGCTAACGATGGTTACGTTCATTTGAAATGTAGTTGGTGTAATTTTCGTTGAAAAATAACGAGTACAGTACAGAAAAGTTTATATAAAAATTTGAGACTGTATATAATTATATTTTCGCAGCTGTACTATGATCAATGAAGTAATTAGTAAAATTCAACCGTTGAAATATCAAATATGTCTGAAAACGTGGGACTTTAATTTGTAAGTCCTGCTGAGATTTTTAATTAATTCTGCCGACAAATAGTAAAATTAATTAAAACTTGAAATCCTATGATCTTTGCAAATGATAATTTACCTACCGTGCCTACGTAGCTTTCTGTTTAAAACAAAATTAATTTCGTTGATACGTACTTGACGAAGCTTTTTCACGGAGGCTACATGCGTGAATTTTTCATCAGAGCATTTTAGGCACCGCCTACCTTTTTGCTTGAATTGAATAAGGCTGCCAAAAATAAAAACCTTTTCATACCTAAACATTTCTACCTGACTCGACGATCTAGCAGTTTCATTATTCACCGTGCCACCAATGCCCTCGTCAATTTTGCTCACCAAAAGAGTCTTGTAAAACAGCTCTTTTGCATTTATAGTATACAGCAGTATTACCAGAGTCCACGCAAAATGTGAACTCTGCCAATATCGAGCGTCATTTTCCAATTTCCGTTCCCTGAATTTGTTTGCCCTCGCCTCAGACAGGCTTTGAATGTGAGGCTCTTCATTCAGGCAATAAATTTACCATCGAAATTTTTTGCTAGTTTTTTCTGAAAGCTTTCGAAAAGTATATTCAGTTACAACGACCTTTACAAATGTTTTGATAAAGGATCTTTCACATATCATCCAACCATAAAATTATAGGTTGATTGATGGAAAAAGGTTTTCAAATAAACCATGTTGCTATATTAGAGAAGGGAACTCGCTCCTCGGAGGAAAATAAATGTTCGTGTCACGTCTTCGCTTGAGATCCTGACCGTAATACAGATGGTTCACCATTAAAGCGAACACCAATGACATCGTGTACCGTAAAAGCCGTATTGGAGCGTTGTAATGTGATTTTAGAAAGGGATAAGAGATAAACCTAATGGCCTAATAGCCTCGCAAAACGGTTCCAAAAAGCAGGAAATTTCCAGGTTTAGATTCAAGAAATAAAAGGAAATCTTTTTATGAGCTTACCGTGAAATTTGATTTGATGAAAACAGTCCTCGAATGGAATCGCCTGATAAATATGAAGGAGCAATCAGATTCTTTCAAATGCTATTCGCGGCTGAGATCGTCGGAAAGCAATTGATTTCCAATTCGTTTTATGCTACCTACCTTCTGTTCATGTTTTATCATTCGTTTCTTCTGGAAAATTGCATTTTGTCGTTTATTTCAATCAATGTTATGTATTTTTGTCTACAGGTAGCCCCTGTCAAAAAGGCATTACACAAGCTCTCGGCAATTGCTGACATCGCACTTGCGTCGAAATTTTCCAAGGTAAACTTTCATAAATTAATTTGCTTGATAACATTTGTCCACTAACTAACTCTGATCACTGATAATAAGATTTCATTAGCCAGAAATGCCTGTTTTAATTTTAATATTTTATGTAAACTGACTTACTCAGTCAATACATCCTTAAATACTTCCTACTGAAAGTAAAAAGGCAAATGTTTGTGCCATTGTTGTAAAGATGTTTGGCCAAAGACAAAGCCAAGTCTACTCAATGGATCAGTGTAAAATTTGCACACATAAAGTTCTGGACCTAGAATAAAACATAGGCTACTTTTTATAAAAAAGCGTGCGAAGCTTCGGCTAGTAATATCAAAATCGTTGTCGAAAGGAGCTGGGATAGGCTGTTGTTTAATCTGCCTAAATAAAACAGGGACGTCAAAATAGACCGTTCGGGGTGTCCCGGGATCTGTGGCCCGCAGGCCGCGACCACATCAACCCTGTCTTTCTCAAGCTTCCGAACCTCTTTCACCAGCAATGTCAATTACCTGAAACGAAGGTATTCGTAAGTGCATCTTGCTTGTTATTCCTCTTGTATGTTTGCACGATTGCTTTCTTGCTGCACAATTTAACTGTCGCTCATCAGTATAAGCTATTAACAATGTGTTTTTAATCTTTTAATTATAATCTGATTTTAGAAAAGCTTACGCTTTTTACGCATTACTGGGAAAGTTCAAGCGCCTAATTTAATTATGCCGTAAAGTGTAATTTTAGGCTTGAATTACAAACAAATTGTGGCACCGTAAAAAGGGCTCTTCACCGTTGCGTTGCTTCCACCCGCGACCGCACTGGCTCCCCTTGTCTTCCCCGCCTGCCTCCCTCCACGTCCACATACCGTGTACCACCACTCATCAGCTCAATATCGTTGTCGTGAATTGAAGCGAATCAAGTTACCCCATCTGCCGAACACGCATCGCAGCGTTCATTACAAATGCATGGCGTTTTTCGATGTCATTCCGATTGTGATTCGATGTTGTCGCTTCCCTAATGCCAGATAAATGTTACGTTATTTCAAATAAAGTTTTTGAACTTCTATCAAGCTAATAACTACTAATGGGGGTACGTGTTAAGGGCAATTGTTAACAAAAAAATTAAATTAAAGTCAAAAAAATCTGAATGTTTATCGCGATTTCTACTATGAACATTCGTGTCCATTTTAAATATTTTCTGAACGAATTACCACTTCTTGATTCTTTGTCGTTATTATTTGATTGATTGACTATTTCTGGGCAGTTATTCGTTAGTGAGTATAGTTGAGTGGCTACATAGTATTTTATCCCTGATCCTGTGCGGGCGCGGTTGGCTGGCGCGGTGCGAGTAGCTCAGCAGAGGCGTTGCGCAGATTCAGCTCCGGGGACCTGCAGTCGGAGTGCGATGAGGGAGAAGTGGACCCCTACACGGGCAAGCCGGCGACCACCAGCCAGCCGAAGCCGCAGAACCAGAGGCCGACCTCCCAGTGTGAGTCTGAGTCATATCTATATATAAAATAAAGTAAAGTCGTGTTAGATACACTATTTATAACTCAAGAACGGCTATACCTATTTGGCTAAAAATTAGTGGGGACGGACATAGGATACTTTTTATCATTTAAACATTATACACACATAGATTTCCACGGGGGCGAAGCCGCGGGGCGCAGCTAGTTTATAATATTTATGAAATAACGCATAGTGATTGTGGATCATTGGTATGTTAAAAATCATCTTATTACAAAAATCACTACAAGAAATCACGATAGCAATCCACAAAGAATAAACCTACGGTTTTTACTAGACTATGACTTTGGCTCAACTCAAGATAAGCTTCATCAAGGATTGCTTTTGTGATATAACTTAAGCGAGTAAGAAAATTTGAAAAGTGTAGTATGAGTTTAGATATTTCTACAGCATATTTTTACTTAGCATTTCCACTAACTAATCGTATCATCTATCATTCACCCTTATTGAAGACATCCTAAAGCAGTATATGTACAGTGACCGGTGGAAGCATTACCAGCACAAGCAGCTCCGGGCCGCCGCCCGCGCCCTCGGCCGCCGCGTCCACGTCCAGCGGTGGGGACCTGTCTCTGAACCTCCGCGGAGGATCACGAGGCACCTCGGCCCCCTCGTCTCCGGCCAAGTCTCGCGAGTCACTGCTCCAGCGTGTCCAGTCACTCACCGGCGCGGCGCGTGATCAGGGTGCCAACCTTCTTGGTAAGATTTTCTGGTTTCTTTGTATGTTTTGCGTGTCTGGTGAACTTTCTTATCAACATGAATAAGTTATACTGCCGTCAAGCAGCCTTGCAATGCCACACAAGATGATCGAATCATCGCAAGCATCCTTTGTGATGACAAGTCTAGGCACACCATGACTCGGCCCATATTGGTGGATGGACCACATAAAGTATCCCATCGAAAGAATAAAATAAACGGTTCTCGTGTTTTAGGTTTATTCTAGTTATATTATGCTTCGTTCATTCTAAATAATTAAATTGAAATAAACTCTATTTCAGTGTACATGTTACCTACGGCAAACAGGTATTCCAGTTATTAGCTTTCCACGTAATGATTTCCACATAATAGGTATTTGTAGAGCTCTGGAGGATTTATGTAATAAAACATAATTTTATGAGGGTATCCAGATGAGATTTTACAGGGGTCTTGTGAATAGGCGGCTTAAATAAATGGCTGTCCATTATGTAAATAAGCTCAATACGACAATCCTCCCTCTTGCCACAGTCATAAGAGCGGTTGAAATGTTACCTACATCTAATATAGCACTTTGCAAAGCTCAACTTTAATATGAAGGCTTATTATGTAGTACCTACTCGTACTTAATGTATTCTCATTTAGCAAAAACATTTTAGCTAGAAATGTTTTGTCTACAATATATTTTTCTCATATTTTAGAAAAAGAAGATTATGTTAAGATTACGTTTAATAAGCTTCTTATAAAATGTTGATGTTTTCGTTGAGAAACATTATTTCTTCTGACCTTTTATAATTATGATCCAAAACTATATAATCTTCTCTAATATTATATAGCTCTTAATTATAGATTAATTAGAAGATCCCGTAGTAGTCTCGTATCTGGCTGAGTAATTATTTGTGATAGCATCATTGACTATCCCTCTCTCGAGATGATTATTTTTTATTTGACTGACTCGTTGATCTATCGTTCGCGTGTTCAATCGCTGATAATGAGGACCGGCGTTTAAATCCTGAGTCGGTACAACTTGTTATTGGGATTTTTTTTGCAACAAAAAATCATACAAATAGCCCGATGTCGGGAATTTGGGGGTGTTACATCCCCATGCTTCGGAAACGACTTTAAGCCTTAAGTCACAGGACCTAAGGTTTAAAGTCGTTTCCGAACGTGTGGTAGACCGAAACGTACCCACCGATAACCGTAGAGACGTCAGGCACAGGCCTGACGTCTCTACGGTCGTGTCGGTCTGCCATGACAGCACACCAGACCGCGGCGAAGACCACCAAAAAGATAAGTTGACGACATCCAATAACACGCAAACCATGATTGGATGTCGAGGGCTCAAGACCGTCTAGAGTGGAGGGGATTGGAGGAGGGCTACATCCAGAAATGGATACATGAGAGGATGCAATGAAGATCCCCGATAGTTTTAAAAGTTGTATTTGACAATTTAAAAAGGCTTTACACGACGGGTAATGTCAAGTTTTTCCCATGAGTTTATGTTGTAACTTGTACTAAGTTTTTTCCATATTTGCCAGGGCCACTTAGTAGGCAAACATACGCCTGCTAACAAACTATACAATTAAAATTAGTGATGTTTGTACAGGAAGTGTAACATCAGTGGCATCAGTGGGGCGCGGCTACAACCGCGACCGCTGCGTCACCTTACTTGTGGTGGATGACCAGAACACCGACTGGTCCAAGTACTTCCGCGGGAAGCGTCTGCCGGGAGAGTGGGACATTCGTGTCGAACAAGCCGAGTTCAGGGTAACAGCTCCTATTTTCTTTATAGATATTGATATAGTCTATCTAGATATTGATCTAGACTATAATTTAGACTAACCTGAAAACAGGGGAAAAGATTTCTTGTGTTTTCAAGCTATATTTTAAATTGTCAGTTTTTAGTGATAAATTGGCCTTGTCCAATCGATTGTATAACCTTTTATTATTCGCATTATAATGCCGAAAATTTGTAAAATGTGAATTTTATGTTGGTGCCTAGGATCTCTAAAACTACCGAACAAAACAACATAAAATTTGGTGTACACTTAGAACATAAGCCTACCTTGGGCTTATTATTGTCTATGCTGAAAATTCGCATGCGAAGCCGCGGGCAGAAGCAAATTTTTTATCCCATACAGTAACCCTAGTAAGCTTTTTATCAAAACTACTAAGTCGTTTTATTCAGGAGCAGCCGTTCTGTGAATGTTTAATCTCAAAGTTTCCTTTCGAGTTTTATTCACGAAGTTTCCTTTCGAGTTTCCCATTCCCTCAGTCTCATCAAGGAATGTAGCTAACCAGCAGAACGGGACTGTTTGTAAACAAAGTTGGGTCTCGTGCATTTTTAAGCGCTTACGTAAATAGAATCACGGGTAAGGTCAATAGCTAAACAACCCCTATTATTTATGCAGATTAACGCCGTGAAGTGTACACAGAGTCAAACACAGAGTGCAAACTACTCAAATATTCAACACCTGGTGTCATGTAACGGGTAATAATAGTTTAATGACTGTAATATCAGTCCTGCAACCTTTTACTAAAGTCATAAAAACTCAGCATCGACCGATTTAGAACCTTAATGACATCTAGCGAGACGCGATTACCATTTAGTTAATCGATAAGTGCTATATTAAATAAACGCGAGTATAGCAATCTATTTGTTTATTCAGGAGATATCGGTAACGTCGAACGCGGATGGCGCTAACGTGTCTATGGCTGTGTATCGCGGTGGAACTAAAGTAGCTCGGTGCTTCAAGTGAGAAAAACATAATATAAACATTGATAGATGCAGATGAGTTCTTTATTTCAATTAAATATAATTAACTTTGTGTGTTTCTTAGACCTGACTTCGTGTTGATTCGACAAAACGTCCGCGATGCCGGGTCGGACAATCGCGCGCTACTTCTGGGCCTGAAGTTCGGTGGGGTTCCTGCGATCAACAGCCTCAATTCCATCTATCATTTCCAGGTAAAAACATAGGCAGCCCCTCCTTCCTACTTATTCTTAAAGAATAAGTAGTAAGAATAAGTAGTATGTAATATCCTATGTATTCATTCCTAAAATAGTGTTATTTTTACACAGAATCCAGGTTTGACTTGTAACATCACAACCATCCTTTACTCTGTACTGTATCCATCACCATACTACACGTCAAATTTGACTTAGCCGTCATAAAATAAAGTACATTTTTGTAAAACAGGATCGGCCCTGGGTGTTTGGCCACCTCCTACAGCTGCAGCGTCGCCTGGGCAGAGAGAATTTCCCTCTGATCGAGCAGACTTACTACCATAGCCACACCGATATGGTGAGTACTAGCTCATAAGAATTGTCATTTGCTTCTAGCTCTAACTTATTGTTTTCTACTGTTGGAGATATATTGGGTAACTTGGCACATCACGACGGTAATTCGCGGGAGAGAAGAAGTTGTCAAGTATTTTGAATGTTTTATTATCTCGCAATCGAAGTGAATAGTAAACATTTTCACTTGGGCCAAAACCACCCTTTATAACTCTGTCTTGTCAACCAGTATAACGACGTCGTATTTCATGGGGTGATTTAGTCCCATGTAAAAAATATACTATAGTATAGTGTGCACAAATGTAGTTACAGGTGTACGTACAGGTACAAGCCGTTTGTTCTTCGAAGGAAAAAATACAATTTTCTAAATTACTTTCTTCCGTGTCGCAGGTAGTTCAACTAATGCCAATCTTTTATTCAAACGGCTTGCTGTTATTATTTCAAAAGGCGTAACATATGAATTGTTTGGTTAAATTGTTCCAAATGCTTAACATTCCGAACCTTTGTTTCAGTAATGACTTACATGTCTTAGACAATTGAATGAAACTGAACACGTTCTTAGTTTGCTTACATTTATTCATACCCTAATTTATCACTATAACTTGTTAATTTACAATAATTAACTTACAAATAAATAAAATAATACAAAAATAACGTTAAAATTAATTTCGTCACAAAAGACAAAACAACAATTTTGGACCGCCCAACAAAATAATACAAACGATAACAAGTAACCCATCTACAGGGTGATTTTTTTCTACTTTAAGTTAATATTTTTACGGAAACGTTAGTTTCGTATTTGGTCGAAGATACGACATAGATAATAGGCACAGTAATAGGTGAAGTAAAAAGCCAAGTGGTTCCAATCAAGTCATAGTGCTATTGTGGTGATGTGTCATTTGCAGGCATCTCGTTAATGCTGGGGATCTGAAAAAAAAATAGTAAGCAAAAATTATTCGTAATTCAAATGTATTCAACAAAACAGTTTATCATCGACTCAAACTCAATATTTTATATAATTTACAGCCAGCATTATTTGCAAGATTAGACTTTTTTTTTAAGTTCTGACTCTACAGCGAAAAGTTTATCCAGCCGCTTGACGGAAATAATTGGCGATTCTCAGAACAATCAGTAAAATACATCAAAGGGATTGTTTACGTAGCGATTTCGAGCTCTGCAAACTGTCAGACTTAAGACATCGTAGGTGTTTCATTTGAAATGCTAACTCGAAACCTTTTGAAACGGGGCTCGAATTTATTTACTCTACAAATTGTTTGAAGCACGAACACTCATACTTAGAATAGTTTTTTACTATTTATATTTTATATATTTTTCAAGGAAAGCTTAATTAACAAATAAAGTAAATTAGAACTAGTATTTACAATTAAAATATATGAGCTAACTGCAATTAATCTACAGGTAGTTCAACTGATCCACATCAATACTAGTCGGAAGCGTATGAAAGCTTGCAATTACAAACTTCACAAAATTATTTAAAAAAAATATGGCCATATTGTTTCTGTGTTTGATTCTGTAAAACTATCCCCATAATGCGCCTACGTCGTTGCCAATTTAATCTATTGAGAAATAAACAAGCCGAGTCCTTATTTTATTATAGTTCGGTTTAACGATAAGAGTATCGTCAAAGCGTCTCTTTTTTCTATGGGGTTATATCATCTCCTCCATCATAACTTCGCAAGCTCCATACAAAAATAAAACGCCACAATCCCGTTACACTACTACTACTATACTCATCGTCAAACCGAACTCAAGGGTCTATTCAAAGGATTATTTTCAAAGACAGGATGAAGATAAATCTCTGTTCTATAAAGACAGATAATTTTAGAAGTCAGAAATCAAGCTTTATTTTTTTAGGCTGACAAAATTAAGCATTTTTCAGATTTGGAGAAAGTTATAACTTATTAACTTAGTGATTTAAAAAGGTTAGTTACCTAGTCCAGCGGCATCGTCGTTCGCGGTCGTGTAGGCAGATTCCGTGTCGCTCGTAGCAAGGGTCGTAGTTCGTCACGCAAGTGTTGGGCGACTTGGTGCGGCGGCGGGTCTCATGAACCTTCAAAGATAATGATTTATTACGTTTTAGTACGTTAAAATACAAGCTTTAAAGTTTAAATGAAACGTTGCATGCAACGTTAACGCACCCTGTGGCGTAACTTATGCGTATCAAGACTGCGATGGCGTACTACAGCTTAGCAAGCATGTAGATCCCGTAAAAATATATTACACACTAATTGTTGAAAAGCTTCTCTTTTGTTAAAATATAATATCATCATCATCATCATCAGCCTATAGGAGTCCATTGCTGGACATAGGCCTCCTCCAATGAGCGCCATAGCGCCCTGTCTTCAGCTTGCCGCATCCAGCAGTCTACCTGCAGTCTTTCGCAGGTCGTCAATATAATATAACTAGGCCAAATTATTTAAATACTGGAAAACACAGCTGGCACAAGTTCACTGCGCGACATTAAGCTGAGACTTGACCTGTCTGAGCCACACATAGAGAATGACCATGCTTATGATTGCGAGATTTATATAGAGATGATTATTTAACAAAAGCTGCTCGTTTGAGCAGACTTCGACTTTTTAAACATATAATGAATATTATGTTTCTTTAATAGCTTAGTTTGATACCGCGTTTATAAAAATACCTTTAGGCGTTTGTCTGTTCCGTAATAAATAAAGAGAATCTATCAGATAACTACATGTAAACGCCCGGAAAAATACAACCCTCGCAGGAAAAAAAAAATTGTATGACCAAATTGTTGTATATGTAAACAAAATCTGGTCAAAATTATGAGCAGCTTTTGTTTAGTTTGCAAAAACCACTCTGAGTAAAGTAAAGCATTTAATCAAACGATTACCTCCTCTGAACTCTGTGAATGCAAAGAAACTGCATCACGAAATTGTTGCTTTTCTTTAGTTTGCAAAGACCACATTATGTAGACTGAAGCATTTAATCCAAAGATTACCTCTGAAGTCTGTGAATACAACGAAATCGAATCACAATATTGTTGCTTTTATAAATAAAAGCTGGTCGTATGAGCAGCTTTTGTTTAGTTTTAAAAAAACATTTTAAGTATTTTGAAGTATTTAATCAAAAGTTTACCTCTGAATTCTGTGAACACAAAAAAAAATCACAATATGTTTGCTTTTGTTTAGTTTAAAAATACCACTTAAAGTACGGTAAAGTATTTATTCAAAAGTTTACCTCTGAAGTCTGTAAATACAAACAAATTGAATCACGAAATTGTTGCTTTTGTATACAAAGGCTGGTAGTATGTGCAGCTTTTGTTAAGTTTCCAAAAACAACTTTAAGTAGTGTGAAGTATTGCATCAAGAGTTTACCTCTGAAGTCTGTAAATACAAAGGAATTGAATCACAAAATTTATGCTTTTGTTCAGTTTGAAAATACCACTTTAATTAGTGTGAAGTATTTAATCAAGAGTTTAACTCTGAATTCTGTAAATACAAAGAAATCACGAAATTGTTGCTTATATAAACAAAAGCTGGTAGTATGTGCATAAAACAAAAGTTTGGATTGAAAATTCCACTTTAAGTGGTGTGAAATATTTAATCAATAGTTTACCTGTGATATCTGTGAATACAAAGAAATGTAATCACAAAATGGTTTGACTTTAAGAACACCGTACTTAACTTTTTCAATAACTAACAATAGAACCAGGACTGGCGTAAAAAAGGAATATCCTTAGGATTGTAGGTAATAATGTATTTTCTGATGTGTGTTAACGAGTGGTTAAGAAGTATTTATGTATCAAGAGTATTTCCATCATATTTCAACCTTTTCTCTTGGCTCTGAATGAAGAACAGCCCTTGGTTAGGTACTGCTCCAAAGTTACTTAACCCTTAGTTACTCGCGCATAAAACATACATAAGTACTCGCGTGGCGTGCTTTCCACCCCAATTTTAGAATTGTAAATATGCGAAATATGCGTACGTAGAAATAAAAACTACCAAATACATACAAAATCAGACTTTTATTTATGATTAAGATTTAAAAAATAGCGTTGTAAATTCGAAACTTCAATAATTAGAGACGATCAAACAGTCACACAAACACCCTACGCGAGTAATTAAGGGTTAACGAAGCGATTTTGCATGAATTAATTCATTTTTATTTATTTATAAAAATAAAAATTCATTAATTCATTCACATTGTACTCTTGTGTTTCACGTAAATGTCTATAATGTATTTAATTTAACATTTGGTGTAGGTACCAAACAAGCTATGAATTGTTTTGGAATAATTTTATATTTCAAGAGTTATTATTTTGTTTTCTATTGCGTGACCACGGCACGGCGTTAAACTGACACGTCATAGGAAAATAGGGAAATAAAATCGATGTCTATACGTACCATCAAATAGTTACCGAGTTAGTTATTTACTCGTACCTTAGAAAATTTCCTTACCTTACAAGTGCAGCCCTGTTTGTAGAGCATCCGGAATCCTTTCCTCTGTCTTCGTGTTACGTCTCTCCACCGACTGACGAAACTGCAGAGGTTTATGTGGGCTTCCAGGTGCATTATATTTCCTGCGAACAATTTGTAGCATTAGACTCAACAAATAAGCTTTTTTCCACCATTTTTTATACTGGCCGCTATGAACTCTACTCCTATGATAATACATATATAATTCTACGTACAAGTTGTGTATTAGAAAATACAGACTTGTGCCGCTTTCTGTTGCGCTTAGATCATATTTGAGCGAAGCATTAAGCTGATGAAAAAGCGATCATATTCAGTATCAATCTTTATGTGCGACTTACAACTCTAGCAATAGCAACATTCGCATGTTCACATTTACAAAGCTCCTTGTAATAATGATACTAAACATAAATCTAGTTATCTGGACCATCATTTACAATCTGATGTAAACTTCTGACTCATGTAGATAGATTCACATCAAATAATTCTTGAATAACACCTCGTATACTATTATGACTAACATTTTACGACCCGACGGCCTTACGTATCGTATTTACATTGGAGGTAATAATGAAAACAGTCTAAAATCACTGTTTGTGTTTACTGTCATAAATCCTATTATCATTTGTGTGGGTTTTGTGGCTCTACTGGTTGTTTGTTGGTTGTTTGAATAATTTTAAGATGTGGGTAGTGACCATTTTGGCCATTGAACCACGATGAATGCTCGCAAATCTTGCATATCTCCATGGACTGTAAAACTATTACTGTATTCTGTGAAGGGGTGCTTTTTAACCCTTCTCTCTGGCGAGGAAATATGCGTTTGATACTCAGGTAGGTACTTACACTCAGAGGTTAATCACTTCAAGTCAAGTCAGTTTTCCTATTAACCTAGTGCACATTATTTGATTTGAAAGCATCGCCTTTGTCCTAATTTTTGAATAAAATATATATTAATTTATTTTATTTATTATGTGACCGAGTGATAACGAGCTTCTAATCAAACCGGCATTGCTACGTTAACCTCTATAACTTTAGTTAATTTCTAGATACCTGCTATAACATAGGTTTCTCGGGGCTTAAGGGTGATTCCACACATGCTTTCTTCCATCGGCGTGAATATTCGGCCTGATTTCAGCGCCACAGTAGCTTTTGCCGTCGACTGAAAATAAGAGAGAATAGGTTAGAATGACATAGCTAACACCTTGATCTGAAACCTTGGCTGTTTATTGTTTATTTAATATCTCAAAATATTACGACTTCAGTTTAACGGTCCTTTCTAAGAACTCAATATAAATCATGATCTTTTAATAAATACGGTTGCATAACACTTACTTTGAACACATTTCGAATTTTTACTTTATACGCGTTGCTGAAGGAATCCTTTCCTCTGAATATTTTTTGTACTCGTCCCACGATAACTGGAAAAGAAATATGTACACTTTAACATGTATTCAGTTGATATGAAATGTAATGATGTAAAGGTATTCATGACTTCATACTGAAACCGTATTAAATCTAAACACACAATTTGGTTTTATTTCCTTTATATGATTAATATTTTTGTCACAGAACTTTTAAAAGCTCATTTGTTACTAGTGAAATGTGAGAAAAATATCTAGCTAATTAAAAACCATTTTATAAACAAAAACCTTTTAATGCGATGGATATTTGATTGATGCTAATGAATTCATTGTTAAAAGCCGGGAATAATTAAGTAATTGGTGGTTGGAGAACAAAGCTTCTATTTTAGGGGAAATATTTATTAGATTGAGAATTATGTAACGGAGAAGGAGAATTTGGCGGCCACACCAACTTTCGCACCAATAACGATACGAAACTTATTTTAGGTAGGCATACTGTGCGCGGTAAATTCGAACCCTAAGAAAAGCTTCACAATATGGCGTGCTTGCTTAAATGCCTAGTGTTATACCTATAGTAGCGTCTGCGGCGGCCACCAATCAGATCGCTATGATCGAAATCCTTGTGCGCGACAAGGATTTGTATCATAGCGATCCGATGAGACTATTTCTAACGTGTGCTGCTAATAAATCAATTCATCAATTAGCTGATAAAACCAATCACTCAAAGTGAGTTTAGTTTGGTTTTTTATATCTTATATCTTACAGGAATCTTGAACAAGTCAGAAATTTTAGATAACATACTCGTAGGTTTGGATGAAACTCAAAATACAAACTTTCGTGTGATGGATCGCAGAAAACGAACCTACTTATTACCAAGTTACTTAGAAGCTTCACCGACACCTTTCGTTTCGGATATCTAAGTAATAAATGTCCAAATGAGTTTCATTGGGAACATGACGGGTCATCCGTTGTTTCGTTTGATCCGTCAGCGGTCAACTTCGAAATTCTTTTTACAAGTTATGGAAGGTTACAGAACTTAACTTACCAAAATCACTGTTACAATAGTATTGCTGCGGATGCTGCAGGCTGCACGAGCAGGCGGCGGCGACGCGCCAGCACGCGGCCACCAGCGCTAGCGCCAGCCACCTCGTCAGCATGCTATATTATCGAATCTGAAACAATACAAACATAACGTTTTTGTTATTATAGTGCGTAAGCGACTCATTATAGCGCACTCTGGTTCATCTCTAACTTCAATGTTTCCCCTGTAGATGGAGCTAGCGGCGGCGCCTGAGTCCGTAGGACAGTAGAAAGTCCCAAAAATATTTTTCTCGTCTTCTCGGTTCTCTCGGTTACTTTATTTCATGGCATCATTGGTTAGAGCATTCCCGTGCTGAGGAGATGGTCGCAGGTTATAAACCCGCCGATATTGAAAAATTTAGAAAACAAATATTTGATTAACTATTATGGGCTTAGGTATACGCAAATGCATATTATTTAAGTAAATTTTATGCATTTGCATAAAATTTACTTAATTTATTCCTAAAGCGCAATTTATTATTCATTCCGTCTCATACGCAATTACGGAATCCTCAATTTTGTATTATCCCTTAGTATATATTTTCAAAGAAAGCTAAAAAAAAGAAAATTCAAGGAAACTGGTCCACCAGTTCAAAGTCACTCAGCGAGCTATGGAAAGAGTTCTCGGAGTTGCTCGGAGTTTCTCTGAAGGATAGGATTCGCAACGAATACATCCGACAGAGAACCAAATTTATCGATATAGCTCTGAGACTTAGCAAGCTGAAGTGGCAGTAGGCCGGCCATATCTCGCGAAGAACCGACGGCCGCTGGGGCAAACGTGTTCTTGAGTGGAGACCACGACTCGGTAAACGTAGTGTAGGACGCCCGCCGACCAGGTGGGATGACGACCTGCGAAAGACTGCAGGTAGATGCTGGATGCGTCAAGCTGAACACAGGGCGCTATGGCGCTCATTGGGGGACCTATGTCCAGCAGTGGACTAATATACCTGATAATGATGATATATTTTCAAAGAAGGCGATACTATGTGTTCCTTCGAGATATTGACAGTTCATGAAAGCAAAGTATGGAGGTGAAGGCTCATTTATGGCGTTCAGTGTAAATCATGTCCATCATGTTTCAAGTTTTACGCCACACCACAAAAAAGGAATTTCCTTTATGTAAAAGCGTTTGTTACCAACAATGACCCTTCAGACAAATCCGCCAACTATTTTTGTAATCTCAAGAGAAACGATTCATGGAGGCATAAACGTGTGACTTTTATTTATTTATTTTGGCTACATTCCAGAATGTGAACTTTAACGTTGCGGTAAAAATAAACCTCGTGAAATTATGCCTTAATTACTGACAGGAAGTGAGAACTGAAGGTGAAGAGCAAACGACGAGTTAACAACATGATAAATTGCATTATATTAATTATACATCGCACCTTTTAATGTATAAAAAACAAGAGACGCAAATAATATTATCCCATATTACGAGTATATATCCCATATACCCCAGCTTATGAAAGCCTTGAAAGCCCATGAAAGTCTTATAATCGAAACAAATGTTAAAATTAATTATAATTACTGCTAAGCTCATTAATTCTATCTCGTTGACGTTAAAGCTTTTGCTTTTTAATTAGCTGAGCCCGCGAGGGAAGCTAGATGGTTTTGATAGTCTTATTGACCTATTTCGCCCTAGAGTTTTAACCTTGTTTACTCCACAGAATAACGCACAAGTTCGAAATAGTAGTCGACACGCAATCGGATCCCTAAATCCCGGGCAAGTATCGAATAGCCGAAGGTTGTAGCCCGTCAATTTTAAATATGCCGCATTCAATCAAGAGTTTAGTCGCCATAGAGTCACCATAAAAGGAAAATACGGTTATGCTAACCTGTATCGGTAGCTGATGCAGGTCAAAGGAATAAATATTTCGTAGCTGCTCAATCAACAACTCTGGATAGTATGATATGAATTTGTTTGTCTAATACAGTAGTAAAGGTCGCCATTCTGCACAGGTGTAAAAGAGCCCTCATTACCAAATGGTATCCAGACATTGACCGCTACCGCAACCTTATTTTCGGGCTTTTAACAATAAAACAACCTTTCTAGACACAACCTTTTTCTTTATCTTCGGATAAGGGTGAACGTATTGACCTATGTAATTCTGACTCTTATCTCTAAAGACGCAGACAGGTCGTCTAGAAATAAAAGAAGAAAATTCATGAAACCATCAACAAAAAGTGTAAAGCTGGTATAGCCGGTTGATTGCAAAACCATTAAAAATAGCTGTAAAAGTCTACGCTTAAATGGTTAAGAGGTAACAATGGTTAAAAGTGATCACACTAATTGTAATTTATTTATTTTGACCACACACTCTCACCAGTAATAATTATATTTCATAATGTCAGACTAATTGTATTTGTAGTGATAATGATTATTTTTACAATAAACAATTGTTAATTATTAAATATATATTCTATTAATAGATTGTTGACAAATTAATGAGTTTGGGTTCATGGGAATATTGAGATATTGATTGAGACTAACGATTTATAGCGGAACAACTGTTGCCAAAAATAACATGGGGAGGTTCTATGTTCGCTGTATGTATATTTTATGCCTCTAAGTTAGGCTAAACCGCTATTCTGTATGTTACCTATCGATGAACGTCGCTATACAAGAACAGTCTACTTTTTGCAACTGTGACAGCAGCAAGTTTTTACTCTATGGTACAAAGTTTTTTAATAACATCGTAACTTAGCTAAAGTAACTGTCTTTGAGTAAATGGTGATGAATTGTCAGTGTGTTTTTTGTTGGTTTTATAGTTAATCCGCTTTACTAGTATAATCCCACGTTTGTCCTTTCGAGCCAGACCATTATAAGAATTAAGATAAGACCTCGTGAAGAGCCGTGTTTATGTGATGGTGGAAAGGATTATGGCGATGAAAGATTTTTAATGTTTTTTAGCCTATTTTTTATATAATTTTTTTAAACGAAACTCCGAAACACTTTCACAATTTTTGTGGATATTGTAATGGTTTTTAACGTCTCAGTTGTAACGCGTGCTAAACCGGTCTTAACGCAAATTACGAACCTTCATTAATCCCTATTGTTGTGTGTGGTGGTCAGATATTTCGAACGTAAATCCTCCGTAATTCTCAAACGCCTTTTTATGCATAGCGATGAGATAATCTTTATAAAATCTCTAAGAACTAAAAAAAAAAAACAATGTGTAACTTTCCTTGCAACCTTCTACATCAAAATTATAATATTCTAACATATCTAGCATATCTAATGCGTGTTGAAATTCTGAGAACCCTCAACTATCGTTATGGTTATCTATAATTTCTATTGAAATGATAAATCAGCACTATGACTAACGATGAGCGCTATCAACTAACTTCTTATTATGTGAACTACTTCAAAGTACAAAGCATATTTAAAATTGGATTAGCATGACAATGTTCAGCTCACAATAACCAAGTTGGTTTGCAGTGTGGGAAGGGAACAAAAATGTCTTCTTCATTATACAAGTAGGTACATTAGGCTTTACTTTAATGGGAAAATTATACTTACCCACTTTCTGAAGACGTGTTCTTACTAAAACCGTTTCGATTCAAAAATGAAACACGTAAAAAACCTAACTTCGTGAACGCGCACGCAATTTTTATGGAAATGAGTTCTTCAAGTTCAATAACGTGACAACTCAAGGTTTTAGATGACAAGTCAGTAATTGGAAAACCGCCGTTTTCTTCGGATTAAAGGTACTTACTGGAGTAAATAAATTTAATCTTGCTAGAGCATTATCAACATTTAAGTCAGGGTTTGGATTTCCTGGCTCATAACAATAAATGATTGTGTTAATGAAGATCGTTTCTGCGATTTATCTACCGGTAAATGATATCAACATACGGTAATTACGAGTAAAATGATGTCATCATCCCTTTTGTAGATTATCTCACTTTAACCGTCAATTATTTCGTGAAACCATTCATTTAAATAAAACCGATTCTAGTAGTAAGAAGAGGAAATCGCGTTGAAACTTACGGGTTCTCGAGTTGCAGTCACAACACTCGATTCACAAAGCCTCCGAACGAGTACATGAGGCGAGTGATCCGCGCTCCTTTTGTATCTGAGCCTTTTGTATACTCGACTGCGCCGGCGCCGCCGCCGTGTAAACTAGAGGTTTTTGGATGAAAAGCACAATGCGGAAATTTTATGAGTGCATTCGCATAGTGGCGACCGCTTGTCGGCAAACCGCATTCACTACAATACATCGTTCGTCAGGGTTCGAAGGAAATATTGACGCTTATAATACTCTGTTAACGAGAATTTATTACGCATTCGTATGCTGTGATCACGTTTGGTTATGTGAAATTTCGTATTCAAAACCAGAAAAGCAAATAAACGTTAACAAGGGTTTTTAAATGGTTCGGGTATTGCGCGTTGTTATACATATTTGATATGACTGGTATGAATGCACAATTATATTATATTATACAAAACAGTTTTACTGAGATACGTAGGTGTACTATTAATATTTAAATTTCGAATACAAACAATTAATGACAGGCTTTCTGGGCTTTCCAAATTATTAAACAAGAGAAAAAAAATACATATTAACTGTATTTTCAATCTATTTTTTCAGAAATAAGAATACACAAAAACGGTATTATGTAAAACATGTCCTAATGACAACAATATTCAAAACTGCTTGAGGATAGCAGTCACGTATACTGAGATCATTTCAGAATTTCCAGAAAGTTTTGACTGCATTGAAAATGTGACCTGTTTAAAATATTTAAATGGAAGGTATATTCGGGAAACGTACCGATCGCTACATTTAAATAATTTGTAAGAGATTTTTTGTTTTGCTTTGAAATAATAATATTAATAAATTCAATTATTCATATTTTATAAAAGGCTTTGTCGAATAATATTCGCGCGTATTTTATAGGTATCGATACCGTCTATTCAATTTCATTCATCTGACTCTACACGATGAGTTTTCTTTCATTTTGTTTTAAAACGCCTGTTTGATAATGCTAGTTTGTTATATGCAGTCTTTAATGTGTTTTTGTGTATGTTTTTTTGTACTTTCCCTAAGTTTTTTTGTGTTTGCTAAATAAAGTTTAATTCTATTATATTCTTCTTCATAGATAAAAAAGAGGAAGACGGCACTAACGTTGGAGTTGATTAACATTATGTGGTTACTCAAGGTGTGCCAGCTTGCGGTTTACATGTGAATGGTTATACGCAAACGATTCTTCAATTCATTAACTGGCCCTTAACCAGTACTAAATAAGTTATGTTTTTCATTAAATACAGGTTTTAGATATATGGGTGTGTGTAAGCTTCAATAACTTCACGTACCTAATTACAGAACTACGCAACATAGCTATACGCACCATCAATCGCTTTTTGATCACTGTCTGTTTCCAGTAATGATCAGTGCCGTCACCGAATGTCACAAAAACAGGCAAGCCATATAAATCTATCGTTCCTTGGCACATTCGTGACATGTCCATTAGACCAGTCAACATTAATCTAGCTATTATATCTGGCATTTTCATCTAAATTTTACCTACGTTTTCCCAATTGCTGTCATGATTCACGGTTGCTCTACGGTTAAAAGTGATTAACTACTCGCTTGCTTGTGTCGTTCACTTTTAATCAGAACCAGGTTCTGATTTCTATTTTATGGCACCAATGTACCCAAACGATTGTGTTCCCGTAATTGTAAAGAACCAAGTGTAACTATAACACTATACCTACAAGGAAACTCTTGTATTCATCGATAGAGTTTGTGATTTGTAATCTTGTAAGTCGTATACAGAACCCATGAAAACGTAATCATCAGATTTTCTCGCACATGATGTAGTTTTTATCGTTGCCGCCACACTACTAAAGTGCGTTTACGTCCAAATACGCTGTTTGTGTACCTGAAGTGCTTCGTAATTGTTGCGTGGGCGCTCTGATGGTTCAATCATTTTTATTTCTTATTGCCTTTTAAGGCTATAGGTAAGATCTTTGTGAACCGCGACACAGAATAACTGCATATACTACATGTAGTTCTACCACGATAACAATTCCCATAGCTTAGGCGTAGGAAAATTTATGACGTGACAATCTTTTCATAGGTTGATAATCAAATCTATAAGGTTGTTTAACTTTATCAGGTCTTATTTTATGATTCAAATGATATAAAACTCAAGAAAGAGCTCGGATACCATATTCTTGTGTAAGCCTTATATCGATAACCGGTAGAATGCAAAATGAAAGTGCTGGAAATGCAACGTTCTATGCTCCTTAATAACAACTAAAATAAATAAGGATTGTGGTAGCGATCGCATCTGTTCAACAATATTTACCGAACTTTCAAAAGGAACCTAGTTAGCTGTTTCAAACTTTGTTATTTACCTACCCACTACCTTTACATACATCTCTACATATATCCTAAAAGGTAAACTTTAGTGTTTCGGTTTGGTACCGAGCCAACTCACGTACTGGAGAAGTCTCGAATCTAGCGACGTCCTCGAATTGCTCGTGAAGTCCTTTCTTCACGATAATGATACAAACAAAGGAGTAAAGAACAAGAAAGCCGACGTGATGAGTTTGAACACTTCTAGTAAGAAATTTGCTTTAAAATATCAAAGCGGTTCCTATAAACACTGTTACACTACGAAACCCTTTAAGTAAACACTTCAAAGATAAAGAGTAATCCGTTTATTATTTATTGGCGCAGCGTTACAAATATTTCGAACTGTAAGTCGTCCGCGTTCACAGCTGCTTTAGTTTACAATTACTCATAGCACATCACATTTACCAATATATACCGCATTTACTTGTACTAACTTTTTATATTTAGCTTAACCACATCGCTAAACCATATTTTAAAAACAGAAGGCATATACATTTTACCTAGAAATATGAACAAACAACCTACCTCTACCTCTGTTACAATGATTTCCGCGTGAATCAGTGTGGCTCTGTACGATTTTGAACCATTGACCCCGCCATGGCCCTTACGATGATTACCCCAGCGAACTTGACCGCCCACATGCGAAAACGCTTTGACAGCCAGCCTTAGATCTAAACCAGCTATGGCGCCGGAGCCCTGCAGTTATGATGCACATCTGTTTCTTCCATCAGTAGGTATAGAATCTCAGCTAGGCATTCTTGCTGCAATCTGTGTGGCTGGGTCGTTTGAGATCAATCATTGTCATTCTTTTCATGGCAAATTGTGACTTGATTTGATGTTGCTCACCGTACCAGCTTTCACAGCCATTATCTCTGTGGATAGCGGTTCTGGGGCATACTCTATCGGCATATCGAAAGGTACGAGAAGGTACTGTTGGTGACATGCAATAAATCTCTACATTTTGCCGTGTGTACAACACAAAAGAGTCGTGTCGATATCACATGGCATTCTTTCTGATCGTTTACTGTTATGTTGTAAATCGACCCCCGTCTTGATGTATCAAGTTTATCATTGTATTTGGGAGCTTTCGTTTTGTCATGCAAGACCACCTTGTATTTTATTTAGCTCGTCCGTATTTATAAGCTTTGCTTCATAGATGTTTTTGTGAGTGCGGAAACACGCTCATTTAGATGAAATGAATAACAGTAATTATTTAGTCTGTAATTATGTATACCTACTCAGTAATGGTCTAAAAATATTTATGAACCGACTTATTATGATGAGTCATCTGTTGCAGTAGGTAGACTTGTAAATGGTTTATTTTGTACAGGATGTAGTGTGCAGGTTACAGGTCCAGTCATCAGTTAAACTGAACTACGAGTAAAGCAGATTCTGACACTCAAGCCATACCTACATGAGTTTTGGTTAAAAACGAATCCGTGAAAAAATTGCTTTTTGAATTGAAGAACGCTTATAAAGTATCACTCCTAGGATAAACACTTATAAGTATGTTATTTTTATATTATATACATTTTTACAATCCTCATAGCAAGGGTGCGCAGGCGAAAGCCTAAAGCTTACACCGTTAATCTGTCGGTGTACTAGAGTCAAGGTTAACTTTCTCGACGACCAGCCAAGCTTGCACACTCTGCACCAACAGAACAAAACTACAGACTAAGAATACAACTGCGCAAAAGAATGGAGTCAAAGGATTTTCCAGAGGGTTTGGGATTCTTCAAATTGCGGGTGACAGATATGTAATTATTTTGCAAATACTTCTTTCTCCTAATATGTAACTGAAAATTTTAGTTCAATAAAAGTAATCCGAAAAAAGATCGCAATGATAATAATATATTTTTACGTAACCACAAGGTTAAGCCAAATCATAGAGGTACATGATATAGGAGATTTATCCTGTTATTTCCTTGCTTACTCATCCATTCACAATAAAACAAATTAAAGCTCTACATTCCTTAAATCATCAAGTACATGCCATTTATTTACCTTCATGTAATGTGAGTAACATTACTTCATTGATCTTTTGCCGAAACAAATATTTCACAGAAACATTTACGATAACAAAGCGTCGTCATCGCAAATCTGAATGAACAGTGATTCATACCGAAATAAATTTAGCCATCAGTGTTATAACACTTTACTACGACGAACTATGATCGTTCTCTCTGGAATGTATTTATTTAATGTTCAAATGAACTTGGAATAAGTATTCTGTTTCGTATATCGACAGCTACATCATCGCTTCTTTAGTATCTACTGAAGACTTTTTATTAACTTTTTCGCAACTTCTTGGCTAGTAGCTAAAAATAACATCAAAATGGTAAATAGACGTTATTCCCATATCAAGATAAGGAATGAACAAAGAGAGAATTCATATTCCATTCCTTATGCTCTGGGCGGCTGAAAATATAACATTTAACAAAAAAGTCGTGGCCTATCGTGGCTTTCATTATTTTATCGGGCGGAGGTATCGCCCGCTTTTTGTGGGCCCTACATTGATGTTTTATTCATGGAACGGCTGCCTCACTTGTTCCTGCATTGTCTACGCGTCTGCAATTATTGAATTTATGCGTGAAGCCTTTAGGCAGAAACCTTAATGGTAGGTCTGGGGCTGAGTCACCAGCGGAATAATCGAGACTGTCCACTCGTGCACCTGACCGATGCTGATTTATCAGACGCATGTCGATGTTGATCGATGTGTCTGGGAAAGCGCATACTACTACGAGTATCAGCTATAAATTGACCTACCAGTTAATTCAATAGAGTCGCAACTTAATTAGATTAACTGTCTTGAAATCATTCGCAAAGAAATTATAAACGAGGTTACGCTGTTGGTTAGATGCTAACTTTTAATCGCTTCAGTTTATATATAAAAGTAAAGTGTAGATACATAATATTAGAGGCTGTTTAGTGTTTATGTATATTTATTCGGAAGTTAAATTCGCAGTGACACCAGGACCAGAAAGAAATGTTACAGATGGTAAAATCAATCACAATGGATTATGCTTTCCAGCTTTGTACACTTTTAGTCTATCAGCCTTTTCGGGTTTACACACGAGGGTTTAACCACCCTATTTACGAACTAGCCACCTAACCTTCGTGCCTCACATTTAACTTCAGACATTTACATATATTTATTATGATTGCAATACACACTATTCTACGAACATGGCCGTGTTCAGAGTTAGATGTCACAATGCTCGTGTTATTGTTTATGCGGGCAGTAAAGAGCCAAGTTAGGAGCCATCTTGTCTGCGCCGTAAATCAACATTTAACTCACGAGAGCTGTCCAGCCAATAAACCATTTTAGGATGTCGGTGCCATTATCGTCACCCTCGGGCTTGAAACTGGGTTAGCTCTGCGTGCACTGTTTCGGAGAACACCTTGTGTCATGAACATGTTCGTGGTCATTGATTACCTTCCATCTCCATCTCTCAATACTGAACAATCAATAACAATACCTATCGTTTTGTACTTGGTACATTCAATTCTAAAGTAACCTTAACAAAGCATTCTTCGAAACACTCCGTCAAAAGGAATAAATTCAATGAGACTTTTACTAACATGAGAATACGTTCAGAGAGTCCTGCACGTATTCTTGAAGAATGAATAGGATGCTTGAAAACATTATTCTTAAACCGCAGAAATCATATATGAATAGCAAGTTGGTACTTACAGCAATAAAGGAATACCCTGATTGATAGAGTGGGGGATCTTAACGACCCAGTTTCTTGTAGTAATCAAACGAGTGACATCGACAAATTATCTACCAAACGAATTGAATTAGTGTGACCAAGTGAGATATAGCTACTTGGAGTATGTATCAAGCATGTATTATCTAAGTACCTCTTATGCTACGCAGATGAAAAACCTCTGCTCATCATTAGAAGGAGCTACAGATATTACGATTATTCAAAACGCCCGCTCAGTTTATGCATGGATGAAAATGTTTATGGGTAGACAGCCTAATCGTCAGATAGCCATTTTATAGGTAAAATATTATTAACAAGTCAATTAATAATAATTGACGTAGGTACATGAACTAATAAATAAAATAAAACATATAATTGTCAATGAACTTACTCCAGATATGTGTTCTAAACCGAAAAAGCATTTTTCATCATTTCGGCATCAGTCAAACATGAGTTGCATAATTTCTAAATTTAAATCCGATTTGTTTTGGAATGTGCAAAACCGTCATAAACCTGGATTTACCGACCGTAAAACGAAATTTAGGTTATGAAAGAATTCTCAAAACAATCTGAAATACGTGGGCAAAACCAGGTGGGCTTGTAAATAAAAAACGACCTTCGCTTATTATTCTCGTGGCTGTTGTGAAGGAAAGTGAATAACGTCTGGATTAAAGCAGCCTCACCTGTTTGCAAAACCGATTCGAAGACGAATTACCCTTTGTTCGCGGCGTGCGTTCATTCAATTCGTTGTTGACGGTTTTTGTAACAACATCGACTTCATGCCACCAACTTTCAGATGGAAGTTCACACGTTACTGTAGGGCCGGTACTTCGAAAGGGAAACAAGGCAGATTTCATTTATTGTGTCTTGTAGCGAGACCATTAGCATAGTTTCACCAATTTGCGACGGTAAAGACACACAAGGCGTCCACATATGTGTCGCAACACGTGGTTTGTTTAGTTGCGTGCTAAACAAGCAAGCGCTGGTTTCGACACGGGTGCTGTTCGCGGCCCTTCTCGCGGAGATGTCGCGTGTCCGTCGCCGTGTCGAGCCCGGCATCAAGACGCCCTTTCCAGCCTCACTAACGACGTCCTCCGAATTCCAGTACATTCCTTAACAAGCCACTACTTTGTTTCGTGCCTCGTGATACATTTCCTACCACTACAGTACCGACTTTATACCTAGGTGATGATAATGTGAAAATTTGGAGTTATGGAATAGTGAGTTATTTGGGCGAAGAGATAACCAAAATTACTGAAAGGATCGTACGGTAATTTTGCGGTTTTCCGCAACATTTGTTGGGAGTTCTTTCTGAAATAGTAATTATCTCGGAAAAAACGCGTGTGAAGCTTCGGACGGAGAGAAGCTTGTTACAAATATTAGTATATAAGTATACAAAAGTTATGTAAGCTTTGAAACAATGAGTCAACTGGATCTGGTTGCTTCTGGTAGGCAAGTTATCTTAGTTCCTGACTTTCTCTTGGCAAAACAGGATATTGGCTGCAAATTGAAGTGAAGTGAAATCACAGCCGACACTGGTAAGTTGATTTTATTGGAGACTTATAGTTCATTTGATATCTACGTTTTAATTATGCTTTTACAAAATCTACCATGTGATTTATGGTTTTCAGAGATAGCTGTTGAAGATGATACCTTTTTCCTATAACTGTTCTGGTACCATTCTATTTACTAAGTTACATGTTTATTTTGTGTCCTAAATTGAGAATAATTTGCATTGCGGTTCGTCTAGGTCGGGCGATGAAGACGGCCTCGACCCATTTTGGAGACAAATCACGCTCATTCGGTTACCTATTGAGAGTAATTTGAGCAATCATTGAGGTAGCCTGTTTATATATAACTTTGATGCTTTGACGCAATATATTAAGTATAGTATTTTACATACTCCAGAAAGAAACGAATAAATAATGCCGGACAACTTACACAGGATTATCTAAACCCAAGCTAATCAGAGCTTGTGTCATGGGTAATAGATAACTGGTATAATAATACAATACATTACATAGATATTAAACATATAATTTTTTGTTTAATTTGAACAATATGATGGTCGAGTGTTTGTTTGCTTATATTACTTTTACTTCGATGTAAATTGTAAAGCCGGGTACAGACCGGTGTTACGGGGTGTCATGTACCATTCGCAGCGAACATGATACGTTACGCCCCGTGTACTAACATCTGTCTCGTTGCTCGTTGCGAGCCCCTCTTTCTTTCCACGTCCTGACTGCACGAATGCTCGCTGTAATACGTTACTTAACGCCCTGTAACGCCAGTCAATACCCATCATAAGATGAAGCTATTGAGGTAGGTGCCGATCCCACTAGGCTAGGCAGTATGATTCATTTGGTAAATCCTGAGCTGGTTACGATGGACTATTAAAAAAATAACGGCATTGAGTTCTAAAAAGTGGTCAGGGTCTTTGTTATTTCACGGTGATTTTTACGTTTCTCAGAAGCTATGAATGATTACAACGTGAATCATAATTTCTAGCCATAACAACCGTAAACTTTGTAGAATTGAAAGGTAAAAGGAAAATTATTATTGTGAATTATAATAATTAATTGGAATTCAGAGTTTAATAACACACTGTAAAATAAAACAAGGTAAGGTTAAATTAATATTAACCTCGAATCTATATTGATGGTAAGTATTAGTAACTTTATTGTTTGACAATAATATGTGGGGCAAAATTATACCCTTAGGGAAACCGAGCCTAATAAGGGCAAAATTATGCCCTTAGGGAAACCGAGCCTAATAAGGTCATGGTATAAATTGCCATGTCACTAAAATTCCATAAAATAAAAAGCAAGTCATAATCCACGCTTTACATACAAGTCTGATAAGGGTATGACAGACAAACTCTACTTTTTGTATAGTGCTTACTTACATAGACTTTACAATGTGCAATGAATAGCAATAATCCACTTTTAAAACTGAATCGAGTGAGTTACTGGGACAGGTTTTAAAAGTTGCAATGCCAAGGACAACTTCAGTGTTTACCATAAAATTCGTGGAGTTGGTTCTAGTTGTTTTTGTTTTGGAATCAATAAAAAACATTGTTGTGACCTATTTTTCACATAAAATATCAAATACCTACAATAGAATGTAACTGAAAGAGGAAACTTGTACAAAAATGTTCCATGATCCTAACCTAACCTAACGCATTACGACATTATTGTCCAGGTTTCAGAAATATTCACTGATAAAAATAACTAAGTCCCTATTGCTCGAATGTTTTTTTTTTTGTCATATGTGAATATCTCAGACTCCTGCGCTTTAGGAAATTATGAAATAGGATTTTTTTTATTTGTATCCTCTATTTAAATATGAGTATCGCTCATTGTGTATTGTAAACAAAAACAGTGTGGTAATCCAAAAGTAAGGGCCAAAATCTACAATCCCTTCGTTAATTTTTACAAATCCTACAAAGCAGAACCATTTTCATCAGTATGTACCTAACAAGCTTAATGCAAAGCTTCGTTTATAGCCTTTACCTACCGCTCGCACAAGTATGTGATGATAATTTGTTAAATGGGTGCCTAAAAACTTTTTGCATCGGAATGTTTTATTTCTTGATCGTATTTTGCCACGTTCGTATTATGTGACACACGTTTTATGTTTTTATTGTATTCTATGATAGTAATGATCGTCTGGATTTGTCTTACGGCATGTTAAATTGATGATGCTATGCATAGTGACGTGCAACGTAACGAGAGGAGCAACATTAATGTGACAGCTTCGACTGTATCGTATCATATCGCATTCACTGTCAGCAGTCGAAGAATTTGTGCCAACATTATCTAATAATAACGTCTAGCTGTTTGAAATTACAAGCATAATCTATTTCGAAGGATTTATTTCAATTTTCTGGCTTTTGTGGACTATGAGAAGGCATTTGACTCCGTCGAAACCTGGGCTGTTCTGGATTCCTTACAGCGATGCCAAGTAGACTATCGTTATATCCAGGTGCTGAGTTGTCTCTACGAGGCCGCCACCATGAGTGTCCAAGTACAGGGTCAGCAGTCTAAACCCATCCAATTGCGCAGAGGAGTGAGGCAGGGGGATGTCATATCCCCGAAACTGTTCACGTGCGCATTGGAAGATATGTTTAGGTTGCTGGACTGGAAAGGAAAGGGCATTAATATAAACGGCGAGTACATCTCACACCTGCGATTCGCTGATGACATAGTCTTAATGGCGGAGTCGCTTGAGGAACTGAACCAGATGCTGGACGGCCTAGCTTCAGCCTCCCGATGTATCGGTCTTGGCATGAATTTGGATAAAACCAAAGTCATGATCAATGGTCACATTGATCCAAGGCCGGTGGTCGTACATGGTCACCTTCTCGAAACTGTTTCCGAGTACACTTACCTTGGGCAGATTCTGCAGTTGGGTAAAAACAGTTTCGAGAAGGAGGCCAAAAGGAGGATCCAACTGGGCTGGGCAGCATTTGGGAAACTACGTCAAGTCTTCACGTCATCCATACCGCAATGCTTGAAAACGAAAGTTTTCAATCAGTGCGTTCTACCCGTTATGACCTACGGAGCTGAGACGTGGACACTCACGATAGGGCTGGTCCACCAGTTCAAAGTCGCTCAGCGAGCTATGGAAAGAGCTATGCTCGGAGTTTCTCTGAAGGATAGGATTCGTAACGAATACATCCGACAGAGAACCAAGGTTATCGACATAGCTCAAAGAATTAGCAAGCTGAAGTGGCAGTGGGCCGGCCATATCTCGCGAAGAACCGACGGCCGATGGGGCAAACGTGTTCTTGAGTGGAGACCACGACTCGGTAAACGTAGTGTAGGACGCCCTCCGACCAGGTGGGATGACGACCTGCGAAAGACTGCAGGTAGATGCTGGATGCGGCAAGCTGAAGACAGGGCGCTATGGCGCTCATTGGGGGAGGCCTATGTCCAGCAGTGGACTGCTATAGGCTGATGATGATTTCAATTTTAATGTCGACTTCAAAGTTTCAAATCGTCCATGTCAGTTGTGTTGTGTATACCCATACAAATTTTCATCCATGCATCAACTGATATGAGAGAGTAAATATATATAAGAATCTATATAATATTTTTTATCCTACAAATATTAATATAAACTATGCTATCGATCGACTATCTACGACATTAAAAATACTAAGTGGTAAACAAAAACAACGATTACATAATTATTTAGACTTTATTTATAGTCTGAATTACGACTCCCTTGAATAATAATAAAGGACTTTCCACAAACCAGCCTAATTATTTGGGTATTCACCTTATTCAATGGTTCGAGATAAGGCCAGCAGATTAAAGTGTAGGCATACATATAAATAGCTCAATTATAAATAGCAGACTGATGGTCTATTCATCATTGGAATAGCGACTGTTAGCTGCACAATTGCAGCGCACAATAAGTCGTTTGTATCTCCGAGATTAGCCATCGGATAATGCATTTCAATTTACAGGATCATTGGTTTTATTCAGGGACGGGTCAATCTTTAGCCCAGATATGTCCTTCGTAATAAAAAGTTATGGATGTACTTTGAACCGCGGATGTCATCCGAGGTTAGTGGGATAAGTCGTTGTTGTTTTGTAACGATAGTCCTTAAGTCCCCTTAGGCTAAAAGAGCTTTAATTTGAGACGAATCATTTGGTAATATAAAGAAATGTTCTTAGTTTTATTACTTATTTAATAAACGTGTTTCAGTGCCAGTTTTTTTGTTTTCAATTCAAAGTACAACGAACATTCATAACATTTTGGCTAAATGTTCACAAAATTGTCAAATACAGCATTTTAAATTATAATAGTTATTTCCTTGAATAAGTTATATAACTATGCCAAAAATTTGATCCTTGATGCATAATAAGTATTTCCGACCAAATACAACTTTTGATGTTATACGATAGATAAATATTTATTTTTAAATATTGTTTTTATTACGTCTACTAACAAACTTGAATTGGCTTGGAATATTAGTTTATTAAGTAAGTAAAGTAAAGTAAAAAATCATTTATTTCTTTAGGCTTACAAAATAAGCACTTAGACAAGTCATATTTTATACATTAAATTATTATGAAATAAAATTATTTTACTGTTCACTTCAATTTTTTGTCCACTAGTGGAAGAAGTGAAAAAGAAACCACTAGCATATTCTAATATGAATTCGTTTTACAATTATCTGTATCACGTAGAGCTCTACTATCTTGATGATTTCAGCTCATTTGCTCATTTTCTGTTGATCTTATGCACTGCGATTAGATATGATGACCGCAGATAAGCTGTCTGCTCTGTACCTATCTAAAGGTACTCTATGTAAAGATTGTGCGCACTCTTGTGGTTATCTATCAGGCTAGGCCGCCGACGCAAGGTCACTCGCTCGTAGAACAAATACTTGCATTTTTGCTTTAAATTTACAAGAATTTATCACGTAGTAGGTAGGTTTAACTTGTTTAGATAAAATTATAAACCGAGATAGTGGACGGACACTATATTTATTACCTATGTTTTCGCAACTTTCAGTCAGAGTATAGTCAAACTCAGAAAACGACTGGTTTCTAGCCGATTTAAAACAATAATAGCTCTTAATTTAGGAATAGGTAAGAACAAAACATTAGAGCTTGTGCGTGCCTTTATGATAGGCCTTTGCGGAAAATTGCGTTAGTCTCGCCGCATCTGTCGGCTGTCGTCTATTACATTTTATTCTGCTTCATAAACGACGTTTATCCTATTTTTTATTCCTATGCTGTATGTACTACACGTTTTCTCGTGATACATACATATTGGCTTATTTGATTATTCAACTACAAAAATCTAAATTGAAAGTGAGATATCCATAAAAGCTAGTGACGTCAAAATTAGTTATCAGCAATCGCAGATGGAAATTAAGTATCTAAGTATACTAAACTTCCAACAAGATCTATACTAAAACTAGAGGTACGTTCACCATATCTAGCTCACGAATTGACACTCTGATTCTCGTATAATCAATATAAAGGTAGGCAGAATTCATCACGTCTCGATTTTCAGCTAACGAGTATTTCCGCATGGCGCCGCGCCGCGTGCTAATGAGCCGCTATGGAAACTGCGAGACCGGCCAGATCGCTTCGTTCATTTGTATCAACCCGCATATGATTGCATTTGTTTTTAAATGGTTTTGACGTCAATAGCTATCGTATAAGTTTATTTATTTAAAATTTAATCTCATACAAATGATTTGGTGCACTTACAGGTACTTAATAAGGAAAAAAAGTAAATTAAAATTATATATCCAGACCAAAAAACTCGACACCTACCTTCAAACTTTTTATCTACGAAATACAAATAAGAATAATCAAAATCAATTGAAATTGATTGATTATTTAATCGATTCTGTATTTAAGTACTCCATAAAAATAGAAATTAGTTGACCGACAGGCTGAATAGTCCGTAAAGAAAAACCTATAATCACCAGTTTGAAAAGTCTCAAACGCTTTCGTAGCCAGCTTTCGACGGGAAAGCCAATTACCGCTGTTTATCTCGAAACGTAGTTGGTGGCTAACGCTACATGATCTGTAATCACTATAATTTTCTCCATCCAAACTTTTTAATCGGCCTGATATGCATTGAACCCATAATTTGGGCTTTTACCGGCCGTTTTTTGAGATTATTTTATCCTTATGGCCAGACCAGCCAGGTGATAGGTTAAAATATTGGAAGATGATTGGACGATGCATATCCAAATTTGATATTTGAGAAAACGCTTTCGAACGAATCTTATTATAATTAATAAATTATGCCAACCTAACCAGAAATCAGTATTCTTGGCAAGGAATTATATGTCATTAATCAGCTTCTTTGCCAAAATATGATGAGTTAAGTTTGTAGGTTTTTGATAATTGCTTATGAGAACTAGTAGATGTGAATAATATAGAGTACATACTACGTAGTTATAATCTCATAGCAAACGCAACAAATTCATAATGCAAATAGTTCAGTTCTCAACAATGTTTATAGCACCACTCATTGTTTCTGAGAGCACTTATGCTGATGTAACGAAGCAAAGTTCACATCTCAATGCTAGTAGTACGACGCAAGTAACTTTGTTTCTACATTACATCCAGCGAATATGTAAAATAGCGACCCAACTTCTTTAGAAACAAAAATCTGAAATGGATACATGATGATAAATGATAAATAAACTGTATAGTGACAAACAAAAAAATATTAACTATTACGGAATTCCAGAAAACTTTACAGTCAAAACAACTTTAGTATTACCTACCTAATAATCGTTAAAATTATTAGAATTGTTTATTGCATTTTTATCGCATGATGATCGTATTCGAAACATTCTGCTGCAGTTATGTTTGAATTACGACCATGTTGCGATAATTTTTAGAAAGTTCTGGACGAGTGCCAACAGTTGTTTTGCATCAAGTGTCGGACCGGATTTTTGGGTCAATATGAGGGTCAAGGTTATAAACCAATTAAGAGAAATAAATCATTAAAAAGTTAAAAACATTCCGTTTAGGTGTTAAAACAAAAAGCTTAGAATAAGTCAAGCAGTAAATAAATGACAATAATGTAATACAGACCACAATGCCCGATGCGAAGACTACGTTCTTCTCTACACGACTACGTCCTTTTTGTCATATCCCAGTCTAAAAACAGGATATGGAATTTCAACTTAATATGTAATGGAGACGAAACTTAGGTGGGCCTAGGTCTGGCGTTATTGCAACCAAAGAGGAAGACAACAATAATAACCTTACACGTGGTATTGACAACACCATTGTTTTGCTACCGGTACCTATTTAGAACGTTTGTGCCCGTCAAATGATTGATCAAAGCATTTCTCATACACATTCTGACGAGGCACCATCGCACCGTGCACATCTGGCCGTAATCCAACTGACTTGTTATTAATGGATGATTAATAGTATAGCTCGGACTATCCATCACTATTGCCGTATCTCCCGCGTCCCGAATCTCCCGGCGCTGGAGTTTCGTAACAATCTGCGGTATCTTCAGTTGTGATCGAGACCGCGCGCGTACAATGACATGCGATGACGACATCTCGCACTCATAGGTTTTGCATACATAGGCACGTTCATAAAACTTTACGGCACAGCGCAAGAACTTTAAGACCGAAGTGTTTTGTCTAAAACACGCTGCAGTGTTTACAATTTTGATGTAGGTATGGACTGGTAAAGAATTTTGTTTGCTCAAAGTTAAGATTGCATTTGTTTACATCTCTTATCTGGTGCTTGCTTCAGGTGTTTAGGATGCTGGCAGCGTGTAAACATCCCACTGAGTAATAGCTCTCAACCTTGGCCGACTATTACAAACCTGGAACATGTTATTCTTAGTTTTGTTTATATTATAAATACAAATTCCAGTGAAAAACCAGAAACTCTGTAATGACTCTCCTCGCTCTATCAATGACCGTCATTGCGTCGACAACATCTTTACTTATACAATTTCTGTTTACACAAGATGAAGCGTTCACATTCATACGTAAATACTGAATAAACACTTGTTAGTAAGTTAGGTAATTGTAAATGCGGTAAAGGACTTATTAGACAGTACAATATTTAAATCACATTATTATGTCACCCACTGCAGCATTCAGCAAATCTTTGTACTGCAATGCGGTGTGCCTCAATTTCGTGCAATTATATTTTATTTATCGTTGTTTTAATAAACATAACATGTACTAGCAGGTACTTATAAAGCACTATAAACTTCTCAGTAATGGGATTAACATTAAGTGCGAAAGTCCCAATATTATTAATCCTTATTAACGTGGGTGCAGTAACTTCAAGAGCTGGTTCGCATGACGCCTTTCACAAAATCGTCGTCGGTCATATTTATTTTGGGCGCAAACTTTATCACCGAGAAATTTGGCATGACGGATGCATGTTTGTTTAGGAACCATATGTGTAGGAATAAAATTAGAAAACAAAATCTCAAAAAAAAAAACAACGCTCTAAGGATTAATATGACGATCGATAAAATATAACTAAGGCTTTTATTTATATTATTCAAATAGTTTTTTTTTAGATTACGGTTATAATTCGCTCCTTAAAGTTACAGTTGGCTTAATAAATATCCCTCTGTTGGGCAGAGGCCCGTTCATCACGGTTCTGAGCCAGTTGGACCCACGTTCTATCAAAGTTCTTCACGCCTTCGTTTTTCGGTTTAACGCGATGCACCGCGAAGGAAAAATTACCTACTCAATTAAAATAGAACTCTCTAGGTCAAAACGTAAAATTAAGGTAATCTTCAACCGAATAAAAACAATGTTCAATTAATAAATTAAATAACTTTCTGTTGAATAAGGGAGCCTTTAGTTCTTTTACATCGTTTGGCAATTTGTTGTGAATTTTGATAGCCATATTATAACAGTTTTGACTATAAAATTGCGTTTTCTTTGCAGGAATGCAAATCGGTCTTTATGCCTACAGTTAAATGTATAAACATGTTCAAAAGTTTTAAACAATTCCTTATGTGATTTGACAAATTTACACATTTCTAAAGTATACAAGCATGGTAATGTCAGGATCTTATGTTTTTTAAATATTGGGGTACATATATGTTACTTTATGCGTGTATCTGATAACGTATCGTCACGGAATAGATTACTGCATAAATGCATCCCTACTTAACAGTCCATTAAGTTACCATTTAACATGGTCATATCTACCAGCATTCTGGGCTCTTTGCCATCTGCCGTTGACAAAGATCGGCTGGGATATCTATGACAGAATTATTCCACAAAGGCAATCTAGTCATCGACCTTTAGTTAGCCTTGGTAGTTCTCGTCATAATGACACGTGAATTAATAGTGCTCCTGACATTTTAGGAGAACCGTTAAAAGGTAATTTGAAAGATTTATGACCAAGTTCCAATTCCCTGCGTCTCTTAAGCTGGATAATGAATTAAACATTATTAAGGACCGATGTATTATTTGTTTATGCATAAATATAATTTGATTGTTTTAAATACTTATACCATCTTCGAATCCCTTAATTTTACACTGTTTTTAAGTTTCGCGGGACAAACACTAATACCTCGGTATAAAAAATGTGGAACCACTTTGGAATTATTCTTTAATACAAGTGCTAATTTTTAAAACCGAGGAACATACATAAAAAACCTACAGCCGAACCGCAAACCTTTTTTAGTATTGTTAAATACCTATAAGTCGATCGGCATTTGAAACAAAAAGAAAGGGCTCTAGTATTTTGTATCGACCTATACGGTGCTGCTGGTAGCCATGTTAAAAAGTTTATTGAAACGTCGGGCGAATAGTCTAAACAATAGCCGACAGTTAAATATATAGCGGCTTATATTACGCCTTCTATTAAATTGAAATATGTATTGTCTGCTCCCTGTTCCGCAATGATAGTATCTGGACAGCCGTCAATTAGAACCAAAACATCGCATTGTTATTGGATGTGACCTATAGTACAGTTACGCGTAGTGATCAGAACTGTTGTACGGTTACGATTTCTGAATATATCTTCTATGTAGTATGACCGCCATAATGCTGATTCTGTTAGGTACGTAGGTACTACATACCTTTCAAGCATCGCCTCGTCACATTATTTGCAAATGCGTAATGACCTCTTTTGAAAAATTCAGTATTATGCAATAAAATTGTCTCGTATTCATTATAACTCAATTTGATTGCCAGCGAAGCAGTAAAAGTAACGCGTTATTGCGTCTTTTGTTTTGGGCGTTCATTTCATTGGCCTGAATTTGTTTTGATTACAACATTCAGAGCTGACTCGAGTTTTATTATTAAACTTGATCCCTTTGCTTATTTATCCGTCTTCTTTTGGAACTTTCACTCTGTTAAAGAAAGGTACCTACTACATAATCATATCTTTTTATACAGCAGTTGTTCAATTTAATTGGCACATCAATAATGTTGGCGAAGATGGTGTGAATTTATAACAAGCTAATTGGGAGCAATGATAAATGATTTTTAAGTTGATTGTTAATTGCTCTCGCTCTTGTATGCAGTCAAGCGGAGCTGCGGGCGACGCAACGCTTATTGCTACCTTATAAAACAAACTGCTGTTTATTAATACCGTGAACCGAACTTGTTATTTTTAACCCCGTGCGGACTTCCCGACTTCCCGAGTTCCCTATATCTGGGTCGATCGATTGTTTACAAAGACATTCCATTCTAAGGTCTGGAACAGTCGCGGTTACGTCATTGTGCATTCCTTTACAAATCTTGAAATTGCTTTATCCTGCTTCTGTTTATAAATAGTATTGTTTTGTGGGTTTATCCCTGGGATAGGTTGGTGTTGAGTGAGCTTAAGCTAGGCATCTCGTATTACCGTTACGACTAGTAGGCGCCACCTCCCTACTTCACGGTATGCAATTTACTCACTATTACATTACAATGTGGATAGCTTATGTATCAACTTCGTATGTCATATAAATATTTTTTTTCCACCTGGCTGAATAATTATGCTACCTATGGACGTTATTAATTGTGTGTCGCTTGTCGTGTAAAACGATATAATTTCAACTGACAGTTTAATTACCTTTGCGTTATGAACGTTGTTGAATGCCTACACTTATTCAATCGTTATGATTTATTGGTTTCGAAGGTCTTGAACTATTAGACTGGGTATCATCATCATCATCAGCCTTTTTTACCACAGCTGGACATAGGTTTCCTCTAATCAGCGCCATAGCGCCCTGTCTTCAGCTTGACGCATACATCTCCCTACAGTCTTTCGCAGGTCGTCATCCCACCTGGTCGAAGGGCATCCTAGACTACATTTACCAAGTCGTGGTCTTCACCGATCGGCTCACTGCCACTTCAGCTTGCAAATTCTTTCGAGCTATGTCGATAACTTTGCTTTAAACTAGTGTTGTGTATGTAGGTAATCGGTTTAAATATTTAAAAGGCAAGTCTAACAAGTAGTAGTATTACCAGTTTAGGTTTAAGGTAAGGTAGGTATAGATTTATCTATCTTATATTTTAACCACGAAAAACAAAAGCCAAACGGGGTGTTGATCTTGTAAGGTTGTTACGTAATAGGAAAAACTCGCTATGCGCTGTGAGGCGCCACATGTCCCAGGATTAGATAAATCTTTAGGTCGCGTGGGCGGACAGAATCACCGATAAACGAGGGAACCAGGAGAGCTGTACCCTCAGGAGAGATTACTGTGAGAAAGCCTCGTAAACTGACATAGATTCAGCTCATAAATGCTCTCTCTACCTACATAAATGTCGACAGTATTTTTCAAATATTGTGCCGTCGCGATGCTATGCTACTCATCTGCCACGCCACAGAAGAGAAGGCCTTTTTTTATTATTATTTTCTAATCATAAAAATATTTATTGATAGGTATATAGGTCCCTTTTCTTCTTCTACTCCTCAATTATAATTGAGGAGTGGAAGAAGAAAAGGGAGGCCTTTGCCCAGCAGTGGGACAGTAATAGCTTAAAATAAATAAATATAAATAAATAATATTATAATTCGAATCTACTACGATTATTAATATGGTATGCAATAATTGCTTGTTTTGAAAAACTAAAAACCTGCTTCAAATTACTTTGTTTTTACACTGTTTTTAAGTGTTTTCTGAACAAATACTTATAAAACTTTTATAAAACCACCTTGAAATCATTCCCCACATTTCAAAATTCCAAAAGAATTTTGAAATCCATCCATAATTGACGGAGATAACGACAAACACACAAAATAAAATAAAAATGCATACAGCCGAACAAAGAAACTATTGTATTTAGTCGAAATCTTTTGTATTTAGTCAGTCAAAAAATTTAATGAATGAAATTAATGCTTCACCTAATTTTATGTTACGATATAATTTATGATTTCGCAAATATCATCACCAAATATCATCACCATATCCTGAGTATACCTGGAACGGCCTCTTCGTTCCGAGCACCATTAATCTATTCTCATAATTGATTCCAGTGGTTTGCTCCGCCTGAACGCTTTCGATTAAACCTTCACACGTTGTGTTCAAGTGTCTGTGTTATAAATACGTAGGTAGCTAGTGATACGACGTGAAAACCGAGTAACACTATTGTCACCCACCAGCGATAGATGGAGTCATTGTTTTCATTCCTGTGAACGATGATACCCGAGCTGGGCAGGTACTTGCGATTTGCGGCTTCAGCACTCTACGGGAACAACCACTCACATAGCACGTTTAATTTTTATCTTTACAAAGTTGGAACAATGCAATGGAATGTGTTATGTGGTTAATAAAACGGCTTCTCGAATCACTTTAATACGGCTTATTCACTTTATCGTGTTTCTTCACGTGAATTGGATTGATAGTGGCCGCGGCTCGCATTTTAAATTAACATAAAACTTTTATGACCTTTTAATTCAATTCATAGAACATTATGCTATCTGCCTCGTAAAGCTTTACTTTACTGTTTTGTGCTTTCACGTTGCAACATTACTCAGGCCAGAATTGCCCGCTGGTTTCTAATCACGAGTTGAGCTTGAACTTGGCCCGTCGACATTGGGTCAAATAGACGCAGACAGGGTTCGCCGACGGCATTCCTTCTGCCTACTGCATTCATATAACAATTGAGTGCAATAATCACGCACGACCGCCCTCACTGTACCGAGGTAGGTACTTCTAGAATGTGCTATGGTGTTTGCCTATTCTGCAAGAATATTCAGACTACTATCGAGTTCTTGGAAATTAAGTAGAACGCAGCTGTTCGTTTACTGGTGGAAAATAATGTTACAGGTAAAAATACATTACTGTCGTGCTGGTAGTTATCGGAAATTATTTATGTTTACAACGAGATGAATTTAATACTACGAAGTCTTTTGGAACAGATTACCTATCCCTATATCGAAAACCAGTTCCGTTGTGGTATCATTATATATATTTATCGTTATCTGCGGTATCATGATTAACTCCTTCCGCATGAGGGTCAAGCTCTAGGGTCAATGTTTGACAGCAGCCCTTTCTAGCGATAGTTTTACCTCTAATAAATTTCGTCGACTCATCGCGGTATGCGGGATATCTAATAAAGTTCTTCAACAAAGCCAAATTGTTTAACGGATATGGGTTTTATGTTTCAGGGCGTATAATATACGACAGTTAATTCAACGTGGTAGGGCTAGAAAAGTAATTATTGGTAACCTTTCACCTTAAGAAAAACTGCAGTGTTTTTTTTTCAGTTCCTCCCCGTTTCCACCCCCGCTTTCTTTCTTACTTCAAAGAAGATCGCCCTGGAGCGAGGGTATAAAACAAAAGACTGAATATCTTTGCCTGAATCCGTTTGTAAAATGAACAACGAACGAGTTAGAAGAGCAAGTGACACCGCACGTACAAAAGTAGAGCAATTCACTTGGCTATTATGCAATAAAATCATTTGAATGAATCAATAGAGCAAGTGGGTCCTGAGTTCTGAGCTAACGACGGTCTTCCTCCTTCTTGAGTGCGAAACATCCTGGATTTGCACCCTGTCCGTTAGCACTACGATTCAACTGCCTGGGGGCCCTATTCTGCTCAACTAATCGCATCACGATGACAATATAGTATCGTCGCAGAATCGCCACTTACACGTTTTAGTATTAGCCTAGATGTAGGAAACTACAGATGGAGTAACGTTTCGAGGCTGATTGAAACCATTCTATCCCGTACAAATAGCACGGCCGCACTATCTGGAATTTCTTCATCTAAGATTTCATCGTGGTGATTCGGTTAGCAGAATAGGGCCCTTGCTCCTTTCATAGAACAACGGTCGAGCGCTTCTCACGTTAATTTATTTTCTATTCTTGTCATAGAGTTACAATGGGGGTCCATGTGAACTCTATGATAAGAGTTCTACAGAGATTCTTAATGTTGAATTATTATTTCAAAGGTTATTTGTTCCTAGTTTTTACCAGCACTTAGGAAAAAGTTCTAAGAATTTATATGTATAGATTCAATTCCCGATTCAAGTCCTGCCTGGGTATTTTTTTGGAATATACATGGTAATTTTTTTAGAAATGAAAATTTCTTAAAAAATAATGTTAGTCTCATAAGAACATGTTTCTGTAGATACACCGATTAAGGTATCTTCCCGTCCAAAAAATCGATGGATAAATTACTAATACAGTATTACTTTTAATTTCGTAGTTTTTTCCTAGATTCTAAGCCATTTTCATAATTATAAGAAACATTAAGTGTACATACCTTTATGGAATAGGTCAATAGCATTTAGCTGTCTATCTAGTCAAGCCTACTAATTTAATTGGCAACTAGATACTTGTTCGAGTGGAGTATGCTATCAATACGGAGTGTAATCGGCACCTAAGTAGTTTACATCACCTGCTCTAATTGGTACGAATTGATGGTGCTCTAACGGCTTTGGTAAATCGATATTGACAAAGGAAGGTAATCATTAGTATCGCTCTTAAAGGAATAAATTAAGTTGATTATTTTTTCCACTACATAATAATAGTGGTACAAATTATAAACTACTAGCAGTGCCCCTCGGCTTCGCCCGCGGGGAAATCTTTGTGTAAAATGTAAAAATGTATAAACCTTTCTCTTAAATCACTCTATCTATTGCTAAAAACTGCATTAAAATCCGTTTAGTAGTTTAAAAGATCTGAAAAAATAGACAGCGGAAGCGACTTCATTTAATTCTATGTAAAGATTCGTTTGTGCCCGCGGCTACACACGCATATTTTCGAGATAAGAAGTAGAATATAATGTTAATCCAAGCATAGAACTACCTAATCAACAATTTCAGCCCGATCGGTTAGAGGTTAGAAACATCCAAACGTCACAGCTTTATATGTAATAGTCATCTTTGTTATAGTATCCACGTACCTATTTATAATATAAGTGACATTTATTTTCAAAGAAACTTAAAATTTTTATTAATTTATTCTTATTATTTTATTTACACGACAGTTACATACATAATAGTAGGTATGTCGCACTCCTATTCTAATATTTAGTACCTATATCAATTTTAAATCAAACAATCAAAATGTACCTACCTATTATCTTTTTCAGAGATTACTTAAGTGAAGTTTTTTAAAACTTAGGAATAAATGAGCTTCCGGTATAACTTCAAAACAAGGAAATAATGAGATTCGTTTCGATATGGTCAAGGTAACTGGAAAATTCGTTATTATTAGTGTTTCTTATCTTGTATTAAAAAAATATGCTAGGTACGAATTAGGGGGAAACCATACAGTAAGTCAGTTAACTGTCAAATTATTTCCTGGAATCTGCTGAAATTATAGTTTTCTTACATAAAACACGTCACTGCACCAAAGCCGTGCCAACTCAATACCAAATGCACTCGTTGACTAATTCAGTACTTAAATGAATCTTCGTATATTTATGTTAATTTTACAACATGACCTACATTAATTGAAATAAAATCAAAATGTGATCTAAATAAACAGGTTTACCTTAAATAAAAAAGGTAAATAACAACCTTGAAGGTAGCCTGACTGAAAGTTGACGTCATCGTTCATAACAGCAATGCCATTAAATTTATGCGCAAAATTATCAATGCATATTGTACTCACCACACTCCTCTCCTTACTCTTACTTACCACACTGATGTAGAGTAAGTAAGGTACCTACACATCTGATTACGTCACTTATTTTTAAATATTTTTGGTGATTTCAGAGTATAAAAACTAAAATAATCCGTTTGTATGTAAATAAACGCCCTTATTAAAATTTGTTATGATTTTAAAATTCGCATGTGTAACGCATAGATAATAATTGTAAATATCAGCACCTGAACTCGTAGACTTTACAGCTTTCAAGGATGGCACTCATCCAAAGTGGCACATGCACAGCCGGCGTTGCACTACTCGTAATTGTATGAAATGTCAATAAAATCGATCGTATGTATTGCTCGCGCAACTCGGATCGTATGCGACACGCGCGCGCGCAGTTCTATCAGAGACTGAACGCTAGCTCGGAACGGACCAGTTATTATGCGCCCACTGATGCCGTCAATAACTTCACCAACACGTGGGTCCAGCCGGGCCGTGTGTCGGCGCCGACATCACACATCCAAGATAGCTACACTTATCGGTGCATCGCTGTAAAAGCTCGTGATTCATCAGAATTAGGTTTCGCATGTGACATCACCGAGGCATGCGGCTGGTGCAAACAGGGAGCCTTGCACAGTCTTACCTTGTTTGCCTATTAGAATCTAACGTTCAGTTCAGACTAATGCAGAAACGGATGACATTATTTGTCTTCGCGGGTAAAAGAGATTAGCATTCGGAGAAAATGAAAATTCTAAAGATACTGCGGAATTACCGGTGCGGTTTGCAGACGGTATTGTATTACTTGAGGCGACATTATTACGCAAGTTTCACTTGAATTTCACCACAAAGTACATAATGTACAGTAATCTGCTTCTATTCAGATTCAACATAAATTTATTGCACCTACTTATTCTACTATATTATTATATCTTCACTAAATATTAGTGTGTTTTGTATAGTGCCTATTAAAATATTTTGAAACCGAGGTTTCAAGTAAGTAAGTTTAAACGTACCAAATACATAGTATACAAACATGAAAATAAATATTTTCCAGGTAATGTCAGATTCTTATGGCCTCAGGTAATAACTTCGTTCAATCTAAGCATCTAAATTGTTATATTTATGACTAAACGGTTGTTATTAAACCACTAAATACCTACAAAGTATTTTTTTCAAGTACGAACAAAATAACCATGGAATACGAGCATGAATAAAACGAGGAGAAATTGCCACGCCTTGTAAAATAATGATAATAAATTATCTTCTACCGTGCGGTGCTACGCTACATAAATATGTACATATGTATGTATATTGATTCTGGTACTACTTTATATGCACAAATTATAGAGTCCTGAAAGCTAAACTACAATATTCCTGATAAAGAATGTAACTTTCCCCCTGGGAAATACATAACGTGCCTTCCTATTCAAAGAGATGATATTAATATGTATATTTAGGGAATTTCCGTTAGTATTATTAAATTAAATTTACTACTGTTCTGTACTGTTTACACTGTAGGTAATTCATATATTGTAAATACCCGCACGAAATAATTATGCCGTAGAAAATTCAGTAGTTACCTAGGTATATGAAATTGTTCCTTAGGTTTCAGCCGAATTATTATTTTACCTTACACATTTTCCTTGATAGGTTTCGTATGTTATGATAAGAATAGATCCCAATGATTTCCCTGAGCTCGTACGATTGTTTGCTGAAACAAGCGGTAGAACCCTTATCGATGTGGGTCGAGATGTTGTTGCAATGTTTCCTTACAACTGGGTTAGCTCTGTACCTTTGCGAGACCTTTCAACATTATCATCATCATCATCACCAGCCTATACTAGTATGTACTAGTATAGGCTAATATGTATTAGTACCGCTAATGGACAGGCCTCCCGTAGCGAGCGCCCTATCTTCAGCGTACCGGATTGAGCATTTGTCAGTAACATTTAATTTTTTTAACATTTCTTTATTCCATTATTTACGTTTTTATTTCGGCCATACCTCGCGAAGAACCGACGGCCGCTGAAGCAAACATGTTGAGTGGAGACCATGACTCGGTAAACGTAGTGTAGGACGCCCTCCGAGGCTCCGACCAGGTGGGATTATGACCTGCGAAAGACTGCAGGTTTCTACCAGAATCTGCTGGATGCGTCAAGCTGAAGACAGGGCGTTATGGCGCTTACTGGGGAAGGCCTATGTCCAGCAGTGGACTAAAATAGGCTGATGATGATGATGTTGATAAAATTATTCCATATACCATCCTGAGCTTCCTAAAAACGACAAACGTTTTTCAGTCAATGAGTTACTTTTGTAATAAATACATAATTATTTCAATATATACAATAGCCAAACTAAAAAGATTGAAGTTAATTTAAATCTTGGCGTCATTTCTATCATGGTCTGAATATAAACGGATGAATCACTTTTTTAAAGGTGAATCCTACTGAAATAAACAGAGAGGTACCAGAGTAGGTACCAATAGTGGTAGTTACTAGCGCTAATGACAAATACGAGTAGTATTGGTAGTTACTAGTTAGCACTTATTCCTGAATTTTAGGGATAAGAGCTCGTCAAATTAAAAAAAAAAAAAAAAAAATGCTGGACAATTCACACAGCATCATCTAGCCCCAAGCTAAGCAGAGCTTGTGTTATGGGTACTAGATGACTGATATACATAATACAATACATTACATAGATATATATTTTTTATTATACATAGAAAACGACCAGAACACCCGGAACAAATATCTGCAGGTCGTACACACAATTGTTCCGAGGCGGGAATCGAACCCGCAACCTCCTGCGTCGCAGGCGGACCTTCGCCCACCGCGCCACATCGGTCGTCAAATGAACTCGGGGCTCTGTTTACTTTCGGTAAAAAATAATTAATTTTATATTGTTGTGCGTACATGTTTTTTGTATAATGATTTCTAATTTTAATATTAAACATAAAAAGGTAATCTACATTGGGTGTGCCCGTTAGGCTAGATGTACATGCTTGTAAATAAATATTTATTTAATGCTTTATACATAAGAGTATAGTACAAAACGCGCTGCTATCATAGGTTTTATACATACCAAACATAACAGTACAAGACTTATAGCCATTTTACCTGCAAGAAATCCTGTTCGGAATGCATGAGCTCAGATCCCGGATTAAAAAGGTATAATCGCTCAAAGTGAAGTGAAGGATCGATGGCGCCGCACCAATATTTGCCTTATTAACGCTTGCTGAGCATGTCTGCGCCGCAAGCATATAAGATGCATCAACATCAAGTGCTAATACCTAACGCGGACACAATCTCGTCGATGACCACACCTCACCTTGACAGGGGTCAATAACACTATAGCTAATATAATGTCATACCGTTCACTAAATATTCAATTTGGTATATAGTGGCGTTCATCGTCAGCTGACCCCCTGGCAAATTTCAAGTCTCGTTATTACATACGTTTTGGTTTTATATTGCAAAATCTGTTGGTGTTGTTTTAGCTGTCTGCAAAGGACATAATTAGTTGCTGCTTCCTTTATTTTTTTGTGTGTAAATAGTGACCCTTCCTAAGATAACTACATATATATAAAACTTACATATTTAGATATGAATGTGCATCTAATGTACATTTCTATGTCTTTTTTTGCAATAAATATTTTTTTACTTTTTACTTACATAAAACCGCTTGCTTTCCCGCAAGATTGAGAAAGAAGATTCTACATAGTTTTGACATATTTCTGTATTCATAGAAATTTGAATTCAAACTTAACATAACCTAGCGATGAACGCCACTGTAGTACACTATATTAGCTCGTTTACTTCAGTTTAGGGACTAGGCGATATAGCCGTCTATTAAATTTTGTTGATGTAGCACCATCAATGCACTGATTTATTGTAGTATTCATGTAAGACTCTAAGCGGTAAGATAATATCGGACTTCAAAGGCGGCTATTATAGTGATAAATGACAATTGTCTTGTCCTCCGAAGACAATAAATATACCACCGAGTCCGTGCAATATTATTCCTCGCCTCTATAAGATCATTAAGAACAGCAACTGCACAGATATTTGAATTGAATGCTTCTATAAATGCGTCGCAGTTATCTAAAGATCCATCTGTAGATAAATGCGCTTACAATCTGAGTTTAATGATCATCATTTTTATTGAGGAAACAAACTAGCGATGTACCCACGGTGTATGGAATGCTCCAGCAAGATACCTATTATATGTACCTACCTTTTTAAATCAGACTATCATCTAGTAGGTACCATAATTTGAGAAGGAAAACAATTAATCATAATGCTTACATTGAGCACTGCGTAAGCCATGCTATTTAGCGGCTGAGCCCGAACCGCAGGAATGCGTTCCGCAAACACTATTCTGAGCACAACCTACAGGTCAGTTATCAATAAACTTCCGATGCTGGGAAAATACGTCATACGGCGACGTGAAGGCGACGATCCTTAAAAAGTAATACATGGTTATTGTTACGTTTGAATGGATGCGTCATGTTCAGAGAATGGTGCGTGGTCAGCTGAGGTGAACAGAGTCAGAACAGAATACTTGACGTGCCGCCCACGACGCCGCCGCCACCGCCGCCGGCGCACTCCTGTGACGTCACACTGATCAGACACGCTTCAATGATGGCATGAGATGAACTGCAGACTCACCTATTACCCACCCCACTGTAAACAGTAGTTACTTACTGATATTTATGATGAAATAAAAATGCCAGAGCCACTTGCCTCAAGGGCTTCGCGGAATAAAACATCTCGATATCTTCCGTGTTCTCGCTTACTATCAGATTATACGAGTGGCTTACTAAATGTAAAAAACGTAATTAACTCAAAATTGTTGGTAATTACCAGACTGACCGTTATCATTGGATTACCGCGTTGACAAGTGAACCAACTAGGTCACATAATTTCTTGAAAGGTATCGGACTACGGACGTTTTAATGAAAACAAAAGCAAAAAATAAACAACTCTAACAGCAACCGATTATAATCTGATTAATTATCTTCCCACGCATTTCGGACAGCTACATAATATGAATAGAATACCCATTCATACGAATATAATATTGTTGTAATGACAGTTATGACTACTCATCGAATAAATGCATCATCAGTTATTATTAGCACACAGTCGTGAGACAATTGTGGAGTAAAGTTGCTCCCGTAACCCCGCCATCGTCAATTCAATCGACTACTTTGTAGGTAGCTATTCTTCTTATTGCATATTAAGTTAATAAGTGGTATGACATCGTGCTTTGCTCAGGTACAAACATTGAGAAAAAAATATTTTAGGCCTTTTGCAAACAGAGGGGCGGTATACGCATTACTGAATGCGATGTACAAACAATAAAAAATTAAGACACCAACAAAAAATAACTTATATTAAACTCCTGCGTATAAATTTATACAGAGTATTTAATAGATCTTGATGTAAGTTCTCGAATCCTCGCTCTAACTAAGATAAATCTTGTATGAAGATATCCACCAAATGAAATCCTCAGATGTAGGGTAGTTTTACACCAGACACACAAATCTTTGTTTAGTATTAAGTACAAGGGGTACCCTAGCCCTAAGTTTACTAACAAAAGAACTAAGTCTCAATATTTATTATAATTATGACGTGTGTTTTCGTGTATCGCTTGCATCGTAGAGTCCATAGATCTCCACGGTAGAGCCCAAACAAATTGCCCAATTTCCATTTAGTCTTTTTTGGATTGAATGGAATGGATAATAAAAAACATTTTAGGAATAATGACTTGATCAATGGAGTCGTTATCTGATTTTGATAAAAATCTACGCGGTGCAATTGTTCAAATAACACATCTCACAAACAGGTTCCAAGTTAATCGCGTGGGTATTAGTAGTAGTAGTAGTAGTATTTTTCTTAAATGATCGAGATTGCTTTTAGATAGATTGGATGAAAATTGATGCGGTGCAGCTGATCAAATACTATGATGGCATTCGTTTTACACCGCGAGCTTCAAAATAAAATAAGGTTTTATTTTGAAGCTCGCGTTTTTTTTTTTTTTAAATCTCTAATTTTTAATTAGTTAGCGATGGCCACAATCACGCCTATCACAAGCTCTGCTTACTTTGGGGCCAATTGATGCTGGATGACAATACCCAGCCTTTTTAGGGTTTGAACTTCAAAAAGGAAAAAAAGGAACCCTAATAGGATCACTTTGTTGTCCGACTGTTCATCAAGTCTGTCTGTCTATTATCTCCAAAAACCATAAAATTGTAGTTAATTAACAAAAAAAAGAAAAGTTTGATAAGCAAGGGCCCAAAACCTGTGCGAAAGTAATAAAAACATGGTGCTGGGCAAGAAACAATATCTATTATACGGAACCCTTAATCTTTCTTGTTTTAAGTTTTTCCGAAAATTAAATAAATAAATAAACCCCCGGTGGAGTCCAACTAGCGCTTGACATTTTATTATAACTATTAGCAGTCGACCAAAGCTCTAATGATATGTACAGAAACATGTTCGAATGATAATTACAGGGCGATGATGTCGTGCTCCCCGTTATTTAGATTCTATCATGTTATAGAATTAACGGGCGCTGACGCCACATGCTTGCTTGTGATTTACTACTATACAAGCTGTTATTATGCCAGCCTTAAACAATACCGACGTAATGGGCCATTATAAATAAGGTAATAATGAGAGTTTTTGTTCAAATATTTTTTCGAGAGAATTAAGTGTTTATTTTGTTGCTTACAAACTTACCTACTCACAATTTCCTTTCATACGGGAGACACGAAAGTAAATTGAGGGCTGGTAAGTTTTTTACCAATCAAGTACAATAACAAAATAAACAATACACTAACACTTCATTCTCTCGATAAAACGATTTATTCAAACTTAAATATCGCAAAACTTATTTTATATATACACTCCGAGCTTTTCAGTTAGTTCTGCCGTGACCACTCCCGCAAATAATCGCGATGCTATATCTACTTATCTTAATTTAGTTATATAAGGATAAGGATATTTTTCCAGTTAAAGAATGACATAATCCGTTGGTTGCAGGTGACCGCCCCGAAGTTCCCTGTGGTCATCAAGATAGGGCACGCGCACAGCGGCGTGGCCAAGGTGAAAGTGGACACCGCGACCGACTTCCAGGTAATGACGATAACCACTCCATTTGTTAATCCTGCTCAAACGAGCGCTAATAGTTATTGTGATGTTAGATAGATAGATACATTCTTTATTTGCAACCTCATACACACACATACAAAATACAACAATAATACAGTACCTACACGGAAAAACAGATATAATTGACACAGTTGACTAAAAAAACCAAACAATGATAAAATCAAAAGTCTGTGTGTGCTGCAGTATGTCAAAAAGGCCTTGGCTCAGCGCTATATTTTGCTAAAGAAGCAAACCACTGATTCAGCCAGAGCTATTGAGAGCAAACAGAACGAGTTTCAATTCAAAGTTATTGTTAAGGTACTGGGAGTTACAAAGGTAGGTATTAAAATATGTATACCTAGAAGGTACAGGCTTTGATAACATGCTATTTGACTATTTGTAAGACAAAACTTAATCACGGGAGCAGCACAATAGAAGACAAGCAGGCAGCACATTTTTCAACAATTTCATTGAAAATCTTGCTAAACCAATGCGTTCTTGGACAAAATGTATTTCATTTCAACTTTATTAATCTGGGTTTGGTATTTTTTTAATTCTTACGTGTGCTCTTCACATTTTCACAAAATAGATAGTAACTAGATATAATTTTTGCACGATTCATGCTCTAAAACGAAAAGGATAAGCAGGTAGACTCATGCAGTAGTGAGTACCTTTTTCATGTCTAAAACTTGTATGCTAATCACATCCATTGTCAGTTATACAGCCAGATAGTAAAGCCCTAACCTGTTATTTTATTATCCTTGTGCATCATGCATTCTTGGTAACAATGTTTCGTCAAATTTTCTTTTTATAGAACCACGAAGTGCACTACGGTTTTTATAGTGGTTAACATAGAGAGAATGCTGTATAAAAGCTGTTTCTAAGTTAACCGGTTCTAACTTGGAGGACCATTAGGATCGCAACAATGTTTTTCACGAAAAAAATGCTAGAATTTCCTTAAATTTGTATTTTCGTGATTCGCCACAATTGCACTGTTTATAATAGCTGTTAAAATAAAATAAATTAAGATTAAGATAATATAAATTTGTATGTAGATAATATCATCCGTTTTTGTAATTGTTTTTTATCATACCATAATAACACAGTTGTTTCAGTTATATTCCTTGTTAATAAATTTCAATAAAGGAACAAATAACGTTTAAGTTAGTCCCGAAGTAGCCGCGCCATCGATTATTTCATTATTCACGAGGCAAGTAAGATGTCTCTGAGGCACGTCAGAAATGTAGCTTTCATTTTGTGGAATCATCTAGGGATTTTAATAAGCCCCTAACACGCTCTAACGACCGTTATTTTGGGACAGAGAGACTGGCCGTCGGACTAACAGTCTCTAAGGCCAGTCAGGGGCTGGAAAATTAACTGATGGTTTCTGTTTAGGTCAGGAGGATTAAATGAATATCGTAGAACCTTATTTATAATTAAGGTACACATACACTATGGTGAAGGATCTCACTATGTAGTGCTTAAGGGTCCGGCGACCCTCGCTTTCAAAAATCGCTCCGAATATCGTTGTCCCTGTTTAACCCTTGCGCCGCGCCCCATGCGTGCGCGATAGCAATATTAGCCGTTAAAAATTTGGTTTGTTCCGTAATACCAAAAATTATGACTGAAAACTTTTTGTATTCTTCACAAAGTATTGTTATTCTGTAACTAGACAATAAAAGCTATGTTCCTTAATAAATAAAACGTAAGATTTTAATACGAAACAAATAGCAATAAAACTTGTCCATTTTCGCATAAAAATGTGCAAAATGAGATTGGCTTTCATTTCATTTAAGGTAAGTATTTCGAAAAAAAAACTATTTGGGAACCTAGATAAATACTATTTTAACACAAATAATGCAATATTATAGTGAAAATATGCTTGAATTAGAAATAATTTTGGTATTACGTTTGTATGAAGAATTCCATCTGGAGGCCCCTTAAAAACGAAAATCAGAATAATATTTGTTTTCATAGAACAACAATTGTAACAAGATATTTCGAAAAGTCTGTATGTATTTAAAAACTTGTGAAGTATTTTTAGGAACTTTATTTAGTTCACCTAATAGACACTTCAATTTATTCACTTCAATCTTTACACGCATACGAAAAGAAGTAAATAAATATCCAAATATGTTAATAAATTAAAATTTTCTCAATATAATCGGCGAAACTTAGTTTGATTATAATATTTTAAATTTTAGGACATTGCTGGAGTGGTGGCCATGTTGGGGTCTTACTGCACCGTGGAGCCCTACATCGATGCCAAATATGACATCCACATTCAGAAGATCGGAACCAATTACAAAGCTTTTATGTGAGAATACATTTTACTTTTAGATTAATCGTTAGTATAATATTTTTTTAGAGGTTAGGCAATGAATATTTATTTACCTACTTAATTGAGGTGGTTGGCCTTCTTAAGCTCAATTAGGGTACCTTATAGGTTAGGTTGATTTAGTATCACAGATACCTAAGACAAATTAAATGAATGCATCAGATGGTTGATCACGCGTGAAAAATAAAATGACAATATTTTTTAAAATTTTCTAGATTCTACAAGTAGGTAATTTAGATATAGGCCAGCCACCGTAGATACAAAAATCGCGTTAGGACTCGCGCGTAATTTTTTGCTTCCTAGAATGTTTTCAAAAACTGGCCTAGTAGCAAATAAGGAGTATTGCACACACCAAAACTTATTATAAATCAATCATCGTTTTAGACTCTGTTGACATAGAGATATAAAGTAAAAAATCATTTATTTCTTTAGGCTTACAAAATAAGCACTTAGACAAGTCATATTTTATATTTAGATTGTTATGAAAATAAACATTATGTCGATAAACTACAATAAAGTTTGTTTTAGAAAATATTTATAGCAAATGGCTTACAATGTGCGCAAAATTTCTGATCTGCTATCTAAATTACCCGTAGATCCCAGAAAATTAAAATAAAAACCGATTAAGTTTTCACGCGTGAACAACCAATTTAAAAGAATTATCTTATTAATTTGTATTAGGAATCTGTGATGTTGAGTCAACCTAAACTCTGTACTCTACCGCATAATATAAGTAACCTACTCAGATTATATGGTACGGTAAAGTCACAAACGCTTCATTGTTTTGCAAACTAACAATAACTGCTTTTGTTTTCAGGCGCAAATCTATATCTGGCAACTGGAAAACCAATCAGGGTTCGGCGATGCTTGAAGCCATCGGGATGAATGATAGATACAAGATGTGGATCGATGAGGTAAGGTCATGCACTTTGACATTGATATACCTCTAGAGTCAAGGAGGTTCAGTGATTTTTTTATGACTCAAGTGGGTTTATTTCCTACATCACCTATGTAGTTGCTGCGTCAGTAACTGCGTAGCGTATATTTTCAATAACGTGAATAAATGTTAGTACCCTATACAAAAAATATTAAAACCAAAAATTTTGAACCTATGTGGGTCTTACTTAACCCTGTGAATAATGTTCACAGGGTTAAGTAAGACTTTAGAATGAGAAGATTTAGTGCTGTATAGAAAAGGTTGGAAATATGAAAATGAGAATGTTGTTGATAACTTCATGAAAACCCAACATAAAAATAGAAAGCACATGTTTGGTACCTACCTTTATCAACATCTAAATATTTAGGCGTAACCTTAAGGCGAAGTGAGTCCAAAAACCATCGTTTTAACTCTACGGAAAATCTATTTTAAGGCAAAAAAAAAACTTTTTTTAAATTATTTTTTGTTGAGCTGTTTCGCCTTTCCACGCCGCGTTCCTTGTCTCGCAAAACCGAGCCTATTTCACCTTAAATTTCTTCCCATTAGGTGAGCGAGATATTCGGCGGGCTAGAAGTTTGCGCCCTAGAGCTGGTGGTTGGAAAGGATGGTCGCGAACACATTATCGAGCTGAACGACTCTGCCACTTCCTTCATGGGAGACTCGCAGGAGGAAGATCGTCGCAATCTTGCTGAGCTGGTGTTGCAGCGTATGCAGGTAACACCACCATTAACATAATATTTATTAGTGTCTGAGGATGGCGAGACCATAATAGAAACAGGTATAACAACTAGAGCAAAAAATAAAATAAGTTAATAACTAGAGCATCGAGGTAAACATTTGCCGAAGCAGAAACCGAGCGCTTTAAAATTTGTCGTTTTTTTTTTTTTTTTGTTTGAATTCATTTGTTTCTTCTAATGATAACCTAATAAGGTTCGAGATGCTTGAGTGTCCGTTCGCCGGACCATCGATTTTTAGACAATCTTAGTTACTTTTGGATGTAAATATTTTCCAGTCCGTATGCCGGCCAGGCCTGACCAAGGCCACGTCCCGTTCGTCCGTGTCGGGCAGCTCCATGGCCGGGTCGCCGGAGGAGCGCACCATGCCGCTCCCTGGGGCCGGCTCCGGGCCTCCGTCCGCGCCGCCGCCCGCGCCGCTGTCCGCCGCCGCCAGCATCGACCGCCCGCTGCCGCCCATCCCGGCTGAACCCTCCCAGGCACCACCGCCACCGCTTACTCGTCGTGACTCGCAAGGTGAGTATCTAGATAAATAAAAAACGCTGGACAATCCACACAGCATCATCTAGTCCCAAGGTAAGATTGATAGAAAAAACTATATTATACCGCACAAAAACAATACAGAAATAAATAAAAGAAGTATAGATCGGCCTTATCTCTCGGAGAGATCTCTTCCAGGCAACCTTAGGATGGACTGGACATGAAGCAACAATATATATATTGTTGCTTCATGTCCAGTCCATCCTATCCTCCTACCGTCTATCTATAGATAGACGGTGGCACTGTAATAAATACATAGGTAATCTAATGAGAGAACGGTGACAGGAGCACCTTGTCTACGAACACACGACATACCTACACTACATTTGGCAACAACGACAACGAATTTATTTCTGGATAATAATAACGCCCATCTCCGATGGTATAGCTAGCTAATAGCTAAGTAGCAAAACTTTTGAAGATGAGATTGTAATACGCAACATTGTTCAAAATAAAGAAGACATTCATGTACCTACTCATTAATTTGCAATAAATGATTCATATTATTTTATAATTTGTGTATCGTATTCTTCCAGCGTCTCAATCATCCACGGTGTCATCTACCTCTGCTGCTCCAAGCTCGGCAAGCAACAAGGACCCAGCTGCAGCGCCGGGCTCCGCCGGCGGCCGCGGAGGGTTCGCCCGTCAGGGCTCGCTCAGCGCCGCTATAACCGAAGACGCAGAAGACACCATGAAGAACCTAAGGAAAACATTTGCTGGTATCTTTGGGGACATGTAAACTACCCAGGTCCTGAGTCTGACAGAGAAAACGCCTTACTTACCAATTTTTACTTGATCGTAAAACCTTTGATCCTAGAAATAAACAGGTCAATTTACAAAAAGAAACTAGATAATATAACCTGAGAACTGTTTACACGACCAAGTTGACTGCCAACACCACACCTGATTAAAATAGTAAGTCTTGCCTTGTTGCAATAAAGATCATCGAAGGAAAACTAAAAGCGAGTGTAAAAGGCAACCGTTAAAACTTAGCATAGCTTTAAATGTACGTTAAATATAGATTTTTTACAATAAGTTATAAATATACGACTCAACTGAGCTGCATTGTGATGGAACCTGTTAAGCCTTGCGGTAGACGCAAGCTAGTAGTTTATTTCAACTGTCTGCTACTCCTTCTACACTCGATGCACCTTCTATAGCTAAGAAGAAACCTGCTCAAAATAATTTGATAGTCATAGAATACTCAAAAATTGTTATAGAAAACCAGTGTACTTTTTTCCAAGGAAAAGACATAATACTTAATTTAAGTACCTAAATACCTACAAAAATAAACGTCTTAAATTCAGAATAAAAAAGAAAATGTCATTAAGATGTACTGAAAGAATCAAAAAACTACGAACTCATTGGTACGCACAGGAAGGTGTAATTTGATCGTCACTTAGGATCAAAAAAATGTTGGCAATCGGAATTTAATAAGCAATGATAGTGAAGACAATATTGTTAAACGCAAAACTTAATCCACGTTTTATATAAAATTATAATATACCCTATTTCTAGTTATCGCGTAGTTTATAAGTGCATTAATGTTATAATAATAATCGAATCCAGTTAATAATGTTATATGTATTGTAAACTTATGTTCAATTATTGAAACATATTTCTTTACAATCTCAGTAATATATTACATCGCCTGAGTGTTATATTTGATTGTAAACTATATCACTTAATAGGTGTTTTTTTTTCCTAAGTTTCTGCCATTCTTGTGCTATTAATTACTTAAATGAGGATATAGGTATAATGTTGACCTTCTAATTTCATATATCTTATATAAAAGATATGTATATTTTACTCTATATTGCACGCGAGTACTTCTCTATCGTAATGAAAACTGGAATGGATATATTGGAAAAGTGTGATGGTTGTCATATCATAGGTGTCGGTCGAAGTTCGTAGGTGTTTTCATCTTCAATGCTTTTATTCTAGCTTTTATCTTCTCAATGTAAGAGCTACTGATGAACTAATATATTACATAGCTAATGCTAATCAAAGTAGAATTCTATAAATAGTTATTATTTTTAATTGAATAGAAATTTTAGTAGTTGTTTATTGTATGAATATTATGGGTATTATTATTATATTGTCTATCTTTAGTAGAAAATGGTTATATATAAAGCCCGCGTTGTTATCGTAGATTTTTACAACGAAATAAATAGTTAAATATTATACAAAACGTACTATAATACTTTAGAATCGTTATGTGAAACAGTTAATGGAAAAATATTTGATATAATGACTCGAGCAATAGATGTCGATGCATGACATAGTATTTTTTCCTTTGTATTTTTTGCCTTTGTACTGTTTTACATTTGCGTAATATATAAGGCATACGTTATCGAGAGACATTTTATATCGCACCTGTAGTTAGATTACGACACTGGAATAAGAAACTTTAAGCAAAGCGTAGAACTTTTGACTTAAAACTACTATAACAGTTTATATGTGTTTTAATTAAATTACATATTAATTTTATTAAATGTATTCATTGAGGATCTCAGTTAAAAATTAAGTTATTTTATTTTAATGTTATTACGTTATAAATACGTGTTAAGCAAATATTAACAAACTCAAATAAATAAGCGCTGTTGTTGTTGTTGCTGATTAGTTTATACTTACGAGTACCTACAATATTATAGAGCTCTAATTGGAGACGATGATTAATATTTTATATAAGACTTTGCCACGGTGAAAAATAAGGAAGCAAAATATAGCTTTCTAACCATTAATAAAGAACTATTCAAGTTTATTTAATCGTGGCAAAATCTTGGTTAATCTTAGGCATGGAAGGAATGACACGAAAACATAAGTGAGTAAGAGAATTTTCCTAAAATATGTTGATTTCAAAAATGCTCGTGTCAATTCCAAGCCGATGTTCAGAAGAAATATGTTAATGGAATTTGAATGCATGTTAATCTATGATATAAATAAATACCTCTTTTGGTAAGTTAATATCGAAATTATTTTTATTTTTTCAGAACAAACCTGATTTAAAGAAACCAAATCCAAACTCATTAAACATTTTACAAAATTATATAGTACGTTACATGATCGCTATTTTGAAAATATCCAAATTTTATAGGTATTAAACAAATTAATGTAGTAGGTAGGATTAAAATATTTTTAAATTACTATACAAAACTGCATCGTCTGTCTACCATCAGTAGCTAGGTGGATCCATGCCAGTGTTGAGGCTATAGTTCCTATACATCCCGGAGGCACTCAGATGATTAGTAAAACGCTGGCCTGCAGGAAAGAATACTGATGGTACTGAATGGATACCTGCGAAGAAAAACGTTCATTTTCATACTCCAATACTAAGCTCGAATAAAATTTACAGCTTTTTTATGCGGGCCGGCTAGATTTTTTACAAGATTTTCTTTCACTTGCTCTCTTAGTATGAGTGGGATTAAGTTTGCAGCCGAATTTTAACAGAGCCCCGATTCCATTTGACTGTAGTCACATTATTGATAGTCACGACTGTTCTATGGTTACGACGTCATGTCTCATTTTTCCATAGGTCTTGGTACAGCAACGCCTTTATTGTGCGGATAGTGAACTACGCACATCCCATACAAATATGAGACGTCACCATCACGTCTCAATACTATCGTCAAATAAACTCGGGGCTCAATTATCCTCAACCAATTGAGCTGAAATTCGGCATACTTAGGTAAGTTCGGTTCCATCGAGCTGGTCAGATGATGGAGACAAAGTGGCCATAGGAACTCCTAAGCAAAATAACGTAGCCCCGTCGAGTTTAGGTTCGTTGGATTGTATTTTGTCATTTTATTATTTTTGAGTAATTCTTCCTATCCCACCTCTAAACTATACCTACATGAGTGTTGTTTGAAGGCATCAATGATGTCGTCGACGATCATCATTGATGCCTTCAAACTATTGCTACTACTATATACTATATAACGATTTAATATTGGATGTTTGAATAAAACAACTGTGAAAAAAGTTAAGCATATATTTTCAAATTAAGGGCTTACTAAAGTTACATCAATAGCCTATGGCCGAACCGTAATACAACAGTTTTAGTTCCGATAAAAGCCACAGGTTTAGGTATATCATGTATACCTACATACTATATAAAACCATATCAGATCTAACAACTAATTTAGGTATTATTGCATACTTAAACAACAATTTACTGTTAGAAATTATTATGAACTAAAACTTGTCCTTATAATATAAATAAAAACTTAACAAATATTTTATAACATGAATAATGAAACCATTGCACAATGAGGTTTAAACATATCATATCAATATAGTTATGATATAGTTTTATATATATAAAACCATATCACAAGAAATAACTAAGGTATGATTGCATGCTTAAAAATAACAATCATTTACTGTTAGAAATTAATTATGTATAACCTAAAACTTGTCCTTATAATATAAATAAATGCTTAACAGATATTTATTAACATGCACAAATTAAAACAATGCAATGCAACTTACATCAATAAAATTATTTTTTTGTGTTTCAAATTCGTACGGTTTGCATACCATACAGCTTTACAATATGTTCCCGCGGGTCAGCTTACGTTACAGTTTACATTACGACGTGATTCTAAGGCGTAATTACAGAAAAAAAAACTGTCCTTTGGGCAACACGTCACTCGCACCATTAACATTACTTTGAACATAACGTACTATTAAACCGTAAAACTTAAACTCTTTTAACTCACAAACAACTAACATATTAAAGGATGGGCACACTACGAACCCTACATCTTTGTTTTTTTTTATCATGTACTCTCCATTATTTTTAATGCGAGGTGGTAACTAGACATGCGATTGGTCCAGTTTTGTGTTGAGAGAATAGTTTCGGTACATGCCAGCGCGTGCCAACTCGTTGGAAAATTTCTGGCTCATTGGGAAATACGTAGTTGGAACTGAATGAATACCTACAAACGAATTATCACTTCCATAATACATATTGCACATACAATTGGCATCAAACATATACAACATCTACTAGCGAAAGTCTGCAGGTAGATGCTGGATGCGTCAAGCTGAAGACAGGGTGCTATGGCGCTCATTGGGGGAGGCCTATGTCCAGTAGTGAACTATAGGCTGATGATGATGATGATACAATTGGTATGAAAGCTGTCTGTTTTATTATGAAGTAATCATTTTTTAGTAATCAAACATTACCTAAGTAGATATAATGGTTATTTAAAAACCAATGTGCAAGTGCGTAATACCACAAAATAAAAATACAAAAAGGTGAAAATTATTATGAAAGTAGGAAACACATTTTGGAAAGGTTCACCAATGCTGTGTTCTAGAGGTAGTTCCAACCAAACGACATCGCGAAGATTTTTTTGTAAACAGCCTGTTGTTTTCTGATGACTCAGCTTTTGTTGCTACCTCTTCTACTTATGATGGACCAATGGACAATGGTCTTATAAAGGTCGATGAGGTGTAGCATTAAATTGTCTAAAAGACAAACACTGAGGCAGCAACACGGGCTGCTGCTGCCACAAACCCGCCACCAATTACGGTACAAACTTTTGCCAACCAAACATGAATCATCCTCTTCGATGTTTCATGCTACTGATGGGCTACCACCTACTTAAGTAACGGCCAGTAATAAACAATCGGAAGTATGAAATTGCAAGTGTATAATAAAATATTAATTGAAATAATTGGATAATAAAGAATCCAAGGTTAATAAAGAATGGAACTTACCTGGAGCATACCATCCGTATTCGCTAGAAGTGGTCTTGTAGAACGGGTGTTGCTTGCTCAGTTGGCAACCGTAGCCATTGAACCAATCTATAACCAACCAGGAGATTGCTCATCAGAAGAAGTTCAAAATTCAAAATCATTTATTTCCATAGGCTTACAAAATAAGCACTTAGACAAGTCAAATTTTATACTATAAATTATTAACAAACAAGAAATAGTAGAATAATAGAAGTGATGCAATCAGAGGGAGGTCATTAATAAGTTTTGATGATTGGTAGGTACCATAATCGGGATTTCCTCATAGAAATCCTCGGTGATCCTAGAAAAATCCAGCCTGATGATGATATGAGGCAGGCTTTTGACAACCTCTGCGGCGCGGAGGGCGAACGTCCGCCTGTGACGCAGGAGGTTGCGGGTTCGATTCCCGCCTCGGAACAAATTTTTGTACGATCTGCAGAGATTTGTTCCGGGTGTTATATAGAAAACTGGTTGTTTTCTATGCATAATTAAAAATATCTATCTATGTAATATATGTATTGTATTATGTATATCAGTCATAGTACCCATAACACAACCTCTGCTTAGCTTGGGGCTAGATGATGCTGTGTGGATTGTCCAGCATTAATTATTTATTTATTAGAGTCGAACTTTACTACGTACGAAGAAATTTCTAGAGTTTGATATTGTATTGAAATGAAAGCACGCAAAACTCACGGGGGTTATCGAATTTTTTCGGCAAATTGCAAACGTAGACCTGAGATGTCTTCAGCGGAGGTTTGCTGATCTCTCTCCGCAGACATTCCTTGTTGACGCAGGTGGCCGAGCAGAAACCTGGCACACTTGGATTCACTTCTTGAGGGTTGGGGTTTTCGGACATTATGGAAGAATTTGTAAATAAATACTGCACGGAGATAACTGGTGTGAATAAAATTCGATAAAAAGTTTTTTTATAACCACAGAGTGATTCTAAACAGAGACCTTTTAGTAACTATAATACTTTTTTGCAGAAAAACACTTCAATTGCTACCATTTGTTATCACCATGCAAAGTGAAAAATAAGAATCCGTTTGATTGTATTATATTTCGGTAAAGATCTTAGATGCAAACTTATTCCCACTGATGACCAAAGAGCTGATGACACACAAAATGTATAGTAGTAAATAGAGTGTTGCTATGGAAACCTTACTGGTTTTTTTTGCAGCATGGAGTTTGTCATCTAGGTCAAAGCAAAAAGAAGGTTTATTTATGTGGGAATATCAATGAAGAAAATATCTGGGGAGTTTATATTACGTTTGTATAAAATGATAAATAGTTTTGGTTACCGACGTATTGTGTTCTTTTTGTAGTTACCTGTTAACCAAAGATCGTAGCAGCACACGTGCTTATCTTGAAAGATTAAAATGTCGTCCATGTCGAAACAGAAGATGGTTCAATATAATAATAAAGTCCATTTCAATCAATAAACATGTACCTAGTTAAACTGGACACTTCCTCCTGGTGAGCATCAACTTGGTTGGAATCAATCAAGCCATAACTGATCACGGCTTTATTGCTACAAGCCGTTTATTCTTCTTGTCGTTTTTTATAGACACCTGATGCCTCTGCATTGATTTAAGTGGACCTCTGTACCTTTATAAATACGTTTGCCTACCCTTAGCTAAAACACCAGGCTCTTTGCCATCAATTTCCAAAGTGTCTTTAGCTACTTCGGTCACTTATCTAGAAGAAATCCAGAAAACTTGAAAATCCTTCTATCCTTGTACACTTCTCTATTTTGCGACTCTGAGGTCCAATATTTTAAGTGCGCCTCTATTTTGTCCCTCCATTGGCACTGAGGTCTAGGTCTAGGTTTAGGTCTTGGGTAGTATGTATTACAAAAAACTAAAAAATATTAGTACTACAATATCTAAATGTTTTCAATCTAAGACAATTAAGTATGGGAGTCATGTATACCAAGTGTCAAGTGTTTGTTCCTAATTAAACTCAAAAGCATATCTGCGCTAGACATTTACATTTTAAGGGTAAACGTACAACTAACTCAATGAAAAAGAGTTAACGAAACTATTGTAAAACATTAGCAGTAGATTTGAAGGATCATTTCAACAGCTCTTATAAAATATCAATTGACTTTTTACCTAGCAAAAGCCTGGTCAAATGCCCAAGCTAATAAGATGGTAAGTATAGTAAGGCTACAATGTATATGATATCTGAGGGAGATGAAGCTTATTATATAAAATCAACAAAACCAAAGTTAATTTAAATTATAATTGAATGGTGTTAATAAAGTACTATTCGTGCACTACAATAGAGGGTGAATTCAAAGGAATTATTTATCTAGGAGTGTAGCCTATTTGATTAAATTATTTATTAAAGGTATAATTGAGTAAATCTAAGAGTAAATGTCAGGAGAACTAGTATACTTTTTTGAATAATCCGACATCAATATGTAACGAAGTCAGATACAAAATATGTATATACGACAGAATTTCAAACCGTCCTAGCTCTGGCCGGAACCACTCGAGATTGACCTCTGTTGTTAGGTCTCTAAGAAATCAAAATAATGAAACTAAAACGGCCACGACGATGAATATTAGGAGATAACTATTAGTCTAATCTAAACCCATATTCTAGACAAGGCAGAATATATCTACTGGCTCTAGATTTTCCCATTATTTCAAATGTTATTCGGATATACGAGTGGGATATGTAGCTCTATGTCCGTTGACCTTTACCTCATTGGGCATGCATTGTGACTCTTCATGAATATATTAAGTGTTATCAGCGCTATCAGCATGAGTGGGTGCCTATCGCCCCCTGTAGTCCCCACCAGGCTTAGTCAACGTGAGCCGTTCTTTTAAATTAGCTGTTTTAACTTTAGAATTAATTTAATTTCAATTTACTAGGTTTCCTTTCTCAAAGAGCCAACTTTAAAACAGTAATTGAAACCTTACAAAAATTCTATCAAAACTTTTTCAATAGCCAAACTTTTTTAAATTTGACTTTGAAGTTCATGGTTCATAATAAAACGATTACGTCATCATTTCACAAAGTTGAATTTTATGTACACCAGTAAATTGATAAATCAAAATTATGAAAACAATAAGTGTTCAGCAGCCATTCAATTTAAAAGTAGTTCGTTTCGAATTAGACTTCAGCTCGCTCATAGCGGAAGAGCCTATTCCAGTCAAAAAGTCGAAGAAAGTTAGTGTCCCTACAGTCAATTTCAGAGCCAAAAGGAAATCTATACCCCCGCCACCACTTATTGGAAATAACCAGGTAATTTTATAAATAGGAGCTAGTCATAATTATTGAAACCGCAGTTCTATTATCCCGTGTGGAGGCTAGAAATACATTTTCCCTACGTAACTAACTCCCTAAGTCATACACAAGCCAAATCCTAAATAAAAGTCCTATAATTTAATTAATGTAATTACAAATTAAAATGTTAATAAAATTATGTAACTTTAATATGTAAACGTAAATGAGCCTCGATTTGATATAAACCTATAGTCATATTTGTTATTTGGAATTTTAATAAATTGAATTAAAAAATATGAAAATAATAGATACCTATCTAAGGTTTTGTTATTAAATAATACCTGCGTATTTTAGTTAAGTGCGTAAGCCCTCGCACACGGGGTAATCTCTAAGAAATTAATTTTTTTTAGGATATTATTTAATACCTATCTATTTATCTTTAACCAGAAGAGAGATACAAAAGACCTCGTGGAAAAGCTACTGGATGATCTGTACGCAGATCAACGGGACTGGAGCGGCAACAGTACTGTAGACTACAGCAGAGGGTAATTACCAAAAACATAATATGTATAATGCACAGCACAAGAGAATATCAATGTAAAAAAATGTATTTTAACTCGTGCGCATATTATTTTTGGTACCTATTTACACAACTAACGCAAGACCAATGCCTACTAAAGAAAATGGATGTAACCTTTAATGTTAAATTTGTTATTCTGATTAGTTCCACGTCGGCAGCATCGTTAGCATCATGGCATTCCAATTATGGAGAACAAACTGAAGCAATCGAACGAAGTTATTTAGAATCCTTAGGTAAGCTTTAGTCCAAAATGTTGCCGTTTACTTACCAACCTACTTATGTAGAGAAGATCCTCGAACATAACAATGAACATATTAATTTTTTCATAAGTATGACAGTTTTTTTGTCGAAAACGCTGCCGTTTGCACAGGTAAACCATAAAGATGAATTTTTTTCATACCCAGGAGTATTTTGCACAATATTTATATTTTAAACAACCAATCACACATCTCGTCTCCGCTCAGCTTCAATACAAACCACCGAGCGGAGATTAATCATATTTGTATGCGAAGAAACAAAGAAAGATCGAAGCGGAAATGTGAGCTGTGCTTCGCTAGCTGGCGACGTCACGCAGCGGAGACGAGAAGAGATGATTGGAGATGTGAGCTATGCCTCGCTAGTCATCATTCATTCACATCGCCGCACGCATTTCAGCTGCTCTAACCAGTACAAACCTCCACTTTGGCCAACACATCTTCGCATAACTCCGCTTTGGTGGAGCCTGGGCCTCAACCTGTCGTCGTCGAATTATACCATACTTTTACCTCCAAGGCACACAATTATTTTTATAGACCTGTTCGAGCTTCGAGAGCAGGCGGCCGAATGGGAACACAAGCTGATGATGACAGGGGAGAGGCTGGCCAAGAACGTGCGGACCCGGGACCGCATGCGTCGGCAACAGAAACGCTTTTGTAGAGCCTTCTCTGTGCTGCTTCGGCATATAAGTTAGTGTTTTGTATGTCTGTATGGTTAACAAATTTTTCATAGTTTATCATGGTTCATTTAATGCTCTACCTAGCTATCATCAATATATCATTTCTGCTCTATTTAAAGCTGACACAACTAGACTTTTAGTCTCTTACTGGGCTCAACGATTAAATGCGTAGCTTCTACGATCTTCACTTAAAAGTGATACAAATTGAGTAGACATTTAGAGGGAACAGTCAACTCTGATTATCAAACACATTGAATCAAATTAAAACGGTACAATAGGGCTTCATTCATAGGGGCTTTTATCAGAAGTACGCACATGAAAGCGGGTGAGTTAGGTAGCTATCTTCCTGTCTGCTTTCATCAGTGACGTGCACAGAGCCACAGATTAACTAGCGTTGCTGAGCGTCCAATCGATAGTCGACGCACTCAGACATCCTGCCTTTGTGCCAGTGCGCATGCTCCCCCGTCTACCACGATACTCCCTGCCGATACCGCTTGTCATCTGACGCGTACTCACTTCGTCGGAGCGGGCCGTGGGCGGACTTCCCATGCAGTACGGTAGTACAGGGCTGGAGGCCTCACAGACCCGTTTCATGACTCCAGTAAACAGCACATCAGCTGGCCGACTGCGCAATCTCAAATGCGTGCGAGAAATGCCCCCTAAATTTTCACATTATTTACAATCGTTAATTGTTTTTGGAGTGGGTTCGATGACGTATAATTATGGTGCGAGAATGTGTTTGACTGCAACAGCACCGCATCGCTGTTGGCTGGCTTGAACTCCGTGCTTGGTGCAGTTAGGATATGCTTTCATTGTCCAATGCTTGCCGTAAAAAGGACAGATGAGTGCACTTCTCAACTCTCTCAGGAGCTTAGCTGGGTCGTCTTCAAAAACTACAACAGGTATGTTTTATTTAATTTATTAAAGATTACCCCCGAGTGCGAGGGCTTACGCACTATAATAACTTAAACCTTAGAACAAACCACAACAGTATGAGTTTGTATATTTTATATGCTAAGAGAATCATGCTTCTGTTATTACTAGAACTTAACTAGAGGGGATCCAAATAATGAATTAATTTGATGTTCCCTACTAACCTACCTACTTAATTAATACTGCATAACGCATCTAAGATTACCTACGAATATTAGGAATGAGTATAGGTAATTTATTATTACCTGCCTATTTTACTTTAGTGCACGTGACTTCTCCATTTCCATGTCATTAACCTTAATAGGTAATTGCTGACTAAGTTAATTACAATATTTCTTATTCGAACCATGTTTGCGTGAAAAGTAACAAAATAACCTTATAATTTGTTGTTCATTTCAATGTTATTTCCGGAATATTGTAAAAAAAAGCTATTTGTGAACTAAGGTACAAGTAGCTTCTTTATTATTAATTATTTTATTGTTTCCAACTCAACAAAAACGCAAAACTGAACAGAAGTACTTATCAAAATTTATAATAAAAAGGTTCCTATGTAAGCCAAAATGTTAATTTCAGCCAGTTCAGTAAAAGAGCAGCAGGCAGCACTTTTGTTGTGTTTCTTTCCCTATACTGGGAACCTGCCTTTCAAACCGATAGAGTAGATAGCTACCTATCGGTTTGAAAAACAGTTTCCCAGTGGTGACCTTAAGCCAATCAGATTGTTTATGCTCCGATAAATCCCGAGAATGTTCAATCTTCATCGGTTCACGCGTACGGCGACGTGCACTAATCCTCACGCATCCTGCCTATATCCGTATTCAGGGATCCCCACGTGTACTTTCTGAAGTCTTTGCATATTTTTTTATTGAACATTTATTTTTAGGCGAACATTTTATTATAAAATTGTATTATCTTACAAAAACTAGGAACACTCTTGATTTAGTCATCGTTCACGTGAGTAGGCTCACGTCAAACTTACGAGTATCTCTTCTTCATCAGATTATGAGAGTTATGGAATAGAGAGTGCACCTGTGTTTTTGCACACATTTTTCCAAAAAAATATGTCCTGCGAAGATGTCTAAGTCTCCATTGAGTTAAGACTGAAATTCAGCTAGGAGGATGTCACGATATCATTGTCTATTTTGCCAGATGTTAAAAATGTGCAGTCAGGTCGTAGATTAAGTTCTTCATTTTTGTCTCATAATGTGATGATGATATAATGAACGCTATTCATCTGACACGACGTTCTTATATTTTTGTCTCATAATGTGATCATGAATTTAGGCTTGTGGGTTGTTGTAGCCGGTGTAAGCGGAGCCCGGTTCGCAGTGACGCCCAGCGGGGGCGAAGGCCCCGGCGAGGGCGGCTACGCGGAGTGGCTCCAGGCGATGCGGCTGGTGGCGCGACTGCCTGCAGGAGTACCGCATCATTTCCGCAGAAAGGTATACAATAAAACCGGCCAAGTGCGAGTCGGACTCACGCACGAATCATGTTTGTTGTATGGGAGCATCGTTAAATATTTATTTTATTCTGTTTCTTAGTAGTTTTTGTTATAGAGGTAACAGAAATACATAATCTGTGAATATTTAAACTATCTCACTATCACGGTTCATAAGATACAGCCTGGAGACAGACAGACAGACAGACAGAGGGAAAGCGGAGTCTTACTAATAGGGTTCTAAAAACGTACAATTTCCAACTGAGATTCGTGACTTCATAATAATAATAATTTCTGAAGATGATACCCGCTATATGTACTTAATGTAACCATCGCCTTTAAATAAACTCTCACGAAGACCCTCGTGCTGTTGGCTTCGACCCCACGTATGACTCCGAAAGGACCACGCCACTGTATAGTGGCGTGTACATATAGCTTGAGATCATGGAAATGAAAAGCATTATATATATGTATAAACGGATTCAACAAAATGTAGTTGCTCTGCCTACGAAAAAACCTAATAGCGGCCAATTCCTTTATATCAAGATTAGATAGAGGCCTAATCAAGTTCAATGGATATAAATAAGTTTTTCTGTTTGCTTACTTGTCGTTATTTGTCTTGTAAAGTTCAAAAGAAAATAACAAAAACATCCCAGGAGATTTTAACAAAACATCTTATAGGAAAGAAATGGTAGGTAACAGAAAAACATAATTTATCAATTCTGACGTAGAGGATTTATTTATTATGGTGGTGTAATGAAATTTGAACAACTTAAGGTAAAAATAATGTTTCGGCGGAAAACCACGAAGGCTCGAAGAATATTTTATATTATATTAGATATTAGATATATTACCAATGAAGACACAGCTAGGTTAGTTTATTTCAGTTACTTCCATAGTATTGTCTTATGGTATTTTGCTTTGGGGACAGGAAGCTGACATCCAGACCATATTTGTTCTTCAAAAAAGGGCGGTACGCCCTATTTATAAATTGAAGCCACGATTCTTTGAGGGAATTATTTAAAAACATTAATATTCTGACTGTAATATCGCAATACATCTATGAAAATCTAATGTATACCCATAAAAATAAGGATAGCCTTATGAAAAAGTGTGATGTTCACAATAGAAATACAAGAAACAAGAACAAGTTACACATCCCATCATTTAGATTACACAAGGTAGGGAAATCATTTATGGGCAATAGCGTGCGCTTCTATAATAAGCTTCCATCTGAAGCAACTGAGCTCCCTATTCGTAAATTTAAAAATTACATAAAACTAAATCTCATCAAGAAGGCTTTCTACTCCATAAATGATTATCTCAATGATGTTAATGCTTGGCCGATGTCGCTCAGTTTCGCACTGAAAATAGTATGTAAGTAATTTGTTATTGTGCATAGCTTTACTAACGCTAAACCATGACCTTTTGTGGAAGAAGCTGCGTGACAGTAGCGTGGAAGTTCCGCCTGAGGTTGTTGATCTCCTTGCATTTTGGTATCGCAAGCAGACCAACAGCGTCAGGTGGGGCTCTGAGCTATCTGAAGGATACCAGCTTCCTTGTGGGATAAGACAGGGGGGGCTGACCTCTCCGGACCTGTTCAACACCTATGTGAATGATTTAATCGTGGAACTGAGCAGCACCCCGGTGGGGCTCAGGCTGGATGACAGATACGTCAACAACCTGAGCTATGCTGATGATATGGTGCTGCTTAGTCCTTCGATTAAAGGATTGAGAAAATTAGTAGAAATCTGTGAGAAGTACGCTAAAGAACACGACCTAATATACAACGTAAAGAAGACTGAAATGGTGATATTCAGGTCCGGAAAGGGACCAGTAAACGTGCCGGAAGTATATCTGAACCGGCAACCTATAAAAGTTGTTGACAAATTCAGGTACCTTGGCCATATCGTAACATCAAATCTAAAAGATGATGATGATATAGAACGACAACGTAGGTCTCTATGCATGGTAGGGAATATGATTGCGCGTAAGTTTTATAGGTCCTCGCCTGACGTGAAAGTGACTCTGTTTAGGTCTTTCTGCCAGACTTTCTACACGTGTCAGCTCTGGACTGAGTACACCAAAAAGACGCATGATAGGATACGCGTTGCCTATAACAACATCTTTAGGCAACTGATGGGTTTGAAGCGCTTCTGTAGCGCTTCTGAGATGTTAACGCAGGCCCGCGTAGACTCTTTTAACGCTATACAGCGGAAGAGGATTGCGTCTTTCATGTCTAGAGTTGACTCGTGTGATAATTCGATTATCAAGAGTCTGGCAGAGAGACTTATTCAAACAGCAACATTTAGACGATGGGTGGATATCGCCACCTAAACCTAAATAAAGCTATAATACTTAGCTAATTTAGCCTATGTATGTACAATATTTGATGAGTAATTTTTAACTGAATTTATGGATAATTTATATCTGAAATAAAGATCTATTATTATTATGTCTCTCATTTACCATGATCTCGGGCCATAAAGTGACCCGGTCCTTTGGAAGGCTTGCGTGGGGCCGAAGCCAACAGCACAGAGGCCCTTTGAGAAGTTAATCTAAAGGCGATGGCTACACATAGCGGGTATCATCCTCGGGTGCACAATATGATACACCCAAAGATGGTATCCACCAGGTGTAGAGACTATTGCAAAAAAAATGAAAGAAATAAAACCAGGCTATTGTGATGGATGGATGGACTGGGTAATCGGGTTATAGGGGAGATTGCGGACGTCTGCCATAAACAAGTCAATTATTAATTAAAAATTATTATTATAATTATTAATTATTATTATTATTATTATTTACTTAAATATTGACATGTATCGAATCATATTATATTTAGACTTAAATAGGCAAATAACCATGTATTAGACATATAAGAGATGAATATGCTAGTGGTTTCTTTTTCACTTCTTCCACTAGTGGACAAAAAATTGAAGTGAACAGTAAAATAATTTTATTTGATAATAATTTAATGTATAAAATATGACTTGTCTAAGTGCTTATTTTGTAAGCCTAAAGAAATAAATGATTTTTTACTTTTAATTTTTTTAGTAATTTCCTGGTTTTTCTGTTCATGACCTTTGTTTGGACAGTAAACAAATTTCAAAACCACAAAGCAAATTCTAAAAGCCATTCGAAGAAAATACTATTTTGGTTTTGAGTTAAAATTGTAATAGGTAAGTTGGTTGGTGTAAAACGTTATGGGCAGTCGCATGTGATGAGACCTCTTTGCTTTATAAATGATAAATTACCATTTGATCTCGAATTCAACAATAAGGTTTTGTGAGATCACGTGATCAAGATCTACACTGTGAAATAAACTTTGATCTTGGTTTATCTATTGATATCTTCCCCACAGCTATGGCTAACTCTGTCCGAGCGACACCTGACAGCGAGAGGGGTGGACTGGCCGTTAGCGGAGCGCGCTTGCTTCAGAGGGACCGCTCAGCCCGACGACACCGAGCTTGGGGCGCAAATCATCAAGGTAAACCATAACAACACCAACATCATATCCATTCCAGGTTGAAGCGCTAGACTGGTCATAGCAGCGTTAAGTTTATACTAAATGCTATATCTGAAAAAAACCTACAGTCCAAGCAGTTACACATTTTACTACGGCAAATGACAATGCGTCACAAAAATTCTTCGACATAGTTGCGCAATTTTTTTTGTAGGTATTTCTTTAATTTACTCCATCCTTGTCCAACCAAGCTACGCCTACAAATGGAGTAAGTTTGTACGTTATGTTTGCCAAGTCTACCATACCACGCTGTCTAGACGTAATTGTACTAAATCTCTACCATTTATATGTAGTAGCAAAATATCTAGGTCAGTCACGAATATCCTCAACGTAATTGTATGGTATGCTACGATAGATTTTTACGTGCCAAAATGATTGAGAGCACTTAATTTCACTTATCGAACCTGCCAATTTGTTTTTATATCAAGTTATTAACCGTTTAGAACCTGGGTAAAGGCCGGACTTCACCAAAGCAGAGACAAACGGAGAAAGAAAACTCTAAAATAAAACCCGGTGCGTTCGGGCGTATATGTACATAGATTAGTTATTCAAATTTAGTTGTTCAAATAAATTTAATTTAAAAAGAACACACCATAGTTTTTTTATAATAACCCTTGCGCTGAAAAGGTCTGTTCACTTTTTTAACGAGAATGTTTTAAGAATGAACAATTGTGAATTTGATTCAAGGTACATACATTCCTCACCAGTGTATCCAAGTGTGGAAGATTGCTTTCAAAATTGTATAGCAGATAGATAGCTAATCTTTGTTTTATGATGACTCCTCGACTATTATTGAATCCCTTTAGTTTTAAAACTTAAACTTTTTTAAAGTATAAGTATTCATGTTCTTACATAAAATTAAGGGTGTTTTGTGTGCCTTGTGTGTTGGTTTGTAGCATCCTAGATCCTCAATGTATCAAACGATTTCGATATAGTTTTTCTTGCAGGAAAGTTGGCTTTATCGAGAGATTTGTTAGCTATTTTTGATGTAATTCGGTAATGCCGGTCTAATGTTATGAAAGTAATTCAAAGTAAAGTATACATATAACAAAAAGGGTTACGATTTTTTGTTATATGTATTTGTAAGCGAAGCCTTAAGCTCCTGTAAAATAAATGTTTTTTTTTTATTATAAAAAATAGTTCGTAGTTAGAGGAATTTATTAGCATTTTAAGCGGGCTAACTACAAACCAACTTTGTGTTGGAATAACACAAACTTACCGACGAACCAAAGTTTCATAGTTAACCCACATTCATGAAAACCTAATGGTTGATAGAAAATAACACTGGTATAATCTGGCAGGATCTTCACCGCACTGGATGCTCCTTGTTTTGCGGGGCAGAGGCTCGAGAAAACCAGGGGATGCTGCGCCGCGTCTTGTTAGCGTATGCAAGGTAAGCGACTACGACCTTTGCACTATAACCTGGCAATATGAAGATCATTCCTAACAGATTGGTAGATCGCATTCACAAACAATGGTTAGGCAGGTACTTACTCATTACTTATAGTATACCTACTTGGTATTAGACTGAGAATATACCAACAAATGCATTTATGAATGAAAACTTCCAGAAAACTGATATCAGTAAAAACAAAAACACAAAGTAATGCATTGTACACAAGTGCAGTCGAAAATGTTCGAACGCGAGTTAAAAAACGGACGTCAGTTGTTTTTTTATTCTATTTGCTCCGCTGATACCAAGTGTCAAAGTATTTTATACCAAGTTTCCAATCAATAATTCTTTGATTTTGTAACTCCATAGTTTACAAAAGATATACTTACATATTATATTTAATAGATTCCGAGAAGATAGGGTCATATGGAATATACGATTCTTAATTAATTATTTGCAGACAAAGACGTAGTAAAGAAAAGCTAGATGTTTACTTAGAAATTTCTATGAAAAATACTATCCAATTCTTCAGACGAAAAATAAATAAGAACATTGTTCTTGAGATACCTTACCTTGGAATTATTTTGTTCTTTTACAGATGGAACAAAGACGTCGGCTATTGTCAGGGGTTCAATATGCTGGCTGCCATTATTTTGGAAGTCATGGATAAATCAGAGGCCGACTCTCTGAAGGTACATACCTGTTAATTGATTCTCTTGTTATCCCTTCGCCTTTATATACAATACTACTAAGGAAAACCTAAGTATTATTCTGTTTTCTTTACTCTGTGTTTTATGGATATTAAATTTTATAAAATATGATACTAGGATTTTTTTTCATATTTATAAAAATGTGAAACGGGAGAATACGAATTGAAAATATTAGGTGCCTCAGGACCGCTATTGCAGCAGTGGACGTGTATGGGCTGATATGATGATGATGTATTATGGACATTGGTATCAAAAACGAACATGAGACGTACCAACTTATTTTGTTTCTATGTATATACTTGGTAAAATAACTTGTGGCTTAAGGTTATGATCTACCTGGTGGAAGCAGTCCTACCAGAGGGGTACTTCGCTGATGATCTGCGAGGGTTGTCAGCAGATATGGCCGCTTTTAGAGATCTGCTGAAACTGCGTCTACCCCGCCTTGCTCAACACATGGATTACTTACAGAAAATATCTGATGGTGAGTTTATTTCTATTAGAATTTAGTCTTGTCACTACCGTAATTCACCGTAATTCAACACGCGTAGATATTCAGGTCTACCCTGTATACTAACAAAACCAGGTGGTGCTAATTATAAATAAATAATGCTGGACAATTCACAGAGCAATATCTAGCCCCAAGCTAAGCTGAGCTTGTGTTTTGGGATCAGACAACTAATATACATAATACAATACATTACATAGATATATATTTTTTATTATACATAGAATACGACCAAAACACCCGAAACAAATATCTGTAGATCGTACATACATTTGTCCCGAGGCGGATAACGAGCCCGCGACCTTTTGCGTCGCAGGCGGATCTTCGCCCACTACGCCGCAGAGGTCGTCGAGTTTAAGTAATACGAATCACGATAGTTACAACATTGAGGAAAAAGGCTTCCAGTGAAATAAAATAAACATGCAACTTTATGTTAATGTACAAGTCCGAGATTGTCCGCAGACTGCAACCGCAGGCGACATTGCGGCTCGCGGCTGCGGTTGCTTCTATTTCCAAGCACGGCGGCATGCCGCGGCTGCACAATGCATAGACAATGCTTCAGTTTTTAAAAGTTTACATTTTTGTGTGTGAACTCGCTGCGGTTCGCGACCATAGAGTTTTTTTTTATATTGACGCGACACCACTTGCGGTCTGCAGTCCACGGTCGCTACGGGCCGCGGCCGCGGGCCGCGCTAGTATCGCCGCGCTTGGAATTATTGTCATAGAGATACATAGAAACAAGCAGTGTCGCTTGCAGTCTGCAGCTGTAGTCTGCGGTACATCTAGGACTTGTACCTAAATGTATGACAAAATGTGTCTACATCAGGTGGAGGCGTAGAGCCGCCTCTCCCCGACGTGTTCACAATGCAATGGTTCCTCACGCTCTATGCGACCTGGCTGCCGCGCGAGTCTCTCCTCAGGATATGGGATCTGGTGCTGCTGGATGGAAACGAGGTGCTGTTGCTAACTGCACTCGCTATCTGGGACTTACTGCAGGAGTGAGTAAACCGACTTAGCTGCGAGATTAACTGTACTGTTAGATGATGTCTGGCATTTTATGAATGCTTCTAGGGTTCCGTCACTCAAAAGGAGAAAGAGGAGGAAGACGGAACCCCATAATGATCTTATAAGGGTTCTTCCATATAAGATCACTTTGTTATCCGCTTGTATTTGCCCCTTCCTATTCCCTTGTGTAAGGGAATCAAAACCTACAAGGTACTTACTTTCCCGTTGACCTAGAATCATTGAATTTTGGCAAGAAGCAATGTCTTAAAATACAAGTAAGGGAACAATCCGAAGACTGGGTATTTGAAGTTCATCCTAAAAAATAAATTATTCTTATCTTGAGTGTAGGACACCCTCCGGCCAGGTGGAATGATGATCTACGAAAGACTGCTGGTAGATGCTGGATATGGAAAGCTGAAGACAGGGCGCTATAGCGCTCATTATGGAAGGCTTATGTCCAGTATTGGACTAATATAGGTTGATGATGATGATGATGACGATGAAGCACGCTGCGATCGTGTCTCATATACATAATATATAGATAGTCTATTTTGACGCCAATAGTACGTATTTTTTTCCCAGCCGTATCCTCTCAGCCCGTTCTGCGGACGAGTTCTACAGCTGCATGGGCGGCGGGGTGGGCGCAGTGTGGGAGGCGGGTGATTCGCTGGTCGCACGCGTGGTCGCCTTTGGTTCTGCGCCAGAGCTTCCTAAGTTGAGGAGCTTCCACCGTTACCGCGTGGCGCCACCACAGACGCCACAGCAGCCAACCTTTCAACCACCTTCCACGGTACGGTTATCACATCACTTATCATATTCCTTGCAGTTTCATCACCTCATGCGGTATGCGAGCTATGAGAGGTGCCTAAAAAGTTTTGTTAATCTACAGCTACCAGGATTTCTCTATTTCGGTTTTTCTACTTTGTCTAACCATTGAATGCTCGCACGCATTTAAACACAAAGTAGGTGACTAGACCTTAAGCTAGTATCAATAGATTATATTCCGCAGCATCCGTATCAAAAATACACGCGTAGTCGAAACTCTTCGCGGCCCACTCGTGTATCAGAATTCCTACAAAGCCTACATGCATAGATAAAATCGTTTAAGATAAGGAATTAGGAGGCTTTCTATTCTTGGTTGGTAAATCGCATAATGCCGTCTTGGACACCGGACTAATACAGTTAAATGAAACATTTTTTTCTTTACAGATGCAAGCAATAACGAAACGTGGTTTAAGATTATTTTATTCTGAAGACGAAGGAGACTCAAGCGATGATGGCAACAAAATGGCCCTAGCAACTGTAAGGCAATAAAACTTTATTAGTCCATCAACTTTGTAACGCTGTTACTCATATTGTAAATCTGTAACGAGTAAGCTAATATGCAACATTGTTGTACACAAATATAATTTATTATTGATGATGCTATTTTAATATCATTTTAATACGAATGCTTGTTTTATAACGTGAGTCAACTTATTATTTACGATAGTCTTCAGTTTCTAAAATCTATATTTTTACAGGTGATACCTAGGAGAAATGATAGAACCGGGACCGGAGACAGGCTCTCGTTAGACATAGGTGCATTAAAACGTCAATACGCAAGGCTGCGCGAGCGACAGAGACAGGCTCATGTCATTCTGGCAGCAGCTTGCGCAAGACATGCTGCAGGTACTACTTTAAAACACTTTAAATCCTTTACTTTGTACTTTAAGATTGAGAATATGAACGCATTATCAATTTTTTTCTTTCAGTTGGTGTGCCCACGTCACCCACATCATTGACGGTGAACAACCTTCTCTTAGGAAAGAGTGCGATTGTTAGTTCCCGCGGGAGGAGGCTCGGCCCCCCACCCGGAGCCGTCCCCCCCTCGAGACAGTCGCGAAGTCACGAGAAACCCTCCTCCCACAGTCGAGTGCACTCCAACGAAACAATCAGCTGGCACGAAGAAAAGAGCCGCAAAACGCTTAGTAGACGTAATTCCGTTAAATGGAAAGATATCAAGATCGATAAGTCCTTAGGGAACCTCAGAAAAGCTTCGATCGACTTAGATGAAACTGGCGATGGAACGATAGTGTCAGAAATAGAAGCCAATCAGATGCTTGCATCTTTAAGATCAAGAAGCTCCAGTGAAACATCATCATATTCGTCGCACTCAAACTCAAGTACAGATACCAGTTTGTGTGATGAAAATGAAAAAGGTAGTGATTCCGATACAGATTTACTCGAAGAAGACGCAAAAAATCAGAATCTGAAAACAAAGACTAGTAAGTTGCCTGTTTCACCACGTCCAAAAGAAAAAACACTAGCATATTCTCCGGTTGTCGATAATGACAAGAAAACAGAAATCACAGCAAGTGAAGCTAGGGAAACCACGCTAAGCGTTGTGAAAGATATAACAGATTACCTTGATTCGGCGGCCGGAGAGCCGCTGCGTACGTATATTGATGAGTTTGATGATACTAAGTCTAACAAACATGCCGTATCCAGTGAGGTCGATAATTTTGATCTCCAAGCTGCGTTGACACCGACTCTTCATCAAGGTAAGACAACCATGTACGGTAATCAATATACTGATGGTCCACGAGATATGCTAGTGTCTCCTTCCGCCCCTGCATTAGTATCGGATTCTCATAGCATTGGAATGTTGCCACTATTGTCAAAATCTCCTATTCCTAGATCGCCTGCATTGTTTGGCAATCCCCGTCTAACAAAGTCAACTCCATCACCCATAGATAACCAACACATTTGCAGAATACCGCCACTAACACCGACTGAAACAAGAATGTTACCCACTGAAGCAAGATTATTCTCTTCACCTGAAATGTCACAAATCTCGGGAATGCCCCAAGTTACGCTATCGCCCTATACGCCCACATCACACAGTACACCAGAAGTCATACGGAGACTAAACATAAGTAATAAACACGAAAGTGAAACGATACGGCATGAAAATATTCAAAAAACTTCAGTTTACCTGAGCCCTATTGATATAACCCCAAGTAGCTGTGATTTTCTATCCAACTTTAGGAGTCCTACTCATGTCAGTCACTTCACGAGTTCAAGACCCCCGGATATCATAGATAGTTTAACCATGTATGCAAATTTTGTTCCTGATATAGATTTGTCAGACAACGCGTCTCCAGATCCTGGCAGTCTTCCAAGGAGTCCCGACAATGAGAGCATTACAGTAAGTGAGGATGAACCTCCAATACAACTTAAAATTGATAAATATTTTGAACATAGTCCCGAGTTTTTCGGCGCTCGAGTAACTGACCCAAACAACACTGATATACCGAACCGCCGATCAGCAAAAAGATTATCTCGAATACCCAAAAAACCAGAGTCACTGACGTTACAATGCAATCACAGTGATAAAATACTCAAAGAAGAAATGGAAAGAGCATCATCGCTGCCACAAAGTCACAGCTTTACAAAGACACTTTTGAGTGAAGATGATTTTGAGTCTGATGATCCACCTCCTAGGTCAAGTACGCCAGTAAACATAAAAGAAAATGATTTGATGTCACCAAAAGATATTATTTTGAGCTCTGGCCGAAAGAACAGCGAAAGAGCATTACAAATCATTCAAGAAAATTCTAAAATATTAAGTAGAATTTTAACTAAACAAAATACCGCTGATGCTATAGTTGCTTCGAGTAATAATGTCGTCGCAAAAAATACAGATTATGACAAATTAAAATTTTGTTCTACTATTAGCGAAAAATCATCAGAAAGCAAAATACTAGAATCCCCGATACTAAAAGAATCCACATCTGACTCGTTGATTGGGTACAGGAAAAGAAATGCCAGTGATAGTGCAGTAGTAAGTCATGACTTCGTCAGGATAAGGCCAATATCTATTGATGATCCTTTCTCTCTGGAGTCTCGTAACACAATCCAAAGGAGTGAAGATTTTGTGAAAGCAACTAAAAGTCCGAGCACGGATTGCTTAGGTGATAAGACGGATACTTATGGTTGGGTGAACAAAGCATTTCAAGCTAAATGCGACCGACCACTATTGTTAGACATGAAGGAAAAACGATTTGATTTTGACATTAGGAAGGAAAGTACACGTGCAGATGAAGATTGCGTCTCTGAGTTGAGACCAGCAATTTCATCCGAATGGGCTAGGCATTCATTTTCAGGAGAATCAAAGACTTCAGTTACTTTGCCATCGAACGACCCAAAAGATACTTCATCGTATGGCAGGCGTTACACTTTGGGTGACGGTAATCATCCACTCTCCAACAAATATAGCGATTATGTCCTATCGGCAGCAAGTGATCTGTGTCGGAAAACAATCAATGAAGAACCTAAAGTCTGCGATACTATTCAAAAGACTGATGAAAGCCAAGCTAGTGAGTTTACGCAAAATGTAACTTCTTCTATCAGTTTCACTTACGAACCTTCAGTGGACGACGATTCACTAACAGGAGCGAAGAGTAACTCTAGTGATACTCTTTGCCAGATAATGTCTCTAGATCAAGTCTCCACTCCTATATCGCCTAAGATATTTATCAAAGAGACGCCGACGTTTCCTAAGGATTTTGTAGAGAAAAGTGATAAGTTGAGATTTGATTCGGACGACACGTGCAGTACGATAACTTCGCTGTACGAAACAGATACGCTTTCGTCACTGTCGTACCCGCGCAGTCCATCGACAGGGTCATACCACCCGTTCCCGACGCGTCCGGTGATGCGAATGCCAAAAGAAATAGGTGTTAAATTGGGCTTGTACCCTAAAGATGCAATTAATTCCGCTCCAAAATAAATGAGTCGTGCAATAATCCAGTTTGATTCAATATTTTTACGATATACTTGATTTATTATCAATCTATATTGCTGTAAGCTATCGTTAGTATTTTTTATACCTAAGATTTTATGCTTTAGAGAGCGATTATGAACTAAATGATTAGAGAAAATATGATATAGATTACCTTCTTCTTTCTTATAGTTATTGTTTATTAGCGTTTTATATTGCATCTTTTCTATCTACCTGGGTAGATGCGACTGTTTTTATGCGAAAGTTATTTTAATCTGACCTTCATCTAAGTCGCCTTTGTTAATGTTAAAATATATGCTGTCAATAAGTATTATCTGCTTCGTATTATAAACTGACCTTTCTCTTTTTCGGAACACAGAACGATTCATTATTATAATAGTTAGTAATTTTAGATGTAACATTTTACATTGTTGTGAAATACTAAGCTCTTGTATTTCCGTAACTTTAGCAAATAAATACAAAACAAACGAGTTGCCTTGAATCCAAGTGTTAGGTGTATGCGTAACCTATTGCATACAAATACATTTAGTTTGTACGATTCAAATAATGTTTAGGGTTACTGTTCGAAGTCAATACGTATAATAAATATTGTATCTATAAAATGATGAAATGGCAATGAAATTGTAACTTAGTAAACAGATAAAAAATGCTAAGTGAGTCTATTTCTGCGAAATAAAACAATTTTGTTTGAAAATTGACTTGTTTAATTGCATGATTGTGTATAAATACTTATAAAAGAAGAAGAACAAAACTTTAAATTATCCTAGAAATCATCAAGTACTGGAGGACAGGTACAGACGAGATGCTTGTCGCCATACATGTCGTCGATGCGGCTTACTGTCGGCCAGATCTTAATCTCGCCTTTCACGAATGGCTGAAAGGTAAAAAAATACGTAGTCAGTATTTTTTTAAGGTAAAGTATACTTATGATCATAGCTTACAACGCGACGGCTTAGTAGTTATTAGTTTAGTATCAGGCAGAAGTTATCGGTTCGATTCTATTGTTGGATAAATTAAACTAAATTTATATATCAGCACAAAATATTGCCGTCCTTTTTACCCGAAGAAGGAGAATGTTTAGCTGTATGCATGTTTTTTATTCGACGACTCGGTAAACGTAGTGTAGGACGTCCTCCGACCAGGTGCGAAAGACTGCTGGTAGATGCTGGATGCGTCAAGCCGAAGACAGGGCGCTATGGCGCTCATTGGGGGAGGCCTATGTCCAGCAGTGGACTAATATAGGCTGATGACTATTGTATGTCCATCGATTTTTCGTAATTTGTGTTTATTTAGAGTTAAATTATCCCGAGGGTTTAGAATTTATCTCGCAAACCTTAACCCTTTGTAGGGCAAGGAGAGCAATTTTAAAAATAAGTAGTGGAAAATTTTTATCGAAAGAAATAAAAATACACGTGTTTCTGGAAAAATCATTTTTTTTTATTTATTTGAAAAAAAAGAGCAATAAAGGGAGTGTGACAGAAATGTTACACAGCATCAAAAGGGTAATTTAACTTAGGTGAAATAGTCTAAAACAATTGTTGTATTTATTGTAACACAGAGCAACGCCACACTTCTCGCAAATTGTTTGTGAGACACCAGCGCATTCAGGAAATTTGCGGCGTGTTCTCTTTTCCGTCCAAACAGGCCAGTGTCCTATCTGATCTTGCCTGATTGCCGCTGGAGGAGCATGTTGTGCTGGACCTTTGTGTCGTTTTGCTTGAATTTCGTTTTCAATAGATCGACGGTTCTTTATATTCGATGGTACACCAAGCTTACATAAAGTTGTTGCAACTTCAAGCCGAAAATCAGCTGAGTTCAGATGTTTATTCTGCAAGTCCTTTACTTTATGAATTCTTTTGTAAAGAAGCCATGCGTTTGCCATGCTCAAATCCAATAAATGGTAGAACATACGAACCTGCCACCGTTTGCTGCGAAGCTGTATTTTGTAGCGTCCAATGATGCTATCTATCAGGTCCACGCCACCCATGTGGCGATTGTACTCTCCAATAATATTTGGACGATCAATTGTTACGTACCTCTTAGTCTTCTTGTCATACCTCCTCACCTGGGCTTTTGGCATTTCTCCTACAAAACTTGATACCAAATTTACCACCTTGTTGTCTTTCCAGGCTACGGTTGCTACATCTACACCGTTGACATCAGCAACATACTCAACAGAATAGCCTCTGTCTTTCTTTGACATTTCTTTGTCAATCAATCAAATCCATGGGAAACAGGAACAAGAAAATCTGGATCGGCGTTTCAAGCTCTAAAATATCTGTTGGTAGGTTCTCGTTTCCTAGAAAACGCAACTGTTGCTCATTCAAACCCAGACTTTTTTTTTCCATCGCAGGTTGAGTTTTGGTGGTTTTGTAGGACGTCCCACTGATTCGGTTGGTTATGTGATGATCCAGTTGGCACAGCAGCAGTAGATGGAGATGGATCAGGTTCACTGGTTTCTAAAATATCAATAATCTCACCAAGGTTTACTTCAGCCTCTTCATTTTCATCGTTAGAAAACTGCTCGTGCTCCATCTCATTCTCACCATGATAATCTGCAACACTGTCGTCGTCATCTTCCATGCCATCTTCACTGTCTTCATAAATATTCAAGACCTCTGCTATATCGCCATCCCGGAGAGGTTGAAAAGTCATTATACTTTTAAAAACAAATGAATTAGAAAACAAGCCTATTCACAAAAAAAAATTACCCTTGATAGGCAATGTGACATTTCTGGTACAAACACAACAGAAAGTCAAACTCATCGAAAGCATTCAATTACATAAAAACCTACAATGATACACAAAGTACATGTACTTACCTCGTATATTTTCCAAAAACACACAGTATTTATCACGTTTTTCTATTTTCCACCAAATTTTCAAATGCACGCAGGTACTTGAACTCGACCAGTCGACGAACAACGGTCGCCACGTGGCACTAACGCGATCTACATTTTTTGTAATAAACTAAGTAGATAGATTGGTTTGTAACGGACATATCACAGTGACACAAAACGGATTTGAAAAAATATTTGAAGGTTGGTAGGCAGAAAATCAGTCTGTTACAGAAATGTTACACCGCGCTACAAAGGGTTAATAAAGAGTTTAAAACCAAGAGAATCGAAGTCAGTTTTTAGTTTTAACAAAACAAATGAATCATTCAAAGATATTCCCTGCTTCAACATTGTATAAAGTTTATGCAACAACTGAATGGACACCATTGTTTCGTAGTCTCCAAAACAGTCAGACCATTTACGAACTATCAATTGTTCTAACTTACCGCGGGAAAAGCTGCTTGTTCTCTCGTGTAAGGCCTGTTCCAGTCCTCTGAAATAACCTCTGCTTGTGGGTGTGGGGCCATCTAAAATAATGATGACTCATTTATTAAACTTTTACGAAGATCGGTACTTACTTAAATAATCCTAGTTGCCTTTGATTTAAAGCTAGTTTTTGTCATATATAAGGTATTCATATAGATAGATAGATGGATAGAAAATACTTTATTATATACCACACAAAACAGAAAACAATACAGAAATAGTATAAAGGCTGCCTGTCCATACACGTGGAACAAATCAGCGGAATATAGGACAAATAAATCTCTTTATGCAACATTAAACAATGCAATTGCATACAACTTTTGCTCTGTTTCAGTGGACCAATGGAATTGCTTAAATTCCATTGCTTTATTTATCTCCTCTCAGCTGGACTGGCAGCCTCAAATTTCAAGGGTAGGTATAGCAGAAGTGCGAGTTACAAGCATTTTCCTAAGTTTATCAAACTGGTAAATAATTAGTAAGAATTTAATACCTTTAATGGGTTCAATCTCTTATCGATGAGTCCGTCCTCAATGTCCTTGATTTCCTTCCGAATGATAATGAGAGCCTCACAGAACCTGTCCATCTCCTGAAGATCCTCAGACTCGGTCGGTTCGATCATGAGGGTTCCTGCTACAGGCCATGACATTGTTGGAGCGTGGAAACCTGTAATAAAAATATTAAGTATTCATATAATTACGACTACATCAATAGAGGATGCCTATAAACAATGATGAAATGATGATGATGATGTATGGCTAAATAAATAAATAATGCAGGATAATCCACACAACATCTTCTAGCCCCAAGCTAAGTAATAGAATACTTCTAATAACCAAGAATACTTTTTTAATGGTCTAAGCAGGATCGGTCATCGTGGCGATCTTTGGGGTAGTCCTTTGACAAACAAAACAGTGGATGTCTGGCTAAGATATATGTAACGTGTTGTTGTGGTTTCTATAATGGTCTAGTGGTTACATATTTAAGTAAGCCGAAAATAGCCATTTATGGACATAATCTTCATTTTTACGATATTTTTTCTCCGAATATGTTCATAACACAAAGGTCAAACAAAAATGTTCATATCAAATTAGTTTGAAACGAAACGACTTAATATGAAACTTTTACGTTTGCAGTAGCCACATATAAAACTTACCGAAGTCCATAAGCCGTTTGGCAATGTCCCCCGGTTCAATATTTGCAGTTTTCTTCAAATCCCTGACGTCAATGATGAACTCGTGCGCGACCAGTCCACGATCTCCTTTGTATAAGGTCTTGTAGTGCCCTTCTAACTTCTTTGACATGTAGTTAGCGTTTAGGATCGCTACTTGAGTTGCCCGCCGTAATCCTTTGGGACCCATCATCTGAAAATTGGTTATAATTATGCAATCTTTGGTTTTTCATAGCTTTTTTAAGGTACCTATAGTAACTAATTTATGTTCATTTAGCGTGATATCGAACAGAGGGGTTCGAAGATTTTGGCCTTAACATAGAAAAAAGGAGAAATATATATAATATACATATGTAAGTATATAATATTTCTTTGACTACTACGAGAAAAGCTACGCGAGCTACGATATGTGCGACGAAAAATGCTACGTCTGCTACGAAAAGTACTAAGTGAGCTGCTAAATCGCTGCGCACGTAGCAGCAACAGCAAGGGTTACGTAATGAATTTGTTCAAAAATTCTTCTTACTTTAAAAAATTCGAACAATGCATACTGTCCTAAGCATAGAAAAATCGAATAAAAAAGTAAAATGCCGTTTTATCACTAACATCCCTACTTACCAACGAACAGAATATGAAGGTACCTTAATGTAAGCCCAGGAGATGGGTAGAATGGCCGAGGATCCATAGGGGGCAGCGCTGACTGATCCGAAACTGTGCGCGGCATCACCCAAATCTGCCAGCGTATCCACCACCGGGTGAGACGGTAGGAATGGTGCTAAGTGGGCTTTACTAAAACAAGATCCACAGATTATATAATTTTTTTTTTAATTATGTTAGAACCAAGTGCTTAGACAAACCAAGCATAGCCTTTAAAGCACTATTAACTTAGTTATGTAACCTAATTGTAATTAATAAATCTCTCTAAAGAGAAAGTGTAAACAGAGTAGATGGATTTCTTTTAGACCTTCGTGATGCATCGTCAGCCACATCGCCTCCTACCATCAAGTGAGATTATGATCAAACGAAGGTCTATCCACAATCCTAATTATAATATTATAAACGCGAAAGTTTGTATGTATGGATGTTTGTTACTCTTTCACGCAAAAACGACTGAACAGATAGAGCTAAAATTGCATACAGGGCAGTTTAATCCATTTATCCATTCAAACTTTCGCATTTATAAAATAGGTGTGCGTGCCTATTTTGTCCTTTACTTTGGAATCAGGCCCAGAGTCGGCCCCATCATTACAAAATCGTCCCGCCTCCTTTTTCGCGGCCAAAATTGTTGCTTGATATTAATAAATCATAAACTAATAGAAACTTACACTCCAATAGGCCCCATGCCAGGGCCGCCGCCTCCGTGCGGGATACAGAACGTCTTGTGCAGGTTCAGATGCGAGACATCACTGCCGTAGTCCCCGGGACGACATAGTCCGACCTGCATAATACAACTCTTTTATTCACATATGTATTCATTCATGTCAAAATGGCCAAAATGTAGCAAATCAGAAAATAAATGACAGTGCCTATCCATAATACATAATATTCTTTACTATTTCAAATTGTAAAACACTAACCACACACTTCCAATTTAATAAATGAATAAATAATAAATAATGTTGTACTAATCAACATTATTTATGGTAGTATGTGGTTAGTGTTTTACAATGTGAAATAGTGTGCGTAAACAATCCACACAAAATCAACAAACCCAAAACTAAGCATAGCTTGTGTTATGAGTACTAGTGACTAACTGATATACTTAATACAATACGTTACGTCGAAATAAATGTTTAATTAATTATTCATAAAATATACCCACAACCCCCGGCACAAATATTTGCAGATTAATCGAACCTCCAACCTTCTGCGCTGCAGGCGGACCTTCGTCCGCCGCACCATGTGGCGGTCATCGAAGGCGAGGAAAATGAAACTCTCCGATACCAGTAGTTGATTTCTATTAAAAATAATGCCGGACAATCTACACGGCATCATCTAGTCCCAAGCTAAGCCAAAGCTGGTGTTATGCGTGCTAAATAGTAACTAAGTATTACCTGTGCGTTCATGTTAGCGCCATCCAAGTAGACTTGACCGCCGTGCGCGTGCACTAGCGCGCACACATCGGCGGCGCGCTCCTCGAACACACCGAATGTGCTTGGATACGTCAACATTAGGCACGAAATGTTCTCACTGTGCTCTTCAACCTGACAATAAAACATTAAACCAAATCTTTTTTTCAACGACATTAGTCCACAGCTGGATTGAATCCATCTACCGGTTTGTTTTTCGTTCAAGTGTGTTAATTTCTTTCTAGATTTGACAAAATATCGAATTTGTATTTATTCAAAACAATTTTACATCTACATATTTTTACAGGTATGACTTACCTAATATGTACAATAGAGTAGTCAATATAATATATTACAAGCAAAATAATTCAATAAAAATATCAATGATTAACTAAAATAATAGGTACAATATAAATTTCAATAAGCAAAATTAATTAATTATCATAAATGTATAAAATATTATAGCAAAGTCGCTATCTGAGTAGCGGTCTGCGTGCACGATTAGTTTTTTTTAAATGCGCTACGATTTTCAATGGGGTTTCCACTTTTATTCTTCTCCAAGAATACATTTTCTAATAGTGCGAATCAGTACCTATCACTGGTATTAACCTTGTGTAAGAATTGAAAATCTCAGAGCGAGCGTAGTTCCTGACGCGCTTTTTGCAATATGTCAGGAGCATGGAACGCGATTGCATCTTACGCTGTTCTCTTTGGTGTTAGTCCTTTTTATTGTTTTTAATAAAAGGTTTTTATAGTATATTTTTTGTATAAAGTTGCGTTGTTTTATATTTATATTTATTTAAAGGAAAACCAGAAGCTTATATATAACACAATAAAAAGTTCATGAATACTAGAAAGCTTATTGAAGGTTTTCACGGATAAATAACAGAATAATGTAATAAGAAGAGACTGTGAAAATAAAGTGAATTGGTACATATAGCATCTATAAAGTTAAATTAGATAATTATCTTTAGGTTACAAAATTAACAATAATGTTTACTCCAAAAACCTATCACCAACATTATCATTATTGGTGCCAAAAAATTCTCTGCTGAGACTCACCTTATCCTTAAGATGTTGCATATCGATCTCTCCCTCGGGCGTGACACGTATAGCGCAGACGCGCATGCCGGCCATGTGCGCTGACGCAGGGTTGGTGCCGTGCGCAGATACCGGGATCAAGCAGATGTTACGCTTCATGTCTCCGCGGAACTCGTGGTACCGCTTTATGGTGCGGAGACCAGCATACTCTCCTTGGGCACCGCTGAAGACGTACAAAAATATATATAGATTCGTAAAATCGTACATTATTAATAACTAACGACCAGCCCTGGCTTCGCACGGGTACAAATGCATGTATTATATATATATATATATATATATATAAACCTACTTCTTGAATCATACTATCTATTGATAAAACCGCATCAAAATCCGTTGCGTAGTTTTAAAGATCTATAAGCAAACTTAGCGACAGACAGACAGCGGGAAGCGACTTTGTTTTATACTTGTAATGATCGTGATTTAGAATAATATATTTAGTCCTTTGCCTTGCAGTGGGACACTAAGGATTATAATAATACAAAATAATAAGTCACGAAGTTCATCTCTCTGCAGCCTTAGTCACCGGCCGCTTGATCTCCGACCGCAAAAATATGTCAAACCGGTACACCGTTTTGATATACTTTTTTAGTGTAAAATAGTTTAATAGTTTTATAATGTTTTATTGTACCTATAATAGTTTTTAAAAAATCATTGGCTAAAAAATGTCCCCTCACCTGTTCGGTTGAAAAGAAACACGATCATATCCAGTCACCGCACACAAATCACTCGCTAGCTCCTCGAACAATGTGTGGTAGCCTTCGCACTGGTCTAGAGGTGCGAACGGGTGTATGTCTGTGAAGTTGCGGTAGGAACAGGGCATCATCTCCGTTGTGGCGTTCAGTTTCATTGTACAGGAGCCCTGAAATAATCAAATACGATGCCTACGTTATACAAATAGGACCGTAAATTTTAAGAAGCGGTCCTTAAAAATACTCTCTCTTTTACTACGCACAATTAATATTGTTATCCAATTTAGCCAGTTTCTTTTAGCCAGTACTTGATAGCAGACGATATCGCTTGGGTGAACCTGGATTTGCCAGATCTGCGCAGGATCGTATAGAGATCGTGGCATAAGAGTATGGTGGGTTATGCCCAACAGTGGGTGAAGTCGGGTTGCAATGCTGCTGTTGCAATGAATGAATGAGCACTTACCAACGGTATCATCGAGTGCACAAGCGAGATGTCCTTATTCTCGAGCCGCTTCATGTATCTAACAAGCCTGGTCTCCGAATGATGCATGTTGAAGACAGGGTGCGTTAGATATGGGGACGTTCTGCGGTAGGAACCGTGGAGGATTGACCGCGATCTGATGTCATCCGCCTTGATAACCTGTCAATATATCATACTTTCGTCATTAAAAATTTAATGTTATCTAGTTTCAAGATAGCCAGCATACACCGAGTAGGTAGTTATGTGAGTATAAGCTGAGAATATAAAATGTGAGTATCATTTTGACCTTCTGTGCATATTTTGAAAGCCAAAAGAAAAGAAAAAATGTTAAATTGTGTATTATACTTTTTCATGTAAACATATATAGAATTTTAGGCTAACATCTACAAGAATCTGAAGAAGAACCCAAAAATTGTTGTGCCCTGACAGAGTTTTTATGCATTGTGTACTACCCACTAAGACTACACCTAAGAAACTACCTGTATGCATGAAATTATAATAAATTATATGATTGCTCAAAAGTATCAAAAAATGTGTGGCTTATGTAACGATGTATTTTTTTAATTTTGTGTGTGAGACGTAGCAGCTACTTAAGTAGTTGACTAGTTCCTAAGCTGCTATCAAGATAGATAAACATACTTTTGCTTCAGAAAAACAAAAGTAAAACATATTACATATCCTTACCTCCTCAACTTTCTTCGCATCAAATATCCACAGCAAGTCATCGACATCTGTCATTGTGGTGGTCTCATCAAGGGCCACGCCAACCGCGCCGTCCTCAAAGTACCTCAGGTTGATCTTCTTCTGTTCTGCTCTGGATTTGATAGCGGCTGCGTCGTGTTCCGATAGAGGTACCACGTGGAGGGTGTCGAAGTAAACATCGTTGGATTGCTTGTGGCCGCGCTGCCTTATTCCTAGGTTCGAGATATTATGAACATTTTACTTCAGAATACAGAAATTACAATACTGATGGGTTTTGATCCCCCTTTGAAACTTCTAAACGAGAGGAGTCTGGGACTGATGTAAGGCGATTGGCTCTATGCTATAATAACTAAATAAGAAAGTCCTTATCGGCTTCAGTCCTACAAAGCGTTAGCGGTACCTCGCCTGGTATATAGTAGGAATTTAAGTGAACTAATATGATTCCCGCATAATCACTACCGTTCTGCGTAACGAATAACGCCTATTTATGGATGAGCTTTGAAGCTGGCGTTTGTCGGTAAGGATCTCAAGAAGATATTTTGACGATTGAATACGTTAAGTCCATTTCGTGACGTTTTCGGTACATTTTGGAACTGCCTGGCCATTGTAGAGACAAACTTATAATTACAAAAAACTTTCTAATTACAACTGGTATTTATCGCGATTATTTACCTATTTCGGGATGTCAGTCATCCCGTGAACACGACAGTGTGTAAACCTGTTGAAACTTCGGGAAAAATTGGTAAATAATCGCGATAATTACCCGTTGTATTCATACTTCTAATTATGTGTTCAGATCAGTTTAAAAATATTTATTGAGACAAACTTAGCACACAGATCCCCTGGTACATACAGTCCACGATTCTATTCATCCATGGTTGTCTGGTAGAGACGCCCTTGAGCAATAAGATCGCCAACTGTACCTGGTTTTGTTTTAGTTTTTATTTTACATTGTTCTTATAAACTAAGTGTGCAATAAAGTATTATCTACTAGTTGCGCCCCGCGGTTTCTATGCATGGTAATATATATTTTAGATAATATACAATATATCTTTATAAATTGTAGTGTTATTCTGATGTATAAGCTATATTATTGTAAAGTTTCATTAAAATCCATTGAGTAGTTTTTACATGAAAGAGTAAGAAACATCCATCCATACTTACAAACTTTCGCGTTTATAATATTTGTAGGATCTATCTAGCTATCTAAGCAAGACCTCACCATGATCAAGCACAAGCGTGGCGTTATGCACCCTTGTGGCGATATCCCTCAAGCCCTGCGGCCCGTGGTAGACTGCGAACATGGCTGACATGTTAGCTAGAAGTGCTTGAGCGGTGCAGATGTTGGAGGTGGCTTTGTCTCGGCGAATGTGCTGCTCTCTTGTTTGGAGGGCTAGCCTAGAACAATACATATTATGTATAGGTACATGTAGTTATTATTGGTTTTATTGAATTTGTTGCTTGTAATTTATTATGTTGAGTACAAACTATTGTATTAGGTAATACCTGTAATACAATAGTGAATACTCAGTACTGTCCTGTAGTACCTTTGTTGTCTGAAAATAAAGAATTTGAATTGAATTGTAAAAATAGATGTAATGCTTTGAATAAATAAATGTTATGTTATATTCTACTTGAACCTGATTTTGTTGCGACGTATTTATTATTTTGTATTCTTGTTAGGTTAGTAGGCATATTCTTATTATTTTAAAGTTTTATAAAACTTTATCAAGTTTCAATCAATCTTCACTCACTCCTGTCATAGTGGTCTAGATCAAACAACGAACTGTACGCGTTTCCAAAAGAGTGGTGAAGAAAGACGGACTTTTTCCTGTAGTGGGATTTCAGTAGTTTATCCTTATACTAGCTTCTCGAAAACAGGAGTATATATATTTAGCCTTTTACTAGGCCTTTATTTACGTCAACAGAGTGTTTTGTTTATGTAGTGTAATTTGTCGGCACTTACGTAGATGACTTATGAGGCATATACGAGAACGATAATTACGGTTGCAGTAGGTAGGTACTTTTAACCACCCACACCCACCGCTGCCGTTCCGTACAAACGTGCGTTAGTAGAAATTGGGTATAGTGTAATACATTAAAAGTAATCGTACCTGTAAGCATCTCTCCCAGCAGCGTCTCTTGTAACACCAACCATACGGCCTGGCATGAGCCGGACCAGCTGGTGTTTGGAAGCGAAGAAACCAGCGTGGGGCCCGCCATAGCCCAGGGGGACCCCTAATCTTTGTGACGTCCCTACTGCGAGAGCCGCTCCGCATTCTGCCGGTGGGCGGAGCAGAGCCATCGCTAGCAGGTCTGTCGCGACCACTACTAACGTCTGTACGTTAAATATGAACAAATATTAATGGCTTAGTAAAAGAAATGAAAATATTTTTATTTACCTTTAAAAACTATAACACGAAATGGAAACTTATGGTACCTACTTAATGAGACTATGTATATATTTTTCTTTATCGTGAGCAAAGCAGAGTCAATATGACTTCCACTTAGCATTATGATGGATGGTAGATACTCTGGTGTGTCCACCTAGCGCTGATTTTCAGTGGAGTCCAATGGTACGTTAGGTACCTACTAAGTATTGGACTTTAATTTTTTTTTTGTTCAGTGAACGTATACCTACAATATGCAATTTTTTATGCAGTGTTATGTTTCTTTTAAAGTACGACACAGAAAAACAAATCAATACTTAGGTATCTCTTGAAGCAGAGATGGATATTCTACCGTTGCAGTCAACTGTACCTAGTAGAGAAAAAATCGTTTGAACATAAAGTCATTTTCGACTCTACTCAATCTCCCAAGCGAACCAGAAATTTAATCAATTGGTAAATAAATTTCATAGAAAAACAACAACTTTATTTTCTACGTACCCCATGTTCCTGCGCATTAGCCGCCAGGTCCGAATAGTCATAAATCAAGCCCCTAGTATCTGGACACTGCAGAAGCACCGCCGATATGTCTCTCTGAGCGAAGTCAACGTCTCGCACGTCCTTCACCACGTCGACTGCTAGCCCCAGGGCTTCGAGGCGAGTCAGCACCACGGCCAGGGTTTGTGGGTGTGTGCGCTCTGATACCACGAACTTTGTTCTTTTGTTGTGTCTGGGAAATCAATAAAAATCAATAAATTATATGTATTTTACATTCATAATAATATTTATATTAAAGTGTAGCCGAAATCTTTTAAAATAAATAAATTATAAAATGGAGCAAAGTAAAAGCAATCTAGTCGAAAGAAGCAGTGTCTTCGAGAGAAGGCTAGTAGAAAAATTAAAAAACATAAGGAACCAATACTCCAAATACTCGTACCTATCGACCTTCATTTCTGTGCTGGTTATAGGTAGATAAGGTACTAGAAAAAGAGAAATATTTATCCTTTGCTCTTTGACTTAGGTACAAGTCATCTTTAAAATCAAGGTAACAATATTATTAAATAAATGTTATGTTCAGTGCAGGTAGCTATATGACTAATCAATTTACTTATAAATAGCTTTAACTCACTGTTTCTATTCCTAATCTTACTATTTCTTGTTCTCATTGATATTTGCCTTTATTTCGCTAGAATTAGAACTCATAATTAATATCATAAAGAAGAGTTTTTGCTGCCAGTATAGTAAAAGAATCACTTACCGGTGGCAAAGCGACAATCCCTCAGCCGCAGCTGTACCCTCGTCCAACAGCGAAGCATTCGCGACGTCCAAGCCGGTGAGGTCGCTCACCATGGTCTGATAGTTTAGAAGACTCTCGAGACGCCCTTGGGCCACTTCGGGCTGGTAAGGCGTGTATTGGGTCGTCCTGCAAAACAATTTCCGTATTTTAATCTACTTTTGAGGATACAGATTTGCAGATGTTTGTAGCTGAAATAGTACTTACAATTATTTCAGTAGCTACTACATAAAATAGTGAGAAATTTACACTGCCTCATCTCTCCAAAAAATGTACGAGCTACTACAAAGCAAAGTCCTACGCGTAACCAAATATGTATGTAGCAAGTAGCAATACTTGTAGCGTGCACGTGCTCGCAGCACATTGCTACGAGCTTCGCATGATGTGGCCAAATATGTATGTAGCACGTAGCAATACTTGTAGCGTGCACGTGCTCGTAGCACATTGCTACGAGCTTCGCATGATGTGGCCAAATATGTATGTAGCACGTAGCAATACTCGTAGCGTGCACGTGCTCGTAGCACATCGTGCGTAGCACATTGCTACGAGCTTCGCATGATGTGGCAAAATATGTATGTAGCACGTAGCAATACTCGTAGCGTGCACGTGCTCGTAGCACATCGTGCGTAGCACATTGCTACGAGCTTCGTATGATGTGGCCAAATATGTATGTAGCACGTAGCAATACTCGTAGCGTGCACGTGCTCGTAGCACATCGTGCGTAGCACATTGCTACGAGCTTCGCATGATGTGCTACGCCACTACTTATGTTACGAGCGCTACAAACTATGTCGTTCGCCACTGCTACAATGGCTACGCATGAAGTGCTACGCCAGTGCTACGAGAGCTACGCATTCTACGCGTTGTGTGCTAAGCCACCGCTACAAAGCCTACGCCAATCTGTGATGAGGCCATAAAAATATAGCATGTTTTTTTTATAAACTTTATAGTTAGGTAGAATCTCTGGAACTACTGGTCCTATTTTGATAATTCTTATACATAAAGAAAGGTACATTATATAACTACATACATATATAAAAATATATGTCTTACCATCCCGGGTTCTCAAACATATTCCTCATGATGGAATGAGGGACGCAGCAGTTGTGGTACCCCATTCCGATATACGACCGCCATATTTCATTTTTCTCGGACAATTTTCGAATTCTTTCGATGAGGTCGTATTCGCCTGTAAATATTTTCGAATTAAAAACTACGTATACAAAAAAAATAAAAATTCAGCAAAATGATATATTTGTGGTGTATTATACACACACATACAAACACATCCATCCTGGTAGCTCCTGTTGCCCGGACTCTTAAGAGACCGGTGTCCTCAGGAGCTCCAAATGCACAGACACCAAACACACACGCACACGGGGTAACAGTCTTTATTTTTCTTTGATTTCTTATAAATTTTCCCTAAATCATTCCGTAACTCCTTTTTATTGCACCTTTAAAACTTCTCTTTTTTTAAATTACATAACTTATGTAACATTAATATAGCACTTAAACTTAATTTTAACTTGTATGTAGGTATATATATATATATATATATATCTGTTATGAATGTACCTTCACTTTGTTGAATTGAAACACATTACAACTATAATTTCAGAAGGTGGGCGTTGCGACCTGCGACACAGTATTTTACTTCTGCAGATCGCATCGCTTCATATTTTTGTTCTAGCACCTAAGTATGTTTCAAACTAAAGACTTTTTACTTTACGTTATGTATTAAAATGTGGTATTTATATGAATGCTGAAACGGCAGAGAGTCCTATTAATAGCCCAGAAGTGACTGCCAATAGGTGAATTGATGTTGAATGTAAAGTTACTCACTGACTGGTTCATTAATGTCCATGAGACCTTGGAACTGTATCTTTTTAGGAACTGCATCGTCAGTCAACTGGTTCAAGCTCTGAAAACAAAATGAAAACCAATGAATTTATGACCTACTCACAACTTGTGCATGTTTATATTACAGTAAGGTCAGTAAGCAGTAGCATTACAGTAGACTTTACCCCTTTTTGAATTTAATTGGAATAAGGTAGAGACTTATCTTAGGACCTACCTTATACCCCAAGGAGTCTAACATCGTCACTATATCCTGATCTCTGGGACCGATATGTCTACTCGGAAAGTCCACTCTTTCAGGGAACAAACTTTCCGATTTCGAAGTCTGACTCATCAAACACCTCGCCCCCTTTAAATAATTCAACTCTCTCGAGACACATTTCCCCAAAGTTAAGGGGGTTTTTATGTTCACTAAACCACGATTAATTATTCTATTCATTTCAATTTTATTAATTTAAATTATTTTAACAATTGATCATTCTACTTCACGCCTTCGTAAGGAATGGACGATACTGCAGATAGTGGGGTCAAAGCATCAATAAACATCAATTATTGTATGCGTGAGATAATGAGCAAATATTATTTAAGATTACAAGGGGATTGCTTATTACAATGACCCTTAATGACGAGAGATATCTAACTAGTTACAAAATAAATCGAAAGAATAAGTAGCATAGCGGAAACAAAGTTTTCTCTAAGTAATAGGTAGGTAGGTTGCCTAGGTAGTCATTCTTAGATTAAATGTTATTATTATTTCTTGGTTAACACGACACGTTTAACATCAAACATTTTTATTTTAAAACTAAACATGCAACACAGCAGGATAAAGCAAGCCTGCTTCCAAGCTAGATTAAACGTTGGAAACAAAAAACGTACCTATCTACCTACTTCATATAATTCATAGGTTTTTTTACTTAAATCTTCGTGACATAAAAAATTACCTAATACCTAAAAAAATTCTCAAATATAGCGTTCAAATAGAGCACGCTTATGGCGGTATTCTCAACACTAAACATAGTTAAGAAAGTACCTACCTACGTATCTAATCTGCTTACCTATAGTAAGGTATCTGCCTGAATTCCTCTGTACCACGGGCCTTCTATGTCATGTAGGTACGGGTGAAATGGCCTTGTACTATACTACTCGATCCATAGAAGCTCCGTGGTACAGAGTGATTCAGACAGGTACCTAACTACAGGGTAGTGTGGTTGGTACCCTACCCAAATGAAATAGACTTGAAGATTTCAGTCATTACTTTTGTATCGGGCATATTTACCAATGCATTAATTTTTTTTAAACTGACCCCATCTGAACATATGTCACATCATTAGTACAATTATTTAACATTTAACGGGTATTTTATTTACAATATTAAAAATTAGGTACTTACCTAATTAATTTAGTGAGCACTTTTCGAACACAACACTTCGCAAAGGTGATAGCTCCAGTAGGTAGGTACCTAGGTACCTACTCTAGTCATCCCGTGACCACGATTAAGTGTAAATCTGTAGAAAACTTGAAACGTTGTAAAAAATAGTTAGGTATATAGTTTGACCGTAACCGCTACGCTATACTACTCCTTAAGAAAGTGCGGCGAGGTGGGGGCCGAGGAAAAAAGAGCAAAAGTACACATGAGATCGATATTGTCGGATATATCTTACGATATCGTAAACGATATGTTTATTTTATATAACGATGTTTATATTTTTTTACTAGCTTTCGCCCGCGGCTTCGCTCGCGTGGTACCACGATAAAAAGCCCATATGTTATTCCAGTACACATACTATGTATGTTCCAAGTTTCATCAAGATCCGTTCAGTAGTTTTTACGTGAAAGAGTAACAAACATCCACCCATCCAACCATACTTACAAACTAAAAAATGAAAAAAAAAGACGGGGTTGACATCACGAGATAGCGCTCGGCCCATCTTTGGATATTTATCTCATGTGCGTCTGACATAGACCGTCCGGTAAAAAAGCTACCTACCGCCGTGAGCGTTGACGGCAGACTGATGGTGATGCTGATGGATCGGAGCGGCCGATACTTCCTTCCACCCCGTCTCGCCGCTCGCATACCTCAGGCGCGGTACAGCGGTTTCGGTCAAATTATAGTACCACGGTAGTACCTACCTAAATAAAGGCGATAAATACCCGCTAATAAGTAAACCTTCTAATTTTCAGAGTAGGGACCTACCTTCTATTTTTCTTCAGAAACTAGAATAATTCATCCAAAAGTAGCACTGTCTGTCTGTCTGTTTGTTACCTTTTCACGCCTAAAGTTTATACGATCTGCAAATATTTAGGTAGGTATTTATTTATTTACTAGCTGCGCCCCGCGGCTTCACCCGCGTGGAAATTTCTGCGCAATTTTACTATTTTTTCTACGGTTTAAACCTTCCCTGGACTACGACAAACATTTCAAAACCAAAATCAACTAAATTGGCCCAGCCGTTCTCGAGTTTTAGCGAGACTAACGATTAGCAATAGCTTTTTATATATAAAGATTTATTTGACTTTGGGCGCGCAGCATCGAGTTACAATCTCGATCTGACAAAAGTCAAAAAATGACCGAGCACCGCGCGCCGCGCCGCCGCACAGTGGAACGAAAACGTACGGTAGTGGACTTAGGGGTGTGTTGGAACAAAAGTTTTATTTTTAATAATGTTATGATTGATATCGATTCTTCGCATCAATACAAACACAAACTTCTCTATTCAAATTTCTGATAAATTAAGTATTTTCATAGTTATAGCGATCTTAAGGTTTTTTTTGTATGGGGCAAGAGCCAAATTGGCTTATTACGTGCGTGCCTTACGGTGCCTCAGAGATTTGTGTATTGATTACTATAGTAATAGTGACGAGCTACAAAAAGGGCCTACAGCCAGACTGCGAAAACTTGCGCTTTGATTTTTAAATTTTTTCTTATTGGATTTTTGGGTATGTTGGAACAAAACTTTTATTTTATTAATCTTTGATTGATATGGATACTTCGCATCAATACAAACACAAACTTTTCAATTCATATTTCTGACTAATACAGTATTTTCGTAGTTATAGCGATCTTAGGTTTTTTTGTATGGTATAAGAGCCAAATTGGCTTATCACGCGCAAACCTTACCGAGATTTTCAGAGATTCGTGTAAAGATTAATATAGTAATAGAGACTAGATAAGTGTTTTTGTTTTGCAAAAAAAATGCATTAGAGCTATATATAACTTAGACAGTACTCAGTCTTTGCGGGACGTTTTCATAGATAATGATATTCTAACTCTAACTGGGATATTCATTTTAGAGATTTCCTTATTTGTAAAAAAATATTCAATATTCTTCAATATAAAATCTAATAGATCAGATACCTTGAGAAATAAATATAAATTTAACCTATGTATACCACAAGTTAACAACTCAATGTTCCATAAAAGTACATACATAACAGCTATTAAAGTATTTAATAATTTGCCAGTAGAAATAAAGCAACTTGATGGAATAATGTTTAAATGTAAGTTAAGGAAATGGCTAGTTGATAAAACTCACTATAATTTAAAGGAGTTTTTTGATAATTAGATTATGCCTAGATTAAGATTAATATAGGTTAAGATAACTATGCTGCTATAATATTTTGGTATAACTTTGAACCTATGTTAATATTATTTTAAAAATATTGTATGTCCGAATAGGATTAAATTGTTGATACTATATTTTAATTATAAGACCTTCATGTAACTATGATTCACACAATTTTACAATAAAAATTTTCTTATTCTTATTCTTATTCTTATTCTTATTCAATTTCTCTATTCCTCACCACCCAGAACTAGGCCCCTTTTTTTGCAGTGGTATCCCCAGTAGGCCTAATCCACTAATTTAACAGTACATTATTTTAATTTCGAAATATCTTTATTTTTAATGGTTGAAACGGTAATAAGTGAGATTGCTCGAGATTAATTAATAACCCTTGATTCAAAATAATCTAGATAGGTGACAAATAAATAAATGTTTAGAAACTAAAATAACTCGACATCAGACTCAGATTCGATTCCATCGATGTCCATTGATTTTCAGTTCATATCGACAAACTCTATATTCTCTTTATCTATTTTATCGTAAACTGCTGACAATACTAGCAATTATTTTGCATCATCTGGCAATTTTTTGCTTTTCCTTTGTAATTTTATACGTTTGGATGAGATGTATGGGTCTGAACTGATTAGCAAATTGTATAAAATGTTTGATTAGTCGCTTTTCTACTACATTTCTGCGAATGATTTAACCTGAACCGTCTAAAATCTTTGTTTCTGGACTCGGAAGCTTCCTCAGATAATGTTTCAATTGGAATGAGTCCAAAATTGGCTATTATCTCTGATCCATGAGCAAGAACTTTATGTACGGTTGATGGTACGTACCATTTATATAACTCAATGTATAGTTTCATTGTGTTTTCAACAAATTCATAGAATTTTATTATATTTATAGTTTTCCCCGAAGAAAGCACCTGTAAAATAGTTGCGAATCCTTTTAACAATTTTTCATCTACACCAGTTATTGAAGCAGATGTTTTTTTATAGTCTTCGAAAAATCGCCATGCTGTTTTGCCATCATTACTTGTACCGTGACCCTGCTTTACTACGTCTACCAACAATCCTAATCGGGTTTTGAAAGAGTCTTGAATGCCTTTTTTTTTTACTTGCATAAGAGTTTAAACTTAGTTTAGTTTATTGTTGTAATTCACAACTTATGTTTCGACTTATGTTAGTATATGTTCCTATGCTTACTTTCGAAGGTGTTGCGGGTTGATTAGATAAACTGGGCATAGATGTTTCATGATCAATTATATCAGGAGTGCTTACCTCGGAAGACCTCATGATAAAATCAGGCCACAAAACCTCTGCATCTAACCAGTCACTATTTTTAGTTCTAAATATTTCTTCTTTCCTATAGGCACTGTTCCATCTCCTATTTAGATTAGAGCAGTATCTTTAACAAAACCGTTTTAAATTTTTAATATTTTCGTCAGTTAATTTAGTTTTTATTCTCGATATTATTACGTCATATAATACAAAAGCATTTTCGAAGCCACTTTCCTTTAATTTCACAAACAAATCTAAATTTGTCACCAAATTACCAACCATTTACTACCTGCCTACATTTACTACCTGCCTACCTACTTACTACCTGTTTAAAGGTAAACAATAGCTAACGAATACCAATTGTGCGCTATTGTAATTAATTTAGAATATTTTTTTATCCATCCTTCTTTTATTAAATATACATACATATTTAGAAAATCCAATAGGAAAAATTAAAAAAAAATCTTAAGATCGCTATAACTACGAAATACTTTATTAGTCAGAAATATGAATAGAAAAGTTTGTGTTTGTATTGATACGAAGTATCCATATCAATCATAACATTATTAAAAATAAAAGTTTTGTTCCAACATACCCAAAAATCCAATAAGAAAAAATTTAAAAATCAAAGCGCAAGTTTTCGCAGTCTGGCTGTAGGCCCTTTTTGTAGCTCGTCACTATTACTATAGTAATCAATACACAAATCTCTGAGGCACCGTAAGGCACGTACGTAATAAGCCAATTTGGCTCTTACCCCATACAAAAAAAACCTTAAGATCGCTATAACTATGAAAATACTTAATTTATCAGAAATTTGAATAGAGAAGTTTGTGTTTGTATTGATGCGAAGAATCGATATCAATCATAACATTATTAAAAATAAGACTTTTGTTCCAACACACCCCTAAGTCCACTACCGTACGTTTTCGTTCCACCGTGCGCCGCCCCGCCGCCGTTCTGCATATCCATACATTGTTATGATATAGTTCACAAATTTCACAAAGACATTTCTACATTCAGCTCGAATGTAGACGTTATCTCGCGAGCATAGTGTTCAATGTCGCTTGTACGGATCAAGACAGTAGCAGTGGAAATGCTATATAAACTAATATTATAATGAGATAATATTTTGTGAAATGTGAGTCTATTATGTTGGATGTAATCTCTGGAACTAAACATCTGGACATGGGCTATTTATTACAATTATTCAAACCAAGGTAGGTTCCCTTTACCTATATAGCTTGTAGTTTATTTAATTTCGGCGTTTGAAATTAACGATAAAAACAAAAACTTAAAAAAGTTTATGAAAGAGCAAAACTAAAGAAAATTAATCAAAACTAAACTAAAATTCACGTTGCGTGTTGGTTCAAGCTACAGATGTTTGTTCTGGCGAGTTTGATTTTTACTTAGTGGAAACACTAAATTCAAGGTTGCAAACGTCAAAAGTTTCTTTTGTTTGTACTTCTATTTACTTTTTAGTAGGGGATTTCCTTTTCATTCTCATTCATTGTTTTTTTGCTTTTCCTTTCCTACTATCTGTAAGAAAGAAGTAAAATAATATCACGTTGAACTCGTAAAAAAGAGAACATGACGTTGTCTGATTTTTCTCAGCTAAAACAACAATTTATTCGTATTTTTGTATCAAGTGATAGACATTATGATCAGCTTCATACCCTAAAAGAGCTGTTCAGAGAAAATATAAATTCAGTGAGACGGTTTGAAAAAATCACCACCATTGGAGAACTACTGAAAGTCCTGGAACTAAGGGGTATTCTAACTGAGGATTGTGTCGAACCTCTAAAAGAAATTGCCAAAAAAATCAACAGCAATGAATTACTCTCCGAAGTTAATAAATATGAAGATAATCACATTCCAAGAGAGTATGACAATTACTATGGTAAGTAGAGCCTTTTCAACAATATTCTATGGCTCTGTGCTCATTTAAACTCACTCGGATAATACATCAGGCAGCTAATTAACAACACATAAAAGTACCTATAGTTGCCTACAATGTTGCATTGCCCATTCACCATCAAAATAATTTGTCTATTATGGTTATCATACCATCTGAGTTATAAACTCTACCAAAATCTAGTGTTCCTAGTAGAAATTTATAACAACTAAAATGTTATTTTATTTACAGTTCCTGAGAGAGTTCCCTCCTCTCTTCCTCTCAATAAGACATGGCCGTCTGGACCTGAACTGCCAAATGGCAACTCTTGCTCCAATCCTTTAATCATAAGTCAAAAGAAAAAAGAAAGAATGGTAAGAACAGTTGTGGAAGAAATCGGCACTTTCTGGAGAGACTTGGCCAGGAGACTGCGTGTTAGGGAATGTGAAATTGAAGACATTGATAGCAGCAACAAATCTATGGCCACTAAGGCATTAAAAATGATGCAGAGATATGATGCCAGAGTGAACCAGCAGAAATGGTACTTTGACTTATGTGATGCATTGGACTTGATACATAGGAGAGACATTGGCCACTCATTGAGAGAAGTCATGATGATGAACATGTAATGTTGAAAAACAAATATTTTTCAATCTAAAGATGAAATGAATTCCTATTGCTTATATTTTACAAATAAAAATCAAATATTTTAACTACTTATATATTTTATTGTAACTATAATGCACATAAAATTATATGTTTCATACATACAGAGAAAACATAACGTATTATGTAAATATAGGTCCCTAAAAAGCCTGTATCTATATACATACTAATTCTAAGGAAATAAATCAACATGGTTAAAATGTAAAAAAAACTTGATTTCGCAACAATGTGATGGCATGGCACTAAAATAATTATAATCTAATCACAATTCGAGAATTTGAGATTTACATAATTTATGTGTAAATAAATGCAATGCATTACAATCATAAATGAATGAAGAGAATATCACATTCTTGGAATGGAATGGAATATGCATTACTGGAATATAATGGAATGGAAGTTTTGTAAGTTATAGTTGTTTAATAAGAAAATACGTGTTCTAGAATAATTACAATACAAATAAAAGCATGCACACCTTCAGACAATACAAATGATGACACTTTCATAATGGAAGACTATTCACCTAAGCTTACTTTTAAGCTTACCCTGTTCATACAAAAACTCATACCTACTTAATATTGCTTATAAAACCTGCGAGATAATGCAACTTTTTACTTTTATGTCAAGGAAAGACTGATTACAATGACTATCCTACAAAAACTCTTATTATTTTTTTATAAAAAACTTATTGCTTAGTAGCCCACAAGTAAGCGTTTTGGAAGAGCCTCTGCCAGGGGGAAGCTTGGCTTGCGGAGTCGCTCGGGCGCGGGGAAGCGGGGGCAGGCACTGGGCACTGCCAACGAAGCACGCAGCGCTCCGGATGCGGCATCATTGCGACGTGGCGACCATCGCGTGACGTCACACCCGCTAGTCCCTCTGTTACAAAGAAAGTAGTTCTTGAAAAATCTTTAGGGATAATGATGTTGGTACAAAACTAGTAATTTTGATAGAGCAAGCAACTAGGAGGTATAAACAGGTAAGTATGCTAGGCGCCTGCTTATGCTCATACATTCCTCTAGCTTTTGACTGGAATAATGGATTAGTAATTTAGATCGAAGCAGTTGGATCCAAATAATTTAATAACAAATAGACGATTGACATACTTTTTATAACACATTAAGAGACATGACGCACGCCATTTTTAGGGTCCCCTTTCGACACCGAGGGTGGATAATAAAACACGCGTTCAGCTCTTAGATCTTACTAATTCAAAATAGGAGTACCTGGACTGCCATTGGGGTTCATTGGATAAACTTCAGTAGGCGTCCCGTCATCATCCACATACTGCAAGGCTAGCTGGTTGTTCCTCTTCAGCTGGTCGAGTAGATGCGGCTCGGCGACCGTGAATCGGCCCTCGCCGTGCGCGACCCACACACCGAGAACGGAACCGCCCATTCCGTTGAACCAGACTGGGGAAGCTCGCTCCGATACTTTAACGGCGCTCCAGCGGCACTCGAATCTGTGATCACAAAATATTGTTGAATTTTATCGTGTGATGAATTTTTCTATGTAATATACTGATTGACAACGGCTGGGAAAAAGATATCCCTACGAAAGCAATATATCCTATCATTCTCCTCAGAATTTGTTTGTTAGTCATTCCCGCCAACGCCTTAGGTTTTCTAGGCTACTGGCACCGTTTCAGATTGGCAGTCTTGACCAACAACGAGGTAAATTCTTTCCCTCTCTCTTGATTACTGGTCTATGTATGGACATAGTGGATTATGTTTTTGTAGTTTTTTTTTTAAAGACTAGAGCCATCTCCTTTTTTGAACAAACCTCAAGTTTACTGGACAATTAAAGCTAGAAAATAGACTCGAGACCACGCCACGCAACGTATGCGACGAAATGTTTGAAACGTCGGATGACGTGTCGTACATACGATAAGTGTGTATCTTGGGCTAGGCCATCTACCTATTTTCAGACAAATCCAAGCGTCCAGTTCTTGTTAGCTAGACTAACAGCTCTATAGTTATTGCTTACCTCTCAGACTGGTTATCATCCAGGAACACCTGAGTCTTGTTAGCGCCTCGCTTACTGCTGTCCGGGTCGACCCAGCCAAGCAGCGCCATCAGTTGACATCCATTACAAACACCCAATGAGAATGTGTCTTCACGATTCTTGAAGTGCGCGAATTGTGACGTCAGTGAATCTGAGAATAGGATCCCCGCTGCCCAACCTTTGGCCGATCCTAATGTATCTGTAGCAAGCAAAACATTTATATACTATGTATATGTCACCGTAGGATAGTAAAGACCGTATAATTATAAAAATAGTCGATTTATAATTTTACGAAAAATAAATAGGGCCTTAGCATTTAATTAGGTGATTTAACGGGTTTGAATGCGCTAGGTTGTAAGCAATCTAACGAATTAAACACGTAAAATTATGATAAACCTATCCGTAAAATAATATATTTTTTGTCAGTAACAGAACGCGAGACGCCCACTGATTCGCTAAATGGCACGCGCCGTATCTTGGCTGTCATTAATTAGTCGTTCAAACAACTAAAGCAAAGTTTATATTGTCGTTTTTTTATGTAGTTTCTTCAATAATATCCTTACTAAAGTTTTAATCTAAGTTGTAGAATAAGTGGAATTATATTATGGCATAATAATAGTGTTCAAACTGTCTGATAGATTATGAACACAGACATGAGCACCAGTTACATCAACCAATCAGGGGGAAGTTTAATAATAAAATGTGACAGTATTTTCATACCTGCATAACTGAATCCTCCCGGGAACACAAGTCCTTGGAAAGCGTCTAACGTGATCTTCTTGTTCTGCAAATCGCTCATCGTCACATCGAACACGTCGAAGTTAGCCATCATCAACGATGCGATCATTTCTCTGTCGCCGTTCGTACCTGAAAGATTTACGTTATACATTAAATAAATGGTTAAATAACTAGCAAATTAAACAGCTTTTTCCTTAGCATCTATAAACTGAAGATTTAAAGAAAACTAGGCGATTTTTTTGTATCGAGTCAAGTTTAGTCAATCGTGTTTCGACTCCCATAACTTTACTAACTAGAATTAACTTTTAATGCTTACCAGTAATCATATTTTTTTTTTTTTTTTTTTTTTTATTTAGCCTGTTTCGTCCCACTGCTGGGCAAAGGCCTCCCCCAAATCTTTCCACTCAGTGCGGTCATGTGCGATCTCCCACCAATCTCCGAGGAAGGCGTTAAGGTCGTCTCGCCAGCGCTTTCTTGGCCGACCTCGCCCGCGGCTTCCTTCCGGGACCCAGGGTGTTGCAGCATTAGCCCACCTCTCGGGCTGCATTCGGCGAATGTGCCCCGCCCACTTCCATTTCAGTGTGGCGGTCTTAACTCCCACATCGACAATACCTGTCAAAGAGCGTAGCATCGTATTCCTAACGCGATCGATTCGCCGGAAGCCCAAGATACTACGCTCCATTGCCCTCTGGCAGATCATATAATTTATCTATATTTTTTTGCAATTAAATTGATTTTCCGTATAATAAAGACATGGGTTTTAGGAATCCCTTTACCATAATGTAAACAAATTAATAAAATAATTTTAGAGTCCCTGGTATCGTAGTATGTCTCCTAAAGTAGAAGAACACTTTATAAAACGGACTGAGGCGTGCGAGCGACAGACAAAACTCATCGAGTTAGAAGGAAATCGACACGGTTCCTTTTCACGTTAAATATTGACTCAAAATCGGGATCCAGTTTTTGTTTAGTAGACTACAATTACCTTCTTCTCGTAGCACTGCTACTTTAATGGATTTGGTCTTGACAATAGCAGCTGACGGGTCGAAAGAAACACTGTACTTCACTCCTTTACGTTTTTCGAGCCCTGAAAACAAAAAAAGTAAATTAGAATAGAGTAGGTATGTTTTAAACATTGCCTCAGCAAAGTAACATCTATGAAAAGTAAGCAGGAGCAGCGGAGAAATAAAATTAGTACCTAAAAATAAGTATAAAATACAGTGTTGGAATCAAATTGTGTTTAAGAGTTCAGATTTTTTCATCAGACGAAGGTAAGGACGGACCCACTTTCGATCGAAAAATCGGAATCATTATAGGACGCATGACAATATAGGTACAAGTATGCTTTTCTGTGTTTGATGTGCAATAAAGCGTATTTGTATTGTATTGTATTGTAAGTATGTGTATTTCTGCTCGTCCGTCACAAAGGTTTAATGACTCAGTAAGAGGCGATATTAGTAAGGGACACGTAAATTACCTCTCCATTCCTGCTCAACGCATTCAGTATTCGCCTGGAGGCACTCCAGCCTGTAGCTAGTTTCCTCCCACATCCTGAACACATCAATAAGTTGCATATCCAGAACCCTTTCTTCGTTCACAACGATTGACACCTGTTACAGAGAAAAGTATGTTATTTTTATACATTCATACATTAGTGTTTTTAGAAGTAGGCTTATCTATGATAAAGGTATGTATAAGAAATACAGAGAATCGTGAAAATACATAGGGCGGCCTTATCGCTATGACGATAAAGTGACCCAGTCGTCCTTTGGAAGACTTGCGTGGGGCCGAAGCCGAAGAGATCATTTGACATTTAAAAATCTTAAACTCTAAGGCTTGTATGAAATTATTATAAGAGCTTGCTCAGTCATAGCTCTATGCTTGAGTGAGGTTCATGATCTGTAGGTTCATGCCATAGAAAAACGTTACTCAAGCATGGCTCTTTCATAAATCTAGCCTCAGTGCTTTATTTCCTTTAGAACTCAGGGCCCTTGGACACGTCATAATCATGCAAAGATTGAATTGATATCAAAACTTACTGGTGCATTCATTCCATATTTCCCAGTGAATCCGATATCCATAGCAAACACGCCGTTTTTCTTATACTCCGCTAGTACGTAATTCAAATTGCCCGTTGGCACTTCGAGCACTATTCCCAATTCTTCGTTGAAGAGAGCTTCTATTGGTGACGCGCCGGGGAGGCGTATGTTGACATTCAGGCCACGAACGCCGGCGATGCCCATTTCTAAGATTGTGGTTATGAAGCCACCTTCGCTTACATCATGCCCGGAGAGAAGCTTCTTTTCTGAAATATCAAATATCTATTCCTTATTCTGAGTCATAACATAACCGTTTATTCAAATACAATTGTAAATATTGTTCATGAATAAATCATCTGTTTATCTACAACTTCTTTTTTTAGAACTTAGGTCATTATTATGAAACTAGTTTCTGCCCGCGGTTTTTCACGTGTTGTTTCTATGGAAACGTTTAAAGGTTATTTCTATCCCTTGCGAACTGATTTATGGGATAAAAAGTAGCCCTTGTTTTATTCTGGAACTGAAACTGTCTGTATTTAAAATTTCAGCCCGGTTCGTTCAGTAATATTTGCGTGAAAGAGTAACAAACATTCCTACATACAAACTTTTATCATACAAGCGTTTATAATATTAGTAGGATTACTTAGTAGAAGTAGTAAAGACACCTTACCTTTGAGTAGTTTCTGTGTGACCTTGAATAACCTCTTGAGCTCTTCAGGGTTGTCTAGATCAGGAGGGTTGTCGCCGAGTTGTTTGTAACACTGAGCTAAGGCAGAGCCGCCAAGTCTGTAAAGGAAAATTTTATATATTCTTTCTTCGATAAATATAAATTTGAAAAAACAATAATCGAATGACAAAAGTACAATCATAAAAAAAATATTAATAGTGAATTAATCTGTGGTGAATTAGCGAATTATTACTATTTGAGTTTCTTGTATTTGTATTTTGTTTCTATAAATGAGGACTTATAAAAAGCCACCTGTTATCTTTACACATCTCTAATATGTATAGCTATAAAATAATATAAATAATTATTTCTTGCACATGATTAAAACTATCTACTAACTCTACCATTCCATGGATCGCTATTGACTTATAAAGCACATATTGCGTCACACACGTCGCCGTTATTACCTGCTAGTAAATAGTTAGTAGTAGTATAGTAGTTTATTTTATGTACCTATGTTAGATTAAGGTAGGTATATATTTTATATCGGCTGTCGTTTTTAAGTATTTTACATCCTGTACTAGACTTATATTGCCCGAAATAAATAGAATAGAATAGAAAACTTTTATTTTAAATGAAAACCTATTATAAATTACCTGTATTGGCCGGGAGAAACGCGGACGTACACCAAGGCAGATCCTTCTTCTTGAAGAGCTGGGTTGATCTTGACTGTAATGTCGGGGCATGGAGCATAGGTAGATATAACTAGAGTGCCCGGCGATTTCACTGTGAAAAGGTGAATCTAATAAAATACAGATTAAAAGGTTCCCTGCCATAAAATGACTTGCCAGATGCTATGCCGGTAGTTTATATAATAGTATAGCTCTGGTAGTTTATGTAAATGAAGCCAGTTAATTTGAAATTTTATCATCAGCTTGCTCACACTAAATTAAAAATCTAAAGCCAACTACAGGAGTAAAAAAGGGAATCAAAGCGTAAGTAAAGATTTCAGTCTCAATTCAGATAAGCGTAGTTAGAGCTACTTTCATTCTAGTACTAATACACTAGAATGAAAGATATAACTAAGTTTCTTGTTATTATAGAGTGTGCCCTCAATTTCTGGGAAAGTGAAAAAAATTTTTTTTCATGCTACGAATAAATAATACAACTCAATCGATTTTTTTTAGGACTTTATCTTATTTCTTGGAAGCATACACAGTACAGGTTAGAATGTAATATAAAATTTCAAATCAACGCTCAAGCTGACTTCAGCTGATAAGAGTTCAAAATGCTTGAGTGACGTCCCTGAATATGGCTTATAAATCACCCTATATCTTACCTCTCTCGCCCTTGATCTGCGCACACATAGACAGCGAGTCCTTCCCTCCGTCTATAGCCACGCCGAGCGTGCTCATAGCCTCGCAGAGCGCCTGACACGCCACGACCAGCGTACCTCCTTCCACGCCCGTCTTGCCTCCCCACATCCAGTTGCCGGAGCATTTCACGTCTTCCAACTCAGATATTCCGGCGAATACCTGTACAAATTGTGAAATTACATTTTGTTTAACACGTGACGCTAGACAAGTGTATAACTGGTATGCGGCCGTACTTAGCTCGGTCTCGTTTATGATGATTCCTTGTTAATGGCGACTGTGTCTGGTTGGACACTTTTCTACCAGTGTCAAGTACAGGAAAATAATAAATTAGTTATCGAATGATACAGATGGTTTGATATTTTCACCAGAGCCCAGTCTAGCAGGGTTTATGTACCACATGCAGGTTAGGTAGGCTTAAGAGACGAGATGTTGGATTCCCCCTTACATCCCCGGTCTCGTTGAGATAATGACAAGATGTTACGCTAATGATGTAAGAATCTGCAATACTCCAGATTTGTGAGAGCGATCCTTTATAAACATACCAAAGTTTGCGGTCCGACTAACGAGGAATGCAACGCGCATTTTAGCTTTAAGTTTGGTTGCTTTGGTTATCAGTAGTTCAGTAGTTATGACTGATAAGGGTGACGCGCATTGGTAGCTATAGATAACCCTAAAGATTTTCAACTTCGAAGTTCTATGACCTCTTCTGCTCTAAGTACTGACAATTAACATCATCATATAATTGGTTTGGCTGAATAGGTATTTAGGGTGGATTTTGGATTATTTTGAACATATTATAAAAAGCTTTTAATTATTTATTCAGAAAATTCGCAAAATTCCAGAAAGTAACTTTTCCTAGGACGGGTTAACAGAACGAATGGTTAAATAAATAAAACTTTATTGTTTATAAGGTTGCTATGCTATGTAATAGTTACATACAATCATGGGTGCTTCCTTAACATTTAAATAAAATTAAGTTTTTAAAGTTATTACTCTACTTACCAAGTTAGTCAACGCCTCTCCTAAAGAAAGCCGAGCGCCAGCCGCGGGGTCTAGTAGACCCTTGATGTTCTGAGTGCCGATGGAAGTGGCTGACCCCACGAGATCGCTGTAGCCCAGAGCTATGACCGCGCAGTCGGCGAGGGGTGTGTGTAGTGGACCTACGCACTGCTGTTGCGCTACCAATCCTGTGACGCAACGATCCACCTGCATAAGAAGAACTATTTAAAGATAGAAAAGTCAACAGACGAACAAATACTTAAAGATACAAAAGTCAACAGAAGAACAAATACTTAAATTTATACAAAAGTCATCAGATAGCTATTATAACTTAAAGCACACAAATAAAATACAAAGAACAATTCAGAATGAAATGCTGGGAATCGCGATACCACAAAGGGCGGCGTTATCACTACGAGCAAATCTTGCGTACAACGTTGGGATGGACTGAACAGTAAAACTTTCGAAACTATCATGGTTATTATTTCAGCTATTCAGTGATCATGTCGCATGAAACTGTGCCGAAATATTGGAACCTCAAAAATAGAATCATGTTAAATATCCCGTTTTAAATGGACTGAACTTTAGTGGACTGAACAGTGTATAAACAGTGGCGTTCAAGGTTACTTCATTCTTATTTTTAGATAGCATGTTACAAACTTGTTGACCTGCGCTAGAAAATAACAAAAGGCAGTTGAGGAAGATCTACTCCAGTTTAAAATAAATATATACATATATAGGTACTGATTCAGAACGACCGACGTACCTTGTTGGTCAGGTATCTCTTGCTAGCTACGTTGACCAACCTCAAAACCCTGTCCAAAGCAGACTTGACAGAGATATCTGCAGGAAGTGACAGCGGCAGCTTTGTTCTCTTCTCTCGCTTCAAATCGAATGTTTTTCTTGGCATATTTCCTGGAAAATAGAATTCAAATAAGCATAATTAAATGAAAGCATGTTCAACCGACTTATAAGGCGTTTACGGCGAAAAGGGCAGTGCCGCCAATCCAACATAAACGAGCATTCGTGTTGCAAAAAACGATAGATGAAAAGAGATGATCTCGATTTAGGTCACAAGTTGTCACTGCAATAACGTTTTCTAATTGGTCCCAACGCAAAACGCATTTAAATTTGTTTCAATCGTAACTAAATAAGTAGCCATATATACATTTAGTACTCAATACTCAATACTCAATGATTTATTGCTTACATGTGATAGTATGAATAAGTCACGTGTTAGTTTTTCCCACGTCATGGTTTAACAATATGAGTGCCACTGATTCACATGTTCTTAGTAGTTCTTTATAGTGAAAGCGTTAAGCTTACCTAAAACAGCTTCCAAATGCAAGTCGTAAGGCAGTTTCGATTTCATTTCAGGTTTGAGCCTTGCATCTCTGCCTAAAACCTTGTCTGTGTAGGATTCTTCCACCAAACTCATGTAGCCGTCACCAGTCACTTCTCCTACGAAGGAAACTGGACACCGTTCTCGCTTACAGATTTCTGAAACAAATGAATAGCGCTTTTATATTATGGTAATAACCTAAGGGTCCGGCGACCCTCGCTTGCAAAAATCGCTCCGAATATCGCTGTCCCTGTTTAACCCTTGCGCCGCGCCACATGCGTGCGCGATAGCAATATTAGCCGTTCAAAATTTGGTTTGTTCCGTAATATCAAAAATTATGAATGAAAATTTTTGTATTCTTCACAAAGTATTGTTATTCTGTAACTAGACAATATAAGCTATGTTCCTTAATAAATAAAACGTAAGATATTGATGTTTTTAATACGAAACAAATAGCAAGAAAACATGTCCATTTTCGCATAAAATGTGCAAAATGAGATTGGCTTTCATTTCATTTAAGGTAAGTATTTTGAAAAAAAAAACGATTTGGGAACCTAGATAAATACTATTTTAATACAAATAATGCAATATTATAGTGGAAATATGCTTGAATTAGAAATAATTTTGGTATTACGTTTGTATGAAGCATTCGTCCCTCCAGAGGCCCCTTAAGGAAATATAGCATTCTAATTTTACAATACAATACAAAAATACTTTATTGTACACCAGGTGCAGATCAATACAACAAAAGACATTACATGAGACGAGAAGAATGGGCGACCTTGCCGCTAAGAAGCGATCTCTTTTAATTGATCCAGGTTTAATTTTTTTTGTAAATTGAAACTCTCAACAATATTATTTTGAACCTCCATAACATTAGAAGTGCTGCCTCAACTTTCATTAAACATAGCTAATTTAATAACTATATCAATTATGTATATTCACATTTTAACATTTAAAAAAATATCGGTTCAACTATTTGGTGACACCCCTTTTGTGGAAGGAGGTAAAAAAATTAGAAACGAAAATTAAATATAACTAAATACGTTCCCTATCCTTGTATCTAACTAGTAAGAGGTTACCTTCAAGGGTTGACCGTTGCTCCTTAGAGCACAGCAAAGCGTCATTCTCTTGATACTCCGCACCCCACAACTCGAGGGTAGTGATGGTGGGGTCTCCCAGTTGGAACTCCTTGGTGAAAACCACTCCACCTTCTGGTTCCACTAACTCTTTCAGTACATTGCCATTTCCGCCTGCACCTTGGTCGTGGATAGCTGAATGAAAGTAAAACATATAATGTGGTTTATTCAGACAACATATTGAAGGAAGTTATATGTATAAGTTAGTGAGGCGATATTACTTTTACCTCTGATTATTTTTTTGTTAGCCTATTTGCCACAGCTAACATAATTTCTCTTTAGTCTAATTTACCGTGGAATAGGGGCTTGAGTAACTTCACTACTACATAGTATAAAACAAAGTCGCTTCCCGCTGTCTGCCTGTCCCTTTGTATGCTTAGAGCTTTAAAACTACGCAACCGATTATTTTTATTTTTTTTTCATTCATTTTTGTCTACTATCGGCTGTTCAGCCATAATTAGACGCGGTCTCGGGTGGGATACTTAGGTGCCATTTCCAATGAAAGGCACCATCTCATCGATTTTGATGCCGTTTTTTTAATACATAGATATTGAATGATTCAAGAGGAAAGTTTATAAATAATTTGACACATAGATTTACACGCGGGCGAAGCCGCGGGGCGCAGCTTGTTAAATCATATTAGCTAAAACTTACATTCAACTGGATTGATATCAGCTTCCAGACACCCTCTTACAACACGATTCAAACGATTTCCCATTTCAGCGTCACCTAGAAATAAAATAATTCAATAAATACATCCAATAAACCAAAAAAAATACACAAATTATTTTGTAGAAGACAAATTAATATTAACCGCGCCATCTACAATAATAAAGTTTTTAAAATGAGAACCAGACAATCGATATGGTCCGTTCAGTTTTCGATAGTAGTTATGAGAAATTACAGAGTATTTACCTCTTTGCACTGCTCCAAAGTCAAGAGCATGGTCGCGAGAATCACCGCCCTGCACCGCTACCGATGAAGCAGCGCCACCGCCCACCCCAATCCTGTACACTGGACCACCTACTTTCACCATCAGCATCCCTGAAAATAACAAAGAATATGATATAAATAAAATATTGGACACATGTACAAACAAAATTATTAAATAAAGAGACGGAAAACAAAAACAGTATAAGACGAAGGAAAGCAAACGCCTTTCAAAGTGAATTATTTTCAGGTGTTTGTATTCTTCTTATTCTGTAGTAGTAATCGGCTTGTTACAGATTTTTTACAATACAAGCGTAATTCGCCTCCACATAAGCTAGTCGCTGATAGCGACTAGCTTATGTTAAGGCGCTAGTTTCGATAGTACCCTTGCTTTAACTAGAAATGAAATTATACCTTTCTCAGGCTTATTCTTCTTGATCATAGAATGTGGCATGTATCCGATTCCACCGCTGAACATAATCGGTTTGACGAATTCCTCTCTCGCATTGTCAGCGTTCTTCAATCCGTAAGATTGGACAAAACCTGCAAAAATAAGCAGTTTTAAACAAAGCATGAATAAACTACGCAATAACGAAGGGTTTAAAAAACAAAATACCTTATTTTACCTGTCTCCCGCCACCAACATTGATTAGAGGGCGCTGTAATTTTGCGGTAATCTATCTTCTATGCAAGGCTTATGCACGGTCTATGATCTATTTGTCATTTAGCTCAAATTATGTCAACAAATTCCAATAACAAAAATAATTGCTTCGAGATAAAGATATTCTAATTTTTAATAATATTTATTGAAGAATCTCCATTTATTTTATTTGAGGAAACGTTTTTAACTTTTTTGCAAATAATGAAAAAATAGAATATAACTTAGTACAAATGTTATAGACCGTGCATAGACTATACGTGGACCATACCTAGAGCGCCGCGAAGCCACAGCGCCCTCTTTTCTCTCTGATTGAACATAACTATAACTATATCGACCTCATTATTACCGATATGACATGGATTATCTTAATTACCTGTTACCACAGGCTCGCCAAACTTGTTTCCATAATCAGAAGCGCCGTTGCTGGCCTCAATGATGATTTGGAGGGGTGAAGCGAAATTGTTAGGGTACTCCCACCCTTTCTCTTCCCATGGTAATTCATAGCCTGAAATATTCAATGAATTAACAAATAGCAATTTGTAAGTAGTGGTAAAAGTACTTTCCATAATTAAGTTATTCGTTCATACAGATCCAATTTTCATATAGGTATGGTATATAGTAAATAAAAAAACAAAAGCTGGACAATTCACACAGCATTACCTAGCCCCATGGTAAGCAGAGCTTGTGTTATGGGTACTAGATAACTGATATACATAATACAATACATTACATAGATAGATATTTTTTATTATACATAGAAAACGACCAGAACACCCGAAACAATTATCTGCAGATCTTACACACATTTGTTCCGAGGCGGGAATCGAAACCGCAACATCCTATCCCATCATTCTGGAATAAGGGACAGCTCTTTGGATCTTCTTACATCTTACTTGAGTGATAGGATACAAAGAGTTGACATTAATGGGAAACGATCTAAAGGGTCTGTGGTTACAATGGGTGTACCGCAGGGCTCTATCTTGGGTCCTTTCCTATTTTTAGTTTATATTAACGACCTGCCTCATCTTGTAAAGAATGATCATGAGATTGTATTGTTTGCTGATGATACTTCATTAATTTTTAAAATGAATCGACAAAAAACAAATTTCGACGATGTAAATACTGCAATCTCAAAGGTAGTCCATTGGTTTAGTATCAATAATCTTTTGCTTAATGAAACCAAAACAAAATGTTTAAGATTTAGTCTACCTAATGTAAAACAAGTTAAGGCTGATGTAAACGTAAAAGGAGAAACGGTAGAAATTGTAAACAATACCGTATTCTTAGGAATAACCTTAGATAGTAAACTCCAATGGGGCCCACACATAGATAAGCTATCGAAGAGACTTAGTTCTGCAGCATATGCAGTTAAAAAAATCCGTCAACTTACAGACGTTGATACTTCTCGACTAGTCTATTTCAGCTACTTCCATAGTATTATGTCTTATGGCATACTATTGTGGGGGAACGCTGCAGATATAAACACCATTTTTGTGTTGCAGAAGAGGGCTGTTCGTGCGATCTATAATATGGGTCCCAGAGAATCCCTACGTAATAAATTCAAAGACATAAACATAATGACAGTACCATGTCAATATATTTATGAAAACTTGTTGTACACTCATAAAAACATCAATCGATTCATTAAAAAAAGCGATATACATAATGTAAATACTAGAAATAAGAATAAACTCGCTGTTCCCACAACTAGACTACATAAGATAAGTGCATCTTTTAAAGGGCAATGTATACGCTTCTACAACAAAACTCCAAGTGAGTTGCAAAAATTATCAATAAATAAATTTAAAAAAATTGTGAAGCATATTCTTTGTAAAAAGGCTTATTACAAAATATCAGATTATCTAGAAGATAAAAAAGCTTGGAACGAGTTTTGCTCCAACTCAAAATCTAACAAATTACAGATAAGCAAATCATATGTACTAGACACATAAGTTATGAACATACTAGTGGTTTCTTCTCACTTCTTCCACTGATGGACAAAAAATTGAAGTGAACTATAAAATAATTTTAATTGATAATAATGAATAGTATAAAATATGACTTGTCTAAGTGCTTATTTGTAAGCCTAAAGAAATAAACTTTCATTTCATTTCATTCCTGCGTCGCAGGCGGACCTTCGCCCACCGCGCCACATCGGTCGTCAAATATATAGTAGGTCTGAAACCTACCAGGTATATGCAAGTTCCCAACACTGTACCCCGCGGTACCAGCCACTGTATGACCCCCCCTCCCGACCCCCTGCACGTCTCTGATCCTGCCTCCAGTCCCAGTAGTGGCGCCACTGAACGGGGCCACTGCAGTGGGCATGTTGTGAGTCTCAGCGGTGAATATTATATCAGACTCTGTCACTTCTTCTATTATTTGAGATGGCTCACAGACGTTGCTTGGTCGAAGTTTTTTATGCTTGAAGCCAATTATGGCACTGCAATTGAGATTGTTTGTTACAATAGTAGGTAGAATGGAAGAACGTTACATACTAGTGCTGGGCTAACGCCTCCTGCAATATGCACCTTATTGGCGCTATTAAAGGGTAATAATAATGCCGATATTATTTTAAAATATAATACCAATACCTGAGAGCGGCTGTAAAAGCAGCATGAAAACAATATTCAAACTATAGTGAAAAGAGATAAAATGATTTTCGTATTATGAAGTCTGTTTTATGAAAGTTTGCTAAGTCATAAATCTATGCTTGAGTAATGTTTTATGGCAAAAGCGTTACTCAAACATAGATAGATGACTAAGCATAGTTTCATAATACATCCCTTAGAGTAGGTAATGGCTTGCACATCTGTATAAGTAGATAGTATAGTATATAGATAGCTGAATACATTCCAAGTAAAATGGTAGGAACATGTTAAAGTTTTTTTATGGGTTTTATGCCCTGTTTCTGAGCACAGGCTTCATAATATGAGGTCTTAAAAAAGAGATAACAGAGAATAAAAATACCTGCTATTATCTCCAAACTTGATGACATTGTTTTTATTAGATGAATCTTGTGTAGAGGCCACCATGTCAATAAGGGATTCATTTATTTCTTTTCCATCTAATACAATTTTTCCCTGAAAGTGTAAAAAAATGTTTTAAAGTATTGTATGATGCATGCATGACACTGTATAAGGTCAGTGCTAATGATAATACTTGCTGCATATGATAATTCACATAAAAAGATTGGATTCAATAAATAAATCATGTTTACCTTGAAGAACCAATGACGAGAATGCTCGCTGTTACTCTGAGCAAGGTCAAATAACTCAACGCTAGTTGGGTCTCGTTTGAGTTTATTAACAAATAGATCCATGTAGAAATCCATGTCCCATGAATCAAATGCCAAACCTGTAACGATTTTACAATATTTTAGTTTATTTGCACTCCTTAAGTTCTAAAAGTAAACAAAGATAGGTATGTATTTGGTTATAACAATGGAAACTTTAAAGTTCTTACCTAGTTTTTTATTCACAGCCTCCATTGCAGGTCTTCCCTCTTTCTGCAGCGGAACCACATACCATGGCTCCAAATCTTTAGGCAAACCTTCGTTAAAGCTATGCCGAGGTAGATTTGCCTTAGTGTATATGCATTGTGTCATCCTATCATGGAGTAATGAAGCCAGCGCCTCATACTGGAGCTCAGAAATCTTCCTTGGATGTTTGAAGGTGATGAGGTATCTGGTTGATACTTCCAAACGGACAACATCATGCAGATTGACACTGTCACAGATCTGTACAGAGTTACTGGAATCTGCTGTGGAGAAGTTAAACCTGAAAAAAGGTGAATATTGAGATATTTCCTCTCATTATTGTAATGTTGTTGTTTGCTGAACAAGAAAGGGAAGTGTTTACTCCGAATGAGTCAAGCATGACAGACTGGTTTGAGAGAAACTTTGAGATACATGAATACCTGGAAATGAATAACTTTAATACTACAATGACTGAATAATAAATAAGCAAATAGGCTACTTCAAGGGAGAGGCAGAATATGGAAGAGAGGCTTGCATCCAGCAGTAATTTAACATAATAAACAATGTGTCATATAAAGCTTAAATTTGGCTTTAATACATCATAATGTATTAAAGCCAAATTTAAGCTTTACATATAACATGCCCTGGTTCTGGTTCAGTAAAGCTTAAATTTGGCTTCAATACATATTATGCATTAAAGCCAAATTTAAGCTTTACTGCTAGTAGCTACGAAAATTACACACTACAATATATACCTTGGTCCAATTTCAATCACAATCTGGTCACCTTCAACAGATTTGTAGTTAGTTTCATTCCTTAGAGCATAAGGTTGAAGGGGAGAACTAAGCAGCCACTTCAGAATTTTAATTTGATTAATATTGAGATAGTCACACCCCTCACTCAATTCCACATGGTAACAATGCTCTGTTGATAATTGTGAAACATCTGGATCCACTGCTTTTAGTTTACTCAGTATTTCTTTAGTTTTGTGAGAACTAAATGCTTCAGATGAGAAAAATCTTAATAGAGTCATCTTTCTAGTAGGTTTCGAACAACGCAATGTCAATCATGGACTGGAATTTAACTGAATTAATGAGTAGAGTGGTGAGTTGTTACATCAATGTCAAAGATCAGATACTATCAGTTGCGTATGACACCCAGCCACAATCTGAAACAAATAAGAACAAACAACATGGGCTTATGCAATGTCAATAATAATATCAAAATAGGAGGCAGTCATGGAATAAAACATACTTGTGTTGAGTTTTGTTCTTCTTAACCCTTTACCGCATGGATTTTTTGATTTTGTTCAAATTAATTTAGGTGATTCTAGGGCTTGATAGGTACTCCGAAAAAATATTATTTTATTTTTAGGATTATTGGAATTTGCAATATTCAACTCCAAAGTCAATGTCTCAAATATGATACGTCATGCAGTTAGGTATACATACCATATATGATACTAAATGCAGTAAGGGTATGTCTTTTTAGTTATATATCTATTTATATTTTATCCTGATGAAATGAAACAAATTAAAATACGATGAAAGTGTTTAATTCAATTTCATTCCAAATGGAAGGTTTTAAAACAATTTCGTTCTTTGTTTAAGCAAAAGTAACAATTGCATTTACATCAGATAAAAAATGAAATTATGAAAAAAAAATAAAGAGTTACTCTTAGTGCATGTAGTATCACATTCGAAAATCACCCTGCTTGCATGTAGTATCATATTTGAATTAAGTTAAATTACCCTAATTGCATGAAGGATCATATCAGATACAAACTTTGGGATAAGCAATTAGAAAGAAGTAATTGATAAAACTTACGCCTTTTTCCGTAGAACTTAGCAGGATCCATCCTTTTTTCACTCAAAACAAAGAAATAATTTTTTGCGGAGGAAAATCTTGGGAAAATAATCGTTTCGAATCTCCAATAAACACGAACTGGCAGAAATGACGGTTTCTAAAGTTTGGTGACAGATATAACAAACCATAGCCAAGTAAAAACTCTATTTGTTTTTTTTTTGTATTTGGATATTAGTCAAGTGTACAATTCTACCATACGCACGTCCAATTGCCAGCTCAATTTTTTTTAATCTGTATAAAACCTTAGTGTATCATATATGATACGATATGCGGTAAAGGGTTAAGTTGGATTTTTCTACAAGATATTTTTTTACATATCATGTAGGTACTAGGTGCATATGATTTTTTTTACAAAAAATTCAAGTACATGGTTAAGGTTTTGAAAAATAATATAGAATTTTTATTATTTTATGATGAGCATCCAAAGTTTAGAATTATAGTTCGTTTATGAGAGTCGAAACACAATTGCCTAAACTAGACTCTCTTTACAGAGATACTTCTACGGAAAAATTTTAATTGCTAGTTAATTAGGTATTATTGTACTAGTAGGTAGATATTATCATACCACAAAACAAGTACAAAACTAAGAGGGGAATAAAAGTGAACTGGAGAATTTAATGGCACTGATTAAAATCAAACTCCTATTACAATAAGTTGGTACCTATCTCCTTTTTTATGGTTTTCATTTCGAAGTTGATGTGGATTTTTCTTCTACAAATAGGTTTTGCTTGCATCAATTTAAGGGAGGAGGGATGAAGGATAATTAGTTGAGCACAAATGCTCTAAAGCATGGTTCGGTAGATGGTTGGGATTAAATGTGAATTACCCCCCATTAGATAAAAGCCAATGAGACACTTATCAAGGCAGGCCTTCATACAGCAGTGGACCAATAAAGGCTGTTCAGAAATGTAATTTGTATTAGTCTCACCTGCAAGTGGTTCAAATAAATAAATAGACCTGAAATCCCGGTAAATGCGTGCGAATGACCAGGCAAAAGTTAGCCAATTTGACATAGTTGAAAATCAATTCAAATATCTATAACAGGCATTCAGTTTCATTCTAATTTCGTTCCGTGGGAACTGAATCAAAGGATAATTTCTTCTATATGATACGATGTATGATGATGATAAGATACATGCATAAAAATTCAAGTTCCTTTCCTTTCTTTCATGACTAAAGACAGAAACAGCTAGCTAAGGCTCTAGACAGACGGAAATTGTCAAAATCCAACCGCAAATTTGCAGTTCATTTGCAGTCGGCGTGCAGTTGACACGACTGCAATAGAACTGCAAACCAACTGCAATCGGCCTGCGCAGTTGGTTTGCAGTTGAAATGCGGTCCGTCTGTCTAGTAGAGCCTTATAAAGGAAACCAATTCGATATGTGATTGAGAGATAGATATACCAAGAGAAGTACACAACAAAACACCACACACCTCTTATAGATAATATATTTCCTTCCTTCCTTCGCATGCACTGCAGTGCACAGCACACCTCACTCAAGCAAGTCTTATTCAAACTCAAATTTGTACCATACCATACCATATTACCAACTACGCAAAAAGAAGAGACTTACCTTACCTATATAGCAATTTAGCATTAGCAAAAGACAAACATTCACTTATATTATACTTCTACTTCTTGCTAGATGGTTCTGCCTGCATCTGGAATTCTGGATAACAATCAACACCATCAATCATGCACTAACTGACAGCAGACAGTGACAACAAGCTGACAATAAGTGCCTTTTTTACACAACTAACAACGGTGAGGTTATCTCTTGGACGTAAGAAATCACCCCAACACGGAGGCGTAGGCAAACTTCACGGAGCTGGGAGGTATCGAGGCTTTAGTTAGATATTCAATTTTTAATGAAATGAAATGAAAGCACTTAGACAGGTCATATTTTATACTATTCATTATTATGAAATAACATTATTTTAATGTTTACTTAAATTTTTGTCCTACAGTGGAAGTAGTAAAAAAAAACAACTAGTATGTGAAATGATGAAAGGAAATATGCAATTATATATAAAAATATATTTAACTGAATTTTTTACGTAGGTAGGTAGTCCTTCATTTTAGTCACAGTATTTTTTCATTTGAATTTTCACTGAGATATAAACCTACATACTACTGCGATTACAAAGGCTATCTTGATTTCAGCAGCCTACATAGGACCATTGTCAAACGTTCGATAATAGAAACATGGATTAGGTCGTAGATCGACGACATAACTTAGTTTACGAGTTTAACACAATAGGAACCTATACTTTTTGCAGTTTTATCGCCAAACAGAATAAAATCATTCCGTTATTTATTGCTGCCAAGGAAAAGTTTACACTGCACGAAACTGATTACCAACATACTGTAAATAAAAGCATTTGATACGAATTTGGTATCCTAAAATAAATATTGTAATCGATTTATCGAGACTAAAAGTATCGACTATTTCTTTCGATTGTGATCAAATTTTTTTACTCGAGCCTAGAATCAGGCTAGAATCCTACACTAGTTGGTTTCGTTTGTTTAGTTGGTAAGGTAGTAAATGGTAATTTTAATTCGAAAAAAAAAACAAAAGCAAAATGGCGGTTTCTTATGCGGAGTAGAACCACATTTTGTTTTTACAGATTTATGAAAAACGTGGAACAATTAGTGCTAAAAGTGACGAAAATATGACCAAAAGTCTATTGTATGGGATTTTATACATTTGAAGTTGTTTGGGTGTGCGAATTTTCGTTGGTGGTTGTGGTTGGCGTCCTCACGCCTCGGTCTCGAAGGCCTTTGGATTTTTCGGAGCGACGGAGTATTGATTTTTACGGCTTTCAAGATGATGATGATGTATTCGGTAAATCATATGAAACCTTATTCAAACTTATTTATTCATCACTATTTATAGAGCCTCACTCAACAAAACTATGTCCTGATTTTATTCAAACTTGGGTGTAGGTGGTTTTGATAACCATAATCTTGCTTCAGGGTACGAGTACGGAGCAGGACACGCGCTTCAGCGACAAGGAGAAAAAGCTCATGAAACAAATGAAGTTCGGTGATTGCTTAACTCAACAGGTTTGATAACTTACTATGCACTGAATACTTTTGACTGCCTGAATACTTACTGCTTTCAGATTACAGAATATTATTACTGCCATAACCTAAAGGAAGCGCTAATTTTACTTTCCAAAATGCTAGTACTTGTGTTGCAGTGATTAGGTACCTACTATTTTTTTTTATGTTAATGAATCTCATGTATAAGACCGACTGACTGATCCGTTGATAGAAGCAGTAACAAAAAGAACATCACTTTAAACATTACCCATGTATTCCTTGCATGTGTGGTTGGGTAATAAAGATGTCATTGTTTTTCCATTGTCATGGTAGTTATGTGTAGTCGATAGTGGGCCTCTGTGGTGGTTAAAAATATTCCTGTTATGTAGGTGGACATGTCCAAGGTGAAGCTAGATGTACTGAAGCCATGGATCACTCAAAAAATCACAGACATTCTGAAGATGGAAGATGATGTGGTCATTGATTATGTTAACAACCAGCTTGAGGAAAAGGTAACTAGTGTTTTCATTTCATTTTATAACACTATTTAAGAGCAGATGTAATCAATGCAGTTTCTTAGCAGTAGGTTTAGTATATATGTATGAAATCTAGTAATTACTTTAAATCTCTGTTCAAGAAACTGCAATTGAAGATATTTTTCAAATGTATTTTGATTGCGTATGGACATTTCTATGGTCTCCACCGGTTAGCGTGCCGTCGATCGTCGCCACCCGCCCGCCGCAACCCCCAGTGACCTGATGCTGCCCACCCCAGCCCGACTCTGTGGAGGCTCTAGGCATACTCGGTATTTACAGGGAACATTTCTTAAACAATGCTAACATTCAAACAAAATAATGTGAGACATCGAAATCTATTTCTCGAAACCAAACTGAAAAAGAACCTAAATTTTTTAAATCACTAAACTAAAGTTGTCAAGGGTAATGCTGTGACTCAATGTAGGGAAGTTCCCTGTCGTAGGATTTTCGTTCAGCATAATGGTTGTGTTGGCAACACCCTTACAGATGCAAGAGTTTGAAGAAAGAAGAGGGTGCTGCATTCTCCTCCGGCGTCGGCGCGGAGCAGAGCGTCGCCGCAGCCGCCGAGCATCGCTGCGACCCACCATCGTCGCCTCATCATCGCCTGACACGCTCCCACATCAAGAACACTAATCATTTGATGTACTATTTCTATTTTGATGTTGTTCACTTCCCTACTTGAGTCATATCTGCTATCTGTCACAAGAAATATTTAGACCTTTTCATATGGGCGCCCTTGACGACTTTTAATTGAGTTTCAAAATCAAATCATCCCTGCAAGAAAGGTTAGGGTTTTTGTGAAGAGAAAGATGATGATTAATGACCAGATTTTGTTTCTTCCCGATCCTTCTTCCGCCAATTCTAGTTTCCCTGCCCTAAGAAAATGCAGATCAATTTAACTGGATTCCTGAACGGGAAGAACGCGCGTCTCTTCATGGGTGAGCTGTGGGAGTTGTTGCTGAGTGCTCAGGCCAGCGAGAATGGAATACCGGAGTCTTTCACACAACAGAAGAAAGAAGAAATAAAGAAGAGGATGGTATGTTGCTATAACATCTAGGAGTCATGTCAATTAATCGCCACTGAGGCAATAATCCAGACCCCATCATCTAAAGAGATAAGTTCAATGAATTAATTTCAAATATTTTACGCATGGGATGACGATGTGACGTAATGTTTATTTATTCTACCCTAGACAACAGTCCCTGTGCTTGGCCTAATCGTTAGCTAAATAACTTGGTTCTTTGATATTGCCACAGTACCTAGAATAACTACATAAAATGCTAAATGTTATAGGAAGAACAAAACAGCAAGGATAAAGAAAAGGATCGCCGCAGGTCCCGGTCTCGCTCGCGCTCGCGTAGGCGTTCGCGGGAGAGGCGCCGCTCGCGCTCCAGAACACGCGATAGGTCCGGCGATAGGAAGTGAGTATCACCATGTTACTAACCATTGAACCACATGGCTTCGCATGTGCAGCAAAGCAGTTTAATAGACATTTGGAGGAATAGTTCCTTAATACCTTTTTCTCATTTGAGGTTTACGCGGCGCACCTCCACCACCATAAAACGCGCAGTCGTTGTGATTTTTTTTCCAAATACTTGCAATCATCGTCATTTCAACCAATTTACACAAAACATTATGAATCATAAACCTCAAGAATGACTCCGTCCATTGGCGATAACCGAAAATCCGTTCGATGCTTAGGAGAATTTAGTGGATAAATGGACATCCGTATAGACACTTTGTTTAGACTGAAGAAGATAATTATGTACATTTTAACCAAGTCAATTGCACTCCATAATTTTGCAGAGTATGTAGTTGTTAAGAGTATGTTTGTATCACAGGCATCGCAACGGCGGCAGCCCGCGGCGTCGCGAGTCGCGTCGGCGCAGCCGTGACAAGACCACCCCATCGAAGACGTCTGATGACGTCAAATCTGAACCGAAAGGTGAGAGACAATTATACTGAAATACTCATATTCATAGAAGGATAAAAGTACTTAACAGTGGTGTTAAAAGAGGGGCACTCAAACTTTTTGGAAGTAATTGAATAACCGGAAATCGTCATTGACCATGAGAAGAACTACATATGTATATTATGCGAATCAGTTAAGGAGGCTAAAATTGCACTGCAGCAATCATTCGCAAACATTAGGAAACAATGCACGCATAAAATAAAAATTGAAGATATTTTTTTCAGAAAACGGCAAGTCTCCTGAGAATAAGCCGGAGGCAGAGGATAAAGAGAAGAATGATACTATTGACACAACAAAGGAGTCCATCAACAATGATGACAAGGATGTTTCCACCAAGGATGAAGAAAATGATGATGATAAGAAACCAAAGTCTAGATCAGCTTCGCCTGCCAAGTAAGGGCTTACATTTTGGCCGGTTTATGCAACATTTCCAATAATGCCACGGCCGCACTGCAAGCCGCATAGTCACTGACTCTGCATGCAGGCGACAAGCTAAGTTACACTTAGTAACTTAGCTTGTCGCCAAACAGGTGGAAATATGTATAGATCATTCACCTCCTCCACGAAATCGCAAAATGCTGTTCTGTCGCTTACAAAACAAACCTAAAGCGTCGCTAGAGTATCGTGGTACAAGCATACTAGGAAGCAAAATACAAACAACACAACAAAACTAAATCGTTAATAATTACTGACATTTTACGTTTTCAATGATCTCGCGTTTTGTAAGGTTCTAAAATACCAGAATAGTTTTAAACAGGTGATATTTTAATTATTTACTGAATCGTATTATGATCGAGAAAACTAAGTTACTTTAATATAACTGAAAAATAAATGCAAAATTTAAGTTGTGCACCATTTTTGACGACCGATGTGGCGCGGTGGGCGAAGGTCCGCTTGCGACGCAGGAGGTTGCGGGTTCGATTCCCGCCTCGGAACAATTGTGTGTATGATCTGCAGATATTTGTTCCGGGTGTTCTGGTCGTTTTCTATGTATAATAAAAAATATCTATCTATGTAATGTATTGTATTATGTATATCAGTTATCTAGTACCCATAACACAAGCTCTGCTTACCATGGGGCTTGATAATGATGTGTGAATTGTCCAGCATTATTTATTTATTTTGATTTTGCGAAGGAGGACAACCACTAACCGACAATGTATTGCCAAGCTACCTGGCACCAAGTAAGACGCTTGCAAATATATATATATATAGGCTAGGTCCCGTACATTTTCATTCATTTCTTTTTTCATCTTGTAGTACGGTCGTGGCCTTGGGATTCACTTGTATCATTTAACTTTATATGAATTGACGAAAAAATTTTTTATAAGGTCTACCAAAGACAAGAGCACCGACGACAAGAAAGACAAGTCGCGTCGGTCCTCCAGTGCAAGACGATCATCGTCGGCATCCTCTCGTAAGTAATTTTTGTTTAAAAACATTAACAGACGTTCAAAAACTTAAGTTTCCATAACAGCAGCTTTGTATTTAAGTGACAGTTTAGAATTTACGGTATTATTTATATGCTTAATCATCATGTTCTTTACGTTATAAGGTGGCAGTTTGAAGAAAAGGGAGTCATCAGCATCGCACAAGAAGCGCCATTATCGTTCTAATCGCGATTCATCCAATAGCGTCAGCCCTAGACGTAGTTCCCGCAGAGAAAGGTAAGAACTAGCGCCTTTATTGTATTCAACACTTTCAGTGCTCATCACGCACATGTCTCTCAGCTGCAGCTCGTAGCATCGAGCAACAGCGCCCCTGCCGGTCGCACCATTGAGGCTAGGCAGTAAACGGGTTAAGTTATTCTCTCCATGGATTACCAATAATTAAGTCAAATAAAACTAAAGCTATAATTATCACACCCTGGGCTCGTTAAAATCTTAAAATGTGTTACCCTCGAATACTCTAAAAATCGTCACTTTGAGATTGAGTAGTCCTAAACTACTCAATCTCGCTTTTTCCGTTCCCGAGTACTCAAACGCAATTTGCGTTTGAGTATTCGGGAACGGAAAATGAAAAACGGGATATTGAGAAAGAAAAACAATTTCAGAAGTAAGTCACGTCGTCGCACCAGTCGTCGTAGATCAGTAGAACGTCGTGAAAGAGAGAGAGAGCGGGAACGCGAGAGGGAAAGAGAACGCGAACGTGAGAGGCGTCGTCGTGAGCGAGAACGCAGAGACCGGTATGTTAATATTTTATCCAAATTTATAGTGACAGTATCGCGAAATCGCGATTTAATCACTATTTAAAATCAACCACTTTAGGTATCCGAAATTCAGATTGAAAAAGAAATATACGTTTTTTTTGTAGAAATACAATTTCGTTGAAATAATATTTTAAATATATCGTTTTTGTTTGCCTGTTGCTTAGCTGTATAATATAATAATAAGAAGCCTAAATTTTACGATAAGGATTATATTTGACGACATTGCATTAGTTACGTGGTTGCTAGGTCGCGCGAACGTCGCCGATCGCTTGAAAGGCGTCGCCGGACGCGCTCCGTTTCACGCTCTCGTCGACGTTCAAGGGACAGGTAATTTTATTTACACACTGGTATTTGTTGTCTGCATGGCTTTTTCTTGCCTTTACAAGTGCAAAATTCTGATACCATATGCGTCGTTCATTGTATATCTCAATAACACAAACATACTCATAGAACATGATGACAGAAGACTCAATTGGGAAACGAAACAATTACACTAATCACACTTCACATCACATCAATATTATAAATGCGAAAGTTGAGAGGGATGAATATTCGTTACTTCTTGACGCCAAAACTACACAACAGAATGGCTGAAATTTTGCTTAAATGTAGCACATTAAATTGAACAATAATAGTTATCTTTTGACTTGTAATCATTTATCTATAGATCCTGAAAGGTCTAAAGGAAATAAAGCACTTAGATGTTTGCTAATTAAATCCGGGAATAACGCGTGGGCAGAAAATTGTATTTTATATCGGTGGCCAGGACAAGTTTTACATTAATTTGGACATATTTGCAACCGCCCATCAAGTAGCTATGCGAGTTGGCACCCTGTAAGCTTCTTCATTCATGCAATTACTGTTTATCATTGTGGTCAAACTACTGACTGTTCGTATTAAACTCGTGCTTGCTTTAACACATTGTGTTGTATTAAAAATATCTCAGCTTGTATTCTTAAATGTAAATCGCACAAAGACAGCTCTGTGAGCTGTAGTCTGATAATCTGGCTATGTATATCTTAAAATATTATGTATTTTCTTGTGTATAGGTCACGTGACCGTCGTCGCTCGCGCTCTCGCAAACGTTCGACTTCGCGCCGCCGCTCCGGGCGCGCCTCTTCGGTGCGTCGCTCCAGGGAACGTCGTTCTAGAGACAGACGCTCCAGATCCAGGTTAATACTGAAATCCTTTAGATTCCTGATATCAAAGTTATAAATTATTATGCTCATAGATTTCAAAGGCGTTCCGTCACCCCGTGAGGATTATTGACTATAACAATCCAGGAATCAATTTGACCTTTTGCCTGTAGTTGTATCAGTTCTTTTACAATATCTTTGATGTGATCATTGTTTACAAATTATCTTATTATTATTTGCGCATATTAAAGCTCAGTGATCTCCTCCATCCTTACTGATATAAAGCCTGAATCTGAACTGTTCCATTTTGTACGAATGTTTTCGGTGAAGATCGATCGAAATTGTTTATATTCACATTGCTTTTGCAAGGTTCTGAGTTGACCTTGTTAAACGTATTCCTGTACATAAAAAAAATCGCGTAATAATTAAAGCAATTTGTACTTTTAGGGATAGGAAGTCGAGAGACCGCTCAGCCAGAGACAGCAGAAAATCGAAGGAAAGGAAGTCCCGCGATAGAAGGTCCAGCGATCTCATCAAGGAACGCTTGGAGAAATCTGTTTCTATACCAAGAAAAGGTAAATATAAATTATTTTCATTGCATGTGTTAAACTTATAAAAATAGGGTCTTACAGTGGTCTTATTTCGGTGTTGCAGAAAACCTGGAGAAGTTCCGTAAGAAGTCTGTGGAACTGGTTATCCCACGAGCGGAATCTAAAGAGCGCATCATCTCCAGCACAAGCCGGGAGTCATCAGTCACGAAAGAGAAGGTCCCACCACAAAAAGAAAAGGAAACAGAAAAGAAAGGGCACGCTTCGGATGACGAGGAACGAGCTGACTTCATACCCATACCAACCTTACGTGAGTTTTCAAAGAGTTTATCACGAACACCATCTCCTTTCCTTAGAAAACATGAGATCGAAAAAACTAAAAAGTCCGATAGATCCGGAGACGACGCCTCAGGAAAAGAGCAGGTCGAAGAAGTCAGCAAAGCCAAGGAACTCAAGAAAGGTAAGCGTAAAACTCATCGTTCAGAATCTGAGAGCGCAAGCAGCGAAGAGGTCGCTAAATCTAAAAGTAAAACCAAACCTAGGCGTAAAGACAAATCGAGCTCGAAAAAAAGCAAGAAACCTAAAAAAGAAAGCTCTTCATCCGATAGCGAGTCCGAAGATTCTTCTTCCAGTGACTCTGCTGAGGATAGAAAGAAGAAAAGCAAAAAGACTGCCAAGAAAAAACTGGCTAAGAAGTCTCGCAAGAAGAGGTCGCGCTCTTCTAGCTCCGAGTCTAGTTCAGACGAAGAAGTCAAACAAAAGAGCTCCAAAAAACAGAAGAACATTCCAGAGGAGTCTGATGCTGATAAGAAGAAAAAAAGAGGAAACAAAGATGCTAGTATTGATCGCTCGCGGTCTGACAAGGTAGATGACAAGAAAGCTAAAATAAAGAAAACCGACAAAAATGAACATTCTGACGATTCTCACGATGATAGCTCGGATTCAGATGAAAAATTAACTAAAAAGAAGACAGCGAAACGAGATTCTTCTAGCTCTGAGAAAGAAGCCAAGCGAGGCAAAAAAGCTGATGGAAAAGAAAGAGCGCCTTCAGCTGAAGCTAAAACGAAGAAAATTGATGAAAAAGAAAAAGCAGTAAAACCAAAACATGCTGAAGATGCGAAGCCCAAAACGCGAGATGACGGTGAGAAAAAGGCAAAGAAACGAGAGAAAGAGGACTCGTCATCAGACAGTGACCAAGTTTCGAAAAAGAAAATGAAAAAGAAGGTTTCTGAATCTGAGTCTGAATCCGAGAGTGATGAGCCTAAAAAGTCAAAGAAGGCCAAGAAACATAAGAAGCACTCGAAGAAACATAAGAAACACAAGAAACATAAGAAAGTTTCTAAAAAGAAGGATGACTCATCAGACAGCGATGAACCCGAAGAAGAGGAGGAGGAAGGGAAAGTCAACAATGAAGATTTAGAGAAGAAACTCCGTGAAAGAGCGTTAAAATCTATGAAAAAACAGACAAGCGTTTCTGGTTCAGACTAGCGCGTCCACTGCTTCGCGCATCATCCCCTGCACTTTAGACTTTATTGTGCTTTGTGTTTTAACCATTTTATCGTATTTCTTCACAAAATAATATTCTAAAAATTAAAATAATGTATAAGTATGATTTAGTGATAATGCGTGTGAAGTCACATTGTTAGAAATAAAGTTTAAAACTACGTGAATGTTTTATTCAGTAAAAGTAAAATCAATCTACGTTGATCACCATTTGGTTGGGTGGTTTGGTTAGGTTGGCAAACAATATTTATGCATGTGTTTAATAAATGAAAGAATAATAAAAATAATACAATTTTAATTCATAAAGATTGCATTTAAAGTTGGTTATTATTTTAGTAACTGTATAGCTTTGGAACATACTTTGGTAACTAACTTATAGGTAGTTAATTTATTATTATGACATAGTATTCCTGAACATAAATAGTTGGTATTTCTTAATGATAAATAGGTAACAATATTATTTTCTTGAATAGCCTCTGTATCCAGTGACTAAACTGGGAGTGATGCCACTGTTGTAAATGTTACCGTAACCGGGTCTTTTATTGTAGTAGCCATACCCTAATTGGCCATTGCCTTGGTAGTTAGGACTATTGTACCCATAATAGGAGCTCAGTCCTCCATTGCCTGCGTAACCACCGTAACCGCCATAACCACCGTTGCCACCGTAATTTGAAACGCCATAGCCGTATCCTGCATTTCCGTAACCCTGATTGTATCCACCTCGATACCCATCGTACCCAGAATATCCAGGGCCGTAGCCACCCGCCCCAGAATATCCATCGTAACCGTAACCTCCGTAACTATATTTATCGTCTATTGTGCCGTATCCTGTAACTCCTCCGTAAGCACTGCTGGGATACCCACGCGCTGCGGAATCTCCATAGCGATCATAATCTGAAAATAAAACAAGACCAGATTCAAGAGACAACATTCGATTTATATTTTATTGCTTGTAATTGTAACGTTATATTTAGTTGAACTTACAAGTACTCGCATCAGTCTTGAGATCAGTATCATGAGTCCCTCCGGCAGCCACAGCCGTTGTCTTCGCTGAACCCACTCTTTCAGCAGGCGCCGCGCTTGCGCACCCAAGTATCAACAGTGAAAGCATTCGCAGCGCCATCTGCAAGTTCAAAGAATGTAATTAATATAATGTATATATCCACCTACTTTCCTTTGCTGATGACATGAAAATATTTAAAATTATTGACACGCCTTTGGATGCACTAGACTTGCAGGCTGACCTATATCGGCTTGATACCTATTGTGATGATAATAAGCTGGATCTAAACCCGTCCAAGTGTTCAATAGTAACCTTCACACGTAAAAAAATTAAAATCAAGTCAGTCTATCGTTTGAAAAACCAGATTCTGCAGGACTGTAATGTTATTAGAGATTTGGGTGTGCTACATGATTCTAAGCTTCTCTTCGACTCTCATATTGACTCTATTATTAACAAAGCGTCAAAAGCACTGGGTTTTGTTATTAGAAGCTCAGCCAGTTTTAATAGATGTAAAACTTTCAAAATTCTATTCTGTTCCTATGTTCGCAGCATACTCGAATACGCTTCTCAAATCTGGAGTCCACATTACGATATCTATATCAACAGAATCGAGCGTATTCAAATAAAATTTATCAAATATCTTTGTTATCGTCTTAAGCTTCCTTATAGTTCGTCTAATTACATAGATCTTTGCCGTACATTCCACCTTCTTCCGCTGAGTAAAAGGCGCGAAATTGGTGACCTTATATTTTTATTCAAAATCACTAACAACCATATTAATTGCCCTGAACTTCTTAGCAAGATATCACTAAACGTTCCCCAAAAAAGGGTCAGATTTAACGAAATCATTCATATTAAAAAAGTTAAAACCAATTATCGTCAGAACTCCTTTTTATATCGAGTTGGCGACCAATTTAATAATCTCTCTAAGAAAATAGATCTGGACCTCTTCTGTTCCAGCGTTCATTCCGTGAGACGGCGATTGAGCTCTGACTTTTTCTCACCATCCGGCGTGGATGATGAGGATGACTCGAATTTGGCATGCGAGTAATGCAAATATAATGCAGATTGTCTATTATATATCGATATTTTTGTTGATTGTAATCTTGTAGGTTATCTGTTTTCTTTCTGTATCTATTCTTTGCTTGTTCACATTTTTTATGTTTCTATTATTCTTCTTAGTCGTGAAAACCTCTTAATAGCCTTCTGTTTCTATTTTATTATTTTTAATTTACTGTATGTGCTGCTGGTTTTCCTTGTAATAAATAAATAAATAAATAAATAAATATATTTGACGATTTTTCCCTAGTATTTAGGACACCGTCGAATTAAAGCATTCCAGGTGTTCGCAGGTGTATTATACAATTATACATACATAGGTATTCAAGTTCAGCGTCCGAATCGAGGCTCTGAATGATTGTGAACCGTACGATTAATTATAATCATTCAGCCGCATCAAGGCCAGTTCACATAATTCTTTCAGAAGTTCAATTCAACTGCGGTTGATATGTAAATAATATAAATTACCATTATCATTGTAGTTAATGAAAATATTAGAATGGTAAACAACAATGCATCTTCATGGAAATCACCATGGAACACAACTATAAATCAGTAAGTTATGTACTTAGTTGGCTGATTTACGTCTTCGATAACCTAGCCAAGATAATTCTAAAACTAACGGGTTTGTGAACGGATGGTAAGGCGTGGTGTAGGTACGAGTACAGTTTTGTGACTCAGTCAACGTCTAAATATAAAACCTGGTTTAATCCTAATGTAGTATTTATTATATCTGTGCTCCTTTACGGGCAACGAACATTTTGGAAGATTTTTCTCTTAGGCCTGTTCTGGAACTTTTTTAAAATATATCGAGGTATAATTTATAAAATAAAACTAACTGATTCAGTTCGGTACATTGGAGATATTTAGAATTTCGAGGGCACTCTTTTATCGTGACTCTTATCATGATGCCAAAACTGTATTTTTTTAAATTTTGTTCGTCTGTATCAGAGACCAGTTTATATCAAGGTCTGTATGTTTCTAAGCCGCGCACCATGAATGAATTAGAGTGAAACTTAACATGATTTGAGTTTTTACTACGAGGAAGGACATAGGATACTCTTTATCCTGGAATTCAGTACTGTTCCTTTGGAAGAGGGAATAAATGTTTGTGTTGTTAGTTGTAATTCATTGTCGCAATATCCGATTTCAATAATTATATTTTTTGATAGAAACAGTGTTACAAGATGTAATTAGACTAAATCAAAAGAAAGTTACTACAAAATCATTAGATAGATTATATATGTAGATTGGTAAGATCCTAGATCTTAGTTTAGTCAACTGGACTAGGCGCCCAATTAAGCTATTGTATAATCACTATACATACTCGTACTATGAAAATGGTATCGTTTTAGTTTTGTAACCTTTTGTGACGATTCCAATCATAGTGAAGCGATTAGTTGGCCGAACCACAAATATGAAGCGAAACCGATCATATTTTGTTTTTGGCATCGACATCTAACCCTTTTGTAGTTTATGACATTTCAAGACTGTAAAGAGTGCAGTCAAACATGGGATGCGGGAGCGTCAACACCGCGAAACTTTTTCCAAGTTCTCGCGTCTCGGTCACGTAGACCGTATGCAAGGCTCCACTGCCAGTGTTCGCCCCGTGCGGCTGACGCTCCCGCTTCGGCTCCGCCCGCGTATGTGACGCACAGGTTTGGTCGAAGCTTAATGAAGAGAGCGGGTCCCGCGTAGATTATAATAATCGGATTTTTAATCACCTACCTTATTTGCACAGCGTTTCTTCATATGAGAGAAACTGGGCAAATGTCAATAAATTACTTAGCAGGTATGGCAATTGCGAACGAAGTCACGGGTACAGCTAGTGCTGAAGTAAGAAAGAAAGAGTGGAAAAAAATTGTATGAAATTGTGTACAAATGTACACAATTTCATACAATTTTTTTCCAAGTCTTTTTATCTATACTAATATTATAAAGAGGAAAGGTTTGATTTATTGTTTTTTTGTAATGAATAGGCTCCGAAAATACTGGACCGATTTGAAAAATTCTTTCTCCGTTGAGAAGCTTCACTATCCCCGGTGAACATAGGCTATTATATTTTCGAAAAACTCAGGGATCCGTACTAAAACCGTGTGAAACCGGGAAGGTTCGCTAGTTTTAAATAAAAGCCGAATCAATTCCGCCTTAAGGCCAGATTTGTTTCTTAGGATAGGTATAAATAATGATACATCTCGTCTCGGGGTGGTCTACACTGAAGCTGAGCGGAGACGAGATGTGTGAATAACAACGTGCTATTCGTTGTTTAAAACACAGCTCTTCTTAGTTTTGCTTTTGGTGGAGTCCGGCCCTTACCTACGAGTAGGTGTGGCTACTCAATGTATCTGCATATTTTTCAGGGAAACTAATATCCCATTCTTAAAATTACCCCACATAGCACTTCTTTGTTGAATTAGTGAAAAGGATGCCAGCACGAGTCTATTTACTATTTCGTTAAATTCTTCCATCGTCTATATTATCCTCTAAAAAAATAAAAATAAACCAAATATCGATTTTGACGGGACACGGGATAACAAAAACCTTTAGTATCCTTTAAGCTGCCAGTGAAACGGACCTTCGATCGAAGTTGTTCATATCTAATGCTAAAGTAGAACATTCAAGTGCAAATGAGGTACCAAGCTTGTAATGTAATAGTGGTAATAACCACGGCAGCCTATGACCCTCAAAACAATAGTAAACAGTTGTTAGACTGATGATATTCTCACGCTGCTAGATACCTAAGGAGACCTGCGATGTTTCAAGAACGAGGTAAGACATGACAATATTTTATAGTGGGTCATTAGGACACGCCTTGCCTTTGTACTTATCTTACAAAAGGTAAAAATTAAATTGATATGCTACCTACAAGAACTATCGTGGTTTGAGCATTTTACTTTTACGGGTTACCGGATCTCGGTTTTCAACGGATCTCAATTTATTTGTCTACGTTGCAATCCCTATGCCTGTGTTTAATGTAATCTTCTATTTATATAAAATTTTCGTGTCACAGTGTTTGTAACAAAACTCCTCTGACACGGCTTAACCGAATCTTATGAAAATTTGAGTGTATATTCAGTAGGTCTGAGAATAGGACGGAAACTTTCACACATATTTTTCAAATGTCTAAGTGGGCGAAGTCGTGGGGCGTAATCAGTGTAATATAAAAGCGAATTCTCGAATTTTAAGAAACCTGTCAAAAAATCGCGAACTGAGACGTGATTTGTTTAGGCTTAGGAACATCGGATTGCGTTTGATTAACGAGGGTTTAGTTATCTGAGAAACAAAGGAAGTGAAGTTGCATCCTAAGGAACGTGTCGTGATGTCCTGTTATGTAACCGACTGACTTCAAAAAAGGGGGAGGTTCTCAATTCGACTGTTCTTTTGTTTATGCTTGTTGCCTCTGAACTTTGGACTTATTTGAAAGGTGGTGCTTGCCATGTGGTTATCATTTCATTGGTCCAGTTCTGACAAACAAACGTACCAATGAGAAAACCATATACATAAGTCTTGAATTTGCATTTGATGACACATGATATTTGTCTCATAGACGAATAACTCAATGTTTAACCGATTTTGATAATTCTTTTTTTTAAATTAAGTTTTAAACCCATTTTCATTATTTAGGAATTTGAACCCAGTTTATAGTTTTTTAAAACACGCCAAATTATTATTAGCATAACGCGCTTTAATCATGATGGTCATGTAATTTTAACGAGTCCGAAGACTTCTCGATCCCCAGTTGTATTTTTTCCAAAAACTTAAAAAAATAGTCAAAAAACAGTAATAGAACTACCAAATCTTCTAAACTGAAAATATCGCGCTAGTATTCGATTTTACACTTTATTTCATTTGATCTTTTTAGAATCAAACACTGGACTACACATAGGGTGTATGAAAATTTACTCAACGTTTTCGTGAGGTACATTTTAGGTGAGAAATAATTAAATAAATAGGTACTTACACAGAGCGATTAGCGAACGAGTAATCTAAACAAAAAATAGATTTTTACTTACAGCCGATATCAATGCCAATAGCGTGTAAATTCCCTCGAATCCGGTAAAGCACAGACACGCGCTCGGTCCAGCAGGTTGTGTATATGAGCGGAGATGCGCTCTGCGTGAGTACGCATACGGACAAACCTTTATAAACCGTGGGAGTTTTTGTCTTATAATTGACAATGGTCACTGGGAGGTAATGAGTCCGTTTGTAGTCAGAGCGTCCTTCTGTCAAGACAAGACTATGACGCATTCGCCCGTACGATGCAATGGTTATCACCTCACGGATAATAGAACTCCCAGGAGTGGTGCTATTGTGTAGAGACGACTTCAATTTCCGGGGGCTAAAATAGCAAAGGAGCTCTTTGTCTGGAAAGGTTGCGTTTGTATTAGGTTAGAGTTGGAAGTGGAAGGTCGGTACCTAATTATTTACTTCCTCACCTCACCTCATTTCATCAGCCTCCATTGGTCCACTTGCTGGACGCTGGCCTCCCCTTGATAATCGCCTTATTGGTTTTATCCCATGGGGCTTATCCCCATAATCTTCACGCGTAATTATTAACAACACTGATCAATAAAAGAAGACTTCGCAAACTGCGTGCGACTAACCCATTATTTATTATATTCCACAGTAAAAATAAATTCCCCTAACCTAGTAATGCCATTCTACGTTAGGGGATTTTTCCTAACCTATTAATTCCATCCTCTTATAACATCTCAGCAGTTGTAGGAAGTCTACTCTAATAAATATGCTCTATGTACCAGGAACGCTCTCTCTGGCGATTTACGTTTGTTTTGTTTTGTTGCAGAACATTTTGTTCCGTTATTTGCATTCGGGTAGCATTGCATAATGCATGACAAAGGAGAACTGCAGAAGATTAAATGTAAGTCAAGTAGGTATAAGGTTGATTTTTAGATGAAGCTTTAGATAGAGCTAGATACCTTGTACTTTTTAAAAGGCTCTACGCGCGTACGTACTTTGTACAGGGTAATAATTATGTACTTAGTTAGATTCTTTCTAGTTTTACTCTTACCTTGAACTCTAGGCGTGTAGGTTCTTAGTACAGGGTAGTTATGTAGTTAATAAGTATGAAGTTAGATTCCTTGTATAATTGTTTCACTCTTACCTTGAACACTGACTCACTTGACATAGGTAAGTTAACCGTCAAGAAGTAAGAAGTTGAGTTATGTATGACAGAACGGGAAGTATGATATACATAAGTACTTATGGATAATTTTCAGTGAAATAAGTGTAATGTAAGTCTTAATGTGAATCTAAGGTAAACGCTTCGTTGATCCGGTGGAGGCCGTCACGCAAGGTCATAGGTTTTTTTTTAATCAAACTTACCTACCTATTAGTCACATAGTTTGCAGACGCGTACCTAAGTCTGACTAACTTGGGTTTAAATATTTAACTTGCTTAACAAAGAAAGTTTCGAACAAATTAGAACTATGATTTACAAATGAAACAAGATAATTTCTGGTTTGATTCCAGTTTTTAATCTCAGGTTATGTCAGCACCGAAATCTGGATTTAAATATTGCAAATTAGGTATAATTTTTATTTCGTTAAGAGAATCGAACCCGCCACTCTATATTAGTTTTCCTATTAGACTGCTCTACCTGAGGTCGTTTCAACGTGTTGCAATAAAGCTTTTAACGTGAAAAGGTGCAGAGTAGGTACATTAAAGATTGGTACATTTAAAATTTCATCATTGTCTTAAAACCTAATATACTGTTAGGTGTAGCACCTATGCATATTCATTATGTGATCAGTTTCTGAAAATAATAAACACGGAAGATTTTAAAATTGTTTGACCTCAAAGTTAACTAAAATGGTAGGTACTTCAATGACAATTCTTTAGACAAAATTATTGTTTTTGTTTGGACAATGCGGACGAAGTACATGAAATCATTTGTTTTTTTTAGTTAATGCTACAATTTAACATGCTGTTTTCAAGGTAAGCATTAAGTTAAGAGTTTCGACCGGTACCATTCTACCTATATCTTGTCTCTTAGTTTTGTTCGTACCTAATGCTAACTGAGAATTCGGACTAGGCTCGTGAAAACTCGTTAGGTACCTTGTAAGCCCCTTTTAGTTCTGTTTCATAGTTTTATACTAATATTTAATAATTATTATATACATAATTAGTACTGTTTTATGACAAAGCTTTAACATGAACATACCGACCATGATCATATCAGACGTATGTAGATAAAATTTACACAATCGGACTATTCCTGACATTAATTTGCGATAGTTTAATTAGATTGAAAACGAAATCTTATCCAATTCAAATATTATTTATTCTCGCCTTATGTAATCAATGAACATGAACTTATTTTGAAATGATATTCCTATATTAATTAATTCTATGAATATGTAAATTGCTATTCAACTAGATTAGGATATTGACATTAGAATCCGGCCAGTTAGTTATTATTTTTACCCGACGACGACGCGACGTGGCGGGTTATGGATTTTCTTACTGGTTATCTGATCTCTATCTGTAAACTCGATGCATCCAAAAGGCTCAAGTGATTTTGATAAATAAGTTACCGACCCAAATATTCATCTGAACTCCTTAAATTTGTAAACTAAATTTTGTAGCCTCTTTATCTATTATCTCGAAGCATGCAAAGGGCCTAAGCGATTTTGGTAAATAAGGTAAGTACCTACTCAAATATTTGTTTAGGGTCTTAGCTACATTTTGTAGCCCTTTGCCCATTATATGACATATTATTTATTATTGCATTTAGGTAAAAAGTAATAAAAGGGGACCGGGTCAGGTTTTTTATGTTTTTCAATTACATGAAAGCCTATGGCTAACGATGAACTGTAGGAACAAAAACGATATACCTGATAAAAAATTATAATTGGTAAAGCATTAGGATTAGGACTTTAACTGATTGATTGCCTACCATTCGAACTGCCAAGTACCTCCCTAGAAACAAACAAATGGTAAAATTTACGCGTGGACGCAGAATAGGCCTCTATGAACCAACAAATTCGTTAGCAAGCTTAAGTTAAAGCTACACCTTACGTAAGATAACATAAATCTGCTTGCTGTCGTGTGTAACTTCACTTATGTATGTGGCTCGCAGTGACCCGTGACGATGCATTTGAGTCACGGCCAGGCATCGTACCTACCTAGTAGAACACTACAAATAACAGAGGTTCCTATCCACTGTCACCTAGGCCACGTACATAGGTACTTGCTTTGCAAAATAATGACCTCAGGTAAATAGGTCCCGGAAAATCCCATCACTGGTTATAATTTATTTCCTACTAGCTGCGCCCCGCGGTTTCACCCACGTGGATGATGGATAGATATTTTGGATAATCCTACTATTATATACAACATATCTTTATAAATTATAGCTTATGTGTTATTCTGATTTATAAGCTATATTATTGTTAAGTTTCATTAAAATCCATTCAGTAGTTTTTACGTGAAAGAGTAACAAACATCCATCCATACTTACAAACTTTCCCGTTTATAATATTAGTAGGATAGTAAGTACCTAGTATAGCGATCGGCTACAAAAAAAATTCAATAATGTAAAAAAAACACATTAGGTATTATATTCATAAATTAATTTATTCGTGAAAAAATCGACAATCGAAAATCATGGCTTAGGTACCATACAACATTTGTTTTTTAAAATACATATTTTGTACCTAAAAGGTAATCGTTTTTAACTAAAAACTAACTATAAATAAAGTTATGACGTTAAATTTAATAAATTACCTATTCATAAAACGTCATAAAAGAAATTTCGAGATTGTCCAAGATAAAAATATCGGACAGTCCCAAAATTGTCGGCTCTACAGCAATAAGTCTAACTACTTTATCTAATTAAAATCTCACTGGTTTCAACTTTACTATTGTTTTTCGTCTTACGCTGCTGGTTTCTTAAATTTCGTATCTCCTCGTAGACTCGCCATACCGGCGGACAATCTACGCATGCCCTTCCTCGAGGGCTTCACAGCGTTTTTCAAGAAGTGTTCAAGCTCTGCAGGAGAGCTGATCTTCTTCAACTCTCCGAAGTCCATGCTGCGACCATTATTAAACCTATTAAAGTAACTAGTATTATCCCTGGCTTCTCCTCTTTGCTGGCACTGCTTACAGGAATATGGCACTGAGACGGCGCTGGGGAAGTTTTCTTGAGCGGTACTCATGCCACCGTTGTTTCCCGGGCAGTATGGAACAAATAGTACAGGGACGTAACCAATTACGCCGTAGGGTGCATAGGATTGCCCTTGGTTTCCAGGTCCATGTGGCGATTGTCCTTGAGGAGATTGTCCGTGGGGAGACTGTCCTTGGGGGGACTGTCCTTGGGATGTCGTTTCGTTGCCAGGATTAACTAGATAGCACGGGCACGATGCGGGGCTTGGTACGATTGGCAACGGGTATGGTATGATAAAGATTGGGAATGGCGGCATTTGGTATGACGGGTAGTAAGCTGGCGGTTGAACTCCAGTACCGGTAGGCTGGCCGACAGAGTCTGAAAACAAACAAAAACAATGAGTCCAAAATTTTTTAATTATTGATTAATAATAATCACACTACACTTAATGATAAAGATTCTAGTCTACGTTCATTCATTACAGAGGTTAATAAAATGTGTAGAATAAATATTCGAGTTCTTACCAGGGTATCCGGGTTGTTGACTCGGATGTTGAGGTTGGCCTGGCTTCTGCGGCTGGCCTCCAGGTTGGTGACCAGGTTGACCGCCAGCACCACCAGGTCCTCCTGGGCCGCCTGGCCCTCCTGAGCCGCCAGGCGTACCGGAAGTGCCAGGTTGCGTTCCAGGTTGGGTGCCTGGTAGCTGCGGCTGGCCTCCAGGTTGGTAGCCAGGTTGACCGCCAGCACCACCAGGTCCTCCTGGGCCGCCTGGACCTCCAGGGGTACCAGAAGTCCCAGGTTGCGTTCCGGGTTGGTGACCTGGTTGCTGCGGTTGACTTCCGGGATGCTGTCCAGGCTGCTGTGGTTGACCTCCGAGTTGCGTTCCGGGTTGGTTGCCTGGTTGCTGCGGCTGGCCTCCAGGTTGGTAGCCAGGCTGTTGAGGCTGACCTCCTGGTTGCTGTCCAGGCAGGTAGCCAGGTTGCTGTGGCTGCCCTCCGGGTTGCTGTCCAGGTTGGTTCCCAGGTTGCTGTGGCTGACCTCCTGGTTGTTGTCCAGGTTGGTAGCCAGGTTGCTGTGGTTGACCTCCTGGCTGCTGTCCAGGATGGTAGCCAGGTTGCTGTGGTTGACTCCCGGGTTGCTGTCCAGGTTGCTGTGGTTGACCTCCTGGCTGCTGTCCAGGGTGGTAGCCAGGTTGCTGTGGTTGACTCCCGGGTTGCTGTCCAGGCTGGTTACCTCCAGGTTGTGGGCCAGGTTGCTGTGGTTGACCTCCAGGCTGCTGTCCAGACTGAGAGCCAGGGTGTTGTGGTTGTCCACCAGGTACGGAGGGTCCAACAGGTCCACCTGATCCACCAGGACTGCCTGAGCTGCTAGGACTATCAGGTGCGCCAGGGCTCCAAGGAGGCCCAGGAGCGCCTGGGTAGCTGGGTGGATATCCGGGTTGTTGGGTTTGTCCTCCAGGTTGCTGCCCAGGCTGTTGAGGTTTTCCACCAGGTTGATATCCAGGCTGTTGGGGCTGGCCACCTGGTTGATATCCAGGCTGCTGGGGCTGTCCACCTGGTTGATAGCCAGGTTGTTGTCCAGGCTGTTGAGGTTTTCCACCAGGTTGTTGTCCAGGCTGTTGAGGCTGTCCTCCAGGTTGCTGTCCGGGCTGTTGGGGTGGTCCACCAGGTTGGTATCCAGGCTGTTGAGGTTTTCCACCTGGTTGATAACCAGGCTGTTGAGGTTTACCATCTGGTTGATAACTAGGCTGTTGCGGCTGTCCACCAGGAAGTGGGGGGCCACCTGGGCCTCCTGGGCCGCCTGGACCACCAGGTCCTCCCGGGCCACCTTGAAATAACGAAAACGCATGCGTTATAATTTGCTCAAAGAAAGTTTGATTCATAAAGAGGAAGAGGAAAGAGGTAGAGGCCGCCTACTGATCTGGACGTGAACTATTATAATTAAGAAAATTTGAATATAATGAAATCATTTGTTGCCTATAAATTTATTAATGTTAATTAGAATGATACACAAAAATAAATTATTATAATTAATTTGACATATAAGACATAGGTGTAGCGCTAGAAACTAAAAAATCGCTAAGATTACCGCAAATGTATCAGGATTCAGGAAAACTGACGGCAAATAGACAGGCACGGAAATTGATTGATCGACTGCCTGCCTAACCATAGTTTTAAGTTTAAAGATTTATATAATAGGGTAACTGAGGAAAATGAGGAAAAATGTTACGTTGCATTGTAAATGTCAGTACCTGGTCCTCCTGGTGTTCCAGGAGCGCTACCTTGGGGTTCACTCGGGCCGACTGAAACATACGACATTTTTTTTAGATTAGATACGTAACGAATCGTCGTACAGCTGGTCAAATGAAAAACAAGTTAAGAAGTCAACTCACCAGGTCCGGTAGGGTAGTGACCGGGAGGTCCAACAGGTCCGCCAGTACTGCCTGGGCTGCCAGGCGTACCAGGTGAGCCAGGGCTTCCAGGAGACGCAGGTTCGCCTGGGTAGCTGGGTGGATATTCGGGCCGTTGAGGCTGTCCTCCTGGTTCCTGTCCAGGTTGATAGCCAGGCTGTTGGGGTTGTCCACCAGGAAGATATCCAGGCTTTTGGGGTTGTCCACCAGGTGGATATCCAGGCTTTTGGGGCTGTCCACCTGGTTGATAGTCAGGCTGTTGCGGCTGTCCACCAGGCAGCGGGGGGCCGCCAGGGCCACCTGGGCCTCCTGGGCCGCCTGGCCCTCCAGGTCCACCAGGACCACCTTGAAATAAGGAAGTATACGTACAAATTTGCTCAAAGAAAGTTGTTAAAACAAAGACTACATAACCCAACAGGTTTAAGCCATAAAAAGGAAAAGAGAAAAGAAGTAGTGCTAGTGACTTTGACGCGAATAATTTAAATTTAATTACGTTGAATATAGGTGTAATGCCAGAAACAGCATAAAATCGGCAAGCGTAGCGCCATTGTATCGGAAACAGAACAGGTATAGAGGTTGGTTGATTGACTGTACAATACCATAGTTTTTAGTTTGGATATTTATGTAATAGAGTAAGTTTTTATGAGGACAAATGTTACGTTGCATAGTAAATGTCTGTACCTGGTCCTCCTGGTGTTCCAGGAGCGCTGCCTTGGGGTCCACTCGGGCCGACTGAAATAAACGAAATTTTTTAAGATTAGATGCGTCAGTTTGCTATAAAAACAAAAATAAATTTAAATGTAATGAATCGTCATACAGCTGATCAAATGAAAAACAAGTTAAAAGTCAACTGACCAGGTCCGGTAGGGTAGTGTCCGGGAGGTCCAACAGGTCCGCCATTACTGCCTGGGCTGCCAGGCGTACCAGGTGAGCCAGGGCTTCCAGGCGTACCAGGTGAGCCAGGGCTTCCAGGAGACGGAGGAGCGCCTGGGTAGCTGGGTGGATATTCGGGCCGTTGAGGCTGTCCTCCTGGTTCCTGTCCAGGTTGATAGCCAGGCTGTTGGGGTTGTCCACCAGGAAGATATCCTGGCTTTTGGGGCTGTCCGCCTGGTTGATAATCAGGCTGTTGCGGCTGTCCACCAGGAAGCGGTGGGCCACCTGGACCACCTGGGCCTCCTGGGCCGCCTGGTCCACCAGGTCCTCCAGGACCACCTTGAAATAAGGAAGTACATGTACAATATTGCTCAAAGAAAGTTGTTAAAACAAAGACCACATAACCCAATAGGTTTAAGCCATAAAAAGGAAAAAAAAAGACGTAGCGCTAGTGACTTGACGCGAAACATTAAATATAAAACGTTGAGTAATAGGCGTACTGCCAGAAATAGCATAAAATCTGCAAGCTTATTTTATTTAATTTTTATTGTATTAATGAACAAAATCCACAGCTCCTAAATAAATTTATAAATATCACTGATAGCCAATAAAAGGATTTACATTAGGTATTATTATATAGAAAAATAAGGACGATATCAACAAAGGCCATTATAGAGTCCAAGATATCAACTTAGCTTAGCTAGCTTAGCAATTTTATCGGAAAGGAAACAGGCATGGGGGTTGGTTGATTGACTGCCTAACCATAGTTTTAAGTTTGGAGATTTATGTAATAGGGTAGGAAGGTACTTATGAGGACAAATGTTACGTTGCATAGTAAATGTCAGTACCTGGTCCTCCTGGAGTTCCAGGAGCGCTGCCTTGGGGTCCACTTGGGCCGACTGAAACATACGACGATTTTTAAGATTAGGGGCTAAACATCGATAAAAATAGTTTAATGAATAGTTTGTAACAAATCGTTATACAGCTGGCCAAATAAAAAAAACAAACTCTTTGATTAATTTAAAGCCGCTACAAAAATTTTTTAAATGGTATCAATAACAACCACTCACCAGGTCCAGTAGGGTAGTGTCCGGGGGGTCCAACAGGTCCACCTGGTCCACCAGGAGTCCCTGGACTACCAGGTGCGCCAGGGCTTCCAGGAGAACCAGGAGCGCCTGTGTAGCTAGGCGGATATCCGGGCTGTTGGGGTTGTCCACCAGGTTGGTGTCCAGGCTGTTGAGGCTGTCCACCCGGTTGATAACTGGGCTGTTGTGGCTGTCCACCAGGTAGAGCGGGGCCGCCTGGGCCACCTGGGCCTCCTGGGCCTCCTGGACCACCAGGCCCACCTTGAAATAAGAAAATATCCACATGTCATGATCGTAGATAATAATACCCTGAAAGATATCAATGTTATTCCTTATACATAATAACCTCTAAATAGCTCAGACTCGATTGTTTTCTTATGTTGAGGTAAACATAAGCCAGAATTAACAAAAGACTACCTAACCTTACTCGTACTCTTACTAAGTAGACTATTTAATGCTTTAGATGTCAAGCTGATGACAGAGGCTGCTAGCATTCATTTGGGGAGGCTGATGTACAGCTGTGGAATAGTATGGCTGATGATGGTAATGAGAAGGTTAGTTGCTCAAAAATCCGTCAGTACCTGGTCCTCCTGGCGTTCCAGGAGCGCCACCTTGCGGTCCACTTGGGCCCACTGAAATAACAAAACAGACGAAAATCAAGATTACCTGTAATAAAGTCTTCACATTAATTCGTTAATCTTCGATAAATTATTTGGTATGGCAAAAATTAATCTCTCTCTAAAATTAATCGTACGTAATATTGCATTGATTGCCATTTATTATACAGCTGGCAATTAATAACTCAACTCTTTTCATTTCTGTAAATCAGCTCCTACCAAGGTTAAAAGCTGAACTCACCAGGTCCGGTAGGGTAGTGTCCGGGGGGTCCAACAGGTCCACCTGGACCGCCTGGTCCACCAGGACTTCCTGGGCTGCCAGGACTACCAGGTGCGCCAGGGCTCCCAGGAAAACCAGGAGTGTCTGGATAGCTGGGTGGATTACCAGGCTGTTGGGGCTGTCCGGGTTGATTGCCATTAAATGGTGGACCACCTGGTCCGCCTGGTCCACCAGGACTGCCTGGGCTGCCAGGACTACCAGGTGCGCCGGGGCTCCCAGGAAAACCTGGAGCGCCTGGGTAGCTGGGTGGATTACCGGGCTGTTGGGGCTGTCCGGGTTGATTGCCATTTAATGGTGGACCACCTGGACCGCCTGGTCCGCCTGGGCCGCCAGGACCTCCTGGACCACCTTGAAAAAGTTATTAATGAAATAAGTTAATATGGTAAATTAAAAAAATGTTCCATCCAGCGGAGCTTTAGAATATAATAGAATAGAATATACTTTATTGCACAAAAGTTGTACATAGGCGAGCATAATACTAGATATCATTCTCTACCTGGTAACCTTTGGGTTGTGTGGACAACAATTTAGTAGCTAATGCTAGATTAAAGAACTTACAAACATAAGTGTTTATTATGTTTATATATTATATTATATGACTAGTATATTTTACTATGTTTATACACAACAAACATACTCATAATAACAGCTTTGTTGTCTGAATGACAGAAATCACCTAACAGGAAAATATAATTTGAATTACTCTCATAACTAATGTAAAATGTTTGTAACAAATCCTAAAATTTACCAGCTTAGCGTCGAATTTCCGATATAATTGGTGAAAGAAAGCAATTAATTTTATTTAAGAGAAGATCACAAATCGCCAAGGAAAGTTAATTACGTATAATATGCAGCAACGAAGTGAATAGTTTAATTATGAGCGGTTTGTTTACAAACAGTTCTCATTATAATAGCCTGGAGTATAAATATTGATATCTATGACTTATACCTGGTCCACCTGGTGCGCCGGGAGCACCGCCCGCGGGGCCACTTGGTGTACCTAAAACAAAAGATTTTATGTTGAAAATACTTGGTTTATTTTAGGTTTGATATTTATTATCAAGATGGCATAAAAATACAACTTACCGGGGTATGGTCCACTTGGGTAATGTCCGGGTGGTCCTACTGGGGCAGCAGGGCCGCCGGGGCCGCCAGGACCGCCAGGGCCGTCAGGAGTTCCAGGCGACCCAGGGGTGCCGGGATATCCAGGAGAGCCGGGAGATCCAGGGCTGCCAGGTTGGTAACCGCCACCCGGGTAGTAGCCGGGACCACCAGGGGTACCAGATGAGCCAGGAGAGCCAGGGGTACCGGGTGATCCAGGGGAGCCGGGAGATCCAGGGCTGCCAGGTTGGTAGCCGCCACCGGGGTAGTATCCGGGGGGTCCGTTAGGGCTTCCGGGTCCACCAGGGGTGCCAGATGAGCCAGGAGAACCAGGGGTACCGGGTGATCCAGGGGAGCCGGAAGATCCAGGGCTGCCAGGTTGGTAGCTGCCACCGGGGTAGTATCCAGGGGGTCCGTTAGGGCTTCCGGGTCCACCAGGAATGCCAGATGAGCCAGGAGAGCCAGGGGTACCGGGTGATCCAGGGGAGCCGGGAGATCCAGGGCTGCCAGGTTGGTAGCCGCCACCGGGGTAGTATCCAGGGGGTCCGTTAGGGCTTCCGGGTCCACCAGGGGTGCCAGATGAGCCAGGAGAGCCAGGGGTGCCGGGAGATCCAGGGGAGCCGGGAGATCCAGGGCTGCCAGGTTGGTAACCGCTACCGGGGTAGTAGCCAGGGGGTCCGTTAGGGCTACCGGGTCCACCAGGGGTGCCAGATGAGCCAGGAGAACCAGGGGTACCGGGTGATCCAGGGGAGCCGGAAGATCCAGGGCTGCCAGGTTGGTAGCTGCCACCGGGGTAGTATCCAGGGGGTCCGTTAGGGCTTCCGGGTCCACCAGGAATGCCAGATGAGCCAGGAGAGCCAGGGGTACCGGGTGATCCAGGGGAGCCGGGAGATCCAGGGCTGCCAGGTTGGTAGCCGCCACCGGGGTAGTATCCAGGGGGTCCGTTAGGGCTTCCGGGTCCACCAGGGGTGCCAGATGAGCCAGGAGAGCCAGGGGTGCCGGGAGATCCAGGGGAGCCGGGAGATCCAGGGCTGCCAGGTTGGTAACCGCTACCGGGGTAGTAGCCAGGGGGTCCGTTAGGGCTACCGGGTCCACCAGGGGTGCCAGATGAGCCAGGAGAACCAGGGGTACCGGGTGATCCAGGGGAGCCGGAAGATCCAGGGCTGCCAGGTTGGTAGCTGCCACCGGGGTAGTATCCAGGGGGTCCGTTAGGGCTTCCGGGTCCACCAGGAATGCCAGATGAGCCAGGAGAGCCAGGGGTACCGGGTGATCCAGGGGAGCCGGGAGATCCAGGGCTGCCAGGTTGGTAGCCGCCACCGGGGTAGTATCCAGGGGGTCCGTTAGGGCTTCCGGGTCCACCAGGGGTGCCAGATGAGCCAGGAGAGCCAGGGGTGCCGGGAGATCCAGGGGAGCCGGGAGATCCAGGGCTGCCAGGTTGGTAACCGCTACCGGGGTAGTAGCCAGGGGGTCCGTTAGGGCTACCGGGTCCACCAGGGGTGCCAGATGGGCCAGGTGAGCCAGGGGTGCCCGGAGATCCAGGGGAGCCGGGAGATCCAGGGCTGCCAGGTTGGAAGCCGCCACCGGGGTAGTATCCAGGGGGTCCGTTAGGGCCTCCAGGTCCGCCAGGACTTCCGGGAGAGCCAGGGGTACCGGGAGATCCAGGAGATCCAGGGCTGCCAGGTTGGTAGCCGCCACCGGGGTAGTATCCTGGGGGTCCGTTAGGGCCTCCAGGTCCACCAGGACTGCCGGGTGAGCCAGAAGAGCCAGGAGTGCCGGGAGAGCCAGGGGTACCGGGAGATCCAGGGCTGCCAGGTTGGTAGCCGCCACCGGGATAGTATCCACCTCCAGGATAGTATCCGTTCGAACCACCTGGACTGCCAGGACCACCGGGGCTGCCAGGGGAACCAGGGGTGCCAGGGGAGCCTGGAGAGCCAGGGCTGCCGGATGAACCTGGATATCCAGGGTAGTAGCCGCCGCCGGGGTAGTATCCAGGGCCGTTAGGACCTCCTGGACCGCCTGGACCACCTAAAAATACAAATAAAAATGGCAGATCTTCATGAAAAAGTCAAATGATGGATGTTGATGCCAGTCTTCATTTCTTCGCCATTGTTGATACATGGAATAAATGAAACCCTATGACTACGAATTGTACGATATTTTTTATTGACGAGAGACAGCTGTCTATTGCTGTCTATCTGTCTATGTTTCAAAAAATTCAAAATATTTTATTTGCTTTAGGCTTACAAAATAAGCACTTAGACAAGTCATACTTTTACCGTTAATTATTATCAAATAAGATTATTTTTCTATTCAATAACTTAAATTTTTTGTCCACTAGTGGAAGAAGTGAAAAAGAAACCACTAGTATGTTCATATCTCTTATGTGTCTAATAGGTACATGGTTATTTGCCTATGTAAGTCTAAATATAATATGATTCGATACATGTCAATATTTAAGTAAAGCTATGCACAACAACAAATTTCTTACATAGGTACTATTGTCGGTGCGAAACTGAGCGACATCTGGCCAAGCATTAACATAATTGAGATAATCATTAATGGAGTAGTAAGCCTTCTTGATGAGATTTTGTTTTATGTAATTTTTAAATTTTTCGAATAGGTAGCTCAGGAGTTTAGTTACCTGGTCCGCCGGGTGAGCCAGGAGAACCGGGTCGGCCGGGTGAGCCGGGTGAACCAGGGGATCCTGGAGTGCCGGGTGAACCAGGAGCGCCACCGGGTCCGTAACCACCACCTGAATTCATGAATGAGATAAAGAAACATTTATTGACAACAATGGGGCATTTTTGCAAAAATACAAAAAACAATTTGTATTTTTTCTTTATTATCCCTGTCTGTGAAAAGACTCCTAAAGATCGGTTGCAGAGCCGAGAGGCAAAATGTGAGGCGACTTTTGAAAAGGTTTTATCAATGTATTATCATCAGTCGTTGGTGTGTTTTAGAGACTGAACAAGTGACAGTATGCCACGCTTGTTCGTTTTTAATAACAATATATATTTTAATTTTTGGTAGAATTAAGTTTTAAGTGTATTTATACTAATCGTATTTATGTGAATTCAGTATATTATTTATACTACAGTGATTTATTCAGGAAATAAAACACTTTAGATTTTTTGCTTACCTGGTTGTACTACTGGGCTCGGGTTGCTGGTCTGTCCAGTACTATCAGGGGCCGGTTTAGGAGGGATCGGCTTTGGTGGTTTCGGAGGGCCAGGGGGCAGAGGTTTCGGGGGTACGCCGCCAGGGGTCCTGCCACAGCCTTTGGGGAAGAACAGTTTATTCCACGGAATGAGCTGACCAGGTTTTGACTTTTCTGGCTGCTTGTCGGCGCTGAAATTAAAATATTAGGTTATAATACTACAGATAAGATAGAGGTAATGCCACTTCGCAAGTAAAGCTGACGAGACCATGTAAATTCTCATGGTCACGAACTATTTTGACCGCTCTAAACATGTTGGTATCCCGTTCTTTACGATAGTTACAAAAAGTATTTAGAGGGTTATTGTGAGTGCTTAAATAATGTAGTGTAGCAACAGAATCGACACCATTATCAGGGAAATGAAACCAATCATTCGATAAATTTCCTCCATCCATGTTTCAGTGAAGCTTGGACTTACATTTCATCATACTCGTACTTGTCGTCGGGAAAAACTTCGACTGCCTTTTCTGGTTCCACTACTCTGTAGCCGTGGCTGTCGGCGACGTAATGCGTAGCGCGAAGGTAGTTTTCTGTGTCAACGTATCCATAGCAACCGTACGTTACTCCATCTGGACCTCGGTTCTCGTGATGGAACTGACCGCTGGGGCCGACGTCGTAACCGAAACCATATGCACCTAATAAGAAAATGAAATAATAAAACTCAAAGAAAAACAAATAATATATCCTAAGACCCAGCATATTTTTATTTTCTACTAAAGTATACCCAATATACAGGGACGAGTAAATAATAACTTATGCCGATCTACAATTAATTGTTAAAACTCAGAATTACTTGTCAGACCCAGAAGTAACAATGCTATGTTCACCAATTGTTCACTCGATAAACAAAGAAATATCATTATAAATAATAAGTATTTAAAACAGTATTGTATGAACTTACTTGTGTCATAGTTGGTTTCGTAGTACTGTTTCTTTTCTTCGTCTTCAATATCCACTACGACTTCATTGTCAGATTGTCCTTGATAATAAGGGCTTAGTTGACGACCTTTCCTCGCATCAAGGTTCTCTTTCACCTCCGCCTCTTTCGTGTCTAATTTTGTTAATTTTGGGAGATCTGCTTCTTCATTTGGGGCTTTTGTGACTTCTGGTATCTTACTGCTTAGGTCTATAGGTTTTGAGTCTTTTTTTGGTACATTTTCGCTAGCTTGTATTAGCACTAGTGATGCCTGGAACAAGTATTTTACACATTAATTACATACATTTTTTGTCATTATATTTCTGTTTCGATTTATAATAATAATAGACTGACGAGTCTATTTATATTAATAAATATTTTTATTTATTTTCAGATAACTTAATACCTGGGAGACTGTTGTAGTGAACACTTATCTTCTGGAACTGAGCTGAGTTTTCTTATAAGTAATGGCCTAATTCCGTTTCACTTTCCCATTTTATTTGTTCTATAACTTTTTCATGTCTTATGAGAATCATAAGACATGAAAAATACATAATACATCATCATTCTTATAAGAAGGTATATACTTTAACTGGTATATGTGTCATATGTTATGATACCACCTTAATAACATATTTTACACCCACAAGGCGACGCATAAGTTTAATCGTGTTGTGTAGATATTTACAACTTTATAAATGTTATGATAGTACCTACTAAAAATTAACACGCAGTCGCAATGTTCTTTTGTCAGTTTGGTTTCCAATTTTTAAATCTTTTAGTTTTAGTAATAAAACTTAGAATTATGTGAAAACTTTTCGTAAAATTACGGAGACAAGGTAAGAAGTTTACCGTCATCTTTAATTTCAAACTTGGGTCTCTTTGAACTGCTGTTTTTACCAAACTTTGTACCTTACGAAATCACCTAATAGGTTACTATACTACTTTAGGGGAATCCTAATGTAGAGTTGTAAACCGAATTTTATTAGATGACCCAGTGAACTTCGTATCATCAAAAATTGACCCTATATATTAGATTTAGAGCAAACAAAACAAAAAAGAAATATTGAAATCGGTCCAGCCGTTCTCGAGATTTAACGAGGCTCACAAACAGCTATTGATTTATATGTATATACAGAATGATCAGATTTACCTGCAGGCACATCTATCTTTATATAAATACATAGATTGCAGATCTACAGGTACCTACATCTGACTGAAAACAGATAGTGATCAACTCGGTCAAAGTAAAAGGAACTCCTATCTAGTTAAGTGTTTCGGCTTAGTCCAGATTTTATCAGAATCAACATGCAGTTTGCGTAAAGTTCAAACTTTGGCGATGTCCGCAAACCGGCCGCGACCGTAACCCGCATAACTGCCGGATTATGTTTCGATCTCACGTACCAGACAAGCATCAGAAGTAAATTGTATTTTGATTTGGGTCATCAACGCTTCCAGCGTTTGTAAAAATTCACCTCGCATTTAATTCGCAAAATTCACAAACAATGGCCTCGGCCTACAAATAAACTGATCCACTCTCTTTTCGGACATGACGCGGCATATTTAAGTTTTAAACTTTTTAAGTTAGGTATACATGGTTCAATGAATGAACACTTTATAACTTATATACTAAAAAAGTCGTACCTAGACTGCTGTCTTGGTGGTAGGTACCTACTGATTTAAACTACGAGTATAGTTCCTTAACCTAACAAAAAAAATGCTGGACATTTCACACAGCATTATCCCCATGGTAAGCAGAGCTAGTGTTATGGGTACTAGATAACTGATATACATAATACAATACATTACATAGATAGATATTTTTTTTAATATACATAGAAAACGACCAGAACACCCGGAACTATTATCTGCAGATCACAAAGCACAAAGTTTGCTAATCTTGAACTAGACCGAATGGGACAGCGTTTTCCAAGCTACTACCAATAACTTTCGCTACCAACGACGTGGACTACCTGACAAAATATCCGTTACCTACAAGAATAACTTGGTAGTTTAAGATAGACATATTGTAAAAAACCCTGACATACATTTGTAGAAATAGATCTAACTGCATTTACTGTGCAGAGCATCTCTTAAATGGCAATGATTTTCTATTTTTATTGCTCAACACTTACTCATCATTGGTCATGTTTGGTTTGACATCTAACAAAGCACTGCCCTTGCCCATTGCCATTAAATATCGTGTATTTAAAATATAGCTTCTAGCGAAATCTGTATTTATTTACCAAAAAACGTATTTTTCTTATTCTATTGCGTGATGTCATCCTCAAATTTTTCGTTTTACTGTTTTTCCGAACAGTACCTACCTACAACTTCTAAACAAATGAATAAAAAGCCAAATTAATTATAATTAACATATCGGAATAAATAGGTCCGTACTAATAATAGTGGTTGTGCTCAGACATGTGAATTATCATTGTGAATGGCACAACGAAACCTTTTGTAGAAAGCCCAAATGATAACTAGGTACCTAATACGTCATGTTTATTAATAATTGATTCGGCTTTTTATTTGTCACCATATCGTGGCTATGGATTTTTGTATTTATGATATTGATGACTGCTTCATTTGTCTCGCTCTGAAGTTAAGTAATGAGGTGTGTCAAGGTGCGGTCGCATGTATGACGCCACGGTTTCTGTTCTGTCACATTCTCCGACGTCCAGTCTAGGCGCTAAGTAGCATCGCATACTATCGAAGGTCGTACGCATCCGTGATCATGATAATACGATTCTAAGTTACTTTGAAAACGAAAGTGGTTCGTTTTTCACTTTTGTTTCTAGTCGACTTAATCAAAGTTAACCATTTACGAAATTTGCGATGCTTAATTTCTTTAAGCGCATTCTAGATCCAAAAACCTTTTCTTCGACCTCGTCACTTACCAAAACAGGTGAGATAATGGTCAAACGAAGGTCTATTCAAGATAAAAAATATACGTTTTCAGCTTCTTTTTGGTCGTATGCTATGCAGCCGTTGCTTTTGTGTAAAGATTAAGATTTGATTAAGAAAGAGAAGATTAAGTTTGAAATCATCCTGTCAATCAGCCGCCTTTTGTGTCAATCCGACTGTCGATTAATCACTTCAACCCATATCCATTTTGATTTAGTAGTTTTTGAGTAATACTTTAAGTTGTGTCTTTATTGTGTAATATTTATTTATGCATGTTTGATTCGTGCTCATCTGACAGAATTGAGTTGCACGAATAACCTGTCTTTGGTTTACCTCATAGGTCAGAAAGAGCACAGTATGAGAAGTTTATATAACAAATACAATACTTAGTTCTTCATGAAACAAAAGCAGGTTTAGTTCCGTAGAACTTATGCTAAAGGGTAAGTGGGGGTAGATAAAACCAAGTGCAATAATATTACGGTGGAACCCTCAACAGCATTACTTTTTTTTGATAAATTATTGTATATGTATGCAGGCTCTTTTAACCGTCAACTTTTAAAATTTTTCGATGTTTTTCCGATAATTGAATGATCTGGTGGTGTTATTTTCTGGTGCCAAACCCCCGATATTTTTTTTGTAAGTAGCATCCATAACTCAAGCTCTGCTAAGCTTGGGATATATGTGAATAGTCCAACATTATTATTTATTTTCGTTTTACGTGAAACAAATAAGAAGATGATTATTGTACCGTGAGAAAAAACGGCTATTGCCTAATCTTTAGGATCACGATAAACATTCCACCCATCGTGCGCACCTCACTCTGATTAGTCTTTGCCTAACATTGTCCAGCTCAATTCAACCCACTAAAGGTGAATGGGGCAAAGAAATCGAGAGCCGTTTCGTGAGAATAGGGACAAATTGGCTAACTGTCCCTGAAATATTTAATCCATTTGCAACGACCCCTAACAAAGTCCTCGTTACATTTCAGAGTCTTCCCTTCTTTATATTGTTGAAAAATATTATTTTTGACTATATTTCGTAGGACTTTGTTTGATGTTACCTATACTTTTATGGAGTGTACTTCTTCATAGTGACAGTACAATTAGAAGAAAGCAAATTTAATCAATTATAGTTTTAATTACTAAAGTAATAAAAAAGTATAATTAAAGTACATATTTAAGTGACTAAAGTAATAAATCAAAAGGCAGGTTATGTCTGCCTGATGATATCTTAGCGAGGCTTAGTATAAATCAAGCGCTTAAAAGCATGCAGATATTTCGCCTTCGGTTAAAAAAACAATCATTACCTACTATTAGATTTACTAGTCCAAATACAAAGCTTCATCATGTATTGTACATCTTATGAATATTTGACTTTTTTAGCGCATTTTCATTGTACGTTTAATCTTCTTATTTGAAGAGCGCAGCCTTCGTTGTATCACGCATAGATCATGTCAGTTGATTGATAGCTACCTACGTGCGGAATGGTAGAATGTTTGATTAGAGCCGGGAGCATACGTGCAACGATAGTGCATCCTATTTCCCTTGCAACTTGACTTCGTCAAGTGCAAGTCTATAATATCGTGGTGCACAAAAATAGCATTAGCTATCATAAACCTTCTATCGAGTGAGTTAAAAGGTCAAAGTTTATTGCGTCATAATGATGAGATGACCCACGGTATAATATTGAACTAGCATCCTCAACCTTTAAACTATATTATTATTCAATCTGAGGATATAAATTGTCATGTTAATTTAGGAACACTCCGCTTAACAACCGGTAAGTATTCCATTAAACAAAGGACACAGTAAATATGTGTCGACCCATCTATTAAAGGTACATAATGCCTCTTAGGCTAGGGCCACATTATTGGACGGATAGTCGCCGATCATACGCCAGTAATTTTTTATTCCTTCTATGTAGTTTCGGTTCTAAACGAAGATCGTCCGCGTAGTGTGACCAAAAATAGAAACTAGGTGGAATGTAATGTACTGGTGGCGGCGGCGGCGGCGGCGTTCCGCCGCGTAAGACCGGCGACGAATTATCCGTTCAATGTGGCGCTAGCCTTAGGTATACACATCTGTATTTTTTGTTTTATTAGGGATTCTTTCTGTGCTGCATCATCTAATATGTTTTAAGACTAATGATGTTGTTAGTGAGATTGTTTAACAGTTAGCTACGTCTGGAGGGCCTCCAACTCCATCACTTTGACAGGTTTATCAACATTTTATTCTGTTCTTATGCACGCTTCGGGTGCTTTATTTTATTACCTACATATGTACCCACCCACAATAAAGAGTATTGATAAACTGATTGGCAGGACAATGTACTAAACAAATCTCATTTTGTCCAAGAACCCCGCCCATTCATGGTTATTTGCAAATTGTTACGAGTCAGTGAACTTTCAGTTTTCACATGTTATATTTAACATAATTATCATTAAAAAAAATATGTAGCGTTGATATTATTTCGTATTTATATTTTGATACCTACACCTCACAAAATAAGACAATGATTTTACATTATCTAACGAACGTAGGTGTCTGATTCCATTACCGAACCTTATCAAGTTTAAGTTTTTTAATTGAAAAATCTAGAGGATACTAGAGGTTACTTATTACATTTTATTGTCTGCCGAAATTCTTAGAATAAACTTATTTAATCGAGATCCTTGCGCAGTTAATTAATTATCTAATTAGGTAACGATCTGCTTCGCAACAGATAAATTGTGTTGTTTCCAGAAACTGTCTTTGAAGCCGGAATATACTCCACTCTAATGCTTACAATATTGACTCAATTTACTACAAAAGCAGGCTCTTCCACATTATATGCCCCACCGGTATCATCAAATTCATCATCACTAATATTATGCTCTCATAAGCAAAATAGGCACCGAGACGGCCTGTTTTTCACTACAATGCAGCTTTTGTTATGTAAACCAACAATGTCCTCAATGTTAATGCCTGCCCGATTATCGTAAAGAGAACAACCCGGTTTAAAACTTTTGTCTTACGGAGTGAATGAAGTTCTTGAAAATCATTTTCTCGGTCATGATTAAGCGACAACTTTCTGTCTAGACATAATACAATGACTATTAAACGAGATCATCTGAATACAAATGATTGATGTAATAAAACATTATTTGTAATGTTCGGTGATAATGATAAATCACACTAAATTATATTGTTACCAAACCGAATGTAGAGCTAGTTTTATTGCTCATTACAATGGTGGTAAAGCTCTAGTTACTTTGGGACTAGATACTATACCATTAGCCCCATCGTTGTTATTAATACGATAAGATCTGAAATCATAAAATATTATATTCCGGCCAAACCTTTCAAAAAAACCTTTCTAAAAGTACATCAGCCCACAAGCAGCCCATAATTAAGGAACAAATCCAGTTAAGTGAGAGAGGGGACTGGGTTTTGTGAAAATGCCGAGAGAATTTTGCAGTGCCTACTTCCGCAAAATTTAAGTCAAGTGGTATTGTTTGAGCTATAGGTACTTATAACTTAAATGTTTATGCTATGCACTCCAGCATAATATCGTTCCGTCATATAGATATCTATATTCGTCTATAGGGCGTCAAAGTTGTCTATTAATATTCGGAGCGAGTAAGACAAATGGACAGACGAAGGTCTAATATAATATGGCATTTTTGTCATTGCTCTATGTACCACTAAACACGGAACGGAAGTGCTCTGTCTAATAGTCAAATATCAACACAATCTAGTAATACTTAGATATACTCCGATTAAACAGATAGAAACAAAGATATTTTATTTTTGAATGAAAAGTAAACAAAAACTCATAACAATAATCCAGGTATTTGAATCAGAGTATAGCACGCAACCATCTTAGTACTGTTAAAATGTTCAGTTAGGTACCTTTTAAACGATTTCCCAGGGGCAAATCATTAAAATAAATCTTGATTGACTACCCCAACACACACTGACTCATATACATACATAAAAACCTGTTGTAAGTAGAGATTACTGAATTGGTGCATAATAATTACGTCAGAGCTGAATATTTAAGATCGTAGGACATTCAACTCCAGCTTTAACACTTTGAGTGCTGAAAACGCACGGTATGAGTTTTCTACAAGTGACTAATCTGCGAAAATCCACACTAGCGCAGCGGCTAAGAAAATACAGATCTTTGTGACTCAGCAGAGCTGTAATATTTTTCGAACGAAACGCATGTGCGGCGCAACACAACCGCAGTCAAAGTGTTAAAGTTGTGATTGATTGTGAACCAATTTTGTTAGCCTAAGTTTACATGACAGGCGCGTTAGACACAATACAATTGAGAAGAACATTGCACTCCTAATCTATCAAAGATAGAATCAAACGTGGGTGAAGTAGAGTATCCAAAACAGTTCGCAATATACATATAGTATAGTATACGTAGTAGTTGGAAGTAGGTGGTAGTTTAAGAGAAATGTATATGTATATAATTTTTTTATTTATGTTCACTTTAGTTGTTTGTAACTAAGATAATGTTAATGTGTAAGAGCAACCGGCCACAGCGTCCTTCGGCCGTTTAGATATGTGAAGTTTTAACACCTGCTATTTTTTTTAAATCTATTTTTTACTTATTTCCTTCGATGTCCCCAACAGGTTCCTAACGTTTCAAATTCAACCTATTTTGTGATATTTTCTGTTGTAGCATTATTTGTATTTACCTATTTCGAAAACAAATTAATAATGCTACAGATATGTAATTTACCTAGACAAGCCAGATTTTTTTTCAGGATAGGAATATTTTGTGATGTACTTGAATTTTGATTCTTGTACTTGTCTTTAATCATTATAATTCGTATCCATGGGTGATTTGATTTTGTTAAAAAAAGTCAATCAAAATAATTCAAATTCCGTTATAAAAATGTGTTCCCTAAAAGTGGCAAGAAGGTACTTACCAAAAAATAAAAGAGTATTCCCGGCGCCATGGCACGGGCGACGTCCCTCGGGACTCTCGTTGCTTATGCTACGGCAGCTGCTGCCCGTCAGCTTCGTCCCTGACGGTGAAAACACAAAGCCTATTCCTCTCGTTTTTCGCAAAAATCCGTAAACATGACTCGCCCGCTCGACCGGCTTTTGAAACTAAAATGTGCAAACTCGAAGATGTGCGTCTTATATTACTTCTGACTTTAAAGGCGAATACCGCAACGTATTTCGCATATACGTATATACATGTGTGCGTGTTTTTTGGCTGCGAAGCCTCAGCGCTTGCGGCTTAGGCATGTCCGCGATATACACCCTGTGCCTATGTGTGCGGTTCGAGTCCTTTTACCATATTTTACGCTGGGATAAACTCTAAATCCTCTGACTGATTATTTTTTAATAGGTCACTCAAGCCTCCCATTAGTAAATGATTTTAGTATAAATAATCAAAAAGGGTTGTCGGCAATTTTTCACATAGATAAAGTGGGATTTTAACTGATTTATTCTCTCGAGTCAAGGAATGCTTTTAATGTAAGAAGGTTTGTTTGAATAATATTTAAAAGACCTTTTCCCTTCTTAAATTAAATAGTAGATCTTCGTAATATCTTATGAAATTGTTCTTAATCTCAACCATAACATTGAAAATCTGTTTGTCATAATGTCGTCGGTGTGTTAGAATCACTTTATTTTATATTCAAAAGACATGATACATACTAATGTATCATGCGAGACATCTGCCTGGATGTTATTTGCATCTTTAAAACCGTGATAAAGCATAGAAAGATGATTATTAACATTTACTGACGTGTCTTTGCTCATAGTTTTATCATTTTTATCAGTCTCAGAACCTATTCTATATTCACCTATGAAAAAAACATGAGAGCAATAGTTATTTTCATCTGACCATCTTTACAATTTTCTTCTATTTAAAAATAAAACAGCGTTAAGGCCACCTCTATACAAAAATCTTCAAACAACCTGTATTTGTATTAGTCAAGTTCAAGTGTTTACCAGTTTAGTTCATAACTTTTGTCTTTGACTGTACCTGAATAATATGAAATTGATTTTAAATCGGAGCTGAAGAATATTATTGTAATTAATTGGTATATTGAACCTAAAATAACGGAAAATAGCGGACTACTAGTGATAAAATGAATACATTAATGCTCTCGAATTTATAGACCACGTAGGTAGTGAAGAATAAAGTAAAATATTGTCACAAGAAAAATATCTACTTAAATGTATCCTGCCAAACCAATGATGGCAAATTAATATGAAACTACGAAAAATAATGGAATTCCAGGAAAGGTCCAATGTTTTTGGAGCGGGTTCATGTCATTTAAAATAAGATTACAGGCGTGATGAAGCAATGTAATGGTAAAATTGGCATTCCTTCATGTTAAATGACTTATCACAGTTATCAATAATATAATAACCCTTGCTAACCTACTGATTTTACTTTAACGCTACTGATTTTACTATACTTACACAGAAAAACTGCAAAGTGTATTTGAATTATCGAATGTTTTTGACTTTTTAGGTAGGTATACCTTAGCAATATGTATTTGTATGCTCGCAGTTTATATACCTTATCACCCGACTGCGGAATGAGGAGGGTTGTGTTTTACTAGGGTATGCATGTATGTATGTATGAGGTTCCTTTGATACGCCATAACAGGTGGATGGATTTCGACATGTTAGGTGTCATATGAATATTAATTATAGTGGAAGTCACATGGTAAAGTAAAAAAAAAAAGTAAAGTAAAAAGTCTTTATTTTGAAACATACTTAGGTGCTAGAACAAAAATATGAAGCGATGCGACCTGCAGAAGTAAAATACTGTGTCGCAGGTAATAGGATACAAGAATTCAAGAAAAGGCTCGCGCTTCTATGTTTTACAAAATTTCAAACGGTTTCCACAGGTGAGCGGAATGCTGGCTTAAATTAGCATTGCACAGAATGCTGGCAGAAATGCCAGCATTCTGCCTGCTGGTAAAGGCTTATATTTAAAAAATATATAAATGTAAATACTTGTTATAATGGGTTAATACTATTTTGTTAATAAACCATTAGTAAACTCTGCTGATTAGATAAATTATACCATCATTATTTATTGGTTTCATATAAGAATTATGTAAGTTGGAGGCATCTTAAAAATCTCGAATATATTATCGAATTTTTCGATAAAATATTCGTTAATATATATACATACTTAAAATTTCGTAACAACAGGTGTTTTACTGGCGAGAACTAAACTTGAGTGGCTGTATGACACTGCCCGTCCATCCATATTTCCAAAGTCTGTATTTACTACACGACGGACGGGCGGAAGTTATAACGACCCCTAAACATGCGGGACAGAAATAAATACCTTACTAAGCTTTATTAAAATTTCTTCGGTCCAATATTTCTTTTACATTTTTGCCACATTTTTGCCCCAATAAGAAGATAATAAAATCCCGTCAAATAATTGCCCATCATCATCCTTCATTTGATATTCCTATCATGCGTGAATATTAAATAATCTCCTAAATAAAATGGCGCGTGACGTAGCGTAATATTTATTTTTGGATACTGAGGTAGCGGTATTTTTGTGTGAAAAACATGCGGCAAATTTTGGTCCACGTCCGTTCTTGGAGGTATTCGGGGGACAAGAATTGCAAGATTCGATAAATGAATGTTTTTTTTTTTCCTTGATTCACAGTTCATTGAACTGGTTCTGTCTCTACCATACTCAAAAATGTAATGCTCTAGCTAAACCTTGCGGCGCAAACATACGAGTACGTGCAAAATTGAAATGTTGGTAAGTAGGTTAGGTACTAAGTATGTACCTACTTAGCAACGAGAGGATTATAATTAGAAAAATCAGTAACTGTTTTGGGGATTTGAAAATTACCAAATAGTGTAGAATTTTGGATCCTAAGGACACGAAAATTCTCCTCAATCGCTGTCTATACTTCTGAACTTTTGGAAACTCATTCGCGAAACTCAACACAACCATCTTGGTAATGTTTGGCAAAGGCTTAATGCACCAGACCTTGGTTGCAAGAACAACAAAACCTTATCTTACAATTGCTTTCTTCTCGGATGTTCCGAGAAATCCCAGCTTTAAGTGCATCAACTGATTATCTTTGGTGATCAAGGCCACCGCGTGTGCAATATTACATAAGATTGTTTGTACTGTTCACGTGGATACCTACATGATGTATTTCGATATTACCTATCTGATATTTAATCACTATAGATAAAGGAAGGGAAGCTTTTTCTTTCGAAATAGCACTGGTATTATAGGTATATAGAGTTCTCTCCTAATCCTAAAAAGCAGATCATTAAAAGGAAAACCCCAGTGCATTATGCAGAATACTGCTAACATGCATTCAAAAACCACAAGCGTTTTGGGGTCAAACGGTTTTATTGAAAAAGTAGGTGGGTAGGTAGAAATGCGGATTTTTGTGACCACATAAAGAAGAGCATCATGGAATTTAACGTTTTCGACTAGTAACTTCATAAATTTGGCATTTCGTACATAAAATTGGCATATTATTACAATATTTCTTTCCAATAAGTGACTTATGCGACCTCAGCGGAGACATATTCAAGTCTTTGTATCCATTATACATATTTTATTATGAGGTAAATGAGCAGGAATGTGCTAAAACTACCGTTAGGGAACACAGATTGCTTGTTTGCTTAAAACCCGTTGAAATTGTATTCTGTAAATATTGTATCCTTCTCTAACGAGTTTTTAATCTTTTGTTGACAATCAAAGCGTTTGGGTTTATTATTATAGTAAGATTATTTGAATATTATCAGTTTGTTTTAACTAATTACCTGTTTAAAAGGGAACTTACTAAATAAGTTTCAGTTTTAAAACCTATATGATATTAATACTGTGTTCCATTTGATCATTGCGTAAAATGTATTGTTGAATAATACAAATAAGATTAAGAGGTCAAATTGGTTTTAAAGAAAGTGTTAAAGCCCAACTCTTTAGCCCACTTTTGTTTGGTTCAATATACCAACACGCATCCAAGCATACCTTTCAAAGAAATTCTCAAGTAGGCTGCAAAATAAAAAACTGAATTCGTGTTTTCCTTATTTTACTTTCTTTCACAAATATACGGCAACTTCCGAAGAAGTGACACCGATAAGAACCGGCCACCCGGGGGCACATCAGGCCCTTCAAATAGTTAGTTATGATCCTCATGCGTCTAAATTATCACCCGGAACAATGTGGGGCGCTATGACGCATGTTTGTGTCATGGATATATTGCGGGCATCAGATACCCACCTACTTTCTTCCATATTCTTTAAGAATTGCTGTCGATATAACGAAATCATTTAATTTATCCTGCCCTTAGAGGAAGAAATATACCTACAAAATAATACCTCTATTGTCCTGCGGTCAACAATTAAAATAATTTTGGAACACGGACTTGAATGGAGATGTCGGAACATTCGTTCGTTTAGACTTTAAATTGATTTAAGTAAATACCTACTACTTTGGCCTATTTGTATTTTCGAAAGATAGTAAATTTATCACAAGTTTCAACTATATTTTTATCACAATTTAAGAGAGTCATATAAATGGAATTGTTTGTATGGATATATGTATGTTTGTTACATCTTTACTCCAAACTTACTGAATGGATGGACCTGAAATTTTGGTCTAGACTAGATCTAGAATAACATAAACTACTCATAGATCTAAGTAACATTATTTTTACGCCATAATCAGTTAAAATAACTCAAAGTTTCCATAAACCAACGTTTGCGCAGCCGCGAGCTGAAATTAGTTTCATATAAGTATTTACAAATGAAATAAAAGGTGAGCTTCAACAAACTAGGGGTAGCTCAAGTCATTTAAATCATTATCTACAATCCTATTGAATTGCTTGTAGATCCCTCTTACCGCCACAGAATAAAGTCACATACATTTTATAGACTTTCATTTCTTCTCGGTTTTGCTGTAACACATGTCATACGAGCGAACGCTGGTGTTAGTTAATAAATAAAGAATGATTGCTAGAAAGAAACCACCAAATTAATTGGTTCCACCAATAGACAGAAGCGCAGAAGTAGTTATAAAATTAACCGACTGGTTTTGGCGTATCGAAGCTCAATCATAATAATTGGAACCGTGGGCAACTGCGATTCATTATATTATATTCCTTCGATGACTAGTAATAAAGTGACTTTTTTGTCTATGCGACAACTCACCGTCAATTCCACTTTTCTCTAAAATTGAGTTAATTTAAGTTCAACCTGTTTTATAGCGCGATGAAATAAAAGCTCATCATTATCATCATCATCATCAGCCTATAGCAGTCGAGAGATATGCCGGCCCACTGGCACTTCAGCCTGCTAATTCTTAGAGCTATGTCGATAACTTTGTTTCTCTGTTGGATGTATTCGTTACGAATCCTATCCTTCAGAGAAACTCCGAGCATAGCTCTTTCCATAGCTCGCTGAGCGACTTTGAACTGGTGGACCAGCCCTATCGCGAGTGTCCACGTCTCAGCTCCGTAGAAATAAAAGTTGTATCTGTCTATCTAAGAATTACGTACCTATCGTTTATATTTCTTGTGGACTACTTCTTATTTCATCGATTACATAGCTAATGAACGATTTGTACATTGATTTACTACCAGGGTATCTCTTAAAAGAACGGAAATGCCGTTGTCATCAATCAATGCCTTCTTTCACCCCTGATGGTTCCTTTTAGGCAGGTGCCAACTCGACAGATACTTATAGCTTTGTTCAATACCCATGACTGTGTTTTCTGTTTTCTTATTTTTGAAGTATCTGGAGATTTTCCTTCGTTAGTCTTCTTTATTTAACGGTACGTTGGGCTGCATAAAAAGTAAGTCTCAATACACGTCATACCTTTATCATACTCAGGTAGGTCGGGTATACCTACATCTTATCCCATAACTAAAAATACCCAACTATAATCCAAAAATATCCCCAAGTTTACTCATTCTCGACATTCTGTACCTATCATGTGATGCTGATATGGAGAATTTCATTATAAATGCAGATAATGATGCGTTATCCTTTTTTTGGATCTTTATATAGCATCCAGGAATATTTGACCCCATGGTAAGTCCACAACTCAAATGCATTCGCATGTTGAGAATGATAATTTTATGTCAATTTATCTCACTTGAAGTCAAGAGGAATGAAAAGGGTTCGGTGACTCAACTTACCTACAAGTGTTTAGAAATCGAAGATTCATTTTAATTATTTTATTTCATATAGGATTGCCAATGAAATATAATAAAATAAATTATTCTAGATAGTTACTTATTTAGTATTTCAAACGCTTCACAAAAATATAATGTTCATACGCTTTCGTGGCTAGAATATTGATAATGCTGATAATGTACGAACCGTTTGGTATGTTGGCATAGGTACCTACTATAGAGTTATTCTGCGATGTTTGTACATAATGTCATCCTAAATGGGAAAACTTTTTTCAGAATGTTTTATCAACAATATAATTACGGAATATCTCCAAATGTATACCTAATCGAGCGAGTCAAACTACAGACTTGAAGATTAATGAAGACGAAGAATGCGACGATACAGGAGCTATACACTTACATATAATGTTTTGATGAGTGTTTTTTAACGTTCAATTCCTGTCAGAGCTTTAATAATAAGCTCCATTTTAAGTATCTTATACATGTAAAGCAGTTTTAAAAATCCACTAAGTGTAATTTTTTATAATAAAGCTAAAATTAGACGCGCTGACGATTATTTGTTCTCAACTCTATTGAGGTAAAGTTCCTCATAGGAGTTTTATTTAACATGTTTATGTTAAAAAGTAGAAGCTACATAAGCGGCTTACTGCGATTTGAACAGTCAACGACATAAATAGTAAAAATAGTTGAACGGGGTCAATCTTCCAAAATAATTTCCAGGGGTCCCTCATCAGAACCGATACGTCCTACTCGTCATACGTCGTATTGCTGAATGTACCTCCTTCAAATGAGGAGGTTTTGCCATAATCATCACACTTAGCGGGCGAATTGGGTATCGCAATGGAGGTATTTAAAATACATAGAAGCTACTGCCCTTCCTCCGGTAGGTTTCATTAGTCCGGTCTTACGGCGACTACGTCCTTGGGCTGAGTTGAAGGAGTTTCTTACGCTGCAACAGCTACGGCCAGGTGTACACAAACTGTTGCCGTTCACTGTACATTCCTGCCTGAAAGCTTTTCCAACTTAGTTTCGGCATCATTAAGCACATTGTAAGTACTGTTACCTAAACTCGGAATATTGTGCGAAATACAATGCTATCGATCAACGTAAACACATAAACAGGTATTTAAGCTTGTCCTGGCCAATCACTTCTAGTCGTAGATTAATGTCCCAATCCATTAACTGGTTGTATCCGTTGAATGGGAAGTGAACGACCTATAAATGATTATAAAATTTTTGTAATGTTTCTAGAACTCTTGTGTTTATGAGACTTTGTAAATTTTATGAAGATATAAAATTCCCAAGCTTGGAGCTTCCAGGATGCAAGCTGACATCAATTGTAAAGATAAAATTTAAGGAGGAAAATGGATTTTTGCGGTTATTTTAAGTTTTTAGATACATAATATGTTTAGGTTTTTTGAGCTTGTTCTAGCGTTGTTCATACGAGGCTATTATTTTTCTAAACCAACTGAGTTAGAAGGACATTTTTGCGTTCTAATAACAAAAAGGCACAAAGCTTCCTTATACCTAATTTAAAACATAATCTTACTTGATGGAAAAGTTGGGTTTAAACATGCAACACCCGGAACAATAGTTTAAATCTTGTTTAAATCTCACTTATCGAGATGTAAATTCTGATACGTATTTATTACTAATAGTATATATTACAACGTAATCTGTCTCACTATGTGTTTGTTTGTTACCAACATTTTTACGTTTAAACCAATGAACAAATTCTATTTAAATTGGGCAGGAAGACGGCATACCGGGGACGGAAATATGCTACTTTTTATGACGGACGGAAGAACGAATGCGAAGCAGCGGGCATTCGCTAGTAGGTACCTTAATAATAGAATACGAACCAATAAATATTTGATTCCTACGCATGGAATAACAGTGGCGTCAAGTTCATGATTTGTTGATAGGTAGTTAAATTGCTGGTCCGGCAATTAAGCAGCCAAGCGTGTAACGGTCCGATACCCGTTTCAAATTAAGTTCATGACCGGAAACTAATGGGGTTTTTACTTTCGTACCCGGTTGCTGGATATCCATAATTTCCACTGAAAACTTATCGTTTATCGAAAAACTTTTTACCTAATAACTTACCTAACTTTACCTTTTTACCTTGTTCCCGGAGTGTGTGTAACAATTCTAGTAATCGGGTAATCGGGTTTTTTATTTCAATTGACCGTTTAAGGTTTTGTGCCACGCTTTCACTTAATTGGTGGTCCGGTGTCGTTCCTTTTCACAATTCCAAATACTGGTGGTTGGTATGGATGGGTTGTTGAGCCAATAACCAACAAAGTCATCGAACAATGTGATTTTTTTATTTTCAGGCCCTATTTCCATGATTACTAACCAACCATCTTCGACATTACCATTCACAAAATAGGACCTGCCCCCTGCAGGGAGCAAGGTCAACTGATAAGAAATAATATCTCTACCGCATCCCTGCATGATGTATAACTCGCTCAAACCTAGTCTAAGTCTATTTCGCTCTAATGACATAAAGACTCTCTAACAAAACAATCGACCACGCGAAACCCGATTGTATTTATATTACTGACTGTACTTTAGTTAAATCTCATGGACCTTTTGGGAATTCATGTATGAAAATTTTAAATTCTAGTAATATTTGTCGTGGACCTCTTGGGAAATGACAAACAATAGAATCATGGACCTTTGGGAACAAGCCATTAACTTTCCTTGACCTTCGACCAGCTTGATATTATTAGACTTATTATGACTTCTTTCGTTAACTAAGATAATACTTTCAAGTGACTTTTAGTTATTCTATGTATAAATAAAAACACTTGAAACAAAAGATACAAAAAAAAATCCTTACTACGCCAGAGAGGTTGTCAAAGTGTCTATCTACATTATGTATGTAATGTGTTGTATGATGTTTAACAGTCATCTAGTAGCCATGCCATAACACAAGCTCTGATAAGCTTGGGGTTAGATGATGTATGGATTAACTAGCATTATTTATTTTAATTTTCAAATTTTTGCCGGTCAGGCTGTCCATACCTACTACACAAACTACCTACCTACATTCAAAGACAGCAGGACATCAGATATTCTTCGAAATCTTTGTTTATCTAAACGTTTTTTTTTCTTTTTAGGTTAATGGCTATTATTTGAATTTTAAGAGCAGACAGACCGTTATATCAGCTTAGTTTGCAACCTCAAACAGCCATAAAACTCCTCGCATAAGATTAGAACTTCAGGTTTGGGCAACTGTTGACAAAAAATATAGCATGCCCCGTTAACATGAAATATCTATAGCAGCTACTTTCCGTTTGTTTTATTTATGTAAAAACTCGCAATAAAAGCTTGTAGATTTTATAGTGAAAATCCAACCTTTATCTCCGGTTATCTGATGCAGTTGCGATTAATATTCATAACAGTGATTTTGCACTTCATGATCGTTTGTCACGGTTTATTGCGTTAATATTACCTATCGATGATTTTGCAGTTTTAGCATTTATTGTCTGTATATTTCTATCTTATAGAGGTAGGTAATTGATTGAGCCAGCTCAATGCATAGATAGGCATTCGTATCAAACTATGACCATTTTTAGAATCACATTAAAAAACTGACAAAGACACCCTGTTTGATAATGTTGGGACAGATATTTATTGGATACCTATGTAGGGGACTAGTAAAATAACGAAAAGACCAATTAGTTTTATTGTAGTCAATTAGATCTAGTACGCATACATACCTATTAAAAGCATTTTCCGGTTATGTTTTCGGCACTAAGATGCTAAAATCTAGCATAGAAGTGTTGATAGATATAAACGAGATACATATTTTAAGGTCTACAAAACAAGATGCCGAGCCAATTTAACACCTACCTACTTACAAATCATAGTATGGCACACTTTATTTATATAACTAAAGTGTGCCATATATTATTATTCACATACTTACTCTAGTATATTTCCCTTCAGGGGAAATCATCGTAGAAGAAGAAATATCGAAAGTGGTAGATAAAATTCCAGTAGATATCGGTACCTAGACGTAGTAAATAGTAGGCACGTTAATAGCGAAACTACGTTTAATTGCAGCCGGAACATGTGCTCCATCCAAGACGCTGTAAAAATAACATGTTATTAGGCTTGCTCACGATTGATTGATCTTTTCACTTTTGATTCAATAACATCAACATCAATTAAAATTAATCTGTAACATCCCACTGATGGGCATAGGCATTTCCCTGTGGTATAGTTTTAATGTATTACGATCCCAGTTGATCCAGATAGACTCTAGCTTTAAAAAGGTGTCCGATCTTCGCACCATCGTTTCTTCGGTCTACCGCGACGCCTTACGCTGTGCTGGGATTGCACTGGTCTCGCTTTAAAAAGGTGTCCGTTCTTCGCACCATCGTTTCTTCGGTCTACCGCGACGCCTTATGCTGTGCTGGGAGTGCACTGGTCTCGCTTTAAAAAGGTGTCCGTTCTTCGCACCATCGTTTCTTCGGTCTACCGCGACGCCTTACGCTGTGTTGGGATTGCACTGGTCTCGCTTTAAAAAGATGTCCGTTCTTCGCACCATCGCGCATCGTTTCTTCGGTCTACCGCAACGCCTTACGCTGTGTTGGGATTGCACTGGTCTAAGCTATTAAAATACCACACTAATATTATAAATGCGAAAGGTTAGATGGTCGTTTGTTACTTCTTCACACCAAAACTACCGAACACATCAGGCTGAAAGATAGGTAAGAAAGTAGTAGGGAAGTTTAGGTAGTTCTAGGTAACATTGGTGGTAACATTCAATTCAATCCAATAAAACAGTTTAATTTCCATGGGATAGAAATAAACTTTAACCGTTTCCATATAAACAAAGCGTGCGAAACCGCAGGCAGAAACTAGTTAACACATATATTCCTAGTGGCTTACTTAAAAGGTACTATTAGAACATTTACCAAGATAAAAACTATTCGATACATTTTAGCGTAAAAACCAGGCAATAACAAACGGAACTTCAATGATTATGTAATATTTATTTTATTTACTTACTTTTGCCTTGGGCTCGTGTAAAGTGGCGACTAATTATCACGTTTCTGACAATTCCTCTATTAAATTTGGTAGTTGTTTGTTTGAGGTTGTATCACGAAGATATCATCGTTTTGATAAGGATCCTGCCAACTCTAAAACCATTTTTGTCAATAATTAAAATTATAAAGCTTGAAAAATTATTCTATACGAGTCTCTTCTCCCTCTCATCTTACCCTAGTATTATAAATGCAAAAGTTTAGATGTTTGTTACCTCTTTACGTCAAAACTGCTGATCGGATCGGGCAAAAATTTTACATACAGGTAGTTCTATAGGTTCTAGGCCTGGAAAAAAACAGGCTATACTTTTTATCCCATAAATATAAAAAACTATTGCAGCATTTGGAAATGAGTGGAGACCGTGACTCGGCAAAAGTAGTGTATGACGCCCTCTGGCCAGGTGAGATGACGAGCAAGACTGCAGGCAGATGCTGGATGCGGCAAGCTGAAGACAGGGCGCCTAGGGCGCTCATTAGGGACATATCCAGCAGTGAACTATTATAGGTTAAAGATGACGATTCTGTTAGCAAATACCGAGCTATGTTTAAATGTCTACATATTCAGAAACGCCGGAAGCTGAGGAACCTGTGTCTTTTAGTTTTCAGTCTTTAGAGATCGCTCCAAGTTTTTTGAGCAGCGTTTTAATTTACTGGCAGAAAATCACATTACAATTTTTTTCTCTTCCCATAATCTTCTGTTTTTATACCGCAGGGTACATACTCGTACGGTATAAAAAACAGAAGATGAAAAAAAACACGGTATTTATTTATTTATTCATCAATAATCAAGCAATCATTGTGTGGGCAATATAAAATAATAAATAATTTATTTCTTTAATCATTGTTAATAAATAGTTACCGCTCCTAGCAAAGACATGAATAAATATAATAATTTTCAAAAAGAACTGATATTTCTACATTATCATTCAGAGTTTCATACTCTGAGCACGTTCTGTGGCACAGCTAGCAGGCGTGTTGTAAATACAGTAAAATCTGAAAGTTATTTGAAAGACTGATGCATATTTCAGAATTCATGTATTATATAGTTTGCTTTCGTACCAAGACTTATTCAATAACTTTTAAAACTTTAATAGTTATTATTAAAATATTAAAAAACTGCTCTTGTTAAATCCTGCTCTACTATGGGGTTTGGTTGCTCTGAAAGGAATGCCTATTATCTATATTGCAAATTTTTCAGCAGAATGTTTATGTTGGCTTCTTTGAATAACAAACAAGGACTCCCTTGCGATAAATTTCTTGTGGTTTCAAAGGAATCTTCGAAAAGTGCACGTCAAATAACTAGATACACTAGTTTTCCGTTAAGCTTTTGTGGATAGAAACTATGAAAGATGTAATCAAATAATTGTCATCATAAATATTAATATGTAAGTAAAAATAAAGGGTTTTTCTTATGAACATATTTCATGATCTAAGGCAGTTCCTCCTGTTCAGGTCGGTTATGATGTTTGTTTTGCTCACGCGTGGCTCGGCTCCTGAAACGCGCTCGAGTTATTCGCTGTTGTTGAGTCAAAGCTTTGATCACGTGCCGGGTTCGCAGGTTATATTAGGCTCCTCTCACAATGTAACTCCGAGTTAACTTTTCAAAGGAAATACTTCTTAACAACCTAACTTTATGCTGATTGTTGACTTAGGTACATTTTACAAACTACCTTTTATAACTTGATAACAGCTCAGTAAGGCAAATGAACAGAAATGCGAAAAAAAATTGGTGGAATGGTGGTATAAATAAATAATGTACTATTGTAGGCTTGTTTCTCTAGTAGAATAAGTAATTTGTCTATCAATATGTCTCTTGCGTTTTACAAAAGAGAGCCGAATAGTTTTTTGATTTACGCGTTTTGAATTACCCCGTTTAAATCTAATACGTTGACTTACACAATCGGGATATGTATAGATATGTATAAAGTTTAAAATTTACCTACGTATTCAAACCCCATAATAGTCATATATCTACTTACTGTGATGTAATGTTTTTTTTTTTTTTTTTTATTTATTGTTCTTATTCCTCTAACATTATCAGAGACTTTATGTATCTAGTTTTAAATTAAAATTATTATATTTTACTTATGTATATTGTTTATATCTACTTATTCTTATCTAACTATTTATCTATTATATGTATGCTATATTATATATTTTAATATATATATTATACATCATATTATCTTATCTACTTATTTCTAAAAATTACTTGCTTCACTATTTTTACACAATATTTTAGATACTTAGGGCGTAGATACTTGTCATTAATTACTAGATGTAAGTTGTTGCTATTTATTTGAATGTCTAGTTCGTTTTCTATGTCGAATCTTTCGCGGCCGAAAACAGGACAGTGGAAAAGGATATGTGGCACGGTTTCTTCTGTGTCAGGTTCACAGATGCACGAAGGGTTTTCTTTACACTTAAACCGGGTAAGGTATTCGGAAAACCCACCGTGGCCCGTCATAATTTGTGTCAGCACATTGTTGAAGCTTATTTTTCTGACAGTTTTATAAGCCTCAACCGCGTCCGGGAAGAATAGCTTGGTCACCGCAGCCTTATTCTCAGTCTTGTATCTCCGGTTCCATACGTCAAGCGATTCGTCTCTGACTTGTCGCTTGACGTATGAAGCCGGACACAGGTCATAGTCTGGCTTTCTTTTGGAGTTCAGAGCTGCCTCTTTAGCAAGCATGTCGGCCCTCTCATTTCCATCCATCCCTGCATGAGCTTTGATCCAAAACAAGGAAATATCTTTGTTTTGGAGTACGATGGTTCGCAAGTTTTCGCGTATTTCTATTGCAAGTGGATGGATGGAGCCGACATTCGTAATAGTCTCTAGAGCCGAACGCGAATCGCTATAGATGCCGAAACTGGTCTCACGGCGTTTCATAATCTCACGCGTGGCTTTACATATGGCGAAGAGTTCCGCCTGGTATACCGTGCAGTAGGATGATAGCTTAAGTTTGAGGGTTTTGATTTCGGCTTCACTGTTCCACAGGGATAGTGCCGCCCCAACCTTACCCTCAATCTTGCTACCATCGGTGAATATGCGGACTGCCTGGTTGTTGTGTTGCTCAACATCTTGTTGGTTTCCCAGGCTCATGAACTCCAAGTCCATATGCTTTGCCGGGTGCGGTGTCACATCGTATGATGCCATAATTTCGACATCTCTGTCTCCCAACATTAGCTGCGGAACCCCACGCTTGGTCTCATAGAGGGCGGCCGCCTCCTGGATCCTGAGATCCATTGGAAGTAAACCAGCTAACACTAAGGCTGAGTTTAAGGACACGGTGCGGTACGCTTTTGTTAGCTTCAGGGCAAAATATCTTTGAACCGCGTTGAGATGTTTGCGCACATTGAGCTTTTTGGTAGCAGGTGCCCAAACGCTAGCCGCATAGGTCATTACCGGTTCCACTGCTGCCATGTATATGACTCGAATCACTTCCGGATGGAGACCCCAGCTGCTTCTGGCTGCCCTCGACAGCTGCTTGTATATGTTCAATGCCTTTCTGCATGTATTTGCAGTATGGGCATTGAAGGTTAGCTTGCTGTCGATGGTCAGTCCCAGAAGCCGGACTTCGGTTGACATGCCAATGTCGATCCCGCCCATCTTCAGGAGTGGAGTATCGTACTTTAGTTTTCTTGTTATGATCATCGCGCAGGTTTTATGCGGAGCAAATTTTAGTTTGTTTCCGATTCCCCACTCTGTGATGTGATGTAATGTTGGTGGGAGGTGGGCCTTAGTCGCAACACGTCATTTAATTTATTTCAGATGTCTGATCCTATCTTAGGGTCCGCCATAAAGAGGACAATGCCTCTGGAAGTTAACAAAACACGGGTTTTAATTAGTTCGAAGGAGATGGTATTTTTTAGCTGGTCAGTGAAGAAAGGCGATTACAATATTGAAGCTTTTTAATCAATGGCAAGTAAACTGAGTTCAAGATCAACCACATTTTATTTAGAAAAGTAATAAAACAGATTTTATACTCAATTAAAAAAGTTTTTAAGATATGTGCGGGATTGTACTTGCGTAATTATTAAAGAATCCTGTTATTCTGAGTATTTATTTACACATCACCTTAAAATCATCTTAGCAAACTACGTTTTAATAATAGATTTAAAATTTATAAATCTCATAGCCTAATTTTTCATCTTCTAACGGAGCATCAATATCTTGTACGTGTATAATCTTTTCTACATTTTCATTAAATGTTACAACTGATTTTCTATTCGGCCTTTTTACTTCACCATACTCGTCGTCAGATGAATCATCTGCAGTTTTCAGCTTGTCTATTGACTGTATAACTATAGATGCACTTGTGTCTTGTGGAGTCGGCATATTCAAAACAGCTTCTTTTCTAGAAGGTGTTGGTTCCACTGTGACTTCTGGAATAGGTGCATCTAGCATTTCTTGCAAGCGTCTTTCACTTTTTTTCAACTCTTCGATATTGAGTCTTGGCTTTGTCGCAACCTCCAAAGGTTTCGGCAACTGATCTGGTGTATCAATCCTCGAAGCTAAACTACTCACGTCGCTGAATTGATTATAATTTCGATTCTTTCTCCTGTCATAAAAGAAACTATGTTAGCACTTTACTTTTTTTGATTAAGTGTAAAACAAAGCTATCTTAGTAATAAAATAAAAGGAATGTAGAATAACGGTATTCTTACCATCTTAGGAAAAGCCACACCAGTATCAGCACTATTATTATAAAGAGCAGGACGCTGAGGATAATCGTAGCGACTAACAAGCCAGTGTCACGTCCTGAGATGACGCATATCTCTTGGTCAGACAGATGATCTCCCAGCGATACTGTGCTAGCTACGGTGACCTGCGCTATTACGGCATTTGTAATGTCACTGAAAAGAAAATACTTTTTGTTAGTACTCGTAGGTATAATGTTATTTCTAAATGTATACAAAATTACGATGGAATATTTACGCAGTTAGTCTTTCGGCGGTGACCGGTTCCCTTTCGATTAGGCCATACACATAAAGTTGTAGAGATGCTCCAGTCGCGCTGGTGACTTCTGGATTATTTCTTGTTGCTTGATTAGTTTCATCGTCAGAAATAACAACTGATCTCAGTACTTTAATCTCATATCCAACAGATGCGCTCAGCTGCGTAAGGATATCGCCTTCGTTGTCTAAGAACGCGTCTCTGATCGTCACCACAGCTATGTTACTTTCGTCCAACAGCTTTACCTTAAAAGTTTGAGTTTTATGAGGTTAATGCTCTCTAGTTCGTTGTCATATCATAAAATACCTACATATTTGTCAAAATCTATGTTAATGTATAAAATTATGTTTTAAGATTTTATGGTCGCATGTCGTTGGTAGTAGGTACCTATTCGTTTTTTTGTAAGCAGATGACAAAGGATTAGCACAGTTGTCTTCGTGATTTGCATACTTAATATATCTTTACTAGGAAGAATAGTTTTTTAACTTATTAAAACAATTTTATATCAATGTAATGTGTATAAACAGGATGTAATCCCATCCGGAACTCATCACAAACGCTACTTTTTATACAAAATAAAGGTTAGGTATACATATAACTATTCAATAACATTGCATTGGTAAATGGGGACTCTGGGGACCAATGGTAGTTAATTGGTCGGGAGGATATTTTGGGAAAAATTTCTTCCAAAAACTTAAGACAAATACTAAATGAAGCAACGCGACACATACGGTGGTCATAAAAGCCTTAACGAGTTTTGAAATATCTGCCGTAATAGAAATAAACATAAGTTGTTGGCACCTTGAAAGTTTTAAGTGACTCAGTTCAAATGTTTAACACCGAGTTCATATTTAACGGCATATTGAATGTGAAAAATGATTCTGCGATAAATAATAAATTAAAATATGATAAACATTAAAAATCAATAATAATAATAAACGGAACTTAGTTACCTACCCAAAAGTAATCAAAACGAATGTTAAAAAAATCTAAAATAATTTGCCTATTATTATTAAAATCTTTGCGAGTTCGTTAACCTGCAAAGCTGGTTTATACATTATTATACATATATTAGTAATTAGGTATACTGAGCCAAACTCAAAGTAAAATCACAAGTTCGTAGAATCTAAAAAGGTTTACTCTTTAATCTCTTTTGATACCTCTGCCATTGATCCCTGATTATTAGCAGGTTCTTGAGGGTTAAGTTGAAATTTGTGATTATTTTAAGCCTCTTCCAAGATCTTTATACGTACAACGAATGAAAACTTTTAAAACAAAAAAGTCTGCGATTGAATTGTTGGATTTTGACATGGATCTTTGTCTTATCGCTATATAAATCACTAACCTCGCCTGCTTTCCACAACTTACAACTATAACGGTACACTGTCATTTCAGTATTCACTTGGCTTGTTGGCTTTTTAAGTTTATTTTCACCTCTCGCTTAAATTAAAGCCTTGTCATACGAGTCCATTACGTGTCGTGGAATTTCTATATAGGTAAAGGAACTTACGTCACTATTATCGCGTTTGTCATTCTCTTGTTACGAATAAGATAGAACATTAAACTTTAAACATATTTATCCAGGGCAAATAGTTGTTGATCTGATTGATTCTTTTAATTTATTTGATCATTCTTCAACACCCTATTTTGGTGCACTGCTGCACGCAAGCCTCTCCCTGATAAGCGCCGTATTGGCTTTTATCTCATGGCTTTTATATCATTAATTTGTTTGATACTTACTAAAATATCGATGGAACCAGTCAGACCGTCCTCGTGTCCGTTTCTGTCTGTAGCGCTAACTGAGAGACGCGCGTCGTGTTCTAAAGTGGCTCCGTTCCGCACGTGAACGAACCCAGTGGTCGGGGCCACTGCCAGGATTGGCTCACTACTCCAGTAGCGTAGCTCTGCATTCTCTCCTATATCTGCGTCGGTTGCCTGTAATCATAATTTTAGTTAAGTTTTGAAGATAGATGTCATTTATTTGTATTGAATTGTCGAAATTTAGTAGAACATTTAGGTTATAGGAAAATTCAACATGGTTATTGATTCCGTCATCAAAGCGTGACCTTTGTGACAAGTGACTCAACTTCTATGTCATGTAGAATTAAACATGTCACTGCCTTGTATTATCTACTTTTCTATAACCATGTTTAAAAAGGTACCTGTAGCTCAGCTAACGATCGCGGTAGCACCCTCTCCTCAAGCTCTGTCACGGGATATCCCACTACGATCGGCTCTTGATCCTTCCCCACGAACACCGGCGAGTTATCGTTAATGTCGTGCACAATCAGATTCACTAAAGTACGCCTTGAGTTGTACGCGATCGATTCTGTTAAAACCCATCTATTGGATCCATATTCTGTTGAGTCTGGTTGCGTACTGAGGGAACGTTTCGAGCGAGTCTCATCTGTCTCGCAATGCAAGTTGATCTCCACCTGCACTTGCGATACAGCCATAAAAGCGATAGAGGCGTCTTCTCTATCGATAGATGTTGTGTGAAGTCCCGTCTCATTCACGAAAAGCCACGTCTGCTCTAAAGGCCAACGGTTGGTGAGAGTAAAATGACAACCCTCATTTGAGTTTATCAAATTATGGTGTGGTTGCTCTTCGTCCCGCTCTAAGACAATAAGCGGCGGCATTACTATCTCCCCTTCGCATGTAGTAATTGCTTCTGATGTTAGATCAACCTGAAATAAAAAAGCAGGTGTAACTTTGCGCAATATCAGTGGTATGTAACCTTATAAAACAATTAAAACCTTAATTGTATTGTAATATAGGTGCACTACCGTGGACATTAAGGCAGAAATGCCCCTACATACTTGCGGTGCCTACCTTGTCTTAACTCAACTCAATGTTTTTAGGCGACGATTGACGAGCTAAGTTAATTTAGGCTTAAAGCAAGTTTGCTCGGTAATATTATTTCAAAGGTCAATGTCGAATTAGCTCATCATCTCAAACATAAGCTCTAAGCACTCCCTGCACGATACCTGATACACGAATTACAACATTGTTAGCCTATGCACTTACAATGTTGCAATTGTCATCGTTAACAGCATGTTAACAGCATTGAAAGAAATATTCACACATTTCTATTATAAACATGTCACAAGACAGAAATAAAAATGCAAAATAAACCGCATCCTAGACTTCTACTTGACGTCATTTATGTGTACGTAATTTTTTTTTATGTGTACTCTCAGACAAAGATTTAAAGCATCTCAAAACCAAATAAACGCACATTTCACGTGCCACATCTCCATTTTAACGACCAAATAATGGAAATAGCAAGTTATCACGTCAAGATAATGTTTATTATTAATATTAAACTCAAAAATGATATCAGTTTGACGTCCTCGATTTTAAAATCGGTTTTCAACGCATGGGGTAGAGGTATCGAAAGATTTGTCTGTATTTAAATAAATAATGCTTGACAATCCATACAGCATCATCTAGCCCAAAGTTAAGCAGAGCTTGTGTTATGGATACTAGATGACTGATATATCGTTGGTTCCCTGCGACACAGCCGCAATCCAAAAATGTCCAAAATCGTTTTTATTGCATAACTGCTCCTAAAATTGGCCGGCTTATGCGTTGCAGCGAAGACACCCATGCTTTTATCCATAGTTTTCACAAAAACACACAAGCGCCCTTTCGGTTTTACCTAATTTAGTCGGTTAGTTCGGAGCGACACGGCCATTTTGTTAGTTGCAACCAGGACGTCATCGTGTGCGCACGTCGCTTATGTGGTAAAGGGCCACATTCCGAACAATTTCAAGGTTTTGTAATGAAAATTATAATCGAAAGTGCCGTATTTTGAGTTGTGGCTGCTTTGATCTAAAAATTCAGGTGAGTACCAAAATATTTTATATACTAAGGGGCCTTATTTTGTGTTGCGACCGCTTTAATTATAAATTCTAGTAAGTATGTAATGATATTTTTGAATGTGACCGCTTTGAATATAAAATACAAGGCAAAATCTTCTGTTCTTCTAATCAAAAGAGCTGTTTTTGAAATGCGACTGTGTTTTATATAATATTACTGTCATATGAGGAATAACTTTTAAAGCTAAAATGGCTATTTCAAAAACTAGCTTCTGCCGGCAGCTTTGTACACGTTGTTCTTGGACAAAAAGCAGCCAATGTGATAATCCTGGTCTATATCTATAATATGCGAAGTTAATGCCTGATCTCTACTCGGTGTTTATTGCTTTGAATAGGTGACAAACATCCCATAAATCCAAAATACTTACCGATTTTTTTCAAAATCAGTGGGATTGGCTGTTGTAAGGCTTTCACGTTTTAACTTTTCTTCATAGCTTTTTTATCACAATGTAAAGATGTAAAATAATGCCTAGATAGGAAATTATAGGTAGAAACTACGACCTTACCTTCCTACCTTTGTGGTTTAAATAGGGCGTTGGTGGTGGTGTTTTGTTTATTTGTATAATATTTTACAGGATGGAAAGCAGAGCTCAAAGAATCCTTAAAATGGTAGCAGAAAACCAAGCTTTGCACGCATCATCATCAACAATAAAAAGTCATAACATTACTCAAACAGAAGAAGAACAAAATTTTGCAGAAAATTACGCCGAATCAAACACTGATAACATTACTCAAACAGAAGAAGAACAAAATGTTGTAAACACTCAAGAAACTGACGCTGAGTCTGTTGATTCTTTCGATACCAACTCTTATCCCGATAGCCAGCATAATCTAAGTCTATCAATTCTTGACAGTGACACCTTCGCTTCAAACCCAGGAAGCCCCATAAAAAGACCTAACTTTGTTGTGGAAGAAAGCGAGTGCGAAAATGATTCAAGTGACAGTAGCAGCTCAGAAAGTGCAACAGATTTTTCATCAGATGATAGCGTCAAAGATCCCGATTTCCAATTAATTTCAAAGAATAAAATGTATGAATCAGACTCTGATGTAGCTATTTCACCAAAACCAGGCCCATCCAGAGCTCCAACATTACCAACTAAAACAAAAAAGCGACCGAAGGTCAGAAAACAAACGCTCAGCAATATGCCCCAGCTACTCAGTGTTGATCTTCAACATCCAATCATGATTGATTCTCAGCAACACAGCAGTATTCATGAAGAACCCACATACCCTAATACTGATTCCAGCAACGTTGATTACCATCCATCTGATATTAATAACCATACTCTTAGCTTCGATTCTCCGACTGCCATTATTGATTCTGCACCCCCTAGCGTTGATTTACCTAGTGTTGAATCGATAACTATTGATGAAGTTGTCCCCCGGAGATCGCGAAAAAGGCAGGCTAATCCGGATTTATGGAAGAAAAACGTAAGCAAGATGCTGAAAAATACTGGCAAGGGATACATTTCAGCGTCAAAAAATAAAAAAGTATTCGCCGAAAGAACAATGGGCCCTGGATGTTCTAGCAAATGTAAACAAAAATGTAATACAGTATTTACGGATGAAGAACGCATGATGATATTTGAGGAATATTGGAAATTGGGCGATCTTGAAGCTCAACGTCAATTTATTCGAAACAATATGACTACTATCGAAACGAAATATAGATACGTTCGGGTTGGCAGTGAGCGTAAAAAAAACCAGGCATACTATTTGCCCCGAAACAACCAACGAGTAAGAGTATGTAAAGTGTTCTTTTTGCACACTCTCTCTATATCGGAGAAAACTACAAGAACTGTTACAAAAAAGGGATCTTCAATCGCTCCTTCAGGCGTGCAGCTTAAAGACAACAGGGGAAAACACGATAACCATACATGTTTGGACCCTCGTTTGGTAGAAGCTGTCAAGGATCATATCAATTCTATTCCAAGAATTGAAAGTCATTATTGTCGTGCTCAAACAACTCGAGAGTATATCGAAGGCGGTCGCTGCGTTGCTGCTCTACATCGAGATTATGTTGCGGACTGTGAATCTAAGGGCAATGAGTCGGTTTCCTACCAAGCATATTACAATATCTTCGTTCGTGATTTTAATATCTCTTTTTGGCAACCAAAGAAAGATCAATGCGATGATTGCACCGCATTTTCGAATGCCAATGATAAGGAGATGTTACAAGAGAAGTATGATACACATTTGAAAGAAAAATGTTTGGCAAGAGAAGAAAAAGACAAAGATAAAGAAAATGTCAGCAATAACTTTGTGGTAGCAGTCTACGATTTGCAAGCAGTAATGCCTTGTCCACAAGGTGAAAGTTCAAGCTTTTACTACATCTCAAAACTGAATGTGCTAAACTTCACAATCACGGAGCTTGGCACCAAAAATACTACTTGCTTTGTTTGGCATGAAGGAGAAGGAGCCCGAGGTGTCAATGAGATAGGCTCTTGTGTGTTAATGTACCTTAAAAATTTACACGAAGTGGCTACTGAAGATTTTGATGTGGTGTTTTACAGTGACAATTGCTGTGGGCAAAATAAAAATAAATATATGTTGGCCATGTACCAACAAGCTATGAACGAATTCCCAAAACTCAGGAGTATAACTCATAAATTTTTAATTAAAGGACACACCCAAAATGAAGGAGATGCAGTACACTCTACCATACAGCGAAATATCAAAAACGCGCTTAAATGTTCTCCTATTTACGTACCAGACCAGTACATAACCTTAATTAAAACAGCTACAAAGAAGCGCGCACCTTACACTGTTAAGGAACTGGCACACGACAGCTTTTACGACCTGAAACCCTTAGCTACAGGAAACTACACCACCAATGACAGCGGAGATAAGATAAAATGGGCAGATATAAAGGTACTAAGAACTGAAAGGATTCCCAATAAGTTTTTTTATAAAAACTCCTATGCTGATGAAGAGTTTCAGTCAGTAACAACATTGAAAAAAAGGGCAAGATCTTCAAATGCACTTGCATCAGTATCTGGCAGTGGCTTGGCGCTTAAGAAACTTTACGCACAAAAAATAGTTGTGCCTGAAGCCAAGAAACAGGGCATCTTGAAACTGATAGAGAAAAATATTGTGCCCAAGTATTATGAAGCTTTTTATATTAATCTTTAAGGTGGGAAAGTAGGTTGAAGGTAGAGAGTTCCTAGTTAAACGTTTTTAATATCCTTAGGATCGACGTTAATACGCTATTCAAATATTCAATAAGTACATAGCTAATTTTAATATAAATCTGACTTAGTTCCTAAAATAGTTTGTGATAATAACTTACGTAACTTAAAATAATAACATGACTGACTAGGCACTAAAAAGATGGTCACATTGCTCTATCATTACAATTACGAGTACAAGAATAAGTACGCAGTTTAGAGTTATTATCTTTGTCTCTAGTATTTACTATTTACCTTAGTTATAAAATATTACTTGTAACACAGTTAATTTAATTTTTGTATAATTGCTAAGCATTTGAAACCAAAGTTGATTATCTTTTAACTAATGGTTAAGTAAAAATACTCATTCTCAAAGTAAGAGGTATTTTATAATTATAGATAAGAAATAAGACTTGTTATTAAGACTGGTTGATTGGCTAAGCCAAGTTTTTTAGCCATTTTTTATCTCATTTTATTGATTATAATGTTTCTTTTCTTATAAGTATTTAAACAAGATCTTAAACTGTAATTTATGATCTTAAAGGTATAATTTAATTAAAGTTTGAACTGTCGTTATTAGAAAATGATGTCTAAAAGACTTAGAAGTAATAATTTTATGATAAGAGTTTTTCATAGTGTAGCATGCTATTCCTTTCTTTGATTACTTTTTAATTTTTCAGTAGATAATGTTTATTTTTTTTAAATAAACCATTTAGATTTCGTCAGTTGCGTCGTTTTATTCAATAATTTCATCAACAAATCTTATTTTTTTATTATTTTCTAAACGGACTTATCTTGCTTTATACGTGTTTGTGTTAAAGCTACTCTTAAATTAAAAATACATACTGGTTAAGGGGCAAAAGACGCAGGTAACGTTATACTTTAATCATATAATATAAAACCATAACCATCCGAAAAATTAAAAAAACGTGTTGCAAAAACTTTGACAGGCTCTACTGAAAAAACAGAAATTTTGGAATGCGGCTGTGTCGCAGGGAACCAGCGATATATTTTTTTATATATAGGTAGATAACGACCAGAACACCCGGAACAAATACCAGATCGTACACAAGTCCCGAGGCGGGAATCGAACCCGCAACCTCCTGCGTCACACTCGTCGTCACTCACTGCGTCGGACCGCCCACCGCGCCACAAAGGTCGTTTATTTAAATATCATCTAAATTAAAATAATATACATTAATCCTACTTATAATATTATAAACGCGAAAGTTTGTAAGTATGGATGGATGGATGTTTGTTACTCTTTCACGTAAAAACTACAGAAAGGATTTTAATGAAACTTTACAATAATATAGCTTATACATCAGAATAACACATAGGCTACAATTTGCCCGCGTGGTGATAGATATTTTGGATAATATACAATAATATTATCCAAAATATCTATCACCACGCGGGTGAAACCGCGGAGCGCAGCTAGAATATATTATATATTTCATTTACCTACCACGTACGGGGTAGAAGTAATGACCTCTACCCACAATATGGTAGGTATAATTTTATCATTATGTTCGTTTTAATATTATTTTTTACTACCTACTTGTGAAAACTTTTAATTGGCCGTCCCTATATATTTTATACCTAATTTTTCTTGTTTTGTTATGTTTAGCCATAAGTTTTCCGAAAATAAATAAATAAATGATCAGTGCTTTATCTGTGCTTACCACTGCAGTTGCTGTTTGTAGCGAGTTAACTGTTGTTGCCACCACGTGGAATGTGTATGTCCCGGGGCTGACAGGGGCCGACAAATGAAGCTCACCAGCATCGTTAATACTGAGCCTTTCTTGGAGGTGCCCTAAAATAAATCACACAAATAAGGTCTTCTGGGAACAGTCAAATATTTTTTTTCTCAAAATAAACGGAATAATAAGCTAATAGAATACCCCAAGTTTGCCTTTGTCGTTTGAATAAAAAAAAAAACTTGCAAGTCGTATAATTCATTACGTACGGATGTAAATGGATTAACTACTAACCTTATTTGTGTTTGAAAACACTAACACTTGGAAGGACGCGATACGCACGCTAGAACCGCACTCTGAAGTCTCTCGTTAAGGGATGAAATGCCGGTGTTCTTCAAACACAAATAAGATTCGTAGTTAATCCGCTTACATCCGTAATGAATTCGTCAAACTAAGATAGTTTCTATAGTCAAAAAGCTGTATAATTGTAGATTCAATACTGGTGGAGACAAACCTGCTACTATAACAACAGCTGACGAGTACACTTGCTCGTCAAAATGTGTAGGCGTCAGAATTACGCAGTTATATCAGTAGGTACATTAATTTACGAACAAAGCCAACTTGGCTAACTTTGCTTAAAGTTACGACCAGTGTTCTGAGCGAATGACTTTCCCCAAATTTTCCCGTGGGACAAATAACAATCTAGTTTCTTTGAAAGTATGTATTCGTAAACATCTTTATTATTTATTAGTGGAGCAAAATAGTTTCTATGCAAGGTGCTATAAAAAATAGGGCGTGATAATGGATCCCAGGAGGTAATTACGATACGGTAGTAATTTTAGAGGCAATCAAAGATAATTCGTTAACTTATCACATCTAGGTCAATTCAGATAAGATCATCTAGCTCCAAGCTTATTAGATCTGCCACGCGTCCAGTCAGTTCAAACGACCTGTACACAAACGGTCTCCGCCTATTTTACGCCTAATCTGAATGCATCATTTAAAATACACGTATCGCGACACGTTACGTCGACCGACTATGCGTTGACGGAAACGTAACAGACGCTGTACAACCGACGACGCCCTAACGCATCATCGGTTGAGTGTGAGAGGTTGAATGTTGTACCGATAATGCGCGACGTATTTTCCGTCAGATAGGTTCCGACTCTTAGAGGTTATGTTTATTCACGTACCATTGTTTAGCTGCAGTGAGTAAAGTATGTCTTCCCCGTTGTCCGCAGAAGCCTCCACTCGCCCCACAAGTCCCGAGTCAGCGATTGTCACTCGGACGGCATAATACAGTGAAGTGAAGGAGACGACGCCCTAACGCATCATCGGTTGAGTGTGAGAGGTTGAATGTTGTACCGATAATACGCGACGTATTTTCCGTCAGATAGGTTCCGACCTTAAGAGGTTATGTTAATTCACGTACCATTGTTTAGCTGCAGTGAGTAAAGTATGTCTTCCCCGTTGTCCGCAGAAGCCTCCACTCGCCCCACAAGTCCCGAGTCAGCGATTGTCACTCGGACGGCATAATACAGTGAAGTGAAGGAGACCACTGGTACTGGTGTGGGTGTGGGAACATCTGAGAAGATGAATGTGATTTGTAAGTTTATGATTAATCTATCATTTTAATGGCCTCTACACACCAAACCCGCCGGCCAGCCGGGCTTGTTTTGCGATAATCGTGCCGGTGCGGTGGTGCCTCGGCGGGTTAGGGCGCCGGGCAAAGTCGGCGACACGGGGCATGCTCCCGGCACTTCATGTTCGCTCGCTCACAAAACTGCTGAACGGTACAGGCCGCCGCAGATGCCGCAGTCCTAGTGTCGCCGGCAAAAATCTCCGGCTTACAAGGTTCTAATGCCGCCGGTCTAGGCCGGTCGCTGGGTCGGCGGGGTTGGTGTGTAGAGGCCATTAGGATTCAAACAAACAAATTCACGACAGGAGCTCTTTGATGGCTTTGAAAAATAAGAAATTTATTCTTTCTCATTTATAAAATATGTAATTAATAAACATTTCATTCAAAATAACATTTCAACATTTCATTTTTTGGGTGAGGCCTATGTCCAGCAGTGGACTGCTATAGGCTGATGATGAAACATTTCAAAACGATAGTAAGAGGTAATATTTTTTCTAGCCTGTTTGTAGTTTTTTAAATACCTAATATTTCGTTTATTGAAATAATTTAAATACCAAGTTCGTAATTTGGAGCTACAAGATCTCTAATTTAGTTCTTTGACATCGGAGTCCTTTCTATGTGAATGCATCGGGTTATTAACATTTCGTCTAAAAAAGCAGTTGGTCTAAGTACAAACTGGTCTAAAACACAAATGGTTTATTGAGCAAGTGGTCAAAAAGCAGCTGGTGTACGACATGTATCTATGTATTTCAAGAGTGCTTTTATAACATACCGGATGGTTCGACGTCTAGCAAAAGCACTGCCCTTGCGGATGCAGCGTGAAGCTCTATTGCTATATGTGTTACATCAGCGGGAAGAGCTAGTGTACTCGTAGCTCTGATGGTCACTTTACCGTTTGAGACTTCAGACCCAAACAATGGTGCGTAGTCTGAAATGAGACGTGTATTTAAACAATTTGTTTAGGTTGTAAGCGTGTCGTGTCCTTTACGTAAAATTTTCTCAAATAAATTCAGACATGACCAAATCAATCATTTCTGATCGTTCCGATGAAATTATAATATCAACCGGTAAATATTTAACACATTTATTAAAAATTCTGACATTTAATGCGGTAGAATAATAAATAAATAATGCTGGACAATTCACACACCATCATCTATCCTCATGGTAAGCAGAGCTTGTGTTATGGGTACTAGATAACTAATATAACCAAATTTCCTACCTCCAAAAAGTTCTATATTTTGTCCCGTAAATCCAGTAAGAGTAATCGTTTCATGATTGACCGCACCGTTTAGTATGACGCCTTCGAATAATACTTTATCGAACGACTCATCTGACCCTGTTTCCGATTCTGAAAAGTAAAAAAGATATAAAGCTCATTGAAACTAAGTTATTCTGCATCCCCTTCTTATAACTAACTTATTACATAGCCTATTTCCTAACAACCCTAAACGAGAACCACATCACCTATAGCTAACTAAAACAATAAAGACTTTGTTTGTTTGTGCAAGTTTATATCTACAGGAAGTGGATATACAACTAATCATAATCCAAGTATGATTGCTTGCTTCTTTAATCTTATCAAATAACTCAACTAACTTACCTTTAGGTAATACAGGTTGTGCCATTCATACACGATCAAACAATGTCAGGGTATTATGAATGACACAAGATTGTAAGGAATAAAAATAAATTACATTGTTCAATAACATTTTCAAACATCGCTCATCATGTTTTTTTTTTGTCACATGGCACACGATCTGTGAACACCTTAATGATTCTGTATACTACGGTAAATATCCGTGATAAGAAGAAAACCCCGAGCGTTTTTAAGTTACGCCCTTGAAACCAATAAGCGCTATAAGTTTGAAAGGAATAGCAAATTTATGATTGGGTTGACAGCGCAATGCGAGCTGAACTTTACTGTATTGTAAAAAAGCTACTCTGCCAAGTAGCTTTTTTTTGAAAGAGTTTGCAGAGCCGTTTTCGTATATTCATTATATTTCGTATATAGTTTCCGTATATAGTAGGTACTTTAATAGTTATTCTGTCACAAGACTAGAATTGACGGAGAAATCGGCGAACAGAGGTACATAAAAAAAACATACAGCCAAACAAAGAACTCCTCCTTTTTAGATTTTCGACTTTTTAAAGATCTTTGTTGTCCGTCTGTCTGTCAACGTAAACAACTTATTTTCTCAAAAACGCGTGGAGATATGAACTGGAAATTTAGCAAGAAGCAATGGCGTAAAAGGGTACACGTAATGAGAAAAATCTGAAAACGGTTAACAAGTAGTTTATTCACAAAAAAGGTGTGATTCTCACTCGGGACCAAATCTCTAAAGGACTTCCGCTTAACCTAAAAGCGATATTATCAGCAAGAAGCAATGCGCAATAATAAAACTTTTGAAACTATCATGATTATTAACACAAAAGTCAAAACATATTTTCTAATTTATGTTTAGGCCAATATAAACTTACTCGCTGTGCCTTCAGTTATTTCGTGATCATGGCTCATGAAACTGTGTCGAATTATTGGAAACTTAAAAATCTAATCATGGTAAATACCCGTGATGAATGGCTTTTGTGTTCAATAATTACCTATATTGATCTCCAATGGTTCCAATTTTAATGAAATAAATCGCTAAACACACGTCATATCGATGCTAGTTGATTACCAAATCCGCATTGATCGTGTATGAATGGAACACCCTGGATAATATACAAGTACTAGTACTTATTTGTGATAAACATTCAGTTTATTGTTATCAACAGTACCGATAGTTATGGATACTTACCGATACTTATAGTGACATGTCTCCCAAGTGGCAAACAACAATCTTTAAAGGGTATGGGAGACAGTAGATATCGAGAAAATATAGAGATCATTTTAAGGTAACCTTTGAGGTAACTATTCAACAAATGTATTAACTTGGTTTTGAGTGTTCTAAGCGGTTTTTTAACTATTCAGTCTTAAAAGCGAGAAAAATCTTGTCTTTGATTATGTAAAGTTTAACTTACGATAGAGTAGAGTATCATCATCATCATTATCATCATCAGCCTATATCAGTCCACTGCTGGACAAAATCCATAGAGTATAGATAATATTGATTCTTGTTTGCTACTTGGATTTGTTCATAAACAACAAATGCTATCTCAGTAAGTGTAGATCGGTATAACGCACTCACCGCTGACTGGTAAGGCGATGACTATCGTGGCTCCGGTCGTGGTGCTGCCAGTTCTCAGTGCGTTGACGGCAAACACCAGCTGTTGGTTGTTCAATAGAACTGCCGTTGGTATGGGGCTTGACAAGATCAGCGTCTGAGAGTTGGCAGATCCTACTAGAGAGAACCACTGCCCTTGATCTGAAAGTTTAAAGTAATGTTTTTTTTTTAAATTATTATTCAAAGTTACTAACGTAATCATCGAAGAGCGCTGATGATGTGTTTCTTACCTCCCTCTATGACAAACTGTACGTTTTCATCGTATCCATCAGCGAGTGATATCGGCGTTGTAAACACTAGGCCAACGTCTTCAGTGTAGGAGCCGGTGTAGTATGTCTGGGCAAAGATGAGTTCCACTGCAGGCAAAGTGTTAAAGTCCACGACGTATTCAAACACCAAAGTGGCGAACGCGGACAGTGATTGCGGAGCTGATGCTTGTAGGTCGAGTGCTATTATTCGATTGGCAGGGATTGACTGCTCTGAGATGGGCGTTTGAAGTGTCACGGTCACCAATGCCTCTTGCGAGGTAACTATGAAGTAATCTCGTAATTCTAAAAGTAAATCATCAAAAAGTTATGAAGAATGAAACAATTAATCAACTCAAGTAAACTGATAGGTGTAGAAAGGTACGTTACCTCCATGCAGTTCAAAGATCACGCCGGGCGCGTATCCCTCACTGAGTGTTATCGGTCCGATATAAGTCTGATCATTATCTATAGAGCCGATGTAAGTCACTCGGTCGAATCCAAGGAATAAGTTTTCATTGTGTTCTGAAAAAGAAAATCAATCCAGAGTGAAATAAATAATGTAAATAAACACTTGATTGTTTCGTTAAAATAATGAAATACCGTCTGGAAGGGAGATGACTATCGTGGCTCCGGTCGTGGTGCTGCCAGTTCTCAGTGCGTTGACGGCAAACACCAGCTGTTGGTTGTTCAATAGAACTGCCGTTGGTATGGGGCTTGACAAGATCAGCGACTGAGAGTTGGCAGATCCTACTAGAGAGAACCACTGCCCTTGATCTGAAAGTTTAAAGTAATATTTTTTTAAAATTAATATTCAAAGTCACTAACGCAAGCATCGAAGAGCGCTGATGTGTTTCTTACCTCCCTCTATGACAAACTGTACGTATTCATCGTATCCATCAGCGAGTGATATCGGCGTTGTAAACACTAGGCCAGCGTCTTCAGTGTAGGAGCCGGTGTAGTATGTCTGGGCAAAGACGAGTTCCACTGCAGGCAAAGTGTCAACGTCCACGACGTATTCAAACACCAAAGTGGCGAACGCGGACACTGATTGCGGAGCTGATGCTTGTAGGTCGAGTGCTATTATTCGATTGGCAGGGATTGACTGCTCTGAGATGGGAGTTTGAAGTGTCACGGTCACCAATGCCTCTTGCGAGGTAACTATGAAGTAATCTCGTAATTCTAAAAGTAAATCATCAAAAAGTTATGAAGAATGAAACAATTAATCAACTCAAGTAAACTGATAGGTGTAGAAAGGTACGTTACCTCCATGCAGTTCAAAGATCACGCCGGGCGCGTATCCCTCACTGAGTGTTATCGGTCCGATATAAGTCTGATCATTATCTATAGAGCCGATGTAAGTCACTCGGTCGAATCCAAGGAATAAGTTTTCATTGTGTTCTGAAAAAGAAAATCAATCCAGAGTGAAATAAATAATGTAAATAAACACTTGATTGTTTCGTTAAAATAATGAAATACCGTCTGGAAGGGAGATGACTATCGTGGCTCCGGTCGTGGTGCTGCCAGTTCTCAGTGCGTTGACGGCAAACACCAGCTGTTGGTTGTTCAATAGAACTGCCGTTGGTATGGGGCTTGACAAGATCAGCGACTGAGAGTTGGCAGATCCTACTAGAGAGAACCACTGCCCTTGATCTGAAAGTTTAAAGTAATATTTTTTTAAAATTAATATTCAAAGTTACTAACGCAAGCATCGAAGAGCGCTGATGTGTTTCTTACCTCCCTCTATGACAAACTGTACATTTTCATCGTATCCATCAGCGAGTGATATCGGCGTAGTAAATACTAGGCCAGCGTCTTCAGTGTAGGAGCCGGTGTAGTATGTCTGGGCAAAGATGAGTTCCACTGCAGGCAAAGTGTTAACGTCCACGACGTATTCAAACACCAAAGTGGCGAACGCGGACAGTGATTGTTGAGCTGATGCTTGCAGGTCGAGTGCTATTATTCGATTGGCAGGGATTGACTGCTCTGAGATGGGAGTTTGAAGTGTCACGGTCACCAATGCCTCTTGCGAGGTAACTATGAAGTAATCTCGTAATTCTAAAAGTAAATCATCAAAAAGTTATGAAGAATGTAACAATTAATCAACTCAAGTAAACTGATAGGTGTAGGAAGGTACGTTACCTCCATGCAGTTCAAAGATCACGCCGGGCGCGTATCCCTCACTGAGTGTTATCGGGCCGATATAAGTCTGATCATTCTCTATAGAGCCGATGTAAGTCACTCGGTCGAATCCAAGGAATAAGTTTTCATTGTGTTCTGAAAAAGAAAATCAATCCAGAATGAAATAAATAATGTAAATAAACATTTGATTGTTTCGTTAAAATAATGAAATACCGTCTGGAAGGGTGATGACTATCGTGGCTCCGGTCGTGGTGCTGCCAGTTCTCAGTGCGTTGACGGCAAACACCAGCTGTTGGTTGTTCAATAGAACTGCCGTTGGTATGGGGCTTGACAAGATCAGCGACTGAGAGTTGGCAGATCCTACTAGAGAGAACCACTGCCCTTGATCTGAAAGTTTAAAGTAATATTTTTTCAAAATTAATATTCAAAGTTACTAACGCAAGCATCGAAGAGCGCTGATGTGTTTCTTACCTCCCTCTATGACAAACTGTACGTTTTCATCGTATCCATAAGCGAGTGATATCGGCGTTGTAAATACTAGGCCAGCGTCTTCAGTGTAGGAGCCGGTGTAGTATGTCTGGGCAAAGATGAGTTCCACTGCAGGCAAAGTGTTAACGTCCACGACGTATTCAAACACCAAAGTGGCGAACGCGGACACTGATTGCGGAGCTGATGCTTGTAGGTCGAGTGCTATTATTCGATTGGCAGGGATTGACTGCTCTGAGATGGGAGTTTGAAGTGTCACGGTCACCAATGCCTCTTGCGAGGTAACTATGAAGTAATCTCGTAATTCTAAAAGTAAATCATCAAAAAGTTATGAAGAATGAAACAATTAATCAACTCAAGTAAACTGATAGGTGTAGGAAGGTACGTTACCTCCATGCAGTTCAAAGATCACGCCGGGTGCGTATCCCTCACTGAGTGTTATCGGTCCGATATAAGTCTGATCATTCTCTATAGAGCCGATGTAAGTGACTCGGTCGAATCCAAGGAATAAGTTTTCATTGTGTTCTGAAAAAGAAAATCAATCCAGAGTGAAATAAATAATGTAAATAAACACTTGATTGTTTCGTTAAAATAATGAAATACCGTCTGGAAGGGAGATGACTATCGTGGCTCCGGTCGTGGTGCTGCCAGTTCTCAGTGCGTTGACGGCAAACACCAGCTGTTGGTTGTTCAATAGAACTGCCGTTGGTATGGGGCTTGACAAGATCAGCGACTGAGAGTTGGCAGATCCTACTAGAGAGAACCACTGCCCTTGATCTGAAAGTTTAAAGTAATATTTTTTTAAAATTATTATTCAAAGTTACTAACGTAATCATCGAAGAGCGCTGATGATGTGTTTCTTACCTCCCTCTATGACAAACTGTACGTTTTCATCGTATCCATCAGCGAGTGATATCGGCGTAGTAAATACTAGGCCAGCGTCTTCAGTGTAGGAGCCGGTGTAGTATGTCTGGGCAAAGATGAGTTCCACTGCAGGCAAAGTGTTAACGTCCACGACGTATTCAAACACCAAAGTGGCGAACGCGGACAGTGATTGTTGAGCTGATGCTTGCAGGTCGAGTGCTATTATTCGATTGGCAGGGATTGACTGCTCTGAGATGGGAGTTTGAAGTGTCACGGTCACCAATGCCTCTTGCGAGGTAACTATGAAGTAATCTCGTAATTCTAAAAGTAAATCATCAAAAAGTTATGAAGAATGAAACAATTAATCAACTCAAGTAAACTGATAGGTGTAGGAAGGTACGTTACCTCCATGCAGTTCAAAGATCACGCCGGGCGCGTATCCCTCACTGAGTGTTATCGGTCCGATATAAGTCTGATCATTCTCTATAGAGCCGATGTAAGTCACTCGGTCAAATCCAAGGAATAAGTTTTCATTGTGTTCTGAAAAAGAAATAAATCCAGAGTGAAATAAATAATGTAAATAAACACTTGATTGTTTCGTTAAAATATTGAAATACCGTCTGGAAGGGAGATGACTATCGTGGCTCCGGTCGTGGTGCTGCCAGTTCTCAGTGCGTTGACGGCAAACACCAGCTGTTGGTTGTTCAATAGAACTGCTGTTGGTATGGGGCTTGACAAGATCAGCGACTGAGAGTTGGCAGATCCTACTAGAGAGAACCACTGCCCTTGATCTGAAAGTTTAAAGTAATATTTTTTGAAAATTAATATTCAAAGTCACTAACGCAAGCATCGAAGAGCGCTGATGTGTTTCTTACCTCCCTCTATGACAAACTGTACATTTTCATCGTATCCATCAGCGAGTGATATAGGCGTTGTAAACACTAGGCCAGCGTCTTCAGTGTAGGAGCCGGTGTAGTATGTCTGGGCAAAGACGAGTTCCACTGCAGGCAAAGTGTCAACGTCCACGACGTATTCAAACACCAAAGTGGCGAACGCGGACAGTGATTGCGGAGCTGATGCTTGTAGATCGAGGGCTATTATTCGATTGGCAGGGATTGACTGCTCTGAGATGGGAGTTTGAAGTGTCACGGTCACCAATGCCTCTTGCGAGGTAACTATGAAGTAATCTCGTAATTCTAAAAGTAAATCATTAAAATGTTATGAGGAATCAAACAATTAATTAACTCAAGTAAACTGATAGGTGTAGAAAGGTACGTTACCTCCATGCAGTTCAAAGACCACACCAGGCGCGTATCCCTCACTGAGTGTTATCGGTCCGATATACGTCTGATCATTCTCTATAGAGCCGATGTAAGTCACTCGGTCGAATCCAAGGAATAAGTTTTCATTGTGTTCTGAAAAAGAAAATCAATCCAGAGTGAAATAAATAATGTAAAGAAACACTGATTGCTTCGTTAAAATAATGAAATACCGTCTGGAAGGGAGATGACTATCGTGGCTCCGGTCGTGGTGCTGCCAGTTCTGAGTGCGTTGACGGCAAACACCAGCTGTTGGTTGTTCAATAGAACTGCCGTTGGTATGGGGCTTGACAAGATCAGCGACTGAGAGTTGGCAGACCCTACTAGAGAGAACCACTGCCCTTGATCTGAAAGTTTAAAGTAATATTTTTTTTTAAATTAATATTCAAAGTTACTAACGCAAGCATCGAAGAGCGCTGATGTGTTTCTTACCTCCCTCTATGACAAACTGTACGTTTTCATCGTATCCATCAGCGAGTGATATCGGCGTTGTAAACACTAGGCCAGCGTCTTCAGTGTAGGAGCCGGTGTAGAATGTCTGGGCAAAGATGAGTTCCACTGCAGGAAAAGTGTCAACGTCCACGACGTATTCAAACACCAAAGTGGCGAACGCGGACAGTGATTGCGGACCTGATACTTGTAAATCGAGGGCAATTATTCGATTAGCAGGGATTGACTGCTCTGAGATAGGAGTTTGAAGTGTCACGGTCACCAATGCCTCTTGCGAGGTAACTATGAAGTAATCTCGTAATTCTAAAAGTAAATCATTAAAATGTTATGAGGAATCAATTAATTAATTAACTCAAGTAAACTGATAGGTGTAGGAAGGTACGTTACCTCCATGCAGTTCAAAGACCACACCGGGCGCGTATCCCTCACTGAGTGTTATCGGTCCGATATAAGTCTGATCATTCTCTATAGAGCCGATGTAAGTCACTCGGTCAAATCCAAGTTTTATCATATCAGGATTTCTTATTGATACAATAATCGTTGCTCTTGTAGTTGCAACATCTGGTATGTTTGCTATAACCTCAAATATCAACTGGTTACCTAATAGGCTTGTCGGTGGAATTGTATCTTGCAAAATGAGTTGCACTGAATTTTGTTCTCTTTCTAAATCAAACCACTGTGCGTCGTCTCCTTCTAAATCAAATTGGACTGTATCAAAGTCGACTTCGATAGTTCTTATTGCATCGTCAAATTCAAGTCCAGTTTCGGTGCTATATGATCCAACGTAATATGTTCTTTCTAATGTAAGAACAATATCAGTGGAGACAATTTCGAGTATTATAACAGTTCTTATTCTGGTATTCCCGTGCTGGATTTCTAATGTTAAAACGATTGAATTGTTTTCTTGTAGAATTTGATTGGGTATAGTATTCGTTAGTTCCAGTTGTAAGAGTCCATTTACATTTATTACCTGGAAATAATCCGAGTAATCTTCAAAAAACTATAGTTATATCTTCATTAATTTCAACAAAGTACCATTTTCATAGTTTAATTGATAGCCTTACCTCCTGATAATACGGGAACAGTGCTGTCAGGAATAATAAAGTTATCTATACTTAAAAGTTCTAATGTTGGGATGCCTTCTGTAATGTATCCTTTGTAGTAGTCTCGAGAGAAACTGAGTGTATTCTCTGCAATTTATAAAAATGGTAAAGTTAATCTCATCAATGTCAATTGCAATAAGTAATTTTATTATTTTCTTCCAGGTATTGGTTTAATTAAATTCGCGCAAAGTATATAACTTCTTGAAAAATGAACTGGATGCCTACAACAAATTGTGGCCACCAACAATTCTACCTTCCATTCTTCTCTGAACAGTTCATCAATTGAGAAAAATGGACGGTGGAAAGAGAGGCCATTGCCCTGCAGTGGTAGTCCCACTGCAAGGCAATGGCCTCCCTTTCCACCGTTACACGCTCTTAATAATAATTCTATTAATTAATAGATACGAATAATAATATAAAGAGTCGATTCGAAAGCATAGATCTGAAGGTTTTGCTGAAATTTACTGCCGTTTTTCGATAAATTGCAAAACATCAATGTTCACGTGGCTTCTGTTATTTTACGTTTCTGCCTTTTGTTCCCAAAAAGTCGAATGACAGGTTTCAATAATGCATTAGTCGTCGTGCATAATAGTCTGTACTAATCATAACACTAATCTGCCCAAAGTCCTTTCGTCTCAGAGACTGTGTCATGAGCCGCTATGTGAGTTGGTAAGGAAAAGTCATCAGAAAGCGCTAGTCTACTCGCCGTTTCCTAGTGGGAATCAGCACTTTAGTTTTATGTTCTGCTTCCAAAACCTACCCACGGCCTTATGATTTCATACTTTTAGTAATTACTCGTATCACTTACCACTAGTGACGTCAATAGAAATAACTGATCGACCAATAGCACCGTTCACGTTTAGAGCTAATATAGAAAACATGAGGTGATTATTGTTGTCTAAAATTGCTTGAGGAATTGGAGTATCCAAAACTAATGAAACTGAATTTCCGGAATTTGTTACTCTAAACCATATAGATTGCTCTGAAAAACAATAAACACAGTAATGTTTTATTTTATTACATTGCGTTGATGGCACATGTTCAGGTTAAAATTTGTGTAGAGCTGCTGCTCAACCAGCTATGCGCGCCTGCTGCGCGGCCTTACAAGTCACACCGTTGACTTACGTGAACAGTGAATGCGTTATGTCATGATTGAATTAGCTTACCTCCCTCTAACACAAATTGAATAATTGACTCGTAACCTTCTAAGAGGCTAATGTTTTCTGTAAATTCCAATTCGTTTTCATCATTGTATGAACCTCTATAATATGCTTGATTAAAAACTGGATTTACTATAACTTCTTTTACAATATCAATAATCACAGTCGTCATGACCGAGACTGCCCTTTCTCTTCGAGCTTCAACAGTGAGGACTATAAAGTCATTGTCGGCGATGATTTCAGGTGGTAAATAATTAACATCGTTGCTTAGTATTAGAACAGTGTTATCCAAGTGTGTTATGATGAAATGGTCAGCATAGTCTGAAACGACGAAAAAATACTCAGTAAGTTTATACTTTCAAAATTTCAAACATTATTTTTAAAGATCGTTATTTACCTCCATGTAGCACAAAGTCGGTTGCGATTGCGTATCCTGTATCTAAAATGATGTCATCCAATAAGACCGTATTTTCTTCATACGCACCAATGTAATAATTTTGTGAAAATTTCATGATTGTCGACTCTGTCAGTTCTGTAGAGAAAAAAACAAAGTTTAGAAAAAAAAATTAAACTTGCCTCCCCAAGATCCACCAATAAAGTTCCGCAAAGGCGTCTTCAAGTTTAATGGTGCTTTTAAAGAGCTATAAAAATATTCGTAGTAAATAAATTTTCCGCTTGCCTCATACCTTCCACAAGAAACATGGCTTAAGCTGAACTTTTAGGAATGAGAATTCAAATTTACTTGCTTTAACGCAGGAATGTACATTTCTTGTATGTTTTTTTTTTTTGGTATTGGTATCTAATGATATGGTATTGTTGAGAATCTATCAAATTTTAAAGGTAAGGGCTCTGTAAGGGGTCTCGTTCTCTAGTTTGAATGACGTCAGCTCAATGTTCATTACCTCGATGTCTCTACCCCTTTGTAAGTGCATTAATTATGATTGCAAAAACATGGTGTAAAATGCTTACCTGTAGGGAATCTAATTAAAACAGCCGCATTGGATCCTACTGTTAGTGCTTTGTCAGCTAAAACGTTGAACAGTAGAACCTTTTCATTAAAAATCACATCTTCCGGAATTGCGGTTCGTAATGTTATCGTAGCAGAGTTCCCTGTGATGTCAATGTCAAAGTACTGGCTGTGAGCTGCAAGTTTAGAATTTATTAATTAAATGACTAAAATCGTGACCAAAAATGACATGCACAGTGTAAATAATACCTACCGGTACCATCGAGCTTGAAAGATACTTCATTATTGAATCCTTGTGACAAAAATATGTTTTCAATTTCAAATTCTGAAGGTCCGCGATATGTTCCATAGTAAATGTTTTGGCTAAACACTGGAGTGGTCGTGTCCTCTTTTATTACATCCAAAACAACACTTGTGGTGGTCGTTATAGCATTTATTCCTGATGCGGTTAGGGTCAGAATAATGACCGTATTTTGTGTAATGACGTCATCAGGGAGAGGACTCAGTAAATATATGGTCACTTGGTTTTGTTCGTTACTAACGTCGAAGTAGGTGGAATAGTCTGGAAATTAACGAAATTTCTCATTAGGTTGGCAGTCAACGGAAACGCACGTTTCTTTCCTATTTGTATCTTGTCAATTAATAGAGCACGTTTGCTCCAAAAATACGAAACCGTCGAATAAAATAATAGTTGTAGGTGTGTATCTAAAAAAAAGTTGAATATCTTTCAATTCAAGTAAATCTTCACCCAGAGGTTTGGATTATATCTCACTAGTTTCTGCCAGCGGCTTCGCACCCGTTTCTATGAAAATGTTTAAGGTGACAAACATCAATCCATCTAAACATCCAAACTTTCGCATTTATAATATTAGTGTGACAACATTGCGTCGGGTTTTAATTAGATCCGTTTATGGTGTAATCTGTAAAAGGAATGTGTTTATTTTATCAATTTAAGAAAACTTACCCCCACCAAGGTTGAAAACCACGCTGGTATCGTAGCCCGAACTTAGCCATATACTTGAGAGGGTCAATCTCTCCTCGTGTATACTTCCTTTATATATATCCTCTTCAAAATCCAATGCCCTAGCTGTACGAAAGTATGTTAAAAGAAGAAAAAAAGAAAAAAATCCCATAAGTCGTGTTAACGGCCTTGGGTAGGATAAAACAAGATAACTGAAGATTTATTGCGATGAAGAATATGAGTTTGAAATGAAAGATTTTACGAAGAGAAACAATAAAAAAAGTAATGTTTGGATAAATTACTGGAGATTAGAATTCAGTTTAAAGGGAAGGTGTTGTTTTATAAGCATTAATTAAAAATGGTTTATACAATAAAAAAAATGAAAATATCATGGTTATTAACACTAAAGTCATTTAAAACGGCGCATGAAACTGTGCCGAAAATATTGGAAAACTCTAAAATCAAATCATGGTAAATATCCCGTTTAAATGACTTTATGGTTTATACAGTTTAAAGTTTGTACTGACTCACCTGCTGAAGTAAATCCAATTATTGTAGATATCAGTTCAAGCAATTATCGTGAATATGAAGTATGGGTTTATTATTTTAACTCATTGAAACATCGCAGCTGAACTCCCCTAACTATACTGTGGTTCTCGTTTTAAACTTGGGATACTAAATAAATTATAAATAAATAAATAATGCTGGACAATTCACACAGCATTATCTAGCCCCATGGTAAGCAGAGCTTGTGTTATGGGTACTAGATAACTGATATACATAATACAATTCATTACATAGATATATATTTTTATTATACATAGAAAACGACCAGAACACCCGGAACAAATATCTGCAGATCGTGCACACAATTGTTCCGAGGCGGGAATCGAACCCGCAACCTCCTGCGTCGCAGGCGGACCTTCGTATTCAATTCGAAAATTATTATAATAATGATAAAAATGTTTGTTATAATAATGATAAAGTAAATCATATGTATGTCTATAATTATTCTAGCTTTTTAAATAAATAATATAAAATAAAATTTTAGCTTATCTTTGGTACACCCCCTGCCTTTCTTAAATTCACATAATTCTTTCCATCCAAAGGTTGCCTGGAAGAGATCGCTTCTAAGCGATAAGGCCGCCCATTGTACTTGTATCATGTGATGTGTTTTATAATGATCTGTATCTGGTGTACAATAAAGTATTTTTGTATTGTATTGTATTGGAAATCAATCACTTACGTGAAGGCAAGGAGATGATGATAGCAGCATTAGCGCCTACTGTCCTTGGTTTGGAAGCCACTATCGAAAGCGTGAGGCGTTGCTCTTCAAACAGTTCAGGAGGGATGGTTGAAGATGTAAGATGAATGATAGGTCCAATCTCATTTAATTGGAACAGATCTCGATACTCTGAAATATTTTTTAATATAAGTTTTAAAATAATGCTGGACAATTCACACAGCATTATTTAGCCCCATGGTAAGCAGAGCTTGTGTTATGGGTACTAGATAACTGATATACATAATACAATACATTACATAGATAGATATTTTTTATTATACATAGAAAACGACCAGAACACCCGGAACAAATATCTGCAGATCGTACACATAATTGTTCCGAGGCGGGAATCGAACCCGCAACCTCCTGCGTCGCAGGCGGACCTTCGCCCACCGCGCCACATCGGTCGTCAAAATAACCGAGAATTTGCTTAGATTGGACAATTAAAGTGGAAATACGTGGAATGCTACGCGCTAAGATTTTTTATTACAAAATATTATATGATTATGTGTTTTATTAAAATAGTACTTAACAAGAAACGCGGTATAAACCGCGGTCAATGTATCACAAAGCTTACCTACATTCTCTTAAGCTCAGAAAAATAAATTATTAAAATTACCGCTATTATATTTGGTGGCTAAGTATATTTCACTATCATTAAAAATACACAAACAATATAAAGAAAAAAATACCTCCAAAAAGATTAACCTCCACGGTTTCATCGAAGCCCTGTGCAAAAGCAATTTCTTCAATATTCAAACCATAGGTTGGGTCGTATGAACCAGTGTATATCGCCTTATCAAATGCTGGAGTCACACTGTCTTCCTTTATTATCTCAAGAGTGACTATTGTAGTAGCCTGACTGCGACCAGTTGAGGCCACAACTTGTATGGGTATGAAACTATTAGCTTCAATTATGTGATCAGCGAGTGAAGACATTGTTACAGTAACCAGGTTTCCTTCGACTGTTGCAGTGAAACTTGTACCATACTCTGAAAATGTATACCCATTAAAACAATCTAAAAACAACTGATGATGACTAAAAACTGCAATCGGAAATCATATACGTACTTTGATAAGTTAGGAAATAACGTGAATGTACCCATATTATTTATAAGACGTGAATTGACAATTTACCCACAAGCAAAACACTGCGATCATCATAATCATCAGCTTATATCCGTCCACTGCTGGACATACGCCTCCCATTATCGATATGCTCATTCGCTCCCATTATGATATCGATACGCCTCCCGAAATCGTCGAAGCTGGTGCATGTAATGGGGCCGGCAGTTTATAATCGTCTTCCAGCTACGGTTGTCAGTGCCTCCTCAACGCAATCCTTCAAAAGTAAACTAAGATTCTGGCTTATTGAGGAATGTCACTATAAATTTAGTGAAATATTTGATATTTTGTAATTTAAATTTATATATTAAAATTTATTTATTTTTTAAATTTTTTATTCAAATCAATTTTATGATAATGTACTCTAATTATCAATCGATAATTAAATTATAATTTAAGGAATGACATGTAACATTATAAACGTTATTAATAAATAATCTGAATCTGAATCTGAATCTAATCTGAATCTGAATCATTGCAAAACATTGTCATTTTAGTAAATTAGGAGTAGTTCTCTATATGAAAGGCCAACCTCGTAGCTTAGTCAGTGTTAAAATTCATTAATTTATGTAGATTCTCAACAAGGTCGCAAAGTTTAATAATACTGCCCTTCTGTCACCGTAAACACAAGAGCCTGTATAATAATAATGTCCAATAATGTATATTTACCTCCGACAACTTCAGCAGAAACGGTCACACCTTCGTACCCTTCGCTCAGAACAAGTGGCGATAACTGGAGAGAATTGTCTACGATAGACCCTCTATATTGGGCACTTTCAAACGACAAAGGTGTCACTGAAAACGTAATTATGCTATGTACACAATGTATTACAATGAATTAAAACAAATTGACGAACTAACTTAACTTAATTATAATTCTGTCACAAATAAATGTTTTTTGAGTAATCTGAATAATAAATTAGCAAAGATCGAAGATACCTTCAGGAAGTCGAATAACGATTGTTGCGGAACTGCCACTTGTGAATTCTTTGTCAGCCATCACTATAAGGTAAATTTCTTCTACCTCCAGGGTGTCAAGGGCCAATGGTGTACTAACAATAAGCATCACTTGATTGCCGACTGGGTTAACATTAAAGTTATCTTTATATTCTGAAATAAATGAACGCCCATAGATTAAACTGTTGTACAAATCAGTAACAATAATTTATAGTGACAAGGGTCAAATGTAGAAGAGAAATAGAAAATGTTTATTCGTGTTTCATGTCACTGGCAGTTTCGAAATAAACCAATAATCCTTTTATACTCAAAGACATCAATTAAAATACATATAAACCACAAATATATATAATAAAAACTTGATTAGATGTACGAGAAAGCTCACAGGCCTGCTGGTAAGTACCTCGAACAAAATAATGTTTTTATTTTATGAATACTTCTTTTATAACAATCTAAAATCTCTATATTATTAAGGAAAAGCGCAATTTCATACCTCCGTCCAAATCAAAATTAACATTTTCATCAAATCCCTGAATTAGTGAAATAGGCTCGGGTAATATCAACTGATGCCCCTCTGTGTAGGTGGCAAAGTACAATGTTTGACTGAAGACTGGCTCCTCAGGAAATTCGAATTGTGGGTTGCCTGATATACGAATTGTGCCCGTTGTTGATAGCGGAGGATCGCCCGTAGCATCCACGTCCTAAAATACGAAAAACAATTTAATTATATATGCAAATAGCTGGACTAATTTCCTTCTATTGTTTATTTTTTAGTTATTCAAGTTCTTTATTTAAACCAAAAATGTTTCAAGCTGTTTAACGAAACACTGTTTAGATCCTAACTAAGTACAAGTCTAATTAGTAAATAACTCAACAGGCTATATACTACACAACAGGTAATATATATATATACGCCTTTAACATTATTATTAACTCATATTAACACCTATTAAATAATTAACTAATAGAATTTAACATTTTAAGCAGAAGTTTCATCGTATGATAAAATAGTTAGTTTCGTCGTGTGAACACTTTGTATAGCGCGCTTTTATATAAATTGCCCTCTAATTACAACGCTGTAAAGTAAATGTTTTAAGAGTAAAAAAATTGAGCTTTTTGTAAGGATAAGTACTGTAAATAAACAAATAATCTCCTACTTAGAAGAGAGCCGGGTGTGAACGTTTGACTTATTCATTGAGTAGCACTATGAAGTCGACATCCTATTCGCTTCACCTGTCCACTTCTCTACTTAAATTAGAATAACATATTACTTGCCGTAGCTGTTACTCTCAGGGTCAAAGGCTCTCTGAAGTTTCTTATAAAAGTTAAAGTACTTAGCCGAGCCTTGTACTGCTTGAGTCCAGGTGCCGGGCAAGGTTCGGTGTCGTATTCAATATGAAAGTATGGATTGTCTTCTATCTCAAAATTAATAGCACTTGTCGTCAGATCTACGTCTCTGACTACGATTTCATTCAGACATCCTGTTAGAACAAATCCGGGTGCCACTGGTGCGGTCAAAACAAAATCAAAAGTGTTCGTTGGTAAAAACTCTGGGTAGTGGTTGTTGGTATCCGTGATGTGTATCATTAATGTCTGGAAGAAAGTAATTTATATAGGTCAAGTGTGTCCTTTATAACAATCCTTTTAAAAACACTAGGTCTAAACAGAAATAGATATTATTTATATTCAAGTGTTTTGTACTTGCACTTGAATAATGTTAAGAAAATGGTAAGCCAATACGTAGATACGGTTCATAGTAAGTCTATCTTGTCTTGTCTTTTGTTTATCTCTGCTAAAAGCAACGTAATCAACACAGATTTTAATCAAACAAATAAAACAGAAAGAGTTAATTGTTCTCCCAAAAAATAAAGTAGATTATCAGCGTTGAAATACTAAAAAGTTGGCGGTTAAAACCATAAAACATCAGAGAAACCGCTTTTTTGGATTAGCATTTAGATTAATATTCATCCCTAATCAAATCAACCACCCATAAAACATAAAAACATAAAGTGCGAATCTAATGAAAAAGTTTCAAAAAGTCGAAAAACATACATGAAATGTGTTTTTTTTTTATTTACGTAATGAAAAAAATAATTAATATCCATACTTTCTACGTTTATTTTCTACAGTGATGAAAAATCTTACCAGCAAGGACGTACTTCCTCCCGCGCATTCAAAAATGAGGTTCGCAGAGAAGGTTTCTGCGACCTCGTTGGCTTCATACTGATCAAATGCATTGCTGGTTTGAACTATGAGCTGATTATTCTCGTGAGTGATGGCCAAGTATGCTTCTGTGCTTACTAAGGCCCCTCCATAAGTCACACTTATTAAACCTGTGAAAAATATTGATATTGATTAACAGGCATCATCACAACGATCATCGTTTCATATAGGCCTTCCGAATAGATTCAACAGGTACAATTAGTGATTAACTCACATATTTTGATATCATTATCAAACTAGATAAAGGTTTTTTTAAGTAACCGCAAAGGAATTTTATATAAATACCTTGTTGGATTGGATGAAGCTTACCTTCTATAATAATTAGTGGCAGACCGTAGATAATTTTATTTTCATATTAATACAATGATACAAACCATGAATCAGAAAGTTCATATACCTTATAGATTTATATACACAAAATACTCACGTTGTATATCTGTCGTAGTCTCACTTAGGATAATGCCTCTTAAAGTATCAAGAATTGTCACTTGGTAAGGAACAGGTCCTATTGTGACCCCACCACCAATTTGGCATCCTGTAAACAACATTTCCATGATATAAATAAATAAATAAATAAATAAATAATGCTGGACAATTCACACAGCATTATCTAGCCCCATGGTCCCATTTCCATGATATCACTATTTAGTAACCTACCTAAATGTGATCGGAACCACCAAAGTAAACAAACACGCGTTTCAATATTCTGTTTAGATACTTTTAAGGGTTCTATACGTTGAAGGTAAAAGTCAATCTGATAATAGAGTATCTAGGTAGATCTGGTATCAAAGAGAGTTTGCAGTAAACAAATATGGACAAAGAAAATTAATATTGTAATAAAATATTATGGAAAAATCGTAACCAAGTATGTTACTAAAGCACAATGTGTGTTCTATCATCGACCTACAGATTCCAAGTGGGAAGCCTTGGAATTTTATTCGCAATTTATACAAGGGTCACATTCCTTTGAGTTCGAGGATTGAGGCTGTATGTGTTTTATTTCCCGAAAAAGTAACTGTGTTCATCCAAAAACAAACTTACCATTGCTGATTTTTAGAATACAAGCCAAAAATAATAATATCGCTGGTTTCAATACTATTTTGTTTCCCATTGTTTTATGGTAGTGGGAGCAGAAGGTTTAGTCACATTCCTAAAAAAGGCATAATTAGTATCAAAGAAAGAAGCATTTTTATTATACTCAATACCCAATATATTTATTGTTGTCATTGGGTAGATGATTAAGTATAAAAGTATCACAATATGAACCCTGTTGGGCGTAAACAACAAGTGGAAGAGGATGAAATATAGAAGAGGATCGCTTACCGTTAATCTTGTTCGCACTTGGCATACAGAAAAATAATCCACTACGCACTATAAAAACAGAACTCACTCGAATTATGTCCAGCACGTTATACTTATGAAAATATGTACAATGAAGTGAATAAACGTGAATCATCATAATGTGACGATTATAATATTATCAATAGATTGTTATCTTTGCGAGGAAATTGTGATAAGTACGCGATATCCCTAATCTAACCGTATTATTACACTTTTAGCTACTTGTGTCTCATAGTCAATAGCCAGTCAAATGCATATTAATTAAAAACAAATAGATTCTGTTCTAGAATCCTAGATATATTTTGTAAACAAAGGGGTAAACAAAACTAGAGAAATAAGAGTGAAAAATATTTAAAGTCGAAGAAAGTGAATCACATCGCAGAAGTTCGTAACAATTTTTGGTTTTAAAAACTTCCATTAGCATTTCAAAAGCAATATCATCAAAGCATTGATAAGCATTTTTTTTCATATTAACTCAAAGAATGGGCCGGCCATATCTTGCGAAGAACCGACAACCGCTGGGGTAAACGTATTCTTGAGTGGTGACCGCGACTCGGAAAACCTAGTGTGGGACATTCACAGGCCAGGTGGGAAGACAATCTGCGAAAGACAGATCTGCATGCTGGCTGTCAGGGCGCTATGGCGCTCATTAGAGGAGGCCAATATTTATTTTTAGTCATTACATTGTTGTTATCTTATTCTTTTTTTAAATCAGTATTTCATAAGTTTTTATTCATTAATATCAAGTAGGTCTTGTTACAAAACTCCAACGTGGAGATAAAAAAAAACGTAGCATATTCCGGGATATTTCTAAATTTCATAATATTCCACACTAAGGGCCAGCTCCATCATGGCCTGTTGCAGCGTTGGATCGCGAGGAGTGGAAGGAGAAAAGGAAGGCCTTTTCCCAGTAGTAGAACAATAATGGCTCCAAATAAATAAATAATAATAAGGGTCAGCTCACACCGACGACGCAACGCTGTGCGCACTCCGATTCAATATATGACTTTACTAACTTCGTAAAAAAAGATACAAATAGGAAAACGCTTTCCTATTAGTATCTTTTACTCACACGAATCAGCGCCGCGGGAGTTTTCATATCATGTGAATAAAATATGTACCTTTTTGCATAGTTACCAAAAAATTGTTGTGCCCTGACAGGGTTTTTATGCATTGTGTACCTACCCACTAAGATAATACACCTAAGAAACAACCTGTATTAATGAAAAAACAATAAATGATAAGAATAAAGAGTCGCAGATAAAGTTAAATTTTGAATGGTAGTGCGCGCAGCGTCGCGCCTCGGTGTGAGTTGACACATAGCAAGCAAGCATTAGCCGCTATCAAATAGGTTTATACTTCTTGGATTTTATTGGGAATCGGAATGGAGTATTGCGCTTTGGTACATAAAGTATCTATATACTTTCATAAAAGTCTTTTCCTAATTCACTGACTATAAAATATACTTTCGGAAACTCTAACAATAAGTTACAAGATTAAATCCACCACGCACCCTAAATTCTACTATGTAGAACAGAAGTTGGAAATTAATTCGTAGGCGTTCCAAAAGTAATCACTATCGCTATTTTTAAATCTGTAAAGGTGACGGTAATGATAATTATCACTCAATTAACGCTTATCATTGAAATAAAATTAAATGGGTGATTGTTACTGTATCGCATTAATAGGTACTTTATTTTCTTCGAACTGAATAAGTTACATTACTTATCGCTGAGCCTTACACATCAATGCCATGTATCGATAGTGGTAACGTCATGATTCTGCTCCATGCTGTCTTGTGGTTTTCTATTGACAGAAACATTAAGGGCCAACAGCTGCTGTATCGGCAGTCGAGGTGACAGATTCACCATACTTGCCCATTGGCCCGAACATAGTTCCGGAAATTTGAGCTTTTTTAGGAAATGTCCCTCTAAGAACCATGGTGAGACACATGTTGGGGAATAGTCCCATATTTTCATCTCGTTGAGACGTACCCATCTGAAATTATAGGTACCGTCTGTAGTCACAATAATATTGTTAATGCGAAAGTATGGATGTTTATAAGCACTTCACGCAAAACTACTAAACGGATCCACATTGGAATTTATTAGAAATTTGCTGCTTAGATTAAAATTTTGAATAACATTTAGGGTTCTTTTTATCTCGAAAATATCAGCGAAACCACAACCAGAAGCTAGTAGATGATAATAATATGTGATGCAAATTACTTAATAGCAAGGAGCAGTATTGAGATATTATGGTTCTTCGCTGTGAGTCATTTAGGACTTTACAACTACACCCCTTCATTTAAATTACTTACAATCTGCAGGCAATTGCTAAACTTCCGCTAAATTACACGTAAGTTTCCGGCCAGATGGTATCACGAAATGTCGACCAAACTCAAGATTGCAGAATATGCAAAGCTGCGAGTCGGAAACGTGGAAACGAACCCAGTGCCTAGATTTACTTGACCCAGTAGCTCAAGAGTATTTATTATAAATGATATGCAAAGTTTATATAATCTTAGCTTTGCATATTGAATTTTGCAAGCAACTTTGCTTGGAAAGGCCCTTGGGGCCCTTTACTGGTACAGATCCAGCGGGCAAGCAAATGAAATATATTTTCACTTGTTCAGTCAATCATAAATAACATTTTTAATATAGGTTGTTATTTTGCATATATACATAATATGTTAAATATCCTTGACCCGTGGCCCCCGGCTCCATAGTGCTCTACCCAATCCCTTTTTTATTGAATATATGAAAATACTTACGCTGAAATGTAAAGAGCATGACAATCGCAATGCCAAGGGTTGCCAGATAACTTTACGATGGCCAATTTTGGCATGTAGTCCAATGTGCGGGAAGGTAATGAAGGGAACATATTACCATCCAAGTATCTGTAAAATAACAAGTTAATCGTGACAACGAAGATAGGTATAAAGCTCCTATGAGACTTTATGATAATTAAGGTTATTTAATCGTACTATAATAATAATTTGATCGTTTTGTAAAAACTAAAACCGTCTTCAAGTAGGGACTCGCAAAACTTGAAACCGTTAAGGGTAATTTCACACTTTGTTTGTATTACGGATTGAATACAGGAATAATTCAAATAATAAAAATATGGGCAGAGACGTATCTGCTGTAAATAATTCTACGGAACACGCCAATGTCAACGAAATATATAAAGTGCAATTTATTTTTTGGTATACAACTTGTATATTCCATGCGGATTTATTACAATGAGCAATTAAATATCTAATAGACGTTTAGAAATCAATAACTTACAATGTCGTAAGATTTTTCAACGTAGAAAAAGTTTTAAAATGTACTTCATAAAGTTGGTTTTCCGTTAACAGCAATGACGTTAAATTGTCCAATTTGTGGAACGCAGTTACGTTTATAAACCGAAGATTGTTCCGAGATAAGTCAAGCTTTTCTAGGCTCGAGCAGTTAGCAAATATTGTGTCTGGGAGCTCCGATAAGGCATTTTCTTTTATATCCAAAGTGCGAAGTGAATTTAGCCTTTCGAATTCTACTCCTGAAAGCTGAAATAAATGTTTTATTTATATTGACCTAGGTGTATCACAAAATAATATATCAAAGGGCACAAAAAACAGAGCTCTGGTCTAAAGTAGCTTATAAAAATCAACAAAATACTCACACTTAACAAATTGTTATTCGAAAGATCAAGGAACGTTAAACAGTTCAAATTATGAAATAACTTATTCGGTATGGTTTGTAATTTATTGTGATCCAATAATAATGTTTCCAACGAAACTAAGCTTTCGAAAGCTTTTTCGCTTATGTTCAATATTTTGTTGTCAGAAAGTTTTAATATTTGGAGCGTGTTTATGGAAAACGTCCCATTCTCTATTCTTTGTATTTTATTTTTAGAGAGATCCAATATGATAAGAGAATCTAGTCCCACAAAACTGTCCGAAGGTACATACATCACATTATTATTTGAAATGTCAATAGTTTCTAGAAATGAATTATTTGAGAACAATCTCTCCGGGAGCATGTAAAGGAAGTTATTGGACAAGTCCACGTGAAAAAGGTTTTTTGCGAGTCTAAAAGCTTCACCATCAATTTCTTCCAAGTAATTTCTTTGGAGACGCCTGTAATGGAAAATGCCGCTTGGTCAAACAGTACATTACAGAGAAATCCACCCTAACCAAAGCTCCATTACCTACGATAAAAGCCATGAGATAACTTTCGGTTAGAGTATCAAGTTTTATAGTTAATTGAAAATTGAATTTAGAGGATTAATCTCTCAAGACAAGATAACAGACGGGTCTCAAGTATCGAGTTGTCTAAGCTAAGTCTTGTAAAACTACCTAGTTACTATAGTTTTTATATCGAATTGGAAATTTCCCGTCAATAATAGTATTGAAATGAAAAAAGCTGCTTGAACTATATGGCCGCCAATATTTTGTACGACACGGTATGCTTATACAAATATCTGAATAGATGGTACAAAATGATCTTAATATAATACATAGCGCATATTCAGAAATTAATATCAATTGAAGTAGTAGTATCAAATAGTTATATATCAGCTACTCAACTAAAATAGGGACCTATGTATCTAAGTCGCTACATGGTACTCAATACTTACAGTATCCTCAAATTGACCAACGAATCAAATATCCCAGCGGGTAAGTACTCCACGTGGTTATCGAACATGTCGAGTTCCACCAATGAGCGCATTCCCTTGAATGTAGTCTTGTGTAGAGTTCTTAGTTTATTTGTTCCCAGGTCACTGAAATTACATTTTTGTTCCGAAATAAAAAAAAAATTACTTGTTACTGTTTGGGGAGTTTTTTATCATAACCTGTGGAACCTCAGTATTTACCTAGGTTTGAAGGCCTTAACTTTTTTACAGACCAAAATAAGATATACCTATCTACCTGAGTAGAGTCCACGGGGTGTTCTACGGCCATGGTATATGAAGGGGAAGTTACAGAAACAATAAAAATAGGAAGTTTTACTGAAAGGAAACATTCCTTTATTTTTCAAATACAGTTACCTACTTTCACAAAAGTTTGAAAAATTACTTGAATTGTTCAATTGAACCTACTAAAATGCTAAATATAACACTGTATTTTTATTGCATCGATCGGTAGAGTCAATCTTCTTAATCAAATCTGCCTTATAAACAGTTTATCTTCATATTTCTGGTACTTGCCCTGCATGTCTCATGGTCGTGGGACACCCTGTTTAACATGACGTAGCTTCTCTTATTACTTTAACGTAAAGTCAGCAGCATTCCTTATGAAATCTGGTGTAAATTATATTTTATTTACCAAAATAGGGTAGGTAGGCTTAACCTCAAAGTGGCTATTTAGTCAAGAAAAATGGCAAACGCTTCGGCCAAGAAACGTAAATGGAATGGTAATCTACGCAATGGTAAATCGCGCTTAGATATGAGCTTTGTCAGACCAAATAAAGTTATTTCTATCAGCAGTGTGGCATAAGGCCAAAACATTTAAACCTTCAAAACCAAGGGTGGTTTTGAAGGTTTAAATGTTTTGGCCATTTTTTAAGTAGGTAGGTTTATTGGTTGTGTGTATAATACCGTGATTTTTTTTAACTTACCTTTATGTAAACGTAACAGGTATACCGACACATAGGACGTGCATACTTATTAAGGTGTATATATTTATATCATTCATGGATTGAGATGATGCAGATTATGATTGCTGAAATGTTCTACAATTATTCTGCACTTGTTTCTGACTGCGGTTTCGGACGAGTTTTTCGGCAAACAAATAGCTTAGTTACTTATCCTAGATCTATAATTAGACCTCAAACTTTCAGTACGATTCGTTCGATAGTTTTGGCTTGAAATTTTTGGTATATTATTTAATTTCTTAGAGATTACCCGAGGGCACTATAATAACAAAAACCTTGGACGGTACTTACATGGTAACAAGATCAGCCGGTGCTACGAGATCCGCAGTCAGCGTCGAGAGCCCTGACCTCCAGCAGTTGAGGGATCGGCGGGTAGCGTCGCACCGGCAGCTCTTAGAGCACTGGCGCCAACGCGACTGACTGAAGCTTATTGTCCATGCTGCAGTAACAGAAATCATAAATAGCTTGCTAAGTAGACACACGAAACTCTAAGAATTGCAAGCTGAAGTGGCAGTGGGCCGGCCATATCTCGCGAAGAACCAACGGCCGCTGGGGCAAACGTGTTCTTGAGTGGAGACCATCACTCTGTAAACATAGTGTAAGATGCCCTCCGAACAGGTGGGATGACGACCTGCGAAATACTGCAGGTAGATGCTGGATAGGTCAAGCTGAAACAGGGCGCTATGGCGCTCATTGGGGGAGGGGAGGCCTATGTTCAGCGGTGGACTATCATAGGCTGATGATGATGAGTAGACACACTAATATTCTAAATGCGAAAGTATGGATGGATGGATGTTTTTGTTAGTACTTCACGCCAAAAGTACTTAACAACGATCCAAGCTGACATTTTGCATAGAGAGAGAGGCCTTAAGTCAAATACAGGCTACTTTTATTACATCATAGACCCCATATGATATAAACAACGTTTATTTTTTTCTTTTTTTCATAGAAACAATGCGTGCGAAGCCGCGGGCGTAGTTGTAGTGAATAATAATTAAAGTACTTCGTATGTTCTGTGATGGATTATTTAAGCAACATCGCAACAGCACTTTCGTTAGCGACTGTGAAGACCGATACGAGAGACGATTGTTTGGTCGCACACGCTACAAAAGTGTGATCCGGTGGTTGGGGATGAATACTCGTAGTATTTACTCACGTACACACAAAGTAGCTTATATCATAAAAAAACATTCAGCCGAATTGTAAACGTCCTCTTTTTTTTGAAGTCGGTTAAAAATCAACACATCTGTTTTACTTTAAAATTAAAAATATATAGTGTGAGACTATAGCTGTGTGTTCGGAAGATGTAAGAATTCTAACAATAACCCACACTGTGAAATATGTTCTGGCATCTGAAAGTTATAGAGGAATAAATAAACTCAACATAGATGAATTCTAAAAAATACAACTCAATTTTTGGGCAGCCGTTTAAATTATCATACATTTATTGCAGGCTCCTTAATTAAAGGCGCGCTCGCCTATCGTCTCATCTGCTAATGTTGTTTGACTTAGGCTTCAAAAAGTGGTCTAAAGTCTGCGATTTGTTTGACTTATGATTAGGCTAACTCAGAGAAGGCAATGGAGCTAAATTTTGTAATTAACTTATCCAAACAACACTGCTTACTGCGTACTTTAATTTTGAATAAGATACGCGTTTGCCTTACACAAACTTTATCTGTATTTTCTGAGGCCAATTACTTATTACGTGGAAAGTAACATCAACTTATAGCATGCCAAAGGATTTCTTACTAGATTGTTCAATAGCCCGCAATCGGCGGTCCAGCTGTCTCCAGTGAAGGTCTGAGGTGCACGAGACGGGTTTAGGAGGCTCTTCGTTCCGCTGTCCATTAACCAACATCTCGAACACTTCACAAGCGTTGATGCTGCACTGTGATTCAGCTTTGGTACCTAAAATGAGAATTCGAAATTCACAGTTCCTTCCACGTGTCGAACTCTAAAGCACTGGTTCTATAGAGCGTCTTTATTTCTTTAGGATTCCTGTATTTGTATCGAATTCTTTATGATAGTCTCTAGCCGCACTTACCTACAATATTATTTATGGAAATTAAAATATCTACGTCATAACAATCGCTGACTTGCACGATTTGAACATTAGATAAAATAATTGATTTGAATATTATCGATACAGCTATCATACAAAAACAAAAATATCATCGTGTAGAAAATAAATTGCCTGTTGGATAAGTCATTATTTAAAAGAAAATAAGGAAATAAATTTATTCAAACTTTTTATACGAAACACAAAAACAGAACGAAATGGCTAAGCGCTACAGGCAATTTGTGACTTTTTGTTGCAGCTGCAAAAACGAAAGCATATAAATCTGTGCGAGAAACGAAAATATTGGAAGCATTTGTTAAAACATTGAATGCATTTGTATAGAGTGTATTGGAACATTGGTACCCCTTTTAAGTTAGAGACTGTGAGGGTTCAAGTTTCCTTAGGTACTTAATACAAGCCACAGGTGTATGACACAAAACGACGGTGATCGCTTGTTTCCCCGATCTAACATTGGAACCTTCTATAGAGCAGCCAAATTACAATCTACCCGCTTCTGTATAATAGTTGCCTGATTAAGGAAGTTCACAATAGAAGGGCGTTCTCCTCGCTGTTACGCTCTTATCTGGAAATACTTGGGCGATTAGGGATTACACATTGTGAGATGATTACTTTAAAGCATCTGGATCTTGAACCTTCCTTATCTCTCAGTACAACCAATCCAAGAACGTTAATGATGTATATATGTATATACATATATAATATATATGGAGTTATATTTTTATCTAAAGAATTGCTATTGAAAGTCTAGTTTTTCATTGAGATCAGGGTTTATTTACGATCATCGGAATATATCATAGTACTCGAAATAGTTTGCAGTATGTGTAGGTATCTAGTAACTACTACCTATTTAATTAATTTTATAAAACAATTTTTTTTTAGTAGGATAGTCTAGTATGCTAGCAATCTACGTGAAAATATAGTACCTACCTACAGATGAACACCTGGGCGAATTGCTGCCTCGTTACCGTCAGGGGGTAAATTATTTACAACGCTTTAGGTGGTAAATAATTAATTCCCTCATGCGGTCTTTGTTTCTCGGAGGTTTATAATCTACTCTGCATCCACCTGCACTGCACCGCCTCAATTCTAAACATTCATTCTTGATATATGTATTTACAAGACTATTCATCTATTTGAATAGAATATGACCTTTCTCTAAGCTTAAAAACGTGATCACATAAAAGGAACATAAAAGACCATCGGTCACACGAATACGTGTTCTATTCTGTAGTAAATTATGTGCGAGGTTGCTCAATCTCCACACCTATGGTCTGCACTGCAAAGGCCATAACCCATTTATTTTGTCGATGCCAGTTAACAACGATTTTTGAAGCTACCGCCTGGAGGACGACCGGCGGCGGCAGCTCTGACCTTTAATGCAAAAAGTTAGACCACTACCATGAAATTCAGGAAACCGCGGTGCTCGTAAATATCTTTTAACACGTCTGTACGACTAAGTAATTCCAGTAATTTATCTCCTAATTAAGAAAAATCTGTTTGCATGCCTTCCCCAAAGACAAAATCTAATTTTATCATCTAAGTAGGCACTTCAATTTAGATTGAAACGTTCGATTTCACGGTTCGTGTATGATAAAAGGATTTAGGTACCTATTACGCAGGCTACGAGTTCGTTACGAGTTAGTGAATACCATATTTCGCTTTTTTCTGCATTGGGTATACGAATCGTATATAGAACATTCAAGTTGATACAATATCTAAAACGTGTGGTAGCCTACCTAGGTATCTGTCGTCTAACTAAGCACGACGCGCGATGGCGACCGGTGACACAGACACAGAAAAATGGTAAAAAATGAAATATTGTGGCGATAAATCTCTAGTTTGGACACACACGTCCCTTGCTTGACTGGAGTGAAAGCCCCGTCATTGTTGGTAAAGATACAAATTTTGATATGCCTATCCGTTGGTACTTGACATCAGTATTTTTTTACTTTTTACCAAAGAAAAACTGCGTACCAAAGCGCATCCTGTTTATGGCTTCCCTACATTATTTGACCAACAATTTCTATCTCGCGAGAATAAAGTGGATTAAGCTCACTAATAATATAAAATCTACTAGAGATAAGAGGGCAATGTGAATAAGCAGTTAATTTACCTAGTCAATTAAAACTTCTGATTCGATTTTGCAATGACGAAAACTTTTTAATTAAAGTCAAAATTGGGCTTAGGTCGCTATCCCTACATCAAAAGGGCACTGACGGATTCGATTTCCTATTTATTAAGGAGACAATTAGCGCGTCTTATGATTATGAATTTTACCTTTGATTTCCATGGCTGCCAGAAAAATAAACACTGCGCGTAATTCCATGTTTTTCGCCTAGTTATTTGTTGGTTCTTGTCGATAACTGCGCACGAATTGATGTTCTCTGGCTTTGTTTTAGTTAACTCGTCCACAGACAGCATCAGCTGTATGTAACAAGGAGCAATTTTTGTAATTTATTTTTATCGTGGAGTATTTTATAGAGGCAGGAGTTACTGTATTAGATTTAGGGTTCCGTACCCAAAGGGTGTAAACGGCTACCTATTACCATGTATTATATTATCTGTGCTATTACTAAGCCTCCGCTGTCTGTCCGTGTGGTCCGTCAGTCCGTCCATCCGTCGGTCGGTCCGTGTCAGTAGAATCTTTCACAGAATGTGTTTCTTTTAACAACAAATAATTAAAATAAAATCACAAAATTTTAAAGGGTTTTTCTTTCGCATACAAATAAGGTGATTTATGAGGATTTCTAGTCATTTGAAAATTTGACAAGATGTGTACCTACTGCCTATTGCCATTAAATAAATAAATAAATAAATAAAGTTTAATAATTACACTTTTTATTATCAACTTGAGTACCGAACACCGAAGTTAAGATCAGCGACAGCGGCTTTTTTCATTCAAAAATAATAATAAAACTGTTTTTCGTAGTTTCTTTTGCAAAATAGTTTTGTAGGATGGCACGCAACCCTCCGTGTGCGAGTCGACTCGCACTTGGCTTGTTATATATCTAAGATCTTGATGGAAGTTTTTGTATTGCTCAGGGATGTTGGTTAGTTATTAATTCCATTTACTACCCGCACAAAATTAGAATAGCTTCGTTGCCACAGTCGCGACTAAAACCAAATCTCGTCAATACAAATAAACCAAACATTAATTTGTAAGATTATTTATTCGTAAATCATCAGAATCAGAATGTTTTAAAGATTCACATGGGAATTACTAAATTGAAGTCAAAGGTTTTTGTTGTTATTATGGCCCAAACAATCTTATAATATGAGACCACTAGTCAAAAAAATATTTAAGTCCAAAGGGTCTTTGTTACATTGTTAAATCCATTATATTACTACAGAAAATTAACCAGTTAACTAAATTGTTAATGTCCGTCGTAACCTGGGTCCCCTTGGAAAACATCGACTGCGAAATTGATTGAGTCATCAAGTTCGACAGAATAGAAGTGGTCCTTAAGCATTGCTTACACACCTTTGAGTGCTTCCCTACGGTTTATTTAGTTTTAGAAATAATAGAATAATAATAATAACATATATTTTGTTAACAAAGATATTTATCTATAAAATCTTAACAAAAACTGATAAGTTTATGTTATCAGTGAGAGTTTATGTTTTTAATAGTTATTATACTCTCGTATAATTTGCAGTTCGACTGACAATCAAATAACCATGTCCTAAATGTAATGCTTTACCGATGCGTTTTTTTTTTGATAATCGATTTTATTTATGAAGAAATTTTAATCCATTTTGTTATTGTTGCTTAAAATTTTGTATGATTTTGGTCTGAATTACTTTACTTTTCAAAATATACTTTTCTGTGTGTGAAATGAGATTATTATTTATGTTGTTTTATTTGCGACTTGCTTCGTCCCGCGGCATAACATGCGTTTTCCGCGATAAAATGTAAATGTAAGAAGATTGAGTTACTGTGGTATATGCTATAATTTTCATACTATGTATTTTGTAACATACTATGCCGGCTCGATAAAAATCGAATCATTTGTAGATCCCCACATTTTTCAAGCCGACAGATTCGTATCTGTTTCATTCAAAAGTAAATGTGTCAATAATATATATATATATATACATGTATATGATGTTTATGAAATATTGCATTTTTCAACATTGTTTCGTCTTCTGCGATTTGTTCCGATATATGCCTTTGCTTACAAAAAATATATTTAGATTCTAGAACCGAGTACAGATATTTGGTGTAAGATACTTATTATCCCTTAATTTACAAAGGGATAGCAGTACAATACCTTTATTCAAAGCGAAGGTATTTTGGAGGGTATGTCTCTCAAAGATATGTAGAGTGGTCGTGTAGTTTCACTTCACACGTAGCAAATAATATAATCAAACTATTCGCAACTCGATTCCATAGGTACGCAAGGTATTACATTAGAATTCTATTAGTCCAAAATTGACAGAGATTGAATCACATCCAACAACCATTCTGTAAAGGTATCTGGTAACCTTAGATCCTATTTGGTAAATCGATTCCGTGAAACTATTGTGTAGCTAACTTAAATACGTCGGTAGGGATAGTTTACCCTTTCACTGAGATTATGTATCCCGCTTTTAGGTTTTTCTTTCCTATTTTTAAGATGTCATCCCTTAAGAAACCCTTAATGTCGACTGATCTGTCCATCATCAAATGAAAAATCTGTTTCTTGCCTAAAACATTACATATACTACTGCTATGAAGTTTTGCATTATATAATAATAATCGTTTATTTCAGGCACATAATACAAAATTAAGGACTCATATCATAGAGAATAAATTAAATAAAAATTAAATAAAAACATAGAATATTTTAAATACAGACTGTAAATATGAAACACTAGCTTCTGCGCGCAGCTACGGACACGTTTTCCGAGATAATTTTATAGTCAAACGAAGGTCTCGAGCCCCAAACTAAGCAAAGCTTGTTTTATAATAAATAACATCTATTACATATTTCAGCCGGATCCGTTGAGAAGTTTTGGCGTGAAGAGCTAACAAACATCCAATAATAGAAACGAAATATCCAAAATTTCGCATTTATATGTTATAGTAATAGTTATGTGATTAGTTTCTGCCCGCGGCTTCACATGGGTTTCTTTTTCGGCATAAAGTCTCGTAGTCTACGTACCCGTTAAACCATATACCTGTCACAGAAAGAAAGTGATTAATTTATATTTAGCTTCGATCGACCACATAGACAAAAACATGAAACTTGTATGAACTGTACATTAGCGGTGCATTACTCAACAAATTTGATTAAAATCCGATTGACGGAGAAATACCTTCGCACTTACATATTAATAGTAATATAGAATAGAATGCATAATTGGATGTACATAGAACTTGCATAAACCATTTTCGTTTTTATAATTCACTCTAAAAAATAATGTTGCTCTGTAAGCATCAATTAATAATTTATATTTAGAATCAGATAGGCAAAACCAACACATACATTTCTTATTTGATAGTAATATACTATACGATTTGACGACCGATGTGGCGCGGTGGGTGAAGGTCCGCCTGCGACGCAGGAGGTTGCGGGTTCGATTCCCGCCTCGGAACAATTGTGTGTATGGTCTGCAGATACATATTTGTTCCGGGTGTTCAGTTTGTTTTCTATGTATAATAAAAAATATCTATCTATGTAATGTATTGTATTATGTCAGTTATCTAGTACCCATAACACAAGCTATGCTTACCATAAGTCTAGATAATGCTGTGTGAATTGTCCAGCATTATTTATTTATTTATACAGTATACAATTTTACTTATCTACTATTGAAATTTGAAATCGGAATGCCTTGTTTTTTTTTTAAACATGGAGCTACATACATATATAGATTTAGAAAACGAACAAAGTATCGTTACCAAGTTAGCCATAGAAGTTCAAAACATTTTATTCAACTTCATTTTTAGGATTCTGTGCCTGGGTGGAATATGGGTGAAAATATGACCCTATTACTAAGCCTCCGCTGTCTGCCCGTCTACTGTCCGTCCGTCAGCGGACATACGGTTCAGGAGGTACAGCCGTATCTCATGAACCGTAAAAGGTAGACAGTTGTCATTTTCACAGAATATGTATTTCTTTTGCCGCTATAACAACAAATAATAAAGATAAAATAAATTTAATAATTAATTCATCTAAGTAATCACACAGACACAATATTAGAATTAATTATTAAATTTATTTTGGACAGCGTCAAGACGGCTTTGTGCTTTTTTATGGTTATCTTTACGAAACTTACTTTAGTTACGTAAATAGGTACATGCGGAACCATCCGTGTGCGTGTCAAAAAATATGCAGGTTTTCGAATCGGAGTATAGTTACGATTATAAGCGAATATCGAACAAACTCATGTGGGTTTCATATTCGTGAACGTAAAAAACTTTTCTGTACTCTTAAAGATTCTAAGCTCCTGGTATTTTTTCTGGCTGAAACACATAGCATATGAGTACCTGCTAAGACCATCACACAATTTTCTCCTAGAAGGGTTTACATGTTAAAAAACGTCCAAACAAAATGTTTATAAAGTTTAAAACAGTTTTAAAATAATAACGATTTTTATGAATTGCTTAAAACGTTAAAAATAATTTAGAAACAATGTTCATCATCGGTCATCACATCATAATGAACATCCAGTGTTGGACAAAATGTCTCATGCACTCGGGGGTTGAGCTGTAAAGTCGTGATGCGCGTAGAAGCGCCTCTGCGCCCCGCTCGTCGAGTATCGGGTCATTCGCAGACGAAGTCGCGAGGAGGCGCGCGGCTCCACCGCCCTTCCTGAAAACAATACACGCGTCGTGAAACTAAACATTCTAACTATTCCTCTAAGGGACTATCCCGTCCTAAAACATTCAAACTGTTTTTCTAGTCTATTAAACTTAATAAAAAAAGTTTTACGCGTAACTAGTACCTTCTAATTTAACTTTTATGTAGTAAACTTTTTCACAGATAGTAAATACTTTGGTAACTATTCAACGCGTAAATGTAACAAAACGATATTGTATTTTTCGGTAAAATTACGTAAAAAAAATTTTGAACTTTTTGCTGACAGAAAGTTTTAAATATAAGCGTGATGTGATGTGTGTGATTAGTATGAATAAGCCGTTAAAACATCCAATTCGACGATTGTGATTTATAAAAATAACCACTGAATAGTTGACAAAAGTAATAACTTAGTGAAGGTTAAAAATCGGTGGCTAAATACGCAATGTCAACTTCTTCAGTAGCAAGAACAGGCGTGATAATCGCTCTGCAAACAAGTTCTGTCGGTGTGGAATTGTGTTCCGTTGTATACCGTGTGTGTTAACACAGTGAGCCGAGGAGGCCTTGTTGAATAAAGAACAAAGGATACTGTTATCAGGAGACGCCGTCCTGCCGCGCTATACGGCTTTCTTCATCATGGATGCCAGGCAAGTGGCTGTTAAACTACCATAAACACCTAGATAAGCTAATTGATCGTTTGCAATAAATAGTTTAAGTAGGTACCCAAGGAGACTAAGAAAGTCGGTGGTTTGAAATGTGGAGCATTTACAATTTGAGATCAAAATCCTTGGCTGTAGGTAACTTCTACAGAAGTGTGCGGTCCACTAAGAATGAATGTAAATATTTGTACTGAGATTTGATAAGATCACGAGATGTCGATGTTTACTTTATAATTTGAATCATTTGCTCTAGACTATGTTTTCTAAGGACTTCGAAAAATGAGGTACTACATTCGTTTTTATTTTTATACACTAGTTTTCGAATAGGTAAAATTTGATTGGATCTGCTATTAAATAAGCGTAACTGCGTGTCTTTTTAACTACAGAAAGAAATCCTTCCCTTTCCTGTGATTCAATCTACTGAAACCTGAAACGTAATCGTATTTCTTTCAATTTGAAATGCGGAGGTTCTCATTCCAAATTGTGATTACTTTAGTTCTTTTCCGGTTTTAAGGTACACCACCTTAAAACCGGAAAAGAACTAAAGTATATGAATAGTAATGTACTTGGTACCCCTATAACTTAACCCTAATATTAGGTTTTCCAAACAGGCACGATTGAAGAGTGTTATTTATTTCAGGCGTATCGAGTGGTCGGGTAATACAAGCATTTTCTGATATTTTTTTTTATTTTTGTTCCGATCTACCTAGTAGGTACGTTTTGCGACAACACTAAGCCATTTGCTATGAGCCCACGCTAAACAAAAACTCAACAATTGATGTTGCTGATGATTCCTTGGTATTGGCAATTGTATCTGGTTGGACTCTTTCCTGCAAGTGTCAATGGAAAATAATTGTAAAATCAATGAGTTATAAAATTATGAAGACTGTTTGATATTTTCACCAGAGCCTAGATGGTGATCTAGCAGGGTGTACCTACCACGTGCAGGTTAGGTTGGCTTGGGAGACGAGATGTTGGAGCCCCCCTAAACACCCCAACTCAACAATTGTCATTTTAGACAGTGAATGTCAAATTTTCGCCATAAAACTGTCTGCTTTTCTTGCCACGGCATTTTCTGCGTGGCTTACCAGCTACCTAATGTTTTGTTTACGTGGTGGTTATTTACAGAGTTTGTAGGTGAAGTATAAAATACTAATTAGGTACGGCTTTATTTACGTACTAAATATTTAATTGTTCATTAAATAAATAAATAATGTTGGACTATTCACACAGCATTATCTAGCCCCATGGTAAGCAGAGCTTGTGTTATGGGTACTAGATAACTGATATACATAATACTATATATTACATAGATAGATATTTTTTATTATACATAGAAAACGACCAGAACACCCGGAACAAATATCTGCAGATCGTACACACAATTGTTCCGAGGCGGGAATCGAACCCGCAACCTCCTGCGTCGCAGGCGGACCTCCGCCCACCGCGCCACATCGGTCGTCATTCATTTAATGATGTTTATTTAACTCCTTTTACTCGTGTTTTATTTAATGTTGCAAAACATTAATTAATAATTAATTGTTACGGGTACATCCGAAACTTTACCGACCCACCTGAGACTTAGTATTTTAAACGATGCGCGATTCAACTAGAAGAATAATTAATATTTTTTTATTTATTGGCAGCAATTTGATTGTATTGGATTGGAAAAGCTAAAAACCGACTTCGATTCCCTTATGACAAAGCGATAATACAAAAATATTCCTCGCGTTATTTTATGGGACCACCGTGGAATTTATAAGAAAGAATTTTCAAAATCGTTTTATAAAATAAAAATCGACAAACATACATACAAAAACAGCGAAAGGTATTTTTTCTAGTATTATCAAAATATATCTAAACATTACATATTAAAAGTACAATAGGCGGACAGCGATTTCTCCCAGGCAACCTAGGGATGGAGAAAAAGATATAAGCAAACTAAGAGTTGGTACATCACAAAGAAACAGACGGAGAAGTATCAAAAACAAGTAATAAAAAAAAATTATACAAACTAAATACATTGCATGTTATACAAAGCTACTTAAATTAGAAACTAACCTAAAAGATAAACTACAAAAAAGAATAACTGAATACAATAGGAAGGTACCACAGAGATACATTTCGATCCCGCAGATCCCGTAACTTTAAAAATAATTAGTATAAAGGCTAGCTAAAATTGTTTTGAAAAAGACAATACATTAATTATATATTAGATTCATTTTTCATATTTAGATTCAGCCTTTGAAGGTAGTCGCTCGTTGTTTGAAAATTATTCCCCCCCATTTTTGACAAAGAAGTGGGCAGGAGTTAGTATCATTAATATCAGTATTGATAATAATGTGATGTTATACGTTATTATGAAGGAGAGGAGGCCTTTCTTGAAAATGACTAATGACAAACCTATGAAATCTTTACCAACATATGTAGATTAAAAATGATAATTAATTAAAATGTAAAATAATTAATTAAACAAATAGTACAAATTTAATTTAAATTGTATGCATGCTACTATTGTTATTTGTATTGTATTGATAATATGAGTCGAGAAATACAAGGCCTTTTATTATTTATTATTATTATAAGTATGATAAAATTAGTAAAACCTATCGGGTTGTGTAGACCGTGAGGTGTTAAAGTTATGCCTACTAAGCTACTTAACATTTCATGTGAACACTTTCTGCCGCTAAAGTTTACAAATTCTTTCTTAATCCTGTGGGTTTATAAGTAGGTCCGGAATCTATGTGAGTAAACGTAAATCGCGGCAAAACTTCAGCCTAATCAAATTTATGCTTCATACGATCCTTTTCCTTGAAGTTGGAAGGTTCTTGTGTAATGAATTTGTATATGAGGTATTTCAATCTCGGCTCCGGAACGTTCAGGCACTTGTCATGTCAGGCACCATATCGGGAATACGCAAAGACGACATTTTTGATATAAGAATTTAGACATTTTTTGTGGTAAATATAAAAAAAAACTGGCGCGATTGTCTTTTATTTTTATTACAATTATTCACGCTGACGTCACAAATTTTCGCCCCAAAAAGATCACAAAAGAGTAGCACCAAGTTTTATAACCGTAGTTATATGTGTCGTTTTATAACTACAGCATACAGCGAAAATGTGCGTCAATGAATCAAACGAATATGTAAATGGAAAAACTGTAATGGCGTCGTCACCGACCTTTGCTAATTTATATTTTATTGTTAAATGGGCTAGGCTTTTACCATGTTTCGGAATAAGGAAGCTCGTTACGCTTTTTGTCTTTATAATTACCGAAATGGCGTAACCAGAGGAATCTGGAAATTATTGAGCATTCAACGGTTCTATCAGTCGAGTGGGCAGCTTGGCTGCCCACATCGAAAGTAATTAATGTCTCTTTGTCCCGCGGATAATAATTAATGTGAATGCGAACCCTCGACCCCTAACTACTATTTATACTGCAGCATCAAACTGAAAATGACTGTTGAGATGAATGAGATGTATTTGTCACCGTACAAAGTAAGATCCATAAATTTTAAATTTTTGTGTTTGTTATTTTTAATGTTTTAGTTAGTTCAGGTAGTTATCATTTTACGGCAAATTTTCAGTAGGTCCGCATACTTAACGCGTAAGTTTATAAACTGTTCGGAAAATTTAAATTTACTAATTTATTTCCGTTAAATTGTAGGTATTACGGGCCGATCAATTATTTTCCCTAAAATATGTAGATACTCACTAGGTAAATTATAAAATTGCGGAATTTATTATCCTACGGTGCCATATTCAATTCAAGTTGGCCGTTCAATGCCTGCCTACTTGAGGTATGTGTATTGCGAACCAAATATCTCTGTTCTAGAAGATGAAACCCAAATTCTTAACCCACGCACTCAACGTATTAGTTGCGAAGACTTCGAAGTCATTGACGAAATGTATGAAGCAGCGGTTACCTTCATGTTACGAGTATAAACGCATAAAAACTTGCCCGCTTTGCCGAAATATCTTTGAACGGCCTTATAAGCTTCTTTGTTTGAATATTCCTTAAATATTACCCGCCTAGAATCGTTGGGGTGGCATAAACATTACGTACCATAGCACTGGTATGTTACGTAATGCACTGAAACAAATTAGCAACGTAAAACGTAACTACTACATAGAATCGTATGTACTTTACATACACTAAAAAGGTAATCGGGCAATTAAACTTTAGTTGAGGTTTTTGGCGGAAGTTTGCATTTAACCGATTTTATTTGATATTCTGTTTTACTTGATCGTCAACAATCAAGTAATACCGAATAATTGTAAAATAAATTAATTGCTGACAAGCCATTTATAAAGGGATATTTACCATGATTTGATTTTCGAGTTTTCCAATAATTCGGCACATTTTCATGCGCCATGATCGCTGAATAACTGAAATAAGACGAGTGAGTTTTTATTGGCAGACATACCTATCTACTATATTTTTTGTCTTTTGCTACGAACTTTACCACTTAAAAAAACACAACACTAAAACTGTAACAAAAAAAAATGCTGTTGCAAAATGGCATTGTCAAAATGAATTCTTCTTCTCGATAAAATATCAATGAAACGTTACAGATGGAGTAGGTAGGTACCGTAACGACCTATTAAATAAATAGTTACATTATGTAGTAAGAGCTGACCCTGGTTTACGAAAGTCCCTGAATTCCAACCCTTTTGATGCTGATTTCCAAACCTTTATTGTTTATTTGTTTTCGGTAAACAAAGCAGTTATGCAATTATTTAGTCAGCGAATACTTACAATTTCATGATTGTGATTGGGTGAAATTGTATTTGCTGCGAACATTTCAATCGCCAGGTTCTTATGTAAAATTATAAACAGACAACTCTCATCTGTAGTACCACTTAGGTAGCGACTTTTATCAACAAAGGACAAATGCACCCTGAGTCCGGTTGAAGATAGTATTGTTACTTGATGATGTCTCCTTAATAGTATGGTATTTAAATAGTTTCCGATCCACACGATAGAGGCACTGTACCAAAATCTTATCGAAAGTTTTCCCTACCAAACTTTGAAACGGCAAAATCATTTATATTATGTAATGAATATCATTTTATTTATTTATGGAATTAGAACAGCTTATAATCTGTACAAATATAAACCCCAACAGCCTATAGTTGTCTAATGCTGGACACAGGCCTCTCCTTGATAAAGCGCCTTATTGGCTTTTATCTCATTTAGGGTGTAATGCCCATAATTCCCACGCTGGGCATGTGTGTTGGGGATCGTTCGGTGGTAAATTGGAGGCGATGCCCGTGCCCCGGTGGATATCCCTTAGTCGCCTCATACGACTCCCGGGGAAGAGTTGGGGTGGTGAAAAATCAAAGCCACACACGGCAAATATAAAAGTCCCACTAATTTTAGTTCATCATACTCATGTAATTCACGTAGGTACACTGTATGGACATCCGAACAGTGCCACTAGCTTATCAGTCGCGTAGAGGTCGACACACAGATGGTGAAATTGATCGCATATTCTGCTGCTATTGGGTTCATACTTATCGGATTACTGTGTGCTGTGTGACAAAGGCACATAAATTACATTTCATCATCATCATCAGCCTATATCAGTCCACTGCTGGACATAGGCCTCCCCCAATGAGCGCCATAGCGCCCTGTCTTCAGCTTGCCGCATCCAGCATCTACCTGCAGTCTTTCGCAAGTTGTCATCCCACCTGGTCGGAGGGCGTCAAACACTACGTTTACCAGTCGCGGTCTCCACTCAAGAACACGTTTGCCCCAGCGGCCTTCGGTTCTTCGCGAAAAAAATTAAATAAAAAAATTACATTTATTATAATGTAAATCAAGTCCTGAACTTCGATAATTTCCCTTTCATTCCATTGTGTGACGTACACAGACGCGCACATTTAATTCACATACGGGGTCTTGTGCTACAAGTTAGTAGTGTAGTGGTATAATATGTAGGAAGGTACACACAAATCTAGTGTTGACTTTTCCTTGGTTATTGGTGATGATGACTGATTTTAAGAAACTATTCTGACATATTTTTAGACATCTACTGAGTATAAAATAAATCACATTTCATCAAAAAATGGATTTGCAGGAAAAATAGAGCTTTAAAAATGAAATTTCGATTTCGGTCGAAAACGCTACGGCAGTACCAGTCTGTGACGTCAATTATGCACGAACATCTAATAATACAGAACTACCATAATATGCATATAATATGTACTTTTATTGAATATAATATCTCTATTAACAAAGAAAATAACAATATCAAATAATAGAAACAAAATTAGAACTAGTTTTTACAAAAAGAAAGCTATTGATTGAAGAAAGGATGACAGACTCGTGGTCACACCGTTTTTCTACACCAGTGAGTCAGACCTTTACCATAGCTGTTATTCTGTGTCTTTACAAATGTACCTATATTGTGATGGCATGACGTCACGCCTCAGTATGCTCTGATTGATGTTCAACGTGTCATGGTGGTATCTGTAGTAAATATTATATAAATAGAAATAGAATAGAAATAGAAAGACATTTATTCATAACAACTTAATAACAAAAAAAGACACACTTATAGAATAGGTACATGTAGAGAGTTGTTACAAAAGGGCTCTAACTCAGCATAATGCTGGCTAAGCTCCGTGAGAGACTATTATTATGAGAGATAATACATGAGAGAATATTAATATAACTGGATCAAAAAAAATAATTAATACGTGCCTTGTAATCTATGGATCAGGTATAATTCGGTTAATAAACGACCTCTGTGGCGCGGTGGGTGGGTGCAGGTCCGCCTGCGACACAGGAGGATGCGGGTTCGATTCCTGCCTCGAAACAAATGTATTTACGATCTGCAGAGATTTTGTTACGGGTGTTCTGGCCGTTTTGTATGTATAGATAAAAAAAATATCTACATTATGTAGTCTATTGTATTATATATATCAGTTATTTTGTACCCATAACACAAGCTCTACTTAGCTTGAGAGTAGATAAATAATAGAATAAATAATGCTGGACAACCAGCATTACCTATATATTTATTAAATCACTATCATTATTCGGTAAAACTAAAAATCACCAAAATGATGTATTTTTGGTGATTTTTAGTAACTGTCATCATGCCTTTTGCTGAGAAGTCAGTTGTTATGTACATAATAATGTTATCTGTCAGTTTGACATTTATACCGTCAGCTTAATTGGTTTGAGGCTTTGCACCGGTTGATAGGGCTATCCTCTAATAGGATAGATAAGCATTTAGGTATATTTGCCAGAGACGCATGATGTGATATCCAACATATATTACAAAGGTCTCTAAGCATAGCTTAACTCGCATAAGCATAGCTCACTTTGACTGCTGAAATCACACGGTATGTGTTTTCTACAAGTGACTAATATGCGTAAATCCACACTAGCGCAGCGGCTGAGAAAATACAGATCTGTGTGACTCAGCACAGCCGTAATATTTTTGAACGAAACGCATGTGCGGCGCAACACAACCGCTGTGTAGAGCGGCAGCACGAATTTTTTAGGTTAAAAAAAGATCGCAGTCGTCGAAAAAAAAACCGCAGTCAAAGTGTTAAAGTATTTCGTAAGGCTCTAGACAAACGGACCGCATTTCAATGAACTGCAATTTGCGGTTGGATTGCATTTGAAATGCGGTCCGTCTGTCTAGAGCCGTCTTAATGCGACCCAAAGAGGCGCGAGGCCCGGCTAGGATTAGGGGATCTATTACGGCATGTTACTTGTGGGCATCCAAAGTGCTAATGTGTACTTTTACATAGGCAGATAAACTTTACGTGACGGCTTCTTGTTCGCTACTTTACTTTACCATAAAGATTGAAGTTAACTAAATTGAAGTTAACGAAATTGAATTTATTTCATAGTTTTACTTATGTAATTTGAATTTTGTGACGTGTCCAATAGTCCTGTAAGGTTTTAAGGAAATAAATCACTTTTGATATTGATATTACCGACAGATTTTGAATATACCTAACTTTTTTCTTGTTCACAGTACAACAAGTGCAACACAAGACGACGATGCGGACTGGGCGAGAAATGCTTCCATCGATGAGTACATGATACAAAATGTCACTGCTGAAACACTAGGTAAGATTTTTAGACGCATTCAGCTTTTTATACCTATTAGAACTACTAAACTAGTTAGGAGGATCTAATAGGAGTTTGAAGTGTAATATAACATTATAGCACTACTTATTTTGACGACCTCTGTGGCGCGGTGGGCGATGGTCCGCCTGCGACGCAGGAGGTTGCGAGTTCGATCCCCGCCTCGGGACAATTGTGTGTACGATCTGCAGATATTGCAGATGTATAATAAAAAATATATCTATGCAATGTATTGTATTAAGTATATCTCATGAAATACTCAAAACACAAGCTCTGCTTATCTTGGGGCTAAATGAAGCTGTGTGGATTGTCCTGTATTATTTAAAAAAACGATTTATTTATTACTAGTTTCTGCCCGCGGATTCGCTCTCGTTAATTCTATGGAAACGCTTTAAGGTATTACTATCACATGGAAACCGATTTATGGGATATAAACTAGCCTACGTTATATTCATTTGTTTAAAACTACCTGTATGCAAAATTTCACCCCGATCCGTTTAGTAGTTTTGTATAGGCGAAGATGAAGATGTAACAAACATCCATCCATTCATCTAAACATCCAAACATTCGCTTTTATAATATAAGTGTGATGTGACCGTGACCTATATTTTTTCATGCCTATAGGCCTCATTTATCTCTTCACAAAAAAATTGATAGTTGATACTTCTCTAGAGGTAGGCTAAGCAAAACTTAATTTATTTAATGTACCTAAACTTCTAGCAACTCGTAGAACTCTAAATTAAGTTGTAAAAAAGGTTCAATGTTTACTTAATTGAAATAATATTTTCCTATTTAAACATTTGAAATTGAAAATCGGCCCCTTGGCTAGTAATTAAAGCAGCTCGTCACATAAATAACAGAAATTTAACGATGATGAATTGGGACTCACTTTGATTGGTGAAATCACACGGTATGTGTTTTCTACAAGTGACTCCATCATCATCATCAGCCTATAGCAGTCCACTGCTGGACATAGGCCTCCCCCAATGAGCGCCATAGCGCCCTGTCTTCAGCTTGCCGCATCAAGCATCTACCTGCAGTCTTTCGCAGGTCGTCATCCCACCTGGTCGGAGGGCGTCCTACACTACGTTTACCGAGTCGTGGTCTCCACTCAAGAACACGTTTGCCCCATCGGCCGTCGGTTCTTCGCGAGATATGGCCGGCCCACTGCCACTTCAGCTTGCTAATTCTTTGAGCTATGTCGATAACCTTGGTTCTCTGTCGGATGTATTCGTTACGAATCCTATCCTTCAGAGAAACTCCGAGCATAGCTCTTTCCATAGCTCGCTGAGCGACTTTGAACTGGTGGACCAGCCCTATCGTGAATGTCCACGTCTCAGCTCCGTAGGTCATAACGGGTAGGACGCACTGATTGAAAACTTTCGTTTTCAAGCATTGCGGTATGGATGACGTGAAGACTTGACGTAGTTTCCCTACAAGTGATTAATATGCGTAAATCCACACTAGCGCAGCGGCTGAGAAAATACAGATCTTTGTGACTCAGCACAGCCGTAAAAAAAAAGTCGTCGAAAAAAAATCGCAGTCAAAGTGCAGCAGCATTGAAAAGTATCGCCCGTCCATACTCAATTTAAATTCGACCAGTCGACATGTTGTAATTCACCATATACATATGTACATACTCGAGTTGTTACTAGTTTTTAGTCACTTCGCGCGCAAACAATGCGTACGGCGAGAGGACCGCCAGTTATCTGGTTCCCCGGTTAATAAATAAACTACCAATGGAACTACTCGACAATATAACACCTAATAACATAAAATATAAACTTAGATCGCACTTCTTATCAAGTAAGTTATAAAGTATATAAAGTAAGTTTTAATATAACGAAATATATTGGTTAGAAATAACTAAGTTAATATTGGATAGAACCAGAGGCTCTGGAACATCTGCCATCAAATATTTATAGAATAAATAAATTAATCGTTTACTATGCAACAAAAACAATGCTTACATGCTGTTAACCCTAGCTCACTAAACATATTTTCGAGTTACTCAGTCACTAAACATTAGTCGTTCTTACTAACAAAATAAAACGCCAATATTTTACTTGACGTACGTAATGCGTACGCACAGGGTGCTAAAACACTAAATTAGGAAGGTACTGAGCGTGGCGGGGTGGGGTAGTGTCGGGAACATACCTAAACAGCGAATGCGCGGGAACCGTGTCGCTTGTGAGACTAATGTTTAGTGATCTAGGGTTAAAAATGAAAAACGATGTTATCGGCAGAACTTTAAAAACTGTGTCTCAGATGACAACGCCCTATTCATAGAATGGTTTTAACTTTGATAATATTGTTCGATACATATCCCTCTTTCATCAAAGGTAAAATGGCATGTGTCATTCTGAGACGAAACCGTTATAATAGTGCAGCAATTAATTTAGTATTGCCACCTCGAGTTACAGTATCCTACTTATATTATTAACGCGAAAGTTTGTAAGTATAGATGGATGTTTGTTACTCTTTCACGTAAAAACTACTGAACTCATAGGCTACAATTCATAAAAATATATTGTATATTATCCAAAATATCTATCACCATGCGGGTGAAACCGCGGAGCGCTAGTCAACTTATATTTCTCTTCTACCCACGAGCGTACAGCTGAACATCTCATGGGTCAGAGAAGAATGTTTCCGGCCTCTAAATATAAAACCTTTTACTACGTCGAAGCTATATCCGTAGCTGGATTAGAGGATCTGCGTTTTATTCCCTTTTCTATGATTTATTACAGTTTCAAAGCCTACGTGAATTATTTTCACACTTTGCCTAAACTTTTGTGGTACTTTCTTCGTACGTAACCTTTGGCGTTAGCCCTTCGTACGGATCTTGTGGGATAACCTAGACAATGACCTTTAGTAACTGTAGTACTTCATTGGACCTACCTATATAAAATGTTTTAATTCAATTTATCTAATTTACAAATCATTTATATTGGCAGTAAACACATAATAGTAATCATTATCATATCACCCCTACACGTCCACTGTTGGACATAGAAGTCCCCATACGCCACAAATAATAATAATCCCATTAAAATTGAATGTATAAATGCGAATGGTTGGATGTTTGTTACTTTTTCACGCCAAAACTAGAACGGATTGGGTTGAAATTGCATACAGGTAGTTCCAGGCCCGTAGTAAAACATAAGCTACTTTTTCTCTCATAAATAATTCATTACATCCATTCCCATGGGTTATAAATAACCTTAAAACGTTACCATAGAATAAACGCGTGCAAAGCCGCGGGCAGAAACTAGTAATAAATAATCTAACGACAGGTGCATTTCACTAGTATTCACAGAGAGTAGGTAACCTTTGTAACCCTTAATGATAAATGGATAGGTACCAGGTGAATATTCAAAAAAATTTACGGATTTTAGCCCAAAAGGTACTGTTTATATACACAGCAAGCCTAAATACATCGCACGTTCCGCTAATGGACGGATTTCTACGTTTCCTACATGCTAAGGGATGCGAAAGTACATATATCCATTAGGCTTAAAATAAAATACCCTTTCAGTTACATAATTGATTGATTATGCTTGTTTTGGATCACATTTACATTTTAAACGTGTAGGAAATCTATTTTTTTTTATTCATACCTTATCTGACAGTTTTTTGTTTTGCTTATAACACAGTACCCATGACGCACATAAATGTGCAGGATAATATGCGAACAGCAAAAAGCGTCGGAGTAGTCCGCCTTTGCAAGTCGCACTGCAGAAGTTAAGCAGCAAATACGTTTTATCTGCTATACCTATTTGTCAATATTGCATGACTTTTCCAACAGTTTTTCCAATAGTTTCAACTAAGTAAATTGTTTCAGACACGTTATACGACGTGCCCACGGGGATGATCGTCCTCCTATCGGTTCTGTACGGCTCAATATCGGTGCTGGCTGTAGTGGGGAACTTCCTAGTGATGTGGATAGTGGCCACGTCGCGACGGATGCAAAGCGTCACAAACTGCTACATAGCTAATCTAGCTCTAGCGGACATAGTAATAGGTTTATTCGCTATACCATTCCAGGTACGTTATAAGTGAATTATTGGCGTTTTCGATCGCGGCTCCACCTGTGTAAGCTAACACAACGAGAATCTATGGAGTACTCGTATCTACGAGTTTGAAGCTCGTTGGAATTGAAAATATTCCAGACCGTTTTTCTTCTATTCATCTTTAAGGCCGGGGTCTGAAATAATGACACCATTAAGTTTTAGGAAGTTCCTCTTCCTAAAACTTAATGGTATCTTTATTTCAGACCGCTAATTTACGCACAATTAAGTTTTTGGAAACTTAATTTTACTCTTGGGAGAAGCTTTTGTCGATGAATAATTTGAGACTAGTAAAGTTAAAATTGACTTTAGCTATAGAAGGACATCGTAATTTATTAACTTTTTAAGCTTAAGTAACACTCTAAATTATGTTCAAAGAGTTTAAACTGACATCTACGTTGTATGATTCATTTGCTTGTAAAACAGATGTATGTATGTAAGTGTGATGTGTAAGTACTGTTTTGTGTCTGTAATAATATTGCTGTGAAGTCGTTAGTCGATAAAACGCCGTTTAAAACGATTTTTCTTTTATCAGATACTGAACTCGTACCATCATCCTTATACAATAAGACTGTAAAAACTTTTTTGATAGCAGGCTAGGATATAGGCTTTGTTGTTAAAAGTAAAAGTCGATGTTAAAAGTTTCAAGTTGTTATTCACCAAATCTGTCAGAAATTATTGTTAGTTATTCAACAACATTAATGATTATAAAGTCCATGACAAGATTTGCCAACTTCAATTAAAGTTTCATAAATTCTACGCTCCTTCCGTAGATAAGAAATTTGCTGAGGGACTTCCATCTCTTGTTTATTATTGAAGCCACTAAACCTAACCTAACCGAAGCCTAACTTAAAAACCATCATATTAAGAAACAAATTTGGAAGCAATTTTATTGGTTACAAACGATTGCTACTGTTAAACCTAACTCCTGAAATTCGTGGTCAAAGCAACCTACGATAAAAACGTTTTTGGAGTAATAGAGTAGGCACTGGAATCGAGCCTGAGCCAGTCTATTTGGCAGGTGTCCGAGCCACGCCGACCAACACATCAATTACATTTCTTATCTCCTTACAATATTTGCACATACACAAACCTACCTGAAATGGCTTCAGTTTAGCACGAGCTTGCTTATACGATCTGTAAACCTTATCATACAGGCTATTGTGGGACTTATCATAAAGTCAATAGAGACTGTTATCTCGTACACTGTTAAAGCGGAATCATTCTTCGGCGATTAGCAGCTCACACAGTGGCGTTGGCGTCATGAAACATGTAAAATCAATTAATAGCGACATGGAAATTCATTACATTGATCAATCAATGCTGGTTTGTTGTGAGCTGGATCCTATAAAGATCCAAAGGGATCACACAGTGCGTCAATCAAGCTTCTATTCAGAGGAAATAAAATCCCGCTTGTTCTCGGATCGCAGTGATCGATCATGTATATAAATGCCAGTTTTCAGCCGGATTCACAAACAACACGTGATATTACGCAGATTAGATAAATAGTCGATCGTTACCTTTTTAATACCCGCCTGTATGATTCTGAAAATAACAGACAGACAACATCTAGGAATTGAAAATGACGGTTGAGGAAAAGGAAAATAAATAAGCGATGTCCTTAGTACCCTATTCTATTGAATTTTTAAATTAAAAATACCACGATAGCAAATTTCACTTCAAACTACTTTTAGCCATATTGCTGGATCAAAGAAAAATATACAGAATATTTTATAAAATGGAGCCGTGAGAGATTGTAGAACAGAACATAACTTTACTAAGAACACGCTTTACTAAGAAAATGAAAATAAATAAAATTCTTTTGATAATAATGTTTTTAGTTATGTATTTAAGTATAATAATTTTATTTTAGTTCCAAGCGGCGTTGCTCCAGAGGTGGTTACTGCCGCACTTCATGTGCCCATTCTGTCCGTTTGTTCAAGCCCTGAGCGTGAATGTAAGCGTGTTCACGCTCACAGCCATAGCTGTGGACAGGCACAGGGCTATTATAACACCTCTCAGGTAAGAAATCATCGTGTGTAGGTGTTCTTATAGTATGTTTACAGCACAACTTTTTCAGGGACTGTCGAAGGACATTACTCGCGACGAAAAAGCAGCGCCCCGTTGCTATTATCTCTAAAAGTTCAGAGCATTTGTGACTCGGTCTCGGTTGGAAGTAGGAATGTATTTATTTTATTTTAAAAGTCCGCACAGCTTAAATATTTACATATTAAGATTTCTCGGAAACCTACAGCAGTACAGACATCAGTTAGCTAATACGAATTAATAAATAAAAGCTGCCAAGTGCGAGTCAGTTCGCACACGGACCGTCCAAACCGTTCGTGCGATTCGTACCATCGAATAAACCTATTTAGAAAAAATACAAAAAGCCAACATGACGCGGTGACACAGCCAAGTACTGACCGTGCCCAACATGGCTAAACTTAATAATATAATAATAATAATAATCGTTTATTGGTACATGACATGGAACAAAAAACAGTTTTGAAAAACGATGTCATCTGCAGTAGTTTAACACTGTGTCGCAGATTGACAACGCCCTCCTCACAAACCAGTACGATTAGCACTAATGAATACATTTTAATACTTAAAGTCTAACCTAGTCTAATAAAGTTATTCTAAAACCAGTCATCCATGGTGAGAAACTAATTTAGAGTGGGTGTGAGTTGAATTAAAGAGTGTGTGATGACGTGTTTTTATGTGTGTGTGTGTGTGTGTTGTGTTGTGTTGTGTGTGTGTTGTTTGTGAGGGTGTGTGTGTTGTGTGTGAGGGTGTGTGTGTGTGTGTGAGAGAGAGTGAGTGAGTTTTTGGATTAGGTGCTCCCGAGGACACCGGTCTCTTAAGAGTTATTATAACTTTAGTGATTGTTGTTCAAATTTGTAAGGACATTGCTCCCTTTATTTTAAAATTCATTTAATTTTTATTATTTGGTGTTATATTGGCAGTACACTCTGTAAAAAAATCAACTGTCTACCTTGTTCGGTTCAAGCGTTTAGCCATGTTGTATAGCCAAAAGTAGAGCAAAAATAGCACATAAAATCTTGTTTTTTGTACTAAAAATAAAATTATTTTTATATGTAAATATTTCATTATAAAAATAACGAAGTCGAACAAGATTTAACGTTATGGACCACGCCATGGTCTATTTCAACATTAACCGTGTTTTGGAGTTAGGTTAATTTTAAGAATTGCCAAATCAGTGGCGGCATGTTCGAAACTAAGCAGGATCACAAAACAGTTCCTTCTTTTATTTATTGATTTATAAAATAAAATCCACAGCCCTTAATTAATACTATTACAAATATGTTAAATTATCTAAACTGCGACTAAACAAGGACTTACTTTTAATAAAATATCTTTACTTAGTATAAAATTAAGTCACTTCCGCTGTCTGTTTGCTTAGATCTTTTAAACTACTCAACGTATTTTAATGCAGTTTTCAGCAATAGATATAATGATTCAAGAGGAAGGTTTATAAACCATTTGACACTTAGATTTCGACGCGGTAGAAGCCGTGGGGCGCAGCTAGTTTTTTATAAAACAGACTGTCAGATTATATACACTGCTTATAAATAAACTTATACTACTCTTATAACAACACTTCTCAAAACATATATTTACAAAAAAAAAAAAAAATTATACTACTCTTATAACAACACTTCTCAAAATAGAAACATATTTCGTATACTAACAGAACAGAATAACAATTACGTACATAAATTGAACCAAGTAATAAAAAGTTATTTTAACAACTCATGTTGGTTAATACTATGATTTACCGCAGTTGGGGCTTTACAGTACCTAACGCATTACTAAATAACTTTCTAACGAAAAAGCTACGCACTTAACGCAAACTGGCGATATTAGGTAGGTACCTACAATGTTTCCACATTGTGCTTCGCTAAGCTCGCTATAAGTCGACGTTTGCGCCAGGCTTTCTACTAGGCTAAATGTGTTCGTAGAATGTTTGCTCTCCTTGCTTTGGTAACACGTTGACATTTGTGATACAATAATAAAGATAATTTGATTTATACTCAGATACGTAGGTACATACTCTGAGTTAGCACATTAATTGTTTTGGGTGTCATACTTACTTTTAGAATTATTAAGTGCCTGGTATTAAGCTATAAAACTAACCTTAATTATAAGTTCTCTCTGTTTTTATGTAAGTACCTACTACCAAATTTATAGATGCCTTTGTTGACCGAAATAAAATATATAAGATTTTATTATATTTTTATTACTCATAAAGCCCGAAGAAAAGCTAAGGCACTCGTAAATTGTCGCCATTTCAAAAAGGCTGTTAACTATTAGTCTTGTCCAAATGTTACCTAGTTTAATAATATTTTGCACAACCCTACTGGATTTTCCTGGCGCCACAGTGAATTTCTAGGAATTTTAGTTTAAAAATTAATCTAAACAATATTGAGTTCGTGGTAGCGTGCACACCCTCCATTATAGTCCAGTTGCTGTCTTGTTCAGATGTTTCGTTCTTAGACTTTACGGCTTACGCTAAGCACTAAAATATGTAAAGATTGAATGAAGTCTAATGTTATTTGGTTCTTATAAGTGCTTAATTAATTAGATATTTTTCTAAAACTCTTCCATTTTCTGACAAGTACTTATTACTTATTATACCAAGGGAAGTACAATTAATAACACTAAGATTTTCCTCAATTTATGTTAACTTCAGGTGATATTTTCCGCAACGCAATTTACTAGTTATTTTCGTTTACTTCAAGGCAAGTCCCATAGTCAAAGCTTTGCAAAATGATTTTTATTCATGATTGAGTTCCCAACTTTCACAACCGTAATCGTAATAGACTTCGGTTTATGTTAATTTGAGAAGTAAGTGTTAGTAAAGTGGCAACCAGTAGAGTTCCCCTTTTCACATAATAATGAAGAAAAAATAATTACTCTTACATTATTATAAAAGTCAGTAAGACAAAGGCACAAAATCCTTTAAGTTAATAGGGTAAATAAACCAATTGCACTAATATATTTTATTATATTTCCTTGATACTTAAAAATACCAGGTCTTCGAAAAATATAACGAATTCCACAAACCCTTTACATAGCCTTTGTTGATTATGCAAAAGCATTCGATAGCGTAAAACACTCTGCAATATTCTCAGCTCTTAAAGCCCAAAACAATAAACAAACTTATATAGACCTTATTATAATCATATACATTTCCAGCACTGCAAATATTAAATTGAGCTCTTCAGGCCCATCCTTCATGATACAAAAAGGAGTAAAGCAAGGTGACCCACTTTCACCAATCCTCTTTACGGCCACTCTCGAGGAGGTATTCAAGAAGCTAGGCGACTCATGGGCCACAAAAGGCATAGACGTCGATGGAAAGTGCCTAACCAACCTGCGTTTTGCGGACGATATTGCCCTCTTTGCCTCCACACCACAAGAACTCCAAACAATGCTGCAAGATCTGAGCACAGCAAGTCTTGAGGTTGGACTTCAGACGAACAGAACTAAGACACAGATCATGTCTAACAGCACGAGACGTAGGGTCTCGGTAGATGGGTAGGTTATAGAGTACGTCGACGAGTACATTTACTTGGGCCAGCTAGCTAGCTTCGATATCAGGCAGGACAAAGAGATCGGTCGTAGAATCGACAATCGGTCCATGAAAGAGCACATGAAGGGGAAACTTCCTGTGACACTGAAGCGCAAACTCGTCGATATGTGCATCTTGCCCGTCCTAACCTACGGTGCGCAGACATGGGTCGCTGACTGAATTACAAAAATCCAAGCTCAAGATCTGCCAGAGGGCAATGGAGCGTAGTATCTTGGGCTTCCGGCGAATTGATCGCGTTAGGAATACGATGCCACTCTCTTTGACAGGTATTGTCGATATGGGACAGGGCACATTAGCCGAATGCACCCCGAGAGGTGGGCTAATGCTGCAACACCCTGGGTCCCGGAATGAAGCCGCGGGCGAGGTCGGCCAAGAAAGCGCTGGCGAGACGACCTTAACGCCGTCCTCGGAGATTGGTGGAAGATCGCACGTGATTGCACTGAGTGGAAAGATTTGGGGGAGGCCTTTGCCCAGCAGTGGGACGAAACAGGCGAAAGAAAAAATTAAAAAAAAATTAAAAATACATTTATTCATGCTCTAAAGTGCATGCTCTAATCTGTCTCTGTAAGGTCGACATTACTTTTCTCTCGTGATGCAGTTTTGCTGAGAATTATTTTTAAAATCCGGAAAAAAATCACTTTATTGCTAACTTAGCCAAACCAATCCGGTAACTCTGTCAACCACCGCAATTTAATGCTATAGTAAAGAAATTTTTATCGGCTTGCTTCGTTCGTCATCATTTTTCTTTTTGTCCATCGGAGTTTGCTATGATTTTTTTGCACATGGTGCCCGATTGGTTTTGGCCCTGGTTCATTTTGATTGCGTGTCTACTAGGGGGAGCCTACGTATTAGTTGCACACGGGGCGGTGGGTGGACTAGAGCTGACCCTGGTGTAATCTTCACTACCAAGGTTGTAAAAAATTCTAGGAACTAACACATCGATCTCCTAGTAGTATAGTATTATTACATGTGTGTTCTAGTTCACATCACAATTGTACTAATTACGGAAAAAGCTTATGTAATCAGAAAATCAGGACGAGATGGTGACAAATGAAAAAAAAAGTTGCAATTTCATTGAGTAATAAACTGGAGTAAAATTGTAATGTGAACTAGGGCATCAAATTGTAGAGGTTAGTAGGGGCAGCAACATTTGAATAGCCGACTGCCGGAAAATACATTGTTAATTCCCTCTGCGGGACAGACTTATTAAAGACAGTTCATTTTCAGTCCCAGTTATTTAGGCGACTATCAAGTCGCCTAAATAACTGGGACTGAAAATGTGATCGTCGCAACAAAACTAGTCGCAGCATTGTTAAATCGAATTTACATTCGTTATCGAGGTCTCGTTTATCACAGCAAATGTACATTATTGCGTATATTGATTTTCGCCAACGATACACTCTACTAAAACATTTAATGCTTATTACGGGATTCTCATTCATAGCTTTACAATTAATGTTCAATTTCAAAGCAAGCGTTAGTAATGAGTCTAATTAGCTTCACGATTCGTTCAAGCTTGGCTTCTTTGACATTTTAAACCCTAAAGGTTTACGAAAGGGTAATAAATCCACAATTTAAACTAAATTATACTTATATCACCAAGTCTATATTTGCCTACGGCAGCCGTGCGATCGTTGCTATAGCGGAGATCCCTTTATATCGAATTAAATGAGAAAATTACGAAAAGGACTAACTGAAGGGTGAAGGCTGTCAAGGACCATTGAAATGAGCTTCTTACCATTAAAATAACAGATTTACAGAATCTTTACTCCCGTTCCGTTTCGACGAACAAGCAAAGATTTCGGAGGGTTGTTAAATTTTAACTTATGCCGAGCGCTCGAATAAACTTTGACTTACGTTAGACTGGTCTTTTTGGTAAACAAATATACCTAAACTACTACAAACGCAATATTAAGTTTATTTTTGATTATAAGTTTGTTTACACTCTGTCGTGGTCACGGGAGACAGAGTGTAAACCTGTTGAAACGTCGGGAAAATAGGTAAATAAACGCGATAAATACCCGCTGTATCAATACTTATAATTATGTGTTCAGATCGCGTAAGTTTAAAAATATTTGTTTGATTAGCTGTGACTAGGGCTTCGCCCGCGTTAATTTCATGGGCTTTAGCGGAACCCCTGTTCTTTTTTAAAATAAAAGTGGGTAGCCAGACACACCCGCTATATCATCTCCCAGTGAAAATTTGTCCAGCCGTTTTGCAGACATCAGCTGGAAAAAACATAGTTGAACAAAGTTGTGTTTTTGTTATTTGTACCGTTATACTTTCGTAAATGCATTAAGGTTCACGTTTGTCTCGAGATCGCTCTTGAGCGATAAGTCCACCAAATTGTCACATATCTTTTATCTTGTTTGTTTTATTTTTAAGTGTGCAATAAAAGTATTGTCAACTATCTATCTAAGTTAAAAGCTATTATTCTGACATTACAAATTAGTGTCATATAAAAAAATGCATTATTATTTTTTAGAAACAAACACATTAATTTTTAAACTTGCTATAAATGCACGGGTTTTATCCCAGAGCGTAAACCTGTTGAAACGTCTGAAGAAATAAGTAAATAAATGCGATAAATACCCGTAAATATTTATTATTATTTATTTGCAAGCATAAAGTTAAGTTTCTTTGTAGTTTTTCAAAACATTTCTTGATGTTTTCAGTGCTCATACTTCAAAGCGAGTGGCAAAAGTGATAATAGTGTTTATTTGGGTGTTGGCATTCTCGCTGGCAGCGCCCATGGCGATGTCTTGGGAGGTCATCGAGGAGGATGAGCAGGATCCTTGTAAGTCACTGTTTTACCAACATAATTTTAAGTGGACCGTACTAAGCTTAGGTTTTGTCTAACACCTAGAAGCAAATGGTTTTGGTTAGCTTGTGTAGCTTTGTGCCAACAGACTGCCTACAGAGTTGTGATTCTGAGTTTAATTACCTTTAGAGTTACGTATTATGAGTAGTACGAATACATGAAACTTTGTTTGAATAGAAGAAAGTTCAGGATATAATTATATCATTAAATAATTATAATAAGATATTGATACAACCTTAACTTTGTACGATGTGCCATTATCTTCTAAATTCTGTAGTTTATCTATCCATGAGATGGACCGACGACATTGTAGCGGTCGCAGCAAAGTGCGTCAGATAGCTCTTTGTAGCGTCGCAATACCACAAATAGCTGCCCGTAGGCCCCTTCATCCATCGACTCCCTGTAATCTACACTACAATGTCGTCGATCCATCAGGTAGATAGTGGATAGTTGAACAACAGAATGAACTGCTCACACACATACGACGCGTCGTATGGTGGACGCCTATGTCCAGCAGTGGACGTATGGGCTGATATGATGATGTAGTAGTTTAACATTTTTTTTTATTGCAGTGACAAAAGTGATTTACAAAAAACCGTTTTGTGCAGCGAGCAATTTCGGGAACCATTCTCTCGCTATTTACCGCCTACTTCTGTATATTTTTCAGGTATGTACGCATTTACTTTTTTCACATACGGCTTTACTATTTGTTTCATTTCACAGTTCACATATTAAGTTACATTGACTAGATATTTAGCACTAGTTTCTGCACGCGGCTTCGTACACGTTTTTGGTAAAAAGTAAAAATATAATAAAATAGAACGGGTATAATAATATTATATCTATATAATATTATACCCGGTCTATTTTATTTTATTAGTGCATAAATATATGTACATATAAAATAGACCGGGTATATTATACCCGTACCCGTACTTTTATTATACCCGTTCTATTTTATTATATTTTTACTTTTTACCAAAAACGTGTACGAAGCCGCGTGCAGAAACTAGTGCTAAATATCTAGTCAATGTAACTTAATATGGAAAAAGTAAAAAGATAACTTTTTCCAGATCTTTCTGTGTGCTAAATTTCAGCCCCATCCGTAGTTCTGGCGTTGTCTTCGGTCAAACATCTTCACAACGGCACAAATTTTCGCTTTTATGATACTAGTAGGGTAAGGGCGCATTCAAACAGCAGATCCGTTTTTACAGGACTGTTTTTAAGGATCTATCGCTACTGGAACCAATTATTTACTTGATCCGGAATACTGTCGATGTGTGATCTCGCTCCTACAACTACATACGCCATCATGAAAAAAAAACGAATCCTATAGAACGGATGCTGTGTGAATGCGCCATTACCATAGTAGTCGGACTGTTTATGACTTTGTCATTAAAAAAATTACAACGAGTTCAAGTGAAGGAGGCATAACTACTATTCTGGCAAAATACAAGTGATAAAGTATCCCACAATCTGAGCGTTTGATAAAAAATAGAGTTAGGTACTATTTCCTTGGATTGATTTGGAATTTCAGATCTCACTAAAATTATAAAATTAATTGAGAAAGTTGAAATAGGATGGATGTGATGTTTTCTACTTCTTCACGCCGAAACTACTGAACGGGTAAGGCTGAAATGCCACACATAGATGTAGCTTGGAATCAAAAATATACTACCTTTTGTCCCATGAAATAGTTCCTATGAAACAAAGCCTGCGACGCCGCAGGTACTACTAGTAAATAATAAGAGATCGCGGAGAATCCTTACAGCATTACTCTTGGTATTCGAGTTTTCCCTATGTTTTTCCGGCATTTTGGTTGGTGTACCTTTCAAAGAAATAATAAGGATAAGGTTCATGACGGAACCGTATTATTAAAAAAGAGAAAATGTGGAATAAAAAAAAAGTATTGACTATAGATACTTTTCAATAAATCGTTCGCATCTGAAAAGTTCGGATCTCGGCACGGCTTCAGATGTTTTTTTTTTTTCAATAACAAGTCATTGTTTTAATCGTACCGGATAAGATCTTAAATTACTCTCCGGCTCTTATCTAAAAAAATATTATTACATCCGATTTAAGTTCTTAAAAATAAGAAATTAATTAATGAATTCTTCCGAGAAAATAATTAATGAATTGGCATTAAGCTCTTCATTATTAAAAAGGGTCGGAAAGTAAACAATTTTAGACTTATTTTTTTCAGCCCTTTTCAACTAAAAGCTGATGGGTCTGTATAAGTATTTAACGGGAGCCTTGTATGTAAGTTATTACATCGTAAAACTTCACCCTAGCAATTACTATCACTATCCTGATAAAAGTGGCTTCACGAGCTATTGGTACTCAGATTAAAAGAACGTTCGTGCTGTTTACTTTATGAGACTCCTTCTACTTACTTGTTGTTTGTAGTTTTTGTATTCTTTTTGGCTGGAGTATCCCATAGACTTCTGATAGGGCGCGATGATCGCACGAAGATCCACCTGCGACGCAGGAGGTTGTGGATTCGATTCCCGCCGTGGGATAAAAATGTTAGTACGATCCGCAAATATTTATTCTGGGTATTTCTAGGTACTAAAAAAAACTGTCTATGTTATGTATTGTAATATGTATATCAGTCATCTAGTACCCAAAACACAAGCTCTGCTTAGCTGAGAGCCAGATGATGCTGTGTGGATTGTCGAGCATTATTTATTTATCCCAGTATTTTTTTGTTTTAGTTCTTAGTCCGTTCAGTTCAGACCTACATGGCGTACATAATAATGTACCTACTGCTTTTGGTATATTATATTCATTAGCGAAATCCAAGTGGTTTTGCGGTTATTCTACTGTCACTAAAATACTCAACAGAATAACGCTACCGTTCTGGGTAGTAGTAGCAAATACCGCGTAGATAGTCCTTTGTAGAGCCATTGAGAGTTTCACGATATGTCAGAAAATAGTTCTCACTCAATAGTTGTACAAACAACATGTAAATTTGCTCTTAGTTAATCCACTGTAGCAGAAAATGACCAAAAAGCATATGTATAAAAGCAAATTGATGTACGCAAAGCTTTACATATGCATCAAACAACAAACACAACCCTCAAACAAAGTTCAAACCGTAAAGGTGAATAAATAAAGTTTAAATTACGCCAATCCCTATTCTGAGGCTGTTGTGTATCTAAATAAGGCCGAGTACTCGCTCGCGGATTTTGAACCATCCAATAAAGCCTTGTTTGATTTTCCGTAGCTAGAAAATGTAGACAAACTAGGCCTCGACTCTAGTAGACAGTAAACGATATTCACACTAATATAATAAATGCGAAAGTTTGGATGTTAAGATGTATGGAAGGTATGGATGTATGGAAGGATGTTTTTTTCTTCTTCACGCCTAAACTACTGAACGGCTAGGGCTGAACAATGACGGCATCATATTACAGAAAGCTCGCGGACCACTCGTTTAAAGCATGGAGGAAACCATTTCATAAAATGTATCTAAAGATTACAAGTCAAATATGGGCTAAATCCATAATTTTAATGCACATTATTGTGGTGGGTGGCAGCGGTGTTGGATTAATTTACGTAGAGCTTTACGCCGTGGCCCTAAATCCTGTTCCCAAGAGTCAGGCCCTGCTGAGCTTGTGTTATTTGTGTACACAGCCTTATATTGCTTCTCACTAGGTTTGGAAATATTGTTATCGAATAATACTATAAAATATTGTTGTCTACTACGTTTTGGTCATGCAATTCCTAAATCGTAAGAAAGCTGCGAATACCTAAGCTCCCATATAAACGTACTTTCCGATTCATTTGGAACGACATAGGATTATCCTCGATTATAATAAGATTTTGCATACATAACTATGTTTGCAGCCAAAAGACTGCTAACGAGGATTTTTTATTTAAAAACTAAAAAGTTTAAAAAAAAAAACATCCTTGTCATTAAATGATAGCAAAACTAACTGGTCATATTTTCACCACTGACTCGAGTCATTATTTACGAGCGATTTTTTGAAGTAAAAACTTCTTTAGACGCGTTGAGCATTTTTTGGGTGAACAAAAATCATGGAACCCGCGTCATCGTCAACGAACGCTTTCCTAACTGTTTAGATATGTGTTCTTTTTGGGAGACCAAAAAGCGTGAAACTCGTGTCATCGTCACCGCACGATTCCCAGAATAAATAAAATATAAAAATCGTAATATATAAAATCGGCAGTCCCCAAAGACTGCCCCGCATGTTTTTATACACCATAAACACTTTTATTAGAAAATCTGTCGCGCAGCTCAGTTTTAATAATATATATTCAACTTTAGAAATAACCAAAAACATTTACGTTTATTCCAAATGAATTGGAAAGTAAAATTCTTTCTCTCGGTACGAGAAGGAATAAATACACGCAGGCTTCACTACCTACACTTACTCCCACAGTTTGGTATTTCATGGTTAGACGCGCTTTCGCAATCATAACGCGCTCTATTTTATTCGACATGAAACAGCAACAAATATCTTTGCCTTGACCTGCCTCTGAGATTTGGGAGATATTCCTACCCACCATAAGAAAATATATAATGGTAAATAAGTACTTAACAATGCTGAATATTTTGACACGGGGTAGTTTTGTGGTGTGATTTTTGTACAGGAAGATTTAGTACAGTGGTGTTTATCGATAGTTACACAGATAGTTATCTCCCCTGTCTGACACGTTCCAAGTCTCGTTCTAATTACTTTAGTTTTATATAAACAGCTTTCCATCTTTATTTTGCCAAAAGATTCGTGTGTTATTATATTTCTGTATTGGTACAAATTGACTTAACAAACTTAATAGGAGGGTTACCTATGAATGTGCTTAATATCAGGGATGTTATGAAGCTCCGTAACCGTAACCGCCACTATCGTTTAATATCCGAAAATATTTAATATTATCCATTATATCCATATCGGAAATGTATCCCTGTCATTCATAAAAATCTTGCATAATACTATCTCGTCTAACTGCTAATAATATTTCAGTATATCATCCCGCTGTGCGTGATTTCATTCGCATACGTACACATGTCGATGAAGCTGTGGGGGGCGCGGGCGCCGGGGAACGCGCTCGAGGCCAGGGACGCCAATCATATGAAGAATAAGAAAAAGGTTCGTACTTACTTTGATGATTATGGAAGGCGAATATCGGCCACAATGGCCATTCCTACTACACATACTCTTACTAGCTATAAGCGTATGCGCTAATTAAAGTGCAATCTCTATTACATTCTCGTCCAATGCGACGGTAGACCGATACAACCGGGAAGAGATTAATAAATGTAGTTTAATATTGTTGTATTCTGAAAAAAATTCAGCATTAAGTGTTTTACAAGACACGGGGGTGCAACTCCGTCAACTTTGGTGGAACTTAGGTGAATTTTTCTAGGGAGTAAAATCTCAATTGTAATTTTGGCATTCGAGCCCAGGCCCTCATTATCAGCGATCAAACACGCGACCGGCGATTTAATAGACACACACAACACACAAACATATTTAGTTACCTACACGAATTCATGTTATGGCGTTCGATTTTAAAAGTTTCATCTTCGTACCTGGTTCGCACAGTGGTTCGTTGTTTTTAATAAATTTATACCCTTAAACATGAAGAATTTCATGAATTGAACGAACGTGACCCCGAAATGCCTATAAAATGAACTTTATGAGGATATAATTTCGATTAAAGGTAAATGTCTCATGAAATTGGCAGGTAGGTAATATGGCTTAATAAAATGATGTTCAATGAATAGACTTAAATATACTTTAAAGAATCACTTAGATCAAGTCATACTGAGAGGGAATTTAAGGGAAGTTTTGAAGTTTTTAAAGCTAAATGAATTCGCCCTATCACCTCCATAAGGCCTTTCAAGAAAAACGTCGTGTGCATTCAAGAGAATACTTGCGAATGCGAACGACTTTTTTAATCGATCTAAAACAGGAGGTTCTACGTTCCACTGCATGTTCGTACTGTATACGTACTAAAAATAATAAAAATGAATAAAATAAATTTATTAACATAAGCGCACTTAATAAATAAATATAGCTAAGTATTACAATTTAGCCTAAACTAGGTAATTCTGCGTTTCAGGCGACAAGAGTGCTAAAAAATTATTATAGGTATAAAAGAAAGGTGGTGTATGTTTAAATATGACCTAATGTATTTCTACCGTTGTGGCGTGCAAAATCTGAAATATCTGCAAAATTACAATCACACATTATCTATTTATTTATAACAGGTAATAAAAATGCTGGTGCTGGTTGTGGTGTTGTTCGCGGTCTGTTGGCTGCCGCTGCAGAGCTACCTACTGCTGCAATCCTTTCTGCCGTCAATCAATGAGTGAGTACATTATTTTATTTATTACTAGTGACCCCCTCCGGCTTCGCAAGATTTTCGATATATATACATATAAACCTATCTCTTGAATCACTTTATCTAATTAAAAAACGATAACGTCTCAAATATATAATCAAACTAAACTCTCTCTCTGGGTCTGATCGGTATTATTTTCCCGAATCCAGAATAACCTATACCTAATCATGTGTTTCTAGTTGCTTATACATACGCCATCACCACTGTGTAAACATCCTGTAGGTCTAAATATTATTTTAATCAGGAAACTTTGTCTCGTAAATCAGCTTTTAGCCATAAAAAATGTTATATTTACGAAAATTGGAAAAAAGTTTTCTTTCTGTTGATTAAATTGCTTCTTAAGCCTAACGTTCACTAATGGCTTAGTAATCGGTATTTAATGCTCAAACCTGATAAATATAGCAATGGAAATTCTAAGTTTCGACCGACTTTTCTGTCCGCCCACGATATCCTTACGCACTTACTGGCGTGGCTTGGAGTGGCGCAACGGCCGAAGCTGATCTTGGCCATTCGACTTCAGAGAACACCCAGTAGTCCCGGTAGTCCTTTGCCTTTTCAGTCCAGGGACGAGGTTCCCTTAGCTCTTTTGGCTTACGAATCGCTATTTAATGCACTAATCTGTTAAAAATAGCAATGGAAATTCTAACTTTCGACCGACTTTTCTGTCCGCCCACGATATCCTTAGACACTTACTTGTAGAGTGGCGCAACGGCCGAAGCGGTCTTGACCTTCGACTCCAGAGAACGTCAGTCCTTTGCCGTTTCAGTCCAGTAGGCGGCACGAGGTTCCTGTAGCTCTTTACAATTTTGTCGCCCCAGTGGCACTAATTCTTTCAGCAGCGGTACTTTATCAAATTGAGGACTATACCTAATGACACTTACCTACCTATATTATTATTATAGAAATGTTTTAAGGTTATTTCTATCCCATGGGAACTATATACATAATATATATTTATGGGATAAAAAGTAGCCTATGTTTTATTTCAAGTCTCGAGGTATATGTCAACAAAATTTTAGCCCGATTCGTTCAGTATAAGTTTTGGCGTGAAGAACTAACAATTGATTCGAAAGTTTGGATATTTGCTAGGTACATCTTCACGACAAAACTACCTACTAAGTTTCATTTTATAATAGAATTTTAGTATTTGAATCTATTTAACTTCTCATAACATTCAAATAGACCTTAATAATAGTACCTAAATACCTCGCTAAATTAATAGTGCCTCGAAACTGACATATTAATACGCCCCTAGTAAGATGCAGTGAATCTAATAGGTACCTACTTATCGATAAGACCCGACATTGTATATTTTTTGTGTATACCTGACAACCTTATCTATACTTACTATAATATTTTAAAGAGGAAAGGTTTGATTTTTTGTTTGTTAGTAATGAATAGGCTCCGAAACTACTAGACCGATTTGAAAAATTCTTTCACCGTTGGGAAGCTTCACTATCCCCGGTGAACATAGGCTATATATAATATAATATTTTCAAAAAGTTAGGGATCCGTACTAAAACCGTGCGAAGCCGGGAAAATCCGCTAGTGAATAAAATAAATTTGTATTTATATTTGCAAACGGATTGGGCTATGGTACTAAATAAAAAAGGTGACTTATGTGCTGACAATATTATAAAATAAATATTTTTACATATTGAAAAATATAAAAAAGGCTGAACGGACCTACATGAAATTTGGCAAGTAGATAGAGGACCCCGGAACAGAAAAGAAAAGTTTTATCTTGCTAAATACGTGCGGAGCCAAAAGCTTAAGTTACTTTTCGTATTCTTAGAGGTTATTGCCCCAGTAAAGGGCCGTTATTTAGTCTCGCAAATATCAGCTTACGAATGTTTCACGTTAATATCGAAAATACGCAATATTGGCAAAGACTGTTGGCATAATAGAGAAGCTAATATAATCCCTTAGTTGGCATACATCATTCACTTCCTGTAAGAAACTGAGAAGGTACCTACATAGTAGGTAACCCTATCCTAAGTAAAGATGATAGCAGCTTTCGTTCTTTATAATACATAGATTTCCTTATACTTGATACTTGCTCCAGCCCTACCGTGTTCGATTCCATTGAGATTTGTATTTACGACAAGCCCATGACTGAAATAGATAGTTTCTCTATTTGTCTTATATTTATAAGGTGAAGCCTATGTCCAACAGTGGACTATGATAATAAAAGATTGATAGTGAAGATGATCTATCCTCAAAGCGGCCAAAACTTCCGTTTGATTACACTTTTGATACTATCATGATTATTAACACAAAAGTCATTTACAATAGAATATTTTCAACTAAATGAACTAATAAAAACTCACTTGCAGCACAGCTTGCAATGTATGCGCATGAATCTGTGCCGAAATATTGGTAAACTCAAAAATCAAATCATGATAAATATCCCGTTATAAATTGCTTTTCCCTTTGATTGATATTTTACTCCATTTTTGTTGTGAATAGTTCGGTTATTGTACGATATAATACCTACAGTTTATTAAAACTCATTGTACACAATATCACTCATACTCGTATATATATATAAAGTGGTTGTTGTCTACAATATGCATAGTTACTGGTAAATATGTGCATAATATTAATACTAAGGTACTCGGTAGTATCAAACTGCTACTATGCTTATTTGTTAAAATAAATAGTTATTGTCATTTTGAATGCCATTTTGAAGATGCTTAAAATATCATGACTTGAGTGTAGGGACTTAAGTTTTCGCTATAACGGCTTCCTCCATTATTATTCTGTTTACTGAGTGTTTTGGCAAGAAAGCCGTTCATAATACCTGCCTTGGATAAACAATGCCTAGGTCTTATAACAAAAGTTTGGTTATAAGATTTTATTGCGTTTATAAATCAAAAACAAAATTCTAAATCACCGTGTATATTTTACGTTTGATTTCGAACATAGATGAGAGATGAGAAAAAAAACATGCAAAAAAGTCACTTTACCATTTCTATGGTTTTCATGGACAAAAATTGTTAAGAGTTTACCAAGACGACCCTATTAATGGTTCTGCGAGCTCGACTACAAATTTTTCTTACAGAAAGTCTATATACAAAGAATCTACCTATATTAAAAAGATGTTTTAATTTTTTCATAAAAAAAAATTACCTCAAAAATGAGAATTACCCAGATACAGGTTCCTTGAACTTAAAACTATATACTTAATTTATATATAAGAAAAATCTCAACAATAATTTATTTACAGGTACCGATACATAAATGTATTATTCTTCTGCTTCGACTGGCTGGCGATGAGCAATTCCTGCTATAACCCTTTTATATACGCTATATACAACGTAAGTAAATAACCTTTCTCTCTCAAATAAAAATACTCATTCGTGGAAAAGGCAATTGTTGTGAGATCACTCTATGATAAATAATGAATAGAAGAAGCCAATGCCACACAATCGTATCATCAAAAGGATTCAGACATAACATAATATTCCACGAGCTCAGTAGGTTACTAACTACTTACCTAACCTTTAAGATTGACGTCAAATATGATTTCGTACATAACAACTGAGATAAGCAAACGTGGAATCGATCTGTCTTCGGAACTTTTGATTCGCTGCGATAACCAATAAATTGTGATGGAAAACGTGTTAACATTATTCATCAAAAGCTGAAATTTCATAACGCGCGTTCCGTAACCACATTATGTTCGGAAAATCATAAGTATGATTCAAAAACTGCTACAAGGGGAAGTTGCGTGGGATTGTGGTTGTCTGATAATTTGTTGATTTCTTGTTGCGTGTCAGATAATTAGGAATCGTGATAGAAGCTACTTATTTGTCTGTAATAAAATAACTTTTTAGTAAACAAACAGAGAACTTGCAAAAACAGAAGTAGTCCGTTTGGTCTGCTTTGATCCTAAGTTTCGGGAAATACTTTTTACTCCAAATATATAAAAAACACTATTCCCATGATAGCTACTTTTCTTCGGGAAATCTGAAGTGCCTCTTAGGGAGGATGGCACAATGAGGGCTCAATGCGTTCGGGGACAAGTCTTAGGTATAATTTATTGGCCACAAAAGCCGTCCTGACCACGTAATATGTATTGGCACGTGCGATAAAATTACGACCAGTCCCAAGTTATAATTTGTTTTCGGTATAAGTAAAGTTATAAAAAATTATTGCAGGAGAAATTCAAGAAAGAATTCAAACAGCGTTTCACTTTCGGGAAGAAGCCAAGCAGATTCGCTAATGACAGCTACGAGGTAAGCATTAAAATTTCCTTTTGTTTAATTCTTGTAATAAGTTGGATTCCGAAAGGGATTATACTTCCTGTTTTCCTTTTGCTCTCTTATTTATTTGTAGTTCGTTCTGGAAGTCATATTGTGGTTGGTTGCAGAGGGGATGCTAATGCAGTGTCGCTTTCGGTTTACGTTAGCATAATAAGCCCCTTTTGTAAGCGGCGACATCGCTAGTTTGCCAAAGTCACCACATATTACTGCAAAAAGCATTTTCACACCCATTGGAACTCGAAATTATGCTAGAGTCCTCAGATTCGAACCAAACTAACCACTCAAAGCTTGTTGATGTAAAAATTAATGTTTAATGTGCGGGTAAACTTAGGCTCTAAAGCATTCTGAAACCAAATATTTATTGTAACAATCATTGCAGGACGGACAATCATACCGAACAAGGATATTATCATTTCGCTCGACCAACGAAAGAAGCACTTACTCAGCGAGAAAGTCAGTCAATTTGTCGTCTTTAGACGGCATCAAACTCGGAAATAGGAACTCGTGTCACTGTTTAGCGACCCAGAATAAGGATAATGGATTTGATCGTGTAAAAAATAACGATCTAGATACACGTAGCAAACGACATTTAACTGTGAAGCTTGACAATAGGGCTAAAAGGAAATCTTTGCAGCAGTACGCTGGTGATGAAGCACCGATAGGGGATGAAAGAGTCAGCGAGTTGTATATATTTCCAAACAGCAATGTGGTCGAATTTACAGACATATCCTACGACGACAAAGTGTAAATTGAAATACTATTTTAGGTTCCTCATTAGATCTTGATTAGATAATTAATTCATTCGTAGATTAAAACTAAATGTGATGTTGATGTATGTCTACAGTACCTATAGATTGTAATTTTCTCTTATTAAGTAGCTGGAAAAAGTAAGAATTAAAAGACATCCAATCCAATACTCTTGTTCTTATACTGCATTAGTAACTCGTCAATCTTCTCACAATAGCGATGGACATCTTTAGAAAATGATTGATGAGTATGATACACTACGTTTATTTTGTGTGGGTTTACACTGAACATTTAATGATCCGTAAGATTTCAGGCTCTGAGCCAAAATAAAGGCTTTAACATAAATTGAAAAAAACCAAAGCTTGATTTCACAAACATTTAATAACATGTACCATTAAAACGAAAAAAAAAACACGTAGTACTTAATTAAAATAAAGTTTTAATAACAATAACATAACACGGGTGAGGTTCTTTTGTCCTGGTGAGACAAAATGGCCTACTTGAAAGAAACAACAAAAAATCACTGTCAATCCATAGTGAGCCCAAACTATTTAAGATTTCGTAAAGCACAGTTGAGAGGATGCACTTCCTTTGATACGCCGGATGAAGCTGCGAGGTCAAGCACTAACTCGTTGAGTTATTCATCAAATACACACGTTCTAAGCATAATACTGATGACCCTGTATGGGTCAGCATTCGCAGCTGGTCGTCGATCCTCCAAGTATCCCTTTTTGTCTTCAGAAACCTGACGTGGTATCCGAACGCTGCAAGTCCTGTTTGCCACACCTGCACGTTAAATTTTACGTTTATTAATTACCGTAGGATGCCCTCCAGCTAGGTGGGGTGATGATTTGCGGCAAAGTGTGATGGCGAAAAATTATTCATGTAGCGAGGCCAACGTGCAACAGAGGACTGATGTAGGCTAATAATCATGTTCCTCTCATCTGTAAATAATTTAATTAACTTTACTCAAACATAGTATGTAACAACCCACCCATTACAGACCTCGTTAGTACTGTACTATATACATAGGTCTGAAAACAATAGCCAGCAAAAGCGTCAAAAATTCGAGCTTCTTTTTTAGTTGATTGCGGCATAATAATACCCGGCGGCTATCGAAACGTTCTAATTAGACTGGAACCAAAGTTTATTAATAACTCATAAGCTTCCGTGCTAATGAAGTACATAAGGGAAATGTTTCTTTTCCTTAGCGAGGGGTTTCCCCCTGATTGCTTGCTTGTATTTATATAATGGCTACAAATTATGTTGGCGAAACCTAAGGGAGATACAGATAAAGACGCTACGGAAATCGCCCTAAAACAGTTGCATAACAAAGTGCTTTCTTGATAAGATACGATTTATATACCTAGTTTTGTTATATTACCGACCTCAATGAAGAGTTCCGAATAAGTATAAGAAAATTACATTGTAATTTAATGTTTATTAGGCACTAGGTATTGGTGATGAAAACCCTAGTTATGTAGCCTTGGTATATCTTGTAAGGGACCTTTGTAGAGTAAATTATACGACTTGCATTCAATCATAATGTTTCTACGCAAGCACTACCTACCCTTCAACCAGAATTGACGTAGGTAATGCGCGTTGGCGTCACTGTTTGCAAGCAATTTTGTGTCCTGTAAAATATCAGTGAGCCAATTATACATTTTATGTTTGTGTAATTTTTTAGAATCGGATTCTGAAAACAATTTTACGATGAAAGTAATTCCGGATAAAGCAACAAACAGTGGTAACGGACTCTCGATGCGTATCGCTCGCTACCACTGGCACGCCGGAGCTATAAATAGCATCTAGCAAAAGCATTAGATACACAATCGGAGGAAGATTCGAACCGAGAATTAAATTAGTTGTAGATACAGCCAGGCTTTACGAGATGTTGTACTAAAAGTAGGTAGGTATAGTTTGACCGAAACCGCTGTACCGCGCCTGAGGTATGCGAGCGGCGAGACGAGGAGGAAATATCGTCCGCTCCGATCCATCAGTCTCCCGTCGCCTACTCTTGCTCTTTTTCCTCGCCCCCCACCTCGCCGCACTTTCCTAAGGAGCGGTGCAGCGGTTTCGGTCAAACTATAGTACAAGACTTGACTCGGGCACGTCTAATACAAAACGAGAAAGCAAGCGCCTGCAAGATTATTCAAATGATTTTTTCGTCATACGCAGACAAATAAAAATATTTTGGCATTCCATTCCGTTCTACGTAATCTCGTATGTAGTCTTACTATTATTTGCAAAGATAGTAAACAATACAAATATATTCAAATTAGTTTCGTGACTTCGTCTTATTAAAAGATGTTAGGTATTTTTTTTTTTCCATTTGCTTGATACTGCTTGCTGTCTGCAAACATTCACAAACTGTTTAGTCTGAGAATTGCCACTAAAAGAGCTATGTAGAAGCTAGACTTTTATTACATACCTACCGTGCATCTGTGCACCCCTAATAAAACGGTATTTGACTACGAATTGTTACGAAAAACAAAACACGTACAGCTACCTAGCTAAGATAGGAGGAAAGTTTTAACATACGATGTAGGTACCTACCTAACCTATTTCATCGATACTGCGATTCGATGCGATAAAGAACGAGATAGTGACTTTAAATAGATTGAGAATACTTTAATTGGGTGTCACGAAACACGTATAGAGGCTCACCTCTATACGTTATATATACTGAGGTATATACGAGTATATACCTCAGTATATACTAAGCCGAAAGGGGCTGATTTGGACCCCGAAGGGATCAAGGGATTTTTGTATTACGTTTTTTTTTTATTTTCGAACACATTATTTTAGAAAAATAAAAAACTTTTTTTCAGTTTCGAGTACTATTACATGTATGTATTCTTACATTATCTTTATTGATTTGAAATGTCAAAGTACATATTTTTATTGTAATTTCATTAAAAAAACCACTTCAAGGCTAAGGGTTAAGCTAAAACACAAACAACATTTGAGAAATATTTCATAATCTTAAATATTGCAAGAATGCGTATAAAATAACACGAATGGTAAAAAAAAACATCTGTTCAACAAAATAAATCGAGGTCCAGAATCACCCTTTTCGGCTTTCGGTGACACATAACGTGACACCCTCTAATTAGATTCCTCATTCATCGTGCTAATGCATACAATAAAAGCATCAAATGTACGACTGCTCAAATACCCTAGCATGTAGTGGCAAAACGAGATAATAATTGGCCTAATATTGTGTTTCTACGAACAATGCTCCCGCAAAATACAAATTATCTCACTGTAGTACACTGCACACTCGTAAAGCTAAATGTCACATTCGCGGGCTGCCTTTGGAAGGCACTTTCGTGATATCAAAACCACTTAAAAATAAAATTACCGAGCGAAACCTCGGCATATGCCCGTATTAAGGCAGTTGTATAGGCATATTGGCGCTTTATGTCATTATATAAAGCGCCAATGACCACATAACATAACCAAGTAGGCAGGATCTACTCTTACGACTATTTTATAGGACTTTGTACTGAAATTCTAGATGTTATGTATTTACCATAAGCTAGAGGTACCTAGCGTAGCAACCAAAGTCTATGGACAACGAAATGATAACATCATTGCGTTTTCGAGATATGTACGAGTAGATTAACTTTATTGTCAAAATGATTACGTAACATATTTTCTGGTTAGGTTTAAGAACCCTACGGTATTTTAGCCTAGGAAATAAATATTTTTTTGGGTTTGAGTTTTGTAATGGATTCTATTAACGCCAAAGGAAAAAAAACACGAGATATTACCAAATGCTCCAAAAGTAGAAAGCAGAAAAAAACCGGCTTAACATTTCATCTCACAGGCAACTTGAAACGGTGGTACTTAACTGAAATAGTATCTTACATCATATAAGTATGAAATGCTTATGAATTAACCGTTTGACAAAATTCTCAACGAAGTGTGAAATGCACAAAGTAACGCGGGCTTGTAATAAAGGCGACGCATGACCAACATTTTGAAAGTCCAGATCTCTAGAGCTGCTTTAATTATTTTAATTTAATTTAATTACTTCCAATGGCATTTTAGGATTGCTCAAATCAGCTCTTTAAGTTCCTCATTAAAGAACATGTTGATGTAAAGTCAAAATACTTGTATACCTGCAGTGAAGTCGCGTAGGTGAGACGAGTTATTTTTTCCCGTGAGGCGATGCGCGTTGTCCGCGCCATTGTGCGCGTCGTACTCGTTAATGTGAGCGCCGTGTCTACGAGCCATCTTGTCTATGGCCCGCTCTATCACACTGTGTACAAAGAACAAAAAACAAGCTTCATTGGGAAGCCTTTTGTGAAGTATAAATACAGGTGCTGCTACAACTACAGAACATACTCGTAGATTACATTTCAGATAACAATAGGTCAGTTCGCGGAGGCTTTGTTTCGAAATTATGTTTTCTTTATTCCTCGAACGAAAATTGGGGTTTTTATCAGATCATGAAATATGAGAAACAATGGATTGACAGTTGGATGTTTGTTATCTCTTCACGCAAGAACTACCAAAAGGATTGGATTTAAATTTTTCATAAAACTGGAATAACCATAGGTTGGCATATTATAAGTTTATTATTCCAGGACTTTAATACATTTAGCACTTTTCCGGGACATTTTATCCGGGATAAGAAAGAATCCACAGGCAGAAACTAAAAATAAATGAAATTGAGCTTAATGTTTTGAAGACTTACATAATACCGTCATCTGCTCTCATGTCCTTGATAGAGAAGTAGCAGAGGGTGCCGTTGCCTGGCCAGTCCTTCACCGGCTGCGCGTCGAACGTGGCTACAGCGCCATACTCCTCGGCCAAGCGCGACAGGATGTACCGCGCCATCCATAGGTCATCCGCAGACCTTATGCCTGAACAGGGCCCAACCTTTGAAAGAGCAAAACTTGCTAAATGGATTGTTTACTCAGAAAAATTATAAAATCAGACTGAAAGAAATTTAATTTAAAACGCACATTATACTCGTCGATTTTTCATTTAATATTATATTATCGTCGGTAACGTCATTATTTAGTTTGATTTAGTAACGTTTTTTTTCTAATTATACACATTTATGTTTTTACTACAAATAAACGCATTTCATTTGATTTGATTTACCTGGTCTCATGTTAGACATAGTAAGTTCATTTTATGCAAATTAAATTAAAGACAAACCGACAGGATTATCCCGCTTGAGGAGTTCCGGTTTGAGTTTACGTCGATTTTCCAGAAAAGTTATTTACCTAAGCGTTAAACAATGTTATAAAACCTTGAACCTTTTTCCTTGAATTAAACTTCAAAATGGCTACCTTATTTTAAAATAATCAGTCTGACCTGAAAGTTCCATTGTGAAGGCGCGTTCCCCGGATTGATTCCATTCAACTTAATACCCGCGAATAGGCAACACCTGGAAAAATAAATCATACATTTTTATACTCTTTTTATGTATTTGTCTCTTAACAGATGTTTACTAAAATTTTATTAATATTGACACACTAACGCCCCGTCAATTTATTTTGCCCAAAATTCAGCAAGTTTTTAATAAAGGGTGACGGCAATCGAATTACCTACCAGGTGAAATCGATTTTGTTAATCGAATTAGAATTTTGCTTCTCTTACTTTTAGGTTTTTCATTCACTCTATAAATACTTACGTGTTTAATGTATTTTACTGTAATAGCCTCCTGAACTTAGTTATTTCCCGTGGGTTCGCTCGCGTTGTTTGTATGGAAACGTTTTAATTAAATCAATCATTCATCCAAAATTTCGCTTTTATAATATGTAGGTATGTTAAATATTTCACGCTATGCAGCAGAAATTATTTGATTGAGATCATTGTTTTAAGGTTGTTTTGTTAAGCATTTCGGCAGCGCCGTTGGAGTTGCTGCGTTCGGAGATATGGGGGTAGTAGTTGTTTCAAAGTAGCGCGCTTGTGCAGCGCCGTTCAGTAAACGTCGACAGCGCGCTGCCCAGCTACGCGTCCAGCAGCGGCGTGACTATAAAATCAGCCTTTATGTGCGACTTAAATTTGAGTTACCTATAGAAAGCTTCCATAAGGTCTCTGGCTACGATCTTATTTGCCCCGGTCGCGCAGTAATAAGGACCAGGAGGGGCGGGGAATCCGCCAGGCGGCCAGCCGAGGGGCCGCCCGTCCGTCGTCTTCAGAATGAACTCTTGATTGAACCCAAACATAGGTTCTTCAACCTCCGCCTTCTCACAATGTATTACACAGGTTTTGCGGAAATTTGTATCTGTCGGAAATAAAAACGCGTTAAACACAGGGCGAATAATGGAAGACCTCCATTTGATTCATACTTTGTATTAAATTGACATTGTTAAAACAAATTATCATTCCCTAATATGCTTTTCGTGTTTCCGCATCAGATGATTTTTAACGAAGGTACAGCCAATTAGGAAAATCTCTGAATATTCAATGTTCTACAGGCATTTTTGGTGTGTACGAGGCAAATTCCTGATTTAGAATTTTAAAATGTTCATTAATTTTCACGTTGACTGTACATTTAAATATACATTATTTCTTCTGCGACGCAAACTGGAGACAATACTTCATTCAACGCTAAACAGGAATTTAATTATTTCCTTGTAAGCCAAAAAGTATCAAAATAATTTATAGCTTCTCCAAGTTAGGATATTTACGATGGATGGTCTGGAGAGGCAATTATTGGCCCTTTGTAAAATATAAATTACTATTCAGAAAATAAATATAATCGTACTTGTAAGGAGCCCTTATAATTTACTTTATAAAGTACCTACTATATTCTGGCGTTGGATCTATGGAAGCATTTGAAGGGTATTCATATCCCATGGGAGCTGTTATATGGGATAAAAAGCTTAGCCATTGTTTTTATCGAGCCCTAGAACTACCTGTATTTTTGACCAATCTGTTCAGTAGTTTTATTGTGTAGAAATAACAAACAACATCCATCCATCTAATCATCCAAACTTTCGCAATTATAAAATAATTATATTATAGTGTGTAGATAAGGAAGAGCGTTGCATCTATGTAATACAGAATTTAATACCTGAAAAGAAGTTCCGGGCACGGATCAAAACTTAATGTAACTTTGTTTTAAAAAAATAATCAATTTGTATACTCAGACAACTAATGGCTATTGAAGATCAGAGCTGAATATTACCGACGACCTCTGTGGCGCAGTGGGCGAAGGTCCGCCTGCGACGCAGGACGTTGCGGATTCGATTACCGCCTCGAGACTTCTATAGGATAGAAATTAAAACGTTTCCATAGAAACAACGCGTGTGAAGCTGCGGGCAGAAACTAGTCTATACTAATATTATAGTGAGGAAAGATTTGATTGTTTGTATTGAATAGGCTCCGAAACTACTAAACGACTACTACGGTTCAATGTTAAGAAATAAACGGCCGCAAATAAATTATGTATAATAAAAATAATAAACACCCGTGCGAAGCCGGGACGGTCCGCTTGTATGAAATAAATTCGTGGACATGGACACTAATCTTGTTTCTATATAATTAAATAATATAGTTAATATAGATGAGAACGACAGATATCAATCTCACTAGTTCAGTCAACTGAACTTGACAACTGAACTAGTGGGAATAGACGCTATTATACAAGTACGCGTATATTAGAGATCAGTGCAGTGGAGAGAAGTCTATAAATCAATCGGAAGTCACCTGTCGGCTGATAGTTATGTTTGTAGGTGTCCGCCAGCACCATTATATGGGTGCCCCGTCTGAAGGGATCATGGTAGATCCCTTGCGGGAAGATAAACGTGTCCGAGTTTTCAGAGTTCGCTTGCTCCGTGCTACTGCCGTCAAAGTACCAGATCGGCAAGTCTGGAATGTAAAACGTCTGTTATACGAGTAAACCTACCAGCTGATAAATCAAAGAGGTATTAACTAAATAAATGCGTTTAGTGAATACCTCTTTGATTTAGCACAAATTCGTTTAGTTAAAACCTCTTTGATTTATCAGCTAAATCAAAGAGGTTTTAACAAAACAAATGCGTTCAGTTAAAACCTTTTTGATTTAGCTGATAAACCAAAGAGGTTTTAACTAAACAAATGCGTTAAATCTCTCTGATTTATCAGGTGGTAACCGCCGGCGGATCTAATGAGCGAATAACTGTGCATGTTGCAACGGTGTTGTAAATACAAGCTCCTGGGGGTAGTTGTAAGATGAAAGGTATTTAAGGACTCAGGTTTCTTCGAAAATTACCTAATTATCTTCTTAGTTGTAGAGTTCTTTGCCTACGAAATATATTTTTTGATACAAATACACCCTTGCAATGCAATGCAAATTATTATCATACCGAATCTACTTATAGGTAGGTAACATTATACGACCACGCTTTCGCACGTATATTTCCAAGAATAAAGTAGCCTAACCAACGTTTTTTTTCCGTTCATATCAGAAATGTTGGTGTTGTCTACGGACAAACATCTCTGGACTTCACACACTGTCGCCCTCAGGTAAAGTGAATTACCATCATCAACCTATAAGAGTCCACAGCTAGATATAGGCCTCCCTTAATGAGCGCCATAGCGCCCTGTCTTCAGCTTGCCGAATCCAGCATCTGCCTGCAGTCTTTCGCAAGTCGTCATCCCACCTGACCGGAGGGCGTACTAAACTACGTTTGCCTAGTCCACAGCTGGACATAGGCCTCCCTTAATGAGCGCCATAGCGCCCTGCCTTCAGCTTGCCGAATCCAGCATCTGCCTGCAGTCTTTCGCAAGTCGTCATCCCACCTGACCGGAGGGCGTACTAAACTACGTTTGCCTAGTCCACAGCTGGACATAGGCCTCTCCTAATGAGTGCCATAGCGCCCTGTCTTCAGCTTGCCGCATCCAGCATCTACCTGCAGTCTTTCGCAGGTCGTAATTCCACCTGGTCGGAGTACGTCCTACACTACGTTTACCGAGTCGTGGTCTCCACTCAAGAACACGTTTGTCCCAGCGGCCGTCTCGGTTCTTCGCGAGATATGGCCTGCCCACTGCCACTTCAGCTAATTCTTTGAGTAGTATGTAGTTATACGTAGGTATGTAGTTATAATTTTCATGTTTTCAGGTTACAAGACTGACCTTTATGAGTCTTTGGCACGAATTCAAAGGTACGGTCCTTAGACCTCATGTTGATCCCGGTGCCGTCCACCCAGACATAATTGGCAAGTATTGCGTCACAGGGCACCTCCAGGTCTTCATATTTGCGCATACTAGCCTTATTCAACGCGATTGGTACAGAATTCATGGCTAATTCTGAATAAAAAGTGTAATAGATGTATTAATACGAAACCAGACTAATTGAAAACGGTAATTCTCCTTCATCATCTTCATCACTATTCGACCCTTGGGCCTTAGGCCGTTCATATTTTTGTCATTTACTTCGACGCTTGGTCATGGAATCTTGGAAAACCTGTAGCTTCTTTAACGAAAAAATAGATACCTGATGATTAACATTGGTTGTATCGACTAGTGGAATTAAATAGCAAGTGTTTATTTTTGGAATTTTTAGATGATTCTATTCCCCGGCGAGCGAATTTTAGACAATCTTTGAATGCAGTTTTGTTTCTTTTTATAAAAAAAGGAATGTTTCCTTGAAGTATAATCTATCATAAATTGATTTAAGGTGGTCTCGCTTCAGGGCCCATTGATTTTTTCCACCCTGTAATGTATATCTATGTATAGTTTTATGACTAGAAAACTTACAAGAAAGGTATTTTCCTTAAAGAAATTCCACTTAACAGTTAACAGTTACAGGTATAAACAAGAAATTTTAATAAAATCCAAATCAACAATTTTTTTCAAAAATAATGATTTCCAAATTCATGTCATTTTATTAAAAGTACCAAAGACAACTTAAATACTTTATATTCTCTTTGACAAATAAAATAAATAAAATAAACCATCGAGGAAAAATCTAGTCCCATTAGCTGTACTGGTGGGGCACAGTCAATAATAAAACAATCCAGGATCGCAATATGCGGGCAATACGCTATTTGCTACACGTGTGATAATAGAATTATCAGTTGTTGAATTTACTAGAGTTTCATTCAAAAATAATCATGGGTGATAATAAACAGCTACATAGTAGGTACTCGCATGTGCTTTGAAATGAAATGTAAACGTAAGAGAAAGAGTTGAGTGAAAGAAAGACTCGATTGATTTCGTTTTAAAATCGAATCTCGGTTCTCGAAATCAATACCTACACTAATTTGAACATTACGCAAGAAATGATATATACTTATATACTATTAGTCTCTTGTTTCGAATAAAGAATAAAGATTTTTGTATAATACCTATGTCAATTTGTTGCCAATAGAATCTCTGTGGTGTTTATACTTTTTAGATATCTCTATGGTTTTTAGGAAAAAATAATACTAAAACTTCCTGCTAGAATGAAATTCTAGATCAATATTTTACTTAAATTGACTTCTTTGATATTGGCAATATCCGTCCGAGCACATTTTAAGAGCGTTTATTCCTAAAATGCGCAGAAACAGTACTTTTCAAACCCGTTTATATCATGAACCACTTATCTTATAGTATACCTATGTTATTTACTAATAATTTTAGGAAATTTTAGTGTCCAACGAGTTTGACTATAAAATATTTCGATTAATATAGTATGTACGCGTTCTATCAAGATAACTTGTGAGAGGTTTTCATAATTTCCCTTTCAGCATCAGTTTCGAAGCTCAAAATAATAGAAAATACTGACATATCTAATTAAGAAAAAAATATAACCTACTGATGAGATCCTTGGCTAAAAAGTTAATTAGAAAGATGTTTGGTTTTGGTATCTTACTATGAGAAATTAAAATTCAAAAAATGTGAAATATTTCATAATATTTATGATTTTGTTGCTATTATTTTTCTATAAATATTTAATATATTAGTATATTATTCCTCTTCCCAAAAAACCTAAGCCTATTTCATTTTCAGACTTCCGGCCCATCTCTATTCTTCCTTTTCTTTCGAAGGTCCTTGAACGCCTCGTTCACGGCCAACTCAGTAATTTCCTCTCTTCTCATAAACTCCTTAACTCTTTCCAGTCCGGTTTCCGTCCCGGTCACAGTACTGTCACTGCTCTTGTCAAGATCACTGATGATATCAGATCGGGAATGGAAAACGGACTTCTAACTATCCTTACACTACTCGACTTCAGCAATGCCTTCAATACTGTTGATTTCGAAATCCTCATTGGACTATTGCGCTCTATTAACATATCTCCATCGGCGATTGGATGGTTTCGCAGTTATCTGCAGGGGCGCCGGCAGCGGATTCGTACTGATGACTCCTTGTCGTCTTGGTGCGACACCTCTGCTGGTGTACCGCAAGGCGGCGTATTATCTCCGCTTTTATTTGCATTGTTTATTAATTCTATCTCTCTTAATTTAACTTCTTCTTACCATCTCTATGCAGACGATCTCCAAATCTACACCAAAGCCCCACTGCAAGACCTGGCCAGCGCGATTCACCGCACGAATGCGGATCTTATACGTGTTCGCGATTGGAGCATGGCCTACGGTCTCCAGGTGAACCCCAGCAAAAAACAGGCCATAATTATTGGTAGCTCTCGCACTTATGCTAAAATAGACTGGTCCACTCTCCCTACAATTAAATTCAATAACGTTATAGTTCCTTTTAGCAGAAGTGTTAAAAATCTCGGCATCTACATGGATTGTGACATGTCTTGGGTCCCTCAAATGGATGCGGTGAGTCGCAAGATATTTGCCTGCGCTGCTTCATTGAGAAGACTCCGTAACTTCTTGCCTACTGCCACTAAAATTGTGCTCGCTCAATCTCTCTTACTTCCCATCCTTGACTATGCTGATGTTTGCTACCTCGACCTAACTGAGGAGCAGCTAAATAAGGTTGAACGGCTCCAAAACGTATGTATACGTTTTGTGTTTGGACTACGTAAATTTGATCACATATCGGAGTTCCGCACCAAACTAAAATGGCTTCCCGTCCGTCTTCGCCGAAATTCCCATATCCTTTCTCTTCTTCATAACATTCTCTTTAACCCTGTCACTCCCTTCTATTTAAAGGAGCGTTTTAAATTCCTCCACAATTCTCATTCTCAGCATTCCCGTGTCCTCCGATCGTCAGAAAATCTGGTTTTGAATATGCCACCTCATAAAACCAGTTTCTACGACAAATCCTTCTCCATCCAGGCCATAAGGTTGTGGAATGCACTACCAGAGTCCATTAGAAAAACTATATCCTTGCCTGTTTTTAAAGCTCACGTCAAGGAGTTTTTCCTGCCAAAAGAATGAATATTGGTACTTACTATTTATTTATTTATGTATTTTAGTAGTGTATTATTTATTTTGGAATTTGTAATATTTATTATTTGTTTTTTAGTATTCTTATTTAGATAACATATGGTACACCCCCTGCCTTTTCTTAAATTCATATAATTCTTTCCATCCAAAGGTTGCCTGGAAGAGATCGCGTCTAAGCGATAAGGCCGCCCATTGTACCTGTCGCATATAATGTATTTTTGTAATGTTTAATTTGATTATGGTGTACAATAAAGAATTTTTGTATTGTATTGTATTGTAATAAGCGACGTGACCACACTCTAGAAAGCCTCGCGGCGGACTGATTTGAATCGATTTTCGCGCAGCGTTTTATAGTAGTTATAAAAATATTTATAGATGATTCATGCTAAAATGCGCCATAACACGCGCTATTCGCGCTTAATTTACGCTGAAAACGCGTGTTACGTTATGTGTTAAATAGCATGGTAGCCCGACTGGTTTGCCACTTTTCTGTCAGTTTCCAGTACATGAAAAATATTTATTTTTATTCCGCTCAGTACCATACCATAATTATAATACCATGCTGTTTAACACTAAACGTAACTCGCGTTATCAGCGTTATTGTGCTAATTTTAGCATGGATAACGCGTGTTAAGGCGCATTTTAACGCGAATAACTCTTATAACTCGTGAAAAGACTACTTATATTTCTTTACGTAATGTTAGCACGCCAACCTTTTTATTTTAAACATGTGTTTCCTGGTTGGCAGGTAGAAAATGCCTCGGCATTAAGCCCACCCTTTGTACCCTTAGTAGTGCAATCAAGTTTAAATAATAATAAAAAAGGCGTTATGGGATAACGCGCGTTACGTTCTATGTTAAATAGCGTGGTAGCCCCCACAGTACTCAGAGATTCTGCTTCTCAGACCAAAACCAAACCATCGACAACAGGCAAACAATATTGTATTCTCTTTGGCAACAGGAGCTATACGTAGCAAAGAGGAAGTAACGCTACCATCCACAAACTACTTTTCTACATAGGTCTATGGTTATTGTATTATCTTTGTTTGGGAGCTATTTATTATCATTATTGTATTCGCCTTGTTTATTATAAGATTTCGGTTTATTTTATAGAGACAATAACAATAGTCGTATAAATCATGTGATCAGTGATGTTTAATTAAATTTCATAAGAAAGAAATCCAGACCAAAAAAACATATTCCAGCCATGTTTTATATCTCTCTCAAGGCTTTCTTCTTCATCTTTATTTTCACAGTAAGCTGCTACAGTTCTTTGGTTTTACCAATTGACAAAAAAAACATCACATATACTAGAATTTTCTACAACTCGAATACAACTACTAAATTACCAGGCAGCAAAGTCAGCAGTAAAGGCTTTGCAAGGAATTTAAGTTCACTGGGAAATAAATTCGCACCCCCTACCAAACGAACAACAGAGTACACTCTGCCAGTAGAAATAAGGCCAAGAAAAAGGTTTACAAAAAAACAGTATGAAATCATCAACATGTTCTGGAGGAAAACCAAATTATATCTCGAAGTGGAGGCCACACGTTCTCCGAAACAGAAGCACGACAATTTTACTAAAACAATATTTGATTTGAATGAAGAAAGTAATCCATTTATATTTTCTCCGGACTCGCAAATTTCACAGTCTTCGACACCAAGTTACATCGAGTTTTATTATTCAGACGAAATTAACGATCAAGTGACAACAAAAGCTTGCGTGAATGGAAAATGCCAGCTCAAAGGTGATAAATATAATGCAAACTTGCTTACGCACAACTCATCATTTGTAGTTTTTCACATTAAACCTTTCCCTAAAACTGCAGAGAACCACACGAAAGCTCGAATAATTAACTCAAACTCTTCTGATTATCATAGCAAATCTACTCTTTTGCTAAAACTTGAAGGAAGTTCTACTAAAAGTTTAAAAGAAAAACATATGATCAATGCAAGAAGGTGCATGACGGAACCAGTTATTCAACCAACTACAGAATATGACAAAATAAAATTCTTTGAAGTCTACGATCATCTCACTCCAGTTCCCATTAAAAACAACAAAGTAAAAGTAAACAAAGCAAGTCAAGTTATAATTGATCATAATAATGTGACATTTTTGGAGCTCGTAAAACAAAGCTTCACTAAAAAGCCCAGGCACGCAAAGAAACACATCACAGATAGTTACAACAAGGGTGTGCCATGTTTTAACAAAAATTATGCATACAAAAAGCCGAAATTCTTGACAATGGAAGTAATATCTGAAGACCAAAACAAAACGGATTCGTGTACCTCTAATAAAAGCCACGTGAAATTGCCGTCAAAAGAAAAAGAAAAAGCTAAATATTTTACGAACAGATCTGTTTCCTGGTCCGAATACCCCTATGCGGCTGTGTATGTTTATGAACCTTTACAAGTAAGTTTATATAATAGTTTATAAGTAATTCAAAGAACCAACCTAAGTACTTCGTAAAATCGTCATCATTGCCTTTATAGCCTTATTCCAACTTAAGCGGAGTCGGCACAACATTGTTTTCTTCGTCCATATACTTCTTTCTATCAGCCGTAATCTCAACTTACTGATTTAATACAGGCACGTTCATAAAAAAATGGTTTTGCCTTCTTGTTGAACAAATAACTATTTCTTTTCAATGACTGAATTCTGCAACGCACTTCAAAAACTTTCCAGGTGCATTGTGACGCTGTAAGTATAAGCGAGCACTGGTTGATTGCCTCTGGGTCATGTCTTTCTCGGCTAAGCAAGAGCACTTTATTCGGTGAAGGCAGGTCTGCCTTCGTCGCCTATTGCGGGGACCGCTGGTGGTTGCCTGAACGCGTGTCTTACGTGAAATACAGCGGAGTCCATCCTTGGTACCATCCTACAGATCGGACTAGGAAACATCTTTATAACATAGGTGAGATGCACCTGATGCCCATATGTATCTCTGCATAACATAAAATATACACCAGTATATTGGGGTTAGAGGTGATGTGTTCAATGGGCACTGTGGGCATAATTGAATTATTATACCTCTACACTAGTCAAACTCGATTTAGAGTGTTTGTAAACAAACCAACCAAACGTAGACATGTATGGGAAAGCGTGGAAAGTATTTTTGAAAACAATTAAAATATTAAAATTGAAGTTGAATTTAATATTTAAATGATTTTTATTTTTTAATGATTTCATATTTATGATATTTTAACAATGATGACTTCGCAATTTGCGTTATTTGTCGATTTGAGATTATTCCTAAATATTTCTGAACATTTGAAACTCAAGACAACAAGCAAGTGAGTTAAAGTTATTTGTGTTGTAGTTTCTATACAAAAATTGTACATCGAGTTTGACTAATGTATAGAAATGAAGCCTTTTAAATATATTTTAGCAAGTACATAACAGGGTTAACACTTTGACTGCGATTTTTTTTCGACGACTGCGATCTTTTTTTTAACCTAAAAAATTCGTGCTGCCGCTCTACACAGCGGTTGTGTTGCGCCGGACATGCGTTTCGTTCGAAAAATATTACAGCTGTGCTGAGTCACACAGATCTGTATTTTCTCAGCCGCTGCTCTAGTGTGGATTTACGTATATTAGTCACTTGTAGAATACACATACCGTGTGGTTTCAGCAGTCAAAGTGTTAAATGGTTATTTTCGATACGAGCCTGGTTTCTCGATATAACGTCGTAAATCTTTATTGATGTAAATGTAAGGCTTTACGAACAATAGGGACTTAACAAGCTTTCTTATCATTTTGAAATTGTGACATGTCCAAGAGTCCTGTGAAGTCTAAAGGAAGTTAAGCACTTTTACGTTTGATCTTGTGTGTTTTTTTTTTACTTTGAATATTTTTTATATCTATTTATTGGCTACTTTTTATCCCGAAGGAACGCAGATCCGCTAGCAGAAGCTAGTTATAATCCTCGTGTAAGTAAAGCATCATCATCATCATCAGCCTATATTAGTCCACTGCTGGACATAGGCCTCCCCCAATGAGCGCCATAGCGCCCTGTCTTCAGCTTGACGCATCCAGCATCTACCTGCAGTCTTTCGCAGGTCGTCATCCCACCTGGTCGGAGGGCGTCCTACACTACGTTGACCGAGTCGTGGTCTCCACTCAAGAAAACGTTTGCCCCGAGATATGGCCGGCCAACCGCCACTTCAGCTTGTTAATTCTCAGAGCTATGTCGATAACTTTGGTTCTCTGTCGGATGTATTCGTTGCGAATCCTATCCTTCAGAGAAACTCCGAGCATAGCTCTTTCCATAGCTCGCTGAGCGACTTTGAACTGGTGGACCAGCCCTATCGTGAGTGTCCACGTCTCAGCTCCGTAGGTCATAACGGGTAGGACGCACTGGTTGAAAACTTTAGTTTTCAAGCATTGCGGTATGGATGAAGAGAAGACTCGACGTAGTTTCCCAAACGCTGCCCAGCCCAGCTGGATCCTCCGTGTAAGTAAAGCACAGAGCAAAATAATTAATACCAAATTCTGTGTCCTTTGTTATCGTGAAGGTGTCATTCAAGTGGTGACCTCCATGATGTCAGCTTGTAGTGAATGGGCGCCCGTGTCGCTAATGTCGCATCAGTTCACCGCCAATCCCGAGGGATCGGAGGCTATGGCTTTGGGATGGGGATTAGACAGGTATGATGTATTATCCGTCAATGATGATTTGCAAGTTTAGAGTTAATGGACTTATGGTGGTTCGATTCGTGTTGCGTGGCTTTTTTTTTAAGGTGGTACGAGGCACACTAGCTGCGCCACCTATTTTATTTTAATGTTACGTTGAATAACAAAAATTTTTAAAATGTTATTGGGTAGTTTGTGATACCTAAAAGCTTATTGTAATGCCTCTGTAATAGTTTTTTTTGTAAAGTTCAAAATGACATGTTTTCGTCTTATTTCATTCGTGTAAGTAACAACAATATCCTACGATTTTTTTGATAAGAAATATAGCCTATAGTGTCTAGTTACAGTAATAATGTGGAAACTATTTGGACAAAATTAAAAGTTTTCAGTCATGATTTTGGTACGGAACACAATCAAATCAGGGCTCGACCTTATATTTAATCTCCTCTGTTATTATCCGTTTTTAAGGAGAATTAGATTTTTTTACTATAAATCAATATGCTCAACAAGTATAATTAAAAACAAGTATAACGTATAATTTAAAACCTTAATTACTTTTATTACCTACTAGCACCCCGTCCCGGCTTCGCCCGGGTAGTCAATTGTTTTAGGCAATTTTTAAAAATTTTCTCTTTTTACTCTCCGTAAGAACCATCCTCGTACTTCAAGGAATATTCTAAAAAAAGAATTACCAAAAAGCTGCTCTCGAGATTTGCGCTAGATAAGATATGGGATAGGTAATAGAAAATGTTTCACTATTTGCGACAAATTATTTTCCCGCTAGTTTTTATTCCACGTAGAAAGCATAAAATATTGCTCATAAAACTGTATCTTGTGCCAACACAAATCGAACCACCTTAATCGCTTTACGCCATCATTGATGGGCTTTGAAGCCTTCATCCAACGGAACTTTTGATAGGGCATGGCTTCCGGTACCCAAAATGTTAATTGATTAACATTTTCGGTACCGGAAGCTTTAATTAATCTTTACATAATACGTTTTGATTGATGAATCATTTTCGATCAAATTAAGAACAGTTCGTAACAAACAAATTACGAATCTTAAGAAACCAAGAACCGAACAGAGCGTAATGTTTATACAAATTGATGCTGTCTCAAACTGTTGAAATATTGTTTAATATTGTAAAGATGCTCGATAATTTTAGTTACAGGCCTTTGAATAACAAGAATAACCAATATCCTTTTGTCTAAACACAGGTTCGGCACAAGGTACACTTCGTTGGAGTTGCCGAAAATGTCTTTAATGGTTTACAAAGGATTAGTATTCTCTGATTCTTGCCCTGGAAATACAGGATATGGGTAAGAACAGCTTTCTCGTTCTTTGAGTTTTGTTTTACTTTGTAAATAAATACGTAACGTACTTTATTGTAACATTCCTATCTACAACTTTTTATAGTTCATTTAATTTAAATAATGACATAACACAATTGCTTTAAAAAAATCCGTGGTTTTTAATCATACTAATATTATGAATGCGAAAGTTTAGATGGATGGATATATGATGATTACTTCTTCAAAACTACTCTACAGACCGGCTGAAATATTGCATACAGGTAGTTCTTGGCCTGGAATAAAACATAGGCTACTTTTTGTTCCATAAATCAGTTCCCTCGGGATAGAAGGAACCTTAAAAGGTTTCCATAAACTCAACGCGTGAAACGCCACGGGCTGCAACTAGTCTAATTTATTATTTTACTGAATCGTAAAAATTAGATGTAGCCGTAAAATACAAACAGCTCCCATAAAACAAACTCGCAGCTTTCTAACGATTATTCTCTAAACGTTTAGGAAAGTGACCAGTTGTTCTAAACCGCTGAAATATCCGATAAAAGGTTACAGCACACGTAGGCTGCACTGCTCCCGTACGTCTCTCATCAAACTGAGCACTAGCAATGGCTAGCAGCAAGCTCGCTGTCCACGCACGGTTGACAACGATCCACGCGTATACAGCGCGCGGACCCTCTGGCTTAAAGCTTGCAGTAAACAAGGCGTAAGCCGACGACTGGCTAGGTTGCAGCAAGTTCTCTCACCACGCGGTCTGCTATTTTCTGCTCTCACTGTAAAATATACAGGTACAGCAGAAAAAACAGACCGCAAAAATAGCCACTATTTGGCACCAAACTAAAGATTTACCATTTGATTTGCCATCATGTTCATTTTTGTTGTGCAGCAGTGGTCCGGGATATATGTGCTTTATCCTTTACACTTACAATATATTAACTGTAATAACCCAGTCTGTTGTTCTGAAGGAAAATGAAGCAGTTTGACGACGGGGGCGGAGTGAGTAATGTGTACTGCCTCTCTCTCCCTCCTTACAACGGCGAGGATGAAGACCCCGTTCACGGCAGCTTGCTTCACATTGGCGGGAAATTAATGGCTTTGTATTTACAGGTAAAGATTTTTTTCTAAACCGAAAGCCTCATTAATTGACTGCCAAAAAAAAACAATAGTTTTTTGACAGTCAATTAATTTGGCTCCTAAAAAATTCCCCCCTAGAAAATTCTTCTCAGCCGAAAGCCACATTAATTGACTGTTAAAAAAAACGATTGTATTCTAGTGACTGTGCATAAGTTGTCCGGTGTAACAACTGCTAAGATGTTCTTTGTTGGTTGCTTTATGCTTATTATAATAATTTTTATACAAGTCTTTTAGCGATTTTTTCGGTGGTCATTATAAGATATGAAAATTTGCCAACACAAGACTTGGGTCTACTGGGGAAAACACACACTACATGATCCAATCCCCCAGTTTTCGGTCCATGCACCCATGCACGAACAATATTGTATTAATGCTTGATTGTTATACGATTTTGTCAACAACCCAACCAAACCAATGCTTCCATTGTCAAGTCGCTCCTACAGCCGGATGAGACCATTCCATTGGTATAAGCACCAGAGCTCTATTCCCTTTGTGGCCGTTGACCTAATTATTTCTGGAAAACTGAAGTTGAAGAAATGAAAACAATGAAAAGAACTTGCAATGAAAACCATAGCTACGCTTGTAAAAAAATGTCTACATAGTAGCAGTGTCTATGCGCGTAGCAAATGTCGTAGTAGGGTCTACGCGCTGATCAAGTCGTAGTAGTCTTTCCCCCGTAACAAACTCGAAATAGTGACTTCGCATATAACAAAAATTTTAAATTATAGTTAAAACTATACTCATAGATAATTATATTAATGTTTATTAAAATAAACACATGCACTATTTTAGAGGAAAATGAAAAAACTTTAGGCCGACCGCTACGGTAGCTTACAAGATTACATAGGGACAGACAGATCTGTCCCTATGTAATCTTAGACATAGGGACAGACAGATCTGTCCCTATGTAATCTTAGATCTTTAAAAATACGCAACGAATTTTGATTCGGTTTTTTTATAGATAGTGATTCAGGAGGAAAGTTTATAAACCATTTGACCCAAAGATTTCCACGCGGGCGAAGCCGTGGGGTGCAGCTAGTAGATAATCAGTTTGACATCATGATTTGTTTAGGAGGAACGCCGTCCTTTGGGGCACCAATCCGCCCAGTACACCGGTATCTGGCGCCTCATACCTTGGGTAATGGAAATGGCAAAGGAGTCGCTTGAAGCGGAATCCCTTGAAATTTAACGATGCCAATAAAAATACATCAAAAGTTAAAAAAGTTTTAAATTACGACTGTTTGTTATTGGTCTTGTTTTGTGTTTTTATGATTCTTTTTTATTTTATTGTACGAAAATAAAACAAAGTTTTTGTGTAGAGAGACTTTATTTTACTTATGCATCTAATTCGTGGAAATGTTAGAATTCACTCACAAAACTTGCAGTTACATAGCTATCGTGATTTTTACAGTGAGAATGGAAATACCATTGTGAGATTCACTACATTTATCGACCGACACGGAATCGTTATGCTTGTCTTACGCTATCGTTATCGGGGGCTTTCACTAAGATAATACAGATTTATCTAGCGAATTTTATTACTTAAAACACTTGTCATAATAATTATGAAATACTTTCCTGACAGAAATACTGCCAAGAATTCATTTCGTGCCTGTAAAGGATTTTGAGTACATCATTTTAAATCAAACCTCTAAAATAGTAATAGGAAGTATCTCAAGCTCGGCATAATATTAAACGAGGTTTGTATAATATGGTCGGAAGAAAATACCATTTGGCTTGGTTAACTGGAACAAATCGTATTTTCCTTGGTAGCTTGGGCTTTACGAACACTGGCGGTTAACCACGGTGCCGACTAACCGCGCGGCTAACCGCTTTTCCAGTGGATTCTATACAATCGCTTACGATTGCGTAAGTATTTAACCGCCACAAAATTTCAACGCGGCAGTCAGTAGACTTTAGCGTTCCTACGCTAAAGTCTATTGGATTCTGTTTAAACAGAAGCTTTCAACTCAAACACTCAAAGTAAATAGATAGATAATCTCGATCTATCTTGAGACCTCTCAAAACTAATCTCGAAGACTGCCATCTCTGGTTTCAGTCAACTGATATAAACGACTTAGACTAAGAGCCTGCGATCGCTAGACCTTATAAAAGCTGATGTTGTCAGCGTACGCCCCCAACACAGGTAGAAGGTAGGAAGAAGTTTGGGTCATAGTGGTATTGGCAGATATTGGCTTGCAAAGTTGCTGAATTTACACCAAATATTGGTTCCAGTATAAAAGTCTATTTTTTATATCTTATTTGGGTTATTATTAGAAATCATGTTCTTCCACTACCAAAAACTTTTAATAGTCGCTTTGGCCCAAAGCTTTTAAGCTGAATTCTATAATATGTTACATGGGGAACTAACAAATGGTGTTTTCTAGAACGCTAGAAACTTTCGATAGTTCCTACGCCCTGCCAGACACTTTGAAATTCTACGGCAGGTGCGAGAATAAAGCTCCATTTTGTTGTATTTTCTTTGATTATAGTATTAGAAATAAAGAACGTCAATTGCAATTGCACTTTGCATAGTGGTTTTCCCTGCTAATGTTTATAACCTAAATTTTATATAATATGATGTCTAAATAAAATTCAAACTGTCAGCTTTTATAAAATGACGAAGGTCTGGTGGTTGCAGGCACTAAGCTTATCTCAATTGCTGAGAAATAGAGCTATAGCACCACTGGAATGTTGTAGAATAATAAATAAACTGTTTAATGAAGTCCTTTCATGAATTCTACGCTGTTTCACCGCCTTATTTGATAATAATTTATAGTTTATATCCAAGTTCTTATATTGTAACCCTATAGAAATACAGGAATATTAATTTTATTGAATTTCTCATTGGAACAAGAGTCATTTTCCTCAAATCGAATTATTTTACTAAGGATTTTTATTACGGGACCTTCTTCCTGGTGGATACGTAGGTGCATGTGCTCCCTTAGTAATTCAATTAATTAGTGAGCCATTAGTTCCTGATTTCTATATAATGATGTTAGCACGTGTTAACGTGCGGCATAAACTTAAAAGCTTATTAGTGGCTAGTTAACCTGCACACAATGAAAACTAAGCAATATAGTAGAATACACATACGATTATTGTGATTTCTGCTCTAGAACTGGAGATATGATGCGTACGTGGTGAAAATAGGGGGCCGTCATCCCCGCCCCTTGTATCCTCAAATAAATCACTACATAGTATAAAACAAAATCGCTTCCCGCTGTCTGTCTGTCCCTATGTATGCTTAGATCTTTAAAACTACGCAACGGATTTTGATGCGGTTTTTTTATAGATAGTGATTCAAGAGAAAGGTTCATAAACCATTTGACACTAAGATTTCCAAGCGGGCGAAGTCGCGGGGCGCAGCTAGTATCTCATAAAACAAAGAGATCAGGTGCGTCTAATCAAAGTACACATTGTCCATGACACTTCTCATCCAGGCCACGTATCCCGCAGTCCTCGTGTAGATCCCATACTTCCCGCGCTTGCCACAGCCATCTCCGAAACTCGTGATTCCCTGCAATATCAGGAAACCCGTAAATCACAATTCTTACCTTATTTCATACGCGACCAGATTTGAGGGATCAAGATAACCTGGCCACCTGATTAAATTATTTATATGCCACTCGTAACTCGAGTTGGGTTTCGTTGTAATGAGGCATATAACGAGGCCTACCCCTACCTATGTTCATGCTGGCATAAGTAAATGAAAATAAAATAAAAAAGAAATTTATTCCATAACATTGTAGCGCTAATGATTAATAATTATAAATAATAATAGCTTCTATACCTTTAATATTCCTTGTTTATGTCAAATTATATTAAATTAAAAACACAATTAGTTCGATTTCTTAAAATGGTTTCCAATAAACTTGAATGATAAGAAATATGTTGAATTTGTAAACATAAATACTATACTAGATACTAATACAATTAGTAATAATTAGGACCCCTTTCGGGTACACAGGCCACCAGGTTTATAAACCATTTGACACAGATATCCACGCGAGCGAAGCTGCGGAGCGCAGCTAGTTTAATAATAATAGAGGCAGAATATCCTTCTGTCTGTCTGGTTTATTCTGAGCTGGAGGGTGTCGGTCTAGCTCTCCTGCGGGCTGATATAGGTACTTGTGATTTAATGTAACAGGGTATACGATCCAAGGAAATAAAATAATTAAATCAAGAACCCAGCCAAAAGGCGTAACATGCTATATCTAATCCGAACGGAAGCCAAGTGTATTATTGTGCGTTGCATGGGAGCCAAGTTCAAGTATGCGGATGCATACATATTATTATTATTATTATATTAGCCCGGGGTGTCCCACTGCAGGGCAAAGGCCTCCCTCCCCTTCTTCCACTCATCTTGGTCCTCAGTAAGGAGAACCCACTCCTTATACATAAATAAATAAAAAATGCCGGACAATTCACACAGCATTAATTAGTCCCAAGCTCAGCAGAGCTTGTGTTATGGGTACTAGATAACTGATATACATAATACAATACATTACATAGACCAGAATTCCCGAAACAAATATCTGCAGATTTAACAGACATTTGTCCCGAGGCGGGAATCGAACCCGCAACCTCCTGCGTAGCAGGCGGATCTTCGCCCACCGCGCTACAGAGTCGAACATACCCGTTTACGAGGTACGTAAGTATTATCTACTCTTAAAGTACCTACATAGGTACCGACCTGTTTATTTGCTTCAAGTCTCGCCTTATTTGAGAACAAGTTTTTATAATTTAAAATACTTATTTGGTTGAAATGTTGATACGTCTGAAAATAATTGTTGCTCATTATTATTTTAGAGGATGAAATTGAAACATGAAAGTCTGCTTTGCCAAACTAATTGGATTCTGTTTACGTTTTGTAATCATTAAATCATGCCTCTTTGATATGCATAAAATTATAATATATTATTTTGCCTGTGATCTTATTAAAATACCTACAGACAGACTTCTTTTAATATTAAACAAAAGTACTCGCTAGCAAAAATATATTTGTGAGTAGCTCTCAATAACAATGAGTCAGCCGATGTTACGTTCATCTTTGGCTAAACTTGCATTTTTAGGGATTTCACGAAAATGCTATCAGATTTTTCATAAAGTTCCAGATTTTAGACGAAATAAGAGTAATTTGTAGCACCTTGCGTCTTTCAAATATCGATTTACCTTGTTATATTAAATCACAAACGTTACAAAATACTTCCAGAATTTCTTAAAAACTTTATACTAGGTAGGTACTACAGAGCCCTTTGATCAAATCTAACAAATCATGGGGCCGTTTCTCAAAGAAATTACGACAACAGTATAGGAACTCTTTAAGAAAGTTAATAGTCCGAAATCCCTTGTAGGTTTTCGAGCAAGCCGCGACTATTCGACCACTAGCAATTCTCAAAGGGGATGCAATTCAATTCTGTGGGTCCTTTTCAATTTTATTAAATGTATTTTTTAGGCATAAGGCTCGACAGAACGGTCAGATTTCCCAAGAGTTTCTTTTTATATTTATACACGGCAATAACTTTAGTTTCTTTTCAGTAAGCTATGCTGATATGCACAGCTTACTAATGCGAAGGTTTTCTGTAAAAACATTAAAAAAATTTTTTTGCTTAATAGAGAGGATAACAATAGTTGGACTTCACTTGAAAAAAGTCTACTTTAAGAGTTTGACTTATTTCACGCATGATTTAAAATATTTATAAACACGGAAATAAAGATATTTTAAATCTATTTTTTGTCGCTATGTAAATGTAATGTTTTTGTTGAGTTCATTGGTAATTAAAACAACTAAAACATTAACTTTCTTTAACTTCGTTCTATCGCACACAACGTTCAGCATTTGATTACTTGAAAAAGAAAATATTTGTAACTTTCCTCTGAACACCAGTGAGTTTGTAATTCAATTCTCGAGGGTGACAAACACACTGCTGTTCTATTTACGTCCGACGAAATGAGATCGTCATTTTCACGCAACAACTCAATGCGAGTTCTAACTCGCAAATATCTAATATTAGTTAAAAAATATTACTCCTATGTTTATGCATTAAAAAAATAAAGAATCTGTTAAAAATAAAACGTCTCTTACAACAGTTATTAGAATCGCAAGATAAATAATTTCTAAATTAAGTGCTCTTTTTCATTACTTTCATATGGCTCAGAAATGTAATAAAAATAAATTAAATGAAAAATGCCACGTTTTAAGATTGCGTTTGACGTTTTCCCGGCTGCTATATTGCTTAGAGTGAATAATTTCAAGAAAGCTTGATATAAAACTTGACATGTTGCAAGACAAATTATTTTACTAAAAAGTAGCATATGAATTTAGATGAGCATTTTGTGTGTTGGTTCTCTCAATGTGTTGCTTATGGATAACCGTTTGCTTTCTTTCTTATAGATAAAAAACGAGCGAGAAAATAGAAACATGATGGTTAACATTTTGAAAAAGATCTGCACAGCGAAGCACAAACGTCAATACATGGATTTGCTCACCATGATTGTATTTTTCCGTAAGGAAATATGTAACGTTTCATAGATCTAATATAAGTCGTAGTTTTTTTAACTGACTTCTAAAAAGGAGGAGAGGTTCTCAATTCGACTGTATAAAACTTTACCTCAGAACTTTTCCATTGGGTGAATCGATTTTGACGATTCTTTTTTTTATTTGAAAGCTGGTGCTTCCCGTGTGGTCCCATTTAAATTTGGTCCATTCCTGATAATGGCATTCATGAGAAAACCATATTAAATATAAACCATAAAACCATAACTCTTAAATTTGCATTAATGATGTCCGCGACAAATGAACGAATAAATCAATATCGCGCCAACCGATTTCGATGATTCTTTTTTAAAACTATATTTTAAACCCATTTACATTATTTAGGCATTTTAAGTTTTTTTTAAATACGCCAAATTATTCACACCTGCAAATAGTAGCGCATGTTGCGATCCCGACAGAGCAGCGGGCCGCCCGAGTCGCCTGCGCAGGAGTCGCGTCGGCCGCGCCCCGCGCACACCATGTCGTCCGTTATCGCGTACTGCCAGTACGAACGACGGCATACACCTTGCTGGATTGTTGACACCTAAAAGTATAGTTAATATGTTAATTTAATTTTTACGACCTCAGTAGCCACAGCGGGCAAAGGTCCATGCAGGAGGATGCGGGTTCGATTCTCGTCGCGTGACTTATTGTTTGTTTGATCAGCAGATTCACTTACTTCAAAAAACATCTTTAGATACATATTTAATGTATTGGTCAATATTTCAGTTACCACGTACCCATAACACAAGCTCTGTATTCAACCTATGCCATCCCACTGCTGGGCAATGGTCAAAATCCTTCCATCAGCTATAGGTATATTATAGCGCGTATATTATACTGGTGAAACGTAACATGAAATGTATCATGCAATGAAAGAATTCGCCGTACAATCTCCCTCGCAGAAATACTATTCAGTGTGATAATAATCCGCTAGACAATTTATATAAAATACCTATAACCCACTTTCGGAGACTATTCTATATAATAATATAATTATAATTTAGCCATTTATTATCAAAGAATAAATTACATAATAATTGAATTATAATCAAATTAAATTATGGAACATTGTTAAAAAAAAATAAGAAAACTTTAATTATTGAGCATTATTAAATAAGTATTTTTATAATTCTTTGATCTCTATTTGAGTAAAGGCCTCCTCCAGACTGTGCCATTTATTTCTATCCTTCGCTATGGCCGCCCAATTATTTTCTGTTTCCAAAATTTCGTCGACCAATCTTTCAAGTGGACGTCTCCTTTTCCTTTTACCAGGTGGTCCCCGCCAGGCTGTTACCACTCCGGTCCACTTCTTGCTCATTCTTGCAACATGGCCTGCCCATTTCCACTTCAGTCTTCGACAATGATGTAGAGCATCAATAACATTAGTCTTTTTTCGAATATTGGTATTTCTGTGTCAGTCTTTTCTTTTTATATTTAGGATGCTTCCATAGCTCTTTGTGTTGTTTGTATCTTGTCTGTTGTGAATTTGTTAAAGATCCAAGTTTGGCTGGTAGGATATGCAGGGTAGCAAACAAGAGTCTAAAATCTTTTTTTTGTAAATTATGGGTCTGATTATAATGTCTGATTTGAGAATTTCTTTGTATGCCCAGAACTTGTTCCATGTCATTTTGAATCTTCTTTCCATCTCTTCACGGTGTCGCGTTTTTCCAAATGATATTTGTTTACCGAGGTAGACATATTTTGAGATGTATTCTAGTAGAGTATTTTGGACAGTGATAGGGCTTTCAATGCTGTTAGTCATCAATTTAGTTTTTGTAGAGTTCAGTTCTTGGCCTATTTTGAGACTGATCGAATTTAGTTCATTAATCATAGATTCCAGTTGTGGGGCAGCTTCAGAAAAAAATATGATGTCGTCTGCGAATCTTAAATTACTCAGGTATTTACCGTTAACAAATATTCCTTTCCTAGACCAGTCTAGATGTCTCATAATGTTCTGAAGTACTATTATAAAAATTCTTGGAGAAATCGGATCTCCCTGTCTCGCTCCTCGGCTTATCTTTATTTCAGACTATTCTATAACCAGGCTCAAATATTTTGTTTTTTGTGCCTAACTGAATTCAATCAGTTTCGGGCAAAAATTTGATAGATACAGGCTCAATCACATATAATCTGATTGTTCTGGCACAGGGAACAGAAAAATGTTATGTTATTAATGTTATTTATTATATGATTTATTTATTATTTATTATATAAACAATTTATTATTTGCGTGGCTTGTTTGTCACTGCGGGCAAAAATTCAAAATTCAAAAGTTTTTTATTTTCTGTAGGCTTACAAATAAGCACTTAAATTCATATTTTATACTTTTCATTGTTATCAAATAGCATTATTTTAATGTTCACTTCAAGAAGAAGTAACGATCACAATATTCTGATCGCCACTTTATACTCTCAGCCCTGAAGCTGCGACGTTCATAATTCGGCACTAAGCCTTGCAACTGTTAGTAACTCTAGGATTTTCTTCGGGGTGATGTCTCTTAGCTCATTTGGGCTGTACAGGTGCTTTCCCAGGCGAATGCTACGTTTTTTTATCAGTACTCCGCACTCTCCTAGCAGATGGAGAGGAGTTTCCTCCGACTCCTTGCAGAATCTGCAGGATTGTGTGTAGCTTAGCCCTAGTTTGAACATGTACTTGATTTCTCGACTTGGGATATATAGTTATTCCGTGACTTAGGTAAGTATGGTATGAAGGTTTGGTAAAGTGGCCCAGGCGGAAAAAGTAGCCACCTTCGTTTTTAAAACCAACCAACTAACGCTATCTACAATGTATCAACGGCATGTGTAAATAAATCATTGTCCGACGCCATTATTGCTCCTTTATTGCGACTATGCACTGTAGGTTTATGTAGGTCAATTTCCCATTTTGATTAAAACTAATAAAATAGTAATAAAAACTTCGATATTTGTGGAAAGAACAATGTGATATCAAAACTACATTAACATTAGACAGTAAATTGATAATATAAGATAAAATATATTGATATACATCTAAGCGGCAGTCATTCAAAGCTTAGGGTGGCCACTTTACCCGACCTTCCCCTAAATTTTTTGGATACCTTAATACTGTCACTATTTACTTACACCTTGCGTATAGCTAACGTGTGTAAGAGAATTTATAATGACTAAGAGAGTGTTGCCCCGAGTAGTTCCAAGACGAAAATGTTATCTGGCTGACCATTATTGTTCAGGGGTGGCTCCCCTGAACATCGCGTGTGTGAATGATATGGGAAGTTAGTACGAGTCCCTACCATAATGTTCAGTTTATGTTGCTTTTATGATCAACCATATACGCTTTAATACACATAGTGCCAGCCCTCAAAAATATATGGTATGGTGAAATTAGCTTAACTTAATATCATTTATGGTCAAATTTGATGTACTTTAATACACTGATTAATAGCGTCATGACGTTCACAGCGCCATAAAGTTCATATTATTCTGGTTACCTACATCACAAAACAAATAGCTAATTGTTTGGCAAGCCAAACAATATTAATCTTTTTGAAAAGCGAAGTCACTCAAGCAGTAGACGCGACAACGACGACGCCTATGTTCAACCAGCGCTAACATTAATACATTATTTTGTCGCCGTTCGAGTAACGGAATATTAATTGTCGACTGTCATAAGATACATGCGAAACCATCCCTTATGAAACTACCAAGATCTCTTCAAAATACTGTGTATTAACAATACAACATTACTTTAGAATTATTCGGTAAAAAATCAAAAGTTATATCATGTTACTATAATTTTTACACCATTTTTTCTACATTAACGTGGTTGCCTAGCAACGCTCTTTTGACAACAAAGGTTTGATAACAATTTACTGTATGGAAACTCTTTTGTTAGGTTTTACGCCTCTTGCATATCAATACGCCATTTTTTCTAAATAAACGTGGTTGCCTAGCAACTCTCTTTTGACAACAAAGGTTTGATAACAATTTATATGTATGGAAACTCTTTTGTAATGTTATAAAGAGGAAGATTAGATTTTTTGTTTGTTTGTTTGTAATGAATAGGCTCCGAAACTACCGGACCGATTTGAAAAATTCTTTCACCGTAGGGAAGCTACACTATCCCCGGTGAACATAGGCTATATTATATTTTCAAAAAGTTAGGGATTCTTACTAAAACTCCAATAATATAACGTGGTAACCAAGGTGTAAAAAATCACCTAATAAAGTGAAATTCGAGTTTAACGCGGGTGAAACCGCGGGGAACAGCTAGTAAAGTATATAATTGATAATATGCATTGTTCATATATATATATATATTATTATTAATCGACATATCTAAATAAATTCAGTCACGAACTACGCCTTTTGTAGTAACCTACGTGTTTCTTCCTTCGATATTTTACACATTATTAGCAAGAGCAAGCATCAAAAAGATAAAGGCGCGTTGAGCCTTCACGATATGTTTTATCAGAACGGTACTAGAAATTTTGTTGGCAACGTTTTGACGCACATGAACCGTGAAAATCTATACGGATGAGTCTAAACGTTTTTCCGTGAATATAAGATATACGAAATAACTACATGTTTTGATGTTGCGTATGCCATGATAAAATAATTTTACTACGAATTTCGAAAATATCAGCAGTATATTATCCTGTTTTTTTCCTTATTTGTTAGCCTCTATATATGGCCTCTATCCTCTTTGATCATGGCTTCTCGTCACGTTGTTTGGCTCTCGCTTCATTAGAGGTATAAACTGAACAATCAATTGATAATAGAAAGATCTAAGAGTTAATCAAACAGGTTGGTAACATGATATAGTTTTTTATTATTAAGTTCAACACGGTTTATACTTTTCTATATACATATTTTACTGGCAGAGAAACTCAATATAGGATATCGTGTTATTCCTTACACTAACATAGGTAATACTTGGTTCTCTCATATCATTTGTGTAGCATTAATACTCAACCCTCGCGTTATACTCAGTATTTATCAAGCCGCTTTATTTGGGCGCTACCAAAAAAACAAAAAGATAGGTCTTATTCTTGAGATTTTTCAGACTTCATTAATCAAGTAAATAAGACAGAGCGAACGACAGTCTAGTGTCAACTTTGTTCAAAGTAGCCTCCAGGGGACAAAACTTGGGATTTTACATCCAAGCTTTTTGGATAATGTCTAGGTACCTACAATATACAAAGCAATTTCATAAACTTACGATATCTAACCATACCTTTACAGACTAAATATACCTATAGAGTAGTTAAAACATTTAAGGTCCCACGCTTAGAGCCAATAAGACAAGTTGCCAGCATCCTCTCGACGTACTACTTCACTAAGTTACTGAAAACGTCTAAGTATTTGCGAGTTTGTTTCATCTACAGTCAGCAACGAACGTTACTTAAGACGTCTTTTCCCGTTAGTCTAGTGTACGAAGATGCCATGACCTTCTGAACAAAATAATTTATTATTGAATAATATAAATAATGCTGGACAATTCGCACATCGTTATCTAGCCCCTTTGAAATTTCCGTACGAGTCTCTAGGCCCAAACTAAGCAGAGCATCAGCTATGGGTACTAGATATCTGATTTATTTAATTAGTAGCTGCGCCGCGCGGCTTCGCACGCGTGTAAATCTATAATGACAATAATGATAACTTCCTCTTGAATCACTCTATCTATTAAAAAAAACGCATCAAAATCCAATACGTAGTTTTAAAGAATTTAAGCATACATAGGGACAGACAGACAGCGGGACGCGACATTGTTTTATTGTATGTACTCGTATGTATAGTGATGAATTACCTGCGCCTCGTGCAATATTCTGGTGCCATGCACATCGGTGGCTCTCTTCTTACCCCAGCCGAGGATGACGCAAGACGAGTGCGGTGGTAGTAGCTGGAACGGTGGTGGCAGGCAGGCGACGCCGTGGCCTAGGTCTGACCGAGCCGGTAATGGTAGCCTGATATAAAGAAAATAAATAAATAATGCTGGACAATCCACACAGCATCTAGCCTCAAGCTAAGCAGAGTTTGTGTGATGATGACTGATGACTGAATATAATACGTAGATAGATATTTTCGACACAGAAACCGTGGCCGGGCCGGAGGCGAATGCGTACGGGTTGTATCATACGAATATTTTATTATTATATGAAAAACTACACATCTACCACGGGGCGGTGGCTTTTTTTTTTTTTTTTTTTTTCGAATGGACTATTATGCTGTTGACCTCAGATGGCCATGACAGCGTTACCGGACTTTTGGCGGGCGCAGAGGGCGCCTCGCCGGTAAAAATTAGGTTGGGGCAACACGCACAAGGGCCACCACTTAGGTGCGAGCCTCGGCTTGGGCTGTTGCCAGATGCTACAAGAGGGTAGGGAGGTAACGCCTTAGGTGCACGAGTGCACCTGAGGGCGGAAACGGGGAATTCTTCGACCCCGCATCCGGCGGGGTCGGTTATTGGTCGGGTGTGTAGTGTGCGGAAGCTGAGTTGTTGCCGTCACTTCCGGGTTAGCGTCAGTGAGTGGGTCAACGGGGTCACCAAGAACGTGTCTCGGTCTACGGAGGAGAGTCGGGGCGGTGGCGGCGCGGTGCACGTAATTTTGTATGAAACAAGCCCTAAGCTTTTACCTCCGGCACGGCCACGGTTTCTGTGTGTGTGGGCTATTATGCATAGAAAATACCGTAGAGCATAAAGACAGAAAATATTTTTATTTACCTTAAAAACTAGCATACACAACAAACTTAAAACTACGCAAATTAATACTATATATCTTACAAATTATTGTGCGTAGCAGTGTTCATTCATGGGAAATATGGTCTTCACTCAGCATTGTGCTGGATGCACACTAATGTGTCCACCCATCGCTGATTTTCAGTGAAGACCAGAGGGATCGTGTCACGTCACGGTCGTCAGGTGCGTAACATAAATCACATCAATGTAGAATCTATCCGCGCGCACCATAGAATCGGCATCAATGTAGAATCTATCTCTTACCTTAGCAATGCGACATCGTTAACGACAGTATCTGGGTCGTACCGCGGGTGCACGACTGCCTCAGTGACCCGCATCTCGATCTCGCCTCGGTTCCGTAGCAACAGGTCATGCTCGCCGAGCCGCACGTACAGTCGCCGACGCACGCAATGTGCTGCCGTCACCACCCAGCGGATGGATACTAGGGTTCCACCGCAAAACGCTTCCTATATCGAAGGGATCATATGATCAATTTATGAGACAAAATAACATTATTACAGGTTATCTTAAGGAAGGTACTGCCTAACCAGGTGCTCTACTACAGCAATGGCGCATGGTTTCTGAGAGATTACCTTATCAAGCCGCCTGACCAGAAAGCTATATGCCGAATTGGAATCATTAAAACTTCGACGACCGATGTGGCGTGGTGTGCGAAGGTCCGCCTGCGACGCAGGAGGTTGCGGGTTCGATTCCCGCCTCGGAACAAATCTGTGTACGATCTGCAGATATTTGTTTCGGGTGTTCTGGTCGTTTTCTATGTATAATAAAAAATATCTATCTATGTAATGTATTGTATTATGTATATCAGTTATCACTAGATAACTGATATACATAATACAATACATGGTAAGCAGAGCTTGTGTTATGGGTTAGTACCCATAACACAAGCTCTGCTTACCATGTATTGTATGTAATTGGCTAGATAATGCTGAGTGAATTGTCCAGCATTATTTAAAAAAAAATTAAAGACTAAAAACTCTGGGAAATGTGGTACCTACTCAAGTTAGGTTATGAAAAAAACAGCTTGCAACAATCTCATCACGACACATCATCATTACGAGTCAAATGTTTTATTTGCTGTGTAAATTATTTATGGTGTTATAATTTGCACATTGCGGTAAAATTTAACCGAACCGAAAAGCTTTCCATAGCTCGCTGAGCGACTTTGAACTGGCGTACCAGGCCTCACGTGAGTGTTCACGTCTCTTTTTAATCTAGCTACCACGAACTCACAGAGCCAGAACAAACCAGACACCCAAGGCAATTATATGTACATCATGTATCTAAAAGCATTAGCAATAATCAGATTTGTTTAAATGCTAATTGAAACATAGATTTTTTAATATCTACCTCATCTTTTTCTCTACTATAAAGAATTAGAAAGTAAATTCTTAATATCTGTCTGAGAAAAATTATTAATATTCTATAAAATTAATAATTATAGACAATTTATCTTGTTTGTATTACATTGCTAGTTTCTAACTACAACTATGTATCATTTGAACCCTCGAAGATCGATATCGTCTCAAATCACTTGGCAACCAAGAAACCGGATATAAACACTACACGAGATAACTTGGTCCTTTGATACAAGTCATCGCTCATCTGACACCCGAGCTGGCTTATTTGTTCACTAGTACATGCGACATCTAACACTTCATGTACTAGCATTATTATTTATTTATTTTTAGCCATTATTGTCCCACTGCTAGGCAAAGGCCTCCCTTTTTCCTTCCACTCCTCGCGATCCAACGCCGCAACAGGCCATGATGGAAGATGTACCTCGAGCTCGTCGCGCCATCTCATCCTGGGCCTTCCACGTCGCCTCTTAGCGTTGGGTGGGCTTCACTCTGTGATGGTCCCTGCCCACAAGTAGCTGTTCTTACTTTAAAAATATGATCTTTATTAGGAGCAGTTTGTAATCCTTAAGTTTGTATTCCAAATTGTTCCAGAAGTATAATATATCTGGATTATAAAGAATTGATTTTAAATAAATTGGGCGATGTCTTATCGATAGAGCTGTCTGTACATCTTAGCAGATCTTAGTAAGATAGGCAATTATTATTAATTATGCGGATTAATGGAGCTGTATCGCGTTACTTATTAACTCGTTATTTTGTGAAAGTACAGATAAAGTTTTTTTTTTTTTTAATTTTGTCTTAAAATGGAGCTCGCTTTCTCATTCGGGATGTGAAGACTCGGAAAAACAGACATAGGAAGTTCCTTCCACTCTTCATTAGATAGTATAAAACAAAGTTGCTGTGTGTATGTTTGTTACCTCTTCAAGCCTAATGAACGGATCTGGCTGAAATTATGCACAAATACTTCTAGATTGGATTGACACAACGTTTTCTTTTTAACCCGAATAAATGCGTGCGAGGGCGCGCGCAACAGATAGTGGTGTATAAAAATAAAACAGACGAAGAGACCTACAATAAAACCACCAAGGCAAATTATTATATAAAAAAAACGAACAATTCACACTGCTTCATCTAACCTCAAGCTAAGCAGAGCTTGTGTTATGAGTCCTAGATGACTGATATACATAATTCAATACAACACATACATAGGAAATGCATATGACTGGATCCTCAAAAGCTAAAGGCTTAAATGACAAAAGTTAGAACGCGTTAATAGGTTGATTTTAAATCAGTCTACGCCTACGTTTTTGCATTTGAATTACTTATTTGTTAATTTCATAAGATTGAAAAAGCTATAATTATATAAAGTGCTATTAGTTAATCAAAATGAAAGTGCTTTTTCATTCATTAGCACTAACAATAGCAATTATCGCACTTTATAAGATTACACGCCCATAATGTTATTCACCTATTAATACATTGTTCGCAACATTTAACTATGTACGAGTAGTTTTACCGTAATGGCGAGACAAAAGTAACATATGAAGATTTACTTATAAGTTTGATAATTCTAGAGTTCTAAACATAAAGAACTTAACTAGCGTCAACACTTTGCAAATGGATATCTTAACTTGTGGCTTTTCTGTAGTCCTCAAACTCTCTCTTGCGATAAGTTCGCAACAGGCGTTAAATTGCGAGTATGTTACGTTGCTATTAGCAACGAGCCAGTCGCTATTGCTATCGATTGCTATAGGGCGTCAATCCTGTCCGGATTGACGCCCCAGGATATGAGCAATAAGGTCAAAAAAACATTAGAATATGGCAATTAAGTTTTGATCTGCTAAATGTGTACCCTGAAATTAAGCCTATTAATACTGGATCAGTAGAGCTACCTGTAGATTGTTTCCAATAGTAGTTAGCTCATTTATTTTAAGTGTAAATACTAGTTCTTTAAGTCTCTTGTTTCGAATAATTTTTTTTTTTTTTTGTTTCTATTATTTGATTGTAATTTTATTTATTCATATTGATACTTGATTATGATTTTCAGGAAATTTTCAGCAGTAGGACACTTATCACCACTAAGGCACTATCCAATCCTATCATGGCCGCAGTGGCACCTAAGCCACACTGAAGAAAAAAAAGGTACCTAAAGTTATTCTGTGACTTTAATATACTCTCTCCTATGTCATAGGAAATAACCCCCTTATGGAATGGCTGAATAGTGAGAAGCCGCCGGTACCGGTGGTTCCATAAATCTATCTCCAGTAACGAGTTAATTGAACTTTGATACGATGTGGTTGGCGGATACAGACACTCGGTTAATGTCGTAGAAAGTGATTTATACTCTGCTAACTTCGAAGCCGAATATTCTACATTAAATAGGAAACTACTTTATATCGCAGGGAAGCTGCAGGTATTTTAGTAATTTCGTCGAAGAATTTCTAGATAGAAAATGTATTAACATAGATGAAGGATGGTATTAATTAACCAATTACAATAAAACCGCTTGCTTTCGTACCAGCAATAATATTGCAGAGATGCTGCAGGTATTTTAGTAGTTTTATCGGAGAATTTCTTGTTTGAAAATGTTTTAAATAACCTAATACAATAACCACCAATAAAACAGCTTGCTTTGGTACTAGGAAAAGTATTTCGGGGATCCTGCAGGTAATTTATTAGTTTCGTCGGAGAATTTCTAGATAGATAATGTGTAAAGTAACTTATTACTATATACCAGCAATAAAACCGCTTACTTTGGTACAAAAAAAGAAAAGGGTCACGATGTTTTATTATCGCATTTTCAGTAAAACTTTACCAGAATAGGTACTAATTTCTGGTTGCGTCTCTTTCGGTTCCTGGATAAAGCATTTTTGTCACTCGGGGATAACGTAGCTTTCTACTTGCGAAGGAAATGTACAAATAATGACGTTTAAGAATTCTTTTGTTAAGTTGACGTCTGATAGGCTCTACGTCAGTCAAATTTTACCTATTTAAAACACTAGCTGCGCCCCGCGGCTTAGCCCGCGTGGAAATCTATGTATGTGTCAAATGGTTTATAAACTTTCCTCTTGAATTACTCTATCTATTTAAAAACCGCATCAAATCCGTTGCGTAGTTTTAAAGATCTAAGCATACATAGGGACAGACAGACAGCGGGAAGCGACTTTTTTTATACTATGTAGTGATTAGTATGGAAGTGTAGGGTAGATATGAATAATTCTCACCTTATACCTGTTGAGTACAGCGACCTGCCACGGCCATTTCCCGGGCGGCGCAGGCCGGCCCCCTATGATCCGCATCATCTCTCGCATGCGCCCGCGCAGCCGCGCTGCCGCCGACCCGCGGAACCGACCCAGCTTGCCGCAAGACGCCATCATGTTTTGTGCCGTCTTTAAATTAATCAATAATTATTTATATCTGATAACTGTCTATAATACACATGCACAAATAAAAATTTAATACATTTTTATATTTTTAGATCCCGAAACGATTTATTTATAGCCAATTCCATTCGTCCGATAGGTGAGACGAAACAGGTGGACCGAACAGGTTATCACGTATCAGAACAGTAGCTTCAATTGTCATCAAACACCACTAACAACACAGTAATATTGTTCTTACAAGAAAACTAAACCTTAATCGGTTTACCCACTTGGAAGCTAGATGAGAAAATTGGTTTGCTCAAACAAATAAGCCATAAACCGAACAGCTTTTCCTTCCTACAGATGTTTTTAAAAAAAATATTTATTCCTACCTTTGTTGAGACAGTTTGAGTGTCTTCACGGTGGATCGCCAACGCCGGAGTCATCATCGTTTGCCTGACTGTGTTGCTGGCTGAAAACAGATTGAAATCATTAGCATAAACTTCAAGAAACAGTTTTTTCTCTATGGTGAGTATTGTCGTTGAAAATAATGCCTCCAGTTTGGTTTTGGTACATAACGAAATCCCGTGAAGAGCAATATAATGAAGTACGCAATATATGGATGTCATCTAAAATGTGCTGTATATTATCTATAAACGTCACATCTTTATGTTAAAGGAAAAATAGAACGAAGCTATCGTTTTTGTTAAATTGATAAGTGTCCGAAACCTTCGCAACTAGAATCATACTCGCACTTGACGGGAATAATTTCATATCCATAATATCATATAATGGGACTCTACACCACACAATATGGTAGGGTATCAATTTCAACAATTTTGAGCGCAATTTATCTCAACGTAGATTTACACAGAAAATAATAATTATCCAACACAAACACTGGCAGGCGTTGCAAATATTAGGATCGTATTGCAATCACAGAAATCCAGCTTCATCGCAATTAACTGTTCTGGCGCCGGCCGGCCTGGTGCTCAACTTAATAGCTTCCGTGTGAAGGCACCCACCCACACTAGCTATAGCCCAAGATTAGGTTGCGTACTTTAAAGGTCAATCTTCGTCTTAAGTATACCTATTCCTTGAAACTTTATTTTTGGTAGTTCGACTGACAATCAAATAGTTATATTCTAATACTTTACCGATTAGATTTTTATGACAATAGATTTTATTATTTATTTTACAATTTTTATAATACAAAGCATGGTGTGTAACTGACGGCTAATTATAAGTTTCTTATAGAAAAAATACTAAATATTATTACAGTTGTAAAAGAAAAAAAATTATATATGAAGAAGTTGTAATCGATTTTGTTATTGTTGCATAACATTTGGCATTATTTTACAGACCTCAGACGTTTAAATGGCTTTATTTTTGGAATCAGAATATCCAATATTTACGAATATTTTTTTTCTGTTTTTAATAAGAATTAAGTATTACATACATATATTTGTTACATGAAACTTACAATTGTTTTCTAATTACCTCAAATCACTTTTTTTATCTGCCCGCGGGATTACTCGTTTTTTCCGTGATAAAAAGTAAGACAGATTGAGTTACTGTTGTAAAGTAAGAGTATTCGTTACTTATCCTTTCCTTCAGAGGAACTACGAGCGCTAGCTCGATCCTTCCATAGCTCGCTGAACGACTTTGAACTGGTGGAGCAGCCCTACCGTTAATGTCCACGTCTCTTTTGCGTTTCATGACGGGTAGGCCGCACTGATTAAAAACTTTCATTTTCAAGCATTACTATATGGATGACGAGATAAACAGTCTGAATATTATGAAAAAACTTATTTATATTTTTTTATTACTAGGCCTAGACATAGTTAACGGGTACGTTTTTCTGACTTATTGTAGTTTCCGATAGGATGTAATGATTCTAAGAATAAGAATAAGAATCATTTATTTGCTTAAAACAAATGATTCTTATTCTTATTCTTAATCTAATTTAAGTAGTTTATATTTTCCTCGAGTGTTTCACTCTTGAATGAAAGTTGACATGATTTGATTGAGTTCACGAGGAAGGACATACTCGTATGATACTTTTTATAAACTCAAATCCTGACAACTTATTTTACGAATCCTGCCTACGTCCCTTTTTGGTTTACAAATAAGCTAGCTAGCTGTCGTACTCAACATAAACGTAATCCAACAAATTCTGAAATGCTCTGAGGAAATGCTTTTCTCTCCGCAAAATTGGTTACAGACAGATTCCTTACGTTTTGGCGAAAATTTTACATCTAAGTACCTAGGTCTTAAGTCTCAACTCAGCTAAGTAGTCCTTCAAAGTAGGTCTTAAGTCTCAACTCAGCAATAGGAATATCGAAATGTTACAAACTTATTTGAATGGCTCTTCTCGTCAGAATTTTCAACTGGCCGAAGTTCGTTACCTAATTAAAAGCGGTTACCAAAGCAAAGTTCATTGGAATCCGAATTCACATTAGGAAAGACGTTGCTAACTCCGTATCATCAACCAAAGTTTTACAAATAGCACAGATTACTAGGGCCTGAAGATCTGACAGTTTTAATTGCTTTTCGAGTAAACAACACGGTATCAGATCTAAGTGACGCAGTGTCAGGTCAAGTTTTCTGAATGTAGAGTTTCCTTCGCAGTCTTCACAATATTCCTGTCTTATTTTAGGTGGTCTACCTAAGGATGGTAGGTAATCTATCTACCATTATGTGCAACGTAAATCCATTTTTAAGTACTAAACGTAGATATTTCTAAATAAAATCTGTAACGCCAACGAAGTTACGACTGAAAAGTAATAATGTTTTCCGAGAAAACCCTTTTTAAAATGCAATTTTCGATATTACAGAATTTTTCAGTTTGCCTGATAGAAAATGTTGGTATTGTTTTCTTATCACGCCAACCAACTGTCAAAACCTTTATTGGTTGGTGTTTTAATAAATGAATAAAAATTACGAAAATTGGAAAGGCCACTCATTTTGTTAGTCTTTGTCCGACTTGCGTTTGAGTAGGTACTCAGACGTTCTATTATTAGGTTTATGGGTATTACCTATACCATATTATAAAAGCCAATGAGGTGCTGGTGCGGAGGGAGGCCTTCGTCCAGCGGTGGACAAGTATAGGGTGTGGGATAGGTATGTATATATGTAATTGTATATTCAGCACTGGACTTAGAATGACAATGACACACAGTGGCGTAGCTAGGTTGACAAGGGCCCCGGTGCATAGAGAAGGAATCAGGCCCTCACCGCCCCTCTTTACAGTTTCCACGTAGCAATGAACGATGCAAAGTAATAGCGAATGAAAAATTAACTAAAAAGTTGACGGCGTCAAGCACGTGAGCTTATCAATGCGCTACGGACGTACTCAACCAAACTACCAAATAACAATAACAAAAAATAGAGAATTCTGTGATTGTTGATATTCATTTAAAATCATTAAAAAAATACTTGTGAGCAGGCTTGAAGCCTAGCTTCGGAAGCTGGCTGATCCTATATTTTCAAAGCCTAGATTAGAAGGCCCCCTGAGCTCCAGGGCCCTGGTGCACTGCACCGCCCAGCCCAACGATAGCTACGCCACTGATGACACAGTAGGTAGTCTAGCTACCTGATGTGACCTACTCGATATGAGTCACGTCTGGATTGTGTTGTGTCAATAAGGCCCGTATTACTCAGTCATCGATCTGTTTGAGTAACGATTTCATGGCAGAAGCTTTACTCAAGCATAAATTAATTTAATTGGTGTTACAGTATTAATTAAGAAAGTATTTGAATTAAATTGAATAGATCGATGACTGAGTATAGTTTCATAAGTCATGCCTAAGCCAAGCATTAACCGAGAAGGCGAATAAACAAAGAGGTTAGATTGTTAGTATGGTACCTATGTGCAAGTTCACCTGGGTCCTTCCGTCGCTGCATCTTGGCGCGGATCCACTGCTGGCAGTAGGTGCCCTCCATGTAGCAGAACGCCGACTGCCGCACCACCTGGCGGCCACAGATATCGCGTCGCATACAGTGTCTGGAAACAAAATGATAAGCAGAGTGAGACTCAAGTCGGGAACACACGAATGACCCGCAGACATTTGCTCGTATGGGTTACTACGTCCTCGGCTTTGTTTACGTTCGTTCTTCTGGTCGCCTCAAAGGGTAATACTGAAAATCAGTGTTTTGCTCTTAGAGCCAAGTTTTTCGCTGAGCCTTTTTGACAAGCTGCAGCACGCACACAATTTTTAAATCTCTACTTTTGAATTTTTTTATAGGTACCTACTATTACTTATTTTACCATTACTATTGTTACCTTTATATCATTTTTTTTATATCAGTTTTTATAGTGTAAGTAGATAACATGGATCCTAGTAATTAAAAAATAAATCCTAAGTGCCTCTCTAAATCACACAAATTTATGGAAGTCATTCATGAATATACCTACTTACCAGTTCTGTACAGTCAGCTTCATTCTATTAGGTAAGCGCAACTCAACCATAAAATAAGCAGCTTCTTCGTAGCGAAATGTAATAAATTACTTTTCAGGTAAAAGCTGAGGGTGATTTACATTTTGCATTATATAAGTGAGGAATCTATTCATGTCCTCGTTTGCAGCAATATTTAGTTGGTGAAGTACCTACAATGATAATGACGTAATAGCATTCGAAGTCTGTAACATATAACAATAATAATTTCCATGTTATCTACTTACACTAAATAATAGATACAGGCGTTGCTTTACGGAAATCCATCGCAAAATATAATAATGAAAAGATCTAACAAAATGTAGTCCGTGTGTACCGCCCACCATCTCACAAATTGACACAAACAGACAAACTTTGTATTTGTAGAAGAAAAAACCACACGAACTACGAAATGAAAAAATCTATCAAAGCAAGTCGTCAACTAGTTCCGTCTTTCCACGAGACATCATCAGGACAACACCATTATATAACATCATAACAACTTAAATATTGTAATTTAAAAAAAAATCAGGCATACAATCACACATCTTTTTTTTTACCTACAGGCAAGACAAACACGGACTTAGGGAATGTAAAGACTAGTCTACTCTTGTGTTTTTAATAATTTTATTTAACATTCTTTCAACAGCGCAGCGTCCCAGGCCAGCTAAGTTTTGTAGCCTACAGACTTAGACTACATAACCCGAATCTGAAAAATTGGGTTTTTAAAATGTATTTAAAAACCAATTCCCTGAAAAGCAATCGTCCATGCTAGTAGGTAATTGTATTTATTGTGTGAGCAAACGAGTACAATTGAATCGTTTGCTCACACAATAAATACAAAAACAAAACACAATTTCTTGGTATAATTTCAAATAGAAAAAAAAATTTGAAATCTGAAATTTCTTTAGGCTTACACAACTCACCTTTTTCTCACTGTGGAACATCGTCGCGAGCAATCGCTCCAGCCGCTCCACGGGGAAAACCCCCGGAAACGTTTCTGCACTTCGTCGGTATGGAGCTGGCGGGTTCTTGGCTGAAAGTAATAATTAAGGTAAACATTAAACTGCGGCGAGCGAACCTCTTCTTTGCATTGTTTGTGACAAGAGTCATATTATTATTACCGATATCCGTTTAGAGGATGAATTACACATTTAAATTTTAATAAATTTATTGATTTTTGCTACCTGTGTTTCTTTTTGAACCGGAACTGGCATTAAGGAAATGTAAGTGATTTCCTTTATCCGGATTATACATAAAATATTTGGGATCATCCATTTTTAATCTTATAACACCCGCTATAAGCTTCTTTAGTACGCATTGCTCATCACAAGTCGTAACTAATTCATAAGGTACAAAATGTAAATTTTCTTGACTTTTGTCATCATGTCGTGTGATTTTATCTAAAATTAATCGTGTTATGGCGGTGTTTTGGCATGACTGTTAACTTTTTATGGAAACTTCCCTTAGTAATTCAGGGGAGCATTAAGGGCAGCCGGCTTCTGTATCTTAGCCACCAGCATCAACATGTGCCTTGTTACCATTACCGCCATCTTTACAACCACAAGCTCCACTAAAGCAAGCGGTACAGGCTCCGCCTTTTCCTTTACTTGCATCTATCTGTCTCTGCTTCTTTTTCAGATTTTTGTTACCAGTTCTATTTTGACTTTTGTGAAGACTTCTATTTATGCTTTTATTAACATTTTGATGTCTTGATCTTCTAAGGGTGTTTTGCGAAATTTATACTAGGGGATACTGGAGATGGTGGGTAACGAGCAGTAACTTTGTTTTCTATTATATGCAACTGATTTGCAAGTCGGACGAGGACCGTATGCAAGAGTTCGTAGTCAGCTGTATTCTCCTAAAAATAACAAAAATAATGTCTTAGGATTCGTTCAATTATAATATTTTTTTTTAATGCAATGTACGAAATGAAGGTGAATGCAAATAGAAACGTTGTGTACGTGGCTTCTTTGTAATTATAATCTTACCTCGGCATCAATAGCTTTGTCTATCAATGCATCTATACTGTCTATACTAGTATCACTCGCATGCTTAGAAAAACTAGAATGTTCAGACAAACTTAAATTTTCTGACGAAGTGGATGACATCACAGATTCATTGGTGGATGACATTTTTACCGGTAAAGATGGCTTAAAGCTTCTGTTTAAATTAAATTAAACCATCTTTAAAATTTCAAATTTTATTTCTCGGTAATAAATGACCGAAACAAGATTCGCTTTTGCCTTAAAGAGAATACAATAACAACTCTGAACAACGCCGTAGACTTGATCAAAGAGAACAAAGGCTATACAATAACTACGTAGACTTCATTCTACTGATTTTGCCAAAGAGAATACAATAACTATACCGTTTCCAACACAGATAATAAAATAACTACCTTTCCAAGGCTTTTTCTCTTTTTTTTCAGGCTAGTAACCCATGAGGCAACCCACAAACCCATAATGTTTTAAAATATTGTAGACCGCAACCATAGAAAAATACGAAATAACCAAAATAACAAGGAAATTTAACCTAATTTGAATCCTCTAATAGACATATCAATCTAAGATTAAAGAAGTAAAAAGGTTTGTTAGGTAAGTAGAAAAAAAGGTTTATTTTTTCTTTTGTATTTTTACTTCGTTTTCCCTTTCAGTGTTAATTTTTGACAAGTTTATAGACTTTTCGGCTACATGTGGTGTACCGTTGGAATAAGCGATGATAAGATACATTTTTAAAAGCATTTAAACTCCTCGATCGCTTTTAGTTTTTTTAAAACGATGTAAAGATGACTTTCTTAACTCAGTTTTTTAATATTTTTAACTTTTAGAGCTATATTTATAATAATTTACTGGTTTTTTCAAATTAATAATGCCTTCATTAGATGAAGGATACATCTGGGACCAAAACCAAATAAAAAGAATAATCGAAAACATGTTCCAAAAAAATTTTAGGGGAAAACAGTTAAAATTTCGGAAAATTATTAAAAAATACAAAAAACAGGATTAAAAAAAATTGCAAAGAGGATCTTCTACTTCAATTTGTATTTTACAAATAGATCCACCAACACACCCAGCGAGTTTGTCTAACCCTCCACCAAACAACCTGTATAAACTAAATGTAGCCAAAAAAAAAACTTTGAGAAGTGGGAAAAAAAAATATTCCCACAAAACCCAAGGACCGAGGGGTCGTCACCCCTCGAGTTGACGCCGGGGTAATGAGGCCAAGCCTCAAGGCCCCACTCTGTGCCCACACCAGGGCCGGAAAGAAATTAATTGATTGATTGGTAGCATGGCTCACAGCTGGGCACGGGCTGTGCTGCTGGTAGTGGGTATGGTATGCCAAAGGTGTAATAAAATAATTGCGCCAGTATTGTAATTGTAACGCTGCATGAAGGTATAACATAAACCAACTATGTATATCTTGTGGTGTTCCTAAACTTCTACATTCGTATTTTCAAAAAACTAAATGAACTAAAGTTTACGGGAAATGCCGACTGCAATACATTTCCTGACACAATAGCAACGTAAGACATGCTTTTCCTACTTACCTACTACTATAAATAAATAGTAGTAGTATGTAGTTTTCGATAAGCAGCACCCACCACAATATTCTATCTACAGGTCAAAATGCAAAATCTTTCGTAATCGTGTTAGAAGTTTATTTATCAGTAAGTCAGTCGTCTTTACGCACACTCTTTTTGTAATTCGTAAAAGCTTGCTTTTTCTTATGTAGGTGAGCACTAGGGGTGGCCGGTTCTTCAATGTTAACCGCCAGCGCCACCACTGGCGTTGCCCGACTGGCCTCCACTTCCGCCACTTCCACCGCCTCCACCTCCACCTCCGCCACCTTTACCACCTGCACCACCGCCTCCGAAGCTGCCATCACCGCCTTTACCACCAGCATTACCACCTTTTCCGCCTTCACCTCCACGAGCACTACTACCTCCACCACCACCAGAGCCACCACCAGCACCTCCACCAGCACTACCACCACGACCACCAGAGCCACCACCAGCACCTCCACCAGCACTACCACCACCACCATTCAAACCTCTAGGATTACCAGCAGTACCAAAGCCTTCGCTAGTACCCGCAAGCTCAAAACCACCTAAGCCTTCAGAGGTATTTGCACTTTTCCCTTCCCCTGATCGCCTTGTCTCCTTTTTAGTAGTATTTCTATGCCTACTTGTATGTTTTGATTTTCTTATGATGCCTAGAGAAGGAGTTGGAGAGCTAGGTTCGGTTTCCATTCTTTTCTGTATGGTATGTAACTTATTTGCCATTTGAAGGAGGACCTTGTGCAAGAGTTTTTGGTTCACTCTCTCCGTCTAAAAATATTAAACAAAGTCAATTTTGAATGCTGTACCACTATATGTAAAAATATTGAGTATAAGTTTATACCCGTTTATTGTTACCTTGATATCTATAGCTCTTTCTATCATTGGCTCTAAACTCAATATACTCGAAGATCTACTAGAGAGTCCCGATCGATTAGACAAATTTGACTTCTCCTGTAAACTTATTCTGCTTTTCGTCGAATGCGTAGAAGAACGTGTTGGTATTAATTCTTTGGATGACATGATTATGGTACAAAATCCTTTTAACATTAAAATTTTCCTTAATATAATGCAGTTCTCAAAAAATAACCAAAACAAGATTATTTCATGAGTAACTTTTTCCAGGCAATCAACAGTTTTACATACGTAGTTATTGTTTTTGTCAACAGTTTATATTCTCTTTGGTCAACAGTTGCTGCAACAATAGTGGGTATAAATCATAGAGTTATCAATATGGTATGCATAATTATGTAAAATCATCCTAAAATAAGTTTAGTTTCAAAAACTAAGTTACCCAAATAGTTTTACATATTTTAGTTAAAATCTTATTTCGTATTGGTAACTTATACGTTTTTAGGGTTCCTTACCTCAAAAGGCAAAAAGGAAACACACTCTGTTATCTGGCTGTCAACCCCTTTTCTAAGGAACGCGTGTAGGAATCAATATCGAAGTAAAATTAACACCAAAGACTCAAGTCCGTAACCTCTTGGAACCGTGATTTAAATCAAACTTCTAAGTCAATTCCATCAAAGCTTCAGCCGTTTATGCCACAAATCCAATAGGGTATACGAATAACCAGTTGACCTTTATTCATGAATTTTGGCAATGAGGTCTTATTTTAGCACAAGCAAATGGATAAATCCAAAAACAGCAAAGTAGTTTATTCCCAAAAAAAAAATATTTTTATTTTCATGGTAATTCGTACTATTTAAGGTGTATAAAGGGTACTCTTTCCGTTGACCTAGAAAATGGAATTCGGCAAGAAGCAAAATATAATAGCACAAGTACGTACAGAAACAACCCAAAACCCGTTCATTTGTAGTTTATTCATTTTTTTACTCTCTCGATAGACCAAAACCTATAGGTAAGGTACTTCCCTTTGTCCTAGAATCATGAAATACAAAATTTTTTGTTTCTTTAGGCTTACAATTTAAGCAAGTCAAATTTTATAATATAAATTATAATCAAATAAGAAATAACGTGCTTTTGATTTTCTGTTCACTTAAATTTTTTGTTCACAAGTGGAAGAAGTGAAAAAGAAACCACTAGTACATTCATATATCACTTGGTGTCTAATACATGTTTGTGTTGCTAAATCTAAATATAAAGTGATTTTATATACATGTCAATTTATGTAAAGCTAAGCACAACATTGAATTACATACCTATGATTTTTACATAGCATTTTTACTAGCAAAACGCTAGGTTTTATAATTATACGAAACCAGCGATACGGAACCTTCGGTGCGTTCTTAAGGTTTTATTATTTAATCTTTTGGAGCGTGTTTTACGTGAGTAGGCATTCGGATGTAGGGGATGATGTGATGGGGCTAGATGTTTTAAAAAGGCGTGTTACCGAAGCGCCCGCTTTTAAAACGCTTGATGTAATGTGTACGGTAGACTGTAGAGTAGGTACTTGCTCTATACCTAATGACCAAGTCGTCGTCGTTGGGTCGATCGTGATATGTATTAGAATCCCTCGTAGGGACATTTCTAGTCGCGAATATTCTGAATTGCTTTATACCTTCACACAATCGACTGCGATACGTTTCTATATTTCGAGAAAAATATTCCGGCATTCATAACAGAGCGGGATATTAGATCTCGACGCGTTTTGTTGCAACAATTTTGCTAACTTTTCTCTACAAAATTGTTGAGACTAGAGAGATAGTATAGACGAGAGAGAAAGCACATCATTTTTATTACAAGTCGCTACAAAAATCACGCATTCACGCATTTTTCTTTTTAAATGATGTGTACAACGTTTATCGACACTATTTCGGTAAAGGATTGTTTATGTTAGTTCCAATGTTTATTTAATTAATGGAGGCTGCTTTGTGTAATAAACACAATCCGATATAGTTCCTAGATTATCTTCTAATGATGTTCTAAAAGTAACCATAGGTAAACAGGTACCTACACCATACCGGTATTGTTACATAGTAACGTAATTTCTTTGATCATTCTCTTCGCGCTTCATAGACCAAAATAATTCGTAAACAGACAGTATTTGAGTAGGAACCTAATTTTGTTGATACTTACAAAATAAATGTTTTCGTTCTCAGTTTTCTTTGATGCCTGTTCGCCCAATCTGTTTTCGCCAACTTTGCAACTGAAAGTAAATAATTTTAAGTATTTAATTTGCTAGCGCGTTCAAAGTGGGTAGGTGCCTACCTATCTAACTAATTTTTTGCACTACATAATTACTAAATCGCGGGCAGTGTAGGGTAGGCCCTACACTTGGATTTAGAAGACTTCTGTAAATCCTCTACGGACCCACGGACCTTCCTACTAATACATTTTATATTGGAATTAAATTTAATCCAACCTATTTATTTTAAATATTCTGTCGGCTGGAAAATCTACCACAAACTATTTGGGTAGCAAAACAGATTTTGGGCGGCGCGGCTGTAAAATATAAACCATCAGCAAAACTTGGTCGGTAACTATTATATTTGATCAGTAAATAAATAGCTGTTTAATAAGCGAAATTCATGATTTGGTCGGAAGAATAAATTATTGGGTCAGTAGGATTACTAATACCATAGGTACCTACATTTGTTATGCAGAAAAAACAGTGACAACATAAATGCTAGCAAATCTAGTTCAGCCATTGGTTCAGCCGTCAAGGAGAACTGTAATCCATCCAAATAAGTACCTATATAACGTGAAGTACCTAAACTAATCTTATGATTGTACCTAATAAAATATATTTGTATTTTCTTTCTTTTCAAACCAACAAAAGAGTGGACTTACCTTGCGACTTCCACTCGCAATGAATCACCACAAATGTGCCTGCGCCGACAGTGCCGCCTTCTCGTCCGTTGGCCTCCCGCACACTCACTCCATGTACTCCATTTTGAAAATGTTGGCCTCTTTGCTTCTCCTGAAACTCAATAGGTATCGTAGTAAGTATCGTATAGACAATAAATGAGCTTGAACATTTAGCCTATTATCTCTGATTACACTTCGATGTTACATCCTCTAGATTTAAGTATACCACGTAGTACGTTTTCCATCGTATTACATCGTCCCACTGTTTAAAGCACTATTTTTTAGGCTTATTGGAGATCTGAAAAATATTATTCAAAAAACTCACATAGATCCCGCCTCTCACCGTTCCGTTTCGACCTTACCGCCGCTCGGCGGCGCTGGCGTCATTCGTTTTTCGTGTTACGCATCGTCCACACCGAGTGAACGATTTTTGCATCTAAATTGCATATATTTCGCGCAATATCAAAGTAAATAATAAGTTATGGTGAAAAGAAAGCATAAGGATTGCAGTGGTGATAATATTCGACGAAAAATTCATCGATTACAATGGAAATTGGACCGAGATAAAGGCAAGATAATTTTGTATAACTACCCCCACAGATCCACATAGTATAATGTTTTCTTATCAATGATGCTAATCTTTATGACAAATATTCATGCTGACAACGTACCGTCTCAATGTGGTAATACCTGATATTATCCAGACGGTTACATAAACTTTATTCCTTAACGTGGTGATACGTGATGTTACCCAGGAATAAAATAATTTCACTTTCTTAACGTGGTGGTACGCGATGCCATCCAGAAAGTTGCCTACAATTTATAATTCAATTTATGAATTCTCATACATGAACATACCTATATATATATACACACAGATCGCAACCGCCGATCAAATACTCGATAATCAAGTCCGGTGTCCGTCCATTGTATGTGACGACAGAGGGAGTTCTCTCGACATGCCAACCGATCGAGATGGTAATGGCTTCTTGGAAGTAGATTACCGAGAACTAAGTATGGCATCCGGCATGAGCTGTAGTTCCATAAGCCTCAGCTCCCGAAAGCGTTCCAGCCCCTTTGCCAATGTCGGACCTGCGAGTACCAGGTACATCATCGACTCCGGTCCAGGTACCAATCCCTCGTATGGCCTGAACCCTCATACCTGAACAAACTCAGACGAAATACCTATAGGAAAACTGGGTGTAAGAATTCCACTGGAAATCTCTGAACGTTGGGGGATAATATTACTAGCCGGGCTCGCTAAGAAACAAAAGGAGGCCCTCAGAGAAAAGATTCTGATTTCTGTTTGTTTGCCCCAAAACTCAACCCCAAGGTAAACGCCGTTTTGTCTGAATCTGAACTCGCAAAAACCGAGATACATTATCATCAATCAGCCTATGTTAGTCCACTGCTGGACATAGGCCTTCCCTAATGAGCGCCATAGCGCCCTGTCTTTAATTTGCCGCAATAAGAGATTAGAATATTCACAAGCACACAAGCTCTGCTTACCATGGGGCTAGATAATGCTGTGTGAATTGTCCAGCATTATTTATTTATTATTATTTATTCCCAAAACCAACTGGGTTCTATAATAGCACAATCTCACTAGAAACTTGATACAGGCTTATGTGCCAAAAATGGAATCATCAAGAAACTGTCAGCAGTGTCATAAATTTCATTCGATTATTTCACGAGGAGACAATATATAATATCTAATAATAAATCGACGAAAACTAGTTATTCCTTTATTGGATAAAGGTCTCTGTAAAACAACGCATGGGTAAAAGAAAAACATTTTTGTTTGGAGACCAACTAGTTGAGACCATAAAAAACTCGAAGAACATCGAGAGGTCAATCCAGCAAATAAAAAAAAAAAAAAAAAAAAAACCTACCTCCTTACGGAATAGGTCCAAACGCAAACCACCCGTGCCGGGAAACTTGCGATTCCTCCTCACAAAACACCACGAAGACAACAGCGCCACCACACCGGTACTACGTGTCGTAGCCTTCCACGTCCACGGGAAGGGGCTTCAGCTGTACGCAGCCGTGCCCGCCACACCATCATCAAAGGCCGCCACCGAACAAGGCCAGCGACCGCCGACGACAATAGAGGTACCTCATACAGATGATTCGGTTGTATTGGCTTTCAATACTTTTATGTTTATGCTACATAAATAGAACCTTGCAACCCACCTTTCCTTAAAGAGGAAAACGAGTATCACTGTGTCAAATATTTCAAACTTGGCTTCAACTTGTGCAATATAATTCCATGCACTAAGCAGCCAGACCAGTGTATTTATCCAGTTTTTGCACCTGAAAGTAACGGAGGATTTCGCTTGCTTTACACTCAATGTTAAAATATTTAACAAATGTGTCATAGCTTTTCATTTCAAATGGAAGATACTCGTATTCGTACAGCTTGTAAAGTAGAAAATAATGGGACATACATGGCATATATTGGCCTCAAAGAGGCATATTTCTAGTGCCTATATACCATGCACATAAAAATACCTAAAGTTTACATTAGACGAACTGTTCGAGTTTCATTGTTTACCATAAGGGTTTGTTCCACGCCGTATAGTTGTATAAAACTACTTAAGCCTCAGCTTATATACCTTAGAGGCCAAGGTACTAACTAGTAGATTTATCTTGATGATATCATATGTTTTGGCTCACGTGAGAACACAGTAAATACCGTACTGATAAACATAGAATGTTTAGTATTTGTAATAAATCACGGGAAAAGCTCCCTTACACCGACTAAAATACATTCCTGCAATTACCCTAAGAAAAAGTCAATAATATTTAATAAGTCAATAGTTGTCAATAAGTTTTCAAATAAGATATAAGACAAAATTTTAATTACTATTCGAGAGTTTGCAAAATTCATTGGTACTGGTGGCTACATACACTAACTGCTGCCTGTCCGGCGGTAGCATACGGCTGGGTTTACACCAAACATTTGGAACGCGAATAGTACCTAGCGCTTCAACAATCAAATGAGATAGGCTCTCAGAACTTTATAATACATTTTTTTCATGCAATAAAGTGATTATGATTATTATGACAGCTATAATTATTAGCGATTTTGTCTTAAAAATTACCTACAGTTAGATTTTAATTGGTGGTCAACTATGGCTAGTAAAGCCCAAAATAGATTACAAAATCATACCAGATTAACATAATAAAATATTTACGAATTCGTCAATGACTGGTAATGTGGTGTATGCGGTGACGATGTAACCAGAGGACACTGGTCTGCTATTGAAATGACACTACATAATATCAACTTATCATGAGCTGCTTTTATATGGTTCAAATCATTATGTCAAAATTACCAAAACGTTAACATCCTTCTTAAAATCGACGACAACACTGTCATGTCATACACAAATAGGATGGGTGAATACATTTCCGCATCTCACTCCAATTTCCAGAGAAATATGGCAATGGTTCGAAGTTAGAAATAATATATTTCTTTCATATCATAAAATCACGTGATGGCACCAACATCGACACGGAATGGAACCTACATTAGAGTAGTTATGAGTAGATACATTGTTTTAAAGTTTGGCCAACCATTATATTGTTTTGCTACTAAACTCTATATGTAAACGATATATTGGACAATAGACCCCGGTGCATATGATATACTTAGATGCGTTTACATGGGATAAGTTTTTTGTTATTTCTACGCATTTCCTCCTTTTGCACTGGTATTAAAATATCTAAGAACGGTGATAGAAGATGAAACTCGTGGTACATTAATCGTTTTTTACCAACCGTGGTACCATTTATGTCGTTCTCGCTCAGAAATTATATATTTTAAACAGCATAAAAACCTTCTAATGTCACCTTCCAGGGAACATCATCACCCGCTTTGGCGTAACCTTGCCCTGGCGTGCGCCATATTATCCTGTGTTCCTAAGACAAGTTTGTCAAATTAATAATTTTGATTGTTTTAATTCATCTTTTTTAGTATTTTGTAAAACAATTAAGTTATGGAACATCAAATTCATATAGATCAGCGCTATCCTTGATCATCGGGTAAGATACTTGCAACAGCGATTCTATAAGAAGATTTTTTTATGTTGTTTTCAAAATAAAAGTGAAATCAATCTCCCCGAAGTATCATTCGACTTGGGACCCAAACATTGTCTAAAAAATTGGTATCTCTTCTCTCGATATGTACAGGACAACGTGTGCAGATGTTAACTGCTATTGACCTCAATAACATTTTAATTCAAACATATTAATAGCAATTAATAGTATAATTAAAGCTCAACCCGACGGAACCCAAAACTAACTATCCCCTTTTTTTTGTTCAAAATGAGTAAATTTGCCCAGCAAAACCTTAACTTCATATATTAAAAGAAGTAGTCAACTTCGTAATCTTCCAAACACTGGTAAGTTAATGCTAACCGCAAAGAAACCTGTCTACAACGCGACTTTTCAAACCATCAGTCGATGGATCTAACAAACTTTGCATGAAAGTGGAGTGGACGTGTCCGTGTCACAGCGCACAGTACCTACGCGCCACGTGTCCAGCTCCTACGCGCCACGCGTCCAGCTCCGCCGCCAGTAGGTTAGGAGGTACTGCACTCCTAAAGCAGCCGGATGGACAGACAATTAGATAATTTGCTATTTGCAATTTTACAATCAACCTTTACTTACTGAAGACACGACTTTTGCTTGCTGAGGCAGTATTATCAAGTCATTAATAATTTATATTATGGTTACGGTTTACTTTGTTAGATTTGATTTATCTATGCTAAGAACAATTAGGTACTTTGTTCTTGATGTTAAGAATGTTAATAATTTTTTCTACTAATTTATTAACAACTAGCTGCGCCCCGCGGCTTCGCCCCCGTGGAAATCTATGTGTCAAATTGTTTAAATGATAAAAAGTATTCTATGTCTCGCCGTAAAAACCATCCTTGAACTTCAACGAACATTTAAAAAAAAGATTTGGCCAAATTGGTCCAGGCGTTGTTGAGTTATGCGCTTACCAACACATTTTGCGATTCATTTTTATATTATAGATATCTTTTTCATTCTGCAACAGACGCTAAACATCTACGTGGTATACTTAAATCTAGAGGATGTAACATCGAAGTGTAATTTATGGTTAAAATAACTTACCTAAGTGTATTTCTACCAAAATTACACGAGATGTTACATCCGAATAGATTTAACTCCCGCCCGCCCTAGGACACAACGATCCTGCGTGCATTGTGCCAGACCCACCAGTTGCAGAATGCTGCATGCTGCGCTTGCTGAACGTGCTCTGAAAAGAATGACGCCAGCGCCGCCGAGCGGCGGTAAGGTCGAAACGGAACGGTGAGAGGCGGGATCTATGTGAGTTTTTTGAATAATATTTTTCAGATCTCCAATAAGCCTAAAAAATAGTGCTTTAAACAGTGGGACGATGTAATACGATGGAAAACGTACTACGTGGTATACTTAAATCTATTCGGATGTAACATCTCGTGTAATTTTGGTAGAAATACACTTAGGTAAGTTATTTTAACCATAAATAATTTACTTATTATAATTATAGAGAGGTAAGTGCATTGCCATATAGAGAGGTAAGTGCAATCCCTTTGTAACGGGACCTACGGAACCCTAATGCCTAGGACAGAAATAGATGATATAAAGATTCGCTTCTATCACCTATTTCTTATACATTTGACACGTAAGTCCGGGTGCTTGAAAATTATAAAGTGACAAGCTATTTTTTGCCGCCGACTGAGACCTATATTGGTCCACTGGTGGTCGCATCCTCCCCTTGATAAGTGCTTTATTGGCTTTTACGTCATGGGGGTAATGCTCATAATCCCCATGCCGAGCTTGCGGGTTAAGGATCGCAGTTCGGTGGTATAATTGTTCTGCAGGATGCGCTACTGCCCGCCCCCGGTAGATCCCGCATATCCGTTAGTCGCCTATTACGACGCGCGGGATGAGTTATTAAATTAGTATACCCCGTTCTAAAACTAACCTCAAATTCATTGTTGTTGAGATGTGTTCAATGAGAAGCTGTTCCTACTTTAAGCGAATTTACAACTAGAGGAAGAAAAAGTTTGGAGCACCCAATAAAGCACACGAAAAAACACTCACCTTTGTTAAAACTTTCGTACTCTCGCTTCGAAACAACAATCATATTATTTTGACTCGTGCCCGCATTAGTATTCGACTCGAATGGAAACTGAATCTGAAATGACAACAATACATACTAGTTATTGTCTGCGAATAATAGAATAGACAGCATCAATAAATTCTCCATTGATACAACTAGGCCAAATCTTTTCAAAGGGTATTTGCCTCAAGCACAATGGTTGCAATCATTTGATAGAGCAAGACATTTTTCAATTTGGCCGAAAGCCAGACGTTTTTGTGATCAATGCATTGTTGCAACTGCAAATGGATCCACCATTTCAATCTTTATTCAGCTCAGTAAGTATCTACATACACTATTGATCCAGATTAATTTGTATTATCGCAATTCAAATCCTAAAGCGGACAAGCATAATTGAGTTGACCAACATCCCTGTTGAGTCCTACTTTAACGTTGACCAGAAATTAGTATAAAACCATTTTTAGTAAATCTAGTAACATGCTTCAGGTATAAAGTTGTTTATAGACATACATAGGAGAGGCCTTTGTACAGCGGTGGACTAGAATATCCCGATAATGATATACTTACATCACTTAGTTTTGTATGACTGATGACACTACAAATGCTGATCAGACACAGCCAAAGCTTCGTCATATTCTTCGAGCCTCACGGAGTAACTTCCATCAGATCTCGGCATCTGAAACACAACGATGGGATCTATCATTTCTGGTTCTGAATTGTAGCATCGAGTATCAATAAACTAGAGTCTCATTTTAAAGTTGCACTTCATTTTGCTTTTGAGACAGTAGATTGCGACGCGATATCCTTAGCAGCCTTAATGTTCAAGTTAATAGATAGTGAGATAGGTACATAAATAAATAATGCTGGACACTTCTCTTTTGTAATAATATCTGTATTGCTCTCGAAAAGATCGCTTTTAAGATAATAATATTTATATAGATAGGTATATAATCTTTGAAACGAAGCCGCCCGCTGTACTTTTGTCTTATATAAAGATTTTGTGTTTATTTAAAGGCTCTATTTGCTGTGGTTTATAGTGTACGTTACAACAATACTAATAATATATGTTTTTTATTAATAAAGAAATACAAATACGATACAGTTAAGTCCATGTTGAACTTTTATGGACTATTTTCGACTTGGAATAGCGCGTGCGCAAACGTAGGGCAGAAGTAAGTTAGAGAAAGAACAACATTGGACACGCGTGGGCCACGTACGGGATGCGTCAGTAAGGCATGTGTTTGTTGCACGGAGACTGATATAGCCTTTTTTACGGGTTAGAAGCTTTAAGACTACATCTTTATTCGACTAGATAGCACTACTAAAATAACATCTAACTAAATTAATTCACCAATGTGTGTGGGACCAGTCGAATATTTGCTATTTGAAACTAGGGCCGTTGATTTAATTTGGATTCGAAACTCAGTGGATCTAAACCGAAAAACCAAGGTGTAAAGCCGGCGACGAAAATCCTTTATTTGACCGTTTTCCATACATAAACATCCAGATAGAAGCAAAGAGTTCGTCGATTTGTATTGAATCCGAGCATGTAACATTTCGCGTAGGGACTTTGATATTACTTTTATAATTTAGTGATATAAAACATAAACCGCGCATATACGATACAAAAACATCGATTCTTGCGGTCCATCATCTTCGTCGTGAGTCGAAATAAATAGGTACATTTCTGTAGGTACATATAGGAAAAACACGCGGCTGTCACAGCAGAGAGGTCTTTCACACAATTTTCTTGATTTTGTAACCAAAAACGAATCTATGTGTCAGTTGCCAAGCATATAATTTCAGTGCTTTCACACACATAAGTACACGCATACGAATATAAAATTGAGATAGACAATTTTTTTGTCAATAGGTACCTCGTTTGTGTCTACTATCTTTCTAAGCCTTGTCTCTTCTCTTCTATGGTTATGTGGCCGCTCAGCTGTGTCTCTCACTATTTGAGGTGGGCGTGGATGTAACACTCAACCGATAACCAAATCTAAACATAGGGACATTTCGTTGCACGGTCAATTAAGTTACCAACAAGGTGCGACTCTATGAACAATGACTCAAGAACAATGCATTTAACACTTTATCTGTGGACTTTTTGTCTACGCTCTCCGTATATAGAATTGATTGCATTTTGATGTCGACAACGTAACACCCCGCACCGTTATTTTGGTAGGTCAAACCGTGCCCAGAAGATAAGGATGTGAGTCACAGATGTAGCCCGTATAGATAGAGTCCGTAGGACCTTGTCAGATAGATTTTCGACTCTTGATTTCGTAGCGCAGTTGAATAGCGCAATGCAATAAATAAATAAACAGCTTAATAATAATTTAGTGATGTTATTTTCTAAATGTACAATCTTGTTACATTTCCTTGTATTAGGAAATGCCTATCAAATCACACTAATATTAAAAATGCGAACATTAGATGTTTAGATGGATAGATTTCATTTCATTTCATTTCATATCATTTATTGTAATTTCATGCATACAGGATTTCTTAGATGTAGTCTTAGTGGGTAGGTACACAATGCATAAAAACCCTGTCAGGGCACAACAATTTTTTTGATATGTACATGTTTGTTACATCTTCACGCCAAAAGTACTGAAAGAATCGGGCTAAATTTGCATACAGGTAGTTCTAGACCTGTTTTTTTTATCCCATATATTAGTTCCCATGGGATGGGGTTTCAATAGAAACCATGCATGCGAAGCCGCGCGCAGAATCTAGTACAATATAATTGTACCTATTATCCGATTCTAAGTATTTCAGGCACTTTATCGAGCTTCGATTGAAAGGGTTGATTTGGATACCTATAGGTAAGCAAGTTTGTAGGTGACAAAGGTTTCCTTTGCTTACAGGGCCATTCATTAAGGGGGTGATATACATACTTGAAGTTTTAACGAGCTCCATGTAAATTACTACTGAGTTAGTTATAAATCTATACACATATATAAAACAATGTCGGGCTTGTTCAAACATACGGCTATAAGAGTATATAAGAGAACGGCTGGACAGATTTTCATGGTTTTTGGTTTGTTGTATTTGTCTTCGTCCTGATTCCTGAATAGCAAAATAACTATTGAAAATTAACGAAAATTGACAAAAATAAAATAAATGAAAAATCATTTTCCCAGACAAAATGTCCATAGGACTAGTAACTGTCAAACATTGACGAAGTTCGCCGATTCAGCTAGAAAATAATAGATTTATTTCGCGAAAACCTACTAACTAACTATCGCAAAATATACATATGAATGACGAGACGAGACGAATATTTAGTAATAATTCTGCGCAAAACCTTCTCCGATAAAATCTAACAAAATGTAGTTCGCATGTGCCGTTCGCCCTCTCACACACACTACCTATTTATACAAGAAAAAGCCACACAATCTATAAAAATAAATTAAAAAAACTATCAATGCAACCGTCAACTAGTTTCGTCTCTCCACGAGACATCATCAGGGCACCACAAATACTAAAAGCGCCAAGCAAAAAGGCGTCCCAATTACTAAAATATTTTAACTCTTATACAAGCTAAGATGGTTGGTATCAAAGGTATTAAAACATAGGTAGCAACTTCATAAACTTTCTCGCAAATTATTTTTGCAACCCCAACATCAAGAAAAGCTTTACATTAACGTAGATTTTAATTTTAAAACAATTTACTCCGACAAATATTTACCATATTAACGAGAATATTCAATTTCCTTCCTATTTTCTTCAGACTTTGAACAGGTGGCAATAAATACTGTGCTTAGTTGAATGAATAGGTATCTACCTACTTAGCATGTTCCGCGACTAATCACACAATGCATGAAATTTATGTTACTTACCTATACTTACCTTCTTGTGTGTCTGTAGAGAAAACAATAGCTCTATCAAAGAAAATGAATCACACTAATATATAAATGCAAAGGTTTAGATGGATGTTTGTTACTTCTTCAAGCCAGAACTACTCAAAGGATCAGGCTGAAATATTTACATAGATGTAGCTATAAGCCTGGTATCAAACATAGGCTTTACTTTTTATCCATGCAAGAGTTCCCATGGTATAGAAATAACCTTTATACGTAATATTATTTATTACGTATAAAGGTTGTTTCTATACCACTTTTTCATCATCATCATCAGCCTATATAGTAGTCCTGTTACTGCTGGACATAGGCCCCCCAATGAGCGACATAGCACCCTGTCTTCAGCTTGCCGCATCCAGCATCTACCTGCAGTCTTTCGCAGGTCGTCATCCCACCTGGTCGGAGGGCGTCCTACACTACGTTTACCGAGTCGTGGTCTCCACTCAAGAACACGTTTGCCCCAGCGGCCGTCGGTTCTTCGCGAGATATGGCCGGCTCACTGCCACGAATCGAATAACCTTTCTACCTTCATATAAAAAACGCGTGCGAAACCGCGGGTAGAAACAAATATCTCATAATACTGCTCTACTCTAACCCTACCCATCCGAAATTGTTTTGTTATCTGATACACGCAATGATAGGTCGTAAATAAAAACAATATTTTCTTCAACTCTCATGGGACAATCCAAACCGAATTATATCTGTCTGCGTAAAAAAGTTTTCTGTCTCGCTACTGTGCACATTTTCAGCTTGAAAATTCACCTTTTTTAAATAACCTCCCTCTTCTATTGTATATTGTATTCTCGTGTTATCTTCTCCACACATGGAATACGTCCTTATCCGTCATCGGGAATGAAAGTGTTAAACGTGATGATGATGACTAATTTAAGTTGCATCGTGTCGTTCAAGCAGCATCCCAATACCTACTCGTACTTTATTAATTAGGTACAGTCAGCAATAAAAGATCCGTAAAATCCTGGTAAAACCCAATTAAGTAGTAACATAAACACCTTGTCGGTCCCGTATTCGGATAATGTTAATACCAACGACGTAATTTGCGGGCCCGAAACGGCGACGCAGCTGTAACGATAAATACAGAACAATCGCTGCGGCAAACTTGAACACATAAAAGACGCCGATTTTGGCGTTGCGACAAACGGCTATGCCATACGTCTTTGCGTTATTTCAGATTTTACAGGCATGAGATGTGTCATTGTGTAGCGTCGCTACGCATGGTCGCTTAATGTCATGTGTATAGAATCGAATTAATGCTTGACTGAGGCACATATACGGTTATGTTTTTTGAGGATTTCAGATCAATGTGCTTATTTTCTTTTGAAGCAGCCTGTAATACTGTTGTTTATGATAATACCTACAATACAGTTAACCACAGAAATATAAATAGAAACTTAACACGAATTTGTAATGAAAGTAGGCCTCCGAAGTCCTTGCCCTTGATGTGGGTGGAACCAAATTCGCATCTCTACTTAAACTTTACAAAATAAGCATCTAAATAAGCTTAATAAAAGAATCACAAAATGCCCAGTGACATTTTTGATATTGCTTTTGTTCAACGTCATAATAAGATAAAATTAGGTGGTGGCGCTAGTGTGCCTCGGGGTACTACCCTAATAATATGACTTTAAGTAATTCCTGAAGGTTTGTAATTCGTTCTAAGGCCCGTATTATAAAAGCTTGCTCAGTCATCCATGCTTGAGTAACGCTTATGCCACACAAAATCATTACTCAAGTAAGTACAGATCGAGGACTGAGCATGCTTCAAGCTTCATAATACGGGCCCAAAAGTTAGATTTAAGATAGAATTTATGAACTTTGGCATGTTCATACACATTCAACGCCAATATTTTTCTGATGCTTTCATCAGAGGATTGGCGTTGAATGTTCCTTTATTCAAAAATAACCATAATAACCCGTTGAGCACATTGGCAAGAACAAAATGTCCAACGAAACCAATAAAAGTTAGCACTAGAGACCTAGCTCGCAATCACTTCACACAGCATCAAACCTCGAACAAAAGATGAGAGCAAAATACTCCAGGGAATTACCTCGAGACACTGTAAAACAATTTTTCCGGATGTCGGAATGAATGAAGAGAATAGAGTTCTAGTACCAAGGAAGGTATTATCTAGAATAATCTAGATTATAGCTATTATAGGTAGATATTTGTTCCGGATGTTCTGGTCGGTCGCTATCTATCATAAAAAATAAATATCTATGTAATGTATTGTATTATGTAAATCAGTCATCTAGTACCCATAACACAAGCTCTGCTGCTACCGTGGGTCTAGATGATGCTGTGTGTATTGTCCTGTATTATTTATTTATAGTTTCTTTTTCTCAACCACATTTATCGACATTTAATTTTCATTGTTACCTTCATAACTGCCTAGTTATTCTAAGTTCATAACTATTATACGTCTCTTTTCGTTCGAATTAAGTGTTTTCACCTTGAGTACTGATTAGGAATGGGTTTTTTGAGATTGATAGAAAACTCTTTATTTAACAATTATAAAATATGTGACAATTTGGCGCTGAGATTCCAAAGGAAAGCTTTCCGTTGTTTTTCTCCTCCGACATAGGTATAAAGATCAGTTTGGTTCTGATTTTTAAAACCCTCTCATAGAGGTTACCACTAGAAACCACTAAGTCTGTCTAAAAATCGGTTTGTTGCGAAAACCAGACCGTATATCAATAAATTACCGATAAACGACCGATAGTATGTAGTAAATTGACATACATACATAATGCCGGAAATTCCAAACGTTAGTTGTATGTAGTAGGTACGTATAGGAAATGCCCTTCGTTCTGGCTCATCGAATGCGAAACGACAGCGGTAATAACATTTTTATAGCTACACGAGTATCACCAGTCTGATATAGGTGAATAACTAAAACCTGGCGCGATCCTCTTTTGTTTTTCGTATACTGGAGGCCTACTTTAATTACGAAATTTGGTTTTGTTTCGTTTGATCACTAATAGAATGATAACGGAAATGGGTTACCTACGAAGTTGAGCTGCTTTCTCACTTTGGAATGATGATAGTTTATTTTTATTTATGGTTCTTAAAATACTTACGTAAAAATGTTGTCGAATGTCAAAGTCATAAAATTCGCCCCCTTTCGTAAGTAAGCGAGAGTAGCAAACCATAGCTACACATTGAGTTTCGCGGCAACTTCGGATCAAAAGAACTAGTGTAGGCCTCCAGTATCGACAGATTGTCGATACTGGAGGCCTGTATCGACAATCTGTCGATACTGGAGGCCTACACTAGTAGACGTCGCGTCGGCGTTGTATGAAGAAATACATAGAGTAAATTATAGTGCGTAAATTACTACATGAAAGAATGAATTACTTTTACGTATTCTTTAATTAAAGACGAATTTAATCATTCACTTTATGAGATGTCATCTCGAGTTTATAAACCTAACAACTCCAATTACGCGAAACTTTATGACCCCGTTATTGTTAGATTACGCAATGTTATAGATCTTTGACTCTTAGAGCCCACTTACAGTGAATTCCGGTTACCGGTGCCTAGTTAGCTATTGTGTGGTGTATTCTATTCAACAGCTATTTTAATTATAAAATACCATATATTAATAGAATGTACACGTTTGCAACAAGAGAGACAAACTTTACTTACTTCCTTTAGTCTAAATTTGAATGATGTAGGACTGTTTAACAAAATGTTAGCAGAACCTCTGAACCGAACATCTGACTCAACAAAATAGCTGTTGTGAGCGGTGAGTCATTTCAAGTGATGGCTTTTGAAATTATTTGTTATTGTTCAGTATATTGTTGTTTTCTGTTACCGATAAGTTACCTAGTTCGTTATTTAGATTCTGGTGTACTTATACAATAGGACCATGTATTTATTTATAAAGGTTCTTACAGTAAATATGATTTAAAAAAAGCTGGTAGATGTAACTGATTTTATAGAAAAATGTGATTTTACCTTTACCTACCACTGTTAGTATAATTAAATATGTAATATGAATCTTTACAAAATTCTCAAAATTCCTTAGTATTTACATGTTTATTTTATATGTTTTCTGGACAAATACTAACTCCTCGGGAATACAATTCCCAATTTATGGGATCACCTCAGGATTATTCACCAAACATTAGCGAAAGAAATCACGAACATAATAAAAAAGATACATACAGCCACACATAGAACCTCCTCTTTGTTTTCGTCTGTTTAAAAACGTAGCCATAATGAGTGTACACTTCAAAGCCGGCGCGCCCGCGCCGCGCCCTCGCGCCGGCAAGTTAACAAAGCATTGTCGGTTGCTTACAATATTGATACTTTCACTGAAATGTCTCACCCCGGGTTCTGTTGCCTTTTTAATAAGATAGATAGTCTTTAATTGCAACATCAGACATAAAAAAAACACTATCTTAAGTATCGAATTGTGTTTTTTTAATGATGTTTCTATTAGTGGCATCTTGATCTCTCTTATACAGTTAACTTTAAGAATATTGTAATATTATTATTATTAAATAAATTAATAAATATAATTATTATTGATTAAATATTATGACAAAATCAATGCTATGTTCCTGAGGCAAAAATAGCTAAAGTGTCTAAAATAGCTAAGCTCCCAAATCAGAACTCTTTAAAAACGAAAAATAATTACCATGGTATTACTTTCTCGTAAACCGACGACCAGCTCAGACCTGTTTTCGCACACGCAACCTCAAAAGACCTTGTATCGGAACAATAACTGGCCATTGCATACATTACCTAAATTAATCGCCTCCGAACCGGCCATAACAAGCCAAAATTAATTTATTCACCATTAAACAATGCCTATCGTCATCTTAGGACATTATTCTTCAGTGATTATATTATGCGAAGATAGGCTGAAAACTGGGCAATGTCGTGCGGCTAATTGAGCATTGCGGCATTACCTTATTTATATATAGTTTCTTCCTGCGGCTTCGCACGCATTTTTTTTTGGTCAAACATCTTTTCAAACTTTTGCTTTTTTATTATTATTTATGTAAATTTTTATACAAAATGTAAGTAGATACTAGATTTTAATAATAACTAAACCGGATTGTCATTTTAAGATTTGCGCACACCTGAAAAGCACCCCTGCTCCTACCGAGCACAAAAATGTGCATTCAATATGGCGATTTAACTGGTATCATTTAGATTTTATATTGACAGACAGCTCGCGGACCACTTGTTTGAAGCTTGTGGGCAGCCATTTTGTCAAAATAAATTGTATCTAAATTTAACGAGTTTAAGTCCATATTTGAATGCAGATTTTTGTGATGGATCATAGCGGTATTGGATTAATGAGCGCAGAGCTTTAAGCCGCTGACGCACCGCACGCATGCTGTGCTTGTGCGTGGGATGCAATGGACGTTATCATAATAAATTTTATTGCGAAGCTAGACACACGTGCGTAGCCTTTCCGTGTGTTGCGTTGGGACGACGGCTTTAGGCCTGAGGCGCAGCCAAGTAACACCTTTTTGAATTGAAAACTTCTTTTGGCTCGTTGAGTACTTTTTGGGTGAACAAAAAGCGTGAAACTCCCGTCATCATCACCGCACGCTTCCCAGTATAAATAAATATAAAATTACTTGGTTTTCACTTCTATCGGCAATACCCAAAGACTGCCCCGCATGTTTTTTTAAACAGTCGTAGTGTGTTTATAGAATCGCATTTGCTTCCAAGTGGTTCTATGAGGAAAATCATCGCCCTCGCTTCAATATCACCCGACAGTAATTCTGTATCAAATCAAATTAAACTCGGATTGAAAATTAAGTACCTACCTACTTTAAATAAATTATGTACCCCTGAGCACGTTTTTCATTTGGTTCTTTTTTTAATACACGAAAAACAAAGGAGGCTGGTGTTCTGTGAATGGCTGTAAATGTATATATTACGATTATCGATTTATGTTTTTGAGTTAGTGAAAATTCGAAAAAAATCGCTGTTGGATTAAGAGATCCCGAGGTTGTCCCAAAATAAATTAATAATGAGAGATAAATATTTTTCCCCAAAAACTTGAAAACAGTGTAAAAAATAGGGGCTAAGGAATTATAAGTATCGACTTATGCTTTTTCATCACTATCAAATTATTAAGTTCTTCTTTCAAAAAATTAAAAGGCTAATTATCATTTCGCAGTCGTAAAATTTATGTATCGCTTCGACGGACAATAATAGTTAGGCATTTTCAAATGGTTAAGGCCGATATTTCCCAAAATTATAAGAATTTAAAAAATCACGTCAGGAATGGATTTCCTTATAATCGTAGCGTAGCATCCTTTGTCCCGTAACGTGGATTTCCATTCCATAGAGTTTTTTCTACCGCATTTTTGTACGACATAAGACGATCTTTCTGCTTTATGTTTGGAAAAGGCTGTTCTTTCTGTGGGCTACTACCCGATTAGTCGTATAAAATATACAACGATTTAAATAATAATTACTGAAGCTTGTTGTAGCATCATGTCTGGCATCATTTGAAAATGGCTAGTCAGACAGATCAACTGTCGTAAATGCTTATAACGAAGAAAATGATCTCTTAGAAAAGTACCTAGTAGGTAAGTAAGTTTGGAAAGGTTTAAAAATCGTTTTAAACTTTTCCGGTTAATTAAGGATAAAATTTTATCATGTAAACCGTTAGCTGATAAATATTACTCTACATATTCCTGTAGGCTAGAAGGTTTAAATAAAAGTTTCCTAGGTAAGCACCATTCGCCAGCGCACCATATGTTAATCCAGGCCTAGAACTACATCTATGCAAAATTTTAGCCCTATCCGTCCAGTAGTTTTTGCAGGATGAGTAACAAGCATCCAAACATCTAAACTTTTCTTTAGCATCTATAGTAGAGTGATTAGGTCTACATTTATCGACCTCCGGACTTTATCGTATTTAGCCCACTTTTACTTCCCTTTAAAATTTGAATAGAAATAGATGAGGTCGGTGGGTAGATAGCGTTTATCTTTATATACTTAGATTATGTACCTACTCTACTCATAACTATCATATTAATATTATAAACGCGAAAGTTTGAATTGATGGATGCTTATCACGCTAAAACTACTGAATTCATCGCGCTGAAATTTTGTTTAAATGTAGCCCTAAGCCTGGAATCAAACATTATATTATAGATTTTTAACCAATAAAAACTTTTCCATGGAAACAACGCGCGTGGAAGAATCAGAATCAGAATCTAGTTTGGCTTATACAGTATTTTTAAAAGTTTTCACAGGTACCACAAAATTAAGCAAAGTTGGTACAAGTAAGTAAGATATACCTAAGGGTATTCTACTTTGTTTTTCAAAGCCGCTTGAAGTTTCCAAGCTTTTTTACATTACAGTAGTATTTACAATTGAAACAATTTAGCTAACTGTTGCAAACCATTTACAGGTAGCTAAACTGATAGTTTCTTATTTGATGTTTTTTCTCACTAAAACGAAAAAGGACTGGAGACCTTAATCAGAATAACCAGGCCTTCCCAACGAACTTTCCAACTTTTAGAAGTAAAAAGCGTATTTAAACTTCCACTTTATCTATCGAAATCTATCTTTAGCAATTCCAAGTCAAAACAAATTCATCCAACCATCGATTCAAGCTTTGTAAATTCGAAACAATTTATATTTATAGAATTCGAATTAGAGGAAAAAATAGTTACCATTCGAACCAAAATCTAATTGGTTTTTTACAAGGGTACATTAAATATTTGATACTATCCTTACTACCACACTGATGAGCAAAGATTTACTACTATTACTAACAATGCCCTATATTATTTCAGATGAAGTACTTCCAGTTTATGCGAGGAGATAAATTAGTATTAAAAACTATTTGACGCCCCAGGGATTAGTAGGAATATAGGAGTATTATTATCTAGCCTATATAAGCATTTCAATGGCATTTATTGCGCGACAGTTTCAAAATAGATGAAATCTATGATATTTTAATTAAATCGGAATTTAACTGATAATGGCCTCTCTAGTAAATTAATAACGAAGAAAATTGCAATCACAGATTAGAAACAAATTAGAACTAGCATTTACAATTGAAACAATTAATCTAACTCTAGACTGTTGCAATCAATCTACAGGTAGCTCAGATGACCCATATCAAAATACTAGTCGGAAGCGTAATAATATTTTTATTACAGTTAATTAAATATTGAGTACCTTATCTTATACCTACTTCCAAGTAGGTATTTAGAGTCTTGCTTGCTTAGCCGTGCCTAGACTACTCTACCTTATTATTTAAGACAAATAACAATAATTTGAGTGTAAACAATCAGTAACATAATTAAACAAGGCTTACCGCAGACAAGACGATGTTTATTCAGCGATGTTCACTTCTATAACAAACTGATCCGTTCGTATGCTCCAGCGGATTCAAACTGAGTGCGTACGCGCAGCGCTCTCATGTCTGCCGCCAACACTGGCCTAAGTGGCCTATATTACCAAATCTTAGCGAGACGTACTGAGTTTATGCTTAATCTGTGTCTCAGCTTAGGTACAGAGGTAGTCCGCTCACACACATCTGTCACTTCAACAATAGTACATGAACGGTTTGTGGATGGAAAGGTCGAAAGCAGAAAAAGTTTGACATCGGAACTTTGTTTGGACTAGTTATAGGAGACATTTACTAAAGACCCCTGTCTGAAAGGTGAGCCCTAGGAGCACAAAGAAGGTCCCGTTTTTTAGTTTTTTGCTTAAGTACCTTCATCTCGTAAACGATGTGTAATGGGAATTTTTGTTATACTACATAATATAATGTAATACGACCTCCTGATAAATCTCTACAACTTTGGTTCTATATGTACACTTAAATCTTATTTCCAATCAACTACCTACACGTAGTTCAAAGAAAGTTCCGAAGTCAAACTTCTGCTTTCGACTTTTCCACCCAACTTCTTTTGACGGCTCTTTGACAAGACTGCAAAATGTTTACAATTTTGAATCATGAAGCCTAGGTAGAGTTCTCAGTGTTACTCCTTTGAGCTTGGGCTGGGTCTGGCTTGGTCGCTGTTATGCTGGAGTAGCAACCTGTCCCAATGAGAATAAATTCCGTGATACATATTTTCCTAAAACCATTACAAAGTAGGCTCTCAATCGGTATGTTTTCTTCTGACATCTTCAACAATCGTAATCGTAATAATATAATCGACATATAACAGCCAATTTACCCAAAATTGATTGAATTAAGTACATAATACCATGAATCATTCCGTGTAATGGTGAATAGTTTCATTTGGAGTTTACCTTTAGACCAGATAGACGCCGAAAAACTTTGGAACCAAAGATACGATTTAAACCTTTGTCTGAAACGAGATGTGTTTTAAAAAAACTAGCAAGTCACCACGTAGAAGATAGGAGTACTTACACTAACAGAAGACTACTTTTACTTTACTTACAGAAAATTTAATATAACTATGTACATACTTTATCGAACATATCAAAATTTAATTTAAGTTTAAAATAAGGTTCTTTTTGTTGGCGCATTTGTTATGAGTGTGAAACATTTCTCTTTAGTGAATGTAGGTGTATTATTTCTTTGGTCAATACCAAAGAAATAATACACCTACATTGACTTGTATTGGAATGTATTGTATTGTTTTTTTTTTAAATATCTAAATGTCTTTAACCCCATGAGTTGGTCGGTATTAAATACAATTACTTTTAATGTTATTTTAGTGCGTAAAATGCCGTGAAGCTGCACCAATTCAGAGGTGAAGAACTCCATTTAGGTAGGTACTGAAGTATTTTTAAACGTACAGAAACTGCTAAGTATATTTTAATTTGATACGCACACTCTACCGGTGCCTACGCATTTTACGTTGAGCATACAAATTATTCCAAGAGTTCATTGATAACGGTAGGTTCAATGACCTACCAAGCCTAATCAAATATCAAATATTTACTTCTTACCTACACGAGATTTTGTAGGTGAATGGCTTGTACCTATCCTCAGGAATCTTAACCTGGGATTAAGAAAACAAAAAGTTACGTTTTTCTGTGCGAAAAGAACATTTTTAGTGTTCCGTACCCAAAGGGTAAAACGGGACCCTATTACTAAAACTCCGCTGTCCGCCCGTCTGTCTGTCTGACGAGATATCATGAACCGTGATAGTTAGACTTTTCTAACATTATTTGTAAAGGTACGAAAACTATGTAGGTACATATGTATTAAAGCGTTATTAAAACCATTTCTAGCGTGTTTGTTTTCGCGTCGAAGATTGATGGGTGTTTGTCTCTCAAAGTAAGGGTCGACGAAAGAAGGTAGTAGGTACCTTTTTCTACCTACATATTTTACACTAGCTGCGCCCCGCGGTGTCACCCGCGTGGTGATAGATATTTTGTATAATATACTATACATATATCTTTATGAATTGTAGCATATGTGTTATTCTGATATGTAAGCTATATTATTGTGAAGTTTCATTAAAATCAATTCAGTAGTTTTAACGTGAAAGAGTAACAAAGATCCATCCATCCATCCATCCATACTCACAAACTTTGACGTTTAATATTAGTAGGATTTACATGAATGTTAGGTACTTACGAGTACATAGGTAAAATCGGATCGACGTAATAAAATTAATATCATTCATTTCCTAAGTATGGTGCAATATTACTATGCGCGACTTCGCAAAACAAAATCCATTAGTAGTTTGAAAGCCAGAATTTCTACAGAATATAATTTTGTAGCTTTATATATAATTTATATCTACATTCGCTCGGATAGGTAGGGTACCTTACCTACTAGGAAATTCAATCCCGCATAGATGGGAAACGCAGGATCCCACGTGTGGAATTTGCCGCTTTTTATGCAGACTGAAAAGAATAGAAGAAATGAAAAGAATATGGAAATCGAAGAAAATGGGCGGACGTTTTGTATACATAATTTATCCGCCTGGCAACAGTGAACGGATAAAACACCGGCAAGCAATTATACCATTTTCTTACAATTCTGTTCCAAAGTTTTTTTTAGTTTTGACTCCATAATAATCCTGTATTGCCTATGACCTAGCATACCAGTATTATGCCTTTGCCTACTAATTTAGTCTTTAAAAAGGCCATAGTAGCCCAAAATAAAAGTCCAAATGTACTCGTACCTGATGTCATGTTTACGTCGTCGATGTGTTACGCTATGATAACGGATACCACACGAATTCAGTTTGTAAAAAAGAAAATTTAAGCAAAATTGATGATATGACCTCGTGTCCGCAGGTTTGCGGGGATTTCCTATAGCTTACCTATTCATGTGGGAATTGGACCAATATTCAATTAACTAAAAATATCACCGAAACCATGAACCTAACCTAGATACCTTATAACTGAGTTTTTCGGAGTACAATACGATAATAATAATTGCAATTCAAAGAATCGCACTACAAAAAATATTTTATGACTCGTAGTCCACATTCATTTTTGGATGTTTCATCCACCACCATTGGATGTTTCATAAAATATAAGGTATGGTTCATAGTTTTTCGGTGACATTTTTAGTAAATTAAATATTGGTCCAATTCCATGAAAAAGTAAGCTATAGGAAATCCCCGCAAAATCCAAAAATAAATGTAGACTAAGTATTTTTCTCATACAAAACAAAAGTTATGTTATGAACATAACACTGAAGGGAAAAAATATAAGGTACGTACTTATGATGTATTCTCTATCTTATTCTGAGCTCATAGCTAAAAATTCGTATTTTCGAATACTATGTTTCGTCGGTATCTGAAAATGTACGATTGCGTAGCATCTTCGTAGCACTTTCGTATTATTATCACATAAACTACGAAACTCTTACGAGTCGGGTGAACAATGTAGTGGTTGGAGACATATTTTATTCTTGATGCGTGTTCGTTCAGTCTCTCTGCTCTACGCTTACCGCTACCTTCACATCCGAATACCCCTATGCCGACTTTAAGAGGCCTATATTATTATGCACCTATTCAAAACCCTACATATGACATTAGTTTCTGCCCGCGGCTTCGGAAAGGTTTTAAGGTTATTTCTATCCCATGGGAAATGATTCTTTGGATAAAGAGTAGCCTATTATTCCGAGCCTAGAACTATCTGTATGCAAAATTTCAGTACGTTCCGTTCCGTAGTTTTTGCGTGAAAGAGAAACAAACATCCATACATACAAACTTTTGCGATTATAATATCTATTAGTAGGATTTATCTCGCTGTTTGAATTTTTCATCTTGCATTTAAAAAGGCCATTTTTTTATTAAGACTGCTTGCGCATTAAAATCATTTTCATATAAAAAACTCTTTGCTCTGATATGAAGTCTGAAATAAATCCCTACATTGTAAAAGTAGCCAACTAGCAATTTAAGTTTTGATTCGGTATTGAACTTTTCTTTAAATATACCTAAATCGTTTATTCAGCGAAAATAAAGCGGTCGGAACGCGGTAGATTCCTGAGGCTGACATTAATGGTTGCGAAATAAAATTCAAAGATATTTATTCTGGCGTTTGAGAAACCAGTAGGGTGAGTGTATTTGACGATGGTCACGAGACGTGTTCCTGACGTCTAACTTTTCCATAGTTTTTTGGTACAGCGCCTCTATCGTGCGAACAGATAACAATACACATCCCATACAAATGAAACTTCACGATCACGTCGCCACACTAGCGTTAAATAAATAAATAATAATAATAACAACAACTCGATCAACACCTGAAGAGATCGATCAACACCTGAAGAGACTCTCGCTAGGAAGTTGGATCAAGGGCCAGATCCAGAAGGCGGTACTCTTGGACTCGGCACGTATCGTCAGGAAGTTCCTTTCTCTGCAGCCCTAGTGACCGGCCGCTTGAGCCTAGCTTCGCGGTCGGTGATTTACCGTTTTGATATATTTTTTACTGTAGAATAGTTTTTTACAATTTTTGTATTTTCTATAGTAAAAAATGTATTTTATACGAGAATTTTAATAAATGAGTGTATAATAATAATAATCATTTATTTCAGACCATAGAAAAGTAACAGATCTTAATCAACTTATTCTACGGTCCATAGTAATATATACCTTAAAACTAGCATACATAAAATATAAAAGGACTAAATTAATAATAACACGCTTTTTTTTTTTTTTGATTACGCCGACAGCGTGTAGATGTTCTCAGGGTGTCAGCTGTTTTCGGTGCACGGCGCGGGCGGTGCAGCGGTGTCCCGTTGCAGGCGGCCAGTGAATCTTCGGAACTTGACACCCTTCGGCCAAAAAACTCTGCGCTTAGGAATGTCGAGAGATGATGGGTTGGTACTCTCACCATAAATGAATTGAAGCTCACATTATGGCGAGAGTTCAGCTTCTCTACGCGCATCGTGAACCCGGTCTTCGTGTGTAGGTACTCCTCCACAGCCTTGGCCTCCACACTGAAGTGAACGCGTGAGACGTAAAGCTGGGTAGTTGGTACCTCCGCTCGGAAACCAGTATTCATGTCTTTCGGCCCAGTACCGCACTGGTTGCGGTTGGTGGGCTTACGGCTCTTGCGAACCACCACGGTTAATCCGTCTGCGTCACAGGGCCCCTTCCCAGGAGCCGGCGCAGCCCCGGTACTACGTGATGGTTCACAGGACTGCTTTTCTCCTTTTTGCTGGACAATTCACACAGCATTATCTAGCCCCATGGTAAGCAGAGCTTGTGTTATGGGTACTAGATAACTGATATACATAATTTACACAATACATTACATACATATTGGTATATTTTTTATTATGTACTTATAAAAAATGAAGAACACACGGAACAAATACTTGCAGATCATACAAATACATATTCGTTCCGAGGAGGGAAGCGAACTTATTTTTTATTTATATGTGTTACTTGTAGAAAGTTCCTTCCATGCAAAGGTTTCTTTAAGATATGATCTACCTTAACACTTTGAGTGCTGAAATCACACGGTATGTGTTTTTCTTGTGGATTTACGCATATTAGTGACTAATATGCGTAAATCCACACTAGCGCAGCGGCTGAGAAAATACAGATCTGTGTGACTCAGCAAAGCCGTAATATTTTTCGAACGAAACGCATGTGCGGCGCAACACAACCGCTGTGTAGAGCGGCAGCACGAATTTTTTAGATTAAAAAAAAGATCGCAGTCGTCGAAAAAATCGCAGTCAAAGTGTTAACACTTTTTAAAGAGTGGGGAGGCAATGATAGTTATGAAAGCAGACCTATTGTATTACCTATTGTATCCAGCACCAATAAAACACGGCTACCTACCTGCCCGCTGATCCTTTGTATTATTTTGTTTGGGTTACTTTTTACGAAGGTATTTTATTGCTGAGCCAGATCAATGAAAAAGTTCGAGCCTCACGGTTAAGTTAAAACTTGTGAGGGCCATTATATTTTCCTCCAAGAAAATTTAGACAGTTTCCAAAGGTATCCAAAGCATATATTAGGCCCAAGCCCAAGGCATTGTAAGGCCTGATTTCAGAACTCGCGCGGACCAACTTAATTTTACTCGCATGCATTTACAAAGCCACGTACAATCTAAGTCGCTTGCGATCGCCATCTTGTCAATAGCGAACGGTTTGTGGTTGACGGGGGGTTGTTTTTGTAGCTTGGCCTGGGGTAAACTGTAAGATTCTATATTTGTTACCTACTACTTTCGTTACGCACGTGTGTGCACACAAACTTGTTCAGTACGTCTGTTAGTTCAAGTTCACTGGTGGATTTTTCTGAACATACTTCAGGGCTAATAGGGCCCACCTTATTAGGCTTTGGGCCTTATTATGCTTTAGACAAGGTATTTACATACTTAGGTTTTTCTTCGGTCCCAAAACGAGGCTGTGAACAGAGGAGAACCATCCCCAATAATAATGTATCATAACCAGATAATTATTAGATACACTATAGATTAGGCTTTATAAAACCAATGCATATTCATTGGTTTTAGTCTTAGGTTTGTTGGCACTTTTATACTTTATAAGCTACACATTCGAACGATTTATTCCTCCCTTCTGCAATAATTTCGGAAGCTTACGAACGGAACGAAAGGCAAGCCAAAATAAAATAGCGGTAATGCGATTTAATACCGACATCAGACCGACGTTTAAATATTATCGCGGAGGCGGCCGCGGGCATGAGAGTTTACACGTCATGTTATTCATATGAAATGAACATTCAACAGCAAGATGAATAGAGCTTTTGCTTCTGTTTGTTCATAAATACCTACCAAAATTATTGACTTTACCTACCTGATTTAGAATTTTTTGTTGTGTATTTTTATTAGTATATCAGTCATTTAGTAACCCATAACACAAGCTCTGCCTGCTCTATGTGGATTGTCCTGCATTACTTATTTATTTATCAACCCAAAAAAATAACTTTAGCTTACTTTCAGGATACTTGTGTCATGACTCGCGAAAGAGTTTGGTTTTCTTTGGATATGTAGGTAACCTAAGTTATCATCTATTTTGATCACCATAGAGCTAACCAGTAGGTAATGGGCGTCAGTGTGTGACTTAAATTGAAGCATAAATTTGAAACAGTCCCAAATAAATGCTAAGCACTTCCCGACCTTCCGTAGTTTCCAAAGATTTATAGACTCTCACCTCAGCTCGGTACTTTAGAAAAAATATAGCATACATTTCATCCCATAGGGATGAGCCTGATATCTTCTAAATTATCTTTCTTCTTATAATTGACGACCTCTGTGGCGCGTTTCGCCTGCGACGCAGGAGGTTGCGGGTTCGATTCCCGCCCCGGAACAATTGTGTGTACGATCTGCAGACATTTGTACCGGGTGTTCTGGTCGTTATCTATGTATAATAAAAAAAAAATATCTATGTAAAGTATTATATTAAGTATATCAGTCATCTAGTACCCATAACACAAGCTCTGCTTAACTTGGGGCTTAATGCTTGTGGATCGTCCAGCATTATTATTATATTATTATTATTCTAAGACTTTTATATTCAGTGTATTAGAACGTCAAGCATGAATGAGTTTGCAACTTACCACAACAGTTTTTTGTGTGAGCGTGCTAATTTACTATCGATTACTTTTTAATTCTGTGTCATTTGCAAACAAAAGACACAGAATTAAAAAGTAATCGGTTGTAATCGGTACGTCTCAAAAGACGTACTGCGAAAATGCGACAAGTCACTGAAAATCATCCGAAAACTATGATCCTCGAACGAAGCTATTGGATGGATTGGATCGCTGTCATACCTAGATACTAAAAGAAGTTCGTTTCAGTACCCGGCAGGCGCGCTGATAGGAGCTGCTAAATGTTTTCGTAAACTAAGCAAAACTCAAACTAACGCTAGAAGTTCAATCGAAAAAAAAAATTACACAATAGTTTTATTCATTGCATTGAGCTCTACCATCGGTCTTGCAAGTTAAAGTAGTCTAATTTTGAGTCTTGACACTGAATAAGTAGGTAAAGGTAAGCCTTGGTGGTCCTTTAATTCTACAAGTTGGTTACCTTCTAAGAATCAATCATTATTTATAAAGGCATGATCATAAATACTTGCATGAGTGTAATTTGGTATGGCAAATGACTCTCTAGCGAATTTAGCTTCAATGTAGATAGGCAATCAAGTTACAGACATTATTGCTAGTTAGGGGTATCTACCTTTTATAGTATCAGGTATTTGGACCGGAATTTGATGTGGTATTGGCCTGAACAGAGATTAAACCATAGTCATTACGAAGTTAAGCGAATCATAGAAGTTTTCCAATACATTTAGTGCGCTCGTCAGTCTGCATACGTTTATATATGTATATTACAATAATAATAAATATAGGTTTATGGGATAGGTAAGTAATAGCGTCACAGGAAGAGTATCAGCGATGAACTTATCGTTAACTAGTTTCTGACCGCGGCTTCGCGCTGTTTCTATGGAAGCGATTTAAGGTTATTTCTAACCCATGGGAACTGTAAAGTCACTTAAAACGGGATATTTACCATGATTTGATTTTTGAGTTTTCCAATATTCAATTAATATTATTTATTTGTTATTCCGTGATCATGGCGCATGAAACTGTGCCGAAATATTTGAAAACTCAAAAATCAAATCATGGTAAATATCCCGTTTTAAGTGACTTTAGTGTTAATAACCATGATAGTTTCAGAAGTTCCATGGGAACTGATTTATGGGATAAAAACTCTGTTTAATATCAGGCCACTTATTTCGGTACAGTGCCATTTCATTTCATTTCATTTTCATTTAAATGAGTTAACTAAATTTCAGCCCAATCCGTTCACTAATGTTTGCGCAAAGAAGTAACAAACATCCATACAACCAAACTTTCGGATTTATAATATTAGTAAGACTATCGTTTGAATATCGATAGATAACAGTAACCCTGTGATTTTAGAGCAACAAGAGTTTAAAAAAACCATAGGAACAATTAAAATATAATTTTATTAATTAATACTTATTTTTATAAAGATAATTTATTCTTACATGTGATATTTAGAAAAAAATATTGAATACAATAAAATAAAAAATGATAGGATGATAAGTCATGCAATTACCTTAAAATATTATTATCTACTAACCCACACTGTCTCACGGGGCATTTGCCTCCAAACTTCTTACAGTTTGTTAAAAAGTTCTAATGTAAAAAAAAGCAAGTTTTGGGTGGTAGTTGTTGTTAGAGTAATTTGTTCCTTGTTCCAATGGAATACGTACGATCGTATTCATTATTGATTTTACATCGTGGACGAATTTCGTTAAAGCTATAGCTACCAAAAATATCGATCATGAACCGTTTGTTCTGCTCATCGAGTCGAAACAAATTTGCCACATGCCTGACGCGCAAAATCTTTACATAGTGGGGCTCTAACAGAATGCTCCTATAGACCACAATGATGCCTGTGTTTGACGCGTTTGCCCAACAATGGGATGATGTGGGATAGTGATATAATCACAACCTGCTGTGCGATTACGCTTAAACCACCCATCCCATAATTGACATTTGAAAACCATTTTAATGGCCTTGAAAGCCCTTTTGCAGTAAAATGGCAATATAGGATGTGTGGTTGAGTAATTTCACAGCCTAGAACCTAGCTAAATATCGATATAAAAAGTTGTTCGTCAAATTTCTACAATCTAACAGCAAAACTATCGTAAGCTATCGGTGCGGTCCACTAACCACTATTGACTGTTGCTGTCACTTTAAAGCTTTGTCAATTTCGGCACTATTATGTCAATTAAAAATTAAAACCTTAGAGATTAATGTCAATGTAAAAATAACTCCAATAAACAACATACTAGAATGTTTTTAAAGATATTACTGGCCGAGGCAAAAAGCAAGCAGCGCCATTAAAAAAGGACGTGAAGTTGAAGACTAGAGGTACCTACTAGATCTTTGGATCAAATAATTATTGTGTGATACATGATATCATGTAAAAGTAAAAGACAGATAGCACCCACCTATATGCTTTTATATCACCAACCATCTTGGACTACATTAAATTCAAACCATTAGATAACCTACTTACCGACGTGGTTAGTCAAGTGCCTAATCTTAGTCAAAGTATTGTAAATGCACCTTATTTAATGCTTAAAATAAATTAACAGAGCAAAATATGGTATAAGGTTAATAGTCATAGTGCCCTCTTAATAATAATAAGAAAAGGTTTCACTCAAAATTAACCCAGAAAGTTTTCGGCACTCCAGGTTGCCTCAGACATTCCTTCCAAGCGTCTCCATACTGAGATTTCTCGTCAATCGTCGCCTTTCCTAATATCTCCTTTTTGGCGAGCTTCGTCTTGCAGCCGAGACTTATGTAAATGTTGACTTTGTCCAGACTGGCTCTGAAAACTGTCAGTTTGACCGTTGAAGATTTGGGATCCCATCTGGCGGATATCGCGGGGACGAACCTGTCGCTTTTCCAATAGCACTCGGCCTTGTTTGCTTCCAGAATCGTGGCCTTCAGGTACAGCGGAGCTGGAAAAAACACATTCATTTATTAGATCATTTTGCGTGTTTTAATCACTATCACTACATAGTATAATACAAAGTCGGTTCCCGCTGTCTGTCTGTCCCTATGTATGCTTAAATCTTTAAAAATACGCAACGCAATTTGATGCGGTTTTTTTAATAGATAGAGTGATTCAAGAGGAAGGTTTAGAAACCATTTGACATATAGATTGCAATGCGGGCGAAGCCGCGGGGCGCAGGTAGTAAACTATAAACTGACTTAAAATCCTTAATAATGAAAATGGGTTTGGAAGTAGTTTTAACACTGGTTTTAACCCTGGAACATTTAGATAGCGCGATCTTATTTTGAACAAGTCATATCGACTTTAGTTTTCTTTTAAAAAGTTCTTCAGCTTTGAGCCTTTCCATTTCCAAAGATATGCTACATGATGTAACCAATTATTTATTAGGTGGTTTAATATTATTAGGGGGCGAGCTTTGGTCCAAAAGCCGACAATAATTAATGATTTTTGTAGCATTTTTGTTTTTTTGCTTTGCTTTTTTTTGCTTGCAAATGCTTTAAGAAATAATTTCTTAAAGCATTTAAAAGAACAAAACATATACAAATCAAGCGAAAACCAAAAATTGTCGCGGCTTACTCTGATTGCCGACAACATTTTGACAAAAGTTGTAAAAAATGATGTAAGACGCTTAAAAAAAAACAAAAATGCTACAAAAATCATTAATTATTGTCGGCTTTTGGACCAAAGCTCGCCCCCGCTGTAGGCCACTTCAACAAATTAGAAAAAAAAATACAGTACAGTACGTAGAGGTTCTAAACCTACTGAAAAGTTTAATTCTACGTGAATAATCGAATTAATTAGCTACCACCTGACTTTTCTCAGTAGAAGTTCAAAGACTGAAGATAATCTACGGACGATAACGGGATTTCTAAGAACCATTTTGTAAATGAACAGGACCTACGTCTGTGATCTTTGGACCTTTAACATCAGAAAGACAGTAATCAGAATTGATTAAAGTTCGTGGAAATGCTTGTTTGGATGACCCAGAGGTCGTTTTTGTAGTAATTTTTTATGACAAATCAAACTTAATGAGGTTTTCATTTTCTACCACTATTTTCATACAAGTAAATTATTTTGCAAAATATTTCGTGTCTATAACTAAGCAATAATGTGTCCAATTTGTAGAATTTCCCCTATCGTGACAACGTGAGACATATTCCTAAGTGTAGGATTGATCGAAGGGCAATTTCACGCCCCAGTTATGTAGGTACTTACAGGCACATACATTTCCTTATGTATAGAGAGCCTAGTATGAAGACAGGTACAGGACCCACAAAAATTGCAAAAATCATTCAAAACTGAAACTCGTCTTTGTCCGAATGAATATGCAAGAAAAGATTGTGTTATGCGTACTAGATGTCTGATAAAAATAACAATACATTATATAGATAGAAATATATTTTTTATCATACATAGAAAATAATCAGGAACCATCCACCACCATCACCTACTTATAAAAAAATCACAACAGTCCTTTCGAAATAAACTCGCCTGTTAAGGGATCTTCGTCGTTGACTGTTTTTACCCTATCAAAGAGGTTTCTTCCAGGTATATTTACGCAAGATTCATCTCTGTAAATAACCTCTTTTCTATGGACCGTATGCCTATTCTGAGAAACTTCAAAGTTTTCCATCAGTTTTCCATATTAGGTAAATGTTTTGCAATTTGGTTCCGGAAGCCATAAAAGCATGATGACTAATTTATTTGAGAAACGACTCTGTTTTTAAATATGTACTGAAAACAAAATAAATATGTTTCTGCAAAGAAAAATATGTTGAAGAAAAAATTAAGCGTTTAAAAGTACAATTTCTTATTACTCTATACATACGAGTATAACGCTCGAACGATACTAGTGGCGACTGTCTATGATGTCACCGATGATGCACGAACACAGTAACACAAGGAGAAAGTCAGACCATTACCATATATTTTACTCTGTATTTTATATTACACTAGCTGCGCCCCGCGCCTTTGTCCGCGTTGAAATCTATTTGTGACTTATAAACTTTTCTCTTGAATCACTCTATGTATTGCTGGAAGCTGCATTAAAATCCATTGGGACAAACGTGTCTGCAATATTTGTTCCGGGTATTCTGGGTATTTTCTACGTGCAATAAATAAATATCTATCTATAAAATATTATGCATTGTATTATGTGTATCAGTCATCTTGTACCCATAACACAAGCTCTGATTGGGGCTAGATGACGCCGTATCGATTGGCCAGACTTTTTTAAAATAAACTGAAAATAGATCTCTCAATAATTAATCTTTAATCATATTTATTAGAGTCCAAAACATCAAAATTTTATTCCCAGCGCGAAATAAGTAAAACAAGATTCTACACAAATTGATACGATAAAGTTTAACCACAGAGTGCATTCATTATTCGTCATCAACCACAGCGATTCCACCGCAAAATGTATGTCGCAGGAAAATGGTGAAATCAGTAATTCCATGATTTAACTGGGACTACTCCTACACATCGTCTGGTGACTAGTGGTTTGATGACGCTCTGGCGCTAAGGTGAGAGAAGAATAAAAAAGAATAAAATAATTCATTAATAGCCACACACACACAATGTTATACAGACTTACAAAAAAAGAAAACACACAATAAAAGAACAACATAAGTCGTAGGGATTAAAACTTTAACATAATGTAGCGTGTAGTCGAGTCCCAAGAGTAAAAAAACGGTGGTCTTTCCCTATGTGCGCGGCTAATAAGGTCCAATCTCAGCATGTTGTCATTTGTGGCTGCAAAGACACTGGATGTCAAGTCTAATGAGCCCTTATGCTAAACTTTATTATATAAATTAAATTGTATGTTTAACACATGTGAAAAATGTAATGTTATTTGACCGTGATGTAATTTTTAACTACCTATATCTACTAATCATAATATGGATGTACCTGTATAATGTCTGAATCAATAAACGAATTTAAATTAATTGTCGACCGAGGACGATAGTGGCACTGGTTTTCAGGCTGGACCTTAAAGTGGGTTAAAGACCTATCGATGGGTTTTTAGTTGGTATGTTACTAGCTCCTAACAATCTGTTAATAGCTCAGTAGAGAGCCCAACATAACACTCTAGCCTGATGCGCATTTCCTCGTAAAACAAAAACTATCCGGAAACGCTATAAGTAATAAATTAATTCTACCATTTTCCTGAAAAAGAAAACCATATTTTGTAATTTAGAGTGCAGTTTTAAGAATTGTTTTTTATTTGGTTGTCCTAAATAAAAAATTACCAATATATATTTATATATATTTTTTTTCAGATATTTCGTAAAACCTGGCTGTTACAGAGAAATTAAAAAAAAAAATTGCAAGTAAAAATAATTTTTCGTTTTAGCATTTCCCGGGAACTGATGTAGTGATTTCAGACTTAGTGATTTTTAGCAATCACTGATTTTACAATTTCCCTGCAACTTGTATATTCAACATGAAAGTAGGTACACCACAGTGAATACCATTCCATTTAGGTTTCTGTTCAGCGTGTGGCGTGGGCAACTCTCTCTTAATTAATAAGCAGAGGGCATACCATGCCAGCCCAACTGGGACCTATTCGAGTAGATGTTGGAGTGTAAGTTAAGACAAAAGAACGTCGCATTATGTCTAGGTACAAGTAGAGTCGTTTTATTAACCACTAGTTGCGCCCCGTGTTGCTTCGCTCGCGTGGAAATCTATGTATATGTCAAATTATTTATAAACCTTCCTCTTGAAGTACTATTGCAAAAACCGCATCAAAATTCGTTGCCTAGTTTTAAAGATCTAAGAATACATAGGGACAGACTGACTCGGGAAGTTACTTTGTTTTATACTATGTAGTGATGTTAGCATATCACTTCGAGTCACATCACACTGTAGAGTCACTACAGGGTGGCTTTTTGAGATGGTGGATGTCTATTCTAAGAAACTTTGAAAGTTTTAACTCAAAGCAAGTTGTTTCTGCAAAATATATAATTATGTATATTGAAGGAAAAATGTAGCTTTTAAAAATACAATTTCGCTTTTCACTCCAAAATGCTAGAACGCTACTAGTGCCGTCTGTCTATGACGTTTATAAATAAATTATATATTATAATAATTTGTCCCAAGGTGAAAATCGAACCTACAACCTTCTGCTTCACACACAGCGGACCTTCTCCCACTACTTACTACTTATGTAGAGTTACTACGGGGTAGCTTTTTGATATTCGAGTGGATAGCCAAATCTGAATCCATGGGTGTTATAAAATAAAGTAGTATTAAAGTAGTCTAGTTGGAGAAAAGTCGTGAAAGACTACTAAATAAAGATTGGGATACGCAAGAGGCACGGTTAAGTTAGAGAACGCCATTATTATTTGTGACGTTTTGACGTTAACAATACAAAAATAATGTATTTTACACCAGATAAAGATCATTATAAAATGACAATATATGCGACACGTATAATGGGCGGTCTTATCGCGCTTAAGCGATCTTTTCCAGGCAACTTTTATTACTTACTTACTTCGTAAATAAACCGGAGATATGAGTCGCGTTCATAATTTGGGTTAAACACTCTACCCAGGTATGTTTCTTTTTAAATTATTTACTCCTTAGCATTTTTTTTTTTTTTTTGCGTAGTAGCAGCTTAAAACCAAGAAATCGAGTTAACTGGAATTGAAAATAATTACGACAACAGCACGGTAGTAATACGACACGCTTGTGTTCGTTGTTTGCCCATTTATTCCTTCTAATTAGCTTGTCCAATTACTGAATAGACATCATCCATCTTAATTTTATTTTGGCAAAAACACTTTTTCAGTTCCGAAACTTTCCTACTAGATTAATAGCATCTAAAGACTTTATATCTTTAGATTTTATTTTTATCTTTTAAAGATCTTATCACAGTTCGAAATCTTTGTTCGGTTGCTCTGTAAAGCTGGGTACACTAGTCGTTATTGTAACTTATGGTGTACCAGCCTTAAGTACCCGGTGTCGTATGAAAACGGCCCTTAACGATACCCAAGCCAGCGTGATTCATGTGCCGGGTAGCCGACCACCTCATTAGTCACCCTTGTAGACATTTTATACTCTTGTTCCTACATTGACATACCCGGCCTAACAAATTAATTAGGGCAATTTTATCAGATTAGTCGTCGCTTACTTAGGTCACAGATAATAAATATGTTTTGGCGTTGTTGTCACGTGCGTACACACATCGCTCGTCATTAACTTTCGCCTTTATTATTAGAATTATAAAATAAATAAATTATTAAATAAATAAAACTGGAAAATCCACACAGCATCATGTATCCCCAAGCAGACCTTGTGTTATGGTTACTAAATTACTAATTTACATAATTACAGTACATTAAATATAACGATATATTTTTATCATACATAGAAAATACCCAGTACACCCGGTTCAAATATATTTTGCAGATCGTACCAAAATGTCAAGCAAATATTTGAATCGAACCCGCAAACTCCTGCGTCGCAGGCGGACCTTCGCTCGCACGCGCCACATCGATCGTCAATTATTCCAATTGAAGGCACGAAAATATGGCTTTGTGGTTAAAAAGGTTTTTATATTATACTGGTAGCTAGTATTCTATTTGTAAGGAAGACTCAAACCACCTATTGTTAGCTGGTTAATTATTTAAATTAAGTATTTATAGAACATTTTATATGGATAACTCTCCTAGGTACTTCTAAATTCGTGGTATTCATCCACGTGTAAATAATCTGTATTATTTAGGCCTGAGAGATAATTTTTTGGAACCTTCGAGGTTCAAAAAAGTTTTTTCTTTTAATAGTGAATTTATACCCCATGGAAACTCATTTATGGGATAAAAAGTAGCTTATGATATTTGATTTTAGGCTTAAAGCTACACACAGGGACGAGTAAAACTTACGGACGGAGTCCGCAGCTAGCATCTATCATGAGCCCTGGTCCTGAATACCCTACGACATTTATCGCAGTCTGCGATCACAAATACTATCTACATATAATTCGGGTCACATACAAAATCAAAGCTAAAAGCCGTCTCCGTAAATAAGAGCGCACTTGAGGTAAGTAAATGTAGAATAAGTTATATATTTAGCTTTAAACTAATAAATAATATTTTATTTTTATTTTTGCAACTTTTGAATACACATTGCGGCATTGTGACACGTTTACGTTGGCTGTGTTTCAATCGAACTAAACAAAATAAGAGTTTACATTACAAGTGCGCTACGGATTTTTTGCGCCGACCCCACATCTAGATAGTATTTGTGATCGCAGAATTTGCAGTGTGTTTATGATAAGTGTGAAGAGTGATGGGTTCTGTCTTCACTACGAAATACCAACCTTTGAACTCCTCATGTTCCTGCATAGTCTGCACGCTGCACCGGAACCGGTTGACCGTGAGTTGGATGACGTCGTTCAACCCATCTTCTGACGCTGTGTACAGTAGGGTCACTTCTAGTTGGCCCTTCTTGTTCTCTCTCTGCCAAACATATTCATATATTATCATATAATATATTGTAATTTGTTTAAATTTTAAATATTAGTTCTAATTTGTTTCAATTGTTTGATTGTTACTTTCTTTGTAAATAAATGTTTTATCATATCATTTCATCATCATTTTAATGTTAATGTTTTGTTTTTGTATACTTTTGAATGTAAATTAGACTAGATTTAATTAAATTAAACATCAAACATCAAAGGACATACAGGACTCTGAGACAACAACTTGAGAGTTGTATTTGTCTCTGTAGTAGGTACCTATCAAATACATTTTAATCTCTCAACCTATTTCTTTATTGTGTGATATTGCTTCAAATGGGTTATTCAATAATAATTGGGCTCGTAATTGCTAAGATAAGAACACTGTTGAAGAAGCTTAAAATGACTGGCAGTAAGTGCCTCTACCTTATCAAGTTTTCGCTCTCTAAGAATAATAAACTAAGCTTTGTCCATTAAGAAAACTAGAATCAATTCGATTTTATTATCAAAGAAAATCACAATTACAATTTGATTTAATTATAAACAAGGGACGCTAAAGTGTCTAGTGTCTAAATGAAAATGGTGTGCCTCTTCTGAGACGGAAAATAAACTTCCGGTTTAGGTACTTACACTGAGAAAAAAAACGGCTAACAAAGGCACAATAAACGCTTTGTTGTTTTTTTATTGTCACCATAACAACAAACGTTGTAATTCTATGAATGTTAACTTAGTGCCTAACACAAAGTTTTTATTGCCAAATGTTTATAGTGCCACGAACAATCTAAAATTGCTGACCTAACAAAAATTTTTTTGTCAAAAAATCCTCACATTTCCTATTGTCGAATTGACTATAGAAATTTGTTGAATCAACAATAACTTTGTCTAAAATAATGTGACAAATTTACTTTGTTAGGTTGGCAGTTTGTTGGCCTAATCCTAACAAAATAACCATTGCTACTGTATTTATATCCAGACTGTTAATTTGACAACGTACATTGTCGACCTATTTATTTTAAGAATTGTTAAAAAAAGAAAACATTTAACAATATGACCATCGTTATTTCAAATAAGTTTTTCTGTTATGTTGGCAACGTTAACTTGTTGCGTTCACAAACTGTCAGGTGGAGTGTGGTAGAGGGGCGTCATTACTCGAGCATTTTGACAAATCTCGCTCTTTCGCTGCTAAATCGGTCGAGGGTGCGGACGTTTTTAATAAACCAGTGCGTGCAGTGTGTGATGTGATCTCATGACTGAAGAGGACTCTTTAAGGGATTTTCTCCTAAATGCGGGTCTCTCCCATTTAGTGGAATACATGCTTGGTATGTACACAAAATACAGACGTCCTTTTTTTGATTTTATGATAGGTTTGCTCGTTCGTTATTGCTAAAAAGTTACGTTAGAACTTTTGAAAGTTATGTTCTAAGTTTAATACCTAACCTACCTAGGTATACCTACTATCGTCACCTCACGATGTTTTTCCTCAAGCTTTTGAGAGTAGGATAGGAACCTACATAGGATTGCGTGTGTTAAATGCACAACAAAGCACGTGTGGCCCGGTGCCGCCATCTTTTTTACAAACCCGGCGTCTGTTGTCCGCTTTTCAAAATTTATTTTTATTATTTTCAGAGGAAGGGATGACGCTTGATATGCTTCTTCAAGCTAATCAAACCGAATTGGCATTGTTTACAACAAAGATCGTAGATAGAATTAAATTACGATCTGCCATTGATGTACATCGATCAAAAAACGTTAGTAAAAACGTAGTTAGACTTTTAAATATCTGCTCACTTTTTATCTTCATATGTACATACCTACACTGCTGAACATTATTATAATTTGTTACTAGATGTAGCTAGAAACATTGTCTGCGTGAAATTCTTAGTATATTTTACAAAAACTTAAGTGTAAAGTCAACATCACGCGGTTTTCCCAGGCGGCCACCTATCCAACTCACCACGCCCGTCGCTGCTTAACATTCGGGTGCCCCATACAAACCTTCATCCCTTATTTCACCCCCTTTACAATTACTTAAAAACTTTTGCATTAACTGATTTCAGACTACACAGCTCATTGAGGACCAAACTAATACTGAAATACCTGGACAACCAGACACAGTGGCCTTACTTCATAGGTCAAACATAATTTATGTAAAAAATGATGAAGACCTGGCGTCTTCATCATTATTGACGGTTCCGGTTCCTTTTGAGATTCCAAATGATGTAAGTACCCACCATAAGTACATTAATCCTTCCTAACTTTATAAAATACCTCTGTCTGTATATTCAGAGCCGTGTTGGCCTTGTGGGAGGCCTTACCTTGACTTTAGATACAAATGTTGTGGATTCCATTGCCGCTGGTCGAATTGATATGTGACTTATATTATGCAAATAAATATTTTGAATCTTGTATCCCACATCACGTTGGGATACACTCTGCACAACATGTTATACCTACTTACCTGAAAACTTAAAGTTGAATTATGTTTTTGATCAAATAAAATTGTTTTCAGGAGATCTTGCTAACACCAAATGAGCAGCAAAATATATATCATGCAAATGTACGGCAATCATCTCTTCTTCAGTCTCAGGTAAACAATAGATAGGATTATTATCACTTACAATAATAATAATATAAGACACAATCCACACAGCATTATCTAGCATCAAGCTAAGCAGAGCTTGTGTTATGATGGCTTATGGGTACTAGATAACTGATATACCTACTTAATACCAATTGGCTTACACTCACCTTCTGCTATAGGAGCTCGGGGAGCTACCTGCAGTACTGATTTTCTGATTTTTTTTCTTTATAATAATAGTGTAGAGCAATTCTTTATAAAATGTTAGATCTTTTTGATACTGACCCTTTGTTTTTTATAATATTACTTGATCTTCAATTATTGTCGACGACCTCTGTGGCGCGGCGGGCGAAGGTCCGCCTACGACGCAGGAGGTTGCGAGTTCGATTCCCGCCTCGGAACAAATATTTGTACGATATTTATTATACATAATAAAAAAAATATCTATATAGTGTATTGTATAAAGTAAAAAAAATATAATAATAAATAACACTAATTAAATTTTACAGTTGGCGAGTGACTTTGATGCCGTTTACCCATCGGCGAGCGAGACTTATGCGAATAAGTTCTCTATTATTAAGTTAAAGCTTCTGAAGCTTCTTACCGCGAAAGGTGAAATGGTCAATGATTGTAAACCAATACTGAATTTGCTGGAGTTGACTTCTGGTAAGTTCAAACCTTGTGTAACTTGTAATATAGGTAGTACCATAAAATTGAATATACCAAAACAAATCCATATTGATGATTTTGATTTTAAAGGAAATTTTGCATACAGGTAATCTTTATCCTAGAATCAAACAAAGGCTACTTTTTATCCCATAAATCCGTTCCCGTGGGATATAAATCACCTTTAAACGATTCCATAAAAACAACGCGTGTGAAGCCGTGGGCAGAAAATAGTTATAAATAAATAACTAACACTCAAAAATATGAATAATAATATGATTTTTTTGTTTCAGTGGGCGAAGAACAGGCAAATTTGGCTTCGTTTTTAGCTATAGTAATTCTTCTACGGCAAATGCCCACAGTCACCGTGCCCCGAAAAAAAGTGTGGAAACTGTCGAGAGAAGAGGTCCGATCTGGCTTTATTGGACTCGTTTCCACTGCTGCAGACATTGGAAGATACTGCGAAGATAGGGTAAAGCTCATTGCTGCTAAAGGTATACCAAACCAGCCATATATACTTGCTATAGGATCGGCTTGGGCCAATGTGATTCATTACGAAATTGTATGTAATTAACCAAACTTTAAGATATCAAGTTCCAAACATCTTCTCTGCAATAAAATACACTTTTCAAGTGTATTGGGCTTTAGATTGTGCTTACCCAAAAGACTCTGCATCATGCTGGATGTTCGTGCAGCGTGCAATGTTCCAAATGAAATCAAAATTTGATACAGAAGGGGTTCCATTGCGCGAATTGCTGAGTCAAGTGTGTGTGTCTAACTGACACACAGTGTAGTTAAAAATGGTACCTTGTGCACTGTGCGAACATTCCTTTTCAGATTTTATCCGATTAAAAACACACATGTCTTTCTACCATGAAACAGTGACTTCTTATTCTTGTGCAATTTCTGGATGCTTAAGAACTTTTCAAATTTTTAGTTCATATAGGAGACATTATTTAAAAAATCATATGACGAGCGTGTCATTGCAACATAATATATTGCCACATAATTCTATTCAACAAAATATTACCGAAACTCAGGTTGCCCAAATGCCTTTTCAAAATACACCTGTAATACCTATTTCAAATAATACAGAAAACTTGACTTTTCCCCTGAATGTTAGTTTGACTAATTTATGTAGTATAGTAATAATATAAGATATAAATGTGTATAGTAATAATATAAGATATAAATGTAAGCAAAAACTAATAAAAATTAATACATTTAATTTATTGTTTCTATTCATGAATCGTGATCCTTCCACAGCGTCTTCTAACCTAACAATGGTGATTAATTATTTTGCTATTGCAGCAAATTTACGTTGCTACCTTCTCAAAAGGCGTTTACTCTTCAGGGTTACAGTTAGTGAACGCCAGTTATCAGAAAAACTTGTACCTATAGAAAGTATGACGAGTGCTGGTTCACCTATTCGACATACATAGTTTCTATATGTGTTAACACGTGTTTTTCTGATAACTGGCGTTCACTAACTGTAACCCTGAAGAGTAAAAGCCTTTTGAGAAGGTGGCAACGTAAGTTTGCTGCAATAGCAAAGTATTAAATCACCGTTGTTAGGTTAGCAAAGTAGGCATAGGTATAAAGGCAAAGTAAGTTTGTTGCAATAGCAACGTCTTAAATCACCATTGTTAGGTTAGCAAAGTAGGCATAGCTATGAAGGCAAAGTAAGTTTGCTGCAATGGCAATGTCTTAAATCACCATTGTTAGGTTTGCAAAGTAGGCATAGCTATGAAGGCAAAGTAAGTTTGCTACAATGGCAATGTCTTAAATCACCATTGTTAGGTTAGCAAAGTAGGCATAGCTATGAAGGCAAAGTAAGTTTGCTGCAATGGCAATGTCTTAAATCACCATTGTTAGGTTAGCAAAGTAGGCATAGTTATGAAGGCAAAGTAAGTTTGCTGCAATGGCAATGTCTTAAATCACCATTGTTAGGTTAGCAAAGTAGGCATAGTTATGAAGGCAAAGTAAGTTTGCTGCAATAGCAATGTCTTAAATAGCCATTGTTCTGCGGTAGTTACAATAACAAAGTTAATTTGTTCATGCATCAAATCTACTTTGTTAAGCTAGCAATGGACATTTGTAACTTTGTCATGGTTGCAATGCAAATACTTAGTAGTAACAAAATAAGGTTGTTGTGGAAACAATGCAAACCTTGTCGCAACAACAAAATGGTGACTGTTGTCAATCAAAATGATAACATTGTTACTTCAACAATTTTCATAATTACTGTTAGAATTACAAAGTTTCGTTTGACAATAAAAAGGTTGTTCCTGGAACAATCCACCTTAGACGGTTGTGTGGCGTTAACGGTTTTTTGTTACCGTAACAATAATTTTTTCTCAGTGTACTATGTCATGCAAACATGAAGTTTGTTGTATTAATAAAGAGCTAATTAATGCTCGCGGCTTTGCACACTTTGTTTCTATGGTTTAAATGTAATTTTTATCACAAAGCAACTGATCTATAGGATAACATACATATACCTATATTCTGTGTCTTCCACTTCACCCTATGTTTTCTTTAAGGTCAACTACAGCTATGCAAACAAGTTGATTTGTTCAGTACCTACATAGTTTTTGGCTTGAAGAAGTAACAAACATCCAACATAAAAACTTTCGCATTTATATATTGGTGTGATTAATCTATAAATGTTTAATGCTTAGCCAAAAATAACTCGGCAGACGCTTATTTTAATTAGCTTGAATTAGCTAAAAAGCTTGAATCAGAACAACCATCAATAAACAAATTAATTTACACAAAAACCTACAGTTTACTGCTTCTAAATTAACAATGATCCGGCCTTCTCCAGTTGAGGATCGGTCAAGGTCAAACCTATTCTATTGTGGCTGCACCTACACGTTCAAATCAAGATTGTGTTCACACATTGTACCTATTGCGAGTGGAATGCTTACTGAGTCATTCCTTTAATTGATGTTACGTGTACCTATGTTGCATCATCGAATTCATTTTGGTGTGGAATTAAAAAATCTGCGATATCCTTTCTTTTAAAGAAAGGGAATTCTGAATCTAGACAGGTGGGAATAAATCAGAGGTCGGTCAGTTAAGCGGTGTGGTGCCGGCTTAGAATTTGCACAACCACATCACACTCTCATCGCGACTAGGGGATCTCTATGTACCAGGGAGTGGGCAGCAGCACCTCCTACAGAACAATTTTACACCGAACTGCGATCCCCAACTCGCATGCCCACCGTGGGGATTACGGTGCTTATCAGGGGAAGGCCTACGTCCAACATTGGACTAATATAGACTGTTGACTATTGAGGTATCATGAATTCATAATTTACGAGATCATAACGATTGTCTAAAGGTGATTTTGAAGGTTACGTTAATATTAGAGTGTTTTGGAATTTAAAGGACCTTTAAAAGGCTTTCGCTGGAATTCATGCGTTCTTCAGTTCAGATTGAGAGGGGTTTAATTTCCATTATCACAAAAATACGATTATGTAATCGTTGGGTACTTATTTTATTTAAAAAGTTCTTTCTTACTGATCTTTGTATAAATAAATACAAGTCTAGAGTCAAGAAATTTTTCATAAGGACCACAAAGTATAGAGCTAAAGAGTTTGTCACACATCATCATGTTTTACACGATAATATTTTTAGCCTCTTGCCCTTAAATAACTTACTAGGTCAGCTTTAAAAAGGCTAATTTCTAGACTGCTCCAATAGCCGGTGATTTAATATCGGCAAGCTCTAAGTTAGAGCTTTGACAAACTGTTAATTCGATTTGTGTTAAAGTCAATAGAATGGTTATTTGTTCAAGTGAGCATAGTTCGGCCAGAGTGCCAATATCAAATCCTTGGATATTGAACTATGCTAGATTACAACATTTACAGAAAAATGTAGGTACCTACAATTAACAAAGGGGTTAATTAATTGGTGAAGGCTCGACCTGCCTACCTTAGTGGTGAAGGCATACATCTGAGATTCTAAGGTAGGCCAGTCACCAACTTTTTTTTTGTTTTTTGTTATTTTGATCACAAATAGTATTTGTGATCAGAATGCACGCAGACTTAAAACTCAGTTTCATCTGATCTCGCGAAAAGTACCAGTCGGTAAGTTTTATTACGTACACATACTTACTCAGCTCTTTGTAAAAGCAAATTTAAAAGTTCGTTAACATATGTAGGGAAAACCTAGAAGTTAAACCTTTTTCATAGAATAGAGCGTGCCATTGTTTGGCAAAGTGGGCTCGGATTTGCGAGACAAGGATGCCGCGAGGGGAAGGAGAGAAAGAAAGGCAAAAGACGCGGAATGGCCGTCCCGCGCACTATTTCACTCGTTTTTATTAATTAAATTAGTTTTTTGTCTAAATTACTTCTCATTAGCAATAATATAAATTCATAATCGTCTGAAGTGTTTAATATGCAATGGAAGACGTAAACGAAAATTTCATTTAAATAACAAGCTAATGAAACTGCCCTTTCTGTAGAAGAGAGATTTAACGTTTTTTTGTATCGAGTCAAGTTTCAATCGTGTTGTAAAGTAAAGTAAAGTAAAGTAAAAAATCATTTATTTCTTTAGGCTTACAAAATAAGCACTTAGACAAGTCATATTTTAAATATAAATTATTATCAAATAAAATTATTTTACTGTTCACTTCAATTTTTTGTCCACTAGTGGAAGAAGTGAAAAGAAACCACTAGCATGTTCATCTCTTATATGTCTAATACATGGTTATTTGCCTATATTAGTTGAAACTCAATCAACTCAACTCAAACTCATAACGTCATAACTTACCTACTAACTAAAATCCTGAAATTGTGATGCTCATCAGAAAATAATTAAAGATTCAATGTTTTTTTGCCTTAAAAATCATTGTCCGTATAGTCAAAACGTTGGTTTTGGGCTTTGGACGTGCATGAAAAAGTACATGCTTAGAGACTATTGTTTAGAAATGACATCATTTCCTAGCCATTGTCAAGTCAGGTTCCTTATCCAACTGTTTCGGTTGTTTTTTCATTAAATTATCAATGGTTTTAACGACTTCTATAGCGCGGTGAGCAAAGGTCCGCCTGCGAGGCAAGAGGTTGCGGGTTCGATTCCCGCCTCGGGTAAAATTTTTCTACGGTCTGCATATTATATTTATTCAGGGTGTTCTGGTTTTTTTATGTGTTCTTTCTATATCTTTTTTATTATACATAATATATATGTATATAATAAATATCTATTTGTTCCAGGGCGGGAATCGAACCCCCTGAGTCACGGGCGGACCTTCGCCCGACGTGCCACATCGGTCGTCTTATAGATAAGTACTTCTCTGTACTGTGGTAGATACTCTACCTGCTCGATCTACACTTAACTTTTGTACCTACCTTAGTTTTCGGTGCGTGTGTATATGTAGATAGGTATGTAATTACGTCTAATGACCAAGTAGAACATTGAGCATGCATACCCGTGAATCAGCCGTCGTTAGGCCACTAGCAATGGCATTGATGGGCCTCCAAATATCCGGGGTACCAATCAGGCCGTTCTTGAGATCATTCTGAAACAGCTTCGAGTCAAAGTTCCACGTCGCGGCTCCAACCGTCCGTCTCTTCTCCAATAGAGATTTCTGCGAAATCGCTTCAGCTTTCGTCGTTTTAAAACTGCTAAAAGTCTTCTCTAAAAATCCCGTTTTAGCTTTAGGCTCCTCTTGATCTGTCACTTTAGCGGATTTTTTTGAGTCTAAAGACTTAGCGCTTTTCCGCTTTTCCAAATCTTTCGCGGGCTCTAATACTGCGTAAATTGTGAGAGATAAAAAATGGCCAGCCAATAAACTTTGAAGGTCGGATTTATCGGATGCTTTTTTCAGATCTTTTTGTTTTATTACGAACTTGAAGTCTTCGTTCCAGACTGGCCAGGAGCTATCTTGTAGAGTCGTCTCGTACTTGCTATCTCCGGGGAACAGTTTCACCTGAAAATGAAGAAACCTTGAGTTTTTACTTGAAGCTACAAGAACAATGTGTCGTGTGCTAGTTTTTTTTATGATGCGTAAACATTTTCAGCTAATGACACCTGCATGTGGAACGGCTTGGGTGTTATTATCTTTTAATTTAATGACGTACGTAAAAATAACAATCCAAGCCGTTTAAGATGTTTTTTGAATAATACCTAAATGTTATCCTATTGTATATTGAATTACAGCTCTACGCTCGGTAATTTATAAATACTAGTAACTACTTATCGCGTATTTAGGTAGGTTACAATTATTTAACTGGTTTATTTAGGAAATAACACATTATCGATATGAATCGATAACGTTATCGGAAGCATGTAAGATACGCTCCTTTGTTAACCAGTGGGCATGCTGTAATGAGCAAGTCATGAATTGAATACATTTTTGGAATTGTAGGTATTAGCATTCGTACCAGCTGCGGAATTTCGCAAAGCTCACCCAAGCTATATTGACTTTGAATAGTTTTCGAAGAATTAAAAAACAGTAAAGATTTTTACTTTGCCGGAGACAGGAGACGAACAGTATACATACTCTTATAAACTCAACTTAAATTAACAGAGACACTGACAAAATCGGCTCCGCTCAGCATGTGCTATGGTAGAGCAGATCATACCATAGCGCTGGTCTTTCTTGTTTCAATTGTACGGCAAAGTCCACGTAGGTACAATTTTCAACTTTCAAATGACAATTTTAATAAAAATATCAAAAAAATATGATGGGTGGTTCTTCTACAGCAGATGGGATGAAGACTGCAGGTAGATGCTGGATGCGGTAAGCTGAAGACAGCGATAAGGCTCATTATGGAAGGCGTTATGTCCATCTGTGGACTAGTACCTATAGGCCAAAGGATGATGGTTGTAGCACTAGCTATGTCATAAAATTAATGCATTCACACATTGTATACCTAGAACTGACTGTGTCGTAAACTGAATGCATTTGTTTGTGTTTATGCATCGGCCCGAGGAACGCCATGGTTGGTACTTTGCACAATCGCACAATCTTCGTTCGAATGAGGACAACACAATGCATTTTTAAAATCAGTACTAAGATAAAAGATTCTTACCTACATACATGTAGTTAATCTAGCTGCAGCCCACGGTTTCACCCGCGTGGTGATATAAATTTTGGATAATATACAATATATCGTTATGAATTGTAGCCTATGTGTTATTCTGATATGTATTTAGTATATTATTCTGAAGTTTCATTAAAATCAATTCAGTAGTTTTTGCGTGAAAGATCAAGAAACACCCTCACAAACTTTCGCGTTCATAATATTAGAAGGATACCTGGGTACCGGAGGAAGTTCTTCTGCCTATTCTAAGAAAGGTATAATGTCAAAAAGACATTAAAAAAATATTTTTTTATCATGCTAGTAAATCTTCGGTAGGTAAGTACTACAACGAAGTACACACCTACACCACCACACCTACAAGGTATTTTAAGTTATTTGCTAAAGCCTTTCTTGGAAAATAATATCGAAAATTAACTGTTGAAAACTTTTCAGAAAACTCAAGAGGACTGCTAATTTTCCAAGGTTATTTAATAAGCTAGGCAATTTGCAATTTTCAAGGTAAATGAAGCCAATACCAAACAGGTAAAAGGAGTGGCACATGGAGTGAGAATAAATAGGTAGGTACCTACTACTAACAATTCTGTCATGTATTTTATATTGTAGTAGCAAATAAATGATATGTCTATATCTATTTTATTTGTAGGTAGGCTTAGATAGTTAATGTACCTACCAATAAGTTATGACTATCGATCGACAAAAAACAGAGTGTAGTGCCCAGTAGGTACTTTATATTAGAAATATTAGTATATATTAGAATGATACCTACACGTACCACGTTGTTTTTAACAATTTACGAACCATAAACAAAACAGTTAATGTGTGGTATGTAGGTATTCAGCCCAAAATAACTTCGTGTTTGTATAGGTAAGATTAATTACGGACGTAGGTATACAGAAACATCGGAAAATCTTGTTAAATACGACATTTACGACGTATCATCATCAGTCCTACACGTTCATTTTAGGCTAATTTGCAATAGGCACAGTGTTCCTACTTCCTTGATAATTAATAAGGTTAATTAAGCTAACTGTTAGGTTAGGTTAGCTGCTAAAATTGACAAAACCAATTACTTATATAGGTAAACAACTGTGTGAAAAAGTGAACGAGTCTAACGTACCTACGCAGCACGCTACCAGGCATTACCTTACCCACTAAATAAACAAACGAAATTCCCACCACACTCAGTTAAATACCTGCTCAAGGAAATGTAAACATCAATCGTTAACGGTAATTTTAATACAACAACAATTGATTACCTTAACAAGGTATCCATGGGCGCGACTGAGGCCAAAAAACGAGGGAAGATGCCGGGCGCCGATTACAGTCACATATAAGTTCCTGCTGAGCGGCTGCAAGGACAACTTAAACCCTATCTCGGGCTCCAAGCTCCCACTCCCAGCCAACTGGCTATCCTTATTCGAATTCAAGATATTCTTCAACTTGTTTAGAGAAAACGCCATTGTAAACACTGTCTTTCGCTCCGAGTATCGCGAAAACGCGCATTAAAAACCGGTTTCTGAATAATTTATCACGCAATGCGATCACTCGAACTGCTATTGATTTCCATCGTCAGGTGTTCTGTTCGCTTGCACTTTCGAATGAATACTGCGCTTCACTATAATTACGAGTAATTGAAATGACATGGGCTTAATTTGAACTCGCGTACGCTTAGGAGCTCATGATGTTTATCACTAGACAGTGCCAGTCAGTAGTAGTGAGTGCCAGTTATCAGTTGATTATGCTAGCTAAGTAAAAATGTATGTAACTCAGTTTAAATGTAATGACGAGTTATGCTGTCTCTATCGCACAACGGGTGTCGTGGTTTGCTGCGCGAGCGCTAGAAAACCGGGGCATACAAATTTATTTTTGTAGCATTATGTTCCGTGTTAACTCAGCGTTAAGTGGCGGTGACTGTGCTGCCATCTTTTGAGATTTATCAAAACGTTATACAAGATAGTGGATTCTTAACAGATTAGCATAGTTCCCTTAGTTAGATCTTAGAGGCGCATTATTATTATAGTTCCTTAGAGGTGCATTTTACAAAACAAAAATAGGTCTCAGTAAAAAATAGTCATTTATTCAAAAGTTTAAATTTCAATATTTCACTCTATACATAAATATTACATAACAATACATCGTGCATAGAATCCATAATAATTAAATATTTAAATCACCATTCAACATTGCCTCATTGCCACAATCATAATAAATAGAACCCATATTTCAACGAGTTTACACACACCAGCTCAATAATTCGTTTTACATTACGAAAAATTGTCTGAAAATAATACTATAAATACAGACGTATTTATTCTCTTATTTTCAGGCTTAACTAAAACATGAAAGCAGCGCCTAGTAATTATTTAATTTAATAAGTTTTGTAAGTTTGGTTTACTAACTGGAATGCGCCTTATCATGACCACATGGATTAGTAGTAAGTAAAGTAGTAACTTGTTAGCAAATACACAAAAACCGCAAATAATTACGTACGTATGGGCTTACGCTTACCGAGATTAGACAAGGGATTCCCAAGACATGTATATTTGTGTATGTACAGTCAGCAACGAAATTATATTAGCAGTTTCAGTTATCAAGGCTTTTTTAGTTTTGAAACGAATGTTTATATTACTATTTTGTTTCCCTCATAGTTAGATACATAGCGGCACTTTGAATTTTAGCTTATAATTTGATTTTAAAAACTAATCGTTCCACAGTAATTGAGTTAATAATTTGAAATATAAGCGACTTTCCTTGAAAACTGTTATTACGTATCTCATGAGCATTTTGGGGCTGTCATGTATTTGCGGATTAAGCCATTCTAAGACTTAAATATCTTCGATATAAAGGTAATAATGCCATCGTAGTAGTGTACAATGATAGATACAACCAGAACAAGCATTGCGAAGCAGATTCCTGTGATGTACATGAACTGGCTTGCTTCCTGCGGCGTGGCTAGGAGCTCTTCGCTACTCGCGTCTCGGTCTAAAGCGTCAAATTCTGAAGTATCTGAGGACAAGTAACAAAATCAATATGTTAAACTAAATATATAGGCTTTTTTTAGGTATATTTTGTAGTACTATTTGATCTAACAAGTGCTCATCAGCACACATATGTCCAGTGTTGAACATGCCTTTGATTATTTATTAATGTGTATGTTAACAAGTGCTTGAAAATTTAGAGGCCAACAGTTGGGCGCTATTTTTTCTACCTTTTTTTTACGGCGTTGACAGTCTCTACAGACATATGACGACCGATGTAGCGCGGCGGGCGATCCTATCCTTCAGATAAACTCCGAGTATTTTTTAGTATTTTTCAGTTATCTACTTTCCATAGTTCGCAAGAGTCAAATAATGATGTTTAGTTACCAGCCGGTGTCTCCACGTCGCAGACGACATCAGCCTCCGTGATCTGCAGGTCGAGCAGTTCCCGCACAGACAGCAAGGCTTCGGCCGGCGCTTCCCCGGGAAACAGATAGTCGCAGAGGTAGAGAGTACCCACTGGGACTAGTACCCTGCGTGGTGGCTCGTTGAAGCATACCTTTTCTGAAACAAAATACAAAGGTTTCCATTAAAAAAAATGCTGGACAATCCACACAGCATCACCTAGTCCCAAGCTAAGCAGAGCTTGTGTTATAGTTACTAGATGACTGATATACTTAATACAATAGATATTTTTTTTTTATCTGCAGATCGTACACACAATTGTCCCAAGGCGGGAATCGAACCCGCAACCTCCTGCGTCGCAGGCGGAACGCCCACCGCATCACAGAGGTCGTCAGAATACCTCTGCGTGCGACGCGTGACCCGAGAGCTGGTGAGTATCTGGCCCAGCGCATCAGCATTGCCGTACAGGATAATGCAGTCAGCGTTATGGAGACGCTTCTTACAGGTATTGTCCTTTATTATTCTTATTTATTTATTATTGTTATTGATATGGAACAGTTGAGCCACCCCTAGATGATTTGCAAGTCTAGTTCAACTATATCAACTGTACGGACTACTTCAAATGGTTTAAAAACCATCCTCTTGAATCACACTATCTATTAAAAAAACAGATGGTACCTTCTGGAAGGAGATTGTCATCAATAAGCGCGTCACAATGCATCATAAACCGCGATGCGAGAGACCGCACAATATCTTGTTTCACTGCAGTTATGGCCTCGCTGACCGAGGCTTTTGGGTGTAGAAACACACTTGAGGACACCACACCACTGAAATGTATACTGCCATCGCATTCCAAGTATTCTACTGTTTCTGGGAGATTGTTTTCCTGAAAGAAAAACCATGTTGAGTTCATTACAAAAGTCATTTATAATTTTACTTTAACAGGATATTTACCATGAACAAATTTTTGAGTTTTCCAAAATTAAATCATTGGTTAATATCCTGTTTTAAACGATTTTTGTATGTTATGTTTCTGATGTGGCAAAATGATAATTTTGTTTTATCATCTATCTAACCAGCATGTAGTAATGTGATCCAGATCCACCGTTTTAGCATGAACTGGAAGATATATGTAGAGATAAAAAACGTTTTTTTGTAGAACATAGAACTTTTGTATCACCATCACATCAAATAAGTACTAGTAAAAAATTACCTATGGAAACTTTTGTATAAGGAAGAAAATGTCCGTGTCCTAATTATACTCTTAATAATAAGTAAAGAATACTTACAAAGGGCACAAACAGAGACACAAGCATTGTCTTGGGCGATTCCTGAGGAGTTGATTTTGCATTAGATTTTGTTTTCTTCTTCTTGGTGAGCTGTTCTAATACTTCAGATCCATCTTTCAACTCTCCATCTATGAACATGACACTTGTATCAATGGTCTTTTGAGCAGCTTCCAGGATTGCCTAAAATAGAGTGATATTTATAAACATTTCATAAGATAACTCAAGACCTGTTTACCTAATGGCTAAATGATGCTGTGTGAATTGTTCAGCACTAATTGTTTTTATCATGAGCCCGCAAACACTGGCCTGAGCCACCACCATCCATCAACTACCAGAATTTTATTTGGTCACCCTCATACTTACATATGTATGTTAAAGGGAGCAGTATTTTTTGGTTCTAGATATTATTAACACAAAGAGTTTAGTGTTACTTTTTAACATTCATGCCATATGAAAAACATTTCACCATAGAAATCATTCATTAAATAATAAATAAATAAATAATGCTGGACAATTCACGCAACATTATCTAGCCCCATGGTAAGCATTAAGGGCGGCCTTTGTCCAGCAGTGAACTACTATAGACTTATGATGATGATGAACCATAGAAATTAGTCACCTGAAACTGTTGTTTTACTGATATGCCATTCTTCTTCACAATCACTGGATAAACCTCATCAAACTCATAATAGCAGTCAAGCCTCTGCCATTGGAACGGTTTAGGGACAAACTTCCAATCAATCGGCTTCATCACTGTACTTTTAGGACCAGGACCAACTTCTACACTCTTACAAGTCAACACTTTAGTGTTGGTGGACATGTGAAGTATGATTCTTTCATGATTGTTGAGGCAGTTCCCATACATATACTGATTGCCAGTCAGAGCCTTGTGAATGTAGTTCAGAATAGTCTTCACTTTACTAAAGCTGTTGGGATCTTCAAATATATCATCGTCGCTTGTGATGAAAATACCTGCAAGCAGTTTTATTACATTTAAGTAAATAGGTACGTTTGAAGCGCAAACAGTGTATTAGTAATAATAAATATTATAATTATGTTCTTCATGCAAAATGTACGGCAACACACTGTAATGCAGACACTAAATAATCTTTCTCAATCTTTCCAAAATAAGAATAGCCCTAAATTTTTTATTAATATAGATATACAAAATAGAATATCCTAGTTACTGTGAACAAATTAATTAACAGCTGAGTCAAGTTGATGGATGGATTCAAAGTTAGTAACTTTTTAATAGGTAACTACTTATTTGAATGCAAGGCAGATTCCGTCCGGAAAATACCAAGTAATATCTGAACATAGGTAGGTACCTTGTACAAACATGCCGCCAGGCAGCATCCGCGTCACATGCTTGGCATGATCCGCCACCCATACCTCCGACACAGTGAACAGAGTTTTCTTAGGCTCTGGGTTTTCCAGCACATAGCTACTTTCCGATTGATTTTCAGATCCTTTCTCGTCCGGCGTGCGAGCCAGATGTATAACATTTTCTCTTGCATTTATACTCTAAAAATCAAGTCAACCGGTTATTAAGCAATAAACAAAATATGGCAGTATGGATGCATTTATTTCCACAAACCTGGCCGAGGATAAGTCCTATGACAAATATTTCGTCTGTGGCGTACTGTTCTAGATATTGCAGGCAATATTCAGGAGAATACACTGTTCTAACCATTGTAAATGAATACTCCGAAGATTAGGAATGATCAAGAGATGATGAGATTAATTAATTAGTTTACAAAATAAAATCGAACCGTCGAACATCGACCGTCTTAGCTGGCTGGGGCTGCCGGCTTGTTTATTTAATTTAGGCTAGCATACATTGCGTGTCAATTCAAATTGTCAATGTCGAGTATGTCTACTATACGAGTTCGAGTAACGTGAAATGACAACGACTTGACACGAAACATATTATGCGACAGTGTTACTGTCAAACCAGACGTAGAAAATGCGTAAAAAGCCCATAGAAAGCTCTGTGGGCTTTTATTTTAGATTAATTGATTGATTACTCCTATATTACTAGATGATTGGGTAGCGTGTTCGGGTGTGAGACAGATAATACGTAATAGTGTTGCCATCAAATGTTTTTATTTTTACCCCGATTTTAGATTTCTTATGTCAGGTTTTTGGTGATACTTTATATAGCCAACAAACCCAATATTATAAGAAAGAAAGATCATATCAAACCTACTATCGCGAAGTTACCTGATGCATGCGAAATGCTATAAGAAGAGGAATTGATTAAATGTTATTTCGGTACTTGGTTTATGCCGAATGTCCCAAAATTCCTGGGGATGATTTACGATTTTCCAGTTCATAAATATTTCGGGCATTTTCAAGAAATTCAGAACCTAGAATTTCACCAAACCTTTGTAGGTCCTTCCTATACTGGTAGGTAAATGTGGTGGTTTTTGGTCCATACTCTTTGTTAGGTACATCCTGAAGGTAAAATTCGTCGACCCGATAGGTCTTATTTTTTACTTGCGTTTCTCTTAGGAAATAATTAAGTATGCGGAAATGGGTAAACAATTAAGAAATAAAACAACGTTTAGCTACTTATCTATTTTTTTATATTTAATTGGTATGTAAGCTCTTTTTAGTATAACAAAAATAAAAATAAACTATCATTTTTCATGGCATAGGCGACAGGATATTTTTTTTCCGTACCTATTTGATAAGTTTTCATCACTTTACATACAATCCTTTTCTACAGTTTTTATCTTAAATGTCTGAAATAAAATATTGAAGCATATTCATATGGATATTAAGTATACATATAAAAGTAATATGAGTAAAACTACCCAATAGAATTAAAATATTTTGGAACGATTTATGATTCATTCAAATATATTCGATTTCAGAGCAATAGGTCAGTAAATTTTTCACCATAACGTGTGAATTACTATTACTCAAACAATGGTAATATAAGTTAGGTTTATTGGCAAACACACCTTATTTGAATTACTCGTTAGTAGTGTGCGTGGTCGGCATTTGTGACGCACACATTCAAAGATAAAGCTACAGTTTTTGGACTCGGGACAGGAGGGCGCATCTAATAGTCCGGGAGCCAAAGACAGTATAAAAAAAACTTCGTAATAATATGTATTAAATAAATAAAAAAATAAGAAATAATTGACTAAATTTGTACTTGGCTCCCGGACCACAACGATTTAAATCTTTGATGGTAGGTATAGGTATGATAACATTGATAATGAGAAAACCGATAACACCATTGTTTTAGGTAGACTTTAAACCTTATTCTGAAGGATTTGCGAAGCCCTGAGTATTTTTATCTGTTAATAAAGGCTACTTTAATGAGTATTTTGTACATTACATAGGTACCTGTGGCAGGGGCTACTTGAATCATTGTAATTTGTTTTAAATATGAAGGTTTTGATCAGGTATCCGCGCCGTTTGATCAATGCAATGTACCTAGGTGAAGTAATAAATACCTACATATAAGATATCGATCGGTTGTTTGTTCTGGCCAGAGACGATATTATTGGTTCTGCTTACGGAAGCAAAATTAGGTTTAGAAAATAACTCTACTTTTTATTATCAACCTACAAGGTCCTGCGAACTTGTAAGAGTGAATTATCCATAGTTACACAAATATTATAAATGCGAAAATTTGGATGAATGGATATTTGTTACTTATACACGCCAAAACTACTGAACGGATCGAGATTTTTGTAGTTCTAGGCCTGGAATAAAGCATAGGCGACTATTTATCCGATTAATCAGTTCCCATGGTATATATTTAAATAACCCTAAAACGTCTCCATTTAAACAACGCACGCGAAGCCGACGCGACGCCGCCGGGCAGAAACTAATAATATTAATAAGCGAACGTAATTCTGTATGACATGTGTAACCTTTTCATGCCCAAACGTGAAATTTGTCGATATCGCGGGTCGAAGCTAGTACTAAATAAAATAATGTTTTGGTCATAACACTTTATTTAACGTAAAGTACAAAAAATTACACTCAGTGCATTAATGTGCGAAATTTGTCCAGTTTCAACAAGGTACAAATTGTAGTTATACATATAGATGTCATACTTTGGGCTTGACCGCCGCCCGTTTAGTTGCCATCAATGTAAAGATGGTGGATATTTTATATTCAAGATACTTAAAAAGAATGGAATACCTCTTAAAGCACCTTATGAGAGGGTGACGAAATAAAACGTGTCTACGACGAACAAAACATTTAAATTCCTAGATCTAGTAATTTCTTTCAGTTAAATTTGCACTTCGAAAAGTCCATTTCTGGATGCTGTTCCATGAATCTGTAAACAAAAATAGATACATTGTAAAAAAAAAGTTTAAATTACAGTCAATTTATATGCAAACAATATTTTACCATTAATTAGACGTTTTCTAATTGGTCAATTTTTTTTTAACAGACTAAAAAGAGGGCGCTAAGAGTTTGATTCTGTCAAATTTAAATGGCTAAGACCCTGCTGCATAGGCCGTGGATGGTGAAGTTGGGCATGACAACTATATTCCGTGAAAGAGTGATCGATGTCTAAAGTAAATTAAGTTTTATCTTTTTTTTTAAAGCCTCATTTGATATCTCTAATTATTATGCGATCCTCAGTTACACTCAGTTTTTATTAAATTTTCATTCATAAGTCTGTTGATATAAAATATCATAAGTTCTAAATCAGAATATAGTTACGGCTTGACATGATTTCTTTGAGTTGACAATGTATAGTTACGGTTTATTGACATTCGAATTGACACCTCCGAACACCACTGTCAATGGATTCAAAAGACAGTATGCGATAAAGATATTAAAGCCCTCATCTTAGTAATGGGCTACAAAGTCATGTGAATAAAAACAGAAACTAAGAGAAATGCAGAGCCTTGCAAGGTCAGCGTGAACTTCGTAGGGATCCAACCAGTTGATATTTACATTCACTTTCCATTTTAGTCCTTGAAATAATAACCATGTAGGCAAAGGACGGATAAATAGTTAAAGGATATGGGTTTTACCCAGTGGCTTTTAAATAATAACAATTTATTGCTGGGTCGATGGACATCCGTCACCTTAAGGTAGTGGTTCTTAACTGGTCTGTCTGATTAAGAACCACTTGGCTTAAGACTGCTGACTGTTCTTGGGTAAAGGATGAGTCTTGCCCCATTAAGGGTCACCTTAAGCTTTGGTCTCTTATTCTCATCACGCAGTACGCTGCGTCTCTCATGTAGATTGTCTGTGCGGAGCAGCGGTCTTTTATGCGTATGCGTACTGCATGGTGATCAAGAGACTAAGGCTTTACTCAGGCGTTAAAAAAAAAATAAAAAAAAAATGCTAGACAATTTACACAGCATTATCTAGCCCCATGGTAAGCAGAGCTTGTGTTATGGGTGCTAGATAACTGATATACTATACTGATATACTATATATTACATAGATAGATATTTTTTATTATACATAGAAAACGACCAGAACACCCGGAACAAATCTGCAGATCGCACACACAATTGTTCCGAGGCGGGAATCGAACCCGCAACCTCATGCGTCGCAGGCGCAGGCAGGAAAATCTAACAAATCACATTATCATTTCGCGACTAGCTCAACTTGCTGATAACATTCCTTTCATCTTGATTTAGGATAGAGCCTGACCCCATATAAGATCACCTTACAAAAAACCAATAAAACAAAAATGTTTATAAAATTGACGCGCTGATTGTTATTCTATGAATTTGTTTATTTTTCGAAATGTTTCCTAGTTAGGTGGAGAGTATGAAGAGACCCTAATTTATTATACATGTTATGTTATTTTTAATCTATGGTTGAATGGTAGGTAAGTGTTTCCGTTACAGTCAGCGTCAGAAAGATCTAAACGTCCAGCGTAGCCAAAAATATAAACCTTCTAGAAGTTCAACTTTACAACTTACTTTACAAAGTTTAAAGTTAAAATTTAAAGTGTTATTATGGTGCACGTCAAGATGTATAAAATTGAAATTCTGGAAATATTGGAATTTAATTTTTTTGGCTACGCTTCTGGACGCTAATCTCTTTCCGAGGCTGACTGTACACTGAAATGGACAAGGTTTGGACAACCTAGCGACTTGGTTAGCTTACTTTTTGAGCACATCTTGTTTCTTCTGTTCGTCGCTGGTGGGACGACCCATTTCCTTCTGCCGCTGGTCGTACATCATCTTCTCGACGAGTCCTCGCGTTTCTCCATCCAAATCCGATAGCTTCGAAGGTTCTGGAAATAATAACAATTATAGAGTTAGTTTTGCTTATCTTCTCGACCCTTCGTTGTTGGTTATTACATCGACTCGGTCATCTATGTATTTATTGGCTACTTAGCTAGCTACTTACTAGCTTACGCATCCGGCTTCGCACACGTTTTTGCAGTTTTAGAACTACAACTATGCAAAATTTTAGGTCAATCAGTACCGTAATTAGTAGCTTTGGTGTATAGCGGTAACAAACATTGGATTTTTGGATGTTTGTTATATGCATATATATATACAGGGTGGGCCAAAAGAAGTCATCCGATGTTGTTTGGCTCTCTTTTTTTTTCTAAAAGAAAAACTTCGATTCTGTTTTTTGATTAAGATTATTTGAACCTTTAGAATTGTATTGGTCAAGTCGAGAAGATGATATCGGCTAAATGGGCGCCGTCACAATTGATTATCATACGGGTTCGTTTTATGCCATTTTTCATCACTTCAGCGAGAACTTCGGGCGACAGATTCTCGCACTCGTGTCGAATGTTGTCCTTGAGGGCTTCCAGAGTCTCGAGCTTGTTCACGTAAACACGGGACTTCAAAAAACCCCACAAAAAAAAGTCTAAAACGGTTAAATCGGGCGATCTTGCGGGCCAGTGCAAATCGCCAAAACGAGAGATGAGGCGACCCGGGAACGCCGCCTTCAGAATATCGGTTGTGGGTCGCGCAGTGTGTGCCGTTGGTCCGTCCTGTTGGAACCACATGTCCTGCAGTCCTAATTCATCCAATTGCGGCAGAAAAAACTCGGTCAACATGGCCCTATAGCGCGCACCGTCCACTGTTGTCGTTTGGCCAGCGGCGTTCTCGAAAAAAAATGGCCCGATGACTCCTCCAGCGCACACCAAGCAGTCACTTTGAGCGGGTGTAATGGCTCCTCGTGCATTATTCGTGGATTTTCGGTGCCCCCGAAGCGATAGTTTTGCTTATTACGTACCCGCTGAGGTGGAAATGAGCCTCATCGCTCATTATGATTTTGGTCGAAAAATCGCGCTGCGCCAACACCACAGACGAATTGTTACGCAAAGAAATAGACACAATTATTCCGCGTTCTTGGGGAGAATATCGCTCCATGGCTTGTTCACTGGTATTCTGCATCTGTCTAGTCCACAAATGTCAAAACAGATTTGACATTGGCGGCCATTTGCAAAAATGAGAGCATCTTCTAGTAGGGTGATTTCTTTTGGCTCACCTAGTATATATAAAACTGCTAATTACAGTACTTACGTATGTTCAGTATTCAACATATTTTTATTAAGGAATCCGAGTTATTTTTAAAAGGTTAGTAACGTAGGTCTAGGTACCTACTTATTTATATGTATATTATGTATAGGTAACTTAATAATACACAAGTACCTACCGCAGCAGTTTCACAAGAAGCCTCTATACGTATACCATAAAGCATACAACTTAATATTACCAATGAATTTACCATTAATTACCATTATTAACCATAATTATCATTAAGTATTTATCATTTACCTTGCAATTATAGTAAGAACAGCAACAGTATCCATATATTTTAGACATTTTATTGAACATTAGAGTTTCCTGTGACTTGGTGTCTACCGTGACCCTTTACGCTAATATTCGAGTGTTGAAACTTTGACAGAATGTTAGTAGGCAAGTACAGTCGTCACGTGCACTAGTATGGATACACTTTTGTACCTTGTGGTAGCAAGCTGCGTTAATTTACGGACGAATTACAGTCGTAGTTAAGAAGTTAGGAAAGTTAATGCTCTGAGTTAAGGCTCAATTCACACCGAGATGGCTGCGGCCGGCAACGACGCGACAGACGCCGCCCCGCTGCTTTTCGAGCTTCATAAGCAATTCTGGTAATAATTTGACAAAAGTTTGCCATTCAAAACTGCGGCCGCGTTGCTCGTTGCCGGCCGCTGTCATTCCGGCCTTGGTCAGCAATAAGGTACATAACAAGTGTATACATTTTATAGCAACTGACTGTACTCACTTGAAATAATGATGACTTGCAGAAGTTGCGGAGAACATAATCTTGTTTGTATTAAGTCAAATCAAACACATAATGTGGCATTATGGCCTCAACCTTATAAGTTGTAATGACGACCGCTGTGTCGCGACGGACGAAGGTCCGCCTGCGACGCAGGAGATTCCGGGTTCGATTCCCGCCTCGGGAGAAATGTTTGTATGATTTGCAGATATTTGTTCCAGGTGTTCTGGTCGTTTTCTATGTATAATAAAAGATATCTAGCTATTGTATTGTATTATGTATATCAGTCACCCTAGTACCCATATACAGCATAGCTAGTACCCATATAGGTACTACCTATGCTGGACAATCCACACAGCATCATCTAACCGTTAGATGATGCTATATGGATTGTCCAGCATTATTTATCATTAATAATGTGTTAGAGAAACAGTAGATTGCCTCACCTGGGTTAATTTTCTTCGTAGATATTTGCGGGTCAGTACTGACTAGGCGACTCCACCAATTCATCTTATTTACCTGCAAACATAATAGCAGCGTCTATGAAACTAGCCATTAACTGGAATTGGTGCCCAGTAAAATCATCTTATACTGTGCAATAATAAATATACGTTTAAAATAATTAGTTGGGTATACAAAAGCAATCATAGAAGTGTTACAAGGTTCCTCTATGACATTTAACATTTTTGTAGTGTATTTTCGTGTAGATTGGCGTGTTTATTTTAATATCCACAATATGGATATGAGCTTCGCCGTGTGTTGCCGGTATAGAATTAGCACCACCCCAATCTCTTTTCTCATCATCTCTTCCCTCGGGTTTCGAAAGAGGCGGCCAAGGGATACCATAGAAGGGTGGGCAGCAGCGCCGCCTCATGCAGAACATTTTTACCACATTACTGCGATCCCGAACCCGTATGCCCAGCCTGCGTGGGGATTATGGGCATTACCCCCCATGAGATAAAAGCCAATAAAGCGTTTATCAGGGGAGGCCTGCGTCGAGCAGTGGATTCAGATTCAGATTCAAAAACTTTATTTATTTTGATTACAAAATAAGCACAGTAAACTATTAAAATTGTATACTTTTAATTATTAACAAATAATAAAAAAGGTCCTTGAAAATAAGAGCTGAGTTTTATCAAGAGGAACTAAACGAGAAGTACCTGTGAGAGAGTAAATAGGATTTCAAAAAATCGCAAGTATGTAAGTAACTCAACATACACACACTAATAATCCACAACAATGAATTAGCATTATGGTGTCAATTTAGATGGCAGAAAAAACTAAACTAAACCTAATATGACCTTATACTTTAGCACTAACAATTAAGATATCCTTTTTAGTGTCATGAAAGGACGGCAGCATTTTATTCGTCTTTGTAACGTCGTGAATTGACACCGATGATGACTCTTACGCATAAAAAATGCCAAATCGGAACACCAAGTACCACACGCACTCTACATATCTGAATGAAAAAATCGATCTCGCGAGGAATATATATTGTGCAATCTTTACATTAAAATAATGGGATATTTATGATTTGCGGTGTTTAGAGTAAATATTCCGTTATCAAGTGTCAATTACCCTGATGGTTTCAAAATCGATCCATCCTTATCGACCGATTTGATCCTTACCTTCTCCAGATTGATGAGTAAATTGCGTCCATCCTGCAGAACCCAAGTAGACTCTTCGATTTTGACATCGGCGTCGAGCTCACCGTCGATGATTAGCGGCTGGCCTTTAATGCCGACCTTCAGGTGGCGCTTAGCGATCACCACGGTCAGGTCTCGGGGCCGCAATGTCTGACGCAGCGGCAACCGCAGCTGTGGACAATTTTACCACAATAAGGGTGGGTTTTTGAAAGACGTAAGGGAACGTTTTTTGCGTTTTCTGACTTTTTTAGTACAGCCGCAGTTGGTCCTATAACTGATGATTCTTATACTGATCAAAAACATTGATGGTCAAACGAAGGTGTATCGACTGTAAAAAAAGATTTTATGCAGAACTTACTAGCACGCCAGTGTCGGTAAACATTTAATTGAGCTACTGGCACCAACATGCGTATACGCAGCTTTTTTGCATAAACATAGCCAGCAGTGGATAAAAAGGAAATTCTAATGAGAATTATTTGCAAGTTAAACGAAATATTATATACATATAATATGTATTATATCTTTTTTGGTTCCAATAACGCAAGTTCTGCTTGATTGGTAGCTAGATGATGCTACGCGAAAATGTTAAGGGCGACCAGTATTTATTTATCTTACTTGCTTATTTTAAAGTAATCATTTTCTTAATTAGAAGTTATGTTATAATTATCAGACTATCAGATGTCTCTAGAGATATTTTTTTATTCAATTTGAGGTAGCATCTGAGATGCGGACATTTATGCCTCAAGGTTTAATCTCCTGACATTTGAGTTTGCAAGCAACAAAGGGATAGAAACCAAATAGCCTCTATTCGAATTGTACATAACCAAGATAAAGATAATTGATAATCATTTGCGTAGCAGGTAAATAGAGAGCAAGGTTATTCAACGCGAAAGCCTAAAGGTTGCCACTTAACATTTCAAAAGCATTTCAAAGATTTCCGAAAATGATATTTAATATGGGTTAGCGAGCTCTTACGTCACAGAAATTGGTTCACATTAAATAAGTGACGTATAGCTACGAACCATTGACATCATAATTGCCATTTACAACACATACCCACAAGAAGGTTCACATGCCATGCCAATTACAGTAATAATATCTCATTAGGTTCCTCCGTAAGATTATGAAGAGAGAACAATTATTCCATGTTTATCAGGTGACAAAATGACCTTTTAATAAGCAGAATCTGAGAATGATTCAGAATCCGGCGATATCATGTGAGAATTTTAAGCACACGTTATAGAATACGGAATAAGCAGGTCTAATACCAGTTCATTAAAATATCGAGTTTCACGAGAAGCGCACGGGCAAAGTGCGCGTTCTTCGAAGCACGGCGGCGATGACCTCGCATTCCTGGCAAGGACGATCCGAATGACTGTATAGGTACCTAGTCTGCGCTACCGGACTGGACAACCGCAAACGATTAATAGGTCGATGCAACTTTAGTTCTCATTTAAATTTAAGCTCCAACTTGCGACGTCCGTTGAATATACAGTATATTCAAAAATACAATCGTTTCAGATTCTAGATTTATCTTTGGCATTTTGAGATGAGCAAGTTATTAGACTGAGATCACTTAGTAAGAAACATCAGAGTAAATAAAATACATTATACATAAAACAATGTTCCCCGATGCGCCTGTTTGAACGCGATAAACTTAAAAAATACACAAACGGATTTTCATACTCACATACTTCACCAAAGAACGGAGTGATTAATGAAATCAGGTAGGTTCAGGTGCATGAATCATAAGGGTTTTGTGTCAATTGGCTGAAATATGGGGATGATGGTTGAAGATGTCGGAAAAGTCATGCCTACCGGGAGCTTGCTGGCGTGGGCACGTAAACCAATAGAGGTAAATGAAAAAATGTATTACGGAATTCCTCGTAATAATGTCTAAGGCCTATAGGCAAATTGCTGGTTCATAACAATGTTTACCATGGGTATGGTCCATCGTAAATATTGTTATGTAACAGCAATTCGCCCAATAATAATGCTTAGACAACCTAGTGGTTTTGTATGATACTTCCCTCTTCCCTAAACGAATCTTATCCTAGTTCTTATATCAGCTCATCATAAGGAATTCACCTGATCTATTTTGGTCGATGATTATAACACTTTAGTAATTTTAATCAAGTGTTTACAATACACTGAAGCCAAGTGATCTTCCAGTGTTTCTAGGAAGTAAAATAAGAAGTAGACGAAACATTTACATCCTCATGGCAAATTCTAGCAACTTTGACACCGAGACAACCTTCGAAGACTCAATCGAAACGGTTTTGATAGATTATTATTATGGTTGTTTATACTAATGTAAGCGCAATCAACATCATGGTGACCATGATCAATATTCAGGTATGCAAAGACGATATTAATGATAAAGGTGAAGCGAGCGGTATGCGATACCATGTTTTAAGATTTAAAAACAAAATGCAATAGATATACCTAACTGTACCTATAAGATCCTGGTGCCTAGCCAGTTTTTGATGATTTAGAATTAATCATAATCACTCAACGCTATGTTACCTACATAGCGTTGAGTGATTATGATTACCGAACATTTTAAAAGGCTTCTCCCAAATTACAATCAATTTCTTCATTAAAACGGTACCGGTGTAGTTTTTGTTATCAAGTTCATTAAGCAATATAAGCATATAGAGGAGGGTTACAAAAGAGATTAAAAAAAGTTTATTAGTATAATAAATAAGAGAGGTTTGAAATTAAATTAGAGACACAAAGCACGTAGATTTTATAGTTTTGCTGTGAAGAGCATCCAACATCCTCATAGTGAACTAGTTCGTATTCAAATAACGTCGCAGATGAATGTCAATGTAAAATTGTGAAATCGCACAGCTTTAATTTATACAATAGTCTAAGAGTAAAATAATTGTAATAAATTGGGCAGTGCTACCAAAAACAATGATGTAATATTCGACGTAATTGACGAAGAAGGAAACAAAATACTCCTTCCTATGTCTTCCTATACCAACAGTTATAAATATAAGTTGTTTACACAATAACATCTGATATTGAATTGGTTTTAGTTATCTAAGATCAGTAGGTACTGCCGGGTTAATTTGTTAATAGGTACCCCTAGAATAGTTGATTGTTCCTTAAAATTCTAAAGTAAAGCATTAATACGGTTCTACTAAAGAAGGTCCTCCACCCCACCTTCTTGAAATGAACACAACACCTAATTTTCAATAAATGTCATCAAAACCGGCTTATTTTTCATATAGATAAAGAACGGACATAATATTCATAATAAGTCGCGTATTTTGTAAGTTCGAGATCCGCATACAAGTAACCTTATACATCAGTGGGTGGGAGACTCTGGTGAATAATATGATAATGACATGGCTGAACTAAACATGATGTTTTAATTGCAACCCAATTAATGCTGAATTCGTGCGTATGAGAAATTAAGCAAACCTTCAATCTTTTGTTAGTTTACAAATAACTTCTTACAAGAACCTTGTATTTAGTTACAACTCAATAGTGCTTATACATTCACACGATCATACGCGATTATCCGTTCTAATGGAAGTTCTATACCTACTAGGAATCATTTAAATTCTAGCCACATCAATAAGATGCTGCCTACCACATTGCTGGGGCTTCAAGAACAATAATGTTACGTTTGACTGGACAGCAGAGCTCTTATTTCGGACAATAAAATTGTAAAGTAATTCAAAAATCCCTACAAAAGATTTCAACGCGCTCGCGCCAGACGGTTTTGTGTGCTGTTTCATTCTTAGCAATAAGTTTTGTTTTATTGTAGCTTCGCATTCAAGAAACGTGACCACCTCCGAATAGTTCTTTGGGATGGTAACAATGTACAACGCTTGGAAAACCCGAAGCACGGAAATTACGCGCGTAATAAAATCATTGAACTCTTCAATGCGTAGACGTCATGGTCATGGCAGACGAGTAAATTATACACTTCGCCTTTTTTGAGGCTGCCTGTATGAGCTTCTCTCGAGTTTGATAAGATTACAAGTCAGGTCGATCATTCATTACCTAGAACTACAAAAGAAGGGTACATTTAAGTCTGTACACATAATTTCCTTAACCGTATTGAAAGCAATAAATATTTGAATATTTAAAGCTCTCAAATAAATTTTATATGAAAAAAGAATGGCTATTGTTTCTTATTAAATTTATTTGTCTACTTTATTGTATTAATTACATATATTAGTCATCTGGTACGCATACCACAAGCTCTGCTTATTTTAGGGCTAGGTGATACTGTGTGGATTGTCCAACATTATTTATTTACAAAATCGAACGAAACCAAAACAATGTAAGCAGGTGTCATTTTTTTAAGCCCCTTGGCTTAAAAAAATGGCACCTGCCTTTGAGCTCCTTAGCTCAAACCAATTTTCAATAACGCTGCTAGTACAAACAATAAGATAAAAATTTCAACACGGTATGTCAATGGTCACTGCCAAAGTGGTGAGGTGTTTTTGGCACATTCATGGCCACTTCAGTCGCTTCTTATGCCAACATCATTTGATAATAGCATGCCTACAGATAACAGATATGTAATTAGTTATTATTTGCCTGACTAGAATTTGCGTTGCTCACGGTGCACATATCGATAATGCACTCCGGTCTTTCAATCACCAAATAAAACGTCCGGTCAAAAAATGTGTGCTGTCTGTGAATTCTCGCAATTAGGATGACCCATTATTTTTGAGTCACACACATCCTTAGATTACGGAGACAGATTCCAAACTCGTATTTCCAATATCCGGTGCATGCCATGTAAATTCCGAGGCAAGGTAATGTCATCACATCAGCATTGAGTCCTGCAGTAGGTACCTATGTCCAGCGAGCGTCCTCGTGCCTTGCGCAACTTCAGCTGGCAAAGGGTGACACGTCATTTGAACCCAAAGCAGAACGTGATGTTGCATCTGTATTACTGTTTTACGATTTTCCTGTGGGCTAAGGCTACTGTGATTTGATTGAGGCTACTGCCAGTTGTATACAGTCGCATATGAGGTGACATTTTCGACGTCCGATTGTGGTTTTTGTTTAGTTTTCGTTTTTAATGTTGCCTGATTAAAGGCATCATATCATATAAGACAAGCCTGAAACTACTACTCAGTTATTGATAGCAGAAATAGGTAAGTAACTATAGTGATACTTAACCCACGAGGACTTTACTTTCGTCATTTTGGACTGATTTTCATAAACCCTTGTTTGCCACCCTTTTTTGCAATAAAATGGGTGGACGTGGAACATTGAGATCGAAGAGTATCATAAAAAATCTGTGTCGAATTTATACTTTTTATTCTTCTGTACATGAATGGTTCAAAAATACAATAATTATACCTAATCACCTAAATATCCAGTAGGATATGTAGTAACATAACCTACTCATCTATTAATATCTCCAGAATATATGTATATAGACACTAAATAATATACACTCCATATATAAACACTACTATACCTACTCATCTATTAAGATCTCCATCCAGAGTAATCATAAATATTTTCAGAATTATTGAAAAATAATATTGCGAATTTTCTGTAAGAAGAACGACGTCGTGCAACCTCATATATAAACCTTGAAGACTGTTGCAACACTCTCAGTACGACTCTAGTCGCTTTGCCGCTTGGTACAGGCGCGTCAACGACGCCGACCACACGGAGAGGGCGAGAGAGGAAACAACAGCTGACGAGCCGAATGTAAACACGAGACATGTGGACCCAGTGAATGCAGTGCTTAGTGACGTAACAGTGAATCTATTACACGACTAAAACAGTATAGAGGTGGAAATAAACAACACAATGGATACCAAAAATTCGGTGAGTAAAGTTTGCGATTTTTAAGACAATGCGCTTCTTTAGACCTTGTGGCCGGTGTGAATGCTGCCGGCTTCGAAAAGTACGCTTTCGGTAAGTTTCAAGCATTAGATGGATTTTAATGAATGACGGTTATGGCGGCAAAGTTGTTTATCAGTCATTTAGTCATAAAGTATATTTAATGCATGAAATACATGTGTATGTTTTTAGGTAAAATTATGTTTTTGCTGATTTGCCCGATTCATTCTCAGCTCATTCAAATGGTGCTTATAATGGTAACATGAACACTTACATACAATCTAAGTAGAATAAGTACCCAATAGGTAAATAATATTGACACTATTCACTACACTTGTCTTAATTATTTTAATTCAGTTAGTTTAAAATGAGGTAAATTCTCAACATCCCGGAGCTTTTCCAACTCGCCATAAAAATGATTTATGACTTCACTTATCAAAAAATCCGGATCTCACGTTCGGCGCCACAAGCTCATTTATTCAAAAACTGGTAAGCCCATCCGGATCTAACATAAAATCTAAATCAGGTCAATAAACTAAAGAATGTTTAGAATTTCGCATTGGTAAAAATAAAGAAACGGGTTGTTGACGCATTAAAAATTGTTGAGGAGCGATTTGTATACTTTTTGTCTGGTAGGTATAAAAAAAACAAATATATTTATGTATGTACTTACAAAACTCCATAAATGCATTTTACAAGTATATTTTACCAAATAAGAGAAGTAGTATATTATGTTAAATGAATACATATACACAGAATCCTAGTAAATCGATTTTCTACCTAAGTTCATCGAAGTCGTAATATCTCTTGACATGTATTTATATCCAAAGCAAACAGGTAGAGTCGCCCGTAGCGTAATAACTAGTCAAGTGTTCTATCAATATTTGTCTTCTTCTGCTACATACAAAATTATGCAAAATAATGAATTGGCGTTAATTCATGATTCACAGCTAAATTATGTTGATATAAATATAAAATTTCGTGGAAATATTTTGGCCACTTCGTACTTTACATAGCGTGGCCTTTGTAGCTTACCTACCTTTTTAGGTAGGTGAGTATATTTTTATTAATTTTATTAATAGCCGAGCTAACTCTTTGATACAAACATGTTTGCTAACGAAGCCGCAGAAAACGATATCATCTAATATGGTACTTAAAACGACCACTTTCAGAACAATATTAAGATTTCCTAATGTGAAAAAAGTGTATAAAAAAAGTGGCTGCGTGACTCAGGACGAGCTCTGTTACTTAAAGTAAATGGCACAGGGACATACAGCTAAATTGCCTCGGCCTTCTCATTTTACAACACCCGGACTTAGCATCCAGTCCGGACGACCGACTGTTGGAAATGCATTGAGCGAAATTCAACTAAAAAGTTAATAATTGAACAAAAACACTCTGGGACAATAAATAATGTTGGTAATTTTCATATAGCATTATCAAGCAAGCAGAGCTTGTGTTAGGGTACCAGCTGTGTGATTTGATTTTAATGGATCGACATCTGGGGAGACTGGGTATAAGCGATTTTCATCACATTGTACAAAAATGACACATAATTTTCGGACGGGATGGAGTCGACCGACGAGGAAGCTGAAAAGTAAAAAATCACAAATGTTAAACTCAATTGTAATGTTTTACTTTTATTATGTTACATAACGTTATACCTCATATTTATTATCACACACTTGAACTTTGATTTGCTCGACTACGTTTCATAACTGCAGTGTATTTACTGTAACTTTAGATCATAATTGCTGTAATCGAGCAAAAATAGGTTAAGTGTAAGTAATCTGACAATTGATTTTGACTTAGGTTATATGGTATATTTTAAAGATTCCTTGTCGATCGGTTCCATTCCGCCAGAAAGTAGTGTATATATTAATTTCATTCCATTGCGCTACATCTGTAAAAGCATGTGTTTAATCTATAGAGAAAACCAACCAGGTGCAATACAGACAGACGGCCGGGCCCTAAGTAAAGGGTTGTCTTTTATCGGTGTATGGATACGGAATCGAAATTTTAAGAGGGTTTTTAACAGTGTCAGTATTGTAGCATGTTTTAAAGATTCTTTTAGGGTTTGGGGTTGTATGTATACAGCTTTCGAGTAGAGTAGAGTAGGTGAGATTTAATTTTTGTTTATTTGGAAGACTGACAGTACATAGATATTATAAAGAGTTACAATAAGGATTTACATAGACCAGTGAAGTCTCCACTATTAACAAGTTTAAACATAAAACTAGTGAACAGATCAATAGACTTTTAACATAATTTAAACTAAACTAAGTCAGTTATTGGCGGCAGCATTGGCTGCAATGCTTCTACGAAATGAGACAAGGGTTGAGTTGAAAATATCAATTTCATTGAAATGAACCGAAGAATTAGCCTAAGAGACTAATTTAGACAAAGAAGCATAACAAACAGACCCTGGCTTTATTGTTTTCTATTTGAATATAAAACTAGTCCGGAAACTTCCGATAATTATGATAATTTTTTCTCAGTGTCATACACAAATAAATGAAAATTGATTTTCCTAAATTATTGAATAAACTCATGGCCGAAGCGCGCTTCTGCGTAGATCAATAAATCAATAATTTTTGTCACATAATATTATGTAGCTAATTTTAAATATTAGACAATAGAAGCTTTATTTCGATTTCTTCTAAAAAAATATAATCGAGTTAGTATTATTATATATTGTCTGCAGAGACACTAGATTCTTGAATATCAGATGAGGTTGTCAGTTCAATCGGTTTTTGCCGAAAATGGGCATTCAATAAAAATAGATTTTATTTCCATAGACGCGGCCTTGACCAATGTTATGAAGATATTTATGAGGTCGTTCGTATAAATCGGACACTCACCTTAACAGTCGGTTAGAAGCAAGAGCCTTAGTTGCGACAACATACTAACAAAGCATTGTGATGAAGTGTTAACAAAATACATTATTTTATATTTATACATCAATTACCTATAGATTTTTGGAACGTTGGAACTACAGACTAGACCATTTGACGAGACATATTTTTTTACATTCATTGTTAGGTTTCTTTTTTGACCACAGTAAATACTGTGGTCAAAAAAGTTATTAAAGAAATTATCAATTTACAAATTTTATATATCGTCTTAATTATTCTGCTAGTGATAAAATTGTACCGTGATCAAGTCATTGACATGAATGGAATTTACCATCTAATCCGAGACACATAAATAAACGTGCGGGATCCTGGTAGCCGAGATTGTTTTTGCACGACACCTTTGGATTTTCCAGTACTAAACGGAACTGCGAAACAAAGTCAGGGATGATGTAACGAGACATGATAAATAGGACACCAGTACTTTGTACTTAAACAATTTTGTTTTATAGATCTTCACGGTTCGTATTGGTCGTTAAATTATCGTGGTTTCGTATTTTGTTTAGTAGAACCTATTGGCCCAATGACGACATGGAATTACCACATTTTTCTTATTACAAATCGGTACTCAAACAAGTATAAATTTCGCACCATTGAGCATTCTTTACGAGAGGTAAAGGTCGCGGTTCAACTCATCCAACTAAAAATCGCCGTGACCTATTTCATAATTTTTTTTTTTTTTTCACTAATTTCAATATGTTTATGAGATATTACCCGTTTATTTCGCCGAATTACATATGCGCTTAAAGCAGTAAACTAAAAGATCCTGTCCAAAAAGGACGAACCGTCCCGTAAACAGTTAGGTACGAGTACTTAACCTACTTGAAGTTTGGATAACAAGAAACACAAGAAGCTTTCCGGATAGAGATAGCAATTTTTATGACTCTCGGAGATTCCCAAACGGGGCGTATTTTCTAAATGAATGTTTTATTTGACGATTGACCTAGTGTGTGTGACCTCATATCCCACTTTCAATTAAGATATCATCATCTTAAACTACTTATGTATCTATTTTCACATTTCTGTCACTTTCATTTTCCCAAGAGTATCTGGTTCATTATGATTAATTTAATGCATATCATGGAATTCAAAATATCGCTCGTTTAGTAAGTGACCTTTTATCTATTAACACTGTTGACGTTCATATTTGTTATTCAGTTAACACGATAGCCAGGAAGCACAGTTTTTACAAAGACCCATACTCGTCAAGGCGACGTGCTTTGTAAGCGTTCCGGTGACGTTCTTATTTGAATGTGAACTAGTTATCGATGCCACCATCAATGCAAATAGATGCCTAGCTTACATTAGTAGCTATTAATTATGACACGTAATATAACAGCACATAGCAACGTCAGCAAATGATGTCATCACACGGTATCAGGAGAATCCGGCTAAATAACCCGCCTCACGGTCACTTTTTCTATCGCAACATCCCACTCGCAGTTTGGGCGTAAATAAAAAGATAATCGCCTTTAAGTATACGATGATCAAATCGAATAGGGAAGAACCTACAGCCGCAATTAAATAATCATCATAAAATACCGGAACGTTTATTTCATCATCTACAATTTTATTAACAAGTAGTTGCCGGTGGCAACTGATTTGAATATTGTGAATGAAAGGGCTGTATGTTATTGCATGTTTGTAGATATTTCTGAGACGTTACACGTGATTTGGATTTACAGATACATATTTCATAACCACTACAAAGTGCGAATAATATAAGTAAAGATTTCATTGTCAGCCAGTAGCCGAGCAGCTTCCACTGCGATTTGCATTGACACGATTCCCGTTAGCTTCATAAATACAACCAATTGAGTTCAAGGACGAGCATAAGCATCATGTCAGTTTGTGACCAGCGTGAACAATGAGTTATGTTGCGGCGTCCTCATGCAATCGCGCATAAAATATGATAATTGGACTCTCAATAGCACGTTTCGCTGTTGTCGAAGTCTAGGATAAACGTAAAATTATAATGCAGCCACAATATCACCGAACAACATTATAATAACGATCATTATATGGGAATTGAGTCATCAATGAAGGTACAAAGATTTCAATAGCTAGAGACTGCACAATACCAAAGTAGATATGATATGAATGAATGAATTCGTCGAAGAGAAATTAGAAATTAAATGTAATCGAAATCGGTGACCGAAATCAGTTGGGTATCCATTGTGAGAACGTGATGCCTTAAAGATCAAAATTATTCCAAGAAGTGACGATGGACCAGGAATGTTCGCTTTCACTTCTAATGCAGACCAGTCAAGTCAGCGGGTAAATGATTATCATAGTAAGTGTCGCAGCTATTGTTTGAGTTATGAAAGTTGAACTGAGACGCCTAAGTCGCAGCTGAAACCCACCAAAGAAAATTACGACACTTTCTATAATAACTATTTACGGTTTTTTATAGCTTGACAATCAAGTAATACTCTATTGCTATTACATGATCAATGTGGTGAGCATTATTTTGTTTCGCATATTCTTAGTAATGCGTTGAGAATAATGCAAAGTTCCGTGTAATCCAATTTGTTGTTGCATAATTTTTACATTTACTGTTTCCTATACAGGTTTTCTCATCACATCAGTCGCTCGTTAAATCTATATCCGGTATTCGATCCACACGGTCATTATTATCTACATCGTTTGTCCCATTACTATTCATGCAATAACCTGTAAGTCTTACCTACACGTACGCTCTGCCTCTTTTCTGTTTAATGTGCAAAGGCACATATTGTATCTCTAGCTTTGCTTTTGACGGATCGTTTATAGGTTGCAATACGCAGATGTGAGTGAATACAGTATCGATTTTGAATACAGAAGTAGAGCAAGTTTTGTTGTGATTTATTCTCTAAGGTTAAATCGGAACGTGCACTTGTCCGCACCGCAGGAGCCGCACTCGCCGCAGACTTCAAAATCTTACTGAATTGCGGCGCGTTCCGCGCGGATAGGTGCGCCATGTTAGATACTACATAATGTATTTCATATAAAGATTTAAAAAAATCGATCATAGCGGCGAGTTTGGCTTCTGCGACGCGGGTAGGTGCGCGTTCAGCTTTAGGTGCTTCAACATTTTATGACTCCTTTGAAGTATAAGGATTTTACCTCTAACTGAATAGCGCTCAAAAGCTTGCAGCTGAGTTGTGAGTATAATTTTCCGTACTGTGCTGCGACATAATAGTTGGCACAGTTGTCTACTCTTGTTACATCAAGTCACATCAAGAAGTATTTAATGATTTCCGTGATTACAATGCACCGTTATAGACACGCGGTCGGCAAAGCACGCATTGACTGGTGATTCGTAAAGATTACCGCTTGCATAACTAGACCTCGTTGAACTAACATGTTTCACAACTGCAACCGTTGTTATGGAGTTAACTGGTTCGTCACCAATGGCCGTGTTCAACATCGCATGCATCAATTGCACTGGTCATTCTAGTTAATTCGAAATCCTGAACTATCTTCCATACTAGATACGAAACAAAGGTAACGACCGTGGGGTACCTCGAAAGAGTATTTTCCCCTTTAGTTGGGGTCATTATGGCCAACAATATCAAATCTAAAGTACCTATGGCTCTACATTAGGTTAAATTATGACCGCTAGATTAACATGATGATAACTTTAATAGGATAACTTCAAGCACGTTTCAAGTCGTGTAACTAAGCACTTGTACAATTAATATCCTAAAGTCAATTTAACGCACTTATAGACGTATCAATTTGCTAACTTCGAAAGTGGAATGTGCTCAAGGCCCTTCCAAGCTATTGTTTTAGCTGTGCGAAGCAAGAAACAATCTAAAAATGTACGTTACTCTCCCTAACGAAGGGTATCTTTGAGACTTTACAAGGCCTCCGAGTAGACATTGTAATTATTTTAACAGGATCGTTAGTTCGTTTTGATTTAACTCAACAGTTCTAATTTTAAGGCACCATTTGTTCTTTATCACCTCAGCAATCGTTCGCTTTACACGGTAGACGAGCATAAACTACAAACGCATAAATAATGATAAGTGAATCTCATAGTAGGAGATACGCACCGATTCACGTGTTCAGCCGAGTGTGGAGGAGTGTGTGCTCTAGCCTGCGCATAAACCTTAGTGCATAAGGTTCTGTTTATGACAGTTCTCACGGTATCAAACGTGGCCGGTACACGTGCTGATAGCAATTAAGTTCGATCATGTGGGCACGGGGCACACATCCATAATTATGCACAGACCACGTGGCATTCAGGACCTGACAACAGACACCTGACAGAAACGTATCCTATTCAATCTAACTAAGTAAGGATGCAAGGCCTTGTTACTCATGAGTCATGAAGATAAAAATTCAGATACAGTTTTTTTAGGCACGTGCAAGTAATCTTAGGTTCTTACGTGTTTAAAATAGTTAATTAATTCGTTGTTTACTTTGTGAGTAGGTATGCGTCGCGATAACATAACGGTCAGAAACAAGAAGAATTAGGCAATAAACGGTGATTTTGTTTCTGGTGTCGCGCTCATTCATAAGATGTTATTTCAAAAGCATACTTTCAGGTCAAAAAGAACACGTCTGAGGGCAAAGCATTGACTAATACTTGGCGAGCATTAGCTAGGTTTCTCCATCATAACAATGCTTGGATAATCGACCGAGTTCCCAGCAGTGGCTCTAGCGTGCCAACGGTCTCGTATCGAATTTCGTGTTCATTCAAATAGCGAAAGTCCTGGCGCTTGCTTGCATTCAATGCATCGCAAGATATCTCGGTGTTACCTACTACGAAAACTCCGGAACCGGTTCTTTGCCAAAAGCATAACGTTTTGCAACAATTGCGAACCGCACCTCCACTCAAAACACGATTAAAAATCAACATATGCAAAGTTGACTTGTTCTATCCACTCTTTGCACGTGAGCATTGCCACATTATTTGTTCAAGACACACCAAGTGCGGCAATTAGATAGCTCTATGGTATTTCGTAATGCGACTACCTACCACAATGATAAAACTGTAGAACGACAACTGACAACGGCCTCGCCATTATAACAAGAGTTGGAATGCATAATGATCTGCAACCTAAAATGCTTATCCATCATCTTATCAAAGAAACAAAGAGGACCATGAAGCCGAAAGCCAAGCCAAATGTATTGCATCAGAGGCCGGCGAAACCAGACCGCAAGTAAAGAGAACACGAACCTTGAACACCGTATCTGACAAAATCAATCGGACAGAGAACAATACTTGACCTAAAATTGTAGTAAAGCCGAGCATTACGATACGATCCCACATTTTTTGGAACTTGACTTTTGCCGTGACTCTTTGTAGCAAATCAAATGTTAAGTGAAAGGAAAGGACACTTCCATTAGAACGACACAAATTGCAACATGTACCTAGTGTAGCTGAACTAGTGTAGGTATTCTATTTCAGCTGTTATTCAAATCTGACACAACATTCAACCCGTTTGTAACATGCGATCAGGCTCAATTTCCATGTCTAAGTAACGGAATATCAGTATTACAGCAATAAAGAGCAACATCAGACGACATTACACAACAGCAAAGAAATGTTGATAAAGATCATACGAAACTCAATCTCAATGAAGAGTAGGAAGAGTTGTGCAGATTTCCGCACGCATTCTGAGCTACCTACACTCCTATTACACAATACAACATGTGTTTGTATACATTAGTGTTTAGCTCAACGTTTACATTTGTCTTCTTTATGCATGAAACTCTTTGAAAAACAATTATGCGTAGAGCAATTTTGCAAGATGACCTACTTTGTACACATAGCGATGTATTGTAAATTATACCTAACGGGGTGGTATTTAGCAAATGGTAAAACACTACAAACTTAAATGGTAGAGTAGTTACATAGTTGGTTGGCTTATCATAATTAGAACAGTTATAAATGAGCTAGTATATTCAAGATCTTCGACAAAAAACCACGTTAACCTTTCAATTTACAAAAACAATTCAAATCCCGTTTAAATATATGGTAATGAAGCTACTGGTCGTAAAGGGTATGATCACAGACAAAGATTTTGTTCCATTTATCAGTGTAATCTAAATAGGCTAATTAGGAAAAATATTACATTTATGGAATTATTTACGATGTAAAAGGCTCAAAACCAGAAGCCATTAACACTTGTAACGGATACCTGCATAAAGCAAAAGGCTTGTTTGGAATAATCACATTTTCTCACAAGACACAGAAGGAAACAGAAGTTTCACTGGTTGTCCTTTTACATAACTGAATACATAAGCAAGGACTCTGCCAATTACCGACGTTGGCTTCGATGCACTACTTTATCGTAATACAAATACACCCAATGATCTCATGCGGTAGTATCTGAGGTGGGTATAATGATGCATCATAAATATCTGTATTATGATGCGTATTATATATATGTATTATAGGATGAGACCAGCGCATGACCGTAAGAAGTGTCAAGAGTTTGGAACGCTTTACCCAGCAATGGGTGGAGTCGGGATTATGGTACATTAACAATTAAGTAGGTACCTTCCTGAAACCATCCTTCGTAAAGGAATGGTCTTTACACCCATGATCTTGATGACTCTATGTGAATGGAAATCAACTTTTAAAACAATAATGGTTGGGGATTATGAGCATAGATAACCAGAGATAATGAATGACGCATTATAGAGGCCATTACCTACCCAGGTTGTAAACGGGAAATTATGGTGATTATGATGAGCATAGTTCCACTCATCACCCATCACATCTCATCTTTAGTTTTCTTCAGTGGACTTTTGGAATATAGTTTGTTAGTTTTTTTTTATTGTATGTGTGTTGCACCTAAATATATTATGTTACTGTGTTCTTACCGATACCTACCTACATCAAATCTATGTTTGATATTGTATCGTGCTGTCTATGTTTGTAAACCAAATAAGTCATATATCTATCTCTTCGCGGCAATAAAATAAAATGTCGCCCTACATTCTAGCCACTACTAGCCACTGTCATAATGTTTAATGCATGTTCGCAGATCACATCCCACGATTGGCACATTCCGCGACCATCTCTGTCCGGAAGCAGCGCGAGCGGCAGCCTCAGCGATGGACGCTCTCGAGGCGGTTCTGCTTCGAGCCAGGGCTCGGCCAGCAACCATAGCACACACGTATGTTTTCTACCATACAGTTATGATGTTTTAAAGGCGTAATGCAGTTTACATCGGCCTGGGCTGAGAGAAAATATATTTTAGATTCTCTCCGCAACACAATATAGTTCATTTAGCAGCGGCGGCAGTTCGCTTTGTTCAGCAGTGGACTTGTATAGGCTGATGATGTTCATAATGGACTAATAGCGAGAATCCACATACCACACGCTGGCACCGCAGGATCAGTCATTGGTCAGCCATTCATATCGACCTTTAGGGGGAGGGAAGCCTATATATAACAGTGGTCCCAGTGGACGTCTTTTGGCTTCGACGATGATTTACTAATAGCGACAAAGGTTAATACACCTAAGATCGAGCAGATAATAAGAGGATTGCAGATTAGTCAGTCACCTTTAAAAAATCCTATTAAAAGATCAGTCACCCGCATACTCTACTCTCCCAGTCGACAAACAAGCGACTAACAAAAAGAGTCGTTAGCTAATTGCCCATCAAATTTGTCTTCACTTTTTGTTCATTCATTTACACCTTAGGTCAATTAGCCAGCAAAAAACTGACATTATCCACCCCAAAACATATTTCATACCATAAAAGTTCATAATGGCTTCGAACAAATTACCAATGTCGGTACAAAAAGTCGTTGTTTTTGCAGTAATCATTAGCTTTTTGTAAAAGTATTAGGTAATCTTGAAAATTGGCAGGAGGTTCAAGAAACTGGTTGATATTGCCGTGTCCGGTACAGGATCTAACCAAATATGCCGGCATTCCAATCAATGCTTTATTTGGTCGATCATTATTGCGAGAATCGAGATGTTGCGAAATGCATACCCGCTTAGGGTTAGGTTGCCAGATAAATAATTATCCCAGTGTTGAAAGGAAACAAGTATTGACGGAAGCTTTATTAATTATTAATAAATTATTATTTCCCAAAACAATTAAATTTTCGTCGCTGTATAATTGTAGTAATAAGCTAAGCCTACGTCAAATCCATGACCTTTAAGGTAAAAGTTTTGACCTAAAGAAAACTTATTGCACGTGACGTAACATATACCATACCCACCTACGTCTACAAGCGCATGCACAAATACGATACTCAATAAAATCCTGAACATTATTCTGCACCGACAATGTCGAAACTTTTACTTCCATAACCGTTATTATCACAAAGCCGCATTCTAAACTAGTTTCTTTACGAGCTTGTGTTATTTCAGAGTGTATCATCGGGCTCGTTGTTGCTGAGTGCGGCGCACCTAGCGCGCATGAACGGGAGGAATTCGGAGCAAGACAGCCTTGGTTACCCAAACAAGTTGAGCAGCTACGGCCACAAGTCTTTGGGCGAAGCTGTCGTGACCATTCCTGAGGAAACGCATGATCCATTGGACTCCATGTGGAATGGTGTAAAGCGAAGCTCGGCGACAGGTCGCGACGCAACTTCCATCGCAAGCTCTACACACTTCACGGTTGTCAATGGCTACACGAAGCATCGACAAGACAAGGAACCGACATCGTGTTGCTGCAATCACTCGCACCAGATAACAGTGCTAGTTATATCGATGACTATACTGTTTTCCGCGTGTATATTAGCAGCAATATGCTTTGTTGAAAGTAAGTATCGAGATATCGTTGTGCAATATTTCTAACTAAGCTTGAAACATCTCGGATGTGAGGCGAATTACCAGGCAGATACTTTAATAAGAAGAATACATCGGAGCTTAAAAATCTAACAGTCTGGTAGACACTAGGAGGATGACTGAGTCATCTTAATTCACTTTTGAATTCGAATATCGAATACATTATGATGAATCCTTAAAAAACTAATTCACTTTTTTCTTTTTCAGTGCGGATGCGCAAAGAGACTGGCATCTACAAATATTCTTAGGAACGGGGAACAACGAAGAAAAGGATACCCTGACCCCAAACGAAAGACAAGTATTAATGTTATTGTAGGAAATATTATAAGATTTTAGACAAAATTGTAGATTGTAGGTTTAAATAGTGCCTACGTATTCGATAGCCATTAAGTGCGTAGCGATATTATTACCAGTAAGTAGTTAAAACAATTTTTACAATTGTATGTGTAGGTATACCCAGTATCAGACCTAGATTATGTTTACCTATTTATTTTGTTTTTCTTAATTAGAGAAAATTCTTAAATTTTATTATTAGCTTCCTTCGGAAGGTGCGGTAGAAAACCCAACGAACTTAACGCTGCTGGTGACTTTTCAGGCCTCGTAGTATAATGAAAAAAAAAATAGAATTTACAAGCATGTCAACCATTAAGCCGCTGCCCTACCGCTGCGCACGCTCTTTGCCAACGTTGGTCTACGTTACCGGTTTACGTAAACCGCATTCATAGTTTGACAGCGATTAACTGCGTGGGTGCCATATTCGAGCAAGCCACGCGTGTAACAATGACGTTATTAATCTCTTATTCGTAAGTAGCCTGTCCGTGGGATGCAGACGATGCAGTGGACGTTATCACATACATTTTCTTGCAAAACGAAGCTAGACAAACGTGCGTAGCCTCTCCGTGCGCGGTGGAACAGCGGCTTTATTTTAAGATACTTTTCCTGTAAAATACTATATGTAGGTAAGTAAGCTATAATAGCATTCTTGCCGGTCGTAAGATCGGCAAAAGTAGGTACATATCAAAAGTTGCAAATTTTTGTTAAAAATACGAAAAAGTGCATCTTTTGTGAGGTTGACATATATATCATCTATTATAATAGCAATTACATAAAATTTAAAAATTAATTAATATAATTAAATACAGCAATAATGTTCACATTTAAAGTTTTAGGTGTTCCGACTTAATTAGATATCAAAAGTTAGTTAAATTGTTAAAAATCTGTGATAAAAGGATTGTATAAAAATATACGATATAAGTAATTTGAATGTGTGTTCCTATTACCTTTTCCCAACTCATTGAACCCCCATAATAATAAATTGTATGGGGTGGCCCATACAATTTATTATTGACACATACAAACTATGATTTACTTATTCCATTCTCTTATTTGCTATTTGGTAGATTATATGACAATGATAATTAGTCATGCCCCAATGCTTTACCGATTAATTCGATATTTGTGCACCAATCAGCAAATAAGTTCATAGACCATAGTTTGGTCAAGTTAGCAGCAATTCAATAAAATTATTATGTAAAGGTAAATATTTAAAAGCGATAGCCTGAATTTTTTAATGTTTTAACATAATATTTTAATTACTTTTTCAATCCACGCTGAACATCACAAATCCAAGCCCCCAGCTTACGAAAGATAAAAGATGGATCGCGCCAGATTTTTAAAATGCATACATAGATAGGTGATAAATATCGTCGGACAATCAAGACAATCAAACACTTTGTCATAGTCTAACTAAACACATAACATTTTTTAAACTACATACACCTTGTTGATGCAGAGTATACCTTCCAGGGTAACATTATGGTTGAGTGGAAATGTAGGCCTTCCCACCTGTTTTTCAAAAACAAAACAGACAAACTACAATAGAATTAATTTTTATCTAGTGGATAATGGGTTGATTTTGAACAAAAATGTGTTCACTAATCTGTCACATCATTAATCACTTGTTCTATCTCTAATAAATTGAATTTTCGAACCTCGAGATATGCATTGTTATATATGGCATAGCAATTGTCAATTGGCCAACTGATAATAGTGTTCCTGCATATGTTTACTAACACTTTAATGGCCCAAAATGCACACATTTTCCTGCAGACCTTCATAGCAATGGCATGCTTTGCTGCTGGTGGCAACGCCGAGGCTTCTCAGTGAATATGTTAAGACTCTCTGCAGTCCCTAATCTATCTATCTATTTAATCAGCCGGTAACACCCACTGCTAAGAATATGCCTCTACCTTATCTTGCCTCCACGGTCCTGTGCCACTGGATACACTACTTCCCTAAATCTGATTTAAGAAATATGCCAGACTTACCTCAATCTCCTCCAAAGTCTGAGTCCATCTGTAGTTTTCGAGATCACATCCATTGCCAGAGTTAGGTTTTATTTTGGTTTTCTCTTCCGGATCGTCCTCGTCATCCTTTGGGTCTGCTGCTCCCACGTCACCAACGCCGTCGCCGCTGCCATCTTCAGATTCTGATATAAAAATATTATATCTATATTTAAAATAATAATGGAAGAAATGGAAGGAAGGATAATGGAAAATGATAGATTTCTAGCCTAGGCAGCATTGTCTTGTCTGTTGAATTTATTTAATTTATTCAACCCTTTATCTACCTGCTGCCCGCGGCTTCGCACGCACTTTTATAGTAGCCCATGTTCGGAATGGACGTAAATGGTATGTCTATAAATTTTTAATTTTATTAAGAACCGTTCAGCCGTTTAGGCGTGAAAAGGAAGCAGACAGAGTAACTTCCTAATTTAAAACATTAGTACAGATATTAGTATTAACTCAGTAAAAATATTAACCCAATTTCTACAATAACAGGGACAGGAAAGAATATTCTTTTGATAAATAATAAGCCTGAGATTGCCAATATTACATTAAATAATAATAATCAATAATTAGTAATAATTAATTATATAATAAAAAAATATATTAAAAAAAATATATAAGAATTACTGAATTGACTGAGAGTTTAATATGAGCAAATAGATATCACAGATTGCTATACTCGATATGGCAGGCACTAAGTATACAAAGAAAAAGCAGACAGACATGCCACATCATAAATAAATGAAAATAATTTGTTACTTTAAAATACATTAATGAAAAGGTATGTCAAAGTATGCTGCTGTTACAGGGCATTGTCATATAAATGTCTATACTAAAAATATTGTACAAAATTACATATTTTATGATAACATAATATAAATCTATCATGGTTATTACCACTAAAACTTGCAACAAATTATTTTGGCATATTACACACATTTTATATTATAAAATCACATAAAAGAGGGTTGGTTTAGATTAAGTGATTTAGGAAATATTTTTGAACTAGTATACAAACATTAACCAATATGAAGTTAGTTAGAGGATGGTAGAAAGAACTTACTAATAGTTTTTTCCTTTTCCATATCATCCTGCAGTTTATCAGCTTCTACGTCAGTGAGCTCCGTAACAGTAGCAGGTTCAAAGTCTTGTGCCAGCCTTTCTTGGTTTTTCTTTGCCTGGATATCTTTCAGTCTTTTCTCTGCCTCTTCCTTCTCCTTTTTAATTTTGTTAGCATTTTCACGGGCTTTTGAGGCATGAATAAAGAATGTATCTTTTACAACCTGAAACATAATATGTATTATAATAAATGGTAAAGCTTGTTATATTTTTATGTAACTTCTCAATTGGGGGCTAGGGTTTACATGCTTTTTGTGTGGTGTTTATTTTTAAAAGGTGTTGAGGGGCTATTCTCATCAGTGGGTTGAATGTTGTGTCTGTCCATGTCCAACAGTCTCATGAAGACATTCTCATGTCTTCATGAGACTGTTGGACATGGACTGTTACCTCTCAGTTGACGTGTTACCAAGTATTGGGCACAGGATGTCAGGCTGGTGGCAAAATCTTCCTTTCTTATTGGTATATGTAGATTGTGGTAATAATTAAAAACATGTGAAAAAAACAGGATATAGAGTTAAATCCAAGGCCATACCTGTTCCCATTCTCCATCACGGCCGCCAGTGAAGAAGTCTGTCTTGCGTCCGAGAAAACTGACAATAGAATTAAGGAGCTGAAATAATTAATGTTAGATTAAACATCTAGGATGGAACTCAAAGGTTTACTAAGCCTTACAATTTTCGTCCAAATAAGTATTTCACACATTATATTCTTCTACTAATAAAATGAATACTTTTTTGAACTAAAATTATAAGCAATTAGCATCCTGCAATTCAATATAGCAAATTATAACAATGAGCGTACCCACTAGAGGTGAGCAACATTTATGATCAAGTTTTTCCCTAATTTGAGGATTGCAGATTAGTGAGGGATACCCTGTATTATCAATAGATTTGTTTAATTACTACTCATATTTATCAGTTTTTTTTTATAGTTTCAACAACTGTTGCCTGATATATACAGACATTTTAAAAACAGTCACAATTTGTAGCATACAACACAAACTTTGTGTTTATTACCTCAACTCTGATCATTAATCAAAAGATTATGAGTATGTATAATTATTGATTGGTGAGTTGAATAGCCTTTGTTGCTTTGTTAGTGGTAGGTAGGTACTTTTCTAGAACTTACCATGACCATGCAAGTTAAATCAATATTTTTCCCAACCTATTCCCAACAATAACTTTCAACTTCTAGTCATATTTACTTCTATCGAAAGGAAGTTTCACAAAGCAAGATATATGGATGATATAAATTAGTAGTACTTGAAGGGAATGAGAAGCCGTTAGGGTTACATTTGTTGCGGAAACGAATGGAAAAGAACAGAATAGGTAGGTACTCACGTCTTTCACTCCTCCTTCATGCTGTTGAGCCATTGCTAATAGCATTGTATCAAATCTTTCAGGATCGTTTGCCATATTCAGATGATGGAAATAAAATTTACAACAAACAAAGAGATGAACGATTTCTAATTTTTACAAAATTAACCGAACCGCACCGTACAAATACGCACAATGCCGCAAGCAACTTCAACTTCTTTCTTACTTGTTCTTTTCTTCTTAGTTCTTAGCTTTATTTAACTTCCACTTCTTATTACATGGCTCGCTGTGTCTGTGCTGCACAAATCACAGTGTCTATGTCAAAAAAGTAATATCTACGGGGCGGCAAAGCAAACATTTGATTATTTGATTGAATTTTTGTTTAATTTTGACTGTCAGTCGGGTATAAATTTCTTGCAGTAATTTTTTTAATGTCGATAGACCTTCGTTAGCCCACATTCTCACTTGTGAGGCTACGATGCGTGCCAAAAAAGCGTTTTTCGTCTTGATATATCGTGAAAAATGCTGCATCTCGATTTCTACCGATGCTAGCATGCAACACCTATAGTCGTCACGTTTCTAAAAAGAAAAAGTAACAAAACGAAAAGTAGGTAATGACGATATAAACCTATGTCCGTGTAGGTACTTGATTTAGCATAAATACCCTATGTACCCAGAGCACCCGGAACAAATATTTACAGACCATACAAACATTTATGCCAACTTGGGATAAATGTTGGGATTCCCAAGGCGAGAATCAACTCACAACCTCCGGCGGGAGGCGGGAATCGCAGGTGGACCTTCACCTGCCGTGCTACGTTGCCACCAAAGCAAATGCATCTGTCCTTCATTCAATAGTCGTCAGTCAGTACCGTATAAACGAAACTCAGGCCTTGTATTTTACAAAACCACAGCAAACAAAGACACGAGAAATTCACATACAAACTTTATTTTCTGAATGGACCCTGAGTACCTATATTAATACATGAGAGATAATCTGAGCCAGCCCAGCGAGTTATCGTCGACTCCCCATTCAAATCAATCATGTACCTACTTTATTAAAACCCGGTTACTTCCGGACACACTGATTTCTGTTCTGTGCAATGCAGACGCTGTAACTAAGAGTATCATAGAAACTAAAGAAAACATCGAGTGGCCGATCAAATCTGAACTTTCAGCTGAACTTGAATTTTTTTTAAACATTTATGATTTTTATTACGAAATATGAATAAGATTGCAACATGTAAAATTAACGTTCAATAACGGTCACTCCTTTACATAGGACATTTCTTTCTTTCTTTCTACGCTACGCTACAGTACGCAGTCATGTCCTCATGACGTAGAAAGACGTAGAATAGAAGAGAAGTCTATACTCTCTATACGGCTTGATTTGCACAGATAATATAAAATCAACAATTGTCTATGAGATTGAACATTTTACTTGTGCGGTTTGACACTGAAAAGTTTGACGTAAAATATCAAAAAAAATCGTAGTCGTCGTCGTCGTCTCTTTCTCTCTCATCACATCATCAGTCTAGTCTATGGCAAATGAAATGGAGGTCATGCATTGCATTTTTATGCATTTTACGACATGAAAAATAAAGATTGACTGATTCAATAAGATATTTTGTGATGTGAGAAATAAATAAGGTGTGTTAATCGACAGGTTCGGGTCTAGTTATGTAACTAATGTTCAATTTCAACTTTGTCAAATCATGTGTCAATCAATACGGTGTTTCTTTAGTAATTGTTTTTTTTTCAGATTTCTCTATAAAACTGTAGGCATGGCTGATCAATTTTGTTTACGTTGGAATAATTTTCAATCCAATATCGTTAGCGCTTTGGATTCATTGAAGTGTTCCGAGGATTTGGTTGATGTGACACTCACTTGTGAAGGTAGAAACATCAAGGCCCACAAAGTCATACTGTCAGCGTGCAGTCCGTACTTCAGGAATGTGTTCAAGGTGAATGACTTAGGACACTAATAACCTTCATTTATATACAAACAAACATACATGGTACCTACAAGCAACTTGCAAGTTGACACACTTTTCTAGGAGACTAAATGAATGCTTATACCTACTTTTAATATAACTACAGATATTATTTGGTCATGGACATTTTATATGATTAGAATAGTAGTTAGTACTACTAGTCTTAGGATGAACACTGAGAATCCTGTTATTTTACATAAACTAATTAAATTTTATACATTTCTTCAGGAAAATCCTTGCCAGCATCCGGTAATTATTCTAAAAGATGTGTCAGCAGATGATATTGTTAGCCTGTTGTCATATATGTATCAAGGAGAGGTGTTTATCGAGGAGAGTAAACTGTCGTCCTTTTTGCACACTGCGGCTTTACTGCAAGTGAAAGGGCTCACTGGTGTTACACAGCAGGTAAACAAGATCTTGTAACCTTAATGGAAGAAAAATAAAGCTAAGGTGAAGGCTAGAAATATTGAAAAACTCTCTCTGACTTTTATTCACACACACTATTAATACAGTGTATTAGAAAAAAGAAATAGTTAAGGCATGTTTTATTATTGCATTTCAGTCATGGTTGTTAAGATTTCTCTGATAGTGGAATTTCTTTCAATTATTAAGTTGTATATTAAACAATACATTATGTTTGCAGAAAGAAAGTATTTCAGCTCAGAACACATCAAACAAATTGTATACCCAGTTGACTATATCGTCAAAAACTCCTAATTCCTCTCACAAAGAGACAAAGATACCTGCTCTGAAGAAGAGACGGTGCAGTACCTCAGACAAACCTAATGATGTAACTATAACTGATGCACCGAAAAAGAGTAGAGTTTTGGATACATGTGATATTTATCACAAAAATATGAAGGTGCAGAACCCATATACAACAGCAGCACTTGAAAATAATGCAGACAAACAAAATGATGTAAAAAATGACCAACATGTAACAACTAACGGAAAAAGCTCGACCAACACAACACAGGTAAATATTATATATATTAAATTGCACTTGTGTTTTTTTGTATTAAAAATAAAAAGCTTTGGTCAGGTTTGATTTTACAAACTTGTTACTAAATTAACTTACGTACAAGTGAATCAAATATTACACATTTTTTTTGTTTCCAGGCCCATCAACAGTCAGAAATGCCTGTGATTATAAAAACAGAGAGGATTGAAGAGAATCATTCTCCTGTTCTCTCCTTGCCACTGCCAATTAACTCTGAAAATGAAGATAGTCTTCCAGATTATGAAAACAGCATGCTTGCCAGGTCATTGCTCTCAGGTGGGTGTTTATATCACTAACTGTTGTATAATTACTAACTGTTGATGAGGTTAAATAAATAATGCTGGACAAGTCCAGCATCATCAAGCCTCAAAGTAAGCATGCTTGTGTTAGGGGTATGAGATAACTGATACACTTAATACATTATATACCTACATAGATAGTTATTTTTTCATACAAAGATAAACAGGCAGAACACGGGATTAAACAAACATTTGTCCTAAATTGAACCTACCGTCTGTCTCGCAGACGGACTTTCGCCCGCCTTTCATATCATTTTCAAATTTCAATTGGCATTTTGTTTTTATTATTATGTTTATTAGTTAACCAACAACCGCTGAACCAATGTATTCATGAATGGTGACTCGAGACAACTCTCAGATGTAGTCAAGTAGTAGTAGACCAGTAAAAGCCCTCCAGCCCGGGGAATGACAACCTGCATAAGGCTGCAGGCAGATGGTGAATGCGACAAGCTGAATCCATTTGAGGAGGCCCAGTATAGGCTGATGATGATGAATACATTTAATTTTACTTTTTCAGGAATAAACCCTAGTAGAAGTGATGCCAGTCCAAACTCGTCTTCCAAAAAACCTTCAAACATGGCCGACCACACATTACGACAAAAAGAAACCAACACAGACCCAACCAACTTTTCAAATGCATCAAGAAGCCCACTAAAGACACTGTCAGAGGAATCATTAGTAAAACCTGAAAAACAATCACCAAAACCGGACATTGATTATGAACCTGAAGTTTTATTATCGGAACAGCAAGACAGCCCTGAATCAGAGAATGCATACACACAGGAACAGTCTCAGGCATTGTTGTTGCTGGCGGGAATGTCATCAGTGTCGGTCATGGGTGGCGCGTCCACATCGCAAGGCGTTTCTCACCAGCAGTCTAACCACGCGGCCATCTGCGGCGACTGCCCTCACTGCGGCATGAAGTATTCTAACCAATCCGCTCTCAAGTACCACGTTAGATTAATGCATTCCGACCTCACAAACAGACTGTGCTGCTATCTGTGTCCAAGGTCGTTCACAATGCGTGAGACATTCAAGGAGCACATGTGGACGAGTCACGGCCAGCGGAATTAGTTTGCTTCAAGTGATATCAAGACTATCAAGTTGTGCCTTATGATCCCTTGTCATTTATACTGGACAAGATTGGTTCATTGCATGTTATATTCTGTGCCTTAGATAAAGATTGTTATAAATTGAATGAATGGACTTGAACTGATTCACTGAGTGAATGGTTTGTTGGAAAAGGATTTTATAATATTTATTATTGTTACATAACATAGATTTTAAAAAGATTTGTTGTTTCTAGAAATGTTTGGAGGATGGCAACTATTCATTGAATGTTGAAAATATAGGTGCAACAATGTGTTCAATTTTAGGTAAAATTTACACTGTTATTGGTGCTGAACCTTTCTGGTATTGGAAAAAGGTTAATAATGGAAGGTACCTTTTGGTACACAAATGAAAAAGAACGTAAGTGTAGCTTGTTCTCATATGTTACGAATTAAGCTGAATAAAAATCATTTATAGTAAATTGTTATTTTTAAAATATGTTACATTCATTGGTGGGTGTTTCTATGGATAAGTTTTGAATAAAATTATTCTTAGTATGTAATTGTAATGTATTTAGAAGTTTGTTTGTCATATATAAAATCTCGGAAGTTTAATATATAAATGTTAAAGTATATTGTTATGTTTGAGAATATTATTTGTTTGATAGGGATCAGTATTGAAAATATTTTAACATAAGTAAATTTTTAAGATTATTTACTATTAGGTTTTTATAAGATTCCGTGTACAATTATTAGATACTATTATTCAAATCAGAGATTATAAGAGTGTCAATCAGTTTTAATATATTTACAACCTGTTGAACTCAAGTATTTATTTCAAAAAACAAATATATTTTTTCAAAATGTAGTCTACGAATTGTCTTCTAAAATTTTGGCATAATGTGCCAAAATAATTAGTGTAGTTTATTTAATTATTTTAGGGTTTGATTAAGTTACCTGCTTATTTTCATGTTGGCAACAATACTGCTGACCCTTTAAATATTATTATACTTAATGATAATATAATTACGTCTATGTTACCTATTTTATGCTATTGTACAGATTTCAGGCAAAATAACTTTTTGTTATCTCAGCCTTACATCTAAAAATAATGTTACTGATATGAAGATTATCAGTGTCAGCAGTGTTATTGTACAATTGAAAAAGCTTACCTATGTTGTTTTAATTTAGAATTTTAGATTTTACGAGTATCTTTAAAGTTACATAGTTATTGTTTCATAGTTGTATTACATTACATACCTACTTAATTTTTTTGATAATTTGTTTAATGCCATTAGTAATTTTTGAAAGTAGGTATGGAAGTAAGTTCAAACACTATATTTATTTTGCTGTTAGCGAGTAAATCTATATACCTAGATCGCTTAGTTTTGGTATTTATAAATATACCAGCAAAATAATGCCTAATCTGAATGTTTGTTTACAATGCATCTAACAGGTTTTGCATATTTTGTAATTATCGAATATTTACGTTTTTTAGATTATAGCTATTGTTGAATATTTTATTCAGAATTTTACAAATTTACATTTTAATTATGTTATATTTTAAATAAATATTTGCTTCTTTTACTTATTGATTTGATTTGTTTTTGTACTAGGTATCCCTGGGAAATCATTGTTTTTGTCATGAAAAATATTCAATAATCACTACAAAGTATAAAACAAATTCCATCTTACATCTTCCATTCATCTTACCTACGCAACGGATTCTGATGCAGTTTTTTTAATATATAGTTATGTAAGAGAAAGGTTTATAATCCATTTGACACATAGATTTCCATGCGGGCGAAACCGCGGGGCGCAGCTAGTGACGTTTAAATACCAATATGTACCTACTATATAAAGTGAAAGTAACACGTTTCTGTCTGTTAGCTTTTCAATTTTATGCACCACAACGGATCTTAACAGATTGTTTGGAACGAGTTAAGTTCAGTAGTTTGTATCCTGGTAAAATATAATGTAGGCTACTTTCTCCCGGAAAAACTTAGAAAATAAGCCGCGGCGACAAGGACGAACCTACCTTCTGTAATCCACAACTAAGAACAGCATAATAACTTCTCATTTAAAGTCCTGTATTCCTTGCGTACAGTGTGTTTCAAATGATTCTGACACCATTAACAACACATTACACTACAATAGTGTGCTTCTAGCTTTAGGATGTTTTTCGTATCGGTACCTAAGGCCCTGATTCCACCAAAGCGGAGATGTACCTAGAAGTACCTACCTACTAGGTAATAGTAGGTAGTACGTAGTAACTAGACCTACCTAAAAAAGATGTCCGTAGCAGAGACGAGTATACCTAGACGTTTTTCATCTTCGAGAATAGATGTTATAAATGTCTCTCTATCTCTATCTAGGGTGTCTCCACGGAAGCTGTGCTGGGCGAGCGTTTGACGTTCGTTGAGATGATTGCTCTAGCGAGACACAGCTCACATCTCCACTCATCTTTTCTCGTTTCGGAAGGTACCTACTACAAATATTGTAAAAAGAGAAGAGCCATACAGAGTAGATAGGTATGCCAGTCCTTAAGATGTGCCTGTATCCTCTGATCTGAAAAAATATAGTATCAATAATCCTCGTAGCCAAATCAGTTAGACATAGGTAGTGTGACCGTAAGGAAACACCGCTGCAAAAATCATTAGGTACCTATGTGATAATTTAATTATTTGGAAAAAACTAAAAACCGACTTCGAAACCGAAATTTTACGCTACCACCTCGGGATCATTCTCTAAACAAAAACGATACAACTTTCAAAATCGGTTCATAATTGTAGGAGAAATTCACAAAACGTACCTACAACCGAACAATGAACCTCCTCCTTTTTTCGAAGACTGTTAAGAAAATAGGTCAAACGACGACGTTCATCGAAGTCTTTTCCACTAGAATGTAACCAGAGATATAACTAAGTGAGGGAGTTATAGATCGTTAGGTACCTTTGATTTTTCAAAATGTGGAAGAAATAAACGTTGAATTTATATTCAAGTTTTACCTCGATTCTGATTCGATCGTGAATCTGGTTCAGAGCAATTTGATGCGAACGAAGTAGGTAAGGCTAAACTGCTTACTAGCTCGGAATATGTTTGAACCAATTGATTCCTAGTTTGCGCTTCTATTTACTCCTCTAATACAACCAAACAGAATTTGGCGCCACGCGCTACGCCGTAGCTTGCTACGTACCGCGCCGTAGCAGTAGGAATTGTTCGAATTAAATATAATGAAACCAGTCGGGTTGGTCTTACAGTTGGCTAAAAGGATCTGAATCGTGAACTAGGCTTTACAACAATTCATTATTTTAATTTGATTTTACGCTCTTATTTTCTATAATGCGCTTTTGCTTTAGCTTTTCAAACAAATTTTACCGCTGCGCTGCGGTAGCTTGCTACGCCATCGCGCCAAGCAGTGGGAATTTTTGGAATCATATTATTCGTGATTCGTGTTACAAACCTTGGTGGGTCCCTCAGTACCGGGACATCAATCAATAATAAGTACCTATAGTTTGATGCTACTTCAAACCTATTAGTTAACACACTTTTGGCAGACCTAAAAGAAAAGATATCTGAGAATTTCGCCAATGTTTACCGACCACTTAAGGCGACAAAAAACATTTTCTTGGCTGTCCGTATTTTTCCGCCCCACCTTGACCCAAAAATATGCCTACAAAATGTTGAAATGTACTTTTTGAAATCCTCATCATTAACCCATTCACTGCCCAGTATCGGTGCAATCCAAAGGAGCGCAACGCTCTGGTAGCGAGGTAGCGATAACACGTGCACGGCATGGGCAACGAAAGACTTAACAGCTTTTACCTATTCATAGCCGAGTGTAGGTAGGTCTAGTTTCTCAAATCTTGCAATCGCGAAGTGCGATTTACTCTTAGAAATCTACTATGACAGTTATTTATCTAATTACGAAAGAGCCACCATAATCTAAATTAGAGCTTTTTTGTTAGCCTATACCATTTCGCATCCTGAGAAAAGTTATCCCACATCTCTGTCCAATGGTTTTTAGGAAGGCATAATAAGCTAGGTAAACCTTATTATGGCATGTTAAAAACCTAGATAAAATATTTCTCGAGACATCATAGTAACCAATTAGGTCGTAAGTAATTACTTTCACAAAACTTCTTAAAACAAACCTGTAAGCGAGTATAAAACTCAACGTGCATGTATGCAGCAATGCACTTAGCGTAGAAGCCAGCGTGCCTACTTAGCGCGCGATAGGCGTAGGCCGTAGGGCGTCGTGGAAGCCCCTCAATGCGGAGACTCTCTTGTGGGACGCAGGCTATTGATCGTCCTCATCCGTCAGCGGACGGCGGCACCCCTATTGATTCGCCGCAATCTGCATGATAACCTTCCTGGCTTCTCTAACTAACATTAGAACACGCTTATGTACAGTGCAGACATGTGATAACTTATCTGGCTATACTAAGTGCCTATCTGTGCACAATGTGCACATGGACTAGCGAGGTACCTATAGGAGCTTATAGGGATGGGTTCGTCCATCGATCTTAGGGTGGATGGGGTGCTTACAACATGGATAACTACGCAGCTTTCACGCGAATGATAGACTTTATTTTGATGGAGATATTTTGTAGAGTTACAGAAATATTGGAGGCATCGTTTTCCTAATGTAAACCGATTAGATAAGGTTTATTCGACTGTTCGGTATAGCTAGGTAATCAATACGTACATACTTTAAGTTCCCTCTTAGACTCAATTCGGTTCCTACCTATGTTTTAACTTGACATCGTAGGTATACGTACTCACATGCATAATGCATGCCTATAATAGTTACCTAAGTATATACAGTATATTCTCTATGCAGGTTGAGTTGACACCGCCGTACCCTTCTGGTATATAATGAAAGACGCCTGAAGTTAGCTACTTTTGTAGATGTGTTTACTTCCGTCTAGCGCACCAACCTGAACAGAGAGCCTTCAATTCTTTTCACTTCAGCTTAAATTTAAAAGTTCCATAAACTTCCTTTTGGGCCCCATGCAAAATGAAATTTAAAGTCTATTGGTTAATTCGTGATGTAGTTAATTACTTCGAATGTGAGTAAGGTAGGTAATTAGGTATATTTTAACAAAAACTTAAAATTCAAACTAGGCAAATTACGTTCAAGAATGGCCAAATTATCCAATGTGGAAAGGAGCCTAGATACACTGTGTTTTTGCTTTCGTGTATTAAAAACCAGGCTTCGTGCGGGTAGAACCTAGTTATTCAATAGGTACCTATACTTATGCGTTGTTGCTATGGAAAAGTGTAAAGGTTATTTCTGTTTATCTCATGAGTTCCCATGAGATAAATAGCCTACGTTTTATTCCACTAGACCTAACACACACATCTATGCAAAATTTCAACCTCAATAAAGCGATCTTTTAGTCATTTTGACATGAAGATGTAACATCCAATTACTGTCCACCATCCAAACTTTCGTTTTAATATTAGTGTTATGTGATTTAAAAAATAATAAAGGAACCTACCTACTTCGGTATGGGACATCATAATAAAAAACTGTAAACCCGCATCAATCTAAATAGAAATGCTCCGTTGAAATATTCTCTATGGGTGTGATTTACATGCTCCGTATTGATTAACGGGTTTATCCGCGTCTACCCTCCAACTAACAAGCAGTCTACACCCTCCTCGACCTACCCATACTTACCTACTTCATACACTGGCTGAACACCCATGTTGATTGTAATAACCACGCTGACATGTAGGATTGGCGGTAATGGTCACGTGATTTAGATAAATAAATATGTAATGCTCGACAATCCAACACATAATCTTGCCCCAAGCTAAGCAGATCCTGTGTTATGGGTACTAGATGACTGGTAAATGTACTTAATATAATACATTACATGATTTCATTTTTTAAAATTAAACATAGAAAATACCAAGAACGAACAAGGCGGGATGTCCCAAGGCGGAAACGGAACCCACAATAGAGGAGTCTAAGGAAACTTCTTTGATTAGGTATATTTTTTTTACAGCAATGTAAACTCCGCGTTATCAGAACACTGCCAGGCTAAAAGTTAATTTGGCTCTTAAAAGTATCTAAAACTAACTTGGATTTTCTTCATAAAGACCAGTAAACCAGTCTCAGCTATACTTACTATTGTTAAATTAAATGAACTATGTTTTACTATATGTATTTATCTGATGGACAAATTCTAGAATAAGACTATTTATTAATTGATTTATTATTTGCTTAAAATATTATGTAAATTTATCATGACGTTCCATGCTATAAAGCTAATCATGGAAATGAAATGAAATGAAAGTTTATTTCTTTAGGCTTACAAATAAGCACTTAGACGATGGTTGTTCTCATTCTATTTTAATTTAACATCCTTGTAACCCATGTGTCGCAAAAGAAATTTATTTGAATTTGATTTGAATACCTAACTAACGAGTAATTATTCAATGTTGAACAAAACTAGCTGAAACTAAATGACAACGTTCCATTTCATAAATCAAACACAGCCACTTAGCCAAGTTTAGTCAGTAGGTGTCCCCAAGGACTCGACTCGCAACAGTCGCAACCGCCAAGAAATGCCGATGCGGTCAACCTCTAGGAAGGGTTTCTCGTTTTATTCAGGTTGTTACATAGACTAACAAGGTTACAATCCTTTCATAAATTGTGGTGAGTTGATTTTGCAGAAATTGCAGATAAAAATATCGGTTGTAAGGCTCTACTGCAAAAATGTAGAGGCTGCCTTTGGCAAACAAGATTGCAAGATGGACATATAAAAACAGTTGGTACATACATTACGGATAAATCGCTATGTAAACTTTTTTAGAAGGTAAGGGTAATTTGTTCGACTTTTCTTGTTCTCCAGCCAAAAATTATGGTAATACCTGGAAAATTTCCAAATTTTTCGCTGATTTGAGAACCAGGAAATCGACAATTTCCAATATCCAATACAATATCGAATACGAACTCGTTTATTAATTCATAATAATTTGTTTTCCTCTTAAATCCTACGCCCCTTACACCATAATTGCGTGAAATGTCCTGACAAATTATTAATTATTATAGTTCTCAAATCGGCCAAAAATATTGGAAATTGTCGGGGAATTCCGAGAACCAGGAATTCCGGGATCAAACCCAACCGCGTACGCTGCCTACGATTCCGATGCCGTTAGGGGCGAACATAGCGGGTTTGGTTGTCAAACTAGGCGTATATCTCAGTACATACTCATGGGATCCCCTAGGTAAAAAAGCCGGTTTACATAAAACTCAACATTAAGAGAAGAATCATCATCAGCCTATCTTAGTCCACTGCTGGACAAAGGCCTCCCCCAATGAGCGCCACAGCGCCCTGTCTTCAGCTTAACGCATCTAACTGTAGTCTTTGAATATTTTATTTAAAATTTACAAGGTAGCCTTAAAGTTAATTAGAGCGAAATACTTATAATTAGGTAAAATTACTACTTTGGTAAATTTTTTTTTCACATTAGTCGACTAAAGTGAAAAAAAAAATTTAAAAATCATAAAAGTGCACTGTTTCACACATAATTTGGTGAAGATCTCAGGAACCATGCGGTCTATAGAAATGACTTATATTTTGATTTGTAGTTTTTACTAATTATTTGATTCTTCATAATTGATTAGTTGTTTAATTTTCTTGTAAATAAACAAAAACTCGATTTTTGCGCTTACGCCTCTCCAAAACTATATGTTCTGTCCCACTCCTATGATCGCGAAGTCATAGGGCTTACCGCGACGTGCGCGCCGTTTTGTGAAAAGGATAGGCATATAGACTATCCTTTTCACAAAGCGGCGCGCAATGTGCCTTCGGGGGCGACATGTGTAGTAGTATATATCTGTGAGTAGTATCTTTAGAACTTTCATTTCACAAATCATAAACATAAGATACCAATATCTTCAGAATTGCAGACGATTTGTCTCTTCCTAAGTAAATACTTACCCATACGCTAGGTACCTACGTCCGAGCGGTCTCTACGTAAATTGACCTATGCCGTCCAAGAAAAGGAAATCTCTTAACTTAACGGCAGGTACTGAAGGAACTTTCTTTCAATGTAAAAAGTAACAGTTTTCATAAACTATAGTTCAATAAGAACTTGGGTCGCCTTCGCCTTGTAGAGTTTCATCAGCAAAAATATTTACGTTGCAAAAAAATACCTTCATCTTAACTTTCTGTTCAGCGCATTTTTCAGGGCCTTGTTTTAAGGGCTTCTCTTAGAGCTTTCAACAAAACGGTCTCAACCATGGTTAATATTATTTCTAGATTTATCAAAATATACCTAAAAACAAAAAGACTCAAATTGATTCAAAATAACGTCTGTATCATTTGGGTTCAATCTATATTATAATTGAAAATACATATAAATATATAGAAAGCTCATCGGATAGAAAGGTAATAAAATGTTTAATTACAAGTGAAAACAGTGATGAACCGTCATCTTTATCTATGGCAGGTTTTAGTATGTATTGTAGGTTCAGAGAGTGGTAGGTCCGAGTAGAAGGACGAAGGGCCGGGTGCTGCGCCACGAGTGCCCGATGTGGGTCACTGCCGCCCACGCGCAATTCGATAAAACTTCGCAACTATCCGCGCCACCTGGAAACAGGCGCGCCAATCGAAGGTTCTTTCAAAAGTTTCGCAACTTAAGTACTTTCAGGAATTCCGGTACATGGTTGTATACCACAAGTTGATCTCTTCGATTCCTTGTTTTGTATTTTAAAAAGGACTGTGCAATCAAAGTACTTTTCGCAAGTATGTAGGTAGTTGAAAGTCAGTTTGGTATTGCTTTAGAAAATTTATTAGGCAGGTACTTGAAGCCTAAGGACTGTTCTAGGGAGTAGGTAATTAATCATGCTAGTTCATGATTTCTAACATGGTCAGAGTAAGCGCTAATGAATAGTGCAAAGTATCGATCAATCGTTTCACCATGGTTCTAAATATAAAATTCCGTTGGGGAAGACAAAGTTCGCGCGCAATAGGGGCTCGGGCTGGCGGTGGCGGCGCGCGCGGGCGGCGGGCGGCGCGGCGGTGCGGCGCGTATCGATTCCAGGCGGCTTCAGTCGGCGTCCGTCGAGCGCCGCGCCGCGCTGCGCCGAGCGCCGAGCGCCTGCCGCCGGCGAGCGGGCGTCACCCCCGCCCGCCACCCTCCGCCCGCACACCCGCGCGCCCCGCGCCTCTCCCATCTCGCGGCGCGCATCGAACACACAGCCGGCAAACTCGAACGACCTCTTTTCGCTAACCAACGTCGCACCCGCGCGTCCGTCGTAGCCGCGAAACTCGCGCGATCTCGCGGAACACGCACGCTTTTCATATTCCAAGACTGTCGACTGATGAAAATTAGTTTTAAATTTGGAAAAGTAAAAAGTAATCCACGTTGTAGATTGAACAAAGTTTATAGGTAGTTTGTTTAGTATGAGTTTAGAGTAGTGGGAGGGTGCGCAAGAGTGGTGTGATGCGGGCCGACAGGTTGCGGCGAGCATGGCGCTGGCGCGCGACGTGAGGACATGGACTGCTGCAACTACGGGCAGTACGGCGCGGGCGCCGCGTGGGAGGCCTGCGGTGGGGGCCCCCCCTACCCCGCGCCGTACCCTCCCTACGCGCCCCCCTACTACGCGCCGCACGCGCACGACCCCTACGCGCGCTACTACCGCTACGACTACCAGCCCCAACACATGCACCACGCTGAATATGCCATGCCTATGGGTGGGTCCCTTACTAGCCACTAGTTTCGCCCGCAGCTTCACTCACGTCGTAGTTGGATACAATATGTTGTATCCAGGTACCACGTGCCGTATATCCAATTACCTAATTCATAGATGATGCTGATACACAGAATAACGATTTCTAGCATCAGTGCAACTGATTTTACAATCGGACTGAATGATTATTTCCAAAGGTTACTATTTACAAACAAACAAACTTACAAACACATGAACATAAAAATTTTACGTCGTCTTAATATTAGTAGTAGATAGCTATACATTATACAGCTGCGCCAGCGCCGGTCGCGTAGCAGTGCTACGTACCGTCTACGCCGAGCCTCAACGTGCTACGCTTTGATCGCTACGACTGCTACGAGTCGCTACGAAATTCGAAATTACTTGTTATTTACAGTTTTTCAATTATAATAACAATAATTCGTTGAAATTTAAAGTTCATGCTGTAAATTGTATACATAAAGTCTCACTGGCTCCTATAGTCCTTTTCACTTAGCAAGCGTTCCCTGACGTTTGGATTTAGATGGACTACGTTTCATTTCTATTGACTAGGATTTTGTCGAATAATAATTTCGAAAATTCAAATAATTTTTATTTCCTTTGACACGTATAAATATTCTATAAAATTTCAGTACGCCACTTAACTTATCAAAAACTAAATTTTAATTAGCTTCCACACGTAACAAAACATTTAAAACATATTCTTTATAAAATCAGAGGTAATGAGTTTTGCGTAGAACGGAACGTAATAGAGATTATTAGAGATGACACAAATGAAAATGGATCCGGAAAATCGATTAATCGATTAAATCAAATTAAAGTCGTAACTAGCTACGTCATCATCTTACCATTTATTACGTATTCTTATTTGTTATTCATCTTCTATTACCTACCTATCTTATAATATTATTATCATTCAAGAAAAGGCAAATTTTTGCCTTTTCTTGAATTACGAATTACGAAAAATCGATTTTTGTAAGTCAATCTAGTCTTTAACATCGAATTAAATTATTTTTATCTTAGGACATTTCTATAATTGTCATTCTGAAACGTCAGGAAACGCTGAAAAATGATCAATGCATCAATAGGGAATGCATTGATCATTTTTCGGGTAATTTTTCGGGTATATTCAAAATACTGTGCTATCACACCAAACAAAAAAGTATTTTGAAAACGGCGTGTTTCCTAGACATCAGTACTTAATCCACAGCTACATCTCGAACAAAAGTAAAAGTTAACCTTTGTATTCACGGATTGTTGGAGTCTTGTTTTAGCTCTACTGACTACGTGATTGCCGGTTTTTAAGGATTTTAAAAGGTCTGCTGCACTTGAATTTGTCGTAGCAGACGTTTAGTAACCACTGTTAATGGTGGTTAATGTTAGTGGATTCTTAGTACTTTTGTAGGTGGATATTTATATAATACACAATTTTAAATTGAAAATTGTAGGCTAAAGTTGGTCTAGAGCCGGCAAGTCTGAGTTTATTAGACGTTTATAGGCTGTCAAATCTGCCATCATCATCAATCTGTCGTCGTTTTTGATAACAGATTGTATGAATTGGCTAACCTAACGGCCAATGTAAAGATTCATCCAGATTATGTGACAAAACATTTATAAAACACACTTTTTTTTTTTGCATTTTTTATAATGTGGACGTGATAAATAACGTAAGTTATGTGACGCACGACAAAAATAAGTTGAATTTTCTTACAAAAAAACTTGACAGACAAATTAAAAAACACAACACTGACACAACAAATAGTTATCTACGAAGTCTAACCAACGACCGCTGTACAGACTACTCTCTTTGGAAAGCTACAAAGAACATGAAAAGACCAATAAATCAGATCCCACCAATAAAAACAGGACCCGGGGAATGGGCCGTTAGCAAAGAGCAAAAAGCTAAAGTATTTGCCGAACATTTAGAGAGCATCTTTAAGCCAAATGAAGGCCAAGAAATCTGTAACCCAGATGCACCCTGCGATGAACATCTTGATATAAAGCTTGTTTCACCTAGAGAAATTTGGCGTGAAATAAAACAAAAAATTAATCCAAGAAAATCTCCTGGGTTTGATCTAATTTCAGGAGAAGTATTACATAATTTACCTAAGAAAGCGTTAGTTAAACTAACAAATCTAATAAATGCCTCATTCCGACTACAATACGTACCAGATTTATTGAAAATTGCTGAAGTCATAATGATTGCAAAGCCAGGAAAACCACTTCAAAAGACTGGATCCTACAGATCAATATCTCTGCTACCAGTAATGTCAAAACTATTTGAAAAGCTATTCTTTAAAAGGCTTAAACCAATACTTGACAGAAAGAATCTCATCCCAGAGCATCAATTTGGATTCAGAGAACAACATTCCACAGTAGACCAAGTACATACAATAACGAATATAATCGAGAAAACATTGGAAAACAAAGAAGTCTGTACCACAATCTTACTCGATGTGGCACAAGCCTTTGATAAAGTATGGCATGAAGGCCTCATAATAAAGCTAAATAGTATATTACCAATAGAATACGTAGAAATAATTAAGTCATATCTAGATAAGAGAGCTTTTAGAATAAGGCAAGAGGATTTTTACTCTGATAAAAAGGAAATTAAAGCGGGGGTGCCACAAGGAAGTGTATTGGGTCCGGTCCTATACCTTTTATATACTCATGACATCCCTGAACATGAAAGCAACACCATTGCAACTTTTGCTGATGACACTGCTATATTAGCCACAGGAAAAACGCACGTAGAGGCAGCCGAAAAGGTACAAGTAGCGATGAATACAATTCACAACTGGACCAAAACCTGGCAAATAAGATTAAATGAATCAAAGTCAAGTCACATCAACTTTACAAATAAAAAATTCGAATACCATCCAGTTTTCATTAACGGGGCCATCATACCATGCGAAAATACAGCGAAGTATTTGGGAATGACTTTAGACGCCAAGCTACGCTGGAAAGCTCATGTCAAGAAGAAAAAAGAGGAGCTAGAGATTCGCTACAAAAAGATGTACTGGCTGATTGGGAGTAATTCTACTTTAGCAGTACACAATAAACTTCTTTTATATAAACAAGTCCTTAAACAATTTGGACTTATGTTATACAGCTCTGGGGCTGCACCAAAAAGACAATCGTAGCAATCATACAAAGATTCCGGAACAAAGTACTCAGGTCAATTGTTAATGCTCCTTGGTACGTAAGAAATGACGATATTCATCGGGACCTAAACATTGAATTTGTCGACACAGTCATAAAAAAATATACAGAGGCTCACGAATAAAGGCTTCATCATCATGTGAACGTCGAGGCGATCCAGCTCCTCGACAACACGGACATAGTGAGAAGGCTCAAAAGAACAAAACCTTTTGAGTTAGTGTAGTGATAATTAGTGTATGTGCAGAAGTGCTATCTTAAAAAACACATGAACAAAGTGTCTTCACCTTAAGGGGCCTCCGGAGGGACGAATTCTTCATACAAACGTAATACCAAAATTATTTCTAATTCAAGCATATTTCCACTATAATATTGCATTATTTGCATTAAAATAGTATTTATCTAGGTTCCCAAATAGTTTTTTTTTCAAAATACTTACCTAAAATGAAATGAAAGCCAATCTCATTTTGCACATTTTTATGCGAATATGGACAAGTTTTCTTGCTATTTGTTTCGTATTAAAAACATCAATAACTTACGTTTTATTTATTACGGACCATAGCTTATATTGTCTAGTTACAGAATAACAATACTTTGTGAAGAATACAAAAAGTTTTCAGTCATAATTTTTGGTATTACGGAACAAACCAAATTTTGAACGGCTAATATTGCTATCGCGCTCGCAAGTGGCGCGGCGCAAGGGTTAAACAGGGACAGCGATATTCGGAGCGATTTTTGCAAGCGAGGGTCGCCGGACCCTTGAGTATAGAGACAATAAGAAAAGTGCCAATGGACACGTCTTAGTAATATGCTGTTATAAAAATAAGTTAGAACTAAATTACCCATTAGCCAACTCTATGGCTAGATTGTAATTATGCTCTAGTGTATTTAACATTTATATAAGTAAACTAGACAATAAAAAAATATAAAAAAAATGTGACGCACCCTAATTACACTGTAAGTTTTTTTACGATGGGTTATTAACACTTTCGGTGCCCTTAACGCACAACTCTATGCTTCGAGCAGGTAGAGCTTTGCCGCGCCCTTCTTCCGGATCGCATCGTCCCGCTAAGGCTGGGCAGTAAAGGGGTTTATAAATTTGGCTGAGCTAAATTCAATGCTTTACTAAAAAAATAATATAACTGATCAGTTTAAAAAAAACATACAAATTAAATTTCATCTGTTTTGTATATTTCTTTTCTTGGATGAAGTTCTTCGATGCCTAAAACAATGAAGTCCACTTTTCAATCTATCTCGCAACTGATAAAAAAGGATTTTCTTTAGTGTGGAAAGTGTTAATACTAAATTCTCAAAAAGTGATAAACAAATTAACAGATTTTAAAATTGTGTCAAGAAACGACATCACCGTGGTACCTTCCTTACAAACTATGAAAACGAAGAGACAAAGACAATAGACAATGGTGTGGTTAAATATTAAACTTTTATAAATTCTCTAACTTCTCGTACTTTGAACTTTGGCGCTTTGTCAATCAGTTTTGTAGGGCCACGCGAGACTGGCGACGCTGTTTCCACTTCTTAAACTCTGCTGTAGACTTTTTATTAACAAGCTGCTGTTCTAGGTTTTATGAAAAGACCAGCAAAAGTTATCCGCTGACCTCTTTCTTCAAATTGGAGCGAGCTAGTTGACTCATTTAGCTTATGACTGTATCGAATTTAGCAATTTGTTGATTAGCAATAAAATGTTGCTGTTCCAACTACAAAACTAGAGATATGGAGGTACACAAGCAAGCTTACTTTATGCTATGGAATGTCATGAATCGATATCAACGCTGGCCCAGGGGGAACCGCCGCCTTCCTGTCCTGCGATCGAATTAAGCAGTGCATCATTGAATTTCAGGGAACCTTCCCACCCTACCCTAGTATGCCTAGGGCCAGCGTTCACGTGTAAACCTCTGCTGAACCCGCCAGTTTGTCAGCACCTCGAACCTATAACTCGTTTATACTAGGAATTAACGGTACTCGCATTGATTACAACCCGATTCCTGAGTATAGCCGGTAGAACACGAACGAGCATGTATTGGTTACATTATGGCATACGTTCCGAGGCCTAATTCCTTGAACATAATTGAATTACCTGCGTCGTACTAGTTTAGCTGTTCTGTTCATAGGTAGCTGCAATCATAACATACATTACCGAGTAGTGTGCGCGATCTGAAATTTGTTTACCAATACGAAGAGATCGGTACGACGCGTGTCGCGACATTCTCTACAATGAAGAATGAACTAAGAATTAATGTTTACGTTTGGGCGGATTTCTCGGCGTCTACGTCACGTGTCGATGTCGAGCGGGGGCGGAAGGGGTCGCTACAGGTGGTCGTCCCCCTGCCCCCGCCCTCCCTCCGGCGGGAGGCCCCCTCCGCGCCGCAACGCGATTGATCGCTTGCAGGGCACAGCCACTCTACATATTGACCGGGGTACTAACGCCCGCGTCGCGTATCACTGCGAACTTTCTATACGCTACGTAAATATGTAGCCTCATAGACGTACCCTTCTGAAACCTTTTAAAATTACTCTGGTTGGAATCTTGTATAAAACCTAGCGATATAAAACGAATAAGAATATAGAAACAATTCTTTATCTTTTAATAATAATACATTTGTACGAGTATATGTTAGTTTCCGGGTGTTACTTTGGAATGATGGATATACCTTTTTCTGAAAAACCTGTTAGTTTTACAAAAATAATAATTATACTGATAAATTCATTTGTAATTTTAGACGCCGAGCCTTACATAAACATAGAAAAAAACAATACCTAAGAACGTAATAAAAATGTTGATTTTTCACGTAATTATTCATTATAATATTAAATATTGTCGCCAGGTCAGTAACTCATGAATATGCAGGAAGTACCTCGTTTACTCAATTTAACACGTTATTAAGCGATTCGTATTTTAATTTTGGAATCACCGTAGCACCCCAAGATGAGACGGAATTAGAATGGTGCCGACAATGTGATTTACATAATGATTCGAAGATGGCTTTTTCAAGTAGGTCCTATATCTCTTTTTTTTGTTCAAGTTTATAAACTAAAAAAAAGCTATATCATATCTCAGCTCAGCTTTGAAATTTCAACAAAAATATGTTACGGTGTTTTTTTAAGCGTAGTTATATTGTTATTTTTAACTGCTCTTACTGTCCAAACTCTGCAAAATACTCCGATCAGCTTTACATAAATATTGATATGTATCTAATCACATTATATTTAGATTTACGCAGGAGGTTGCGGGTTCGATTCCCGCCTCGGAACAATTATGTGTACGATCTGCAGATATTTGTTCCGGGTGTTCTGGTTGTTTTCTATGTATAATAAAAAATATCTATCTATGTAATTTATTGTATTATGTATATCAGTTATCTAGTACCCATAACACAAGCATTGCTTACCATGGGGCTAGATAATGCTGTGTGGATTGTCCAGCATTATTTATTTATTTATTTATTTAAATAGACAAACAACCATGTATAAGACACATAAAAGATATATGAATGTACGAGTGGTTTCTTTTTCACTTCTTCCACTAGTGGACAAAAAAATTAAGTAAACAAAATCAAAAACACCTTTTTTCGTATTCGTAATTTATAATATAAGCACTTAGATTATTGATAATTATTGTTTTATTTTGTAAGCCTATAGAAATAAGTGGACCGAGATGAGTGGAAGAAGGGGAGGGAGGCCTTTGCCCTGCAGTGGGACACCCCGGGCTAATATAATAATAATAATAAAAATAATAATAGAAATAAAGTATTTTGAATTTTGAATTGATCAATTTCTCCATTTCCACGCGTGCTGACATTAAAAAGCTTTAATTCCAAATTCACTAAAAACACGTAATCAAAATGAATATAAAAATAACCAGGCAACGCATTTATATACGAAAACATTACTGCTTGATGTTGTCTCCCTAATGATGATCCGCACACGTGATGGCTGAATGCGAGCTGAAATACTAGCCAAACTTGATGCGGAATGCTAGTAAACACTTAACAAATAATTAGTCATGTTTTAAAAAAACGATAAACCTTTAATTTCCTAAAATATTCGTGATGGAAATTTAAGACTTATTATGTTTTTCTGATAAAAAAAAGAATCGGTTCACCCAGTCGAAAGTTCTAAGGTAACAAACATAAAAAAATACAGTAGAATTGTCCTGCTTGTTTGAATTCGGTTAAAACTTAAACGCACGTGGTTGGCTTCGAGATTCAGATATAAACCATATTTATTGAAGGAAAGATCTCAAATCGACATCATCATCATCAGCCTATGTATATCAGTCCACAGCTGGACATAGGCCTCCCCCAATGAGCGCCATAGCGCTCTGTCTTTAGCTTGACGCATCCAGCATCTACCTGCAGTCTTTCGCAGGTCGTCATCCCACCTGGTCGGAGGGCGTCCTACACTACGTTTACCGAGTCGTGGTCTCCACGACAAGTTAGGTAAATTTCGTATATAAAGACGCGACAATAGAGTGAATTTTAGGTTAAGTATGGGCGATGTTATTACAAATATTTTACATCGTATGTGGCTGGAATATAGGTTAGGCTATCTGTTATATCTGTTATGTTATAGAACGTAGCGATGATTAGCCCAACACGTGGACAGCCACAATGGTTCATTTACATACTAGCAGAGTCATGGCGAACCTTGACTCGCTTTGGCTTGCACAGGTTATCAAATCTGTCATCACACCATATGAATAATCAACTAAGAATATATAGTATCTTCACTTGGTTCTAGATTCCAATATATTTTTTGTAAACTATGGGTTTTATATTAACAAAAACTGAAAACAACAAGGTAACAGCAGCAAGGTGACTATTTTAAACAAAAACTTCAACGCATGATAGCACATGCTAGACGGATTTCGCAAATTCGTGCTAAATCGGACGAAAGCTGTCAAAAATTCAAAGACTCAAATATCGGAAAATGTTTCGAATTTCTACAATTTGATAGTTCTTTGCTTCTCACCTCATTCATTATCATATCAAACCATACACATCCACTGCTGGACATAGGCGATTATTACCCTGTGTTTACAAAAAATATCGAGGCTACTAGATCCGAGAATAATAAATATTAAGGAAAACGTGTTGTTTGTTTTCAGTCGCTAGCTAGACGTAGAAAATTTAGAGAACAATGATGAAAAATTTAGAGTTCTCAGTAAAATTAGAATAGATATCTCTTCTTCACTTTCGCCTGCTACGAATAACCGTAACTGTGCTATATTTACAAAGAGACAGCTAAATTTACATTGGATGATACATGCTGATTATGTTCAGTATGTTTTGTTATTTGGTTCTTGTTTGTAAATATGACATATTGTTAGCGTCTTGTTAATTTGATGTTGACGCTTGTTGGTATTTAACCAGTTAATGTTGATATTTATCTTTACTCCGATTCGAAAACCGCGATATTTTTTATACACAAAGGGATTATATAAAACCCAAGGAATATTGGTGGAAAATATTAAGCGACATTGGTATCATCGAAGCACATAATCTCGTAACAATTTTTGGTTTTGAAACCTTCATTCGTAATTTAATTGAATTTAAAATTATCGATAATGTTCGAATTCAAATTTAAACATTTTACGCTGCATATGTGAGATTTGGCACTGTTGAGTTTTTGTTTTAGTTTTTAGAGGTTACCTTAATGTTTTCTGTTATTGTTATCAGTTTTTGTCGAGTTTTAATTCATTAATGTCTGTCTTTTTTCTACCTATGTATATGGTATTTTATGATAAACACGGTGTGATAATTATGGTTCAAAATGTTGATGTTGTTTTCAGTACATATTTAATGTTTGCACTCTAAAAGAAAATTCGTGAAACTAGATGTTAATTACCTGCGTTAGATTTTCTTAATTTAATGATGACCAATCAAGTTAAATAGGTACCATATACTGTAACAACTATTGTTTAAAATGATTTTACAATCTCATAAGCAAGTTTTCTCTGAAATCTTAAAAAACTTTGTTCTGCGTAGCAACCAAATGAGTTTCTCCCATTCCCTATATTATTGTTAAAACAAAACAATGAGCTCTAAGACTTCAGTCGCCTTGATAGAGTACTTGAAGTAACTTACGTATACATATAGTTACCAAGGACGGTGTTCAATAGTGAAATCCTAGATTCAATGTCAGTTCCGTGCAATGTTGTTAGTGGTTAGCCACACATGCGCAGTAGCGGAGTTGCAAGGTTGAATGCTATGTGGTAATATCGATCATTACCTATCTGAATACTCACGTTCCTACCGTGCATCGAAAACTACCTGTTCATGTAAGAATGGTTAATAATTATTGGTCAGTCTTAACGTTAACCAGGAGGTAGTGAGCCTAAGCTAGTATCAGTCAATTTTTGAACACGAATGTTAATGCCCCAGTAAAAAGAGCTTTACGCTACTGCTAAGAGCGAAATGACTCGCTTAGTAACTGATCCCAGCGAATAAGGGTCAAATTCTGCTAATCAATCGCTTTACTGTGACAGTGGTAATGTCGCAGAATCGTCTATAGATGAAAGAAACTCTAGATAGTGCGTGCAATGCTATTTGGATGGACAGAATGGTTTTAACCTTGACAATTTTGACACGTTGCTTCATCTGTAGTTTTTTCATATAAGGTCAAAAGTCAAAATGAGTCATTCTGAGACGATACTATCATATACACCGCGAAAAGGCTGCAGGCAGATGCGAGATGCGGCAAGACAGGGAACTATTGCGCTCATTAGGGAGTCCTATGTCCAGCAGTGGACTATTATAAGTTGATGATGGTACGATAGTGATAAAAATTCGAATTATTATCTGAGTAACATTGATATTAAATGCCTATTTAATTCACAAAAAAATCTTAATCGTAACGCAACAAAAACACTTGTTTGCATACGTGCTTACATATAACGGTTGCACAATGAGACCTCTTTCGTTTTGGATCTCTAAGAAATACGAGAACCGATGTGGCGCGGCGGACGTAAGTGCGCTTGCGACGCAATAGGTTGCGGGTTCGATTTCTCCCTTGGACAAATGTTTGTAAGATCTGAAAATATTTGTTTCGGTGTCCTGGGTATTTTCTATGTAGATATAATGAAAAATATCTATCTACGTAATGCATTCTATTATGTAATGTATATCAGCCATATAGTATCCATAAAACGAGCTCTGCTTAGTTTAGGATGGTTTAGGGCTAGATGATGCCGTGTGGATTGTCGGACATTATATATTTATTTATCGAAAGAACGGATTGGGCATCCTTAGTTTTTTGCGGTCCTACGTCAAGTGTCAATTTCTTTCGCTTTTCAAAGTTACTGTTAGAGAAGTTTGTAGATCTATCAGAAAGGACTAATTCTTTTATCTGTTAATTTTGAATAATTATACCTATTGGTATATGTTGCGCACGATAGCAAAGCTCCCACTTGGCATGTTTTCTCCCGACATCTTCAACAATCATCGTCATCTTTCAGCTAATTTACACAAAGCCCTAATTAATCACACATTCACGACCTCCTGTGACTCGGTGGGTGAAGGTCCTCCTGCGGCGCAGGAGGTTGCGAGTTTGATTCCCGCCGTGTGCCGTGTGTACGATCAGCAGATATTTGTTCCGGGTGTTCTGGTCGTTATCTACGTATAATGAAAAAAAAATCTATGTACGTAATCTATTGTATTAAGTATACCAGTCATCTAGTACCCATACCACAAGCTCTGCTTAGCTTGGGTCTAGATGATGCAGTGTGGATTGCCAAGCATTATTTATTTATTTATTCAGTATTTAGTGAGTTAATCGCATTCTGATAGATGCGGCTATGTTTTATAATAAGTAGTGATAAGTCTTAGGCATTGATTGTCCTCTGTGAATGTGGTTAACAAAGTATTTTGTTGTCAGACTATGGTGCGCATGCACCGAGGGAGGCTCGGGCAAGACAAGCCCAGGCTCGGAGGGAGCAGCGAGTGCACACGCCAAACCACTTGCCAGTCTCGCAGACGGTAATTTCACTTTATTTATTACTAGCGGTTTCCCGTGGTTTCACCCGTGTTAAATTTGAATTTCATATTTCTAAAATATAATATAGTCTATGTTCACCGGGAATAGTCTAGTCTAGCTTTCCAAAGGTGAAAGAATTTTTCAAATCGGTCCAGTAGTTTCGGAGCATATTCAATACAAACAAATAAAAAATTAATACCTTTCCTCTATATAATATTAGTATAGACTAGCGGCCCTTCCCGGCTTTGCACGGGTATTTGTTATTATTTATTCGCAGCAGTTTACTTTTTAGATGATGTGGCTTCCCAAGCGGTGAAAGAATTTTTCAAAGCGATCCAGTAGTTTCGGGGCCAATGTAAACAAAAAATATATTAGTATAGACTAACTTCCGCCTGCAGCTTCACATACTTTTTTTTTGGGATAAATAGCCTATATTTTAATCTAGGTCTAGAACTATAATTATCCACTACATCGCAAAATGTATCTTATGACACGATTTCAGTTTGTTTTGAGTAAAATTTATAAAAATTAGCCCGAAAACTAGCAAACCCTAATTAAATCACTAGTTAAATAACAAAAGATTAAAGACCCTGCGTTACGCATTCAAATGTGTTATACTTCTTTGATGAGCGATCAAAATTCACGAGCGCCCCTTACGTTCACGCCGCATTTCTCACATAGCTCATTGAAAAGTTTTCTTTCCAAGTTATCGTGGCGTGCTCAATTGATATACCATTTTATTATTCCCATTGATGTGAACGTCCATTCAGTTCATTCATAACATTGTTTTATAAAGATAGGTTTGATAAAACTGATTTTTGTTAACTACCTATCAAACAAAATACGATCAATTTGAATAAAAACAAGTAAACAATAGTTCATTCTACTTTCTTTTTTATAGGGTACCTATAATGTCTACTTAAATTTCTGATGATTTTTTGTGGAAACAGATTACCTACGAATTATAAAGTCTTCCTACTACTTTATTGAAATACACAGTTAATAGACTCATATCCGATATCAATATAATAAGTAGGATATGAAATCAAAAGCATCCGTGCAGATTAGATCATTCAAACAATTTTCCCGCAACGTAATCAAACCCTTCAAAGTTTCGCGGGCCATCAGCCCACCACGCCACAATGGTAATAACTTAAACCAGTTATTCTGACCGCTCGCAACTTTTGTAAAGGAATCGGGTGGAAAGTGGTATCATTACGGCGTCATATTACGAGACAAGTGAGCGTCACAAAGCGCTAATGAGGGCGCAGGCACAGAGCGGGCGGCGCGCGGTGGGGCGGGGGCGGGGAGCCGTGAAAGCTGTCAGCGGTTGATTTTTCCGAGTGTCGTGAGCGCTGATCGATAAGTCACGTGGTTCGCGCCACCGGCCGCTCGATAGTTAGCCTCCGCAAATCTCTCGGCACTACTCTACTATTTTCTTCACGCGTCTCCACTCGCAGGTGTGATTTGCGAGGTGATGCTTTGTTGGGCGATGGTATACATTTAACATGAAATGCGCCACGTGCTTTTGCTCACTAAGATTTATGGACAAGTTAAACTTCACTTGGTAATAAACTACGGTAATCCTACGACAGTATCACAAACATTTATCATATATTAGACAAAATCGAATGTATTCTTTGTTCTTTCGTTGATATTTGTGTGCATTTTATTATTGAAAATAACTCTATACGCTTGCAACGTATTGTATAATTTTTTTACAGTTAGAAGAACAATAAAAAAAGTTTTATTAACTCTACAAACACAGATCGCCCGTAGCAATTTACGTAGTAAATTACGTAGCAGTCTCGTAGCACCTCGTAGCAACTCGTAGCATCCTTACAAATACAATTAAAGAAACGTTATTTTAACGAATTAACATGTAATAAACAATAAAAAAGTTACAACGTTATTTTAAAATGCCCTTGGTTTATGTTATCGTTCACGCAAAAAAACGAGATTTTTAAAAACCTAGTAAAAATTCAGCTTCTACGAAGAAACAACTTTCAACTGCAATTACGTTAATGTTTGTGTAGTTGCCACGACTTCGAAATTAGACAATATTCGTAAAAGTATGAAAAGGAAAGTAAGAAGACGTTGGAGATATAGAGTTGTTTATAATAGATGACGCGCGATGAATGCAGTGGGTGCAGCGAGTCGGTGCGGACCCGGCAACGGACATCGATCGCCGCCCCGCCCTCGCATTCTTGCGCTAACCATTATCTCCCTAGGATTTACACGTACCTCTCAAAGAATACAAAATGTTAAATATTCCACTCAGTGCCGGCGTCTAGTCCCAAGTTAGGATTCGTAGGTGTTTTAGGTATTTTTGGTGACGAACATAACTGTTCATACAAAGAAACACAACCAAATTGTAAACATTTGTCCCGCGGCGGTAAATTGGAACGCAACTTTCTAAGTTTTTAGGTTGTTACACACCCTACCTTTTGTAAAATCTTTAGTCTTACAGACATAGCTATGAAATATGTATGCGTATGTACCCATTGTACGTCTTATCGATATCAAGTCAATCTGATAACAGGTCGTATGCATATATGTATAGTCGGATAGCTATTTCATCCTAACGCGATGTGGTCATATCGAGATTTAGTCAGAAAGCGATTTAGTCCTAACTAATATCTAGTCAAATCAATATCTATACTAATATTATAAAGAGGAAAGGTTTTATTTTTTGTTTGTTTGTAATGAATAGGCTCCGAAACAACAGGACCGATTTGAAAAATTCTTTCACCGTTGGGAAGCTACACTGTCCCCGGTGAACATAGGCTATATAATATTTTCAAAAAAGTTAGGGATCCGTACTAAAACCGTGCGAAGCCGGGAAGGTCCGCTAGTGTAGTCATAAACCTTCTAATCCTACATACATATGTACCTAATCTTTGATAAGAAGTTTTTTTTTGCGTAAGTCCCTAATATATTTGCCCACTGCTACCGATTACTGTGACATTTTAGTTATTTAGCAAGTACGAAAATTAAGGTTATACAAAATTAATTAGTAAATTAAAAACTGCTACAAAATAAAAGCAGTAACAATGTGGTAAACTTGTAAAGTTTCGCGTTGCAAAAGTTTTCAATGCCACGTTCTGTTAGTTTGCTCATTTATATTTGTGAAACTTTTTAACTTTGTTGATATTACAAACAAACCGAGTACCCAGTGTTCGAGGTTATGAATTAATTACGACTTGTGATAGCAGATGCTGTTACAGATAAATAGATGTTCTTTTATTGAATTCTAAAAAAATGTGGCCTTTTTAGGATAAATTAACTTACGGGCCCTGGCTTTAAAAATCCTGAGAAAAAATATTTCTTAGTAGTTACTACCATCATAATTATATATTATTATATTTGTGTTATTCACTTGTTCTGATTCATTTTTATTGTTACTTAAATTAATATACTAAAGTCATTTAAAAAGGGATATTTACCATGATTTTATTTTTGAGTTACCAATATTTCGGCTAAGTTTCATTCGCCATGATGACTTTAGTGTTAATAACCATGCTAGTTTCAAAAGTTTAAATTCTTACGTTGGTATTAATCATGTTCTCATAACTTTATTTTCAGCCTCCATCGGAGATAGGTATGAACGGGCGTGGGCCCACATATGGGGAACCACAGATTTGGTCACATTATCAGGTACTATTTTGATTTTCTTCTTGATTTCTTGGTTCAATTCGGACATTTTTACATGTATTGAAATAATCTTTATGTTTTTCAAGATGAGTGCATTAAATGGTGGTTGGAACGCAGGACACGGCCCTGTAGCCAATGGATGGTCACGAGGCTCATACTCTCGGGAACATATGCGCTATTCTTCCGACTGTCGCCAAATGAAGGTAAAAAGAGAATGGAAATTATAGTTTACGAGTTTTACGAGGTCTCAATGCTAATTTAAATTTCCGTCCATTTCAGGCTCATCCGATGTCGACGCCTAATGCTATTTGCCATCAAGATGGTAAGGCGACTCCATATCCTGTCTACGATGACACTCCATCAAACTTCAATCGAGACAGCTCGGTCAGGCCTGGTTCGAATTTCGCTCCGGTGTCGGCGCCGCCGGAAAATGTTCAGAAGGCGAGAGAGCGCACGTACGTCGAGCCCCGACAGTCCCCGATCAAAGAAAAGCGCCCGCCAGTAGTTCCATTACCAGCTTTCCAACAGGCTTTTGGCTCAACAGAAATTGGCAGGTTCGCCGAGGCCTTTAGCCGCACTGAAGTAGCGCAAGACGATAATTTGGACAACTATTTATACGATTCGTATTCCGAATGGGATGGTCCAACCGAGCCACAGTGGTCTACGCAGCCCGCGCCGCGTGAAATCAAATGCGAAGATAATTATTGACGTTGTCTTTAATTTAGCCATAATTAAGGGCGTTTCCGCCTTTTAGCAAATTTGTTTATTTTTCACCACCTTGTTGCCAAATGTAAGCGACGAAGATAGGTCGTCGTAGAAATATTTAGGATGTGATGTCAGAATTACAGAAGTGTACGAAAAATGTGAGACCGTATTAGTGGTGTGAAGTTTAATTCATAAAAGTAGCGTTTATTATTAGTTAGACCTTTTGACTAGTTTTAGATTATAAATGAAGATGAATTACATTTGTTGGTAAAATGTGGAATGCAACAGCATATAGGATAACTAAATGAATCTTGAATGACTCAATGTGCCTTTACTCGGAGAGCCTGGCCTCGCGGCGTCCTGCCCGCACTCTGTCCTAGTCGATGGGATGCCACAAAATTACAATAGCAATCATAGGGACCAACGTTTAGACAATTATACATGCACAGCCTAAATCGCTGCAAATTGCCATTAGTTAAACATCGGCATTCGCAACGAACGAAATAATGTAGAGAAAAAAACAATGATCGTATTTTCAGTAAAAAGTTGGTTACAAGTGCTTGCAGAAGCATTCTTTAAATCGTTATTAACAAACCACTTTGAATCCCATTAAGTAAGACTATGCATGCATATGGCTGATTCAATATTCTCTTCAAAACTTTTTTCATTATGTGTTCAGATATAAATTGTACATTAATTATTGTATAATTAATATGTTATATAAATTAAAGTTTTGAACAATATTTATTAATAATGGCTAAGAAATAGCTAATTAGCAGATATGCGCAGTGCAGAGCATTAGGGATTAGTGGACGCCGCGTCTAGCCACGGTAGGAACATTACAAAATCATATTAAAATCAGGAAGTTTAGGTAAAAGTCATAAAAAAACAATTTAATATTAGGTAGTTAAATTTGATAAAATTTTTAAAAAGTTACTTGTAAGCAAATTGGCTTTTTATTCAATATTTAGGGTCCAAGAACATTGACGTTAGCTGTTAGTTGTAATCCTGAGTTTTTTCATACCCACTATCTGGATTCACAGCGTGTGAAATACTTATGTAAAATGAGATAACAAGAAAATATTATGAATCTTTCGTATGAAAAATGTGTGTGTTTCTATTTAGTGGTTTTATTATTATTACTTGAATCATTGTCTGTTGTGCGTGTCTCCTTTGTGTTGTAAATATCTAAGAAATGCAATGGCATTTATAGTGTCTTAAGCACTTGATCATGTATTTTTTTAGTGTCTGTGATATGATGTGTTTTATGTGCAATATGATATAATAAATATGTGTTACTAAACATAGTACGATGTAGTAAAGCATGTTGATTCTTAACAATTTTGAATCAAGAAATTACCTGTTAGGTGCCGTTATTCAAACTTCCTTTTGTCGTATTTTCTTCCCCCATTACCCACGTCAGAATGTTGAAATTGAAAAGATATGTTTATATTTAGATTCATATTCTAGTATAACTTTTCGAGAAAAGCCAAAGCTAACGAACAATTGAATTAACGTTTGAGTGTTGTCATGTATTTGTTTCGAGCTTAAAAAATACAAAATAATCTTATGTGCGGTGCATTAACGGTGCGGTAACTTTAACTTCCAATGGTCTTCATTTCTTATAGAAAAACATAAATGTGTCAGTATTTTCAAACAAACTATTTCGACAAAATCAGCTAAATTTTTAATGGAGTGCCTTACGTATTTAATATAAAATGAAATTAGGATGAATGAATTTTATTCTAGCATAATTTGAGGAAACACCATTATGATAAATATTATAATAGCATAAATTATTCCATTCTAAATCAATATCCGAAAATTCCATGAATTGTAGGTATCATAGAATATATCCTAGGTAAAGAAAGTTAAATGTAAGTTTAAAATAAATAACCTATATGTATTCAGTATTTATTTATAATGCCTGTTAAATATGTAGAGTTAAACTTGATATATTCGAGTAGCTGAATTACGCTTTTTTATCAGGTTCTATGGTATTTATATTTTGCTCATTTCCAGCCCTTGAAATAGTTCACGAAGTCATAGACTCCGTGCGATTTCCAATGAAAATTATGAAGAATCTTTCCATTTTATTTTACTACTTACCTACTTCTAGCTGCTGTTTACTCGGTTCATATACGATGTAGATTTAAAGAGCCTAAACAGCATTGTAAGTATAATTATTCAATGCGTATACTAGTATATAACTTTCATAATTTTATTAAATTGTAGCCTGTGCCACATTATCGCTTAAGTTAACTAGATCTTTATAATAAACACAAATGTCTTCTTAGTCGTCTAGGTGACGGTTAGATTTTTTAGTTGAAACTTTGAGATTGATATTTCTCAGAAAAAGAAGTGTTTTTAAAGGATCCTCATTAAGGGCTTCCCAACCAATTGTCTTTCGATTGTCACCGTCATGCGGTCTTTGCATGAGATATCACTCTTGAATATCTTTTCCATAAAGGGTCCATCGGACCTGAGCTTGACATAGTTTCAATATAAGAACTGCAACTGTGCTATAGTGGAACTGAGCTGATTGTATCGCCTAATAACGGCGATTCTTTCTAATAGCGCTCAGAAGTTATAAATATATCGACGCTCGTACTCGTAACGACATATCTACTTTTGCTGGTTTGCCGTTATTCTTACCTACTCCGTTGCACTTTTTATTCTACTTTAGAATGATAATTATATTTTTAGCATAATCAATAGATACCCACTAGTTGGATGGGTCACATCAAACAAATTAGGGCTAATTTATGTTGTTATAGCTTTGAAGTAGGATACTTACCTACATTGTACTTTTCTAATAATTATTTAAATCTAGTCTTCTTGAATTCATAATTGTGAAGTGTGCTTAGATCTTTCTTTATGACGACGTTAGCTGTTATTGTTAAATGTTTTAGGCCAACCAAATTGTGGTGCAAATTTTAATGATAAATTTTAGGATTTAGTAACAAAAATTGTTTCAAATTCACACCATTATGTACCTATTTATATAATTATACTTCATTATCTACCTAGCTGTAATTATTATTAAACATACTTGTAAATAGTTACATACTTAATTATATTTTGAATGTTTCACTCATATCAATCTAGAGAAAACAGTTTATTAGAAAATGTAAGGAATCAGACAACATGGAGATGTTCATTTTACGGTTCAATAAACACTGTGTATTTATAATGAGTTTTATTTCATACTATGGCACTGATCCCCTTCTATTGCCCATTCTGTTCTTTGAAGAACTATATTTTACCACGAGGTCAATAATTTGACAGTGAAAAGGTATTAAAGAAAAAACCATATATATTTTAAATTTTATTCATAAGCAATAAAAAGTAATCTTCATAATATGTGTCACAAAATTTCAACTTAACTTAAATCAAACCCTTAAATAAGACTTAACGTGTCGGAAGCCAACAAGGAGTAATACTAGCCTCAATTTTTTTATAATCTGGCAGTTGTTGTGAATTAAAATATGTAAAGTAAAAAACTGACGTTTTTAGAGGTGGTTTATTAATAATTAAGGTACATAATAAAACTTTGGGGCATAGTACATACATAACCAACATGGTAACAGATATTATAATATTTAAATGACCACTATTTCTGATATAACAATCTCCGTGCTGTTTAACACTGTTTCAAGCAAAGGCACTTAATAATAGAATTATTCATGGAAATTTAAAATAAACAACCTTCAAACGGTGTGCAGCGCGATTATCAAACCCATGGAATGAATTTTCAAGTTAAACTGATGATCATGTTTTTTGTTTCGGTGTATAAGTAGAATCAGGCCTTAATTTAAACTTTGATAATCAAATTCACGGAGACGACATCACAAATAGTGGTAGCATAAACTAAATATTTTAACTTACAATACATTTTCTTTTATATATTTATTCACGAAATACTTCTTATTACGATGCGCAATTGCAAATAAATTAATGGTAAAATGAATTTAAATAAAGAAAAGATGTTAATAGGTACTTATAACATTAGTTATTTTCGTATTTTAATTTCAATAAGTCTTTCTAAATATTCATTCATTTCCTACATTACTTTTCAAATGTCATTGAAGTATGAAATACAATCGCAATTAACGAGCTCATCCTTCATTTCATTTTTCACTCATTATTTTGTTTAATCATTTTATTAATTATATTTTCTTAGTATAATAATAATCTATAAATTGATGTATAAGTTCGTAATTATTAAATTCGAATATTTTAACATATGTATATTAATAAACAAGTTTTATTTAAATAAATAATATAATCAACATAAATTTTGAAGTTTCAATTATAGTATATCGTAAATAAATCTATATATATCATAATTAACGTAAAATAAAACTGTTTTGAAACGTAACATCGTTACAGTTAATATATAGGTAGGTAAATAAAAACTTTCATTAAATTATGTAGTTCAATATGACCTCAGAAAAAACGATGAGCTTTATAATCTTCGAATTGATGATGCCAGTATTCTTCTTTTTGAAATGGTTAGTACACGACGAATTTCTTTTTGTATTATTTAAGGCAATAAATGTACCATTTTAGTTAGGTAGCCTTGTGATTCTGTGGTTCTCCGTGTTAGGTTTTTCGTAGGAGGCGCAATCGAACAGTTCGATTCGTAGAATATACTTTATTATGCATATAGAGAAGCCATAACAGCTCATATTTTCTGGTCAGAACTACATAATAAACAGTTTTGTTATGTTATTTAGTTATATTAACATATGTAATAATTAAATAGGTAGGTATTATGTATTATTAAAAATCTACAAATATGTTACTTATATCCATTAAATTATAGAAACATAATTATGTAGGATACTCATGTCATATTTATTCACCTAGCCTATGATACTGATTTTTAATTTGATCACGAATAGAAATGATTATCATACTACCTAGTGTTTTACTGGGTAAGTGCATTCAATCTATACTGGGAGTGATTGTTGCATTGCCAATGTGACCAAAATTAAACAAAAGTACATACATTATAACTAACTACTCTCGAGATATATTTAGATATCCAGACATATTACATTATAGTTAATTCATTCAAGCACAAAAGGTAGAGGGTTATTAATTTGGCACAGAGGTAGAATCTTAAAAACAACATAACGTTGATACAGTCTTTTAAATAAAAACACTTGAAGGTTTTTAGGAAATAAACAAGACGAGGATCGTCATTTGCAGGTTTCAACATTTATTTATCTACTAATACATTTATATTTTATAATTATTATTCGTTTTAATTGTATAATATAGTTTATGCTTGCATAAGAGAATGATTTAACAATAACGAGGCCTACATGTAATTCGCCCTCTTACTCGGTACTTTCATCTTCCACACGCGCTTCGTTCAATCTGACTTGCCTTGCGTATAAAGCAATATTATCACGTGGCAGATTAGTGTAAAGGTAGACACAAGAGAATCCTTTTAATCCCAGGAGACTTCCTTCCAACAAGTCTACACTTCGATGTACTAAAACATATTATGCTAAGTGAGATCTGCACTGACATCTCGCATGGGAGTGTATATGCATAGTACCTACATACTATGCTAATCATTGACGAGAATGTCTGGAAGTATCTTGTAATATACTGATAAAATCTTACCATGCTTCAATATATCGTAATTACGACGACGTTATATTAAATTGGAAAAAATAACATTATTTTTCCGTTGTGCTATTTTGAGAAAAATCTTGTACCTATCTTGAAATGGAAGGGACATGTGGAAGAAACGTTACCTCAATGACATCCTCGACTTACTACTCACAAGTTTTGTCGTTTATGTCTAAGATGTAATGTAAATATTATTCGATAACGTTGCTTGGTATTCAATTTCTCAAAACCAACAAAGGTTAAAACCCATTTCAATAATCAACTATAACGTTCAGTAGATACTTTCTTATCACGAGTAAAGTGCTTATTTGCACCGTGGCACAAGTGGAATTTAGGTTTGAAAAATATTTACACAGTTTACAGTTACAGTTCTGCCAAACAACCACACACAAATTCAACATAAAAGTTGTATAACTACATTGTTTAAGAATAAATTAAAAACTAATGAGATTTTTTTCAAATTTTCTAGTCAAGTGAAGAACAAATTTATTAATAAAATTTTGGATAGTTTTAGTAATATAGCAACCTTGAAAACAAATACATTTAAGTAATGTTCACCTCATTTTCACATACACGACTTGCAGTCTTCAATTTGTAGTCTAAACCAAGGCAACCGTCATAATAATGTTATTATTTATTTATATGATTTTTTAACATGGTTTGGAAATATTCCGTTTGAGCCCGAATCTCTGGAAGTATTACTGTATTAGTTTATCATAATATCAAATTAGAGCTTTGGTCACACAATGAACTCAGTGATGAGCATATAGATTCGAAATATTTTTCAGACTCTTGATGTAGACATTTCAGTATATTCTAGGCCTCGCGACTATTTTAACTCGGGCCAATAACTACGGTAACATGGCCTACCTCTCTATTATTATTATACTTACACATTGGATAACTAAAATTGATTGCTGCATTTATTTTCAGGTTGGTTCCTACGTCAATACATTTTATTAAAAATAACGTTGGTAAAGAAAGTGATATGAGATGTATGTTTATCCGTCTGTTCAATATAAATGGTTTGAATAGATTGGTGGATACACAGCAGTTAGTGTGGAGGTTGCACGGACAGGTGTCAGGCGTCTAGTGGCAGTGGTCGGGCGCAAGAGACTTGCGACTCGCGGAGAGGTGGTGCGCGCGCGGCGCCGGCCGCTGCGACCGCGGCAGTGTGGTGGGCGCGGGCGGCGCCGCAGCGCTGCTGCCTGCGCCGGCGCCACCGCCGCCTCCCTCGCTCACATCGCGCGGTTTCCACACGGGCGATCCTACAACACACCAAACACCGAACTCTTTACAAACTCGATATATGCTAGTCCGACAATTTTTATAGATAAATCTTTCACCGAATCTTGGCCAGGTTTTTCGCGGAAAGAGTTGAATGTTTGATGAATGTCGAAGGTGACGCCCGGTAGAAACCGGTCGATCGGGCGGCAGCGAGCCCGTTGGGCGGAAAATTAAATGAATAAAGGAGCTGAGCGAGTGGAGGGGTTTATCTACATCGGTCAACATTGTCATCGAACATTCAAGCGGCATCAAGTTTTCGGCATCAGCTTTTCAGTAACTATCTACTGGGTTGGTACATACATTGTGGAAAATTAGAGCGGGGTGAAAAAGATTTGTCTAAACATATTACAATATTATTATTGACCCGTTAGTTATTATAATTCTTCTATTGGACTCGCCATAATCTGTATTCGAGTGCACGATCTACAAAGGGGACAGGGTGCAAGGCTACGTACGGTAAAGCACTACGTGAATAGAGATTAGTTATTAATTAATTTATCTAATTATCATTTATTATTTGTTACATTATATACGTGGTATATTTACTAATACATAGATCTATTATTGATTAGGTTCCTATAACATTTTATTGTTATTATTTTGATTAGTATTAATACACTCGTACTTTTAACTATACAGCATGCTATTATACCGGTAAATAATTAACTACGCTACGTTGTATAGTAATTTCATTGACACATTTATATCTATTGTAATTTTATTTTAATATTATTTTCAGTACTTTGATGTACCTTACTATTACATAACGCTGCAATGGCAGTACTGCGCGTATTTTTGAACTACATAACTTTGAAACTACGATTATATTTTAAAATTGGTGTTTCTCTGTTTATCTAATGGTAAGTGGGGTACATTATAGTAGGTACACTACGACACAGCCAGTTACAGTTAAAGTACATATAATGTGCTTATATTTTAATATTTATGTTTTTTTAGTTTTTTTTTGCTTATATAGTTTGAAAGTTTATTTTATAGACAACCATTCATTTCACATTATTCGTTTTTTTGACAAGATTAATATGGCAGGTGCAAAAACATATGGTAGGGCCTAAGATTGCAGTTATAATCAAATATATACTAACTAACAATTAATAAGTTAAAATAGTAAGCCACTAGAAATGTTTAGTTTGTAAAATCAGTTAAATTGTACGAAAAAAGGGATACAATCACTTCTTCTATCCATATCAAAAATTTAGGTCAAAAGTAGGAACACCCTGAACATTGTTAATAAATAATAAATAAATAAATCCAATCTAAATTTGACCCTTATGAATGGATAGAAGAAATAATATCAAAACCGTCCTTGTCAAATAAACTTTTGTGCTGAATTTAATTATACATATAACTAGTTTGATAGAATATGTATATTATATAGATATATTTTTAATGTACATAGAAGCATCCAAAACCCCGGAACAAATAATCTGTTGTTAATGAAATTATTATGCAGATGACATATTCTAAGCAGGTACAAAAGTAATGGAAGACTTCATAAATTGGCTGTACAAATCCTGGGCTTTAAATAATGTAAATATTTTATCAGATTAGGATTTGATATTATTAAATAAAGTTAAAACACTCCTCAATATTAATAACATCAAGATTGTTAGTGCCATCTCATTTTTAAGCGAAACTAAAATGTACCTATGTAGTTACTTTAAATATAATATTATATTTTCGTTGTATGTCGTATTTTCTGTAAGTGGTAACGATTTTTTTTCTTTTTGTACATTTTATTTATGTTTAACTACAAATAAACGCTTTGATTTGATTTTTTTACTTTAGTAACTACATATAATAGTGATTTGCTTATGTAGGAAGACTGGACATGGTAACATAATAAATTATAATCTTCGATTTTATTGCTTTTTACTAGACAATAATACCAATTAGGTTCATAAACCTAACATATACATACATTCATACGTCATAAATGCCAATAAAATATAACAAATAATATTATATTTTTTCTACAATGTTACTAATAGTTGGAGTGTCTTAAAGATAATCTAACAATGAAAATATTGATAGTGATAATAAAATGACAAACATCAGTTCAATACCACAGCCATTTTAATATAATATATAATACTCAGCACTTGTATATTTACTACTTATGGTTAGAATTTGATTATTATCTAAGAATGTGTACAGCTATGGTTATTTTTTGCATCATCTAACTACATACATCACATCTATCTACGTAAAGAGTATTGCATCGACTAAACACTCCTAACCTCTAGTTGAGAAATGTATTCCAAGACAACAAAGTCTCAATCCAGACGTATACGTGTTATTTGAACGATAGTTCGGTTTTTTGATACGCAATTTTTATGGTAAAATATAATTTTACTCATCAACAGTTCAATCAACGAATTTTTATTAAACGCTTGACTACAACTGTTTATAATAATAATTTCTTCAAAATACAGTAATTTGTAAAAGTTTTTATGAACACAAAGTAATTGGTAGGTATTAAATATCCACATATTTACGGAGTTCATAGGATCGTACTTTGTAAATTAGCTTTTCTCGATTCTAATCAATTCCTCTTTAGATATAAGCACCGATCACTTATTTGAATTACTAAGATGAAATTTAATCAGTTTGATGCCTTGAAAAGATAGATTACTGAGGCTGGTACCAAATCTAGTCGAGATTTTTGATAGATCAGTTTCTCTACTCAGCCTTTGATATTATATTTTTTCCTGAAGAACTATACTTTTGTTTATGTAAAGGCATGAAAAGCAAAATAGATTAGGTAGGTTACATTTTGTTAGAATGATGCAACTCAAACACAGAATTAAATAAGTTAAACATGAATTTGATCGAACTCGTTGACGTCAGGATAGCGTGCAGCGGGGCAATAGGCACGGTCCGCGGAGTCATCCAGTGTCTCTACGCTACTTCGAGCTGACGAAGTGAGCGTAGACTGCGCCGCAAGAGATCTCCTGCGGGACTTAGGGGACTTGCCCCTCGCCTTATGCTAGGAGACCTTACTCTGCTTCTTCCCGGAGAGGTAGCACTGCACGCAAGTGGGGTGTTCGAGGGCACGTGCGATCGACTCCGTGGACTTGGAGACGACGATACCCATCTTCATGGCTTTGTCCTCGGCCTTGGCCAGCTGCGAGTAGTGCGTGACGCGGTCTAGCGAGTTGGTACCGAGACGCGCGAGCTGGTCGCGCGGTGCCGGCGTAGCGGCCAGCGAGCGTGAGGCGCGCCGGCTGACGGCCGGGGAACGGCTCGGTGACCGGTCGAAGCTCGCCTGCGGCGTGCGCATTATACCTTTCTTGGGAGGTGGCTTTGGTGAGCGGGCACGCTCCACGCTGCTCTCGCGAGACTTCATGATGCTGCCGCGTGGCGACCGCGATCCGTCGAAGCTCTGCTGCGGCGAGCGTGACTTGTCAATCGAGCCGCGCGGCGATTTCGTTTGATCGAAGCTTCCGCGCGGGGAGCGGTGCAGTGCCTTGCCCTGCTTGAGGCTAGATTTGTTGGGCGATTTGCAGACGATAACCTTGGTGACGCGGTCGCGGTCAGGTGAGCGGTCGTTTGCGCGGTTCGGCGAGCGGTCGGTAGCGCGGCTCGGCGAGCGATCGGTCGCGCGGTTCGGCGAGCGGTCGGCGGAGCGGCTCGGCGAGCGCTCGCGGTTAATGCTCCCGCCGCTGCACGAGCGGATAACTTTGATCCTTTTCTCGGGAGTCTTCTTCTCGGGAGAGGATTTGAGCGAGTATGACTCCTGCTTACCTAGCTCCTTGACCAGCGGGGGGTGGTAGTGCGTCGGCTGCGCCGAAGACTGGATGAGCCGCGCTTGGCTGCCGTTGCTGCCGGCGCTCAGAGTCGAAGTCGTGCTGGAAATAGCATTTCTTTATTAATATTGAAGCATGATCGACAATGTATAGGCTTATGGATCGATGGAGAGTTACCTGAGAGTTAGATGGTTGGGCGTGCGGCCGAGCGAGCGCTTGGCGGGCGGCGGCGGCGGCTCGTCTTCGCCCTCGGACTTGGAGCCAGGCTCGCCCTTCTCCTCCGCGGTGCTCCGCTCGGGCGGAGGCGGCGGGACCGCGCGCTTGTGCATAGGCTCTGTTTGTTAGTAAGCGGAGTTAGTCACCACATATAAACCCAATCCATACGCAAAGTGCAAAGGCATACATAGAGAGGGATACCATTTTGAGCTACGGCCCATCAAAGCAAGGAATGAGTGGCACAACACACTCAATTTAAATATTCTTTTTGGAATTCGTTTAGAAGAAATATTCTCAAAATGAAGTAAAATGCTAACATAATGTTATATTCTCTATGCTTAGCTTCATAGCGTTTTACCATTTCGGAGCTTGTTTTCACAAGATTCAGTGGTTAGCATGCAATAGTTAGTTTACTCTATTCTAGACATTTAAATTAGATGGTATGTTGCTACGAAATTCAGAGGTTAGAAAAATATTATTTTCAAAACAATGTTTATTTACGGCCTAGATAAAGGAATAAATATAATAGAATAATGTTTGATATGTTCATAGCGAAGTGTTTAAATAGGTAATTTTCTATTCTTTTAAATTTTTTTGTGAAATCCAGCGCTTGGTACACAAATCAGTGAGTATCAAGCTCAATGCGGAGCGGAAGCTATGTTTGCCTTACACTCTGCTAACTATTATAATTCAATTTATTGTAATAGTCTAAGGTCAATAATAGTAGTTAAGGTAATATAAACACTTGATTTCATTGTTTGTATATAGATATATTACATAGAATGATTACTACGTTTTTGTACGGTTTATTCACTGAGGTCCATTTTACAAGTACGCTGGAGCGAATATTTTATACGCAACGACAGTTGTTTATTGTGCAGATTCATAGGGCCCCTTCCAACCGTCTCTGGTAAAATAATAAGTTTGTTGAGGCGTACCAAAATAAAACGACAATTATAAGTTTCATGGACGGTCACGCCGCTGACGCAAACGTTCAGCGCCAAAATGGCGAAAATTAAATGGCCTCAATCTGACATAGCTAGATAATTTGCCCTCCAGCGTACTTGTATATTAAAGCCCAGTGGGTTTATGGCATTGATATTCCACGTTGAATTTATTACGATTTAACAAAAATATCAACACTGATTTGCATGCATAATTATAAAACAGGAGACAGGCACCTTAAACTAAACAATAATGACATGCGTAAAATGCGAGCGTATTTACGAGATTACATTACCTTGAAATTTGAGTTTGCTTTTTTCCCGTAATTTTTGTTCGGTTCCTGGGTTCTTGACGAATGAAACTGTAAAATTTTGGGACAATAATACTCAATTGTAATCAAGGTTTATCTCGTAAATACCGAGACTTCACCTACGCTATGAGGATGTTTTGAAGAAATTGTATTCGAGAGTGAACTTTGTTTAGTTAGCCTTTCTATTTTAGGACTATATTTATTGAAAATATGTTTATTCGTAGTAAAGTTTACTTTGCTTTGTGAGATAAGCATGAGAACTAAAATGAAATGTAAACTGACTTGTCGAGTGTTGGTAATTCTGAAGCATGGTGGCTTAAGGCGGTCTAGCATGAGCTGAGAAATCATAAGACTCACCTATGGCATCTCCGAGGGTTTTGCTTCGGAGCCTGTAAGGCTCTTCGGGGGTCAAATCTTGGGGAGGCTCCTCTGCGTCCTGGGAGTTTTCACGCGACAAATCGCTTATCTGAAATTGATGATATGTCTGCGGTTAATTAATTTCCTTAATTACTTCATATAGTAAAGTAAAGTAAACATTTATGGCAGATATTATAACTTAGTTACATATATGTAACTAAGTTACATAGGTGGTGTAGGTATGTTTTAATATGACACAATGTATTTTTACCGTTGTGGCGTGCAATATCTGGGTACAATTGTCGCTTAATTTAAATGTACACCTACTTAGTAAATAATATGAGATTTTTACAGTTTGACAAAACTCAAATCTTTACCTCAATATTTCCTGCTGACAGTCGCTGTCCACTTGTCTTGGGTTTCTTCGTCTTACCAAGTGTTTGGGATCCTTGCATCACTTGTACCTAGAATTGAGAAATTACTGGTTAATAACGAATCAGTCAAGATTGAGAAGAATATTTATTCTTGTAATAGAAAGAGGTAAGCTTAATGAATAACATAATTATTCCGAACCTGCTCAGCAAACATAGCGAATGAATGGTTGAGTTTGATCCAGGTATTATGTGAGCGAACCGGCAGGCGGGAGATTTTAAATAGAAAAAGCCTTTGCACAGCTGTTGAAACGCATAATATATTATAATATTAAGTATTCTTCTCCTAATTTTATCGCGTTCTTGCGCTTTAGTAGTTTCATTTGAAAGCTAAATAGTATACCTAGCTAAAAAAATAAGAAAAAAAAATACAATTTCGGTACATAAGCATAGTAAAAATAATATTTTTTTTAGAAAGTTGCAAAAAAAAAAAAAAAAAAAATATTTTTGATATGTAACTTTAAAACTGGGTTATTGAGGTGTACTTTTTATGTTGTATTAAATTCCACAATTAAGACTACAAATCCTCCAAAAATTATGGGTCAATAGGGAGAAGGAAAGTATGGGAAAATAGGTACTTTCTGTCTTGTACAAAGATCAACAGGAATCTCAACTGATATAATCTACATAAAATATGAAATAAAACGAGGTAAGATAGGAAGAAATAGAGGTACGTCTTTGCCCAGCAGTGGGATAGTAACGGCTGATTAGAATTAGATGCATAACGTTGCACCTAAAGCCACCTTGGGAAGGTGGACATTATGAACAATTAATAATTTAATTGATATCCATATCTAAAAATTTTATTTTACTTTATCTTATTTTCTTAGCTAGGTAGACTATTAAGCTTTCAAATGAAACTAATATGAATAAAATACACTGTTTACTCAAAAAGAAACGAAGAAAAACCAGATGAAGTAGTTTTCATTAAAAAAATAAGCGGCTTTGTTTTTGAGATAGGTAACATATAATTTTTTGTTTTTTTTTATCAATAAATATGTATATGCCGTGTATCCGCACATCTCGTTTGATCAAGGTTCGACAATACACATTGTATATGAAATTTGATATTCTATAGTAGGTAGGTACCTGATGTTTGGGGCGGTCAAGAGTGTGCGGTGCGCGCGGCGGAATGGGCGCGGGGCGAGTGGTCGGCAGGGACATGTTGCGGACAGACTCGCGGATTATCTGCCGGATTGTCTTCAAAAACGCATTGCGGAAGTCAGCCGTGCTGGAAACAAGGGAAATATTAGTAAAAAGAGAGCATCTGAAATGAAAATCAATTTTATAATCACTTTTCTTTTTAATAAAGATTTTTGTATTTGTACAAATACAAAAATCTTTATTAGATTGATTTTCTAGTTAGACCGTATTTCTAGTGTTCAAATCACAGGTCGACTTAAGTTTTCATAAATGAATATATCCCAAAGTCTAATGTAACACTTTCGGTTACATTAGACTTTGGGATATATTCATTTATTAATAATTAAAGGTCCACACCAAAGGGCAGGACACTTAGCAAGGACACTAGCAGGTGGACGGAGGCACTAACTGAATATCTTCCACAACAGGGAAAATAATCTTTGGACGTCCAGTAGCGGGATGGGCACATACATTTTGCAAACATCACGAGGTGAATCTGGACAACAACAGCGCGGAAATATGAGAAGGCACAGAAGAATTTAAATAATACTATAAAAGTACCTAACCGAGTAAGTTACATGATTTCGTGGCTTAGTTAGTTAGAGTGTTCCCGTACTGAAAGAAGATCGCAGGTTCAAATCAATAAATTTCATTCCGGCCCTGGTGGGGGCACAGAGAGGGGCCTCGAGGCTTGGCCTCATTACCCCGGCGTCAACTCGAGGGGTGACGACCCCTCGGTCCTTGGGTTTTGTGGGAATATATATTTTTTTTTCCCTGTTCTCAATGTTTTTTTTTTTATTGGCTTCATTTGGTTTGTAGGTATATATTTTTTTTGTGTTTTTTTTTTTTTTTTTAATAAACCCAAGGACTCAGGTTCAAGTTCCGCCGAAATCGAATTTTTTTCGGAGCTTTGCTAGGTATGTCTAAGAAATTAAAATTTAATTTCTTAGACATACCTAACATAGGCTTTAAGGCACTGTTAACTAAGTTATTTAACCGACTTTATAATTAATAAACGATATCTTAATAATAATTCTTCCTAAGCGTGAGTCATGTTTCGTTCAACGAAAATAATATCGTCGGATTATGATTTTTCTCACCTATTAGACAGTACATAAACTTTCTCAGAACGTCTCTGCAACTGGCTCCTCAAATGTATGAGCTCCCAGAGGAAGTGACTATCCATGTCTTTGGCCGACGAAGCGCGAACCTGAACTTCAGTTACCGGTATCAAAACTTGATATCTTATAATCTCTACTTCGTTAGAGTTATTTTTAGAAGAAACACCCTGAAAAACATATCACAATTAATTTATAATGTAATTTAAAATGAACACGGCAACTGCTACGAAATCGTAGAACATGCTACGCTCAGTGCTTATTTCGTTTTTCTATCTAGAACTTGATAAATAATTCATAACTAGAAAAACTATAAAAAGAGACATTACTACTGATGTAAATGGCATAAGTTTGGTAACTAAGTTGAATAAATTATGTATTATGACAAAGTTTTTACCATCAACTTTTTCTTCTGTCTCAGTCTTTCTTTACAGAGGAAGACAACAGCTGATTTAAATACAAAGCACATAGCATGTAATTCCAGTCCTTTCTTAATTTTTCCTAGGAAGTCAGAAATATTTAACCATTCTACACCACCGTAATATAACAAATCACCTGAAACCCAAACAAAATATGTTAGTAAGGAATAGTTTATGAATCCATTTAAAAGATATTTAGAAACCCAAGTTAATTACCCGGACTTAGATCTATAGGTTGCTTGCAAGACTTCTGGTGTTGTCTAAACAAGTGATCAAATATAGCACCATATTCTTCATGTATTCGTTGCATTTCATTTATATGTTCAGCAACTTTTTCCATTCCCTTCAATGCCTCTGCAAACAAAAGTTACAAGTATTGAAAAAGTATTTGAATGAATAAGATATGAATGGGATGAGGGTGCGTAACTTTTCTCTTACCTACTAAATGGAGATGCTCTTCGGAATTAACATCAGTCAAATTCCGCAATTGTTGAAGCAGCAGAGGATACTTGAGTATCCTTTGTATTGGCTTGATTAAATACGACTCTAATGTCGAAGAGTGTTGTTGTTTTGGATTCCTTGCGGCCAAGAACTCTTGTAAAGCTTGATTACCTTCATCTAAAAATAAAAGCATACGTTGTGAAGAATGACAAACTTTGAATGTTGGAATCGAGATACGGAAGAACAACTTACTTGGATGCAAAACTTTCTGCGCCTTACTGTGACTGGCACAAAAAGAGCTGTACAATTTGAAATGGTTAACGTAATACAGGAAAGCATTTCCGACCGCGAAGAGTGCATTCTGTGAACGGAAATACATTAATCAAAGTGAGTTATTGAATAATGTAAATTGTCAATACTGAATGTCTGGAGCTGGACTGGTTGATAAATGAGTTCACGTTATTCTATTATTGTACCTTGAATTGGTTGGAGAATTCAAAGTGATGGAAGTTGGGTTCAGCTTCGAGCGCTTCCTCTAAGTTTTGCAGGAATTGTCTTTGGAACGTCACTATCTCTTGAATGTTCCCAAACAACGCGTTGATCTCGGCGTTCGATAAAAAAGTTTCTTTCTTCAAGGGCTCCAAGTAATTCTCCAGTAAATTATTAAGATGCTGCAAGAGATACAATATTGTTTATGTAACATTCGTTCTCAGTTTTAGTTATTATTTGAAAACTGAATATCTCTGCCTGTGAATATCCATTACTTTGATATTAAATATTATAATTAGAAAGGTACGTACAAGTTTTTAGAACAAAGGTTGTGGTTGTGAGATTTTATACAATTTTCAAAATGTTCCTTCAATAAAGTTTTCATTCATGAATATTGAAAAGAACAGCGGAAAAATATTATGGAACTTTGGAGAACTTTTACGTAGAAGTTTATTGTAATAACTTTCAAGTTTTGGCAGGAAGATCAGGAGTTAAATTGGGTAAGTGGTAATCAATGTGCCTGCATTACTGAGGAACTTATCATATCTTAAACTTGAATAACCTACGCGGAAGTGTCGCAAAGTTGCCGCACAACGTTCTTGTTTGTTGGAAATTGAATAGCAAGTTGAATTACGTCTTTATAGAATATCCAACACAAGAGTTTAACACAGAACTCCTCTCTGAAATTAGGTATAGGAACTTGCGTGTAACCAAGTTAATTTAATTAATTTAAAAGATATACGACTGTTAAATTTTATCCCAGAGTAAAGCAATGTTTCCTTATTCATTATTTTTTCAGTCTTCCTGCATGTATTTTTACGTATATATTAATATTTGTGCATATAATTAACAAAACCCCTTTTATGTAGCCAGTTCAGTTCAGTTTTGCATGAATCATTTGCCGTTGAACAGGAAATTTAACGAGTCAATTATTATACCAAAGTCGTTTAGTACGTATCTTCGTTTGATGTCAGCAGCTGACCTACTTCTGCTTTTGATGTCGATTTGATTTAGAAGGCAGCATATTTCAAAGCTTCAGTGTCATAAAGCTCACTTGCTGTGAATAACCATTTTAATGTGTTCATAATGCCGAGATAATTGTTGCGTTAACTGAGACGCTTTGAACAAAATGATTACAAATCCTTTTTAAGGGAAATGAAAATGAAATCTTTTGTGCTAATAATGAGGGAACTGGTAGCTTTTGCGTGGGTTTTTATTTTGTTAATATGGAGAACAGACTGAAATTAAGTGGCACTGACGCTTCGGGTCATTAAAATTCTGTGGTTTTAAATTGCACCCATACGCAGACACTTATTCAGAGCAAGTTTATGCGCAGCTGTTATAGGAAATGCGGTTGAAACATTAACTTTTATGCTGCCTTATACACTACACTTATTGCAAAAATGCTTAGCCCGTAGATTAATTAGACTTTTCCCGGGATGAATAGCCTCTATTCGTATCTGAACTTCATTTTGTCACGAAATACAAACATCATATGAAACATTTGCCTTCATAATATTTGAAGGATAATAGCAGAATGTTTTCAAACATGTATGCAGAAGTTACTATAAAACGCCGTTGTCCCAATTCCCAATGGAATCGCCATACAAATGCTATATCAGAGCTAGCCTCACCTTAACATACGCCCGTTCGGTATCGACGAGCTCCAACAACACCTTCCGCAACTTATCTGCGTCCGACAGGTGTCGCGAGGGAGTCGCCGCGTTGCTGGCCACGCTTCCCGTGGGGCTCCCGCGGCGCGTCTCGGCCGGTGAACGACACCAACCCGTCACTTGCTCCGCACTCTATCATACATAAATAACGTGTAAGTATAATTCATATAAAACTTGGATTGCACGTGGCAAAGACTGGTGCAGAACTAAGGCGAATGGTGAAACCCTGGAAGCCTAGGTGCAAGTCGGTATGAACTGTATTGACATTCCATCGTACTAATAAATAACAGGTACAGGATGTGTAACCGTAGATAGCATAAACTGGCAAAGTACCGAGGGAAAACCAATCAGGGTGAAGCCTCTAGGATGATGATGATTCATATTCATAGGGCATTCTCAAATTCAGGAAGTAAGTAATTAAGGATCATAAAGGCAATACCCACATCACAAAAAGAGCGACATTCATGAGCAACTCTGTCTCTTAGCTAAAATGAAAAGCCAATTTATTTCTATGAACAAAATGAAAACTTAAATACAAAGGGTTTTTAAAAAAGCTTGCTCATTTTGTTTGGCTACCATCAGAATCCGGATTTTCATTATTCAAATATCGTGATTTGCGCAAATTTTCATACACAAAATACTTGACAAAGAAGCGTTTAAAACCACTCTACCCATATTAAAAATGCTTGACCCACTTCAACCGTTAAAAAGTCCTTTTTATGATATTAGGGTCCTCATTTTTATATATTAGACGGAACAATAAAATCATATAATACTCGTATGACCGTTATTTTCAAGATAGGCTGGAAGATCAATATAATTGTTCTTGACTACAGTAGTGAAGTGAAGAGAACAAGCTATTTGCGTAGATAATCCTAGATACTCGTAAAGAATTCAGTTTAACTTCAATTATGGTTTGGATTTAGCAGTATTGAATGATGAAAGATAATAATTGTCCGATCGACTAAATAATCAGCTGCAGGACCGGTTAAATTAAAATATTATTAAAATAAACATGAACAGTCTAATTATATTTCAAAAGAACACCGCCTTTACAAATTCAACCAAATAAATTACTAAAGGGAAGCAAACGTTATTCATTTTGTGAAGAATTTATTGAAAAAGGATTTTAAAAAGAGCACACATGAACTGTTTGCTCTCTGTGAGTAAAAAGTGTACCTACGATGGAATATATTTACGGAGCGCAAATAGAATAAATCGAATGAAATAAAAACCTATAAAAGTAACAAAATAGTGAAAAACCTGTAAAGTCGACCACTTTGCCTGACAGACTATATATACAGATGAAAATAGTTTCCAAATTTAGATTCGAAGGATCTGTTATCTGTTAGACAAGCTACATATATCACAAGATATTAAAAAAAACGTACCTTGAGTAAGTTTTCTATTTCAAATGAGTTAGTCCTGGAGCTGACTTTGGGAGGCCCGCTGATTGCGTCGCCAAGTCCATCGGTTTCGGGACTGTATAACTCTTTACCTGTGTAGAAATAATAATAATAATTATTGATAATGCAAGATTGTGATATACTGTGGCCGCATCTGTCGTTCCTGTATAGGCCTAAAAAGTCATCGACGTAACTGCTGAAAAATAATTACTATATAAACCATCCTTCGCGGATGTAAAGGACATTGATGATGTTGATGGTTGCAACAAAATATATTGGTACCTAGGTAGCTTAATTTTAATGTACGTACTTTATTTTGTACCTTGCCACGAATCTATTAAGAATTTAATATTTCAGATTTAATATAATAACACGTTTCTAGTTTTTATATTTTGAAAATTATTTAAAAATTACTTCGAATGTTTTATTTTACACTGTTTTTAAGTTTTTCTTCCCTTTAAAGGATCACCTCAGAATGGCTATTTATACAAAAGCGAAAGAATTTCAAAATCGGAAAAAAACTTGAGGGAGGAATTGACAAACATGCATACAGCCGAGCATTGAATTTTCTCTTTTTTCGGAGTTGGTTACATGTAGTACACGTATATACCATTTTCAATAATCCAACCAATAAATACAACCTTTTGTGTGTATAAATGAAAACCTTTAATATTTAAGTTGTTCTGTCTACTACTAGTTGAGATAGTGAACAAAAGTCAGAACTAATTAATATTGGGTCAAATGGGTGTGGAAATGATGTTTGTAAGGCTAAACTATAACAAAAGCGCTTCACAGAAGCTTTTATTTATACAATATCACGGGCTAAAGTTTACGGTTAGCAGCCTACGTAGGTAAACTTAAACATAAAAGCTTAGTTAATTAAAGGATGGGATGCTTTGGGTTCTTAAAGTAGTTTAAACTGGAGTTGCTAAGTATTTAAATTACGAGAGATAAATAAGCCAATAAGAATCTGGTACAGTTATAAAACGTTCTTAAAAACTATAACCCTACCTATAAGTTTCTGGATATAACCTTATTTCAAAACAAGAGCGCCTTAAAAAGATAAAGCTTCTCCGTGTTAAGGAAGGGATCAGGAAATCTCTTAGCCGGTTGGCAAGGTGGGCTATATCTACCGCATAATCAGCGGGTTGCGGGCGTCGCAAAATGGATGCCAATTACCGCGTAACGACGCTGCCGTAACCATTCCGGAGATGGGCCGGTGACCTGCCCGCTCCAGGATTGTCCGGAAATGGAACAGAACTTGCCAATAAAACTAAATAAACTTTTAGAGGGAAATATCGCTTTTTACGTATTTCGCTGAGATTTATATTTCGAGAGTTTCATAACGTCTTTTACTTTTATTATTGCCGATTGCCCAGAAAGGTCGCTTCAAAAAAGCCAATCCGCATTTCGTTACTTACAACTTTAGGTTCGTATAAAAACATACCCGTAGTAAGAAAACATTGATTATATTCAAATATATTTCAATCAAAACCTTCAATGAAACTCGGTATTTGAATAAAACTCAATAAATGTGGGCCAAGATAATGGTAACAAGTAGGTAAGTAGCTACTTTTGCGGGTACGGATGCGAAACGTTGAGAAGGCGTTTTCAATTCAATATGCCTAACCGCTGTCAAAAGATGGTGAGTTTCAATATCATGAGAGGAAATTACAATGCTCGTGATAAAAGTTCCACGTGAAGCTCGCTTTATGACAAGACATGCCACAATGAGTTTTTGGATGCGGCCCGTGCCAACATTGAGCACAAGCAAATAGCTTGCGGTGAGGTCACGGCCTTAAGAGAATACCTACCCAGCTATTTATGTCTGTGACTCGAAGGTTCTCCCATCTACATCTTACCCAAAGTAATATTACAAAGACGAACTTAAACTTGGTAAGTTCGTAATTTTGTTTCATTGTTTGAAGAGTTAACCTTTGAAACTAGGTACGGTCAACGCCACAAACTACTGATCATAGATTTTTCTATATCGTAAACGCTTCGTATACCGACATCACACGCGACCTTTGCGTCCAGGAGGAGCATACTAATGTGCGAGTACCGTATCAAACTTGGCGCTCCATTTACGCGCGTATTTTGAATTAGCGCGATGTTTGTGGACGCAATGTATTACCGTACCCCGCTAACGCCCGTATGAATTCGAGCGAAACGATTCGCGGCTAATATGCCCCTCCTGGACAAGGAATATAATACTTTTGGGAGATTGTTGTTTTCTGCTATTTGTCGTTGACTATACTACTACTAGTCTAAGCCAAAAAGTTATAATTATTATGTATGTAGGTTATTAAGTCTATTAGGTATTTATATAAGTGGGTTTTAGAATTAGTTATTACCATGTGTATTTTAACTTAAATAAATGACTATTATTATATTCAATATAGGCTAGTAGCTCTTTGATCTTTGAATAATAAAATCTACATAAATTATAATTTTTTCGATTAAATCGATGCAACTTTTTCTAATATAGGTGTAGGTACTTCCACCGCTTTTCTAACTCAAGTCACGGTTGTTTGAACCACTTGTATTACCTCCATCCCTATCTCTATCACAATCAGATAACAAACAATTGAATCAATACGTCGACATGATTGCCTCTTGTGTTCCATAGCAATGAAATGAGATTCTCGCTGCAATTCCTATCGGGGTCGACGCAATACATGCCGCTTGCGAGTTGTGATTTGTAATTTGAACGATGTAGACGTGACTGAAAAACTGTTCTGATTACACTGAGCTCGATTGTTATATTATATTGTAGAGCACTTGTGTGGTTAGGCGAGGCCTATGTCCAGTCCAGACTAATATGGGTTGATGATGTTTGTAGAGCTAAAGATAATTGAATTTTATTTCATCTGCATTACTAGCTTTATGTTAACTTTACTTTTAACTTGGATCGGAGCAAAAACCCATTATGAGGGAAAAACGTAGGAAAATAAAAGTAAGTGCCTGCCCGACAGAAATAATCGTCCCTTATAATGTAATTTATCTGTTCGTCCTATACTAAACAAGTCCACTCTTATTTTATAAAGTGAAAATAACAAGGATGTGAACCGGTCAGTGATAGAAGATACTATTTCGTTCACTGATGGACTTTATAGGGTAAAAAAGGTCGGTAACCTTCTTCAGCTAAACTTATAAGCTTTCGGAGACCTTTTTTGATTAATATCGCAAGGGCGGACTTACATTTCTCCTTCAATTTATTATTTAGATCTAAATTATAACAGTCATTCCGACGTAACCAAAATAGCTTTTTTGTTTTTGGTGTGTAATTAAACATGTTGCAGACTTTATGATTATTTTGTTTGTTTCTTACCACAACAGGCTATACAAAATCAAACGGTTTTAGCGTTTTATTTCTGAGCCACAACGATTCTACACAGTAATTACTTACCTACTGTTTTGTCGAGCACGGTAAACGTTCTCCATTGTAATTAAACAGTTAAATACACGATTCCAATGATTTATTGTAAGTAATGAGTACGACTAAGTAGTATATATACAACTGATGGAAACAGTATTGCGTATTGTGCCGATCTCGAATGCCAACAGATGGTCTGACAATCAAACGTCGATTGCTATACTTACGCGACTGTGATCCGACTTTACTACGAAGCCACTGCTGTAATAGCTCCACTTTATCGTTTCCGAGTTCACGAAGATCTATATTCCGCATGAAGAAAAATAACTTGCTTATTTTGTGATGCACAAAATATTGCTGGCTGTCAGCCACAATACGAATACGAAGACTTACTGGTAGTAGAAACGATGCCAAGTATTAAGTTACTATGATGATTGAAGAGTTGCTTGTTAGGCTATAGGAGATTAGGAAAATTGTTTATTAAAATCTTCGGTTACTTTATAAAAATTGGAAACCTATTTATATAAATTTTACCTTACTTATGTAAAAAAAAACAAAGTCATATGAAGTAAAATACTGCGACGTGCGACACAGTACTTTACTTCTGCAGGTCGCATCGTTTCATATTTTTGTTATTAGCACCTAAGTAAGTTTAAAAATAAAGACTTTTTACTTTTACTTTTTTTACTTTACATATCATATTTCTCCTAAAATTAATAACACTGAATATATAAGTATCTTGCAATTTTTATTGTCAGCAACAGAAAACGATTTATACCAATAAGGCGATTAACCATTTATCGCCCACTAATAATAACAGTTCCAATAATATCGTAACATCTGCCACACTCAAACCAAAATAGTCTCTTTAGCCAAATATCAATAAAACAATAAGGGAATGCGTACAGTTTAATTAAAACACGACCACCCATTAGGAATAACGTCAGAGGGTATAGTTATATATTATAGGAAGGGTTGGGTATTGCGAAGGTTAGCATCGTGACGCGCCGCGCCGAGTGGGGGCTGAGGAGCGATACGGCAGCAAAACAGGGCATAAGCTAAAAGCTCCCCGGTAAATAATAATCCGCAGAGTCATCGCTACGACCCGTGACATAGATGGATAATGAAAAATGTGAAAGAGCTAAAATACGTCGCTTCACTTTCAACGAGTATTTATAACAAAGATTAATAAACTTTGCAAGAAGGTTTTGATTTAGACTAACTTAAAAGCTTATTGAGCGTAAAATATTAATGATCGTAACCAGCAAAGTTTGTTGTTTAGCACCTGTATAATTTTGGTCATTAATCATGTCTTCGTGATGTCTATATTCCGCAGGTATACTCGTAAGTAACATGATAACCATGACTTGTGTAAGGTGCGGGAAGGTTTCAGATCATATACATAATATGTACTCGTACCTGTGAGTAGGGCCTTTTATAACGAACCGATGAACTTGTAAAGGTTTGATTTGATAAAGGACTGAAATGAAGGTCAATCAAATGATCGAGGTCGATGAATATAAGTGGGAAGGTTTTACACAAGGTTTAAGATATCTATTTATGGATATGCTATAATGGTTATCTCCTTGATAATGAATGTAAGTAGTCATCATCAGATCAGATTAGAGGAAACAGAGATACAATTTTAATTTATTATCGTTTGCTTGCAAGGCAACGTGCACAACACAATGCTTTTGTCTTGTTGTCTAGAAATACAAAACTGGTGTTTTGGAGTTTATAGTGGACATTTTTTTAGCTCTTAAGTGTGGAGATCGAAACAATAAATAGCTACTGTAAGCAAGTGTGCCTAAACTTAATTAAGTACTTGATGGGTTTTCTCCCTATTTGAAAGATATTTTTTAGGGGGTGGAAATGCGAGTCAAATTGGGTTTTACTACTTTCAATATTTGTAATGGTTTGTATTTTTAATTGACTTCTGTGTTTAGAGATTGGTGTACAAGTGCTTTTATTATGTTACTTATTTTATATTTATTTGAATAAAAATGCTTCATAAATTTCAAGATTTCTGTGGATGTATTCAACATAAAAAGGGGCTAGTAGAGAGACAGAAATGAAAATTAATAGCGTTACAGAGACTGCAACATTATTTGAGGTTTAGCTAAAATCCACGCGAATGAATCGCAGACCGATTAACTAGTAACTATGGAACGCATTGTCCATTGTGGTAAGGCGTAAAACCCAAAACTTTGATATCTATAAGACCTTTATAAATGTTTTACACACATTAAAATGATAAATTTCTATACTACTCACTCCAAGCAGGCGCCGGCACAATGAGTCCAGAGATCATGTCATCCGAGATGACGGGCGGGTCTGTCGGCGGCGGCGGACACACCAGCGAATCGATGATGTCGTCTGTGGCCGCTCGCATCACGCCCGTTAGCTCAGGCGGTTCCGTGCGTGAAGACCTATGAAAATGACATTATATTAAAAAAAAATGATGATACATAACTTTACATAACTATAAGCGAGCACGACCTTAAACACAACTATATCAAAATATAAAATATGCCTTAAGGATAAGTGAATTAAGAAAAGTGAATTTATTTAATATATAAACAAGTTTTTGGTGATTTCTGCTTATATAAGTCAATAAACTAGAAGTTATGTAGTTTTGCGCTAATTGTGAGCGATTTGCTCTGTACTAACGCAAAAGTTGAGTATAGACTAGTAGAGCATTACAATATGTGTGTAATGTAATATATCAGGTGTCCATCGACATTTTAAAGTTTTTTTTAACAAATATTCATGGCAAATGGTTTACAATTTGCGGAAAACTTGGTTACGCGTGAAATAAATCGGGTTTTTACACAAACCATAAGCTTCATTCGTTTCTGTATTGCGAAAGTACATTGTAAACGGACGTCATTTGTAGTAGCCTACAAAATGGTGTTGCTATCTATAGGAGACAAAAACTTTAAATAATCCGAGGAAATGCGTCATGAATCGATTATGTCATCAGCAATTACGCAGAAGTCGCAGAACCGTAAGCACTGTAGTCTTCCTGTGGGAGCGAACGGCTTTGCAAGCTACATATTGATCCGATGCCATTTCCAGATTAGATCTCCATTTCCATACAAACAGATCTTGTCATTTGCAAAATACTTGTGGATATGATTTCCCCCTTCACCGTACGCCCCTGGGCTATAGGCAAGCGGAATACGCAGCCTCATTAATACATACATTCTATTCACACTCAATGGAATGTTTTGATTCCAATTACAATCGTGTTTTATTACCAAATAACTTGTAAAATTTATGTTATATAGGCATCATATAGGTACGCTTATTTTTACAGGCATGGTTTTCTCACTATTGGAGTATAAAAAAATGTAGTATAGGTATAATTTGTTCGTGTAGCGTACGTTATTAAAAATAATCTAAGGTAGAGAATAATATGGTGAAAGAAAAACTTTTGAAAGAGATACTAACTTTTCATCGTTTATTTTTCAGTGCACGAGTGAATACGAGCTCTGCAAGTAAGCATTAAAAAGGAATTGAAAGTAAGACGTTACGAGAATTGCGTTTTGTAAATATTTTAATAAAACACACGTCGCACAACTTTTGTCAAAATACGAAACCTGTTTCAAAGTAGACCATTGTTTCATCAGGGTTCACAAAGGAGGAGCTAAGATCTTAGCGTGTTAATTGGTTAATTTTACAAACCGCAAACTTTGGCGCGTTACGGGACTATAACGGCGCTCGAAACCGGAACGGCTTTATACAAACGGAACGAGATGAAACAAGTCACAACAACAATAATATCGCGTGGCGAGCGCTCGTTCCACGAAGACATTTGTTGTGTTGTGGAACATTATTTGAGGTGGCACTGGCAGGTGCGGTGCAGTGGCGGCTCAATTGCGGCGGCGTACAATGGATGCGGATAGCGTCATAGAGTTGGAGGCAGGTAAGCGCTGCAGGCGGTGCGGCGCCATATTTAGGTCGCAGCGCCGCGCTAAACTTGTCGCGCCTCTGAAAGGTCAGGTGTATGAGGGCAGGAAACGACGATGAACGGAGCGCGCTGCCCCAGGGCCCGGCCTCGCTCTCACTTCCGTTTATTAGGTGCTTGGCGTTCGACTTCCTGTGCCCTCGCGACACAGAGCGCTCCAACCTTCGCTAAATAAAGCCGACCTGACCTTTTTTTATTCAGAGAAAAGTCGCCCCGGTCTGCTGAGATTTATTCAAATTCGATGTTAACGAATACGTTTTGTCGAGACGCCGATTAATGAAAGACTCCCCGCTAACTTGGTCGAAGATTGGTTGGTTTTCATTTACATGAGAAATATACAGAAATATATTAAGGCAGTCGACTTGAGTATTCTGTGCATAATTAAGTGAGATGCTGAAATTGTACATTTAGAAGAGTGTTTATAAAGTTAGTTACCTCATCATCATGACCAGGGAAAGCTCCTCCTGCAGAACGCTCTCGAGGTACATCATATCTAGGTCGGAAACGATCGCTCCGTTGATCACCATGATCTCGTCGCCTTTGATTATGCCTGACACAGAAAACAGGCATATCTGCTGTGATTGCTTTTACCTTTTATAAACCAAGATACTGAACAAAAAACAATAGTGATTACCAATCCAGCCCTGCGGGGTATTGATTAACATTACATCCACGGGGCTGATATTAGAATAAGAAGACTATATTTTTTATGAAAGAAATATAAATTTGAAACAATGGATCGTCTCGTGGGTATTGTAAGGCAAGTTACCTCTGTGCGCGTCCTTTTGTTAGGATTACCTACCGTTTTGCATCGCGACGCTCTTGTCCTCGACGCGGCTGACGTAGCAGCACAGCTCATCCTGTCGCTCGGCGTTCTCCATGAGATCCGCTTCAACGCTGAACCCCCACATTTGCTCGAGCGTGTTGCGTTGTAATTCCACTTGATAAAGGATCTTAGCGCATACCTCTACCACTTCGTGGGTGTGCAACTGTTATGAAAAAATATATAAATATTATTTTGGCAGCTCACTTTAATTTCCGTAGTATTCCTTCCTCTAATGATAAAAAAACAAGACACATTTTTGCTAAAAATAAACATTGTTTTGTTTTCTGTTTTACCAGAATGAACAGACTATTTTGGTTTCAGTCCACCTCAAAGCAGTCTGGTTTGATTTTATTCCGCACGCGCGCTAGTCAGAGTGTATAATATCACGTTTGTTATGTTTGTTTGTTTTTCTTTGAATCCTCAAAGGCAGAGCTATATAAACTATAATATTTCAGTAAGTAATCTTGCTAGTTACAAAGGCGGAAAGCGTGCGCGACTATCGTGGCAGTGTCGGCTTGTATGTTCTCTCTGCAGACTTTATCTCGGAAAAGAATCTCTGTAACACAAGCACAAGCCTCGGAAGTGCTCAGAAGCTTTGTAGAAATCCCGTTATTTACTGTCTTCGATATTGTCTTTTATTGCTGGGAGAAAAATGACCGTGCTCTCATGGCTGTGAGAAACAGTCGGTAGGTACATCACTGCAATAATGAATCAGTAGATATACGTAGAAATAGTTTTTATAAATAAAGTTCTGAAGGATTTATTAAGAGCACAATGATAAAGACTGATAAATAATTATAAATAGACAAAAACTAATATTTTCTTTTTATTAACCAGTTATTTTAAGATTTGCGTGATAAATACTAATTCCTCGGAAATCGTTTATGTAGGGACCCTCTCGGGCTCAGCTTCTATACAACAACTGTAATAGAATCATCCATATCGTTCCAAAAGTGACGGATAATATACGGCCATACATAAAAAACATACATACAGACAAAATAGAAACCTCCTCCTTTCTTAAAGATGGTTAAAAAACAATTATGAAGTATCTAATTTTAAAATATTTGTCTTCAAACCACCTTTCAGCTAAGTAACTTATTTGAATAAGTTTGACCCTTCATAGATAAAGGCACTTAGAAAGGTTCACTGTCTTTTTATAACTTGATTTAAAATATATATCAGGGGTAGGTTTAATCCCTTTCTTGTCGGACCTCAATCAGGGAGGAGCGTGGTAATCCTCGCAAAAACGTTGGGGGTTAAAACACAATTAGATTGGTCAGGAAGTAAGGTATTCTGATTTTATTATCTAGTGGCATCTAAATTACCGGGGTCGTCTTTGCAAAACTTTTAGGTATAATTAATATTATAAATTATTTGTTTAAATAAATTGTCAGTGAGTTTTTCATCATACTTGTGAGAGGTTAGTAGATGATTCGAGATCACTCGTCCTCTCTCAAACACATACGGTTAGGTATGTGTGTAGGCACTAGATTTGATTCTGCTCACATCCGTAACTGTTCGTAATCTCCAAAGCTAATAAAACTTTAGCCAGGAGATTTACGCTTAGCATAATAATGGGAATGTGACGCAAAAGTTGTATTGAAACGGAATTTAACTTTTTACCGTGTGCTTATTCAACGTTTTGTTGATCCGAAAGTGATATAACTTTTTGATAACCACAGTAGTGAGTCACAATGTGGGACAGAACGACAATGCCAGACCCTACTCACGTCGCAGTGACAAAATGGTTTGAATGTTTTGCATGCATGGCGCTTCTTTGACTCTAATTTTAAGTTATCTGGAAGCACGATTTTTATGAGCCATTTATAAAATTTATTAGGGAATGTTTTTAGTTTAGTGATATTAATCTCATCAACACCGTCTTCGTGAGTTTATAAAATATTTTCAAAGCACACAAAATGTAATTGATCGTAATTCCGAAGACTCATAAAATTGAATGAATTTAGAGTTTTTACACTTTTCCTTGTATAACAAAGTTTGAAGTGTTATTTGAGTTTACAGCTTTTCCATCAGCTTTAAGCTGTAAAGTTTAAAAGGGTAAAACGTTAATAGCGGCTGGTTTAAGCATAATATGAATCACTGATTAAATTTGTTCACGTATATCACGAAAATTATAACAGCATGATTAAAATAATTTGTTAGTTCCGATAATTCGATATTGGATGAGAGGTGGACAGCACGAAATTGATCATATTGGAGCATACTAGGCGCGACAAATTAACAACATAATTAAATTTAAGGGTACCCATTCTTTTGAAAAATTGTTTTAAATAAGTAGCTATATTTTGGTATATTAATAGTAATAGTACAATGTTACCTCCTAAATCTATAAAATTGTGAACGGTGTTTCTTTCCAATGTCACGTACCTAGTATTAAAGAAGCACTTACGTATGTTTCAATAAGATCGCTGCGATGTGGCACAAAGTAGTTATGGTCCTCCATGTCGCGTCGTTTCTTGACGCGCACGAAGTGCTCGAGCGCGTTGAGCGAGCGCCGCGCGCACGCCCCAGCGAGGAACTCCTCCACAGACATGCCTTCGCGCACACCCACTGTGGCTGTCGTGCCTTCGGGTAGAGACACGCGCACCGCCGCCTCGCCTTCATCACGAGACATCTGACATCGAAAATAAATAAATAAACAATAAATAATACCAGCCAATTCACACAGCATTATCTAGAACCAGGAAGCAGAGTTTGTTTTATGGGTACTAGATAACTGATATACATAATACAATACAGTATGTAGATAGATATTTTTTACTATACATATTAAACGACCAGAACACCTTGAACAGATATCTGCAGTTCGTACAAATATTTGTCCAGAGGCGCGAATCGAACCGCTACCTCCTGCGTGACAGGCAGACCTTCGCTCACCGCGAAGAAATTATTCGTTAATGTTCTGAAGTAGCAAGGCTATGCTGTAGATAGTAAATTATGTTGGTCAAATCACTCAGTAACATCGATAAAATGTAAATAATTAATTATTGTTTCTGCGTCGCAAGTCACTGTAAACAAATATGTACGCTGGACCTTTCAGTTTTAATCAGTGTCATCAATATTGCTCTTCGATGAAATTCAAAGTAGGTAACCATGTCTATCGTAAATCCAATCGACGTCTATCGGCGTAGCAAAACCTACAAACACAGCACCAAGATGCTATGTCGTAGCAGTGCTACGACGTAGCACCTTGGTGCTGTGTATATTTTAATTTTTATTTTACAAATGGATAAAATGGATTCATGTAGGTCTAAATTTAAAGAATTGGAAATAATGACATTTGCTGGTGAATTTATATATCAAAATTTAATTTATGCTAAGTTACATATTGTCAATTTTCAACTTAAATCTGACATTCACAATTACAACACTCGCAACAAAAGTAGTTTTGGTATTCCAAGTCGAAGACTTGCTAAAGTAGGTAACAGTTTTGTATGCTTATGCATAAGTTTTTACAATAAACTGCCGGTCGACGTCCGAAACTTAAGTTTTCGAGAAATTAGCAGAAAAATTAGATTATTTTTACTGTATAAATCCTATTACGATATTGACGAAGCCCTGACTGATGAATTCTGTATATAGGTTACATACTTACTAGATGTATACATTTATTGTGAATTGTTTTTGATTTTTTATTTTGTAATTTAATTTATTGTTTATAATATGTGTACCGCTATGACTTTTCCTAGTGTACAATAATATGTATCTAAACGGAATAAATGAATTGAATTGAATTGAAAAAAAATTGTCAATATTTTTAACGCACAAGGTGTGTGTTTATGCATGACCGCACTTTGCCCATTCATTTGTCGTGTCCGTTAACAACGGTATTTCATAAAACAATTAGTGTCCTCTGTCCTCAGATTAGAAGAAAAACGTGACTTGGTTAAATATGATTTCATTTTTTTTCTGCTAGACTTTAGCTTTATTATAACATTTTTGGTATTCGAACACTTTTATAGATGTTTCTAGTGTACATTGATCAACAAATAATCATTGGCTCCGCGATGGACGTGAAGCGATTATAGAAACTAGACTCGAATTGGCGAGCAGTGAGAAGTGAGTGTAGTTCCTATAGTTGTCTCGCTGGGCTATAAAGCGAGTGAGCGAGTACGGCGGCTCGTTCTGACCACCGAGCGAGTTTTATCTTTAATAGTTGTTGTCGCGACAAAAAGTGGAGACCGACAGAGAGTTCTCGCCAGCGGCAGAGAGATCGAATTTTAATAACTATATGTCTATTTTATTGATACGACATCTATGGCTGTTGATCGTTTCTTGAGCGAGAAAATAGTTGATAGCTTAGTGCCTAAGTTATTGAAAATTGCTTCTTACAACTAACAATGGACAACGCACAACAATGAATAAATAAAGTTAAAAATATGTTTTTGCTATTTTATAAAGTCATGAGGATTTACAAGCAAATTTTAACTTTCATTTAACTTAATCTGAACGACCTTACGGCGATCCACTCGAGAATAGCTTTTAAGAGAATATTTTATTTTTGCTCGTTATCTTTGTAAGAACTTGAACGTTGGAGAAATTCATAAGTTGCAGTTGAAAATCCCCGTAATCTCACCGTTCGTTACTAAGAGCAGAATTTATCATAGAGCTGAATGAGGCTTGAATGCCATTTTGCTAATTACCACGCCAATTGAGCTTATTAAAACAAATTCATTATTTTCATTTACTTTAATTATTTTTAATCGGAAGGGATTAAACGTTATTTTGATAAAGGCGCAATTAGTTGATGAAACAATGGTGGCTAATGGCAAGCAGTCAGCGGCAACCATCGCGGCTAATAGGAAGAACCTAATTGGTAGACTCACTGGGGATCAGCGACACGCCACCTCGACCTGCCACTTTGAGAGCCGTGTGATTTATAGTGTATTTACTTTCAGACAAAAATACGCTTTCAAGAAACATTGCTGGTAGGTACAGGATAAATGAAGGTACATTTCAAAGGGGAGTGTATTTCACAAATAGTTTACGAATGGTCTGGAAAGTAGAGATTCTGGCATTATCACAATGATTCAGGTAGTTTCCAATGTAGAGAATTAAAGGAAATTGAACAGCCAGATTTTTTTTCTATTTGAAAAACAGGAGCTCAGTAGAATTTAACGGAATCGTTGTCATATTTTCCAATAAATACATAAAGGTGCGTATTCAATTTCCTGCAAACTGGATTACTCAATCGAAATTTTACGAAATCTACCTGCTCAACGTAAAAAATCACATAGTTAACTTATGTAATAAGTTAGGTAGTAAGTTCGCTAATGGGCGATAAGACATTTGTTTTTGTGACTAGTATCACAATAAGTTAGAATATAATGATATCGACTCGTCCATTAATATCAAACGATATTGTTGACATTGACAGATATGAACATTCACAAAAACCGTGGTAATGATTTATACCAGCAGTTGAAATTTAATATTGTTATAAAGAGAGACAAACATTTAAGCCTCAATTCATCCGACTCCAAGGGCATTCGACATTGAAATGGGTTTGAGACATTTTGATTTTGTGCAACTCCTAACCAGTTAGTTATGGGTGACACAGAAATTGATAAATTGAGTCTATTTTAAAGTAAGGGTAGTCGTCATAAACTGGTAAGCCTATTATTTACAAGAATGTTTTGCCTAGTTTCTTGTTCTGCCGACTTCTAAAATATGACTAAATTTGTTGATTTAGGTACTCAGTTGAGCTGCATTCTGAATAAACTTTATGTTTATCAGTTATTTCATTAGCGTATGCACTATCGTAGCATTTAATTAGTATATTTTGGACCGTATTACTAATGATTGTAGTGTTTGAAGTTTGCAGTTTTTACAATAGGTACGTCGTGATTGGCACACGCATAACCAAAAATGACACAGTTTTAATTTTAACTTTTTCAGTCCGCTGTTTCGCACACGTTCGTTTCGTATAAAAAATAACCTATATACGTTACCGAATTGGTTCTAATATCTATGTCAATATATAGTTCGATCCGTTCAGTAGCTTTCCCATTAAGAGGTAACGAAAAGTTATCCTCCAACTTAGCCATTATAATATTAAAATGTTGCTGTGTAGTTAGCTGGATCCTCCTGCTAAATGTGTAAGCTAGTAGTAATAAAAGTCAATGAAAATGTATTAATTTATGTGAAAAGTAATTACTGACCTGCATAGACCGTCTGCTGGAGCCGGAATTGGACCGAGACAGGTTGGGCGCCCGCCGCTTAGTGGCCCCACGACCAGCCAGCAAGTTGTTCAGCAGCGACGGCGAACGAGCGCAGATGAACGCATGGAACGACGATACAGTGAACACGCCGAGCTTGTTCAACGTACTCTTTGTTCCCCGAGACACGTGCGTCAGGAGAGCCTGTACCAAAAACCCCTCTTTATTTATATATAATCTAGTATTAAGTATATCAGTCATCTAGTAGCCTCAACACAAGCTCTGCTCAGCTTAGGGCTAGATGCTGTGTGGATTGTCCAACATTATCTATTTTTCTTTATTATTAATAGGCCAAGTTCTTTCTTAGTACCTAGTATGATTAAGTTATACTGCCCGGTATTCAAGATCCTTTATTGCTGATCGCAGACTTTGATGAAATTGTTTATTACTAAGCGCCTATATTGAAATGCATGAGATACGTAAGGATTTTAATAAATTACGATAGTCCAATAATTAATGATACGATTTTGTTGGAACAACTGATATAGGGAACAAATTCGCCTGTATCCACACAGACTCACAAGTAGTTCTAAAAACTCGTTTCTCTCCATCAATTTCCATATGTCATATGAGTGAGTGCACTCAATTCGCTGAATTTTGGCTTCGATATTTTTCAGCAATGGATGCTAACAGATATGACAGATGAATGACTCTCAAATCAATAAAAACAACATCATTGAACATCTGCAAAATATAAAAAAAAATTATAAGTTAGGTTCATTAATTCTCCTTTATAATATCTGAACACAACAAAGTCTTTGTTTTGTTTTAACGACGCTTGGACAAGTTATTCCATGCCATTTTATCCGCAATTTTATCCGACGACGGAGTTTACCAACTGTTTCACCGAGTTCTTTATAAAAGGTGGATAAAGAAATATCCGGAAAGAAGTTTGGTAAGGCCAACCGGATATTGGAATATCCATTAATCAGGCTTCGACTTCTGTCAAAAATTGATCATTTATGATTCGCGAGTAAGTATGCCTTATTGACGTGTCGTGACATGGGTCGCGGCAGCGTAACAGATTCCTGCCCTGCTCTCAGCTCTCCGGTCAACTGTCAATTGGATACCAGAACCAACCTTTCTCTGTCACCTCGATGATATCAGATCAGTAAACTTCTGCCTCCTATAATATTGAGTGATGAATTATAAATTAGCCGTCATCCAACGTTTATTTTTGGAAGGGATAATTAACCAAAAACAACGTCTTTGTCTTTTGGTCAGGCTTCACATGATTCATGGCTCTCCGAAAATATATAGTTAGCTGTATACGCGCTTCATCGGGGATAATTCATTCAAAGGAAAAAAGGAAACCAAGAAAATAAATCTGACCTCGGATTGACCCGAGCCATATAAATAAAGTATGAATAAGTTGCATTCACCTTTTGTAATAACATTATTCATGACCAGTAATTTATAACTTGGGTTTACGGTACAAGATGAATTTTCAGCCACTTTATCTTTTGTTTTTTTTTTGCAACAGGCCATGATGGAAGATGTACCTCGAAAAAAATTATAGTAAAGTAAAAAAAAGATGTCATTCTTACCTTCGGATTGGGTAGCTCTCCACTTTGCAGACTGGCCATATAGCACCTCAAGCGGAACTGCTCACAATGCAGCCGTTCCAGGTTCTCTTCCCACTGCAGCATCTGCACGGCTAGCTGGGCGCGCGTCTCCGGATCCGAGACTACTGACTGCTGCAGGTCAGCCATATGCTTCAGCTTGTGATCCTGCCCCAAACATATTTTGTATTGCGACGGAAAATTTCTGACCTAAATCTTTTTCCCCACTATCTGACCGTCCGAGTCCGCATTGACTCATACGGTTGACTATTTCATTTTATTTCCGTCCTTTGACGCATTCCGAGTTAGGTATTATCCTATTGTAGTGAATACGCATAAAAGAAATACAGTTTCGATATATTAAAGGAAAATACGCTGGCATGTGGCAAAAATACTAGTGATGTTGTAACAATTGTATAATAGAAGACGGCAAAAACCCGGCGGCAAACTGACTAGCCAAAGAATCAACCGCCAGCTGACCTCAACGACCTGATGCCCTCTTTGAGGGAGTGCCCTAGGCCCGCTTTGTTCCAAAGCATGAAAGGTTAAAAGTTTTGTAAATTTAAGATTTTATAGTTACAATGTAAAGCGGGGAGAGCAAGATATATGTATGCAGGCTGGTCCCCGGACGCGCTGAGAATGACGTGTGCTATGAATATTAATATGCGCGTGCTCCCACCTGGCCGTGATAACTATCGCGTTGATAGAATAGATTGTTCCTAACTACATGCATGTGCCTCCACCCTCAATTACGGTTCCGACCCAACTTTGAATATTTTGCAACCTAATGAACGCTTTTAAAATTCATACAGCCGTAAAACTTAGCCAGACTAATAAATCAACCATGCAAAGGTTTTTACTACCTACTATAACGACAGTTAAGTGGTTTAAACCTATATAAGGTCCACGTAAGATAATAATTGCTTAATCATTCAAGCGGTTAAGGCTCATGACACACTGACTTTGTTATAAAGCTCAACATAGAACAATGCCGGTAATACATACATTCTGATTATCCTTGTTAGTAGTGGTTTGTTTGTAAAATCTTTACCACTTGAACGCTTTGTGGATTAATTCGAATCTTCATTCCGAGTATTTGCCTCGACAGCTAATCGCAAACATGTCTGTCGGTACACATACGTATGTATCGCACAGTAGCTATGTCAGACAGCCACAAAGGCTTTGATGCGTACTGCGGTCACTCGGTGCGGGTCAGAAATTGGTGTGCTTTACATGAGGAACTCTCAGAATAGCAGCTTACTGAATCTCTCACTCTACATTCACTCATACCACACGAATAGGTCACGGCTTTAGTACCTATTCAATAGATGTTATTTACACAAGGATTCAGTGTTGAAGTTAGAATATTTTTTCAACAACTTTGAGCCTGCCTGACTCAGTCGTTGAACCTATATCATAAAGAAATAAAGTCCGCTAATTTAATAAGGGTGTTGTGGTAGGTACATACGTCAGCAATGGTGTTACACTTTTGTCTGGCTACAATGATGAACAGAGTTATGAGTGAATGTTGCATAGCTATACGGGATCAATTAGGTACCTCAAATATATCTCATTTTGTAAAACTGAATGTGCAAGTGAACGATTAGTTGGCATGTTAAACAAGTTAAATTAACTATCTTAAAAACTTTTTCAAACTTCAGCAAAATAGTTTACAGTTGCTCAATAAATTCCTTAAAGATAGGAAATCCAATATACTCATTTACGTACGTAAGTCAGTTAGGTAAGTTAATCTAGAATAGGAAGCAAAAATTACAGATAGACACTCACCGACTCTATGGCTTTCTCAAGACGGTATATTTCTTCCTGTAGTAAGTGAAGAGTGCCGGTCTTGCCACGATGCCTTGCAAATGCCGCTGCACACGCGCTATGTATACTGTTTACCCAGTTCTCGAGTTCCACCTAGGAAAATACTCAGTATTTACCCTCATAACAAAAGTTTCATAGCAGCTCCATACAATAATATTGGTATGTACCTAATAACATTAATTATACCGCTAAAGTAGGTAGATATGTGTATGAAGCTCGATTCTCATTATTGAAGTAGGGTGATCTGGCGATAATTTAATTGAGAGGCACATATTGCCTCGTAACAGTCGACGTTAAAGGTAATCATCTCAAAGCAACGGAGTACCTCTTACATAAAAGGCTATGAAAGTAAAAGGTTATTACTTACTTGACATGGTGCTTGAAACAAATACGCATCGCCAAAGGCTGTGCTCAGACAAAAGATGTAGTCTCGTTTTGGATGCTCAGGAATAGGCTGCATGATTGCCCCGTCGACTATTATAAGATGTTTGGGGGCTGCTTCGACGGAACGTCCTTCGCGGGAGTCGCAAGGGTAGAATAATAAAGTCGTGCCTTTCAGGCAAACCCAGTATCCTTTCCAGCCTCGCTTGCGTGCCAGTTCGATCTGATGCTTCTTGCGTAACAGCCACTTTTTCACGCTCAAAAATCTGTTACAAAATTATTTTGCTCTACATAAATGTTCATGTATAGTTCTATACAAAATAGAAACCAAGATAAACCCTATAGCTATCTATAAAATATTATATGATTGCACATAAAAATACTAATAAATTTTACGGTACCTACTCTTTCATTTTAGACGCAAAGCTATGTGGAGTTATAAAAAATGTATTCCAATCCAAGCACAATCTAATTTCCATATTTTAACTCACCAGGCAAATCGATTTTAGATTTTTGTAAGGGTATTGAAACTACTTATTTCAAAAGGGTCCAATAATGTTGGACAATCCTTACAGCATAATTTTTCCCAAAGCTAAGCAAAACTTGTGTTATGGTAGTGATATATTTAATATAATGCATTACTTGATAGATATTTTTTACTATATATAGAAAATAGCCAGATCACCCGGAACAAATATTTGCAGATCGTGCAAATATTTGTCCCGGAGGCGGTTATCGAAACCGCAACCTCCTGCGTCGGCGGACCTTCACCCGCTGCGCTACTCAGATTACGAGGGGTAGGCTGACCCACTTAAATGTATATAGATATAAATAGATAATTCGAAGAGCGGTTTTATTTCTTACCTACTGTAACTGTAATATTGCCTAAGGAACTGGCTTCTCCTCTTAACAAATTAAATAGGTTTCAATTAAAGAAAAATACTTTATTCTATACAAACTACACAAAAAAATCATACGCCTACACATTATTTTAAACTCAAATTTGGTGTTGATTTTATAGTATTTAGAATGGAATACCCATTTGCTTGCTTCAAATAGAGCAGATCATTTGATTGTTCTAAAATACCAAAGTATACAGCAAACAGACATGCAGATTCAATCTTTTGGTTTATTTCTCTTTTATTGCAAGGTATAATAAAATGTTTCTTTATCAGGGATTGAATTTTGTGAATGGGAACTCCTTTTTTTCTCTTGCCGAGGATTTCCATGGCCCAAATAATAACGTTTACTGGAGTTGGAGGATGCTTCTTTTCTCTTATCTTTGATACTTTGAAGTCTGTTCTTACTCGAAATACAGTTGACTTGGAAGATTTAGTTTTCGTCATATTAGAATTATGTTTTCTTTAAACATGTTGGATTCCTTGTTGTCTTTCAAAATGTATAAGGTCGCATAGTTATCCTAACTCTGCAATTTCATTGAAACAGGCACATTTATAAATTAAAAGGATATTTAGGGCCGATTCTTTTTATCCTTTTGAAAAATAAACATATCACAAAATCTATTGTCAAAATAGAAAATCACAGACAAACATCAAATTACACTTGGACATGGATTTACTATTCGTTTTGGTACTAGTTTTTTCTTTCACCAAAGAGGTTTTCATGAGTACCCGTCTTCCTACAACTAATAAAGTAAATAGGGGGACCAAACAGTAACGTCATAAAAAAAAGAATGCGTCACCCCACTTGTACTCGAAAATACCCCATGTATGTTCCCCGATTTTTCGCATTTTTCGAGTTATGATTTTTTACGTTTTGTTTGAGAATTTTCAGGCGGAATTTTAGGGTTTTTGTTATATCATCATCATCAGCCTATAGCAGTCCACTGCTGGACATAGGCCTTCCCCATGAGCGCCATAGCGCCCTGTCTTCAGCTAGTCGCATCCAGCATCTATCTGGTCGGTGGGCGTCCTACACTACGTTTACCGAGTCGTGGTCTCCACTCAAGAACACGATGTTATATGACCTCTATGAATCTAACATACTTGCATAAAATAAACAACTTCGTATAACATAAACAACTTCGTATAACATAAACAACTAAGTATAACTGTAATGCAACTTACATAATTTTGATCGATCGAAAGTGAAGAATTTACTGTTTATATAACAAGAAAAATTATTTGAGTTTAACTACTTTTTCATAATCTTTTTTGCATATCAAAATTGGCTTTAATTCAAAATAAATAGAATAGGTACCTAGTGGGGCTTAGGATTTGCAAGGCCAAATATTTTGAAAGAGGTTTAAAAACTTTAACGCATATTGTATCTTCAGATAAAATGCAATATGTCGTTTGTTGTTCATATTGATTCACAAAGTATCCTTTAATAGAAACCTGGGCGCTACGAAGCTCATCTTGCCCGTAAGTACGCCTACGTTTTTACAACGTTGAATGGGTCACGGCTAAGATTTCCCTGCGGTCATTTGGGATTCATGGAAGAGGAATTGTAGCCTCAAGGAACATAAAGGACGCCGTAGGCTTTCCCTAATAGAAACTTCGCTATCCGACAAAAAGTATACGACATGGCTTTCTTCCCTTCTTCGGGTCTTGTTTTACTCACTGTTATTAAAGGTTTCCGTAGACGCGATGAAAGAGAGGTGTTTATTTAAATCAAATGTTTTGTTTCGCTCAACAAAAAGCTCGAATGAACTCAGGCTGACTCAAAAATTCAAGCATAAATTCGGAATAACTTTAAAGAAGAAGTTAATAACAATCATCTAACAATCTTTTTTCAAAAAGAGGGCAAGACATTTAAAAAAAAAGATATTGAGAAATAATCTATATAATGACTCCCTACCTACAGCTATTAAAAAGACGAATGGCAGTATTTACTATGCTTATTTATGAAAACTCGTGCATGTAAGCGATTGAAATTTATACTATTAGCTGCATTATTTGAAAGAAACTAGGTAGAATCCACTCCACGCGTCGACTTTAGTCGCAAGCGAGCAGTTTATTTAGAAGAGGTACACAGCACCGTTAAATCCACTTACCCAGCTTTCCGCACAGCCCCTGTGCAGTTGAAAGAGGCGGCCGCAGCGCCTGTCTGCTTGCCTTTGTACGGTGAGTTCATGGCGCTCTCTGCGGGATCCTCTTCGTCCGACACTGCAGTCGTCAGTGACATGCGGTCGTCGTCTGATATCTGTGTAAAATTGCATTTATTACGCTCAAAAATCCTAGTAGCCTTATTAAACCCAAAGTGGTAGATATTGTCAATAGAAAATCAAGTTTTTGAGCAGGAATTCTTTTCAGAAATAGACACACTAAACTGAATGTGTTAATTCGCGTAAACAGCGGATACGTCATAATTTCCGGCTGGCCGGAGATTACTCCCGATACTAATAATAATATTTTAAAATGAAGTCTGACTCACTTTTGGACCGAAGTCTTAAGAAATTATGCAAATAAACCTGCTTTGTATTCATCTAAATCCATTATTTAAAAGTGATGTTTTTGGAGAGATTTTTAGAAAACCGCTTGACGACGTAACTTAAACGGCAAGGTAACAACAAGAGGTTATGCTCTGCTATGTTACATCTTACAAGGTAACGCCGTTTTTTCCCCCTAAGCCACCCACTTTTCCACCTCTAGAAATTGTTACACAACTCTTAGGTATGCAGCTAGGAGCGCACAAAGCACAAGAACGAGTGCTAAACGAGACTGTTTCATTACTTTTATGGAGAATTTATTTCCTTTGAGTAGTAATTTCTTATTTCTGAATGGGCAAGTACTTCGAAAATTGTGCGAAAGGAAAAAGCATTTTTGGTGATGATTATGTTTCTATGATCCCATGCTGATTTATAATATACATAGGTAATTCTTTTATATTTTGCTCTTAAAAACTAATTGATACAAAACCCCTTTAGCAATACTGACATGCGTTTTTCTTTTATTCATGCATCACGTTTGTAGTAAAGTGTCACGTACACAAGCTTAGTACAGGACTGTTCGCTTGTCCATACTTTAGGTGGGTTTAACTGTGGGTGGAGGAATGGGGTAGGGCCCAAAGGGGACCGGGTGAGGTTCACCTGCATTAAACTCGTCATAATTTGTGTTCATATTTACTGCCTAGGGACCGTGCTCCTGGCATCGTGCGGTTTTAGCACAGTTTTGTTTAGGTTCGTGATCTATATCATAAAATATTAAGACAAAAACGTGCGATGTTAATGCTATCTTTACTGGTATAAAACAAATAAATACGGCTGTTGATCTCTCCAGCTTGTTTCCAGCAGTTAAAAAGGTGTCTATAAAATTAGTAAGTAGAAAAATATTACTGCTTAATGATACTCTATTATTAGAATTAAATGTTATTTGTGATATTATCGCGTCCCTTGCGCTTTTGGTCACGGTACAATAAAACAAGGAAAGAGTTGCTTTGAGGCGCACGCGGGCTACGGTAGAGCCCCTCGCCTCGATGGCTCTTGACGCCACTGCGCTCTCATCTAGCTTTTCATAAGAAAAGTATATATACGTGTTTACATAACGTAAAGATGCTTCTAAAAAGTAAGTGAAGGATTATAAACATCGGAGGCAGTTTTTCTTTGATATTCAACATATTGTAAATAAAAATACGTTGTACTCTTCAAATATGGATTAAATATTTCTAGCTTTTGAAAAAATAAAATATTTAGTACACAGGGTTTTCAGTTTCTCTTATGGAAACTGGGGTAGACAGAACCAAGCGCAATAACTTGGCAGATTTTTTACCCCGACTAATTCTCGAGTATTTTTAAGATACATATTCCCGAAGTTTGAACTATTTAGTGCCGTAACTATATTTGTATGAAATAACATGGCTTACATTATTTTAATTATATTGATATGTTAGCTCTTACTTATAAAATTAACATTTAAGTGAGATCTAGGTAAACAAAGAAGCTATGGGCATGCAAAATGTTAATAAGTGAAAATTTGCAAAAAGCTCATAAAGTAAATTAGGAGACAAAAATATTACAGAACAAAGGTTTATTTTTAATTCTTAAAAATAGAGATATGAAGGCATTCAAGGGTTCTTAGTTTAGCTTAATACTTAGTTTTACACACCCGCAGTTTTCATATGCCGATCGTTGGGTTGAACGTTCTGTATTATATATATTTATCTACTACATATATTTTGTTTTTATCTACAGCGAATATAACTATCATATGTGAGCTTCTTCTTCGTGTTAATATTTCAGAGTGAAAACGCTATGAGTTTTGAAAAACACACATATCAAATTCTACCGCAAGCACAAAGCTTATAATACCTAGTAGTATCGTTTCAACAACTAAATGCCAAAACTCCGCTGCAGCCGCTGCCAGCTTCGAACTAAATAACTTTAATATTAATTCCTTTTGGCACTTTAGAGCTGGACTGAGCAAAACCGTTATACTTATAGAGGATAATAATGCCACACCTCGCTATTTGTTAATCGGATACCAGAAGTCCTATGAAAACTTTGACTCCGTCGTCGACTGTTTCGTGCCTTTGTTTAAAATGTACCGGAACTTCACGATATTATACAGTATACAATTTATAAAACGGCAAATTTTGTAAAAGGTGTAATTTAGCACGCATAAAAAGTATTTTTTCAAAGCCAAAACAGTAATAGTAAATTTCTCAGAAACTCCTTTTATGTTAACCTATCTCCAGAAAATAGTGCAAATACCTTAATACAAACGAAGGTTGGAGAAATAAGAGCGCTCATTAGCAAAAAGGAAATTGCAGCTTCCACAAGGAAACTAAAATAAGGCCAAAATGTGAGCTATCTCTTGGGTTTATTTCCTTACTTTATTGTTACGATTGAGGTCCATCATCGTAGACCGTCATAACAATGCTGAAGAATAATACTTTCCTTGTTATGTCTCAACCTATATAAATTTGTCCGAGTACGTACCTACAACATCTTTATCGACTACTATTAATTACATCATCTCACCTTTCTGAGAAACGCTTCATTGCAGGTTTGAGCAGTTCCTTTCCAGTGGTAATGGCGGTAGCGGACGTTGCCTAGTAATTTAGTGCCATGTAAAATGGATACTTCATAAACAATGCGGCGTATGTTAAGCACATCTGTACGCCTCTTGTATTTGTTTAACTTCCGTCTCCGCACCACTCGTTCGTCCGGTTCGGAGTATTCTCCCGTGCTTGTCAGACCTTCTTCCGCCGCCCAAGCGCTGAGGACGCTCTCAATAAAACTGAATAATTGTTGAACGTTTGGTTCTAATTTACTAGGAATGTAAAGATAGGGCGATACGGTTTTCTTGGGCACGAGGGCTTTCTCTTCTGGTTCATCTTCGGGAGGGGGTGCAATATCATGAAAAGGGCAGTTGTGCACTTTATGGTGATGGTGGTGGTGATGATGTTTGTTTTTACGTTTTGATTCTTTTCCTGACGTATTGCCCCCGTTATCGCCCTTGTCGACATTTTCTCCTCCACTTGAGTGCGAGTCTCCACTACGCTCTCTACGGGGTTTGGGCCTTCCATTAGACGTTAAAGCTACTAGAGCTTCTGCTGCAAGACAGCAGTGATGAGCTACGCAGCAGAATTTTGGATCACCTTTTTGAACCCCCGTTTGTCCTTTATGACAGAATGATATATCGGGTATTCTAGCTCCTAGGGCAGCTAAGTGTGCGCGGTCGGCACATACTTGCATCAAGAGATTCTCTCCGAAGTGCACGGTCTTGTGTCGCCGCCGGCGCAGGTGCATGTGCGTGCCGCTGCCGGCGAGGGAAGGAGGCGCCGAGACCGAGGCGGGCTTGGCGCGAGGCTCGAGCGCGCGCGCACATCGAGGCGGTGGCGCACGCTGCGTCTCCACCATCATTGGCGAGCGGCGACGGCGGCAGCAGGCGCCCTTGCGCTTGCGACCTTCTCACCGCTGCATCGCATCTACCCGCATCCTCACCGCCACTTCCTGCTCCTGCCTGGACACCTCCCTCGGAATCGTTATCGCTTTACACTTTGCATTGTTTATACATGTTGTTAATCATAATTACTAATCATGTAAAGTTTTATGGAGAAGACTGCGCGTGGCACTGGAGATTTATAAATAGTTACAGGTAAATAGTGTACAAAAAGTAATTTCAAATTTTCGAACACAGCATTTCAACGATTTGAATTATTTTGTTTTTTATGCGTGTATGAGACATAATGAACATATTTTCTAATCCTTCTAGAAGTTTTGTTGAGCGGGCTTTATTTCTCGCAGGAAAAACAAACAAATACGGTCTAACAAAATATATTTTTTTTAAATTAATGTTACTACTTGTTGATAAAAGATCTCCATTTTTAGCTAGTCTAACATGTTTAATTGTTTTCTACTTACCATTTTTTAGCTACATAGGTACATAGTAAGTAACATAATAAAATCGTAAACTGTAATCCATGTTCCATTTCACCAGATAAATAATTTGATTGATTTATTGATAATTGACCAATAAATATTTAATCAGTTAATGCGTGCTGATATATGTATGCTGCATCATCATTGCGACACCGAAGTGCATACAATATGCTAGATGATGTATCTTAAAGTCAATTACTAAGTAGACATTAAGACGCGCACGATTGAAATTCAATAACTATGCAATGTTATCCAAAACAAAAATACTTAAGAACATAAACAACCGCTCCACGATAACTTAATCTTTGAGCACCAATTAGGTTTTTGTGACCTGCAATCCACGAGAACGACAAAGGTAGATCTTCTGTAAGTATTTGACGTTTTAATTACGCTAATAGCCAGCACGAACTTTTCCAAGTTAAGTAGGGCGTGAGACAGCGTAGTGACATAGCATATCAAACTCATATTGTGATCTCGCAAAGATATTTGCATGTATTTTTTCTTACATTTTTCAAGAGAACATAAGAGATCAGACATTATATAAGAGTTTTGTTCGTATCATAAATTGAAGTAATGAAAACACCGATCGGGTTTCCAATCAAATACAACCTTATTTGAAAACTTCGAAAATTAATAAATAACGGAACATGTGGCAATTATATCAGTGTTTCTTATCACTGATATGATTGCTAAATAATAACTACATTACATTTAATCAAACTATCCCTTAATCCAACAAAAGTAAACGTATAAGTATATTTTAGTTACTACTGTTGTTACACTAAATTATACACTTTTGTTGGATGAAGGTATAGTTTTATTTAGTATCATGCAGTTATTATTTAATAAAAATATCCGTTTTCTGGTTTATAAATAAATAAATAATAATAATCAAAGTTATAGAAGAAGAATGGGAGACAAATGGTACTTCGTCAATAGTACTAGGGTATAGGAATAGTAAGATTCAAACAAAATTGCGGAACATCATAATATCGAGCTTATTATAATGTTACGTAAATCAGATCATACCTAACTAACCAATGGAGTGTGATAATTAGAGATAAATCACGCATGGATGCTGCACCAAATGCAGAAATGGCTAAAGCAATTACAGACATGAAATGAGTCCGCAACTGCGTGGACGTTTCTATCCAAACGCCCTGCATTGCGCCAAATTTCCACCAGTTTCATTCGATTTGTTCTTTTAATTGGAACAACAACAGCAAGCGTGATCTGTCACCGAAAATTTAAATCATTTGACGATAGGTTTGTTCAGTATTTTTTTTTTCATTCATACGCTTGGATAAATATCGGAATGTAAGCTTCAACATGTCACTTATTTACATTCAATCATCCGAAAGAAACAATTTATGTTTGTCAAATACGTTGAAATGTCTCGCAATTTATGTTCAAAATAATCAATGTTGTATTTCATGAAATACATTTCGAATTGCATCGACAAGTTGATAGTCAACTTATTCAATATTTTGTACACTATTAACCTCTTCGATAATACAATAGCCGTTACAAGAAGAATCACACACCACTAATACACATTATCGGATTGAAAATCAATCATAAGTCAGTGAACTTTCATTTAAAGACGCGCCGACGGAGTCGCGGGTCGTTGTGCGATTATATTTATTATACAAATAAGTTTTTTTAGAATTACATAACCAGACACGGAGTTCTCAGCGAACCGATCTAACGCCCAGGAGGCCTCGCTGCGACTGACGGCAGCACGCACGGAGGGTGGTTGCGATCGTCGAACTTCGTTACGAATCGGAATGAAACGATCGTGACTCCTCGGGTGCTTTCGGAGCAAGTGCGCCTGCGGGCGGGCGGCGCCCGTGTGGCCCGCTTCGCCCGCCTTCTACACACTATAACAACGTACTCTTCAAATTTTTGTGCTGAAATTAACGAATTTTGTTGACGACATGTGGGTTCTTTTTAAATCTTGCCTGCGGCGGGGTTTCTGAATATCCCGCTCATGAATTTTTAATTTATTGGATCATCGATATTTTCTTCGATTATGCAGGGACGAATTAAAATGCGAGCTTTAAGCAAACTTTTATGATACACTTTTTACTAAACCAACATATTGAAAGTTATTGCGTAGGTAGGGGTCAAAATATATTTTTACCTCATGATTTAATTAACTATAACGAGTAGATAATGTAACATAGATAATTTAATGTCGTAATCGGAATTTTCGGTGTTGTTAAAAGTTAAATCAATAAATTTAAATAACAGACAAAATAATTAGATTTTGGTAACCAATTAAAATCCGACAAAGAGAAATTCCTTAATTGAAAAGGTCCATAAAAAGCAGTGAAGTGTGTCGCTATTTGTATAATAAATAGAAGTGAATGCAACAAATTTTCTCAGAGCCGGCATAATCTTATTAGAGTACAAGCGGCAAAAAGCGTTATCGCGCCTGTCACGCTCTGCTACAAATTTTTCCGAGCGGAAAATATTCTTCCCGTCTTCACGTAACGATATAAAAAGTAAAAAGTCATAAAACAGCGGCACTACATGCGGACAAAACTCTCGGGGTGAATGCACTTTAGCTAGCCCTAGTAACTAAAGGTAGTAGGTAGTTTACTTGCCTACTGCGATATCGGATTAGTAGGGCATATCGTGGGGATATCATTGATTGATATCATTTTTACCGCAATTTTCCTCGGCCTTTTACGGTTTGTTAGCTACCGCAGGTCGGGCGAAGTTGTCATCATTTATCATTTTAATATTTTTCTTGAGCTCGTAAACTCGGCGTATGTTGTATCGTAGTGAAAATAACGGAGATTCAACCAACACATTAAATATGATGTTACAGGCTCCGCGTTTGAAACCTCCTTCCAGATTGCTTTCAACATATGATCACGCGTTCCAATAAAATTTGATGTGATGTCAGAGGAATCTTACAAAGAAGCTTAGTTTCTTTTATACTAAGCTTATCCTTTGAAACATCAGTGTTAAGTGATGATAGAGTATTCAATTCACACAAAGATCACTTCAGAACAGAAATGTGGGTTATGTAGCCTAAGCCTTATGAATAAAAGGACGGGTATAGGCTGATCTTAGTTTAGTCCTACTAAGGTTTATTGAATTATTTGACCCCTGGGGTATATTTAACCCTGTGCATTTTTATTAAATTTTGTGTTCCGCCGAACTACACTAGTCATTTTTCGTTAAGTAAAAATGTATATAACTAGTTAGGTAAAACATAATTCATTACATGATTATACTTTGATTTAATGTTTGAACCTCGGTGTCACTTTTTGTACTGTACATTCTAGCCGGGTTAAAATAATAAACCATTGGTTTCATATAATTTTTTACAGTGGTTATACTTTACAATAGGGATTATTTAAAAAGTAAATCTTATATGATCTTCGTAATTTCGTTCGAAACAAAGAACCGCTCGATCGAAAATGTATACCACTGGCTATCAATCAATCGGCAAACAAAATGTCATTAGGTTCACGGATCGCCACCCTCGGACCTCGAGTCCAGCCCACCCCATGTCCCTCACACGTCACGTTTGCTCATCGGCAAGATCATTTTAATGATTTCCAATGACCGGAACTGTAAACATGAAAATTACTTAGATATTATAATTACGATTCGAAATATATCACTGTGAATGAACATTTTCGTACGAGTATTTTTATTCACGATCGCATAAATTCATGTTAAAGACAAATTGTTAGCGGAAAAATTTAATGATTGTAATTATCATTCTATTTGAATATTTCACAATCAATTTCACCTACCATTTTATAACTTTAGTCGACTTTGAATATAACGTACATCAAGTAAAATCCCGTGTTTTTTAAATATATATAAAACAAATTGGCAAGGGCTTTCTTACACAAGACAACACCGCAATGGATTTTTATGACTTTGATTTCAGTATGCATTTGCTTTATTGATATAGAAGACCAATGCGCTTTATACCTATCATGTTTTAGTTTATCGAATGTAATTGACAAAACGAACCAAACAGGAGTTCGTTACAAAAGTAATATGGCTAGGGGTGAGGGGCGCTTGCGCGAGGCTGTGACATTCCTCCCGCTCCCTTCATATCTCTCCATGGCTGGCCTGTACTGTAGCGCGTTGTGCCTCTCGCCCTGATGCGTACTATTGAATTAAACCTACAGCATGTTCCAATACGACGAGCAAGACGCCATACCACTTTGATGTGATGGACTGGACATGCCTGCTCTGACGTGCAATCACTGCTAACAGGGACGAGTGGCACCGGTATTGCGTGCTTCAAATGTAATGGCAAGGACGCAATCAAAACTGCGCCCGTTTTGATCGCGTTCTTGTCATTACATTTGAAGCACCTTGATCGTAGTGTCATTTTAATAGTAAACACTTCCTTTGCTCTTAAACTGAGGAAATTGAATGTCTCGTTTATCTTTTCCTTGGCTTTGTGAAACCAAATTCTGAATTTGGATAGTACGAACACATCAGTAGGATTTTACAGAATAAGAATATTTTTCTTCCATTCACTTATAATATATCTTTATTGCACCATCAATACAAATAAAATAATAAAGGATCGTAATACTAACTAAATCTAGTGGCACAATCGGCGGCCTTATCGCTAAAAGCGATTTGGCGACTGGACTTACCTAAATAGTTTTTTGGCGGTCACAATTTTTAATTAAGTAGTGGGTAGAATGGAGCAGATTCCATATGAGTTTGTAAAATTGCGTTTGGGTATTCGTAGGTCAATAGGATAAAGGCCACGTCCCGTATTCGTCCCTACGGATCAAACATTTAGGTTCGGTTCCTACCTTGCATTTGCGCCAAGAACTGAAAGTGTAACACGAATATTTTTGTGTATATGACATGATATAACATAATTTGAATTTCTAAGTACGCACGTGATTAATAAAAAAGGAGCAGATCATTAATGCCAAATTAGTAAAATTGCGTAAAAATAAATATTTGTTGATAAAAGATGGGTTCCCCTCCGCAACCAACGAAAACTACTGCGCTGCGTACTATTGAAACTATGTAAGGAAAGCGAGCGGTAGCTGTGGCGCTACTGAAGTTACGAGAAAGAACTAACCATTTTAAAACGAAAGTGAATGCTGTGTAACACTTACTTGAACTAGAGCATGAGTTAGGACGTGAAAATGAGTTAGGGCGGCACTCAAAAGAAGAGCTGACGAGAGTTTTGATCGGCTGGGGCAGACTGTGCAAAAGAACATATAAGAATTGCCGACGACAAAGTTTACAAAATATAAGTAGTTGTTTGAGAAAACTCACAATTAAAGACGAAAAGTTGAAACTTCATGAGAAATTTGCTAGACAAAAGTTATTTTAGTGCAGGGGATATATACAGGACCACCCTCGTCCGGCATTCGTCTCCACAGAGTTAACTAAAAAGTGTTCAAAATATTTTATTGGTATGACAATTAACAAACGAAAAGCCTGAAGAAAATTTTTATATAGCGATCCTTCGATAACATAATCTTTCGGTATAGCTTTCATTTGAGATTGTGATCGTGATCGGTCGTTCTATAGTTTTTCGACATTGTGTGCTTTATTTTGGTATTTTGTTATGCGGCCTGATGTACTTTCAGTATTTCGTTGTACGGTTTTCTGTTCTTTCTGGATGCCGTTTTCCGGTATTTCGAGTTTTGGTATTTCGTTTTCAAGTTATGCACAAATTAAGGTATAGGTTAGGTTGATACCGAAAAAACACTAACCAACATTAATGATGCAGGAACATTAACGAAACTGAAAATATGAAATATTGCTACTTACTTGCTTTATCTTACTTTCGTTGATTAGAAATGCCGCACGCTGGTATCATTATCGGGCTGTGATCAGGAAATAACGGTGTTTTTCTTCTAATGACTCGAGAAAGAAAATAAGCTTTTCCTGAACGTTAATAGGTACCACTGGGTTGTTTTCTCATTGGTAAAACAAGGCTCTGCTTTGTGTGATATTGGTAGGCTCATACAAACTGTACAAAAGATAGCTATTTTAAATCGTCATCGTTTATTTCAATTACCTCAAGCTACCTTTTTTAAAAATAATTTTAATTTTAACTGTTTCAGTAGACTTGATTTTGAGAACATACTCCGAAACGTTTTTAGATACCTACTGAAATTATATTTCTGCAAAATATCCATTTTAATTACGCTTTTAAAATTACGGTCATAACTACGTTACTAAATAATTTTAATTGGTTTTTAGTAACAGTCATCTTTTTTTTTTTTTTTTTGTAACAGACATCATCCCTATTGTAAATACTAGCTATTTCTTTTAAGTTATTTCTCATTATTTTAATTAGCTAAAAAAATAATTAAATCCCTGAACTGTAATTAAGAAAAACACCAATTTTAAGTACATATAAGTCAAGTGAACTAGTGGACTAATAATAAGCTTCTTCCTGAAAATATTACAGTAGATGCATACCTTACCTTTTAAAATAACCAACTGCTAGATAGGCACAGTGGAAGTGTCGTAGATTTCACTTACCTGCAACAAAAACAACAATTTTAGTCATCAGTTTCGTCAGAATACTTAATCGCTTAAAAAAGCTACGCCAAAAATGTTAATCATTTCGTTGGCTCGTTTTGTTTGGGACAGACAAAACGTGCTAAGGCATTTTCCTTGTAAATAATAAGGCACCTACACAAAACGTACAAGCCGTTAATTGAGCGCGAAAAGTTGGTATTTGCCGTCCAATTTTCGACAAAGAAAAACAGTGTTAGTTTATAGCTGCCTCTAAAAGCTTTTGTAGCGGCTTTTATATTACCTACAATATATAACCGGTCTTCAACATATTACACGTTTCCTGCGGAAATATATCAAGTTGAGCTGTTTTCCTAACAGTTTTCTATTATTTGTTGAAGAATATTCTGAATTTGTCTCAAAGAAGTGGCAACGTGTGAAATTATTATTTATTTATGATTATCATGCGATACGTCATAACATAATAGAGGCACGTAACTGTTGCCGCCATGTTTTGCCCACTAGGGAAGTAGTTATACGTGACTGTTATCCATTATTCGGCAGTTTCGGCCACCTCGGAAATTATAGATAACTATTTCGCCTGGGATAATTGTGTGAAATAATGTTTAAAACCGGCATTGTCTCCCATGATCTTTTCAAAATACATTTGGTATATTAGCCCAGCAAAGATTTTATCAAATTTTGTAATTATTTAGGGTCTTACAACATATTGCATTTAGCTTAACTGTATCATTTGTTAATTCTAGGTTTAATTTGTTTCTTTCTTTAATTGTAATTATCTTTATTAATAAAGAACTTACTAATGATTAAAGTCCTTATTTTAACTACTAAAGTGATTGTAACTAGTTTTTATATTTATTACAATAAATAAATAAAACCAAAACAACGTTTATCTGTTCCATCATCTCTCTTATAACTAAGGTTTAATGGAAAAAACTCTTCTTCAGGGTTAAGCTCGCTGTCCGATTTAGTTAAGTTCATGTTATGTATTATTGTGTATATTAAAGATTTACAGAACGTTGTTCAAACGAGCAAGTGATCTAGAAAACAGTATAGGCAGGTCATATAGACCGGAAAACGCATGGCGCGGTCGTTTCGCAGTGAAAGAAGCGGCGATCAATAGAAACTCGACCCTGACACAATTTACGGTGGCTGCGCCTTCACCGCCACTTGGCGGCCGTGTAAGAATAAACAGCCTTCACTATCACATTAGCCACTGCAGGAAAAGTAGGGTGCCGGGCAAACAAGATATTTTCGTCGAAGGATGCGCGTTGACGTATTTCTATAAATTTATTTTTAATCTTTGGAAAGAGAAAAAGGTTTTCGATTCTAGCGCTATCAATATATTCGACTATATATCATTATTTTAGACTAATTAGCAGAGACTGTGTAATATTTTAACGTAGATTTTTTTCTATTATGTTTATTTTGTTAAATAATTTAATTAATAATAATATTTTTTTTAAAATATTAACTGTGAAGTTAGATAGGAATAAACAATGAATTATGTTACAAACACAAAAAAATGTTTATTAAATAGGTAGGTTATCTAATAGTTTGGCATTTATTTAGATTATAATACGATTATATCCAATGATATAGCCGTTGCATTAGATAAACGCTTGAATTTGATTGAAATTATGTGCAATTTAGTAGCGCAATTAGTGTTTTTGGTAAACTATTTTGTCACAAAATATCTTATTCTGGTGAGCTATTTTGCCATTCAATAACAAAATAAGTTGGATATCCAAGTGTACACTTTGTTATCTTGTAATTTATTATCAAGATATTTTTATGTTTTCATATTTGGCATGCCAATTACTGGGACGATCTTTTGGAAAAGAGCCAGAAAGCATATTATGTACATTAATCAATGTAAATAAATATAGATACTTACAGTAGGATTTGACCGTATTATAAGTAAAATTTAGTTTTATACTTTCAGCTAATAATAGTCGTAATTTTTCTTCACACAAATTATAATATATCGAGACTTATGTTTAAAATTTGCGCTTAAGTTATTAGAAAATTACTCGTATATAATACTTTGAAGGCAGAGTCCCAATCCGCACATGTCAGTTCCCGAAAGTTTTGCGAGAAACTTAAGTAACTTTTCCAGTGAAATAGTGAAACACGAACATAATTTCCATAAATGCCAACAAATTCCCTGAAGACCCTTCCCACACGATTCTATTTTTCTGAAGTTCACAACTTCCTCGAAATATTGCGCTGCGCTATTGAAATAAACATTTTCTTAACATGCACACTAAACATTATTGAGTGGTATTTGAGTAACCACTGAGAATATATGACTTCGTGCTCATTTCGTTAAATTTCTTTTTTATAACGCTTTTATTAGCTCCACCTGAATGTATGTATATACTCCTTTGGACTCGATTTTGACCCACTTTGAACGGTCAGATTTCATTTAAACTTCGTAAACTTATTAATAACCGATGAAAATATAATAATTTGATAAGATTAAACTAAAAAATAGAAAATTTTAAACTTCGTAAACTTATTAATAACCGATGAAAATATAATAATTTGATAAGATTAAACTAAAAAATAGAAAATAAATAATAGTCATCTAATTAGTGACAAGCATGAATGGATTGACGAGATTCCCACTGTCCCTATCTTCTAATGTTGCGCTTGACTCTAGTCTAGCATTGTAAGGAGACATGAGAGGTTAAACTAAAAAAATGGAAAATAAATAATAGTGAAAAAAAACTTATAAACACGCTTTTTTACATTAAAATAATTTCTTTTATTTATCACTCTTATCCATAATTTAAATTATTTAAAAAAAAATTTAGTTCGGTTTATTTATAAAAGCGTGATTTTTTAGTTTTTTAAACTATTATTTATTTTATAAGCAGACTACTAAAATACAAAGAAAGGAGGTCTATGTTCGGCTGTATGTATGTTCGTCGGTTCCCTGTCAGTTATGGATCTATTTGAAAAATGCTTTCGCTATTATATAGAGAATGATTCCGTATTTGTCCTATAGAATATGTATTCCCGAGGGGTGTATTCCGTCAACTCTAAAATAATCAACCGCCAGTTCTTAATAGTTTTTGATGATTCTTTCGTTGTTGTATAAAGATTGATATTTAGGTTGACCCTCGGTTCAAGTTTCATCCTCGAGGAAGGATATGTGCACCATAAAACGTACATATATCAAATATTTTTATCTAAAACATTATTAAGAGATTTATTTTAGTATAGTTTTGTAAAACACGCCAAATTATTAAAAATGCGGATTTTATAATATTTTTAAAAACATTGTGCCCAAACTACATGATTCAGATGGTGTTCTATAAATCTGAAACTGACTATATCAAATATTGTCATAAAAATACACAATGTTTTGATTGTAGTGGGTTAGATTAACTGTCTGACCATTCATATAATTTCACTAGTTAATAAAAATATTCCTATTAGTAAAATTTACCATATTCAGTATTTCGGGTACTTTCCTCTAGGTAAGAAACGTTCGTTTACTCCACCCTGTATATCATATGAAATTTCCTCAATACTATATTGTTTTAAATATTTTTACAGTGCATTTAACACTTTGACTACGATTTTTTTGCGATGACAGCGATCTTTTTTTAACCTAAAAAATTCGTGCTGCCGCTCTACACAGCGGTTGTGTTGCGCCGCACATGCGTTTCGTTCGAAAAATATTACAGCTGTGCTGAGTCACACAGATCTGTATTAGATTAGCGGCTAAGAAAATACAGATCTGTGTGACTCATCACACAGATCTGTATTTTCTCAGCCGCTGCGCTAGTGTGGATTTACGCATATTAGTCACTTGTAGAAAACACATACCGTGTGATTTCAGCAGTCAAAGTGTTAATGTTCATACGGCCAATCACCTCAATGTTTTAATCTATTACGTTCCCCATGGGTATACTCGTATGTTTCCCTGACTCCCTGTTGTGTGGAAAAACAGCAATATATATATTTTCAAAAAAAAACAAAGACATTTCTTTATTTCTAACCTGAGCCTGAATTACGAATTTTATTTTATTATATCGAGGAATTAGAAATTGCTCATATAAACAGCCATTTTAAGTTTTTTTAATGTGGCCTCTGTCCGAACTTTGGGTACAATTATTAGGGGGATTGTACGTACGTACATATTGCCTATTCACGAAAAGGTAATATGAACGTTTTATATAGAGCTTGTAAGTTGGAATTAGATGAAACATTTTGTTTTGTTTCGGATATACGCCTTGTGAATTTAAGTAGTTCTAGGTTGGAGTAGGTACTGGACACAACAAACTTACCCCAAGGATAGCTGCATTCTTTGAATAGATGGCCCCCATGCAAGCAATGCAATTTAGGTATACAACTATGTTTCAATTTTATTGCTATAATGAAGCTTTAAAGTCACTCTATTTTTTTATTTCTACTAAAACATAGCGTAACACGCACACTCTAAGAGTTTAATAGAATTATTTCAACATTGGCAGCTTTAGAAGATACACAAAGATAACAATATCAACAAGAAGAAATATCACAGGTGATTCAAGCGATATACAGGCAGGAACTCTACTACTTAATAACACTTAGAAACTCTAGTTAACACTTTTATTGTATATAAAATGGAAGATGAATGATTTTATTTATGTTCAAAGAATGAACAAATCACTAATAAATATAACATCCTACAATTGACTTCACTCTCACTAGTAAGATATGTTATTAATTATTGTAGTTTCACAACGAATCAATGTAAGGCTTAGTTGAACAACCGCGATTTTTATTAATTAACTCATCGATACGCAGCGAGCACACGAATCTTCTTTGTCCGTGCACATGACAGTAACAGTTTTGTATTTACACAAACAAATCGCCTAAGTTTACGGTCTAAACTTCTCTTGCGCGACATTCGACACAGCTACGACGGTGTCGTGGTTCGAATTTTGTTGGTTTGTACGTGGGAATCATGAATTTTGTTTTCATTTAGTAGAAATTAACCTCAAAACAATATTTTTAAAGCTACGTTCAGGATACGATTGGTGGAGGTTGGGGGCGCGTACTGCGATGCTCACAGCGCAGACTCCGCCGATCGCAGCCGAGTGTCCCCGAACTACACCCTGCCTGGACCGCCATTATTCTCATTTCAGCATTATACCTACCTACCTTACACATTCCTATATCTTGTAACCTACTCTCGCTCGTTGGGGGTGATGGGTTGTCATCCGATTGGAATTAACTTTTTGCGCCTATACAATTACGCACGCATATTACACAATGCGTGAAAACGATTTTGCAAATACGAAGTAAATAATGTACACCTATATCCGTGTTTTTGTAATAGCCACTGTTTTTAAGTTTTTCCAAAGGATCAAATAAATGGGACAAGTCTAAACTAACAACGGAGACTTTTTTATTGATTAAAATAATGTTTTTATAACTAACTTATCGAAATTGCTGAATAAAATGAAGTTCTTTGAAAAAAAGTAAAAATTCGGTTCTCATTTTAATTCCATTGTTCCTAAATAACTTCCCTCCTGTCACCCATGATAAAGTACTCAATACGGTGCTCGGACCTTCGCACGGATAAATTAATCGGTCCTGGCGCGATTGTACAAAGCAATTTGCCTTGTGCGAACCATACCAAGTGAATTTGGCAAGTCAGGTAGTATTGAGAACAGCTTACCGGATTCTCAATTAGATCTGTGATTAGATCGATTCAGCTGAGGAGATTAAAGTGCGCTCTGGAATAAGGTGCGCCTAGGTATACTACCTAAGTAGGAAACTCGCACTGAGTTGCATGTTGTTTGTATTACCTACTTCAGTGAATGGCTGCTAAAACTTGTAAAGCTGCTAAGCTTGATTAAATGATTAAAGTTGATGTAAACACCTGTGTAGTTTTAGCAACGTTTTAAGAATAGCAACTTAATATTTTATATTGCTACTAGTAGCTGGGGACGGTAAATCATAAGAAGACGAAACTTGTTTCTGTTTTCATTCAAAGTTCAACTGTTGGGGGTAGAGTATGCTTCAAAGAACCATTATTATAATACAAGGTGTTCGGCAGACCGTGGATCGTAAGAAAACTGAAGAAGGGGTAGGTTATAAAGTGCAATAGATTGGGGGCTTTTTTAACCCTGAAAAGATATTCGTTATTTTTTTTTATGTTTTTCAAACAGATGTACAATTTTTATTTAGTTTTAATTTACTATTGGGATGCTTTTGTTGGATATTAGCCCTTACTTATAAAATCAATATTTAAGTGAGATCGAGGGTAATAAAAATGCTATGAGCATGCAAAATTTAAAATCTAGAATATAGTTAGATTAAAAAAACGCGGTGTCTGATCTTCCATTTCACAGAAACTCTTTTATTTACCATGGTCTCGCGTAAATGATTTTAATAGTACTGGGTTACATTTCAGATGTCATTTAAAAAAACGTAACCCATGTATTACATAAAAAATAAGTTACATCTATGTAAAAAAATTAAATAAAAGCAATAGTTAACATTTCAGAAACCATCGAAAAAGAATGTCAAAAATAGCTAAGAGACTTTTTGGCATTAAAAATATCACGAAGCTCCATCATATGGCACACGGTCCGCCGAACACCCTGTATAATATCGTTATTTTGCTCAGTTACTGCTTTGCGAAGTGTAATTTATCCCTCAACCCAAGGGCGAGAGCTCAGTCAACTCATGCATCAATAAGGGTGAGCTGCCCGCTGAATTTCAGTAAGACTTTGTATAATAATATCGAGATATTTCGAGCTGACCTCCTTTAGTTACCGACCGGACGTGATAGTTATTCCAAAACTCTGTTATCTACCCTATTAAATTATGTTCCGAACGGAAAAAAGGATTAGAGGGGTATCGCGCAGAAAAAGATAAATGGTTTATTGGTAAAGCAATATATTTGTAGAGGAGTATAAATTTACCGTGTACCGTGTAGTGACCCACGCGGTAAATTTATGCTTCGCTACAAATGTATTGCTTTATGTAGGTACGAACCTTACCACCTCTCTCCCCCTAAGTATGGCAGACACTAAAGCTTCTGTACCTACATAGGTTGATAACGTACATATAAGAATTATAGATAGTTCCTACTTACTAGACAGACTCAAGGGACTAATGGTTAGGATGAATAAATAAATAACGGACGACGAAAATAAAAGCTGATTAATAAAGTGGCCAGAAAATCTTACTAAAAGTCATGGTGGCATCTTTAGATTGGAAATCCGTGTAAACACGTTTCCCACTTAACCTTCCATAACATTTTATTGAACCTATGAAACGAAAGTAGAAATTAAGCTACTTCCCATTTTCAACCTTTTCATCTCGTAACCCTTTTATAATAAATAACTGAACAATAGTTTTTCATTGCATAAATTGGAAACCTGAATAGGTTTCCAATTTCAACGAAATAGAAGATAAACGGTGTAATTAAGGCGATTATCTATCTGTGTCCATTGGTGGACTAGTTTACACCGAAGAAGACCGAATTGTATTGTTGTCAAATACAAAGGTTGTCAAGAAGACATCACTTCATTGCGATAAGACCATTGTTCTTGTGTCTCATATAATGTCTTTTGTAATCATTTATTCATTATTTTACTATTTATTTTTTATTGTACGCCAACAAAGCTGACTTATTAGCAAAGAACTTACGAGATGGAAAGGTTACTAAATGGGATGGAGTTGAATATAGGGTACTAGCTGCACCCCGCGGCTTCGCCTTAAATCACTCTATTGAAAAAAACCGTATCAAAATCCGTTGCTTAGTTTTAAAGATCTAAGCATACATAGGGACAGGCAGACAGCGGTAATCGACTTTGTTTTATACTATGTAGTAATAGTGAAGCACTTACCTCGCTAGATGTCAAGTAGCAAATCCTGGAGTCAGTGCTGTCGATGGAAGCTTGTTGCACGATGCCATACCGGGATGACTCGCGGTCACTTGTGTATTCCGAACGCACGCTGTCTTGCCGATCGAAAGTACCCCTGCAAAATTACTTCGTGATATTTTCTCTCACAAATGGGAAACCTATTTTGATAGGATATCAATTACATAACCAATATTGATTAAGGTCTATTGGCCGGTTTTCACGTAGACATTTGATAGCAACCTCGAGCTGAGCGTTATAATCGTATTTTAGTGGAATTATTAAAATACCTTGATCTGTCAAGCAAGGGATTTTAAAATCTGTCCGCTCAATTTCAGGTCGCGTTCTGATAGACAGTCAGTAATGAGAACTTCATTTAGGCTCGGATTTCTCTGCCAATCCCTTTTGTTGACACGAATTGCAAATGAACATTGATTTTCATGGCTCCGGATATTTAATTAAGAAGTTGAAAATAGAACAACAAAGTCAAATATTGACTTTCTGCGCGATAGAGCATTACGAAGGAAAGGTAATCAACATAAATATTTGGGTTTCTTGGTTTAGGATAACTACTTATCCTAATTTCACGAACTTACGTAAATCTCTTGGATACAACTAAAAATGAGTAACGACTTAGCTTTGAAGATTGAGTTTCAACGGTCAAGAATTTAAACCTATGAAAACTCGAACTCACGTCGAATCAAAATGTAATGTATGTAATTTCACCTCTGTTCGAAGCTGTCCGCTCTGTTGCTCCTATACCCTGAGTCATTGAGGCTTCCCTCGTGTCGGAGGCTTGGCAGGGAGTCCCAAGGGGAGCGGCGGGGGCCGGGAGCGGGGGCGGCGCCGCGCCATCCGTCCGAGTGGCGGTACCACGCGGCTCGCGCAGACTCGCCGATGCATGACGCACACCGAGATGCACTCACGAAACTGTTTGTATATTATCATGCATGAATACACAGACAAAGGTTGTGAAATACTTTCAGGGAAAACGCTGAATATTATGACTTTATTTTTTTATCGGTGTGCGTGTTTAGATTTTTCACATATGTAACTAAAAATGTTTGTAATTCATATAGCGTAGCTTAGCGGGCGAAAACACGAATTTACACCCTAGGGTTGAAAAGTATTTCGAACTTTATTTCGTTTTTGTCTGAAAACATCAGGTAGACATACTCGTGCATAAAGACTCGACTTTTAGGTGATCCATTTACAAAGAACATACATTTCCGTTGAATTTATTTTTGAAAATAAACGCGAACGAACGAAATTATTACTTTCTATGAAGGTTTAACACCGTCTAACCTTTTTCCCTTCGATAAGCTAAAATGAGTGCAGCTCACTAAGGTGCAACTCTCATTTTGAGTTGCATCAAACCAAACCTGCTGTTTGGGAGAATATTTAAGGATGGCGCTGTCCGCCTAGAAGCAGAAGCTATACTTAGTTTGGGGCTAGATGATGCTCTATGAATTGTCCAGCATTATTTATAATTCTAATTTAAGTTGTTAATAAAGATAAAGATAGTAAAACTCCGCTACGGAAATCGAAGAGGCCGCGTAGAGCCTCCGAGAAACCTTTTCTTTCATTATATTTTATCTTCGTTATTGTAAGTTCTCGCTGTCAGCTAATTCTGACTAATTGTAATCCAAATGATTTTTACGGGACCACCTCCAAATAATCCTTTATACAACTGCAAAAGAATCATCCTAATCTATAAACATAGGTACATAAAAGCATACATACAACCTCCTCCTTTTTTCAAAGTCAGTTAAAAATAGTTTTTAATATGGTGAAGTCTAAAAAGATTGTTAAATATATCTTTCTTTTCACTTGTTATCTTTTTTCATCTTTTATTGTTTCAGATCAAGATTTCAGATGCTAATTAAGAAATTGTTCAAACATTTTAAGACAGTATTTATTTATATTTTAACTGAATCTGTCTATCAAAAGTGGACCTATGAATCTAGTAAACACTATCCGGAATTACACTGCATAACTTTTATCCAAGAATAACAAGAATGTAGCTGTAAAAACAGTATTTTCTTAAATAACAGTAACACGAATTAGTCTACTCGCTTATTTTGGGAAAGTAGCTAATTAAATATGAGTTATTACCCCAAAGTTAGACGTCTAAATTATAATTTATACAAAGGGTCATTTTTCTCTCGCTGCGTAGCTGCAAAAAGTACCCTCTTTCAATTTTCATTAAATAAAACAGTTTCAGTTTATTTTACAAAAATGCTTGATTAATTCCTGGGTTTTCCTGTATTCTTCCGTTCGTAAACCAGACACAGTATAAGAAAAAATTGTTCCTCTTTGTATGAGAAAAGCCAAGTATTATATTTAGATACTAATTAAACTCATTAACCAAATTCATTAGAGAAAAGACCCGGCACTCTATGGAAAACCAATTAGCCAAGATAGTTTAATTAATCTGTAAGTAGAGTTAGCCGTGGTAATTCAGCAATTGAAAAATAAATGGCTCATCCGACGTAAAAGCTAATTTGAAAGGAACGTTGGAATACCTCCAGGGAATCCTATTGTTCCATGCCACATTAACTGAGTTTAAATCCATCAAGCGTATAATGGTTGCTCGGATTCAATGTTTGATATTGATTAATGGACTGGGGTGATGTTGTACGGATGAGTAATGTACCAACGGGTAAGAGTTATTTTATATTTGATCACTATTATTGACTACAACGATGCCTTTTAACTCCAGGTTCAGAGCTATATGACGTCAGCATTTCTTTAACATCTACGTAGGTAAAGGTACAACTATCCATATTAGAGGTATTTCTTCCGCTGAATAAAGTATCCCTATCAGAAGAAAAATATTATCATAATAAAAGAAACAATAATAAATTCAAATTCTATTTTATTGGCTATTTCTTTAAAAAAATGTCGCTTAATAAGGGCTTGAAATAAGCCGAAACACGCTATATCCATTACCTTGCTCGGGTAACATTGCTTTCTAAATTGTTTTCCTTAAAATCCAATTTTGGGGTATCGTTAACCGCCCAGTTATATGGTCTCTTATTTGTTTCCCTCTTGATTAGATAAAATCCTATTTCGGATTATCGCTTTTCGGATTCTTGCCGCAATTTGGGACCAAATTCAATATTTTTTTAGACAATACATTAATCTCGAATAAAATCCGTTTTATATGACAATAATAGAATATAATGTGATTGTATAAGACTATAAACTAGTAAAGACCAGTAATAAGACCAGTAGGTACGGAATACGTAAGTATGAGAATGAGTGCCATGCACGCTTCTGCAAGTTTTTAGACGATTTTGAACGATTAATTCTTCAATTTAAACTGTGCTTAAAGTGGTCATGTTACACGTAACTACTACCTGAAAAATTACATACATTACCTACTCACGCTGAGTTTTTTTACTAGAAGTAAGGTACAGACACAACTTTACTCGCAATCCAATGAGTTACTATTCCATAAATTAAAGTGATGAAAATTTTGTAACTGAGCGCCACTGACACCCTTGTCCCTACGGATCTTTAAAGTTTGTAAGAAATGTAATTGAATTTGAATCTATCCAAAACTGCGAAATGTAAACGGTCTATTGCACCCCACTACAAGTTCACTAATAAATAACACAAGTCACATTATATTCCCACGGAACGCAGGCTACTCTTCGATTTATATTATGTATTTTTTATACAAACTGGAACAAACTCCGACATTTTTTATAACGCCATCTTTTGCATACCCTAAGAGCTTACTTCATTTTTACTTCCCTCGTTCCCTACAGGACTTAACCCGAGATGGTTATAAGTGCTGACATCTGTCCATGATAGCAAAAGAAGTTGAACCTTGTATAGCAAAGAGGGCGCTTTTAATATAGGGCACTGCCCTTACCAACAGTTCGCGATCATCTAGGATAGATGGCGTTTGTAAAGCGGTTGCCAATGGAAGACTATCACATTGCAGTTTTTATATCGTCGCTTGGTGTGGGACTTTTGTTATTTTTTATTGCAACATAGAGACTAGGCCTAAAAAAAGGTTGTATCAAACAAACGTTAATTCGTGGAACTCACTATGTTTTGTTACAATGCCTTTATTATCTTTTTTTGTCTTTCTGGCTCTCTGTCTTCCCCATGGCTAAATTAGGCCAAATAGTTATCTACTTACGGGATGGTGGCGAAATCGTTGCAATGTTTGTCAAGATCGATTATTTAATTTAGTATCTAGGTAAGGTAGGTAACTTGTTAAGACGCATGGTCTTGATGGTCACGGCGTAAGAATCGACCCTGAATTCAGCCTGTGGATGTCATGAGAGGCGACTAACTAAGGGAACCATGAGAAGAAGGACAGCAGTTTTGTGTGATAACGGCAAATCCTCCTGGTTGGTGGTAGGCACGTTCAGCAGTATACTTATTCTGTATGGTGATGATAGATAGGCGCATGGTAGAGCTTACCTTGACTGATGATCACTGAGGTATCCTTGATCTCGATCTCGAACCCGATCTCTGCAATAACGATACATCAATACTTGCTGAAGGAAACCACTGGCAGTAGCTAAGTGTCTATGTCTTTGCTGATGTCTACGTCAACACTTAATATATTTCGAAGCTCGTTACTTATGTAATTAATGAGATAAAATTCGATTCATATCGTTTTTTTATATAATAATCCAGCACATTGATTATAAATGTAGGTACTAATTAGCTGCTAACATTTAAATTTGAAGTATTTGCAGGGTTTAACAACTCACTAAACGTATATAAATTAATGTAGATACTAAAACCACACAATATTTATTTCCCCAACGTCTTCGAATTAAACAAAATACATAGATGTTATCTATTTTTACCTGGTATTGTGATCGCTCAGGTAGCCTCGTTCTCGCTCCCTCTCACGTTCTCGCATCAACTCATTGCGATCGCTGCGGAAAAGAGACACTGGTCATTGTCTTATAACAATATAATAGCAAACAATGGTGCGTTTAATAAATATAAATAAATTAAAATTTATGAACATGAACCAAAACACAAACGTGTGGTATTGTGTTCAAAATAGGTATAAATAGCTGTGCGTTTTGTTTTATATTATTTCATTTTTTCCAATTTTATCTTCTTCGCTTTTCAGCCATCATTTTGGGCATTTTACCAGTTGGTGCATACATAGGTAACATAACCTTTGAACTTTTTAATATCGATGAATCTTGGCAGGCAAAACGAGGAAAGATGAAAATCTGTTAACATTCTTAGCTATGTCTATGATAATGCCACACTACGCTTGGTTTCTAAAACCTGCATTGCACTTGCAACAGTTGTATTGGTCAGGCTATGCATCGTAGCCTGCCTGTCAAATACAACTGTAACCCTATAACACCCCACTTAGTGTTACCCTCAAACATTTGAACAATTGGTTTATTATAGCTTGCCTATAGAGAAATTAGTCGCTGATTTACTTTTGTATAATAATTATCATTTATTTCAGGCAACGTAAGAAAAGTACAAGCATTTTTGCCTGTACTTTTCTTCGAATTTCCTCTATAAGTATCTTTATCATAGACCTTATACATTAAATATCAAATTAAATTGTACTCCGGTTTTAAATTTCGCATACATTTTCGCTTCCCATGTGAATTTATGCGTTGTTGAAGTTTGTGTTTTACTTTTTAGTGATAAGCTTGATAAACTTGTTGTTTTCTGTTATCTGTTTTTGTTAAGTATTTATTCGTAAATGTCTTTGTTGACATAAAATATCTTGGAATCTAAATCGGAGTATAGGTATAATTATTAATTTTTACTTTTAATTGCCTCGACGTGTATGATAATTACAAGACAGTCGACGCAATCACGATGTGAGCGATCTGTGTCTATGAGCTAGCTAGTTACAGTTAGATTGCAAATACCTAATCTATGTTGGTGGTAAGAAAGCACCAAACATTCGCAAGGCTACCACGCTATTTAACATAACTTAACGCGCGTTATCAGTGTTGTAACGCTATTTTAACGTGAATAACACGTTTTTTACGTTAAAATGCGCCTCAATGCCTTGCTGCTATCTGCCAATAAATTTAAATTTGTCTGACCTGTAATATCCATCTCGATCCGACCTCGCACTATGTTGCCGCTCCACGCCCAGCCTGTGCGGGAGCGGTAGCGTCGAGGACCGACTGCCGCCTCCTCCAGAGCATTGCGATGCTGGTCCTGTCAATCAACATACTCTTCTCAATTGGTCGCGTAAAGCTAGATAGATGAGGCTAGTGATCCTTTAGACGCTATGCAGACAGATCAAATTTAGTTCAAGAAGTCAGAGGCACAGTTTTAGAAGAAGTTTGTATGTAAGCAGGAATTTGCATGGTGTGGTTCTGCAATAGTTGTTCTGTCTACATAGCGCCATAGTGTCTTGTTGTATTTAAAATGACGAGAATGTCTCTATAACTGAGAAAGAAAAATATCAGCATTTCAATCGAATGTTTGATCTTTGTGAGTGTAGAGAATGAGCAATAACCATCTACCATCGATTTAAGGCATTGTTGTGATTTCTGTGATTTAAAATAACAAATTACAATATCAACATTTTGCTAACAGGACGCTAAAGAATTATTATAAATAATGAATTAAAAATGAATAAGCGACTTTACACTCATTTTCCAATGGAAATGATTTTATTTCTTCATACGAGTAGTTTATTCTTTATAGTATTTAGATTTAAACCTTGTTTTCTGATGTTTTCTTTAAGAAACAGAGTTTTTCAAAGCTATACTTATGCCAACTAAGCCATAATATAATGACTTCTAAGGGTTTTTACGAACGTTACCTAGTCTAAAATTTGTGCATCAGGTACTCTTAAACTCTTAGAGAGGTCAATCATTCTATAGTGAGGGGATAACTAAGAAGGTAGGCGTCTAAAATACCGAGGATGAACCTATATATTACAGTTTTGTTACAGTTTTCTCCCATTCCAAACATAAAATACTAGTAAAAAGAGTAAAGTGAAGATCGTCATGCTTATTATAGAGCTTACGCGTTAGGTATTTTATTTGCGTTGTAGTTTGTTTCTTGGCATTTAAAGTCTAGGTCATGTACCTACATGTAGAGCATGGCAGTAAAGTAAGTCAAACTTAACTAATTAGCAAACAAAACATAAAATAAGCTGCATCGTCCATAGCTACAGATGAGCTATCTAAAAACGTTGATACCATTCAGCAACATCGAAACAAACTTGAGGCAACAAAAAACATCAAACATGGTACCAAGGACATCAACATTGATTCAACAGTAAATTATTTGGAAGCTTCACCTCTATCCCTTAACGCAGCTTCCTTTATAGAATGCCGCAAGGATTGTAGGATGGATTCTTGGGTCGGTCCTCAAAGAAAAAAAACAGGGTTCAATTAATAAATTGCATGTGTAAAATGTAGCTGTGTGGTGCCGGCTTGGAATTTGCACCACCCCAAGTCTTCCCGCGGGTGTCGTAAGAGGAGGCAAAGGGATATCCACCGGGGGGCGGGCAGCAGCGTCTTCAGCGATCACAACCTGCATGCCCAGCGTGGGGATTATGATCATTACCCCCATATGATAAAAGCTGATAAAGTGCTTATCAGGGAGGCCTGCGTCCAGCAGTGGACCAATATAGGCCGTTGAGGTGATGTTGAGGAAGTGTAAAATGTAGAGCGCTTTCTGAGATCAATGTGTTGCTAGACCTGATATTGTGTTATTATGTCTGGCAGCGTTAAATAATTTCAAAGCACTGATGATTATAATTTTCTATGTATAATATTTTAAAATCTTTAGAAAAATGTAAAGAAGTTAGAAATAGTGTTAGGTTCATTACTCACGTCTTCTAGGTGGGTACGGACTTCGTTGGTTTGAAGGTGGCAAATTGTCATTGTATTCTGTAAAAGGAGATAAGAAGTTAGAGTATAGGATTAAAATCTGCAGCTTTTCGATATTAGTATAACTCCTTAAGAATTTCCTAACACCTAATAACAGTGTCTGTCGGAGTTAGCCAGGGTCTTTTTAACTACACTCTTTAACTCACTCAAATATGATGTTTTGAAGAATTAACCCTCCAATCATCACATTGAAAATGTCATTGTGTAAACTTTTTGTCGAGTGTTTGGGTACATTCAGTATTTGGTGTTACCCCCTCTAGCTGTTAAAACTGCCTGCAATCGTCTCGACATGCTTTTGATTAAGTTATCAATGAAATCTTGTGGTATTCGATTCCACTCTTCTTCCAGTGCCCTTTTGAATTCTCCTATGTTTGTTGGTGCTGGATCCCGCTGTTTTATTTGTTTTCCGATCTTATCCCTAACATGTTCGATAACGTTTAAGTCTGGTGAGCGTGCTGGCCACGGCAAAACGTCAATTTCAACCTCTCGAAGATACCCCCAAACTATCGCTGCAGTGAGGGGCCGGGCATTGTCCTGCATTAATTGAAATTTCTCTCCGATGTATGTGGCAAAGGGCATGACAATTGGTTCCAAGATGTCATTTACGTACCGAGCCGCAGTCATGGATCCATTTTCTACGATGTGCAATTCCGTACGTGTCCCTATGTAAATACCGCCCATTACTGAACCTCCACCATATGACTCTCTTCTGACAATGTTACACTGAGCGTATCTTTCTCCAGGTCGTCTCTAAACTTTAACTCTTCTATCATCTGGCTGTAGACAAAACCTAGACTCGTCAGTGAACAATATTTTCCCCCAGTCATCATCATTCCAGTTTTGGTATGAGCGAGCAAAGTTAGCCCAAGCTGCTCGATGAACTGTGGTAAGTAAGGGTCCTCTGGTTGGCAAGTACGTTTATTCCAGCTTCTTTAACTCTTCTTCTTACTGTTTTAGTGTCACCTGCCGAACGTCGTCGAGCATAGATCTGACCTCAGAAGAAGTTAAAGTGCGATTTTTTCAGAACACTGCTTACCATAAATCGATCGTCTCTCGCTGAAGTGACTCTCTTACGACCTTGCCCTGCACGTCTCGTGTACTCACCAGTCTGATGATAATGTCTAACATTTCGATTTTTTTACTTGTGTTGTTTTTACTTTTGCCTCCTAGTATGCCTTTACCACGATACTCTAGCAACACTGATAACGCTTTTGGTTGGAATAATCAGAATAATCAATTTATTGGTCACAAAATAGTACGTTAAGTTAATAGCAAGTTAAATAATAGTTTAAAAAAAAAACTATCTATGTAATGTATTGTATTATGTATATCAGATATCTAGTACCCATAACACAAGCTCTGCTTACCATGGGGCTAGATAATGCTGTGTGAATTGTCCAGCATCATTTATTTTATTATTTTTATTTATAAAAAAAAAAATGTATTTTATTATTATTTTATAATTTTAACATATTCGTCTACACTGTAGAACGCCTTTTCGACGAGCCGCGATTTAAGTCTCCGCTTAAATGTAGAGACTAGGTGCTGTCACTACCTGATCCGGTAGGTTGTTGTACAACGCGGGTCCCAGCACGTGCGTGAGACTGTCCGACTTAGCCAGTCTGTGTGATTCCGCAGATCACTTGCCAGCTCCACGAATGTTGTAGCATCGCGTGTGGTGATCTCCACGCGTTTAGAACCGCTCCAGGTTTTGCCTAACGTGTTAGTATGGAAAGCGACCCACCAAAACTTTAATATTGATTGTCTAAAAGATCCACAGATATTTCCGACGCCGTATAATATATGTCAGTAGGAACTTTCATGAACTAGCTTACCTAAATCTTCCATGCTCTGGCTGAGCAAAGCCTCGAAGGTGTGAAGACTGTAGCTCTCCGCGTCCATTCCTTTCGCGAGCGTGTTTCTCAAGTGCATCTCATACTCCAGTAGTAGCCGGGAGGTGGGCGAGCCTGGTGCTGGCGTCGCGCTGGATTGGGACGCCTGGCGTGAGAGGCAAGGCTGCTGGCAAGAAGAGGGCATGATAGATAAGACAAATACAGTACTTAGTTTAAAACAAAGCCGCTGACATAGGGACAAACAGACAGCGGGACGCGGGTCCCGCTGTCTGTCTGTCTGTCCAGTTAGATCTTTACAACTAGGCAACGGATTTTGATACGGTTGTTTTTAATAGATAGAGTGATTCAAGATGAAGGTTTATATGTATTATTGAAAATCGTCCGAAGCCGGGGCGGGCCGTAGGCATATAAGATGAATTATAATGCAACAAAAACATTACAAAATCAATAAATAAAAGAAAAAATTAGGGAATATCATTCCATATTTATAAAAAAACAATTGACAAAAGAATGGAACGTTTTCTTTTAAAAATAGTTTTCAAATACCAATGGTTCTAGTAGGTATAATATGTGGGTAAATTACTGAAGGCTTGCGCGATTGTCTTTTGTTTTTCTTATAATAAAGGCCTACGTAAGAAATGAAGCTGCTGATCAAAAGTACTGACAGATGTGTGACGTCGTCGTCGGCGTGGTTAAATGAGTATAAAAACACTAAAAACAAACTTGACCTAACTGCTTGCGACGTAGGCGGCTTCGATCTTTGCAAGGAATTTTCAAATGTTTTGAACCGCGTTCAAATAATAGAAGATCAAAATTAGTATTATATTTCTATAGGTAAAATGAGGTTAAACGAATAACAAACCCCCTTCATCCTAAACCCAATGTTAGCGAGCATACAATCTAATCTCGGATGTTGTCTCGGATCTCTTGCGACAAAAGCGAGGCTCTTTATTCTATACATAGACTACAAGAAGCAAGCGGCTGTACAAGAGATGCTGTGTTTGCTAGCCAGGGTGATAATTATTAACTGACCGCATGATGGTGTTGTCTCGGATCCCTCGGGTCTCTGCGCTGGCACGGCTCCTGATCCGAGTTTCCGTTGGAAGACGACGGCGTGGTCGCGTAGCATTGGTTGTCGAACATCACGTTGTCTGACGGAGGAGATAAGTCTCGCTCTCCACCACCCAGCTCTAAGTACAGTCCGCGGCCTGGGTAGCCACTGGGTGCTGCGCCAACGCCGACGCCTCTACTGTGAATAAATTGAATCATTGATTAGGAAATAAGTTTTGTACTTATTGATCAAAAGGCCTGCAATCGTCCAATATTTGATGGACATTACTATTTTCAAAAAGTAAGGGGTTTTCAAAGACTTTTACGCCCTAGGTACATGATAAAATTAGTCTAGTAAGGTGGTTTAAGCCAAAAACCACCATTTTTCCAGCTTTTGAGATGTTTTGTGCTCGTAAAACAGCTTAGAGACAGACATAATGAATTTTAGGGCTATGTGAGCAGCAATTCTTATGCTCTGACTCGCTACAACACCCCATGCAGAGAGGTTGGTTATTAATCCGATGGTGAAGAGGTGTTCGTTCAGTGGAAAGTGTCCTGTGAGTCTCCCCACTAGAATGCGTAGGTCCAATCTAGTCAGGTACAGTAGTTTGCTTTGCTGATGCCAATGGAAGCACTGCTCTGGCCTGGATTTTTTGTAGTCATGTCCATCATTAATTGTGCTTATCTTTGGTTTTGAGTCTTATCGGTTTTCAGAGTTGGGAGAACGGCTGCGGAATGTGCAATGAATAGCGGTCGTGCGCACCGGGAGATGGCGGACACGGGGAAATGTCCTTGCGACCCATCTCGTCAGTCTCCTCTTTTGTCTAGTGAAAGTGTGCTGTTGAATAAATATTTTTGTACCTGAGGATCTCATTTGGAATATAAGTTAATATAGGGGTATCTTACCGCTGCGAGCTCTGCCGACTGCTGTTGTTGTTGACGACGTGCGAGTAGTGCCCGTGCTGCGGCATATGTGGCGGATGGCGGCTGTGCGCGCCGCAAGATGGAGGACACGGGGCCGTGCCGCCGTACCGACGACGACCCATCTCCGGTGACGTCACGGGACTCTCAGTTGACGGCATTGGTTTCATCATGCGTTTGAGGGTGCTCGAATCTGGAAGGCAATTAAAAACCGCTACTTATGAATATGCGGATGTGTCTTCTGCCTTCTAATCGATGAAGGCGACTTTATAAACTATGTTCAGTACGCACTTATATTCTTGTGGAAATTCTGTCTCAATGTTTTAATAACACACTCTAAACTACAGTAAATATTTATGATTTCGGTGACGCGGGTACAGGTTTATTTGTCACCTACTAGATGCTGTTCTAGGTATTTGACAGACAGGCGACAACTTTAATTAAGTTGTGTTTTGGCGTGTCATTCTAATCCACTTACCAATATTCATATCCTCTGTGCTCTTTGATTTGGTGCGACGCGAACCTGAAGTGTTGTTATTGATGACATTGTGATGGTGAGAAGAATGTCTGTCTGACTCGCGTCCCTGAAAATAAAGTGGACGTAACGTTAGTTTAGTTTCTAAATGGGCGAAAACCGCGTGGAAGGCCAAGGTGGATATTATGTCTGCAACTCCTACTCGATAAACCCAACTGCTTATCTTATAATATCTTAACTGATCACTGAATAACTATTTATTCCGTGATCATGGCGCATGAAACTGTGCCGAAATATTGGATAACACAAAAATCAAATCATGGTAAATATCCCGTTTTAAATGACTTTAATGTTGATGATAGGTGTTTAGAGTAAACATTCTCGGAAAATTGTTGTATATTTATTAACTTTATATATGCTGTAACCATATATAAAGGTTGTATGTATATACATATGTATATATGTATTTGTATATGCTGTACCAGTCACTTTATGTTCACAGATTTTTTTATTGTATTATTCTATTATCTATCTGTGAAAACCTTCAATAAGCTTTTTAGTATTAATAAATTTGTAAGTCTGCTATTTACTAGTCCCTGGTTTTCCTTCAAATAGATATAAATACAAAAATAGTCACTCACCGAATCATTCCCATCACCATAATCCACACTCTTCCCATGCTGCAGATGCTCCTTCCCAGGTCTCGTGGAAGTGGATGATGATTTGGAAGACGTCAGCGTCCCGCCTGCCTGCACACCTTCAGACTTCAAGTCTTGGCTGTGCTGGCTCGCACTGCCTGTGCCTGTTGTTTGGGACTCTTCGTTTGTCTGGAAGGGAATAGAAGATGAGAAGTAGGTTAAGCTATTTGCTTGTGTTTGGATTTCGTTCGCTTGTGAAGGTAGCCTCCTTTAGGAATGAGAAGATTCCCAGATTTAGTTTTTGGGACATAGAACTAGTTTTATTTCCGAAAAACGAATGATTCCTGATCATTTGTAAAGAAATATGTACTACTGTATTGGCATGAGCTTTTCATACTTGAAACTTGACACCTGTCTCACGTCACAGGTGTCATTGATCCGTGCGCTACTCGGGATTCTAGAATCACTCACGAGCAAAGCGAAGGAGTTGCATTTCATGCCTTATAATTCCGTCGCTAGCTCAGCAGTCCACTTTAGAGTTACTCGTTACGCTCGTTACTCTAATCTAGACTGCTTCGTTACGTTAGCTCAGGATTTAATATCGGCAAGTATGACAAAAATCGTTTTGCCCACTTGTTGAACAAATAACTATTAATCCCTAGGTCGTATAATTACGTTACGTAATACGTTTAAGTTTTATGCCCGCTAAGCTACGCTAATGACACACATTGTGACCATGAAAAGTGAAACAGAGTGAACAGAAAAAGCACTTGAGTATTCTAAAAAATCCAGTAATTTCTTACGCTAGTGCTGTGGGTTCCAACTGAAGCAGTGACAGTTTTGGGGGCAGTAGAAGTATTAGTCGTCATTGTCGAAGTCTCCTGAGACTTGGGAGGTCTCGTTGGAGGTTGGGAGTCGGTCTGACGAGCCGCCGCTGAAAGTAACAGGAGAAAAGTTTATATATTATAATTAGTAACAGTTAATTAAGATTAAAATATTCTAAAGTTATATTTGATCCTTATATTTGAGCTTTCTATGTAATTTTGTCCTTTTTTTCACAGTTTATCACTTTTTGTAAATTAATAAAATACTCGAAGGGATTCAAAATTGCATTTGAGATATTTAGATTTTCTCAACTTTACGGAAGTCTATCTCCTTCCGCAAGTACCTGACAACTGATTTATGATAGAAGATGACAATTATACTTAATACAATATATAACATAAATATATATTTTTATTATACATAGATAACGACCAGAGCACCCGGAAAAATATCTTCAGATCGTACACACAATTGTCCCGAGACGGAAATCGAACCCGCAACCTCCTGCATCGCAGGCGGACCTACCACGTCACAGAGTTCGAATTGAAATACTACTCACGCTTAGGCGGTGGTTGATGAGTAGGCTGGGAGCTAGAGACGTTGTCATAAAGCGAGGTTGAGGAAGTGGCAGCAGCAACCTTCTCGGAGCGGGTAGTGCCGGTGGCAGCAGCATTATCAGTCTCGATGGCTCGCGTGGTGGTTCGAGGCAGCGTAGATGAACCTGCGACAAATTATTTAATGTATTTGTGTTTCAGATTAGGATTATTACAGATTAGGAGTCTTAACTTAGACATTTAGTATTTGATAATATTGGATATTATCCAATACTGAATGAATTTTAATGGAGTCAAAAGTATTAAGCATTAGAACATTTTGTGGACCGACTCATACAAAATCTACAAATGCTCTTACAAAACTATCAGGTCAAACATAAGGAACTCATCAACTGTTGTATTTTTCACTCTTTTATTTTTCACAGTCGATCTAGCGAGACACTGCACGTGACAGAAAAAATGGCGACTTATGGGAGGTCAAGACTCAAGACGTATTTCGGGTCACTGAGCATAGATAGAACTTACGATATCTCGGATCCTGATTAGCTCTCAAGCGCGCGTATTGCTCCTGAGTCATGCACGTGCATTGCGCCTCCCGCCCGTAGGTTAAACTGAAAGTAAACAATACATTTTATAACAAAACATAACACGTTACTCTACAAATTATTAAGAGTTGGATATTTCACATAACATCATCTAACTCTAAAATAAGCAAAGCTTGTTTTAAAAAAAAAAGAATATGGCGGAAAAAAATATAATCTAGAATAATCTATTGGTTCAATAACAAAAACGGCATTTACTAAATAAGAGTCGGAGCTATTAGATCATAATTTTATTTGTGATTTTCAACGTTAAGCGGGTGTTGTCTACAACGAAAATGAAAATGAAAAGTTTTTATTTCTTTAAGCTTACAAACTAGAACTTAAACAGGTCATATTTTATAGTTCACTTCAATTTTTTGTCCACCAGTGGAAGAAGTGAGAAGAAACCACTAGTATGTTCATAACTTATGTGTCTAGTACAACAACGGAATCTATACAACATTAACATGGTTTCTGGCCACTTACAAGCACATTGTATGGATTTGAAGAACTAGTGGAATTACTTTGAGAACATACAGATATTCGTCATGTGCTGCGGGAATCAATCTCACAACCGTCTGTGACTCGGATCTTTGCCCACATTCATCAGACGGATCATCAAATGTAAATCAGTAGATTTATTTAGGTATACCTTTGAGACTAGTTTCTTCCCGTTACTTAGCACGCGTTGTTCCTATGGAACTAGCTGGCAAGCATATGTGTGCATAGAAGTTTTTCTATACACGCATTATACTAACCAAATTTCAGCCAGTGAGGCTGAAATTTGGCATAGATTTATGATATGTTAACATAGATATTAAAGTGAAATTTTAGCCTAATCCACTCAGTAGTTTTGACGTGAAAAAATAACAAACATATCCAAACACAATCTTTCACGATTATAAATTGTTGTACTTGTTAATAGTATGTAGCTATATATTGACAAAAAATGTACATATGGTATAATTAGGCCTAGGATAGGACTTTACCTTGAGCGGTTGGGGCTCGCAGGCGTGGAGAGCGGTTTCCTCTTGGCCTTGAACTTCTGCTTATTTCCCGGCGGTTCCAGTTTCAAGCTGTAGCTCGACGAAGCCTTACGTGAGAATTTGAATGATGGTGACTAAAATCACAAAATGATTGATGAATGATAACGAGTGGTTTGAATTTTTGTAAAAGAATCAGAATGGGAAGTAATCATTATTAAACATTCATAAAGTAGTAGTATTCTTATATCAGAGGCAGAGCTTTGTATAGGTAGTACGGCTTGTGTGGCGTACATATAGTAAACAACCTCCATAATTGATTATTTTAATAACATAACAAATCAGGGCATTAACAAAGATACGTTTCTTTCCGGCGAACATTAACGGCATACAGGCTTGCTTCCAAATCCAACAAATTATTGTTGTTGGCTCTACATTTGAGCCAACAGAGTTCAAAAGATACGTTGACTTTGTTTATCAATAGCAAATCTTTTACAGCCAATCAGGGTTCATGAATGGAGAAGTAGTTTCTAGTTCATCTCTTATAGTCCAGTCATTTTAGCCAAAAAAATTGGGTTAATCTAACAATTGGTATCATCCAGCTGGAAACTCGGCTTCTGTTTCGCGTTGTTAGCATCGTTGTCTCAAAAGTCTCATAAAATATTGAGTTTGTTTTGTAAGCTTATTATAGTCTTATGTCAGTAAAATTGGTTTGTCGCAATTATCTATGTTTATATGTCATGGCATTAATGATTGACATCAATTTTAAAATATGCTCCAAATACTTGTTGCCGACATTTTTCGATATAGAGGAGATGCATAGAAACTGTCTATGAAGATTATTATTTTAAACTATAATATGTGACCCAAAAAATTATAGGGACCAAAATTAATAACCAATGTCAACATGCGGCATATACGACGCCTTCATTTTGACGTTATATACCTTTCCAGCTCTAATTAGGTGAAACACTAAAGTGACTGGACTATTACCAAACCATTGTAACTTACACAGCACTCTCGGAACTGCTTGGCGTCGATGGGCGAGGTGAAGTTAAGCCCCCAGGTGTCGTTGGTCATCGGGTCCTTCCAGTAGATGAAGCATTCTGACGCCTGGCCGATACGTGTGCCTGTAGGGCAAAAAAAAATTATGTAAGAATCTTAGCATAAGTAGGTACATAGGCTAACAAGGTAAATCAAAAAAGTTTTTACAAAATTATAAGTATTGATACAACGGGTATTTATCGCGTTTATTTACCTATTTTTCCCGACGTTTCAACAGGTTTACACTCTGTCGTGGTCACAGGATGACTGGAGTACTGGAGTTACCGCCTCAGTTTTTTATCAATACTTATATGTGTTCAGATCGCGTAAGTTTAAAAATATTTTACAAAATTGTCAAAATTTCAATTTTGACCCGCATTTATCAAATATCATACGTCAAATGACGTAGAAAACAGCTTCCACAAAAAAACGGTGTTTTGTGCGATGAAAGGGTATGCAAACCAGTAGCAGTAATTAGAAATTTAAGACTGCAAATGTCACATTTCACGGGTAAATACGAATAAAAAACTTGTAATATTGCATAAAATAGTCATAAGTAAAATGAACATTTATTAAGTACCTACTAGGGGATATACTTAACTTATTGTTTACATATTTCTAGCGTCTGATCAACGTGACCCATGACCGGAATGCTAGTGAGTATCTGGCGCAATGTATTAGCATTGACATAAACCGGGACGCACCCGATTAGCAGCGTATATTTTTGCATCAGTTAAGCTACCTCTAGATTGTTAGCAACAGTCTTAACACTTTGACAGCGATTTTTTGTCGACGACTGTGATCTTTTTTTTAACCTAAAAAATTCGTGCTGCTGCTCTACACAGCGGTTGTGTTGCGCCGCACATGCGTTTCGTTCGAAAAATATTACGGCTGTGCTGAGTCAGAAAGATCTGTATTTTCTCAGCCGCTGCGCTAGTGTGGATTTACGCATATTAGTCACTTGTAGAAAACACATACCGTGTGATTTCAGCAATCAAAGTGTTAATAGCTCAACTGTTTGGTTTTTGATACAAAAATTTACAAATTGTTGAATGACACAATCGACACTACTACCTAACTGGATGATGTACCTTCCTGATTGTTGCTTATTTGATAAATAAGTAATGTATCTAAGTTACTAAATTGAATCAATTAAATAAATTACTCTGAGCCTCACACACATCTCACTAAAAATTGCGAACTTTTATTTACGGAATTGATGGCAATTGAAAACAAACCAATTTGTGAATTAGGCACCAAAAACCAAAGAGAATACAATAACCACGTAAAACCAAAAACAATTGATTGCAATCAAATTTGAAAAAAGAACAAGATATAAAACTATGTCTTCATATAGGTAACTTTACTAAAAAGTTTGGTAATGAGGCAGAGTGCTACCTCCTTGCTTTCCAGGATCTCCTTAGAATATTATTGTACTGAGCAAGAAGGTTGTAGTCTTTATTAGCATTTTTGCCATAATTATGTAGCCCCTAAGATTTTTCGATGATTGTAGGTACATCTCCATGTGAAAATTATTGATATTGTTGTCGAGCATTTTTCCGCACGATCACTTTGTGTGAATGAAAAATAATGAATTTTCAATTACTTCCAGTACCTAATAGTAGTCTAAGTGATAATTTGTAAGCCTAAAGAAATAAAAAACTTTTAATTTTACTTGTTTATTTTGAAAACTTAGAAACTTCAAATCTTAACACCTAAGTCTGTAAACTTTTGATTTTCAAGAAACGGTAAAAAGCATTTGCAGTATCACTTTCTGGACAACTGGTAGGCTAAGTGCAGAGCTCGGTGAGTAGTTACATCACTCTAGAAAATATTGCTTACAAATGAGACTATTTCCATTCGTTTATCCTAAATCGTCATAACCTATTTTCTTGTGCTTTTTAGTATCTCCATAATGTATTAGGTAGCTGCATCCCAAAATCCGGTCGATTACTCGTGCTGCCGTATAAATTTAAAACTGGGTTACAGTGTCTACTGGAATATCTAGGGAATGACTCTCATAAAATACGGATACTCTTTCGTGTACAGAATGTGGACGGAGCACGCCTTGCAAACGTAGATGTAACCTACTTACGAGGCAATTTACTTGGGACTATAACCTGGTTATATAAGTAGGTAAGTTTTCTTATTGCTTGAATACATTAGGAAAATGCAGGTTAATGCACACATGGCTATGCGTAAGGGGTTTGTGGCTTTTTGGAGGCAGTGGTAGTAGGTACCTATAATGCATACTCATTTGCAGCTTGCTTTATTTATTATGGTACGATTTTTGTTTACTGCCAGTATGTTTTTCCTCGCCACTCAATGACCACAGGTCATAATGGATTTTTTTAGAGATTATTTGTATTTGTTGTACCTAGTTATTATTTTACTGAATAATTAGTGTTATCATAAAATAAACATTTTAAAAATTACAATAACCAAGTGCTTGCTTGAAAAATGTTTGCAAGCACTTTTATTAAAAAGGTATTTTTGTAACAGTACTCAGTATGCCTCACAAAGTTTGAAAATATTAAACTTTGACTTACCAGGCTGTATCAGCCTCACATCGAGAATCTTGTCGACCTGCGAGTTGTAAGCGGTGATGTGAAACACACACTCGGGCGAGTCTTGGATACAGGTGATGTTGACTGGTACCAGGTCTTCGGATACCTGCTGCCACTTGACCGTGCCGGCGCCGCTGGCTGACACGTGGAACACTTCCGCCCATAATCTGGAATAATATCAGGATTTTATCTTCGTGGCTTGCTTACTAAAATTCTGAAAGCCACAACATTTACAATGTACAGTTACTTGTGTAGCGACTTGAATTCTTTCTTCAGGAGAATTGATAAGGCAATGTAGCTAATCCTAACTTCAGTTATGTTGAACTGACATTACAATTAAGTATATACATACGTATCCAGGCGCAGAGCCATCTAGCAAGAAGTTGAAGTTGAAGTATATACGAAATTTTCTTAGTTAGAATAAGTTTTATTTTATTAAAACCTATATGACATCTATACTAATCCGTTTCTAAATTAGAAACTTATTAATTTCTTACAAACAAATGCAATCTCTAACTGCAGTGCACTCCTTCATTACGTACTGGGCGGCTGCCAACTCGCAATCGGCATTACGGGAACTGCTTACTGAACGTTAATCTCCTTTTGTGGGCTACTTATTGGCAGGATAAGCTGGAACTTCTAACCAGAGTGAAACTGTGATAAAACCTCTTTGATGCATTTTATGGGTGGTTCTTTGATTGCGTTGTAAATTAAAGACACGATGGTGTTCGCTGGAGTTTTATTGTGAGGAGTTTATGTTTTTCTGTAAGGGATTAAGTATTTGTATTTATTTATTTTTAAAGAATATACATGATTTCTTATATTTAAAACTCTTTAAACCCTTTCGGGTTTGACCCGAATATTACATTCCTCAAGTTCCTTCCTTGTGGACGTTTAGCAATTGCTTAGCAGATTCTTATTCTAGCAAAGCTGTGTATAGCATATTACTGTTACTAAAAGAAGAAAATAAATGACTCTCAGGTAGTATTTAAAGCAAGAAGAGGTTTTTAACTAACGCACTTTGCCGCTGAACGCGGATAGTGCAAGTCCGGTAATTTTGGCGAACTTTTGGAAATGGTTTTCTAAATTATGGACATAATTTCGGGCGAATCGAAGGTTAAACTAACTAACCATAATTGAAGTTTGATCAAAAATATACGAGTCTCTGCTTCTAATGAGTTTTTCTAATATATTCGTATAAAAAGGGTTATAACATTGCAAATGTAGTAAATGTTGTTAGAGAGAACTACTATTTTTGAACTGTGTCAAAGAAAACGTATGTATATTAACAACTTCTATTTATCACAGCCAAAGTTCTTCCCTCAAAGCCAAGTTTAATGTCTACCAAGCCAGAGCTAAGTGTATCATTAACCACCGTACTGTGTTTCCACCAGGTGTATCGGAAACTTTGATCTAATTTCGCCGACACACTAAAGTTAGATATACTGTGATGCAACTAAACTTTTAACGATGTGTTTTGTAGATGGAACGGTTTCACAAGCTTTTGGCTGATGTTGGCGCAACTTTTCGGCACTTTCAATTAGGAGTGTTATGGGGAGTAACAACCACGGAAATAGTTTAAAGTCCAATTTTGTAGGGCATATAGATAAAAATAATATAATAGTATAATTTTTATTTGTATGATAGTTTTTCTCTTGCTTCATAGTTTATTGTTACCTTAATAAATGGCCATCACGACGGCGTGAGTCCTGCCACGAGCTGTCTTCATAGGAGTACGCCTTGCGGAGGATGGGTGCACAGGAGCACGATATGTTTTTATTACCTTAGTAAATAGCCATCACGTCGGCGTGAGTCCTGCCACGAGCTGTCTTCATAGCGGTACACCTTGCGAAGGATGGGTGCACAGGAGCACAATAAGTTATTATTATCTTAGTACATGGCCATCACATCGACGTGAGTTCTGGAACGGACTGTTTGATAGCTAGTCGCGTTTCGGAGGATGGGTGTGCAGGAGCTCGATAGGTTATTATTACCTTAGTAAATGGCCATCACGTCGGCGCGAGTTCTGCCACGGGCTGTCTTCATAGCGGTACGCCTTGCGGAGGATGGGTGCACAGGAACACGATAGCTTATTGCCCATCGTACGCGAGCCGCAGTCGGCGCACTGCACTATGCCGCCTGAAATACGCAAAACTTGAATAATCTGTTTAAGATTTTTAAAACAACTGGGATTTATTTGCTGATTGACGTTGTCCTGGCAAAAACAACCATAGAATTAAAATAATAAAATAATTAGTTAGCATTTTTAATTCAGTAAACTCAATTTATTCACCATTATATTATCATAATATTGGCATGTCAATTTAATATTACAGTACAAAGAGTACTTAAACATAACCCTAAATTATAATAATATGATGACAAGTAAGCACAACAATAAGCAATAAATATAAACAATAAAGTATTATAATCACAAACTAACAAATGACCATATCAAATACTCGTTAATACTATAAAATGGGTTACATACTTATTTTTGCTTTAAATTCTGAAGCTAAGTTGTTTCTAGTGGTACCTTGTTATAAAAATCAAGGTTTAGGCTTAAATCCTGTTTATATTTTTTTACCAGTCTAGTACCAAAAATTGCGTAGTTTACCAGTGCAATTATTCATTATTTCTATTTGTCTTTCATCTTTTTAGATATGTCATCTTTAATCTTATGTATTTCCAGTACCTAGGCTATTGAATATAAACAATGCAATCACGGTAAACATTTTTGTATATTTTTTTTCATTTAGTTAATTAGGTTTGCAAAGGAAGCACTTCGACAAATTATATTTTAATCTAAATAGGTTCAAACATTTAACTTTAGCATAAATGGATACCAACTTTTAAGACTATCATTGTTATTAACACTAAAGTCTAAAGTCACTCATGACGGGATATTTACCATAATTGTTGTATGTTGTTTTGAGTTATCCTATAGTTTAGATCAGTTGTAAGCGACATGATCACGGAATAACCGAAGTCACTGCGAGTGAGTTTTTATTTGCAGGTCTGCCGATCTAACCTCATGTGTTTTCTTTAGCTACGAAGATTACCACTGCCGTTTTCATTATCAACAGATCGATCACGACATACTACACTGAGGGTATCTGAACATGACCCAAACACACAAATCGTGGTAAATATCCCGATATTTTATTACCAACAACATGTTTTATAATAGATCCCAAATCAATACCTCTCGCTTATATCTGAAAATAAAGCTCTCCGTCCTATTTTAAAGTAAATGAGTAGATACCTAATCAGTGGAAAGTGACTTCTAAGAAATGCTTACGTGAGATGTTCTTCTAGACTCCTAAAATAGGTAGCTTTAAATAAAACTTATATCCATAAAATACTAAGTTTTAGTAAAGTTAAAAAAAGTTAAGTGTAAAGTTAAGTTATCTCTGGAACTACCGGTGACCTACATTCGCTATACGAGTGTCCATGGTCTACGTTTTGTCAGCCGTGTGAAGCCGTAAGCAGCAGTTTATGCCTACGTATTGGTAAAACAGCCATGGACGATTATTTCTAGCAGATAAGTGAATCTATTGAGGGAGGCCTATGTTCAGTAAAGGTAATAAAGTTGCAGACTCTGCGAGGAGGTGGATGAAACGTCTCTCGATCTGCTAGGAGAGTGTGGAGCACTGATACAAAAACGTAGCATCCACCTACGCAAGCACCTGCATAGCCCAGACCAGTTACGAGACATCACCCAGAAGAAAAATCTACAGTTCCTAGCAGCTGTAAGGGTTATTGGCGAATTATGAACTGCAGCCGCTAACGCTGCAGCTTCGTGGCTTAACGTATTAAGTGGCGATCACAATATGCCTATCATGGCCGCAGTGACACCCAAGCCACCTAAAGGGGGAAAGAAAAGGGTTCTAGGTGCCTGTAATATAGGCTGATGATGATGAGATGAGATAATCACCCGCGGTCCCGTGATGTCACCAGGTGCCATCGGAGCGCGACAGAGAGTGTCCGCGGTTGAGGCTCTGCGACCGCTGGGTACCGTGCCGGTACTGGTGCTTCACAGCATGCTGCAATTCACACACAACCTAAACTTACTGACCATTTCAATGTAAACTTTGCCCCCTTTCTACCTGCTCGATTGCTCCCCATATTTCACCGGTAAATCGCACTAGTAGAAGCATCAATTTTACACAACTGCGACATGATATATCGGGAATGCTACTATTTTATGTGGTTCTATCGATCGAGCACGTAAAATTGACATCATGTTATTGCTAACCGAGCAGGTGGAGAAAAACATTCAATTATTTTATAACACTTTTATGATCATACGTTTAAAGGGTTACCGGATAATAACTTTATTGAAGCTTTTATAAAACATGATTTAGGATAATGAAAATGAATTTTGTATGAAAAGCATGCAAAGTTGACTTGTTTTTTGGTGATAACAGCGATTAATATTACATAATCTACAGCATAAATAGCAGGTATATTATACAAAAGCGTTGATATTTAATAGAATATATATGTGGTATAGGTATGGGAGTTATGTTACAGTACAATTTTAATCCGTTAAGCTTTAAAATAAGAACATCAAACCAATTTTTATTAAAGAAACTACACTGTGCAAATAGCATTCCTCACTTTAAGCCTAAATATTTTAGAAGTTTCTATTACTTGAAACATTCAGTGATAACATTATCAAACGAAATTTAAATAGAAACTCACTAAATCTGACACGAACGAAAATTCATAGCAGTCAAACGGTTTAAAAGACGAGATGCGACTAAAGCAATATTTGAGTTTAGCACGAATTACGAAATACATAGATGACTCATATCGCGGTCTATCCTATTTTGGCTCACCAAAGAGTTCAACTTAAATGTCAATTTACACACATCAGCCGCGAATGCACCTTTAAATGCTGGTTTGTTAGCACTTTTCCGATAAACGTGTTTTATACATTAGACGGTTACTAAACACAATAAAATTCAAAACTCAAGAAATTTGAATTTTGAATACGCATGTTTCAAAATGACGAAATCTTATCAACAAGTTTGGGTTTGGAACTTCAAAATATAATTGTAAGTAATAAAAAAAAATGCGCATTCTTCTTTTTCTATTTGGTGGCTTTATTCAACAGTGTGTGAAGCCATTTTATCAATGAGAACATTTGATATGATTTGGAAGCCGTACGAGTCCTGAAGCCATCATTTACTCGCTGGCAACTGTGTCAAAGATCAATCAAGTGGGTATCGATAAGCGCAGTGTGTTCCAAGGAATAATGCTTATACGATGTGTGTTACCTAGTAAACTGTTTTTCTGAAATTATTTAATGTATTTGAGTCATTCGCGATATTTTAATACATTGTCAGTGTTCTTCAAAATTTATGCACCCAACCCATGTTTGTAATTAAAACACCAAGCAGATTGGCCAATAATCAAACATAGGTAGTAACATTTTTGTAAGTACGTATTTGCACCAAAATATACATAGAAGTTATCCGACGAGACTCTATCCTATCAAATAGTAATTAAAATTCTAGCACCGCATTTCGATCTCGCCGGTCGACGGCGCCTTCCATCATGCTAGATTAGTTTAACTGAATGTGGGTCACAGTTCAACTCCATATTTTATAGCTACCTGACCCCAAGACTGACCAAAATCTGCAATCCCGATGAATTCCACTGGGGGAGCACTGACTTTAGAGTGATACTTTATTTGATTTGTGCGTTGTCGTAACTTGTTGTTGAATCCTGACCGTATTGTGTCGATTAGAAACATATGAAAGCGGTCCTGAATGCTTCAATTGTTTTAATTATTTGAATATCTGCGGGTTTTAAAAACTCCTTACGATCGAGCGGCGATTTTCTTCTATATTCTGTTTTCTACTCGTATGTTATTAATTTAAGTAGTTGTAAAGTACTTTGTGTACTTACATTTTAAACATTTACCTGACGTTTTCGTTTTAAAACGGGTAACACGATATTGTCACAGCTCGGCTACCTAGGTCTCAGGTAATCAAATACAAATTAGATCCATTTTCATCAGAAGCTTATCCTACATTGCATTTTTCTTTGTTTTATCCTCAGGAATCGTGCTAACAGCTTGTGCAAAGGTTTTAGATAAATTGAGGCTTATTCAAGTACCTACAGAAAATTGTTTAACAAGCTTTGGTGGATATACTAGCTAAATATATAAGTATAGCTTATAATTATTGTAAAACACGACACACACTCACAAACATGAAATTCATTTATTTACGGTACATTTTATTGGTATCTTATAGATGGTTTAGTTGTATATTATCAAACGTGAACATGCAAAATATAACATCTTCTTACAATGTTACTGTGCATGAATCAATCATAGTTTTGCAGTATGTTAAATCATTTGAATTAGGCAAACAGGTATTTAGATAATGACATAGATCGGCCATCATACAGACATTCACGAGGAAGGTAGGGGACAAACACTCCAAGTGCAAAATAATCTATACGTAGTTACGAACCTCGAAATTGTTCCAATTTTGCGCAGAAAATTTAGCAGCCTCCACGCTCTCTTTAGCACCCATATTTACGGAGCCGTGAGTTCACTCGAATGGTCTATGACAATCTGTGTCGATGCGTATGTTCTTAGCTCGTGATTAGTGTGCGCTACGGCCGAACTCTTATGCGAGAGAGTCGGTTTTGATAAGCATTAAATACCTCTGTCTTCTGACGTGCTCTATGTTAAAAATTCACAGTGTTGAATAGTAAATTAGGGGTGGTGTAGGTTGCACGGAGTCGGTAGCGATGCAGGCGCGGCGCGAGCGAGCGGCGCGGTCCGGTGCGGCGGCGGCGCGCGCGTGTAAACACCACCAGCTGCGGGCCCGGCTGCGGCGCGCCACCGCCGCCCCGTCAGCGCGCGCTCGTCCGCGCCCTCTGCTCCACGCGTGCTCCGTGCAAACGACACCTCCACCACAACCGCACATCAACAACACTCTAATAAATGCGCAGAATATCCCCGAAGTATACGCTTGCGAACGGTGCGAGGCTGTGACACCGGCGGCTCGCCCAAATGTAAGAGCAGACTGGGTCGCAATCTAAGCGTGCGTGGCTGTGTGCGCATAATCTCGCTTGCCGTCACCGCGCACCGACCGCCGCCGAAAGCCGAGACGCAGCGACGCCCAAACCCAGCGGACTCTACGGTAGCCAGCGCTTCCGAACTCTAATCATTTATAATTTTTAGCTTTAATATGAACTTCACTACTCGTTTGTATGCTCGGAGTGTATAATTATCACTGGTTTTAAAACAATTTGATCGGGCGCTTCCTAGGGCTCTAGGTAGGAAAAGTACCAATTATATGTATTGAGACTAGACGATCATCAATGGAGGTTCGTAGCGGTGCGGCGTGGGGCGGGAGCTGCGCGCGCACTCTGTCCGAGACAACATTCGATTTTGGTCCATGACTGTTGGATGCTTACAGTGGCCCACCAAAGGCTTTAATAGTCCATTCTAGACGTAGGACGAGAGCAGGTTTTCCTAACAAAGTTAGGTTATATTTTATTGTTACCAATAGGAAAAATAATAAAACCAAAATACCTTTTTTTCCCGACCTATTTCCGAACTAGGTGACCCCAACGTAGAAAACCCAAAATACGTGCTTGAAATCGACCCATACTAAATGTAAAAAAATAATTATCTGTATTAAGTAAATAAAATACGTTGGACATAAATTAAAACAACAAGTATCGACAGGCTTTTCGTTTCATAATCAAGCCCACTTACGCGAAAAAGGGTCGATGACTAAGTTTATTAGGTTATATGATAATCTCTTACTAAGAGTTGAAAAATACAGGACTGTGCAAAACTTTGAGCTTTGATTTCAAAAGCTCCTCCCAGCAAATTATCTTTTGGCTGAGCAGATCATATACAATCAGATACTGGTATAAACGTTATTTACAAAATATAGTTTGTACCTACTAGTAAACTAAAGATAATAAAATTGTGAGACAATGCTCATATTTTAATTACCAAGCAGCATCTTTCTACTATTCTTAATAAATTCACGATCAATGGCAATGCTAATTTACTGACCGAAATAAAAGCCAGCATTCCGATCACCTGTACTACTACAGAAACCTTTAGAAGTTTTGTAAGATATATGTAATTTTCTCTATTATTATATTCCGACTCATTTAAAACTTAAGTAAATGTTAAATCAAATATTTAAAATACCTATTTCAATCCAAATCCATAACCAAGTACTGGGTCAGGTTGTTATGGGGTACGTTCATACATGCACGTCAGCGAAGCGGAAGGCTCTGTTGGTTATTGGAGGGGTAGTCAACCTTTTTAAGGTTTCGTGCCTCAAAAAGAAACAAGAAAACCTTTTAGGATTTCTGTCCGTCTGTCTGTCAGCCCCTTCCTTTTCTCAGAAACGCGTGAAGGTATAGAGTTGAAATTACGTGAAATACTCGAGTTCGTAACCTGGAGCCATGAAAAAATCAAACTTCCGAGTCAATGCGATCAATTCATAAAGTCGTTTATGCCCATATTTTTTGTCGTTCTAAAGGGAATCACATCCAAACAAACTTCTACAACGGGTACTTCCCGTTGACCTAAAATCATGGAATTTGGCAACAACCATGGTCTTATAGAACAAGTTGAGAAAAGATAAAAACATAAAAACTTTAAATTTGTACTATACTCTCGCAAGTCACCAAAATCTATACTATAAGGTACTTCCCATTGATCTAGGGTCATGAAGTATGGAACACGAAACAAGGTTTTTGTTTATACTACACTAATAATCACAAAAATATATATATATACCCTATATAGTAATTTTTTAACCTTTGAGTTCCGGTCACGTTGACTTAGAATCACGAAATTCGGCAAGATATAAGTTCTTATAGCACAAGTCTTTACTTGTGCTAAAAGTACTTATATCTAGCCGAATAATTCAAAAAACGTAGAGTAAAGTAGCTATATAACTCTTTTTTTAAGTTTTTTTTATTTACTTATCTAAATCAGACGCACTGTGCTTCTGACTCAATTTGCTCAAGAGTACAATTTGGTACTAAACCTTTGGTGGGGAAGTCCGACTCGCGCTTGACGTTTTATGTTACCTAGCCACCCTCATTTGGCCTCAATTTCAGCTAAAATAAAGAGACGATGCGTCCAAAGGTGGATTGCAAATGTCTATAGACGCCGCCAGGGTATCCTCATCTTAGCAGTACGAATGATACATTCGACAATATCAATCTGTCGAAAACACGTTGAAACAAATAAATAATAATAGGTATAACTCATTACCGGATGTTAACTACAAACCTTATTTGTGTTGGAAACTCCTAAGTATCCGAAGGAATTCATCAAACGATTATATTTTTTATAGTAAAATTGGTATAATATTCTGAAACAAGACCACCATAGGCACAAAAATTATTTTCACCCGGCCTCCCATGAATACACATTTTCATATTGCGAGGGGAGGTTTTGCGCAAATGGCCCATAAGCCTTAATTTTTAATAACTTGAATTTCCTTGAAAATTTCATTTATCTCGCCTTTGCCGTGTAAATTTAGAGCAAGTTTCCCCTATCTGAGTAGCATTAGCTATCTATTGGGTGCACAACAGCGCAGTTACCCTTTGTTGTCATCGCTCCGTCGCCTGCCTCGTACGTATACCTATCTGCGAATCTATATGCTAAACTATTCACTTAGAATGTCAAACACGGGCATGATCTGAAAGGGTAACTTTGAATCCGCCAGCGCAGTGCTTTAGATAATGTTTGCTTGCTTGTTAAAGTCCTCGGTACTAGAGCTATACAAGTCGTTTCAACGTAAAAGTTATGCCAGCGGCAAGAGACTGGCCGCTTTAGCAGGCTAGCGAAAAAGTATTAAGGCCACGTTATTCGAAATCATGCAATCTTAGATTCAGTTTTAAACCATCAAATATCCCTTGTTTTGATCGGAAAAAAATATATGTTGTAGTTGGATATATACTATAGAGCATTCTACGGTTCAAAACACGATATTTATCACTTCACCTGATGATAAAAAATCTCGAAAAAAGGTTAGTTTCTATTTGGTTTCTTGTTGTACTACAAGTGTATAAACGTTGTACTCTCAAAAAATATGCCAGGCAACGAAGTTTAGAAGGGCATTCTCCGGTTAGTTTTTCTCAAAACTATTTTGTATTTTTTTTAAACGAATAATTATAGAATATAAGTACTCCGCGCTCAACCACACCTGTGTCGCTCTTGCCAGCCCCCAGTACCCCCCGTGAATCGATCGATTTACCGTTTAAGAAAGAATTTAAAAATGGCAAATAAATAAAAAAGTGTCCAGACGAAAACTACGGAATCTTAAAATATAAATAAGGTTATATATATTACATATACTTATTTACTATCAACTACCTAAAACAGTCAACCAAAGGAGGGTAGCGTACAGACATAACAGTAGCGCAACTGTATGATCATTTTTGTTCAGTACATTTTTAAATTTGCAGCTCATCGATGCCAAGACACAAGGGCACGTTTAAAAAAAACAGCAAGTGAACAGTAATTAACTACCTACTAGGTACTCGATTAAATAAAAAGTTTCTAGGGCTTTACTATACAGGGTGCCACGGACAGGGTCTACTAAGCCGAAAAGGGGTGATTCTGGACATCGAGGGGGTCAACGTTTGTTCTAAGATTTTTAAAAAAATTTAGTGCCGTTTTTTCTTCATTAGCTGGATTGCCTGTGACGTCACAACCTGTTTGACATAATTGTTCTCCTTGATGGTAAAGGGGGAGGTATATTTTTTTTTGCGGAATCATGTAGGGGGTGTCGGAGTAACCTAGGAAAAATTCCGACTTTTTGAGATTTGCCCCCCCCCCCCCCCCCTAGAGGGGGTCCCAAACGGAGTCCTATTAACTACTATTTTCCAAGGGGTTGTATGGAGGAGTACTAGTGATATTGATTGCAAAAAGTTGTTGCCCCCTTTGGCCCCCCAGAACCCCCCTTTTGAGGTTGCTACCAGATATGTGCTTGCTATCTGCCATGATAAAGTCGATCTTATTTTTTGTCAGTGTCGGGCTTTGCCATGTCTAAGTGGACACGGCTTACAGGGTTAACCCGAAGTTTACTCTGTAAAACGATAAATGTGTTATTTTATTAAGAAACTAATTAAAATTCTTGATTTTATTTGAATAAAATTATGCTGCAATCAGACCAAACCCCAGTCTAGCTGCTCTTGTGTGTGTTGAATTGATATTGTATTATTTTCAATCAATGTTAAAAAAATATTTAAATATTTAGCGCTAAAAATATTAATTTTATAGAATAGTAAAATTAAACGAATAGTGCAAACACTACCTGTGACATCGCCCACCTCTAACTGTCTTCTACATTTTAAATAAAGCAATTTGTGTTATTTCATAAATGAATTTTTATTTTTATTACTATTACGTTTATTTATTTACTATTTATCTAAAGACTACAAACCTTAAAACAAAATTGGTCATTTGAAAAAACTATGTAACCTTACTTAAACTTGTTTTCATTATTTATAATTAATAAATTCGCATTTAGGGACTGCTACATTGGAGTTAAACTACTGTTACAAATTATACTGTGCACGACAAGACGGCGCGAGCGGCGCGGCGCGAGGTCAGCGAGTTCATTTGAAGTTTGTATTCGCGCGACTTGCCACGCGGGGAGGGAAGTATCGTTATATGCCTACTGCGCTCAAATATCCTGGCCTTAACGTCCGAAGACTACCTTACTTTTTTGTTTGTGGCCAGTATTTTTATTCTAAAAATTTTATAGAAACTTTTTGGCCCACAGCTTATGCTTGTATTGTACTGGCTTACAATCAAACAAACCAAACACTTTTGTGATGACTCTGCCAACATTTTAACATTCATTTCCATCTTTAAACCTCCTTTAACTGGATGATATTCTTTGTTTTGATTTAAGTTATATATGTTCATTCATCTGATCATGACTCTAGTCTCCCTAGTTTCACCTAACTTAATTCCAAATGCTCGATATATGTATGTAAGTTTAACAATAATGAAAATATGAAGTCTTAAAATATCACCAAGTAAATGGTTTGGATAGGTACTTTGTAAAATACAAGGTAGTCTTCCGATGTTCCCCACATTAACCCTAATTACGTATTCTTATAGATATTTAACTATTGTATAATTGACTATTATATACATGTTAAAATATTGAACAAGATTGCAAGCCTAGGTCACACACAGCGGTTACATGTATTAGAAAAATAAAAGTTTCTGTTTCGTTTGGCTATAACAGACAACGCAGAGAAATTTAGGTCCAACTTGAATGGGTGGAGGCTATTTTAGGGCTTCGCTTCGCCACCCTTTTGAGTAAAGGGGTGCTTTAAAGTGTGACTTTTTTAGAACGTTCCTATAATATGTCGTAGATCGTGGCATTTCTAGAACTCAATGTTATTTGCGCGCATGAGTTTTGGTACCATGAAGTTTGATAGTCAACAGTAATTGTAACTTCTTGCTGGTGTTTCTGGTCTCTATGCTCTCTTGGTCAGTTGTGGAGCTGTCACTTGGAACGTATGAAAGTACATCCAGACTGTTTTTAAGGAAGAATTCTAATGTGATAGAAAAATTAAAAGCATCCAAAAAGAAGTCAAGTCAAGTTGATTAAAAACTTGGTTGCAACAAGACCGTATAAATGTACTAGTGGTTTCTTTTTCACATCTTCCACTAGAGGACAAAATTTTTTAGTAAACAGTAAAACAATCTTATTTGTTAATTAATAATTTATAGTATAAAATTTGTATAGTCTAAGTGCTTCTTTCGTAAGCATAAAGAAATAAAACATTTTGAATTTAGAATCATCAATTATTTGTAACGACTAATGAAAGTGCAATGCTATGAATATAGTTAACTTTTCCTCTTATATTATCTTGTGTAATTTGATATTCCGAAATAAAATCAAAACATACGCGATTGTTCACTCCATGTCCTACACACTCTGGTTAAATCTTTAATAAAATCTAAATAACTATCTATTTAAAGTACAACCATAAATAAGACCATATTTGGACCAAACAAATTACAGAAATCAAAAAGTTGATATATACAAAATATTAAAATTTTAAACGTTCTTTACGAACACGTTCTTAATGATGGGCAGAACCTGCCGTTCATGCAGTGTCAGTGAATTAATAAATATACCCTAGTGTACGTCAAAATTAAAAAACAATTAAATTAATATAATGGTGAGTATTTCGAGCCCACCATGGATGCCATATAACTTGAATACGTTATTCAGCATTAACATTTGCAGGTAGGCTACGAACTCCGCTTAGATAATAATAAGCTCATTGCAGTGCTCTACTTTGGAAAGCGTAATTTTCAGGTTAAATTAGCTCTCCTATTGCACAGGCGTGTAACTGGTGTGACAAACCAAAACAGATACCTACGATATCACTAAATACATTCGGGTAAGTGCCCGAATTTGAATGATTTTTTAGACGATTGCCTAAAAAATTCGTGTCTTGTTTCAGGATGTATGTATGTATTTGAGTTTCCTTATCCATTATGTTTTACAGTAAAAATAGCACTTTCGATATATGAATGGTCATATCACGGTAATTAGTAGAACAAAAAACCAAACTACAATAGATTTTTGGAATTCTCATGAAATGTTAATTTTTTACCCTACCTGCGGAGAGTGCTTGCTCAAACTTAGTAGTAAAAAATGAACAAAATTAAGTTCACTACTATTCCCTCATTCAGTTTATAAAAAAACTCAAGTTATTGGTGTAATTCTGGGTATAGTACACAAAATGTGAAAAATTAGAACATTTTCTTAATTTACAACAAAATACATACATTGCAAACGGTTTGACTTTTGTTTTTTGTCTGATTGGGCCATCCTACTTTTACATGTTTCACATTCATCGTTTTGTCAAATTCAGAAGTGATTTATAATTCGTGTTTTTACTTATTAAAATTAGCTCTAACTCTGATTCATGTAACAAAAAGGCAGCTTTAGATATGCTGCAATAAAAATGGGCATGTTATCTGCATTAAATGGAACGTAATTTTTCAACTATTTTGGCATGTAAATTTAATCTGGGGGCATGTTATCTGCATTAAATGGAACGTAATTTTACAATTATCTTGACATGTAAATTTAATTTGCGTTCTAGAAACCAGCTATTTCATCTATACACATACTAATAACGTAGCTCTCTACTATTGAAAGAAAATCAAAAAATACAATGGGGATCTCCTACATACAAACACACAAAACAAACATTAGGTAGAGTCTTTATAATATTCGTGGACTGTCTGACTGACATGGACTTTCAATATGAAATCTGATTTATTTTCTGACTACGTATGAAGATGCTGATTTAAATCGCCATAAGTTCTGATTTGCCAAAAGCTAGTAAATTTCTTCGAACCACACAGGTGCTATTTAAGCTTCAGAAGAAGTTCCCCAAGTTGCGACGGCTGATATCCGCTAATGCTAACGAAAAGTGCCACTGGGTGAGAAAGAACCGCCCAAGAGCCTGTGAAGTACCGAAAACTAGCCAACTGTTTTAAAACCACGGACCAAGACTAGGTAAAGCCAATTCCTCCCTATGCTACTTCGTTCTCTTCATGTTGGTTGCGTTGGTTAGTAAAAATTCTTACTACTTATTTCATTGCTACGCTAATGAGGGTTGTGGAGCTCAAACGACCTACTAATAAACCAGCTAAGTGCGAGGGAGACAAGCCCGCTGAGGGTTACGTATCATATCCGGGATCTATCACCTTAAGTTTTGTAGGATAAATAATAATCCCTTAGGGATAAAACCACCACAACTTTTGGGACCACCTCGGGATCATAATCTCTACAATAATGAAATGATCAGCAAAATCGGTTTATCATTGGCGGAGACATCAAGTAACATCGCCGCTTACTGAGGTACTTGCGGTGGGATTGTTGTCAAACGAAAGTCAATATAAAAAAATACATAAAAAAATATGCAGCCAAATTAAGAATCTCCTTTTTTTGAAGTTGGTTTGAATAAAATCCAACTCTGCAAGATACTTGGCTTATACCGAAAGAATTCGCGTTACTCGTCAGCTCCAGATAAATGTCGGGTTTTCTGCTGGTGTAACCAATGTGCATTTAATGAATGACCTACTTTCCTTCCCACTAGCCCGCTAACCAGCCTGACTTATTTTAAATCCTGTATATCGTTGAAGTTGATATATTTTAAAATATGAGAAGGAAGGTAATGTGCAAAAAAATGTATGTGAAATTCTCGTTACATTTTATAGTGAGTTTTTTAAGAACCGTAAACGTATAGTGATATTTTATAAGGGTTGGTTCATTAGATACTTACGTGTAGACAGAATTTGAATTGAAATGAAATGAAATGAAATGAAAAGTTTTATTTCTTTAAGCTTACAAATAAGCACTTAGACAGGTCATATTTTATAGTTCACTTCAATTTTTTGTCCACCAGTGGAAGAAGTGAGAAGAAACCACTAGTATATTCATAACTTATGTGTCTAGTACATTTGATTTGCTTATCTGTAAGTTGGTAGATTTTGAGTTGGAGCAAAACTCGTTCCAAGCTTTTTTATCTTCTAAGTATTAATAATTCTAAGTAATTAATAATTGTATTGTGCTGTTGGGCTTTTTTCACGTGTCTAATATGTTTTACTTATTGTTTTATACATGGATATCGTTGGTAATACTAATACACATTCACCGGCAAGAATATAAAAAGTCTTCAGACTATAGCCCCGACTTCATACAAAGCAACAGAACACACACTACACCATTCCATTAGGCGCTGAACCAGCTTCACTGCAAAAAGCGCTGAACAATTATGTACAACGTACATTAATTAAAGCGAAAAATCAGCATGTGATATAAAAGACCTTGTCCACATACAACATGCTTTTTTATTATCTAATTTTGTTAATATTTTCTTATGCCGCCGCCGTCAGCTTTTCTGTGTATTATGATGTTATTTTTATTATTTTCGGTCGCGTTAACTGTGTGCTGAGATATTGCTTCTTATATCGTAGTAAAATTCCTATCTTGATAAATTGTAAAACAGTTTGATTTAGGTACTTACTCAAAAAATCAGCGGCTTTTGTTGTCTTGCCTGTTAAGTAATTTTGTAAAAGCGTTGGATCCAGTTTAGCGCTATAAGTAAGTTCAGCGCATTTTACCGACGACGTATAGTTAATCCAATTTAAACGCTAAACCAAGTTCAAGAGCTGTCATGTCACAAATTAGGTATTGAAATCAATCACGCGATACTTAGTTTTGTTGATCTCGTTTTGGCAGCAAAAGTTGAAATTAAACCTTACTAGTTGAGTACCCTCGTAATAACTAACGTCCATCCATAGTACATACAGATCTGTGAGAACTTCACTAGTGGATAATATCAAGATATGTGAGAACATCACTAGTGGATAATAATGATCATAATAATGCTAACAGCGTAGCGCAACGAGTGAAAATGGCAACACCAATGTAGGTGACACTTAAATATCTTTATAGGTTTCGATTAATTTTAAGACATAAATAGGGCACAGTATAAGCTAGTAATCATTTTAGGCAGGAAAGTATTCGTGGTCAGAACTGTATAAGACAGGAAAAGTAATCATATAATAGGGACTGCTCGCATCCTTGTATGGAATCGAATGTTGTCTCATCAAACCGCAATCTAAAACCATTCCGTTTCTCATCCTCCAGGGTTGTTTATCGACCTAGTTCGCTATTCTTGATCAAACAGATGTACGAGTATCTAATGCAAGATATTGAGCATCCAACTCTAACTGAATGTTAAGATGAAACCTACACTAATACAGTATAGGCAAGTTTGTATAACTATAGAAAGTAACCTAAAAACTAAAATGATTCACGTTCCAAGGCCATTATGCTGCTGGGCTGAGAACTACAATGAAAATGAATGATATGCTCGAGCTGTCTCTAGAACACTCGCTCTGGGAAGCTCGAATTCTGAATTCTTAAGAAGATGCTTTAAATGATGCCTCTAATTTAAAAACTAAAAGCTCATAGTCACACTACGATTCTCTGTCACATCTAACTTACCGTGGGACCATACCAATGTGAACTATCCCAAATTTTAAGTTATAAAACTGGTTTAAAGTTTTACTTAGTTTCACATTTTATGTAATTACACATTCTTCTATATTAAAATAAATGTTTAGTTAAGTCTACTTTATAAATTAATTGAAAACACCTACAGTAGTTATAAAAACATCGTAAAGCGCTTGTTTTTTTACTATAATATTAGGCATCTTCATCATCAGCTATTAGATCATATTGCTTTTATAATATTTTTGCATTTGAATCAATTTCACTACTAATTCTAATGTTTATAACCAGCCAGGTATGTCAGTTTATCTTACAATCCCTATGGCCATTAAAACACAGTTATTACATTCAAAAAATACTGAAACCTTAATGTTCCTCAATATAACGAGGTAACAAAGTTATTAAAGAAACGTAATGTGTTGCGCGACAATCCATAAGAATGACACCGTTGCATCTGGACTTCAGGGGCGGTGTCGGATGTAAAAGCAAAACAATATTATTTCAGTGCATAGAAATACGACAACGTCCGTAGTTCTATACACTGTTCAAAGAGGCACCTCATACACTGATTAGGTTCCAGATCAGAGAGCAAAAATGGTAAACGTCAAGTGATTTTCACTGATGTGATCGAGGGCGCGGCGTGCGTGATGGCCCGGTCGGAGCGCGGCGCGGTACACACTAGGGCGGGCGGCGGACGCGGCAGCAGCGTTACGTCAGCGCGGGGGGAGGGCGGCGGGCGCGGGGCGCGGGACGGCGGGGCGCGGGTGACCTCCCCGCACTACTGCATCCTCCGAGAGCCCATCTTCGCCCGGCTCCGCTGAAAAACGTGACATCTCTTGCCCCGCAGCGCTCCGCTCCCCGCCTAGCGCCCCTACAGAAGTACGATCACTTACTCGTGGTCAATTTCTGCAGAAACTCATTAGGTACCTTGATGTACTTGAAATTTGCTGATACGAACTTTTGTATCAATTAGGCACCTAATTAACCTATAATGTTTTATATTTTAGGTTCAAGGCGGCTGGCGAATGTAATTCAATTTAAATATCATTATCAGATGGTTAAAGTTTGCGAGCCAATTCGTTAATGTGTTCATAATTTGTTAGGTCAACCATCGCGGTTAGATGTAAGTAGGTTAGGTAGGTAGGTACTATCTATAATTGTCTAAATACGAGGAGGTTAGATGTTCCAATGCATTATGAAATTAAAAATGAATTCATTTACGTCGTAGGTACGACTATAATTATAAAGAATTATTTATTTAATAGTTTCGGAATTATTAAGTTTTTTTCTTTTATTTATTCCTATTTATCAATTTATGGAATAGTTAATTAACCCTTAATTACTCGCGTGGGGTGTTTAACACCCCAGCGACTGTTTAATCATCTCTAGTTATTGGAGTTTCGAATTTACAACGCTATTTTTTAAATCTTAATCATAAATAAAAGTCTGACTTTGTTTGTATTTGGTAGTTTTTTTCTAATTCTAAAATTGGGTTGGAAAGCACGCCACGCTAGTACTTATGTATGTTTTTATGCGCGAGTAACTAATGGTTAAGGAGGTGGTGTAGGTATTAAATATAAATTCAATATACATAATCTCTAATTAGTGTTATTTTCTAAATAAAACACATTATTCTTTTATAATTTATTTTGTTTGAATAAAAACAAAATTTAAAATCTAAGTAAATCCTTATGAAATTCGTCATTCACCAAAATATGAATGAAAAATGTTGCCTAGAATTTATAAATGTTAATTAACTTATCAATAAACTCTATTTAACGAAATTAAATTATGAGGTAGATGTTTCCAATAGTCTTTCTTTAAAACTTACGAATGACACTTAAAACGAGCTACATTAAATGCACAACAGATCCTCACTAGACCCGTTACGTAGACATCTATTCAACGAAGATAAAACATTTAGTAAGAGGATACATTGATAATATTATTATTAAGTATTAAGGTAATCTAAGACTCCTTAGCAGGTAACTACCAGTTAAGATATTAGTTAAGCTGTTGTGAAAACTATACATCCTTATTACGTATTTGTTAAATAGCCGATAGATACCTTTTATTTGTGTATTCTCATGATTTTCTGTTTCGCAGAAACTATACTCCGATTTAAAATAAGGGTAGATACTTTTTGTATACAAAACTCAAGGAATATTGGTGTAAAATATTTAACGACATGGGTATCATTGAAGTAAAGCACAGAAGCTCGAAACAGTTTTTGGTTTGAAAGCTTTCACCATTTAATGGATATCTGGTTCGTTTTAGAATTCAAATTAAAACATTTTTCGGTGCGTGTTGAAGTTTGTGTTTTAGTTTTTAGTAATAACCATGCTGCTATATACCAAGTTGTTTTCTGTTATTGTTATCAGTTTTTGGAGATTTTCATTCATAAATAACTTTGTTGACATAACATTATCATGGATTCGAAATCGGAGTATAGAAGAGTTTTATTAACGAAGTGACCAAACACACATGTTTATTTGACTTTGTTTTAGTACCCGAAATGTTTTTTGGTTTTGTACACCTACGTTATAATAATAACTTATAGACACCCAAGAAATTATTTTCCAGATTCTAAAGATAAAGCGTCTAACTGGTATATTTAATAAAATTATCCGAATCTAGTAACTAGTAGATATGGAATATAAAGATAGTACTCGTAGGTGCTAAGATGCTTGTCTGTAAACGTCTATGACAAGTCACCTCTATTATTTTACTCTAAACACTATGGTGGGTAAACTTTTAAAATGCCTACAATATAATTGCAACTAACTTTCTATGGAGGTAGATTATAACACTAAATCTATTTCTTAACAAGTAATAGGTATATTACGAGTAACTCTATTCACTAAATATATACTAATATTATGTCAGATACACAATTTCACACAACTTGCAGATAAACTAGGTGAATCTTAGTACATTTGGCGATGAATCAAATAATATTATTAGAAAAATATTGGGTAGTAGAGTTACAAAATGTCTTATTTGCATTTTTCTTCTATTGTTAGCATTCCAACTAAAACTAATTCGTATTTTAACAGTATTACATTTGAGTTTGTCGTCAATATATTTGTTCAGTTAAACCGTTTTCTATGGGTAATAGAGTCGGGACACTGGAGAGGTTAACCAGTTCCTCCGACATATGTATCTAAATGAAAGTTTTGGAAATTACTGAGGTCCATGACAACACCATGTATTGATACGTACAAAAATTATAATAAACTTAAATTCGAAGACGATTTATAACTTTTTGAGCAAATGCGAGGACAGTTATATATATTTCAGTATGTACGTTAAAAATTATACAATTCCAACATCATTATTTTTCAGATGCTGTAAGTAAGTACTGTTTACTCTCATAATAAAAATTAAATTTAGGTATACCAGATTGGAGGCCCATGCCTCCAATCTGTATACCTAAATTTACACAGCTGGACAGCACTGGACTAATTATGATGAGCATTACATAGATTGGATGCGAATCTTTTATACATATTCCTTTTAACAGAAAATTATCTGAGAACGAATGTTTATGAAGTTGCTTTTGTTTTGTTGAGTTGAAGTTTAGTTCACTTTTTGTTATTCAGTAACATTATTCTTTACTTAATACAAAACGACCAAACCTAATAAGCTCTAATAAGTGGTTCAAATAAATTGCATAAGATACTTACTATATTCTATAAAAATATTGCAACAATTGATTGTAATATTTGGCACATATTTTTTGTGTTGCTATTTTACTTTACACAAGTTCTGTGCGAATTTAAAAGCATTAAATCTATATTTCTATTCTCATTTTGCGCCTTTTTTATTTGTTCATAACCGTCCTATAATAATTCTTAACTTAATTAGGACTACCATATTATAGAAACAATATAAAGTTTGTAATAAAGAATAAAGCAACAAAATATAATATAAAAACACACAAAACTTTGGATAAATACCAATATAAGTAAAATAACATTACGATACTCAGCACTCGAACACATAAAATTTGTACTTACGTTACCTTTGCAAACTTAGGTTATAAAAGATTAAGAACTTAAGTTATAATCATAAAACTTTAAATATTTTGTACTAGACGATGGATTTGTACTGATCAGTCTTGTTCATTCATAAAGTTTGGTTCTGTAACTAAAATGAGGTAGTTGCTTACATAACATACTAAGTCTTAAAATTAATTTATATTTAACGTATAGAACGTTTACGTATGGCTTTTTAAAATATACGAAACATTTGAGTTTATTAAACGTAAAATGTAAGTACTAATCATAAAGACGTTGAATGTTAGATTCCTTGTTGTATGATTGTTGGCAGGCGTTGTTCCGCGGTGTTATTGTTGTTGAAGTGGGCTGCCTTGCTGGCCGTCCTGGGAGCTATCAGAACTTTGTAATGATTGGGGATCATCAGGTTTCTTTTCAACCTGAAACGAAACAATAAATTCTGGATTACTAGATATAGTAAAGTAATAAAGGATCGCGAGGAGTGGAAGGAGAAAAAGGGAGGTCTTTACCCAGCAGTGGGACAATAACGGCTTAGAATAAAATAATAATATTATATAATACAAAATACAGCAGCGCATCGTCATGACCATATAGCGATCCAATGCAGCCAGCGTCTTCGGGACGATTCTAATTGGTATTGATATGGATCAGTTGAGCTACGTGTAGATTGTTTGCAACAATCTACAGTTAGCTTACTGTAGATTGTTGCAAACAATCCACACGTCTTTTGTTTCAATTGTAAATACTAGTTCCAATTTTTTTTTTATTTTTTATTTTTACTGTCTTTGTTAATAAAGATGTGACAAAATACATAGATTTTATCCAGGTTCTAGATATATCTTAAATCTGGCTCTAATCTTCGCTATCAGTTTGATCGTGAAATACAAAGTTTTATTCAGACCCAAAATATCAATTTGAGCTTCGAAGCGCATGTAATGTTATTCTAGAATCCATAGTTACACTCGGGCCAATGACGCCCGTGACGAAGGGCACTAGGTGCTTAATCTAGCAATCTACTTATTATTGGAGAATATGTTAAGAAAAAATTAAACAGAAACACATCATTTGTACCTTTATGGGACAATCGGCAATGAGGTGGTCTTCGCTCTTGCAGTTGTGACATCTCTTTGGTTGGGGGCCGATACTGCATTTGGCCGCTATGTGGTTGGCAAACTCGCCGCAATTGTAGCAACTGAAAACGATCATATAAAAAAAGGTTTCAATTCCACTAATAACTATAACTTATTTTTTAGATTGTCAATGATGTCTTCATCAGCCTATGTTAGTCCACTGCTGGATATAGGCCTCCTCTAATGAGCGCCACAGCGCCCTGTCCTCAGCTTGACGCATCCAGCATCTCCCTGCCGTCTTTCGCAGGTCATCATCCCACCTGGCCAGAAGGCGTTCTACACTACATCTAGAAGTCGTGGAACAAATCAAGATGAAATTTAGTTTCGTCAGAGAACCATCATCTCTAAAGAACACAAACGAGATTTCTATTTTTACTAGAAGTTGGATATGATTTTAAAGAGAAATCTAACACAACAATAACTTTTTAGCTAGGTACAAGTAATTTAAGTGTGCGTCAAGCGATTGCCACATGCCGTCGACACGTCGCCGTTTTAATTAACTTGAAAGCTAACTTTTAATTTTCTTATCAGAGTGCAAGGTGTCTGTTCTAAGTAAATTAACTAAAAAGCTTTTAAAGCGGTTGATAATAGTTTGGGTGCCACACACTCCTGTACTTTTATTTTCCTTGATTAGATAGTGCGATAACCTGTGTTGACACTCCGCTGCGTAATGTTTTGTTACATTTTATATGCATGGCATTGCACACCAGAGATGATTGATACACTACATACACTGCTTACGTGAGTTTTAGGCCACGGGCATAAGATCGGTTATAAATGATCGTTTGAGGTAAAAATCTTTAATCGAAATTTAACTCTTTTATTTCTCATTTATTATTTCAATCTAAAAATACTCAAAAGAGTTACAATACCAAAATAAATTTTATGGAAGTTATTTTAATCGCAGCAAATCGTAGTGTAACTTGTCTTCCAAAGCTATTTTTAGTTTCAACTGCTGCTTTTAATCGCCATTTCATAGGATTTTTATCCGTTTTCGAACTCTAATATGCACTTTATTCGCTGCGTAGTGCGCCGTAGTTTAGTTTTTGTTTTTGCTTGTTACCGTGTTGTTTTCTGTTATTTCTATCACTTTTTTTCTTAAAGTTTATGTGTCCTCTGTCGCAAAATATCTGTTTTAAAAAACATAAGAACCGAGTATAGCTTGTCGCACACGCTACCGCTACCACACAGCACAACAATTTGCATTCAAATATGGACTTTAACTCCTAGCATTTAGATGCATTCTATATTAACGGCATCAGATGAAAGACAGCTGGATGGAACACTCGTTTGAAGCTTGTGGGTCAGCCATTTTGTCACTGTAAAATTAATCTATACATAACGAGTTTCAGTCCATATTCAGATGCACATTTTTGTGTTATGCGGTAGAGGTGTTGGCTGTACGCAGAGCTTTAATCAGATCAGTTTTCATGTATTGTAATACTTACCGTATTTTTCTGAAGCGTTTCTTAGATAGCGGGCGTCGATGTGATCCCTGACAGTCCACGGACGAAGGGCCTGAGACCCTCGTAGCTTCCAATCCCTTGTCGGACTCCTTGCATTCAAATTCCACTTCTTCCTCGTCGCCTAGTGACCGAAATCCAGGCATTTGAATCACGCTCTGAAAACAACAACCATCCCATTAAAACGTGCATGAAGCAGAAACTTCATTCATATGTATATCTATAATATTTCAACACGACTCAAAAACTAATTTAGGAATTTACGGAAAAATCTATAAACTAAAAATTCACTCAGAAACTTATATCAAGATTAGCAGCTATAACATTATATATTTGTATACTATACAAGGTTACGGCATTGAAATTAATCACATGTTAAGGAAACGTAAAAAGTACAGCTAACTTCTAACATGAAATATTATTATCTACTCTATTCCTTTCAAACGGGAATAACCATAAAACTTATCGTTTGTGAGAAAAAAAATCGACTCTATCGGCTTCGGGTAACATTCTTGTTTTACCGCCAACGTGGTCGCTGCAGCCGAACGAGGTACAAGTTTGGTGGCAAATGTACTTATAGAAAAAACATCCGGTCTTGATAAGCTGAACAAATAAAAATAAGCGCACTATCGGGACAACCGCTAAACACCACACATTATTTTGTGAATGGGTTTATTTTAACTATGATAGAGCTGGCACCACGTGGACTATGATTTCTATCGGCATTTGAACGCCCTCATATTTGTTCTTTATCTATTTCGTAACCGTCATTTCTAGACATGTACGAATATTTTTCTATAATTTGTTCATGAGGAATTGGAACCATAAAAGCCTACATTGTAAAATCTGATCTTGAATAACTTTACCGTGCTCGTTGAAACGGACATAAACTTGTCAAGAGTTGAATAGCTCCAAAAAACTTTCAAACTTGTAAAGGAAATACAATCACCTGGTGTACGAAAACGTCTTGTCCGCCATCGTCAGGGGTAATGAACCCCCATCCCTTCGCCACGTTGAACCACTTGCATCGGCCGCGGCGCGTCACCCCAGTCGCAGGCACCGCACCTGCAAGTAATACGTTACGTTGGCGTCGTTAGCTTGACTCTCTTTCACTATCTTAGGAATTCGCTTTTCATTTCTATTAATAACGCGGGCTATGTTGTTTTTCCAAAGTGTGAGAGTCGAGACGAAACTTTCAATGACATCGACTCTGCGATTCTCAGCTTTAGGAAATTAAATTGTTGTCATGATTTTCTATCATACAACGACAAATTGCATTGGAACCTATTCATAAACCATTTGTAACTAAACCAAGAATTTTTACCAAGAAAATATTCTAAAAAAATAGTTTCTTCCCGCGACTTCGCACGCGTTGTTTTTATGGAAACGTTTTAAGGTTATTTTTATCTCATGGGAACTGATTTATGGGATAAAAAGTAGCCTATGTTTTATTCTGGGCCTGGAACTACCTGTATGCAAAATTCCACCCAGTCAGTTCAGTAGTTTTTACGTGAAAGAGTAACAAACACCCATACATACAAACTTTCATGTTTATAATAATAGTAGGATACTATTGAAGGTGTCTTAAAGCTACAATCATAAGCTTTTAAGAATTCATTCATACACTAGGTACAGTTAGTACATACCATTAGGCGGAAATTTTATGTTAAACAATAAGAAAATCATAAGTAGCAGCACAGACCTTGGCCACATGTAAGTACTTTATGAAAGCTTCTCGTGGTATGCCGGAAATGTGGGTACTTAATGGTATTAAAGCTCTACTTCTTTTGAATATTGAAATCTTTTGATGATTAATTGCGTATTATATTTGATTGCTCATGATAAATGTACCGTTTATTGCGATTATAAGTTGATGAACAATTTGATTTATAAAGGTTTAGATAGTTACGTACTAAAAGCTTTCTGTATTATACATAAATACCTTTTCCACGCTCGGTACACTTTAAAATATTTTTGGTAAAATTTCTTAAAATGGGCTAATATGAATAAAATATATAAATTATTTGCAAGCTACCTCAATTGTCAATAGGTACCAGTTCTAATTTGTTTCTTTTATTTTATTATAATATTCTGTGTTAATCAAAACACATATTCATATTAATTATTTAAATCTTCTTATATAAAAGTTATTTGAAAATATACTTTCGTTGAAAATAAATAAGTTCTATTATTCTTTCAGTTTAAATTACTTCATGTTTTAAATACTTTTAAGTTTCATACCGCTTCCTTTAAATAGATAAACATCCAACTATTTACATATTTTTGATACAATTAAAACTGATGTAGCATTTCACTGCGTAATAGTTAAATTGCAATTAAGTGGCCCTCCCTTATATTATATGTTAAATGCATGCACGGACGTTCCAACGTTTGGAAATCTATTAGCAATAAATAAGGGCCCACGATCGTTTACTGCTCTAAGAAAGGGTATACTATTCCCCTTATCGGTATCCTTTACAAAAAAATAACGTGGGAACCAAGCCAAAGAAAGACACTTCGTTATTGATATTCATAAAGCTTCTATTCCGTATTACACATTTTGGGCATATTCAATTTCATTTTATTCTAAGTATTAATCATGATTTCGATTTTGTAAATTTGTATCAATTAAAAGTAACAAATATCGTGACTCATAAATAAGTTATCGCTTCTTAGAATGTGACTAACGTCGAAGTACCTTGTAAATTTTTAAAGATATTTGAGATGACTAAACAAACTTCAAAAAACAATGTCACAAAAACAAGCAGATATGATACATCTTATCGATTCTGCCGCTAACATTCATTGATGAATCTCCATTATATAAATCCCAAGCAAGTTTTATGTTTGCTAATTCGATATAATACATTTCAAAGCGATGGTATGTAAAGCTGAGCATATTATTTTGGGCGTTCCGGCGCGGGCGCGGTAAAAGCGAGGTGGCCTGCACACGTGGACGGCGGGACTAAAAGAATGCTCGGTATTTAGGTTGCGTTTCTGGTACCTTTTCATTCATTGGCGTAACACTGCATCTACAGCGGCCACGGTCGGCGGCGCGGCTCCACGGCGGCGTCACCTTGCCACCGGCGGCACCGGTCCCACCACACTCAATATTCATTATTCCCTTAGCCACATTAATGAGAAAGCGAACAAACTCGTTCCTAATTTACGTGGAGTCTAATACAACATATTTTTCAATATTTCAAGAAGGTAAACAAAAACCTATCGATTGGCCAGTTAACAAACATTCAGTTGTGGAATGTAACCGGTATTAATCCATTCTTCTTCTCTTAAGAATGTTGCGTTCTGTTTTCTGGTGGTCTATGTTAATGACACCAGGGATTTACAAGTCTTTGTGTAATGTTTTTGTTGTAATAACCAAAACGTTTTCACGTTCATGTTTATAGCACGGTGGTACTTCCTCGCCTGAAGAGGATGATGAGGAAAATAAAGCAATAAATCTTTAGAGTATTATTTATGCCAGAAAACGCAAATGCATCTCAAATTTAAGAACATCGCGATTTTTTGACAAACTTCAATGTCGACGTCTTGGTGGTGAAAATCCTAAGCAAAAAGACTTCATTTAAAAAAAAATTTAATAATCGTTAATAATGTCGTACCCAGAAGCAATATCTTCGCAGCGTGGAAGCTGAGCATCCGACTAGTTTGTACGAGTGCCAGTTTTGTAGTTTTGTTTACTCAGCATGCCGCAGCGGCGGCGGTGGCAGAGGCTCCCCCCACTCTACGCACATTCCTGCATACCCGCACAAATACACACACCATCTTGATGCAACATCGCGGCATGCATTACATTCTTATCGTCACTTCACAACATTCAACGAAACCATCATTGAATGACCGCCTTTCACAATATGCTCTCGAAATTCAGCTGTACAGGGTGGCTTTTTGATATGGGATGGCCAAATTTGGAACGGTGAGAGTTAGAAAAAAATCGTGAAAGAAGGCATGAACTTGATCTGTAAGAAAATAAACACTGCATACTTATTTTTAATATTTTTTTGACAATTTTTATAAAAGTATACACAAGTCTAGTCATATTTTATCGAGGATAAGCCCCACTAATATATGTAGATATTTAGTATCCTGGCTGTCGAGAAGATCACCAGTTGTTAGAAAATAATATTTCAATTTTTCACATTGGTGCTTAGAAGGTATTGTATTCAAAGTAAAATTATAAATAAATGCTTTTTCCTCTCATTTTTAAGTATTTTTTTTTTTAATATAAATTAGTATTATTTGCTGCAAAAGTGTAAATAAAAAACTGTATATACAGTGTCTGTTTACTCATAAATCTAAGTCATGATTCCTTTCACGATTTTTCGCTAACTGTCATGGTTTCGTATTTGGCCATTGCATCCACCCCCATCTTAAAAAGACACCCTGTATACAGCATGTCTCCAAAATATTATCTAAGCTCAACATTCCAAAAACTCGGAACAACGATCGTGACAATCTGGTTTATTGTTATTTCCCAAAGTGATTAAGAGTGCTATTTTAAAAACAGATGCTTAAATTTAAGTTGGTGTTATTTTAAAAACAGGAAGGGGGAATTCTACGCATATTTGAGTAGAGCGGTATCTGCTAGATTCCAAAGGTTTGCATATACCAAATGAAAAATATAAAAGTGTATATACGATGGTGAAAATTTATTTTACCCTCATTATATGCATATAATTTACTGCCATTTCCTTTCATCATTGTAATTATGGTTGTGTGGACGTAATCTAATTCCAATCTATTACGTCTTAAGTGTTTGATTTATATACCAGCTCACATATTACTCTGATTCTGTATACCGGAGCTTGTGGAATGCTCGTAGAAATCGAGTCTCTCTTGTGCCATCGACCTGCACCGACCACGACCACCCAATACATGTTTAGTTCCTAGTATTACCTTGTAGTTTCGACGCTGGCTTCTCTGATAAATATACAAATCTCTGTGGACGAAAAGTCCCGTAGCCCATTTTTAAAGGGGCTCTAAGATGTAGGTTTTATTTTTGAGTACAGCTGAAAAATGTATTTGTTTTTAAAGAATAATAGGAAAATTAAGGTGTTTAGTAAGACGTTTATAGAAGTGTTTTAAAGCATTTAGTAAATCCTCAACGTCAACCTACGACATGGTTCGAAGTGAGGATTGTATAGCACGCACAAGATATCAATTCAAAAAAATGTTCGAACATTGTCACTAGATAGTAAACAAAACGCATACTAATATGATGTCGACCACATGTTCAGCAAGCAAATGAAATGACCTAAAACGTTCCACCATTCACTACTTTTTGCTGTTATCAATCGTAGGCATGGAATTTGAACGTGAATCATCCTCAAGTGGCGCTTGTTCTTCAGGATATGCTACTGGGAGTGAAAGAGACGGACTGTGGTACCACTATTCAGATTTAATTGACTGGTTACGAACTCGGGCCCTGCAGTAGGGACGTCACGTTACTTAACATCGACTTTCTAAAAATTCCGAATAGTTCTTCAATGATAATTCCTTTTTGAAACAGCACGCTCTCACGGTAAACATTTGTGCGGCACTCTTCGTGTTGTCATATAGAATAGAGCCTGCGTAGCGGCGTGTAGAGTAGGTAGGTACCTACATGCCTACGCAGTATCCGACGCAAATTACATTATGATATGACGATCGTGTTTTGTTTTATTACTTCCTAAATATCTATTGACCATAGCGAGGCGTGTGCCTTATTTGTAACTTGTCTACATAACTTGAAAGAAAATTAAATCAAAAAATTCAAATTGCTTTCAAAATATGTTGTCGATTTAACACTCTTGCTTTAATAACTCCAAAAGAAATGTGTAACATGATTTTTAGTTTCTACCTTCAGTTGAAAGTCTTAAGGTAGAGTTTAGAACGTGTTGTATTCACCGCGTTGCACTCAAACACCACGCTTGCTCGCAACTAAAACGGTATCGTAGGAATAGTAAACAATTATCTAGTTGATGCGTAGCCCTGCTTGTTAAAATGCTCACGTCACATGTTTTTAAATTCAATTCTAAAGGCCCTTGGTTTTGTATCCAAGGATTTCTACTAGTGACATAGAAAATGCGCAATATATCAACAAACAAACCGTAGTTGTAGTTGTAGTCCAGCGATAACAACAAAGGTTTTCCTTCGCAAGAAAATAAAAACAGTGCAAGATCTGGGAACGTTAACATTCTTTAGTCTAATTAGGAAGTTGTATCTATTTATAATTAGGTGGGTACTTATGGGATTATCTAGTTGTTAATCAACGTTGCCCTGTAAACATGCGACACATATGTGCGACATTAGTGAAGCGACACTCTATTAACCTCAATTCGAATAATTTGAATGATGTTATAAACAACTGTTTATGATTCCCTCCTCGGGCCCTTCGCTACATCCGTCCGATAAGGGCCGAGTAAAGTTCCATTTCGTAGAGCAGCTTTTTACGTTAATTTTATTATGCTCCCGCCAGTTTTATGTTTGTAAGCTAAACCTTGAATAAAATCGATGCACCTGTAAACAACATCAGCAAGACAATAGTAAAATCTTAAGTCATTACTTACTTGAAGAGGGAACTGCATTTCCGCCTTCCCTGCCGCTCATGGTAAATAACGTGAAGATCGGATACCACTAATATCAACTCCCCGCTGCGTACATCCTTCGTGGAAATATAAGGCACTTTATTTGTTTGTTCCTGAATTAGTATGATTTCGCGCGTTTTACAAAAATAGTCAACTATCAAAGTATTCGGGGTGCATGAGCGGTGGCGCGCGTGCGCGCGGAGCGGCTAGCGACGCGGACGCAGGTCGACTGCACTGCATCGAAGCTGAGTGACAGTGGTGCGGAGCGACGCCAGCGAAGTAGTCGGTCCCTTCCCGGATATCGTAAACTAAGTTCTTTTTAAAATAGAGAAGCTAACGGAACGTGTGCACCGCCCGAAAGCGCCGGTCGCTTTACCCCAACCCAAAATGTGTCACTTTGATGGCGCGACGCAACGTGGTCCGCTCCTCGACACTTCCAACGGAGCGCCGAGCGTCGTTGCAGGGTGAACGGCACAGCCGACTACCTACCACACACTGTCTACTACACCCGCCATCGTCCAAAACTCACAAAAAATATTTCTCAATAGGAGCCGCGAGGAATCGACCGCAAAGGCAGGGCTCTACTAGGAATGTCTAACTTTTAAGATGCTTTTGTTTTTTGCCCGGGTTCGATATGTTATTGTTTTCTGAACTAGTTAAAAATTTGTTTTCAAATTGCTTTAAGGTTTTGCAACCACGCTTGTTATGCAAGTTTAAACATTTTTAAACTTGCATAACAAGCGGGCACAGTATTTATGAGAAATCATAATTAATAAAAAACATGATCAAAAAATTATAATTTAACAATCTTACGTAAGTAAGGTCATAGTAGACTATAGATCTGGAATTAAAAGTATGTATTTATTCTGTTACTCCTGGCCTTCCTATTTCCTTCAATGTAGTTTTATCCATCATGAAATAATCAATTAACTTTTCTGGAAATGTTACCATATCGTACATAAGATAACGAACGCAATGCCCTCTGATCCCAGAATGTACCATAAATTGATAATATTATAATAGAGACGCATAATGTGCTCTATGAATTTCATATAATGAACATCAATAGAAAAATATTGGGCTGTTATTCGATATTTTACGACTGTCGTGTTGTTTCACAATACTGACTGTGTCAAATGTCATAATTTGTAGACGGAAATTATCTTATATGATGGTAAACAAATAAAAATATTAAATCAATAACAGTTTTTTTATCTCTGGTTCAAATTGGTTACGAGGTTGAAGTAGTGTACCAACCATTCATAAAACGAATGCAGCAAATTACTTAAAGATAAGAAGCACCGTCCTTGATTATATATATTTTTTACGAAAACCTTCCATGAAACACCTACATATGTATGTATATAAATCTATATTTGTTCCTATTCCTGTAAAAATTTTAAGCAACTTTTATCATACAGGTAAGTCTAAGTTCTAAAACATTGGATGAATCATTGCAAACACTTCCGCGTGTCACTTCACCGGAAATAGCAGGCAGTTCGAATGACGCATCACGTCTGAAACCTCCGGTGCTTCCGAAAATATGGAATAGCGCTAAAATTCAGCTATTTTTGTACTTCTAAACGTAGACAAAAAATCCTGTGGTTTGTACTAACATGTCAAGAAGACACGACAAACTTGTAGATCGCATTCTGATATATATTTTTCTATGTTTTGCTTGTATATCATTATTGTTTATTCATATTCATTTCACGACCTTTCTCTATAGCTACCCAAAAGATTCCTGAAAGAAATCATTCGTTATTTGTTAAGTACATGTACTTTTGCAACCGAAAATTTGTGAATCATATAAATAGCCATAATAATTCAAACAATTACATAGGTACTTCTATATCTGTTAGAAATAAACTGGATATTTTATTAATTTAGACTTTCTTAGGATGCAAAAAAATCTAGTAATGTTTAACTAGTAGGTACCTAGTATTACGATAATAAATGGTTTTTTAACCTCAAGAATGATGTTCGGATGTTATTTTTAAACTTTTATTTGTATATATAGTTCGTCGATTGTGGACCGATTTGTATTGACACTTCAATTTATTTATTAAGAATAAACAAAGAATTATTTCTAAGATACAACGGAACACTGGAAAGCGCATAAGTTTAAAGCTGTGTCGCACCTCCCAGCGCTCAAACTCAGGATAAGGTTAGGGCCGATCTCACCAAACAGAAAGCATGGTTTAATATTGCTGTATTTGATTAAAAGTAAATCAAACGAACATTTATTCCTCCTTGACCCTTCATTTGTTAATTCAGAAAGCTATTGTTACATAGTGCGACAGTTACTTTTCCACGTTTGGACATAGAAGATACCACCCCAATCATTTCACTGGGCCCTTCTACGACTTGTCACATGTTGACAAACTTGCCCATCGCTTATACAGGTTGATCTTGTTTTCTGTTAGCTTTTTTGGAAAGAAATTCCTTTACCACCTAAAACTGGAATTCGTATTTCAATTCAACTATAAATAGTTTTTTGGGAACGCAGTAGTAATGGGAAAAATGCTTTAATTTGCTTTGTTATGTGTGATGATCGTTTAAAGATTTTTATTGGTGATGGATGACGAACGCCACCAATAAGAAATCTAACATGTAGAGTAGATTCCACATCTTGTTTACTCATCTACATTGTTTAGGTAAACAATCCTGTGTATAGTGAATTGTTATATTCTTCTTGTTCTATCAATTAGATGTAGTGACCGAAAGTAATTTGGGCGGCAGTCAGCATTACCTATGCTTTACTATTCCTTCAAAGAAGACTATAAAATACCCCCATAAAATAACACATCTTTTGGATCACCCTGTAGATCGTTTCCTAATCCATTTATGATTATGCACCAACAATATCGACAAAGACTTCCTTTATAAGGACAACTCGTTATAATAAAATTCAAAGTTACACGGGCTTTCTAATCTTCACCCGGACAGCTAGTTAGCTATTTTGTTTGAATTCTATTACCAAAAATTCAAATTTACGTTCTGATTAGTTTGATTGTCATCTACCCTTCATAGATATTTGACTAGTCGTAGGTAAGTAGGTATTCTTAGAATTCATCACGATGTAGAGGTAGGTAGGTATTTATTAATAAGGTATATTTATGCTAGATAGGTAAAAATGGAGGATGTTTTTTTATTAATTATTGAAAATGTATTTCACGTTAAACCTACATACCAATTGGTCAAAATGCTTTGTTTTATAGATTGATTTATGGATAATGTTATTGAATCAATCAAAATTTCTAAATAATGAAAAAAACAAGTCCCTAAAACTGGATCGTAGTGCAAGGTTGCGGGCAAGTACTCGTACCAAATAAAGCCAGACTTTGATTTATTGACTTATTTTTTGAAATGCACCAATACGAATTCACTGATACATTTTGCTCCCGAGTCTGGCAATATGTAAAAATTAAGCTTACAGTAGGAAATATAATTTTGATAACTCTGTAAATTTGTATTTTATGCATGCGTTCAAACCTAAGAGCAGCTTGTTTATAAACATTTATGGTTATAAATTTAATAGATTTCTGACAGTTTTTTTGGGATTAACTGATGATGACTAAATGATGTGTGGTTTCGAACCACACATCATTTAGTCATCATCAGTTTACATGTTACAGTTTACAAACGAAGGACATTTTATAAGTTTAAAAACTATTTATCCAAATTTCCGAAAAAACCGTTCAACTGGCAAACACACCTGATGATTTTCTTTTTTCACTTTATTAAAATCTAAATATTTCGCAAACGGATCGTTGAATCACACGGGCTATCTAACGAGACCACACGCCATGAGCTAGATGAAAAACAATACAATAAAAAATACTTTATTCTACACCAGATATATATGTAGATCATTACAAAAAGACTTTACATGCGACCAGTACAATGGGCGGCCTTATCGCTTAGACACACAAACAACTGATTTGAACTTTATATAACTATAAAAGATTTGGTTTCTGCCGAAACTGACACCTATGATGCTGAAGGTTCGGTTTCACTGAAAATCCAGGTTCGGTCAAACACTACTAAAGCAACTGTACTCCATCCACGCAATTTTTTTTTTTGACTGAATGATTGCATGCAATGTTTCGTAGTGTCTACTTCTTTTTATGAATAGTGATGCGAATCCATTCCAAGCTCGAAAAATATTTGAACTAACGAAGTTAAACAAAATTAATACGTTGAATTAATTTAGTTTATTGTTATTTGTTGTTTAATTAGTATGTTGTTGCAACGGGTTAGTGTACCTATACTCTGTCCACGAACAGAATGTAGGTACACTACTCCGTTGCAACAACAACAAGATTTTACTAGGAACTAGGTGAGGAAGCAGTATGCATTACGCTATTTCTTCGAAAATAGATTTTATGTCCTTCTGAAAAGCACACAACGCCATCTACCGAGTGAGAGCCCTATTCTAAATCAACAGACGTAGCATGCTTCGTAGCGTTTTAAAAAGCTTGTTTGCTCACTAAAGACAGGTTTGAGTTCCACGAGGGCCCATCAAACACGGAAGCTTACAAAATAGTTTACGAATCTGTCTCTAGGTGGCGGTACACGTAAAACGGTAACGCCATCTATTATAAGATCGACTAACTTTTTGAAGTTAGCGTGGGGTTGCGGGCGACCCTTTAAATAACTTTGAATTCGGAATAGGCGTTTCCTTTCGGATGGGTGTTGCCCGTCGTAGCCCTAAATTAGAGTAGGTATTTATAGATTTTTACTCTTCTTCCCTGAACACGTACGTAAGTTTATTTGATATTGGAGTGGGGTAACTCATAAAAAGAGTGCTATTTTATGATACTTAATACGGAATAAACAATCGAAAATCTACCAATCATGTCAAATAGCAAGACTCTATGGCATGCTAAACAAAATAAAGCTTACAAAAGGCTAATTTTTGATACCTCAAAAAATCTAATTTGAATGCATAATGTAAAAACAGATTGTACGTAGCTCTTTTCCATTCTGAGATTGTAGGTATTCTTGTTTGAACTAAGCATATCCGACCAGAGGAAGGGGTGGTTTTGGAGGTGAAGGTGGCATTTATTCAAAGATATTCAACAATAATATGTTAATATATTTTAACTTTTGGGGATTGCCGGTATTCGGGGTACACCTAATGTTACTAGAACAATTGAAACCAATTGATTAATAAAATCTAGTAAAAGAGTTTTTGATTTCATTTCATGTTAGGTGGTGAAGATTAAAATGTCATTTAAAAAAAAAACTATTGAAATAGGCACACAATAACTTTCGTATCCTAGACAACAAGTTACATTTAGATAATGGGGCACGCTAACTTCATCGAATAAACGTCACCAATACAGCATTCTGTGCAGCTATCAATTTTTAGCACGGTTAAAAATTGCCTGAAACAAAACCTGATAAAACATAACCTGATAAATTTATAGAACAGAATAATTTTGAATCTTGTTGATGATCACAGATGATGACTTTCTCAGTGCATTGCCTAACTATAAGTCCATACCAAAAAGTCTGGTTATTGGGATCTCTTTTATATGATGGCATTTTATGACCAAATCCAAAATTATAAGAAATAAAGCTCCCGCGAAAATAATAGATAATAGTAGATTATGCACCGAGGGCTCAAAGCAGCTTCTTACGTCACGGGCGTCATTGAATCTCGAGCGCAACACAGGGTTCTAGAATAATTCACGAGCGAAGCGAGGGAGATTAGAACGCATTCAGGATCCAATAGGGATTAAATCACGCCCATTATGTTTATTGTTTTACTTTCAGGTCTAATTATAGCGCTACCTTTATCGACGGGCACATATTATGAAGATGCTGATATGGACGACGCTACCACGGTTGCTGTCATCGCCGAACGAATTGATTGTTGGTACGGACCTAAGATGAGATAAGTGGTACGCACGTGACGGCTGACTGCGTGTCTCATTACGTAGATCGCTGTGTGGCTCATAGATCCACTGACGTCATTGATGATTGTCATGGCATGTACCTATGACAACAGCGATGTTATTGATGACGGGCCCGGACTTGCCGGGACTAAAGACTAATATAATTATACAAGTTGTACTCACGTGGCTCACTGCGTGGCTCATTGCGTGTCTCATTGCGCGGCTCGCTGCGTGGCTCACAGGTCCCGTTGTACCGCACGGGGGCGCCGCTGATGCTGCCATTCACGATCGGCACGGCATGTATGACTACAGCAACGCTGTTGACGACTGGCCCGGATTTGCAGCCGTCGCCCGCATGGTTGCTGCTCCAGGAGGCTGCTGCCGCGGCCGCAGCCGCCGCCGCTGCGCACACGCTGCACTCTGAAAATGAATAGTTTTATAGTAAGTCATGCTAGATACGTTTCCTGGTTAAGAATAACTCCGCTACACAATTCCAGTATTAATTGAGATCACCACTACTTATTCATGCTCAAAATTGTGAATTGTGTCGTTCCAGTTTGTTGTTAAAATACGGGACTGCCTTAGTCATCAAAATGACTCAAAATTCCTAAAATATAATAAAGAATTAAAAAATACAGCGTAGTTTAGCGGGCGTAAAACTTGAGTATACGCCCTTGGTATGAAAAGTATTTTTTTTTTTTTTTCTTAATTCATCAGCCAGTACGAGACTTCGTCCTCTTACATAAAGACTTCACTTTTTGTTGTATTCCATTATAAAGAACCCACATTTCATTTCAATTTATTGATGAATACGAAAATGAATCTGGAAGTGCCTTTTTGATTATTGTAGGATGTTAATAAGAATTTAGAATTAGAATTTCATGATTTTAACAGGACTAAGACAACACTGTAACAAAATGGCGAACAGCTCTTGAAGACGGTCGCATTTGTGTGGTGGGCCTAGATGTTCCAGAATTTAGCAAATCTTTGTGCAGCAAGTATGGATGGTGATGCACGGGCAACCGCAGCCGCAGCACCCACCGCAGCATCCACCAATAAGAAAGGAGATTCTGTATTTATTATATTTCCTCCGTGATAGAATGCGTAGGTACTTTCTGATGCGCGTAATAATGACAAAAAGAGTTTGCAGTAGGGCAAAATTACCGGAGATTTTGGTTTACTACAAATTGAACTGAAGGTAACGTTTACGATTTAATATGTTATTAATCTAAATCTATTTTAATATATTTGTATATGTAAATACAACAGAAGGGTAAATAAATAATTATTATGATAATATTTGTTGCGGTCAAAATCAAGTGAAATATATGTAAAGACTTATGACAAATTCGTAGAGAAGTGAAATAAGAGTACAATATGAAAGGAAGTTTTGATTGTTTTATTTTCTCGCAATCGAAGTGAAAAAAAAATTCCACTTGCGTAATCAAACTCGAACTTGTCACTATAATAGTTACGCTCGCGAGTATAACAACCTCGTATACAATGGGATGGTTTGGTCCCTTGTCAAAAATATACTGTTATGGGTATATTCCATTAGATCTTTTTAGGAATTCAACTATCAGTTCCTGAAGGGTCGATAGTCTATCCCTATGATAGAATCGATATTTTAACGGAAAACTCGAAATTTAAAAATTAACCAGATCATTCTAAGACCATAACTTAACTACTTTTTAACAAACAAAATCTAATTGGATTCTGTTATTCTTATGGGAGCTTTGACCATAATCTAAACACTGAATGTAAATTTCAAACAGAGCTCTTTATATATTCTCTATATAATGATCTTATCTATTTATATGGTCATAGGAACAACATTGAAAGAGCTCTGTTTAAAATTTATAAGAATAACAGAATCCAATTAGATTTTGTTTTTCTTATGGGAGCTTTTCCATAATCAAACCACTGAATGTGAATTGATAAGATAGGAAAGAATTAAAATTATTTTTGTTTGGTAATCTTGGGATCAACTTTATACCTGTATTAAAACAAGGCCTTATTGTTTTTTAACACGGAGCGTAAATGGATATTTACTTAACTACAAATAAATGAGATTGAAGAGCGTAAAATTGCACTGTGTGAAAATTTTTGTAGGTTAAGAAAGATACCTGTGATGTTGGTACTGGTTGATCAATTTCATAATGAAAAGAAATACAATTATTTTTATGGATGAAAATATAAAATAATTGATCCTACTAACACTATGAAGGTGGTTTGTGCCTTGTATTTGTGAATATGTTTGGCCAGAGACAACGCCAAATCTACTGAATGGATCGGGCTGAAATTATGCCCTGGAATAACATATAGGCTAGTTTTTATTCCAAAAAAATATGTACACATAAAGCCGAAAGCAGAAACTAGTTGAATATATAGATAGCTACTGAAATAAAGGGCCATAAATCTAGAATTCACGAAAATGGACACGCGGACGCAGAACTTATTCTTATCTGTTTCGTACTTATTTTAATCAATAGTAGACATTTTATATAAAATCTCACCCTTCATGTAGCCGTGCAGCAACCGCCCCTTTTACAAATCCCTAACCAACAATATTGAGGAACCACCGATCAAAAATAACAAATTATTACTACGGGCGCGAAACATTGTTACTTTCGCTTCAAAAATTGCACTTAAGAAAGCTCCATATACCGATATTTCTGATTGACTCGAAATTGACTCAAATTAGTTAAATAATTTGTCAGTGAAATTATAGTTGTGGATCGTTTGACGAGTGCCGAAAGACTGAGTGGAGATTTTGCGTAGTTCAGAGGGCGACGCGCATGTTAGGGGGTGCCGACCACATACTACGATCAAATAAAATCGTACACAAAAGCAATTGTTTACTATTTTTTATACACAAAAATACTCGAGGTATACAATACAAGCAATTGTAATAATTATAAAAAATAAAAACATCTGAGCATCGTTTAAAAAAAGTTATACGCATCACATGTCTAGGTTTTTATTTTGATTTTAATATCTTCGTGCCCATTCATGTTTGAAATGAATCAATGTTGGTAATACATTTAAAACCGAGTTATTTGTGTTGTACTCACTAACATGTGTTTCAGAATTCTTACATTTTAACTATTGACCTAAAATGTATGTACTCGAATCTATGTATTGAAAATACATACAAACTCGTTACTCCAATGGGTTGGAAAATTGTATAAAATGCTCAATATACTAAAGTACCTAATAAAAAATTATACAAAATGTATTTCAAACCTACTCTTATTTTGGGCTAAAGTAAGATGCAGAGATAGACGACAAGAGACTCTAGACTTTCAGATTCTTAGTCTGGTATTTGCTCGCCAATGTGTGACATGATTGATTTAAACTCAGTGTGCACAATAAACAAACAACTTCACGGTTTCAGAATTTTTCAAAATAACATACTTTTATGTTTCATAAAACGGGCTTATAAGGTATTTCTTTTATTAAAACCGGTTTCAGAATTTCAGACTATTACGAGTTCAGGTTGCGACCGATTTTAAGGGTTAGTTCCGCTAGAAGATTTTGCGCCTAAAGTCTACTTGATGGATGAAACAAGTTGATGCCAAAAAGCTCTGAACAGCATCGAATCCGCTCGTAAAATAAAAGAATCGATCGATCTCACTTCTACGGCGATAGCGTCTGTGCGTGAATATAACTCTAGACGAAATAAATAATTTTATAACTATTAGTTACGAAGGTAATGTACCTACTCTTTTAATAAAATGTTGTTCTTGCTTTATGAATCCCAGTTTTTTATAAATATTTCGACTGGAAAAACTTTAGATCTGTCTTTATGTACATAATATTCTCTCCTGAGTTAACACTTCACACTTGTAGTAAGTAGTAGGTAAGTAAGTAGCCTATGTGTTATTCCATGTCTAGACCTAAGCAACATGTGTGTATGTACACAACTAGGTATCCCAAATTTCAGCCCGACCGGTTCAGTCATTTTGGCGAGAAGAAGTAACAAACATCTATACAAACATATGTATATATTTATGCCATTTCTAAATAAAATTTAAAAAATCATATCAAACTAACAAAAATAATAAATGCCTTAAATATAATAATTGTTGAGCCAGTGTGGAAATATTGAATAAGAAGAAACTACCTACTCCTTTTTAGTACGTAAGTTATAAAATGTTAATAAGTTATAACAAATAAACATCGCTACGATTGAGAGTAATATTTAGCGGCCATATTTGGCTATTTCGTTAGTGTGGCGCATGCGCATTGGGAACAAACAGCCAGCATCGCACATCTGCTGGTCAGCTCGTGGACACAATGCGAGCTATAGACTCCATACTTTATGACAAACGTGGATATTACTTTAAATAAGGAAAAATTCAAGCAATTTATCTTGTATAGCAAGAAACATTTACGGCAAGTAAATTTTCGTGAATATTTCATGTGGTCAAACATCAAAGCGAAATTTAAATCACTCAAACTCTTTACTTCGACTCTGAGTTGCTGAGATGTTAATTAATTTGGTAATTATATTTGTAAATTATTTTAAGTAATTTATAGGGGTGTTCCGAGTTTTTTCTATGTTTAGTAAAAATATTTCTTTACGAGTAGTATTGTATTATGTATATTAGTGATCTAATGTAACGCAAGCTCTGCTTAGTTTGGAGGGTTGTGAAGGGTCAAGCTTTTTTTTTGCAAAAACTCTAAATTAGGGAGTAGTATTCTGTACTGTAAGTTAGTGTAACGTATGATTAAGTATTATTATTTTTGTAATGTAAATATTTGTGAAGTAAAGTAAATTGTATGTCTATGTATAATGACACAGTTTTCATGGACTATTAAGGCATACTCATACAGGCCCAGCCTAGTGTGGGAATTAATAATAAATAAATAATACTGGACAATTCACACAGCATTATCTAGCATTATCTAATTGTTGTTACTTTAATAAGTAAATCTTCTCTACTTACACAGAAATCATTTGTATTACGTAGTTGAATCTAAGTCAATCTCATATTTTAAATTTCGACAATAACTAATCTGTGTCATAAATTAGAAACTCATGTCTAAATAATGTTCTTATCGTGAAAAGAAATACACACGTTCTGCCAACAACGCAGTTAGAAACTAAGAACTCTTTCTTATGGTCACTCTACTATTACCTGACCCACCCTACGCCATGAGAAGCGTGCGTACGTTAATGCTCTATATTTTTTTCCACATTTCTACAAAATTCATACGTATATTTTTGATTTAGGGGACAATTTACTGGATATGGTTAAGATTTAACGACCAATTTAGAAAAAATAAATTCGCATTTGAGCTAAGCTAAACTATATTTTGAATTCATAGGATGTCACAGTTACAATTGTTAATACAGTTAAAAATTTATGTTCAGAATTGATTGCCGTTGAAAATAATTTCATCGGTTTGTGAACATATTTATTGCATACATATAAATACATTTTGAAAATTTTTTGCTTAGGTACATTTGGACAAAGTTAACTTTGATATTTTTTGCCGAAGGATGGACATTACTTAAGTTACTATAAATACTCCTTTGGAGAAGGATGATTATTGCGATTAAACTTATCCAAAAAACAAGGACCACATCTCAATTAGGCAATATTAATCATCCTGTGCTTGTATTTTATCATTTGACCAGACACATTTCACCATAATATCAAGCCAATTTATACAGCCATAAAAACGATCGTAAAAAACCTTAACGTGAAATATTTACTTTTAATAAGCGACCGGATCAAAGGTCCCTGTTATTTTGTAAATAGGGTGGCCTTTTTTATGAATTAATGCAGAATTATCGGGGAAAAAATTGTCACAAAAAACTGAGATAAGGCGCGTGTTGTAGCTGTCAGAAAAATGGACAATAGCACATCAGAGAGCCAGCACTGATCATTCTTTGTACTTATGAGAAAATCAGTAAGTAGGTTAGCCCGTGCCGCTTTAGATACATTTATTTATAAGGGACTTTCCAAAAAAATCATAAAACATGCGACATAAAAGAATAATGTGGTCTTAACTCTAGTATCAATTTATTTGTCTTACAAAATATGAGCAGGCATAAAGTATAGATTGAATAGTTAAATAATTAATATATAAAATAGCATTCTTCTATAGCTTAAATAGCGTATTCAGCAGTAGTTAATCAAATATTTAAATTTTCATTCAGCTGTCTAAGAAATTCACAATCTTTGATATGAAAACAATAATAAATTTTTATTGGTAAATTCTAGTTTTGTTTTACTAACTGTATAATTAGAAGTGCACAAGACAAGATGTGTTCATAGTCTAGTTATAATTTAGTATAAAAAGAAAAACTTTTTATGGTGCTCGCCCGGCGCTCTATATATTTTTTTGCTATGCGCTAATACAAGCTGCAATCTGTTTTATCTTTGCATGCAGATGGCAATTGCGAGTGACCGTTGCTTGTCAATCAATCTCTGCGAGGGGTAGGTAATTGCAAAAAACTGACCCCTCGTTGACCAAGCACAAAAACTAAAAAGCTTTGCACAAAGGACCCAAAAACTCAATACGGGTTTAAAAAACGCATTAATGGGAAATACGCACTGGTCGCGTGCCTACCCATAGAAATATATCATTTCGTCCAATAGCTAGACTTTTAATCGTATTTATGATTAATAGATTTTTATTTAGGAAATTTATAAGTTTGAAATCTAAGTATCTACCTGCTTCCCCATTAAATAAATTTAAAAATTATGTGTGTTATTTTATTAACCCCATGTCTCGGGTAACGGATTGTTATTTTGTGCCAGATACTTTTCCCTCAAAACATGAAACTAGATATGGTACAGGACTATAGGTAAGTACCTACTAGTTAATAATGTAGGTTTCTAAAATTTTCCATAGTTAAGCTCAAGAAAATAATATATTATACAGGGTGTATCAAGACTTTGCCACAAGAAGATAAAGTACCTTAAATATTGTAGATAGGTTATTTTGCTGAAAGAAGAATTTACTTTATTTTTAAAACTTAGTAATACTACTTTTTTTTTTGTTTTCTAAAAAATAATCGCTTCGTCTGGGAATCGAACCGACTCCAATGTGAAAAAACACACCGTAATTTTATGATGCCAATCGAAAGACTTTTTCCGTTTATGACCACATGGTTTTCATTAGGCTCAAAATAATTTTTATTTTAAGTTCTACAATAACAAGATTTCATACCACACCTTCCCGACCTTCAAATTCTTGCTATTTTAGGTGTTATAAATTTAGCATCAGGATAAATACGTAGGAATAAAGTTAAGTACCTATATTTCGTCGCCACTCAAAAAAATATTGCATTATAACAATGATTCTGCTAATAAACATATTGACATAAGCATACAAAATCTGACGTGTCATCAAAATTGACATAGCGTATTTTCAAGTTACAAAAGTGAAGGGGCCCAATCCTGCAAACCAATCGCCTTGTGCTGTGACGATTCTATAACAATGGTATCGTCACAGAATCGTCACATTGTTGAACAAACTCCAGATATTGAGTGCGTTGCTATTTGCAAGATTATGTAGATTTTATTGTTAGAATGGCATTGTACGGTGCAGCGCAACCGTGCATTTAGGTATAAGCTGCCTAATTATTGTCAAATCATCGATATTATTTAAGTCATATGTTACACGCGCCTTCCACTTAGCTTATTGCATCAGTTCACGTTTTCACCTCATCATGGTAGGCGCGTGCTCAAATATCAATCAATTATTATTTAAATATAAGAGCTTTATCAATCTCTTCGTATCATTATATCATTTAAAGGTGTCTCGTACAGGCATCCAGCTTGACACTTTTACGTACATCTCTCCATCTGTAGTTCCTAGTTATCATCGAAAGCACAATCGGTAAGATTTTTCACTAGTTTCTGCCCGCGACTTAGTACGCGACATCGCAAAATGTTTTAAGGTTGTGTCTATCGCATTAGAACTAATTTATGAGAAATAAAGTAGCCCATGTTTTATTCCAGGCCTAGAGCTACTTGTATTAAAAATGTCCATATTCCAATAACACGATGCGTTCAGTATTGTTGGTTTAAAGAAGTATATATAGTATCCATCTATCCATCTTCCCATCCATCTAAACATCCAAACTTTCGCATTTATAATAATACTAGTTTCTGCCCGCGGCTTCGCACGCGTTGTTTCTATGGAAACGTTTAAGATTATTTCTATCCTATAGGAACTGATTTATGAGATAATAAGGAGCTATGTTTTATTCTGAACCCAGAACTACCTTTATGCAAAATTTCAGCTCGATCCGTTCAGTAGTTTTTGCGTGAAAGAATAACAAAAATCCATCCATATATACAAACTTTCACGTTTATAATATTAGTAGGATTAGTGTGATACTGTAAATTTTAGTGCGTGAACCTTTATGCATAAACATCCTTAGAGATATCACAAAACATGTCTTACTGTGACAAAATCATTGTCATAGCGGAGTGACGACAGTTTAGCAGAATAGGGCCCCATAACGCTTTGTGGGGGCGTTTGCAGTGGCACCCACAGTATTCTCAATACAGTGGACCCCTACTATATCAGGACAAGTTTTAGCCCTTGGCACATTATGCATCAAACATTTGCCTCGCGTTTATATTTTTTCCAAACAAGCACTCATCCCTATGAATGTGCGAATTAAAAGTTGACAATCGTTTGACATGTTCGTCATGATTTTCTGTATTTGGAGATGAGATTATTATGTATCATTTTGGGGACGAATAATGCTATTTGACTTCGTTTTCTAATTCTAACCTGGCCACGGATTATTATGATGCTTCGTAGAAAACTGTAAGATAGGTTATCTGAGTAGATTTCTGTTTTTTTTTTAATGAGGTAATAACCTAATGGTGTAGGTAAGTACAAAAGAATGCACGATGTGGAAGAGGAATAAAATTGAATTCCGTAATAAAGATCGATTCTATTTTGTTCTAAATTCCGTCCAATTTCATGATTCCAAGCGACAATTTTTCATAGAAATGTTTTGGGGCGCGGACCCTCGATAAGTATCCAGCTGCTATTGGCTGAATTTGAAGGGACGCTGTGCGCAACTCGAGGGTCGCCAGTTCAACTACGCAGCCAATCAATTCGCTTATTTTTTAAATAAAGAACGAAAATGGTAAAAAATGAACATGTTTTTTATGAGCGCATTGCATGTTTGCCCCTACTCCTTAGTATGTATGTAAACATTTATGTATTACATACTCCATACCATTAACCATATCATTTGGCTATGGGTGGTTACGATACCTAGTTTATTTTTTATGCAAAGGTATCGAAGGTAATTAAATCTTGAAATTATTTAACGTGTGGTAGGTAATTAATTAAATATTTATACTTTCCTATATATACTGTGTCATAGATTTATAAATGACCTGGCTAGGATTATTGCATCGTGTTATTAACATACATATTTTGGCATTGCTTTTGATAAATAAATTAATCTGATAAAATCCCAAACTCTACTAGCTTTAGCACGATATTTTGTGGTATTACTGCCAATTTTGTCGCTAACGACATCTATAGCGCACAAACCAAACTTTTTACCCACCATGCGCATAAGAACTCGGTTACCACAACATGAGAGAACTCGCCACACATGGTAAAACTAGAACCCCGTCGTTATAAATAGTGTAGCGTACGGCCACTAGATGGCATTTAATTATTCGGATTTTATTCCTGGAAAACGAATGGGATCTTCACAGGAGAATGATATTAAAACTGCTGGTATAATTGATAAATGGATCTACTACGGTTTTAATATATCACTATGATTGGTACCTGGTAAGTAGTAGTTAGTAACTAACTCAATTTCTGTAGAAAACCTTATGTATGATATATAATATTTTCATACATAATGTTCATATATGATTATGCACCTACAATGGTGCTACTAATAGGTGCAAAGCAAAAATGTTAATCAAATGAATTCACCACTTTACTTATTAAAATCTAAGTAAGTAAAATATCGGCTTATTGCTCTAAAACTGACAACCTACCTTTAGATTTATTGAAACATCTATTTAAAGTAAAGAAAATAATAGGTCTGGTAACAACATAATGAGCGGGTAACGGGCGGTGGTCGGTGATTTACCAAGATTATCCCAGCAGGCCGCGGAGGGCCGAGGGCGAGGGCCGCCTAACGGGACCTCGTGTTTCGATTTCGTAGAGCATTTCTCCGCGCAGTCCCGTTACGCGACCGAAAGTACTTTTGTTGCCTGCGCGCGCGCAAGCGAGCGTTCGCCCGACTTTATCATCGAGAACGTAACTGCCATTATGACAAAACAAAGAGCTTTTCAAAAACCAGGGTTCAGGCACTCTGATGCTGTTATGTGCCTAAATATTTTATAATTGCGCAATCAAGGGGATTCGGCAGTTCAAGCCAAATTGAGGAAAAGTTTTCTCAAAATGTCGATAAAATTTAGTGACGAGTTGTGTAAGCGTGTGGCCTTGCGAGCGAGCGGGTCGATGACTGCCGCGCTGCTGCGATGATGTTTACCTTATCGGCTGAGTGAGTGCCAACGAAAGTTCTAGCCTCGTCATGCCGAATTTCAGGGAACATTTAATTTTGAGGACGTGCTACGGCGTAGCATTGTCGTAGCAGGCAACGTAGCAAACAAATATGAATTATGGAGACTTATAATGGATATTTAATTACAGTAAAAGAAACATAGCTTTTAAAATAACGAGTAACCATCTCAAAAACAATTTTGCCATCAACAAAAAATACACCATCAATCCTCGGCTAAGTCAAAATCCTCATCACAAGTGCGAACCAACAAAAACAGAGTTTTTGCGACCAAAAAACTAGCCTATGGGACTATGGGAACATAGAATAAGTACCTATATTTATTGGTGGTTGGCAGTTGGCAGTAGGCTATGGTGGGGGGAAGCTTGCGCGCTGACGTAATCCCCCGGTTCGATACTCTCCAAAGCCTGCGAGGTGAACGCCCGCTAGACGCGGAACCGCGCTGCCTACGCGATTGCTCAATTAAACCTTCCGCATATACATTGTATTTACTTACACTTATATTTTTCAACCAATAGATAGGTACTCTCTTTAAACTGGCTTCTGCTACTTATTACGCGTTGCACTTGGGTAAAAAGTTTCTAAAAGTAAAGTAACTAAAAATTGCCATTTATTTTCGATAGCTAAAAACTGTTTACAAACCAATTTTCCTTTTAAGTCTAGACATGATAAGATTGATTAAATTTATCGAATTCTTACTGATTATTGATCCACTATTTATATACAATAGTAAAGTAGGCTATATGTCCGTCCGAAATAAGTATGGTCCGTTCACACTCCACTTTCAATGCCTAGTTCAAATTTAGCATTTGAGCACACTCTTTGTAGCTAAGTTATAATGGTTTACTTTCGTAATATAATTGATGACGATTTTTATTATTATTTTTAGACTACTACCTAAAAAGGAATTTGTTGCTGTATTATTTTATTTTAAAATAACCAAATAATTCCTAAACAGATTTAGATATCGCTTTATGACTTTCCCTGCATTATCTTGAGTGACACAAACTAGACAGGCGTTTTTTTTATATTATGTATTTGAAAAATCAGTGGTGTATAGGATCTTATTAAGATATATTGCATTATTATTTTAATATTTTTACTCTCTTCATTAATAGCGAATAATAAATTGCTTATATCCAGAAATAATCAGATTTAATCGTTATCTTTCACACGGGTTGTATTCTCTTGATAATCTTTGCTATTTATCTCTGAGCGCAAGTGCAGTTTGCAGTTAGGATGCAGATGGCGCCGTATAACTGTAGACTTCTGTGAGAGGAATTATTTAGATAAGAGAGTGGAACCTAACATCAATAAAACTGTTAAAGAGATAGATGGATATATTTTTCTATTACTGGTTGCGCCCCGCGGCTTCATCCACGTGAAATTTTGAAAAATAGCTATTTTCTTTGTCTGAACCATCTACAAAGTATTAGAAAATAATTTAAAAATGATGAATTAAATCGGTAAAGCCGTTCTCAAGTTATAGCGTGACCAAAATAAATAGAGGTCCATTTATATATACCTACATATATTTATATAGATTGCAAATAAAGACAAAATTAGTAACTGAAATCATAGTTTAGTACTCATAAACGTTCTAGAGCAATCCTAATCGATTGATAGTTGCAAAGGAATGCAATCAAATCAATGCAGGTGGTGTCAGACCTCAATCAAAAAGCTAAGTCCAGCGCAATACAGCATTTTTGTCAATAAAGCCGCAATAAATGAGAGCAAGTGAGAGGTGAACCAGAAGGGCGCCTGAGAGCGAGTTACACAAGAAGGGTTACAAAACTGTGGCAATGAACCCGCTTGAACCTGAACCTTGCGAACCGCTAGCCGCCGATGGCGACAGCCGTGTGCAACCTTTGGACAGTGCATGCACTTCCTGTTTACTATTTGCAGCTCAATGTGTAAACTTCTACAATGGGTCTCTAATTTTGGTGAGTTGTGACAGATAAGAGAGTACTAGAGATACTAGTAGAGCAGCTTTGGTAATTTACAAGACAAAATACTAATTTCTACTTTTTTCTTCTTTTCTTAGGAATTTAGGACAGGCATCCATATCAACATAATATGGTTATTGTAGCTTATTCGGAGGCTAACTTAAATAAGTATAAGTTGCCGTGAAACAGTTGTGCAGCCCTGCACGTCGTGCTGGCAGCGTCTCGAGGCAGGGAAATGTTACTGCAGGCTGCAGCGCGCAATGCGGAAACTAACCTCCTCGCGCCCGCGCCACGTCACTCCGCGCCATTATAAACTTACAGTATATATCGTACGAGAAAACTAAAACGACAAAATTTTGGGAGAACTGAAAAACTATAATATATAATAAAATTAACCCTTATTTCTTCTGGCCACGTCATAACTTGAGAACGGCTTTACCGATTTCATTCATCTTTTTTTAATGTTTTCTGATACATACTTACAAAGTACATATGTATTAGAAAACATTAAAAAAAGTATTTCATATTTTTCAAATTTCCTCGCGGACGAAGCCGCGGTGCGCAGTTAGTATTTTATAAAATTACGTTTACATTTTGACTTTCGTCCCCGCTCCAAGAGAACTGTACTGAATTCCGTGATATAAAGTACTCTGTCCTCCCTCGTAATAACAACTAAAATCATGTCAAGTTTCATTTGAATCCACGCCGTAGTTAAAAAAAAAAATTTGGCTTCAGTATCGATAAATAATTGAATACCAATGCCCTGAAATTATAATGTTTTTCGTGTCATATTTTAATGCATATAAGTACATACCTAAACGCATCTCATCAATTCATAACACGATCAAGCTAGTAAAGCAAATCTATGCCTTACTAGCTTGAATTATTTCTAAAGAGATGTCTTATTTAGGTTTCTGACAATGAATTGTACAATTCATGTAAGTTAAGTATGTAGGTACGTGTTTTTATATAAACTTGGTTGTATGAATGAGGAATTCCACTCTCAGGGCCAAAACATATGATAACGATTATTGTGGGAACTGCTTTTATTTGCACTGCAATTATAGCATAGGGCATAAAAGTCACCAGCGTAACAATTATAATGTTTGTTTAGTTATAGTTTCCCAACCATTCACCCCAGCGAGACCTTAATCTTGGATATGATTTTAATAATTATAAACATTAAGTATACTGAAACTGCTGAGAATTTTAATGCATAGTGGTCAATATAACGAGATGGAGATGGAATAATCATTTAATATAATGAAGATAAAACATGTAAGATATTAAAAAAATAAAAAGCCATCTTTAGGTATGCAAGATAACAAATAAATTAATTAAACCTAATAAATATATCGAAAATAAATGTTATTTACCGAATTATTCGGTAATTGAACTATAAAAAGAAACTATGAAAAATTATAAATTTATTTATATTTATATTTATTCTATTTTATAAATAATGCTGGACAATTCACACACAAATAAGACTTTATAACGTGTTTTAAACCCAAAACCCTAAAAATTACATTTTACATTTCATCATAAGTACATAATAAATTCAGATCAATTTTTGAATTCGTAAATTAACCTTATCTACCAAAACAATAAAACCTTCTCGTAATAAAATGTTTCACGTTTTTAAGCACGAGTAACACCGCGGAGTCCATTGACTCCGCGAGAAAAAGTTCTCGTACAAAAGACATCAACGAGCTCGCGCTCGCTGACATGCGCCTGATTGCTTCATTTTACCGCGAATATTTCGAACCAGCTAGTGATTTTGGCAATTTGTGCTCTATACCATTTGTTTTACGATCCGATACACAATGTTTTGATATATTTTAGCTACCTATTCTTTGATGTAAACATCTTCTGTGCAAGTCACAGAATGGCCGTAATAGTTTTGCGTAGGTAGCGCATTTAAGTAGGTAAGGTAAGGTTTTTTTATGATCTCAAAACATTTTATCAATGATTTATGTCTCCCTTTAAGCTATATATCAAACTTCGTGTTATGACTATGTTATGTTATGACTACTTATTATTTATTAATTTTTTTTTTTTTAATAAAAAAATATTTATTTCAGCTCATATAGCCACACAGAAAATACAGCTATTTATAATTAAGATTGTTATATTGAGTCTATTTTATGTGTATATTATTTTGCTATTTAATTTTATTATGATTAAAGTTTTTATTAGAGTTCGCCAACATCTTTATAATTTTTTTTCGTCTTGACCTATCTAGGCATATTTCCATACCATACCAAATTATCTAGTAATAGGTTGAGTTTGTATATCAAGCAAAGATAAATATATGCAAGGACTAAAACTACTTATACAAACAACATGCGACCAAACCTATAGAAAATGTTTTAATATTTAAGGATCGTGGACGTATGCTATATTACTAGGTATTTATTCATAATCGTGTCTCAAACAGGGTGGTCTTTGATTTATCTACACAATACGAATGCGAATCAATATTCCTTAACCTATCACATTAATATTATAAATGTGAATATTTGGATGTTTCTTACTTCATCACGCCAAAACAACTGAATGGATTGGGCTGAAATTTTGCATACATGTAGTTCTAGGCACAGAATACAATATAGGCTTTTACCCCTTAAATCAGTACCTTTTATCCTATAAATCAGTTCCAATGGGAATGAAATGACCTTAAACAACGCGTGCAGAGGCATGGGCAGAAACTAGTATTGAATAATATCTACATTATTGTAATCAATAACATCATGTAAACAATATACATATGTAATATAAATTAGGATTGCATGAGTCATTTTAGTAAATTTTAGCACTGCTTACTCACGGATTGTTATATATTTAGCTGACTAACTTAGTTTTACTTAATTATGTATTACTTAGTGGGTAGTCGACCCATACAGATACTTATGTATGTAAAAAATGGTGGCTAAATGCAGTAATATCACATAGCTCAGGTAATGTAACTTCATAATATTATAGATTTCTGCAACTATTCTTCTAAAACAGAATTTCTTCACCTCACCTAATTTGTTTTTTTAAACCTGCGCCTTAATTTTGACCTCTATCATCTTATTTCATTGCTTCTGAAAAACCCGGAAAGTATATATTTCAATGCAAACCCACCATTATTATTAAATATAAGTTGTAATCTTTACTGAAGATTATGCGATAAGCAGAATATTTACCAATATTGATTGCTTCAGAAATATTATTCGATATCACTCCTTGGAGATAGTAAATTTGCGAATCTCGCGAGTGCAAACATGGCGACGCGGTCATTGAACCCGGCACATGGCGATAAAAGTAAAATTTCGTGTTCATAAAGGCACTTACTAATTTTGTTTTAAAATAATTTAACCTGCCATGCCTTAAAGTTTAATCAGGTGATATGGTTAGTGTATTGCGTGATTATTACCCTGGACTAAGGACCGTTTTTGACGTGTATTTTTGAGAGATCACACTTTTTTTTCAAATGTACATACGTCCCCTTTAAATTATTTATTTTAAGTTATCATATTCGAAGTCTATGCAGATAAAACAATAAACAAAATCACTTATCCCCGTGCTTTAAGAAGGACACCCCATAATACCTATGTAGTATAGTAGGTAACCTAAATGCCTGCCGGTAAATTATTGTGAAACTGCTCCTAATATGTCTATATTGACAAAATCGTGTAAAATACAGGTTTTAGAATGAATATTAAAAAGAATTTTCATTTCATTTACAAAACTAGATAGCAGAGTGAGCGTAGATGAAAAGTGAATCAACCTGACGTTTGGTTGCGCGGGCACTTGCGTTCGTTGACCTCACAAATTTTCGTTTCGTTGGTTGCGGCGTAGTGTGCGTGTCCACCCTGCCCCTCCCTCCTCTCTCCTGCCCCCCATTCGCCAACTTAGATCACGACTAGGCACAAACACGTCATTGTTTAAACAAACGAACAAAAAGGATGGCTAAAGTTTGCCCTAAAAGTCATGGCATGAATTCAAATAGATTTTTTTTTCATACAACATCAATCATATCACCTGACATCAGAATAGGTGTAAAATTTATTGAGAGGTCATAATAAACATCCCTTTCTAATAAAACGAACTAAAAAATATGAAAGGACATGCTTTAAAGACTGTAATCACCGGATACGCTTATGCGCTTCGTAAAAACAGCAAATCCCGCTCTGGCTTTAAAAGTTTTTTGCAGTTATCATGTTTCTGCTGTTTCCTATTGCTATTTCAGAAATGATGGAATAAATTGAGTGCGGTAGACAAAAAGCGTTGTTGATTCGAATGTAATGGTGTTGGTGCAAGCTAGGCCTTGTCAATGACCCCTATTTCGGCATCGAGCGAGCCAACCGCGAGAGGTCGACGATTCGCGTCACGACGCCCGCGCCGACAGCTGCCATCATGAAAATTAACAAGTTAGTCATACAATATTGATGTGCTCCAAAATGTCTTCTGACGATTACGTAACTAATACATTTCGGGCGGTCGGTAACTCAAAAATGATCATGAGATAGTATAGGTGAGGAGAGTGGTAAATACAGGTAGATAGATACATCTACTGAAAATTCCACGTCAAACTATCACACCGTGTAAAAATATGTAATAGTCTAGAGATGTGTGACTCATCACCATGTCAGGACATTTGGAACGTTACTGAAGTCAGGGTACGCACACCCAATACTCGCGACACGAGATGGCAGAGATACAGTCAAGGTGATGGATTGACAGAATGACAATTTGGTGAGTAGGCCAGGCACCGCGGAAGACCCTGGCCGCGGTTCACCGTGGTTCAACGTGACACTTTCCGACGTCATAAACAACTTTCCTACTAGCAATGCGCTCGCAGCACTGCCGGCACTACAGTGCGGATTGCACGCTCCCGGAGAGAATTGCTCTGCGCCACTTTTCAAGAAAAATCATAAATTTACACAAGCGTCAATGACTTTTCTCCACATCGGAAAGACACGAGACTGTCGATAGACTTTCCAACAAGCTCCACTTTTGACACGCTTTGAGAAAAGAAATCTTATAAGATGCTTTTTGCACACTTTGCTTGCGGAAAATGCATTCTTTTCTCAAGTACGAGTAGCTTTCGCTCGGCCTAGTCTACGATCTTGCGTCCCTGTAGCAGAGTCCTGCCAAGCCTGCTAACTTATACATTTATATACTCAAGAGTTTTTATCGCAAACCTGTACTCGCAAATGTCAAGATATGTAAAAACACCGTCAACAGATTACCCGCTTTTAAAATTAGAGTTTAAGGTACGACTTTATACTTTTTAAAATACTGAATACAGAATACCAACATTTATGAAAACTTCGTTAACACTGATTTTAACTTGTACCACCTGGTAGTAACACAGGTTCGTGTTGATTTGATTTATTAAATAGGTTCAATAACTTGATCTTGGAGTCCTGTTTGTCCAGGAAGCGAGTGTCCCGAGTACACACTTAGATTTGTGAACTGTCTTTCATACAAACAGGTATTGGACGCTACCAATTAATCACTGGTTAAATGTACATATATAGTCGCTAAGATAATGAAATTTCAGACTTTAATATTTAGAGTCTAAAATTATAATGTGTGATATTCAGATTATAATATTTTTAATTTTCACTTTTGTATCATCAGAAAAACTATATCATACCTACAAAAAATTATAAATAAGCTTGCAATGTTATTGTTCCGACTATCAACAAATTTTGCTTTCGACTTTTCCATCCACACAACCCTTCGTTGACTGGACTAATAACTATTTTAGTGTTTTTTGTCTGTAAATTTCTACTTTTTGTATGGAACACGATTCATTTTAGAGGACAGTAGCATAAGGCTTTGATCTTGGTGAAGTGGAGAAGCTATTTTTTAAACCATGCTAAATCTTAGTTTACGATCAATATTATATTACGCAAAAATATTAGTAATGTAATACCAAATACCAAGAACGACAGGTCTGTTAAATTGATTCAATTCTTAAAATGAGTAGGTATAAGTGTAAAAATACTGTGTTTGGTTCTTAAAGCCACTTTGCAGGTCAAATGTTTATTGGTTTGGGTATTTGATTGGTTTCAATAATCAATCTACTTTAACAGACAGCCAATCAAAAGATCACTATTGATTTTCTTTACATAGTATAAAATGAAGTCGCTTCCGCTGTCTTAAACTACTCAACGGATTTTAATGCAGTTTTCGGCAATATATATTCAAGAGAAAAGTTTATATGTATAACACAAAACCGTGCGATACCGGGACAGGTCGTTAGTTTATACTAAACAAAACCATATTGTTTCTGAATTCTTCGAAATTATTCTCAGACATTGCAACCGGGCCTATGAGGTACACATAAACAAAATAGTCACACAAGTGGCTAGGAACGTGACGCGTAGATTTTTAACTATTCACTGCAGGCTGCTCCACGGGATACCGGGATTCTAACGGGACTCGAAACTTCTTTTTACTTTTTTTTAACCTCCAACATCCCAGGCATGCGTTCACTTTTATTGACGGTGACTGTTCGGATACATAATTTAACTTTTCCTTGGTGGTTTGGGCGTTAAACGCCGTCCTTGATGTTATGGTTTGGTATGGAGGAGATTTTCAGTTAGTAATAGACATAAGTCCTACGTAAAAAAATTGGTATATTCCTAAGTAACCATCACAAGATATACAACCTCTGCTTAGCTTGGAGCTAGATATTGATTATTTATTTATTTAATATAAATCTAATACAAATTACTTAAGTACACACACACATTTACATTGAGACAATATATTTGCAAGTATTTAAATGTTTGAAGATAGCTATAGATTTGTACAAAATTAAAAAAGGGAGTCATCGCCCAACACTGGGATTTTTATAATGTTTTATAAGTAACATGGCATTCTTATAGCACATCACAATCCTTGATTTCTTATATTTATATTAGTGATCATTTATTACGTTTATCTACACAAGACGCGTCAAGTAAACAGTTATATTGCGTCACAGAAAAACCCATCTTGAAAACAGAACATTTTAAAACAATAAATATGAATTGTCGTCTACTGATTTACGATCCTCGGAACAATATGCCCAGCAGCAAGCTTGTGGTGAGGTACAGCCATTGTTGACGGTTAACGGGATGCTGCAGGACCTGTGACGTAGCTATTGTGACGTCACTCATTTTCAAAATGCACTTTTGCTGCCCAACGGGACAAAGTAACAGTTCCTATCGTAAACCGGGACCCATAGTACCACTAATAATAGCAATTTCTCAGAAAGAACGGACCTTATGAACAAAAGATTAGAAAGATATATGAGCAGTCATTATTCTTCGGACTGTGACCAATTTGAGGTTTAAATACAATATAATCAGGAGACAAGCTTAAGTTTTTGTTTAGGAATAACAGTTTCGGTGGTTTTTGTGGTTTGGATAATTATCAGGAATAAATTCCAGCGAGTAAGGTAAGTTAGTAGGTAATCTAGAAACAAATTTCATTCAGCAACGTTCATAAAACACCTACTCTTTCAGTAGTATTAGATAATTTGTGTTTTAAGTGTAAATAATAAGGAAGGTATGTTTGTAGAAACCTTTATTAAAGGTATATTAGAGGCGCAAATATGAGCCTATGTATTTGCTCCCATTGGAGTCGAGACCCTAGATCCGTGGGGTACTGAGGTTCGCCGGGTTTTTAAAAAATATATCTGAGCGTCTGGTTGAAGCGACGCGTGACCCAAGGGCTGTTAAGTATCTGGCACTACGCGTCAGCATTGCCATTCCGCGGCCGGGGCAATGCAGCCAGCTCATCTTGGGGACACTTCCGACTGGTAATTATATGGATCAGTTGACCTAGCTGTACATTTTTTGCTATAATCTCAATTGTTTTAATTGCAAATACTATTTTTAACTTTCTTCGTTAATCTTGTAAAAAATATTTATTTATTAACAAAAAGGAGAAATTGAAATTTGGAGAATAGGTATGTTTACAAATATTTAAATGCAGATATAGAACATGCCTGGATAGACCAGTGTATGTGTGCTGACGGCTAATTAAAGGTACATATATAGGTATACTTTCTTTTTAAGTGATCATTGATTAATATTTCGTAAATAAAATATCTACCCAGAAAGTTGTATCTAAAAGGAGAAGACATCTTACCAACGTAATTTGATCAACAAAGTTTCTGTAGCAACAACGGATGCTGCGAGGTAGGTAATAAGCAAAAAACACACATCAGCCATAGCGGTGCAGAATCATTGTGATGGCATCGAAGCAATTTTAATTAACATACCGCCCATGCGCGCAAATGTCGCTTTTTTATAATTTACTGTTACCGCCACAAAGGAAGGGGTTAATAGAGTCGATGCAAAAACCCCGTGATTACTTAACCCATATCCGGTATTTGGGCCACGCAGGCATATGGTCCCATAACCCTTTGGCCCCGTTATACGCGTTTGTTTAACAACAGTTGCATCATGAATATAATCATCCTGTTTTTTGAGTCGACATTTGAATTTGATGCAGACGGCGCCAGGTGATAGTTTTTATAAATCTCAATTTTAATATATAAAAAGAAATTGTTATAGTAACGGGTGTAGTATTGTACCACAGGTGTGAAAAACTAAACGCTTTCTTGTTGCTAGCATTTCTTTCGCGCGAGCACCTAAGCTAGTGCAGTTATCTTCACTTTTCGCCAAATGAGTTTTTATTAATCTCAATTTTTATATATAAAAATTAATTGTTATAGGAACGGGTGTAGGTTTGTACCGCAGATGTGAAAAATTAAATGCGTTTGCTTCTAGCATTTCTTATGCGCGAGCACCTAAGCTAGTGCAATTATTTTCACTTTTCGCCATATGCAGCTCGCTCAGCTCTCTTGGCGCGCCAGCAGGCGAGGTGTCGCCGATTCCTGGAAGGCACGCTTTCCACACCGCCGCTGAGAGCCGCTGCATCTTCCCGGGGAAATGCACGCGGGTTCGTTGCACTTACAAACTCATAACCCCCTTTCTAAAGCGCCTATCCAATTATGTGCACTTTCGCAAGCCGCTACTGTCACTCGCCTAGATACGGATAGGAAACTCGGCGATGCGCTCGCGCACCCACCTGCAATTTTGACCCTACGCGCCACACACCGATGCACGCATGTGACAGACAGATTACATGTTTGATAATAGGATGGTAAACACAAATATATAGGTATCTAGCCTCTATGACACACTTATTGGAATATCAGACCTTCACATCACATGCATAGAGCATGGCATTGGCGTTCAATAGTTACGATAAAGTGTAATCATGAGTTTATTTTGATTGATATACAACATCAATTATGAGTTCTTTGATTTTCAACCCTTCCAAAATTAAAAAAATAATATCCGTAGAGTATTACCTAGAAGATAATTCTAATGATCACAGTGTAAAAGAAAAGTAAAAGATCGTAGCAAATAGAGCAACGTAGAAATCATCACGTAAATATTCCGAAACGCTATCAATGTTCGGTTGGAGAATTCAGCACGTGTGTAAGAAAGTTTTTCAGGCTGAGTCTGGTAGCACGCACGCAGATGAAAACGAGACAGGCCGTCGAACCCGTGCGATGCACTTCTCGATACGCGATGCGGTTTCATCGACTCGAGTTCTACTTAGATGTGACTATTTTCTAATTTGTCTATCGTTTCCGTAGGCAATGCTAGTAACAAATATAGATTTCCGTTTTTTTTTTAAGTTTAGCGATCAAATCTGACTGACTAAAAATATTGTTTCAGTAATTAATTCGATATAATTTTCACTTGACGATCAATCTTTAACATCATCAGTCATCAATTAGAAATTTCTTTATTTTGATCTCACTTTTTCAAACCTAGGTTGTGCCACATAGGGTATGTAGTGACTAGACGAGTTGAACTTGTCATGAGTGATTGCAAAGAGAAGGGTGGTGGGGCCTAGAGTGCATTGACACACTTACCTACTGCACACTGCAGGCGAAATGCAAGCGGCGCGTCGTCGCTCGCTGCTGCGGATATGCTCCTACCCCGACCAGCACCGATAGAGCTCTCCCACCCCCCTAACAAATCACCAGCCAGTACAGCACGGTGAGGTTTACTCAAACTCCCGAGCTCTTCTAACGTTTGTCAAGTTGAAAATCACTGACGCCTCGGAAAAGTGGAATGACGTCCGCGCGACCATGCGGTTTTCACTCACCAACACGAGAGAAATGGAAAAACGTGCTAATTTTACATCGCCTACTGAGAAAGAAGGCCGACTTCTAATCTGACAGAGCTTGTAACATATTATTTGTACTCGTACTTAGCCAATGAGTCTGTTTTACGTGACTTGAGCAGGTATTATATGTAACTCAATACATACAATAATTTAAAACGCATACATAAAAGCCCATTTTCTAAATTTTGAAAGCCTTACAAACATTAATAATATTACCAGAAGTTAACCATCCAAAATTATACCAAGATCATACCAAAGACAATCAACACAGTCAATTTCAAATGCACTATTTCGTATTCAAGGCAGAACAAAAACGAGGTAACTTTAACAATGGCTGCAGAATATGATATTGCAATGCAATGTCAATGTTGGATGCACTTGACACGCCGCCGCGGGGTCAATGGCAGTCATCGTGAGGGCGCAGTAAGCCCGTGTGCACATTGAAAAGTGCTACATAGAATAATAATTTGATGTTATTTTAAACAATAACATCCAAAATTGTCTGTGAAGATAAACAATGAGCATCAACCAAGGGAATTTATAAAGTCGAATGATATTTTTATCTTTCACGGGTATTTATGTCTACCCTAACGATTGACTCTATAGCGAATCTAATATCTTATATAATATCTACGAATGACAAAAAAAATCCTCTAATAATTAGTATGATGTAAGTGTAGGTTCCCTTACTTATAACATTCTGTCAACTTTAACCAATGGCTAAGCAGTGTTTTTTCTCATTTTAATCTATGTAATGACGACCGATGTGGCGCGGTGGGCGACGGTGATAGCGTGGTGATAGGTGATAGTAGCCTGCCACGCAGGAGGTTGCGGGTTCGATTCCCGCCTCGGAAAAATTGTGTGTACGATATGCAGATATTTGTTCAGGGTGTTCTGGTCGTTTTCTATGTATAATAAAAAATATCTATCTATGTAATGTATTGTATTATGTATATATATATATATATATATATGTATATTAATTTTTTATTTGAATTATTATTTGTTATTATTATTGTATTTTTTTTTGTGTAAATGACTTATGTATTCATTGTGTATGACATTGTATATTATATTCAATAAGGTCCGCATGTGCATGTACAAAATTTCAGATACAATTCTATTATTGTGATTGAATAAAGATTATGAATTATGAATTATCAGTCATCTAGTACCCATAACACAAGCTCTGCTTAGCTTGGGGCTAGATGATGCTGTGAATTGTCCAGCATTATTTATTTATTTAAATAGAAGAAACCAAATGACTCTTGTGATCATAAAGTTGAGAGATATACATATGTATCTAAGTAACAGGGTTAGTGTGTACGCGGTTTAAATTTGTTTGTGAGTTACCTCTTTATCTTCCGGCAATCCTATACCGTACCTGACCTCACCGTAGAATTACTTTGAGATAACTATTTTCGACGCTAAATGAAATCGTTTAACGTAACCGCTAGCTTGGCCAGGCAAGATAACATCGAATAAGACTCGTAAGAATAAAAAAACTGGTTATCACCTACATTCAAATATATTATTTACATAACAATGCTGTATTAAACATATTAAAGTAACAAACGCTTGAGGTATTCTGAGGCCTACATTGAACTAAAGCGATTTGCTTCTGTCACTGTGAGATTTAGATTAGATGATTTATATAATATTAATAATTAGTGGCCAGATAATATCTACCAAAGTAGATTCATGTGGCTGGGAATTCGTTTTTTCAGAAACATTATTCCGAGAGCACCCGATGCGATGGACAGACAAAATTATAGCGGTCGCAGGGAATCAATGGATGAAGGTGGCTCCGAACCGCTATTTGAGCCGTCGTTTAGGGAAGGCCTATGTTCAGCAGTGAGCCTTATATTAACCAAAGCGAGTCATCAGTCCGTATATAAGGTATAGACTACCGAATGGTAGTCATACTCATCTGCATTTTTAACACAGAAAAGAAAACAATAGACCAAGAGTTCAATTCAATAATAAACTAGCTAGCTTTACTAGCTCTAGCTTAGAATTGGAAAAACAATCATCAATGATCTCGATCCATCATAGAGCCGAGTAGTCGTGAGAGTTTCTTACCACCATGCCATAATGTTCTTCCGCGTATGAATTGCCGAGATCTTAGTAAAGTAGCATAACGTGGTGACAATGAAAGTACGTCGCGTTTCCCGAGCGATAGTTCCGCAGAATAAGGCCGCGCGTTCATCGGCCCCGTTCTGCCGTTAGCGACGCCTGCGCACGCCAAGACAACCACTCCACAATTCTGCCATATAAATTACATTACAAGCTTTTATTTCTGCTTTACAAAAGCCAATAAATATTATAAAGGCGAAAGTTTGTCTATGAAGATTTTGTAACCTAGGATCTTCCAAAATATCAATTAAAGAGAATCATTTAACACTTATTTCTTAACTGATTAATAATAATTTACACAATAATTTCACTTGTCTATGAGCTTATTTTGTAAGCCTAAAGAAAAAAGAGATCGATTTTTTTTTTTTTATATTTATCTCAAAATTTTGCGTACGTGAAGAATATAAATTGACCTGAATACACGGTGAATTTTTATTCAAAAACTGCTGGAAAAAGATATTATTGTATAAACACTTAATTTATAAAAAATAGGCAAACATTTGTTGCTAGTTAATCTCTTTAAAATTTTGTAAGATTAAAAACAAAAAAAAAAACTAATAATATCTCTAAAACATTTGCAATAGGAAGAAGTTATATTAGTTAGTGTTATGTATATCTAGATTTTTAAATATATATGTTCGTTATTTGTACTAATTATCAGCGATGATCTGATTCACAAAAAACAAACAAAAAGCTAACTCATATAAAATAGGAAATACCATCGCCTTCGTAGAAAGTAATAACGGTGGTGGATACGTGCAATGCGTGCGCGCATGATTCACGAATACACAGCTCTGTGACATAATAAACTGAATTAACATAATTCCGCCGGTTTCGGTTAAAACCCCTTTCGTTGGCCGGTTGGCCGGTTGCTGTTGGCCTGCATTCACTCTTACTCATGCTTGCTGGCAGCGTCAGAAGCTTCGAGGAAAAGCATTTAGTATCCTCCTTTTGTTTCACGGAATTGCTTGGCTGTGCTTAATTGTTGTTTTCGTAGAGTCCTTGATAAAGATGTCTATATGAAGACCAATAATAAAATCAGTTTTAATTTAAAAATAATTATTTTGTAAGTTGTTAAAAAGATAGATACTATATTTCATTAATTCGCCGTTCGTACTCAATATGATATGATCAATGTGGCAAAACAATGGAACTTGCACTTACAGCCCAATCGCTTCTACTCTTTTCAGTACAATTTGGTAAATTTAGGAGTTTAGACTAAATTGAAAATACTGGTCTCTATATTTTAATACTTTTCTTCTTTATGAGTTCCTTTTTATACCTGAAATCTTACTCTTCTTTTGAAGCAAAAGACTCCCCGCTTGAGCAGAGCTTTGAAAAACAGGGCGAGCTTTTCCATTCGTATCATCATTCAATGCTCTCGCTGCGTCGACGCATCAAGCTCGACTGCAGCTGCTTTCCGGTAATGTAACCGCCTATTGCCTGTAAGAATTCTGCCCGAGGTTCGATGAACTTTCGCGAGTGCAGAACGCAGCAAAGAGGGGAGCCACACTAGGTCAGACCCGGCCGTCGGCACACTTACCTTGACTCAACCGTAGTATACAGAAAAGTGCTACGATCAGAACATTCACTCTGAACATTCAAGTGTTGACAACATGGATGTTGTGGAAGGGTAATTCAAGAACTATTCGATTGATTAAAATAAGCAAAAACGCAAAGAAAAGGATCAATGAAAAGACGAACGACGAAATAGGCATCCTACAATTATTGGGGCTTAATGATAAGTATTGTTGGTAGTGCATAAGTGAAACAGGCCTAACGGCCGCACGCTATGCACTGCGTCCAACGTCGACGCATACAAAACAGAAAACTAGGCAACGCTGCCCGACATTTTCACGCAATTATTTATACACGCACTCTTATGATGCATGTAATTGGCGATTGGGTAATTTTATTACGTTGTAAGCAAAAACTGTAAGCTGATCATAAAAGAACCCACAATAAAAACTCAAGCTTGGATAATGTAATGACTCTTTAAATAAAGCTACCTTACCAACCTATAAACTTATCTGGGTTTTTGTGAACATCAGACTATCATCAATATTCTGCGAGACGATATTTTTACATGAATCTACAAATATTTAACCAATGCTACTGTATAATGATAAGTAGATAAGTTACTTGGTCTATTAAAAGTGCCAACTTTCACTTCAAGGTCTCGATTTTGTTTGATTTGAATTTTGTTGCGAAGTCATTGACATTTTCTTTGCTCGGAAGGAGCAAGAGAAGGTATAGCATTAACTATTCCATTATATTGCACTTGTTTTCTGACGGCGGCTTTGCACGCTTTGTTTCTTGCATAATAATTTGGCGTGTTTTGAAAATCTATATTCCGAATTCCAATTCTTAAAGTGAGTTTAGATGAAAAGAAAATATTTATTGAAATAAAATACACAAGAACCCGAAGTAATAATAACGATGACCGAAAAACTCTATGTTGAGCAAAATAACAATGACCAAAAAAATATTTTAACCTAAAGTAAGGTGTTATCCGTTTTCTGTTGTAAACTTTGCAATTTATTTTTTTAAAGTAGACCTCTTGTTTGTGAACATAGAACTTCATCGTTTCACGCCTTAACTACTGAACGAATCTGGCTGAAATGTTGCATAGATATACCTTTAAGCCTGGATTCATCAGCCTATGTCAGTCCACTGCTGGACATAGGCCTCCCCCAATAGCCGCCATAGCGCCCTGTCTACAGCTTGTCGCATCCAGCATCTACCTGAAGTCTTTCGCAGGTCGTTGGTCGAAGGGAGACATAAGCTACATTTATCCCACAAAACTGTTAAAAAAACATATTGATAAATCAGTCCTTAGTAGTATTAGCTTTAACTTTGCTTACGTTATGACTAGATGATGCTATCTACCATTATTTATCTATTTATCCAACAGAAACTCATTATTATATATCTTTTTAAGATGAAAATACATTAATTTGAAATAAGATTAATAGATGAATGGGGCTAAACAACTCGTAAATAACTCTATTGAACAGGTTTGTCTGTTTGCGACGCGTAGGCTGCGTAAAGTCATTGCCAATGGTTGCGTCTACTAGAAGTTAGGCTGTATGTATGTTTAGCGGACTAATCGAATTTGTCCGCTCCAATGCAATTGGTAAAAAAAAAACATTTGTCTATTAATGTCTCAATTATATATGTATAATATATTTTTAGTGTGTTAAAATATTTTGAACCTCTGCGATTAGAACACATTATACAAACCTAATACCTATAAACCACATAAAACCTACTGAAGTGTATATTTAATAGATAAACTTCAATTGCAATTAGTACCTAACTGTTAGATAGTTTTTTTTTAAGTGTAGGAACTGCAAAAGACGCTGCCGTGCGAAGCAAGCCTATTTGTAAAAGGCATACCTAACCATTTATTCCTTACAAGGGTTATAATAAACCTTAACGCATGCATAAAACTTCAAATGAGCTTTGAATAAGCTACAGTTTGTCCGCTAGCTGAGCATACAGCCTGAAATGAGTTGCACAAAGTTCGTTGTTCCGGTCAGGCTCTGCGTCACACGAGTTCCTTCATGAGCGGCACCGCCATCTTGGTTTTTGCTAATTATTTGAGTTAGATTTACCGACGATGATATTTTTCTTGGTAAACACTTGGTTAACGTTTAGTTATACTGAGAAACGCCTATTTTCTATTAAATTTGCGCAGATTTTATTACAAACTTTTACGTATATGTAACGTATTTATCATGACTCATGATGCTAATTAATTAAGGTACATTAAACGGCAAACGCCTTTTTTCTGTTATGACACAAATTATAATTCGACTATGATATCGATTTCGTCTCTATCCTTATTTGCTTATTACTATTTACCAACGATGTTAATAAAAAAAAGTTTCATCGACAAACGCCAATTTCCTCCTATGTTTTGGCGCAGTATTTTATTCGACGATGATATTTAAGGGTATAAGGAATAATATGAAGAATAACTCATATAAAGTAATACAAAAGATGAATGTACGCAACACTGGATATGGAACATTATGAAGGAATACTACTACCTACGCTAAAGCCACCGCTAGCCAATTTGTCTCTCCCCAAGAGGGCGAGCTTATTCGCAGTGCGGCTCACCACTACACTGCTACACACTTATAGAGTGTTAATATTACTTACGCATTTTCATGCTCTTTTTACACTACCTACATATTTTACACTGAATACTAAAAAATTGCGTATTTAATACCTAATTTGCAATCTGATTCACGGTCTTTGCCGCGGATGCCAATAACCTAAGGTTATGCGGGTATGCAGGTACTTTGCGACTTGTTACGTATTTCAGATAACGCAATCTAATAGACATTAATAGACTCTGCCCGCGCCTTCGCTCACTAGAATATGTTATTTGTGGCCTAGAACTGCATATCGCAAAATTTTATCCCATCCATTTGTTTCAGTAGTATTCAGGGGTTTTGGCGTAAAGAAATAATAAGTATTCGAAACGACTTATATAGCGCGGTGGCGAAGGTCTGCTCGCGACAGAGGAGGTTGCGGGTTCGGTTCCTGCCTTAAGAGAACTGTCGATTTGAAAATATTGTGTAATAAAAATATCTAAGTAATGTATTTTTTTAAGTTTCGTAGATCATCTAGTAGTTACTCATAACACAAGATCTACCTAGGTTGGGGCTAGATGATGCTGTATGGATTTTCCAGCATTATTATTATTTATATCATATATTCCTGCATCCAAAACTTAGCTTTAATAATGTTCATGTAATGAAGTATGATTATGACAATACTGTATCTTGATAATCAAGATATAAGTTGTTCTGTTGGCATTCTTAGTTTAAGTGTAGGAAATGTTAGAGGCACTGGAAATAAATAGCAGCAATTAAAACAACATGAAACCATTGTCAAAATGATCGATAACTATAACTCTTGAATGTTAAAACTTAAATCTGAAAAAGCAATTCAAACGTCGTTAGTTCGTCTCATAGAATTGGCTAATAGCAGACATTGACTCCATTCGCCTCTTAAAGAGTTCAACGCACGGCACGTAGCTTCGCCAGCTAGTCGCACGAAACTTTACACAATAGCTTTTTTGTGCATTCCTCTTTTTGGTCATGACATCATCTCGACTAGGTTTATGTATTACCTACCTGCGAGCAACATCCTCCTGATGCAGGGTAATAATACCTAATTGCTACGATTCCTAGCCAGGCGAATTATATTGTTTTTAATTTGACAACCTCTGTGGCGCGGTAGGCGCAAGTCCGCCTGCGACGTAGGAGGTTGCGGGTTCGAATCTCGCCTCGGGATCAATTATATGTCCAATCTGCAGACATTTGTTTCGGGTATTCTGGTCTATGTATAATAAAAAATATATATCTATGTAACGTATTATATTAAGTATATCAGACATCTGGTACCCACAACACAAATTCTGCTTAGCTTGGGTCTATATGATGCTGTGTAGATTGTTCAGCATTATTTATTTTGATTTTATATTATTTCTATTAAAACAATATGTTTGCTATGTAAACATGACAGATTTTGCAATATTTACAGCAACCATTCACATTCGTTTTGGTCATTCGATATTAAAGAGGTCCTGTGGTCACGTAGGTAGATATGTATGTAGTAAAAACATAGGTATCCTAAAAAAAGCTTGCAACTATTTATTCGAGACGTTCTGGTTGCCGCCTTAACTTCCCCGCCTTTTGGGATTTTTTTAACATAACACTAGTATGCGTCTTTACTCAGAGCCTTGGTTTAAAGAATCTACGCAAGTGTACCTAACACCCACGCAGTCTGCTAGGCGTCATTAGGGTTTCAAGTTCAAATACGGAACGGTGCGAAACCAAATTCCAATAATTATGTATTGTTTTCACTAAACCTATATTCTTCAACAATATACATAGTTCTCTTCATTAGTATAAATAAATATAAATGATTCAACCACCTCTTGACAAAAAATCTAAGTACCCTTAATATGTTCAGTAGGTAAATTTATTTTTTGCGTATTTATATTTTATGGTAAAAAAAAATGTCATGATGGCGTCCTATGAGTCTCTACAAAAAGCCTCTCCAACTTGGAATAGGTAACTTAAATATGAAGTAGATACCACCTTTTTATAAACTTTACGTTGGAGTTTTTCTACCGCCTCGGCCTAATCTGACAGGACGTGCAAAAACGGCTGGTATATTCGGTGGTGGAGGCTTCATGCCCTCCAGCGAGGCGGTTACGTAAGTTCATCTAGTTTCAAGGCCGAGGACGTTGCTCCCAAATCGCTGATCGCGTCCTGCCGTGGAGGGGAGTCCGCCAGGCCAGTTTGGGCGTCCACTTCTTTTTTTACTAATACACTTCTAATAACATACAACCAGCTAGCTTCGTTTTTTCAAGAGCTATGGTGTAAGGTAACCTTGGACGCCAGAACCATGAGTTTTTACTGAGGTTTTAAGTATGTAATGAAAATACTTGTTGTTGAATAAAGTATGTATTTGATTGATAGGTAAGGAACGATACATATAGCCATGATGTCATGTGAAACCATGTGGTTGCATAATTTAACCTGCAAATGAAATCTACAGAAATATTTAAACTTGAACTAAAGATTTTTAGGAGATCTTTAAACAAGCAGTAAGATTTAGCTACTAAAAACTGTGGTAATAATGGATAGAAAAATAGAGTCGGCTTCATACAAATGGCTTACAGGAGCTTTAAGGTAAATATTTTGGAAACCATCGACGAAATCCTAGGCCTAAATCTGCATTTATAATTTTAATCTCATAAAATCCGATTAAATTAGATCCGAATTCTCGTGAACGACTTACATTTTAAAATCCCAAACAATAAACAGAATTGTTGTCATACAAAACGGCTACTGGCATCATAAATCAATGAGAAAGTCAGCTCCTAATTTATTACCAATTCTTCACACTAAGGGTGGTCAGAAAACAATGGAGAGAAATCTACGAAAGCAACCCTTTCTTTTATTGTGCAGCTACTGCCTAATAAAGCTACTTAACTTTTGTTGTGGACAAGAGGGTCTTATTATAAATTCATGCGGGTAAAATCTTAAAACTCAAAGTACTTATTTATGTTTGATCTTACAGACTCTAGGAACCATCATACATTTCCAATTACATAAGTAAAACTAGGTAATAAAAGTGATTATTTAGATTTTTTTCACTTTTTAGATCAGAAATCCTTTCTGCTCGAGAAAATTCTTAATAACACTTACGCTTTATAATGCTGAAATGGTGGATGGTGGTCATTATATAAAACAGAGTTATTTATATAATATATTATTTATTTTGAGGTTTTAGATAAATTTAAAGAACCTCAAAATAAATAAAATCCTAATAATGAAACCATGTTGCCCTTTCCCTATTCAAATGTGTAGAATTTCATCGCAGGAAACATAATAGTTTGTATGTCATTGTGTTTTTGCTGTCGCAATGTGTGTTTGGTTTTAAGAACCGTTAGTTTTTTTCATCGTGCATTATAACGGGGCACCCTTTGAAGGGAAAAAACGCAAGGGCTCGGCAGGTAAGGCCAATCTTCGATCGAAGCCTACGATTATGCCCAGATTGATCTTACATAATGCCCCTTTGTTGCTCGTTTTGCCTTTACGTAACTGTAAACATTTGTGGATTCTGAAGTAGGTATTGATGTGTCGTGATTTGTTTAAAAGGAAATGGTTTTATCAGATCTGATTGAATATTTTATTGTTCAATTGAATTTTTTGCTAGGTTTTTTTTAGACAGGATGTCTTAGTCGCTTTTTATGTTTACTGCCTAACTTTTATTTATCCTGTCTTGTTTTTTTATAATAGTTTGTTATATTAGCAGCTACATTTAGTATAGTTTTGATCTTTATTCTTATTCTTGTGCATTAACTTTGAAGTAATGGAACATCAATGTATGTGAATGTAATTAATTGAAATGAAACAATTAATTAGTCTCCCAAGGTTCTTCATGATTAAAAATATATATATATAATTTTTAATAACAAAGAAGCTATACATTTCAAAACTCCCCTGAAAATAAAGACTTAAGTTAATTTGAAAAGTTGATGTCAAAACAAAAGTTAAGATCATTAACCTTCTTTTGTTTCCGACATCAACGGTGTTTAAGTAATTAGGTATTAAATACCTACTTTACTAAACTTGGCCCTCTTAAATTTTTAAGGCTCAAGTTTGATGAAGCTCGAAAATAAATTACAATATAAAAATGAGAAATATGGAACATTAATAATTAATTGTAATATCTTAGTATTTCTTATACTAAGATATTACAGATATCTTATATTCGGCTAAACTTTCAGTCACGCATGATCCTTTTTCTATCACAGTCAGTTAGCGAAAGCAATTTGCAATTCTAGCAAGAAGTGTTTGCTAGATCTTGTTCTAGATAAGTTTGCAAGCTGAAGATTCAGTGTCAGCTTCGGCCATGGCATTGAGTTGGTGCAAAAGCGGGAGGGTATGTGCTGTCTCTGTCCGGCAGAGTAGTTCATTCACCCGCGAGTGCGGAAGAGCTTGGTTGCGCGGGCGCACAGGTACGGCGCGGGCGGAGCGCGGACGCTGAGCTCGGGTGGTGGCGCAGGAAGGACGTCTCCGACCATGAACCGAGCTACAGTTTATCAGTTAACCGGAGGTGTTGGTGCGCCACGCAACGCCGCGGCCCGCTCCCGCTCTACCACCATGACACGCTAGTTCGATACTTCGTGACGTTTTGCATTTATCTAGACTGAAAGCAACTTAGATCTCAACATAAGACTTATTTTATAATATTTCCTAATTTTAAGTGACGGAACAGTGACGTGGATTTATTTTTAAGTGACAGTGAAAACGTAAACAAACATTTTCCATTTGGATTTTCTTCGAGATCTGCATCCTGGATTTGGCGTTTTTTGGTTAGTATCTTATTGTAATTTCGGTATAAATATTATTAACATTTTATTTGGCACTATTATCTCAAGAAAACTTTGCGCTACGCCGGCAACTTCTTACTTCCCTGCAAAAGATATCAACGCGCATCTTTGCCTTGTGTTTTTTTATTCATAAATTCTGCGTTTATACACCACATACTAATATGATTTTGCATGCAATATTATTTTACACAAACATCTTTTTAAATATATTATTTAGTTAATTATTCATTGTGATGCCTTATTGACATTTACTTTTAAAGTTTCTGGTTTTGCTTCCGCAGTTCTATGATAATGATAAATTATATATTTACGTACAAGAAGTTTTGTAATCTCTTGATTAAGTTATAATACTTTGAAGGGTAGTTTGGAACCAAATGCCCCATTTGCTCTGTCAGGTGCATAATGGAGCAAAAATTAAGCAATACACGGTAGTGGATGCTCATTGACTGAATATATAAAGATATAAGAGATTGATAGAATCATAAACATTAACTTATAAAAAATATAATAAATAGAACTACCAAAGTATTAAATAGCTACATACAACGGAATTGAAACGGGATTATTTAGATTTTAATTTCGATAAACTATGATGATGAAACAATGTCAATGTTTTATGTTCATCCGATTAGTTTATATTCATTTTTAGTCATATATATTTTGAAATTGGTCTTACTATTGTTATACATTTTAGGTGCGCCTCATTACACCTCATTACCTGTTACTATAATAACATAATAAGATTTAACAATGGGTTTCATAATGGTAGGTATAGCAGTAGGTATCCTTGACAACAACAGGTACAAGACAGCTCTACATTCGGACTCATCTATCTCTTCTATATTATAAAATGCCAGACATCATCACACAAACATAGGTAGTTATTGCGTCGGCTATCTCTGCAAAAACAGAACCTTGAACTTGCAGAGTTCAGGCCCAAGGCTAGCAGAGCACGTGGTGCCCACACGATTACGTAATCCACCCCACGAAGAATGACGGAATCATTTTTAACAATGTTACGAATGTGCTCACTTGTTTGCGAGCTTTTTGCTTTGTCTTAATTTATTCAGGTAGCATGTTAATCATGGCCTACGCCGACTGTGACGGATTAGTTTTTGCGGACATTTTTAACATACTCGTTGTTGTGTATTTGATTTTGCAAGGGATAAGTCAGATAAAACTATCAAAGCAATATGCAGTGAGACATTTATAATGGAATATATGTTTTTAGACGTTATGGTTTGGCCAAATTTGAAGCTACTATATGTATGTATGTGAGGAATAGCATTACTTGATGGTTCATACATAACCATAACACAATAATAAAAAGAAAACCTGTAAGTGATATAAAGCTATCTACCTATAATAGTAAAAGCTTTATTGCTTTTAGCTTGTGTAATTTCAATATCACATGGTTTGTCGAAAAGCAAAAAAATACCCAAACGTGGCAACGTAGCTGAATCTCTATACAATTTCTAGGAATCTATCTCTCTAAGAATATTGTGGTATTCCTCATTTGCAATTAAAAGTACTTATCTACATTGCAAATTAAGAATAACACAATCATATACATCTAAACAGGTAGATAAAAACCTCCCATTTAGAATAAATTACCTGGTAACCAACATAAAATTTACCAGGTGGAGTGCAGCGCATACTTATCACAAGAAGCAAATATCGCATCAACCAAAAACCAACCCACATTCAAGCCCGCAGGTTTCAATTTGCATATTCGCGAGCCGCCGCGTTTTCGGCAATGACAATGACAACGATGATATAACAGAAGGCTGTCAAGCGCGTGAAAAGTCGGTCATTGAACCGCGTTCGCCAGCCCACTTCGACTCGCTTTCGCTTGGCGATTTTTGCATTTATGCTTTTGAACATAAAGTTCAAAGTTGGTATGACTTAACTTTTTTATACAGTTTAGATGGTATTCAAAGTGATATTATGTGAAATTTACAATCAATAAATTCATATCAATTAATACGTAGATATAAATGTTTGTCATACAAAAGTAGAGTATGTACGAGTAATTGAATTAGGATTTAAGCAGGAATCTAAGCAATAACTTTTAATAGAAAAAGATGAAACTCTGTGGTTTGAAACTCTATGGTTTGAACTCCAAATAAAAAGGTATCGAACTGGGAGTGCCAGGAAGGTCCTTGATAGATAGAAAGTAAATGTGGATGCACACGCGCGGCGCAGGCGCATCGGGGGAGGGGTAGGGGGGGCAGCTATGCGTGAAACCTGTTACAACGGGACCTGGTATCATGCCCCCGGCATGCAGCCTTATGTAATAACCTTTTTCTTGCTTCACTTAACGTCTCATTGACCTGCAGTGATTGAGTTTTTTATTTGAAAGGTCACCCGCGCTATTTATCGCAACCAGTCCTTTAACATTGTGATATAGATAAGATACAGTACAGATTATTGAGGGTCCATAAAAAGGTAAAGCTTTTAGTTATGAATTAAGTTATTGGAGACATTTATCAGACTCAAATTATAAATGCGAAAAATTAGTATTTTGGTGGATGGATGTATGGATAAATAAATAAATAATGCTGGACAATTCACACAGCGTTATCTAGCCCCATGGTAAGCAGAGCTTGTGTTATGGGTACTAGATAACTGATATACATAATACAATACATTACATAGATAGATATTTTTTATTATACATAGAAAACAACCAGAACACCCGGAACAAATATCTGCAGATCGTACACACAATTAATTTTAATTATTCCGAGGCGGGAATCGAACCCGCAACCTCCTGCGTCGCAGGCGGACCTTCGCCCACCGCGCCACATCGGTCGTCAAATTGTTCGTCGATGATTGTTTCTTTCCTCTTCACGCAAAACTACTTATGGGATCGGGCTCAAATTTTGCATACAGGTAGTTCCATCAAAGACGCGGCCAGAAACTAGTTTTATTATATGTATATTTGAAGGTTTGGACTTGGCATGGTGACCATCAGGAGAGCGCTCATCATAAGTCCACAATTTGAAATATACGTAGGCGCTTCCTTTGTGACAGTGCATAAAATATGATATTTCTACAAAAAAAAATCATGCACTTTCATTAATTAGCAGTTCCAGGTATTTAATATCAAACAGGTCTCTATTCAATATCTAACTTATGAAAGTAAGTTTACAGGAAGTACAATAAGCACAAGTTAGAATAAATAATGTGTTAGTGTGTGTGTGCTACATGCATGGCTAATAGCAGTAATGTATGTGATGTATGCCTCCCTTCCGGCCTTCACTGATGACAGTTACGCACCATAGCCATAGGAATCTAATAATTGAGATTCAGTTCAACAAAAGCAAAAGCTATCTAAAGAGGACACTTTTGAATATACCTATTTATATTAAAGAAACAAATTTAAGTAGAAGCGTAAACTACAACGTAAATTTGTATCTGCTATAAATAGATTTGAAAGTGTCCACTGTAGAAAAGTTTTTCTTTTGTTAGATTGAATCTCAATTAATAGATGGCAGATCTATGGTGAAGCCCTAAATTAGTATCTAAAATCTACAGTATACATATATAGTAGGATAAAAAAACGCTATGCGTTTTAGTAGCATATAAATTTGTATACAAATAATTATATTAATTTATAAATTTTCTGGACATCAATTTTCAGCAATAAACAAACACCATCCAATTTCACGCTGTAATCGTTGCTGGATTAAATCTCATAGAGTTTACAAAATATTTTCCGCGTCTTCAATACTACATCAAAGCCTACTTTATTATATTTTTTATAATCATTAATAAGGAGGCTGTTGACTAAGGTTCCCGCCGCGCTCTGATTTCACCCTCCCATTTTGTTTTTTTATCGATTTAACCTAACGGTAGCCCGACCCTGCAGGTACCGTTCGAATGGTCGTCCTATTATCACGCATGTACGTGTGGTATTAGCTTCCTGTGTGACATTGAAAATATTGAGAAAGAAAAGGTGGAAACAGATGATTAACAAAAACAAAAAAAATACATTTTGGCATTCGCCTAACAATGGAACACTACACGCAAAAATGTTAAGCCTAAATACATGATTAGTTAGTACCCAAGTATCATTGCTGGTGTACCTATTTATTGTTAAATACATACCTACATCAACTGGATGTAGGACTTAACAAAAAATAGGTATATACTCAAAACAAAATATTAAATAATAAGAAATAATAACTTGAGCTGCAGCAGGTGAATAAACTAGATATGACCAAAATTGATCGTACCTCAAATAATGTTCTCAAATGGTTCTAACGGGACTCTACACAAAGGCTCCGTATCATTCGGCCCCTACCTGCAGTTTCCCAAACACTTGCCGTTCCCTTTTATGTTTTTTTACTTGTGACCATAGATAATCTCTTTATAATGTCGTTTATTATTCGAGAACAAGTATTTTTTTAAGCAAAAATACCCATTTTGTAATTTCAAATATTAATGCTAAGCATAAACAGATAAATAAGAGGTTCGGAAACTGCCTACTTGGTGCGTGTGCTTAGTAGAAGACGCAGAATTAAATAAACTAGAATATTCATGTACTCAGAATCCAAAACTAACAAAGGAAAGTAACCGTCGATGCGGTTTGTTCGATCGATGAAAGTAAAGGCCTGTGTAGACGGACGGCGGGTCCCGTTAGCCGGCCGCGCTCAGGCTCACGGAATACTAAACGCTGACATACTGCGCGGCTTTTGACCCTAACACATTCTAGACTAGAACTTCACACCTCTATGCACTCGATTTGAACACCCACCCATTACCTAGAACAAATGCCAGCTACACCAGGAAGGCTAGATTGAATACTGATGCATTTCTGAGAAGTTGAACATTGTAACGGGATTGTTGCTATTTATTTATTTATGGCCTGAGGTATGCAATTGCAGTTAGCGATCTTTAAAAGACCCGAAATCTTAATGTGCAACCATAATTGCTAAAAAGACAGCTATATACACAGAGCAGTCCTGGACGGACGGCTGGCTGGCTGTAATAAAAAGAGCAACCCAAATAAAAAAAGCCATTAAATATCTTTGACGTTCATTCTTTTTGCTGTCCTTCCCAGATTTTTGCACTTTTTCATAACATTGTAAATTGTTAAAAAGCGTATTTCTATTTTCTATTATCCACAGCACAGAGAATGCAATTTGTGCAAATGGCATTTTTTTGCGTCATGGACGAAATTGGCCATAAAACCTGAGGGTCCATTGTTTCGCGGAAGTTTGTTACGTATCGTTGCGACCTTCATGTCCGTAATGAGCCATCTGAGTATAATAGCAAATAATCCCGACAAAGGAAATTGCACAGACCGTCTAAAAGTTAAACAACGCTTCGTAAAAGCTACAATCTCTAAGCAGATCGTTAGCTAAGCTTGGAATCGAGGAATTGAATTTAGCTAGATTTAACGCGACAAGGCGCTGCATAACTACGTTAGATTTTATCGGTTGGTACAGATGTAGGAGAGAACGACGACCCTACGCAAAATTCGCTGCATTGAGTTAGGTCTACTAGCTGCACGTATGTTGAACACGGAAGCGCCGAGAGGGAGCGCTATACGGTCTGCACCCCGCCAGAGCAGGAAAAAGGCATGAATGAGTATTGAAGCCTACCCCAAGAAGGGGGAAATCGAGTTTGCACTGCGGACACCAGTGCTGCCACAGATAGACGAACACCATGCAATTTAAGAGTAGTGGAGTTAGTGGGATCGATAACGTTGGTGTTGGTATAGCGTAACTACCAGCATCACTGTTGCCAATATTTTGTGAAACTAGTGTTTACAGGTGTTTTTTTAGAAAGACGTACACTGTGTGCTTAAATTAAATAAACTAATAAACAAACATAACTATCAAAATCAATTTAAAAAAGTCAAGCTCAATGGCGGCAGCAATAAAGCCTTAATTTTATGGAATGGCAAAATATAAAAAAGCAGCTCATTTGTTGTTTAACGAAACATTTACGACGTTCTGGAAAAATAAATGTGAACTTTGCATAACGATCCTAAAGAAAATTGTGAGGATGTCAACGACCCTGAGCCCAATAGTTGTGCAGTGAACGCATTTCCCGCACACGAGCAAAGCGCGAGTATACGCGCGGGCGCGGTACGGCCGGGCGAGACGAGCGACGCCGCGCCCGCCGCTAGTGCTCCGCGAGGCCGTTCACCCCGGAAGATTCAGTGTTTTGATAGCGCTCAAGCCTCCAACGCGATGGAAAACTGCATTTTCTTTGATGCGCTTCGCTTTTCATGCTCTAATTGACGGTCAATACGAAGATTTCATTTTTCAAACAATAATGGGACTGTTCAACTTCAGTGCATCGTCTGTTGTGCTCAGTGTTATAATGGAGTGCGAGGTAAAGTAAATTATGTTCTTACTAGCTTCTGCCCACAAATTTACATACGTTTTAGAAATTATAATAACCAAAAGTGTCGTAAATATGACACCATTAATATTCCCAAAAACAAATTACGGTGTGAATGAATCAACGAATGTAATGGCTGTCCCCTAAAATATACGGCTGAAATAGGGTCTGAGCGCCCTACACGCCAGACGTTAGGGCAGGTCATCTAAGGCAACGGGGCGATAGGGCATCAGTCTGTCTGGTCCCATAATAACCCTTATTAAACAGATATGGTCACGTAATAACACGCGTTAATTTGTCATATTTACTTTAATTCAATTAAAAATATAAAATCGATTAAGCGGTGGTGCTCACTGAGAAAACATTTTTATGTGATGTTAAAGTTAATGAAAAAGACAAAGTATTTTATAGTTTCTTATGTTACAACTACGCAGCACGCAAGACTATGGATCGGGATAGGTTCCCTCAAGTAAAGGATTGATATATTATGCTCATTTTACGTAGTACGATTTTTATTATTTTTCAACCATGCATATATACGAGTACATACACAAGTATGAGTATGAGTACACACATGATTACATTACTGAATCCATCAAGACATACACGTGTAGTTTTCTACCATTCTGAGATTATGTTTTAGGTTTCGTTTTCGGTTAGGGTGCTTTGTTTTTTTTTTGCGAAAAAAACATAATCTCAAAATGTAAGCGCAATTTGAATAGTAATTAAGTTAGCGCTCACCAGCCTCATATTGAAGCTTTCGCAGTCTGTTAACAGATTTACAGGGGTGTAAATATAGTAAAATCAATATGATGGTAGGAGGTATGGTAGGAGGATGGTGGCAGGGTGTGGCGGTGCCATGAGGCGAGAGTATCCCTTACCAAAGTTACTGTTACCACACAACATAAAATAAAACTTATATTAGACAGTCATGCCCGTTTTTAGTTATAAAAAGTTACTTTTACAGGAAAGTTTGTAAAAAATAGTTGCGAATAAGTTGAACGGTTACCGTAAGGGTTAGAATCGAGTACGCAGAGTAAGGGTAGTGCAGGTCGTGTCGTCGACCCGTGAGAGTGAAAGCTAGTTCCGGGGAGGCCGCCCGCCCTGCCATGGCTTTCGCTGCGCCTTCACGCCACCCGCCCGCCTAGCAATGTTTTCAGCTTGTTTTAATTAGTACTCGTTGCTGTAGGCTATCTCACATTATAAATTATCGTTAATTGCTATCGCAGCTACAATATTAATATTAATAATGCTACATCTGACAAAACAATAAAATCTATGTAAGTGTTACCACAATCAGGTAGGATAAATCTAAATTTATTTTAAAATTCGTTGCCAAAATATAACATCATTTTAAATGATTAAAAAAAAAAGAAAATCAATCAAAAACACATCGAAATAGTAATATTAAAAACGCATTATTTCTAAATTCTACGTAATAAACTTGAATGCAGTCGCAGCCGCATTATGCCACCGTCTTGTTCTGCTCTATTATCAGAATAGAAGGCGCGAACGTGACGTACTCGCTGCATTCGCTGTCAAATTCGTCCGCATTCTCTGTCACAGGCCGCTTTCGTCGCCGATGCGTTTATCGGAACGAGACGCGAATATGTGTGTCGATTGCATTCTCAGCTTCGTAAAAGTGCATGTAGGTCGACGGGCGGCGCGGCGGCGCGTCAGCGGCGTCGGCGTCGGGCTAGTGCGGCGCGGTCGCCGGCTAGTCGTAGGGCAGGTCGGAGCCTCTGGTGTTGCATAATGTGCGGTGCGCTGGAGGCGGCAGCACGGCAGCCCACAGCCCGCTAGCGACGCCGCCCGCCCCGCGTCGCGCCGCACCGCGTCGCGCCGCACCGCGTCGCGCCGACATGCGAGCGGCGCGTCGGCTCCGGCCTCTCGTACCACTGTTGGCGCTACGTATTCTCCTCGAGTACCTCAAATCACTCGATTTCGCACTTAGTCAATCGGGCTTTATTGTACTCAAGAGTCAATCATATTTTTGTACGACAAAGACGTTAGAACTCTCTGTTTATTCGCGTTGTTAGTAATTGCTGAAAGTTTCATTGAGTTTGAGAACAAATGAACATTGATAACGCTGTAAGTACTTTTAATAGTTTTTTAGCATTTTTATATTTTACCAATTACATACTCTCGTCGTATTTTTGTTTAAGAGCTGAATTAAAAAAACGCAATAGAATATTTTGAATAAATTCAGAACAAATAAATCTCCTCTACATTTTAAGAAAACGTTAACATTTTTAACGTTTAATTATGGCTCTACAAAATTTTCCTCTATTTCAGCGTGTTTAGAAATCTTGTTTCACCATATCATAACGTTTGCAATACCTAAGAACAGTTAATATTACTCCATAATTTGGTTTGGTAGGGGAAATATCTACGTATTAAACGTATTAATAGACTGCAAGGTTAGAGTACTAGAGTAGAGCTCATGTGTTTGCTAGTGTGCTAGCAAACACTATTCAATCAGCGGGTTGACCATGACTGTTACAAATCATTATCCTTTACAACACCTACTCTATAACGCGGTAACTACACTCTGAATAAAAATAGAAAAACTATATGTCTTTATCTATTTTTCAAATGTCCTTTAGAAAGGGATTTTAAATGAAAATATAACTGCTATTTATAAATAACATATTCGTTTAGGTTATAATTAATTATCATAATATATGTATTATGTTTTCTACATATTATTTTATTTCCATATCTTTGAGTAAGGACACTTAAGTACATGCTAATTATTATAAAACGAGACGTGAGTGGAATTGAAGAAAATATAATAATGTTAATTTAAAACTACATACATAAAGTCTCTGATAATGTTAGAGGAATGAGTAAAATAAATCAAAAAAAAATTAAAAAAGTATTTTTAAGGATATACCTACCTATGTAATAAATATACGAAAATATAAATATACGATGATCATATCCCTACAAGGTTTTGTAACCTAGTACAAAGAGTGTAAAACATCACTGTAGCCAAAAACGGTGGTTAATTTACCATAATACCATAAACATCGAAATACTAATAACTAATTCCTGCCAGGGGATTTGCACGTGGTACTATGGAATATTTTAAAGGATATTTCTATCCCATGCTAACCATTTTATGGGATAAAAAGCATTAGCCTATATTTATCCTAGGTTTAAAGCTATATTTAGGTAAAATATCAGCCTGAACCGTTCAGTAGTTTTGCGTGAAAAAGTAACAAACATTCATCTTTCGCATTTATAATATTAGTGTGATTTATCCTGCTATGTCATAGAGACAATTTTGTTTTAGATTTTTTTTAGTTTTATTGTTATGTGGCTGAATGGAATAGGGTGAAATTTTACAGACTCTTTCTGTAAAATCAACACCTTTTTCGTTTTTTATTTTGTTAAAACACGTGCAAAGCCGTGGGTAGAAACATTATATAGGCGTTTTATATTTAAGTATAATATAAAACTAATAAAGCACAATTCAGCAAATATATTATATAATATGAATCTTTCATATGAAGGAACATAAGTCGCGTCAGAGCATCGACGCAAAATGCGAGATGTGCGCAGCGCAAGCGCAGGGCAAGTTCAAGAGCGCGCGCAAGGTTGCTTCCTGTTGCGCGCGACGATGCGCAACCGTGCGCTACCATGCGCACTCGATGCGCACTCGATGCGTTTTTTGCTACTTGTGAAAGTAGAAACGATCGTTCACCTTGTTGATCGGAGATGGAATTTTCTCTTGCTTTTTCTATTTCTATTGTATGTTTGATAAATGATGAACGGAGCTAGGAAGCATCAAATCCAATCGTTTATTTGCAGACAACGGGTTGCAAGTTGGTATGCTTATTTGAAAATGTCCCATGTGATGACTATCATGGGCGTTTTTAAGATTTTTGTATGGATTTTTTCTTTAAATATAAAGTCACGTGCTAAAAGTATTTGGTTTTCATAGACCAGATACAAAACTGACCAATGCGATGAATTTTGAATCTATGACTTTTTTTAAAGTTAACAATTTTTTATTAATTTATTACCTTTACAATTACCAAATCCTTCAAAAGTTACGAAAGAATGGGTTTACTTGAAAAGAGATAAGAGCTTCTTTGAATTCAATTGTGTTTGTATTTTATAAATAACTATTAATTTTGAAGATGCTCTTCAATTACAGCTAATTATTTTGCTCTAGTAGTAATTACTATAATCTAGTTGTTATCGAGGCGCTGGTTGTAGGGAGTCGGGTGCGGACCGTGACATTGCGCGGACGCATTACGCAACCTCGCTGTCAGTTGCAATCGGTTTCATTCAACCAATCACGATGGATTTTTCAAAATTGGAGGTGCGTAGAGTGATACATCTTGCAATGAATTTTTCATAATGGATATCATCGATCAAGGTATCCGTCAATTTTTATTCTGCCTTTTGAATTACTTTAGGGGGTTTTTTTCACGGAAATGCAATACCAGAAGAGAAAGTTAAATATAAGCAAGAAGAAACCATCTTGATTGTAATATTTATGATGCGCATCTACGGTTACAAAACTCATAAATAAACCCATTACAAATGCAGTGTATATGTTTACAATGCATCACTCGAGCCGCTTGCGCAACATTTGGGATGTCAAACAGGCCTCGTTTGAAAAACAAAATTGAAGTGGGAATATGTGGTACCTATGCCTACTAACTATAGAGTCGATGGCCGCAAAGCGCCGGCTTCCGCAATTGTGCAATGAAATGTTGAACTTTGGTATTGCTTCACAACATTATCGATGCATTCTTCATGCCACCTTGAGCAACAATTCCCGGTCCCTAGAACAAACTCGGGTTTTGAAATAATCGTTCATTATTTAACTATTCAAAACAAATGTCAGTGTACATTATGTAGCTGCATTTTGTAAATCGCATTGTAGATTTGTCGGTGCAAGTTCCGTGTTCCACGTTACTTTGCCAAATTGGCAAATATTCAATACACCGTCAACAACATTAGGAGCAATAATTCTGATTTATCTAATGAATTGCCTTTATTGTACGGGTATTATTATATTCATTTACGTTTATTCAAATACCTCCTCATGTCCAATAGCTCAAAAGTTTTAATAAGTTTTGCTTACGAATGATATTTTTAGTCTGATATTGACTTTTTTTTTCAGGTACTTTCCGCTACAAGTCCAAGGACAGTTTATAAAATTATGAAAATATCTGCGTGAGAATAAATAACAATTAAAATGAGACTGGTGAGTACACAAGATAATAGACGTGAGGATTGTTTGCGAGATTCTCCTATAGATATATCGGACTATTATAAGTAATTCCATTTTATCGAATCTAATAGCAGCCCAGCACCCGGCAGGTGGGTGACTTAAGAGCTGCGATAATGATAGCAATGAATGTAGCTATCTATTTCAGTATCTATCGTGAAATGTTAGCAGCTAGATATTTTAGAGATTACAATAGTTATGAACCTATTGGATATTAAACCCTGAAAATGTTTAAAATTGGGGAAGTGGAAGTATCAGTGCGCAGAGAAAAGTGCGCACTCATCTCAAAACTGGGTCAGTAGTGGCGCCGCCCTCTGTATCGAACGCTACCTCAGCCTATGACTCTACTAAAATAACCTTTATCCCCTAAGACATACCTCTCAATCTTCAGTAACCTTCCGGAAGTGCATTGCTAAAGAGTGTGAAAATGCAAATCGTATATACGTAGTTTACATAAATTTCCTCACAAATATACCAAATAGCGTTTTTCTTAACATGTAGAAAAGCAAAAAATTTAATATCTACCGTAGCCAGATCGTAAATAAACAATCGCATACCGGTTGCAGTAGCCGGTATTTTGTTGTTAGTGGTGTGTAAAGGTTGTTATTGTCTGCAGTCCACGAGTGAGGAGGCCAGCACGACGGTGGGTCGGACTGGTAGTCCGGCCGCTGCGGCCATCAGCGTGGTGTCTTCGGGGGCCTACGACGTCACTCGGATGCGGGAGGATGAGTTCGACAGGCTCACCGTGTACATCGTGCCCGATGTGCCCTGCGACCGCGGCGCGCCCAACAGAGCCGAGAGGACACTGCCCCGCAGCCTCACCCTCAGACCATCAGCAGTATTATCTACTCCAAACACACCGGTAAGTCCCAAAGGTCTAACGCAGCCGTTGGCCATAACATTGAAAGTGCAGCCGTATTTCTTTTGTCTTTGTTTAGTCGTCGATTGTCAACAGCATTACATAAGCTAACGTAAAGTAAATTCTACAGACTGAAGGCGTATGGAGCATAGGAGTGATCCCGAGAGGAACTCGGTTTGGGCCCTTTGAAGGGACCCGAACACCAAATAAGCCTAATGACAAGGTTTCCTGGCGATATTACTGGAGGGTAAGTCTTCTATTCCAGAATAATCTCAACTCTCTTTGCTTTATGCCTATTTGTTCAAATTAGGTTAACCCTTTCATGTAAATATCTTTAGCACTTTACTTAACTGATAAGTAAGCGATAACACACTAATATAACGTGTAGCAAGCTATAGTATCCTATAAAATACCTTTTTAAGCACTTCACCTTCAACTAACTTATTTCCTCTCTATTTTGGGCCAGGTACAGGAAACTGTCAGACATCATACTTATGGAAATATAAAGGTGAGATTGGCTTTTCTTTTTTCATATTGGTGGTGGTAACATATACGAAATTTTACTTAGTTTGAGGAGGCTGATTATCCCTTTAAGTTTATCCGTCAGACGTTTATATAGAGTAGGATCGATAGAAGCTGTAACTAGGTCAATCTGGTGTATTTTAATCCGGAAGCCTCCACCAATGCATAATTCATTTAATAAATATTCTGATTATTTCCAAACTACTTCGCACTAGCAATATGAATAGACTTGTTATCTATGCAGCTCTTTATATAGCTATATGTGTATAAGTATAACATTTAATCAACAACGAGGTTCCTATTGACATTGCATTTCGTCCTTGACTCCGCTGTGTGCAAGCATGTTGCTATCAGTTGCACGCGCGAAGAACATATCCTACACGTGTCACGTGCTTCAACAAACATGTGTTTTTCTATTATAACACAATTTATCAATATCACCATTCACATTGATAGATAACTTGCACTTTTAGAAGTAACCAAACTTGCACTTTTAGTGAGTAAATGTAAGCTAGCGGGTTTATAATGCAAAAATAACTGAAGAAGTTTGTAACCAGCGTTTTAAGTAACGTTTTCTCATTACAGATTTTCAAAGACAGTGACTACTATTACCTGGATGGGTCGGACACGAGCGTTGCCAACTGGATGCGGTACGTCGCCTCAGCGTACTCGCTCTCTGTGATGAACCTCGTGGCTTGCCAGCACCAAGAACACATCTACTTCTACACGATTAGGTAACTTTCACTTCACAACACAACACATCGCATAATACACAACACAGCACACGATCACATGTTAATGACGATTTGTTTTCTACAGAGATATAATGCCAAATGAAGAACTAATGGTTTGGTATTGCAAGGACTTTGCGAGCAGATTGGGATACGATATCGATCCAGAAAGAGCGACGTATTCTATTTGTAAGTATTTGAATAGATTTTGAAGAATATATTTTGCTTAGGTGCATCAAAATAACTACTAACAGTCGCCTACCCTCAACACATTTTGTGAAAATTGTTGTTATATCTAATTAAATTACTTTTGTGGAATGTATATTTATATACATATTCAATTTAATATTAATATATTAATTTAAATATTTATATTTTCTTATATTTATAATAAGATTTTGTACGTATGTATTTTTATTTGTTTTGACAAAATAAAAACATTGATTTCTTATTTCCAGGCAAAGAAGAAACAATTAAAAAAGCATATGGAATTCCTCCAGCACCTGTGCATCCAGAAATCGCATTCAATCATATGAAGTACGTTTTAGGACTGACTAACGCAAAAGAACTATTGGAAGCAGAAATACCAAGTCGTCGCAGAAAACGGGAATCAAGTGAAAAATCATTTCACGAGCTTCCAAGCATAATACATCGAGAAGATCCTAGAAGTGCCAACAAAAATGAGAGAGTAATCAGGACTGATATTTCCACCAACATCATTCATAACAAACCGGACAACTCGCTAATTAGTGAGCCCTTATCACCTAATAGTTTAATGCCTTGTCCTCTGCCTGTGAAAGTACACCACAGAGAGAACCCAACCTTGATCATCCAACACAAAGAAAGTACATCGCATGTTGTGATCCACCAATTGGAAAACCCAAGATTACAAAGCAACATATCTCCAGCACAAAGTCACCATTTGAGAGATGTTCGAGGAACCTCACCGATGGGTCCAATTAGCCATGAAAAGCTAGGGAATAAGTCACCGAACCTTACTCACATTGCTGGCCCTCACTACGAGCATCAACTAACGCCGAACGATGGATCTGTGAGATCAGATGAAGGCTATCATAGTAACGGCTACCATGATGAATTCACGCCACCTGAAGATTCCAGCGACTCTGACGTAGAAAACTATGTTTTGGATTGTTCCAATAAAACCAACGAGCCCAAAGAAACTGTTATTGTCCAGAAAATGGATCAAGATATGCATCGCAATGAATACAGAAAAGTTAAAATCAAAATGCCAAAAGCCTATCAGTACCAAAATAACAAGGATATGGATTGTGACAGTGAAAAAGACTTAATTATTGCAGAGGAAGTTACAGATGGTATTCCGCAGAACCTATCTCCTCCGAGACGCGACCCGGCTACGTCGACTGTGATCGTATTGGAATCCTCTCAAAACAGCGTTGCGCCCATAAACAAACCGTACTATGAAGACCGCACCCTATCACCATCGCCGCAACCAGCTTTCCTGCGGTACACACCACCAGATACACGTATTTTGGAAACCATTCTAACCGGTAATCGGATTGACACAAACAACAATGATCCCAACCGACGCCAACCTAACGCCACTCCACCACCTTCATCCCCAACGGAAATGGCATACTCCTACAAGAAGAGTCAGAGGTATGGCAACGTTTGCAGTCCAGATTCCAGTTCGAACTTGACTCCGCTACCTTCGCTTCTTCCACTGCCACAACAGCTGCCGACTCCAAATGCTGCCTCCATGTACTCATCGTCACCACCACACACAATTCCGCATACGACAGAAATTCGTGAGATTAGAGAAATTCGTGAAATCAGAGAAACGAGATATGAGAGCCACTATCCGAATTACTCGTACAATTTATATTCACCACCAAATTCCACGATCATCACTCAGCTGGGATCTCCTCCGAGTACGTATTCTCCCACGGTGACGTCCTCTCACCAGTACGAGAGAGCACAGAACGGTCAAAGCAACCACCACTACCCATCATCGACCAGTGTAATCACGCTCAAAAATTGCTCCCAGTTGAGTTTGATTCAAAATTCGCATATGAATAGTCAACTTGTACCCCACGGTAGCATGAGTCCCGATGATTCCTGTGGGTTAATGATTGGACCTCTAAGCCCTAACTCGCAATCATCTCGAGGCTACAGAAGTTTACCATATCCTTTGAAGAAAAAAGACGGAAAAATGCACTACGAATGCAATGTATGCTGCAAGACCTTTGGACAACTTTCGAATCTGAAAGTTCACTTGAGAACGCATTCAGGCGAGAGGCCGTTTAAATGCAATGTTTGCAGCAAATCGTTCACTCAGCTAGCTCACCTGCAGAAGCACCACCTCGTACACACAGGGGAAAAACCACATCAATGCGATATTTGCAAGAAACGCTTTTCATCAACATCCAATCTGAAGACGCACTTGAGGCTACACTCGGGCCAGAAACCTTACGCGTGTGATCTGTGCATGCAAAAATTCACTCAGTTTGTCCATCTCAAACTGCATAAAAGATTACATACTAATGACAGGCCTTACGTGTGCCAAGGATGTGACAAAAAATACATCAGCGCCTCAGGGCTGCGGACGCATTGGAAGACAACGAGCTGCAAACCTAACAACATTGAGGAAGTGCTGGCGATCACAAACGCTGCCAACACTGAATGCATCGGTAAGTTTCCCAATTTACTAACACTTCACCATTAGCACTGAATATTATAACATTTGTATATACATATATTGGAATTATAATTAAATTCTATATTTTCAATAACCATTCAAATAAGAGATAATGTAAAGCGATCGTAGACGCGAAACTGACTGCGCGCTGCACTTTCTCCTCGTAGGTAAACCGCAACTTTCACTTGCGCTCTCGCTGAACGAGCGCGATTTCATTTTCGCGTGCACTTTGCAGGTTCCGTCGACAAAGACTGCCTCGATAGGGAGGGGCACGAAGGCTACGAGGTGCACTCTCCGGGGCTGGGGCTGGTGGGGCCGCCGGCTGGCGGGGCGCGCGAGGCGATGCAGCTGTCGGCGGGCGCGCACTCCACCACGCCGCACCTTCCAGAGCCACTGTACCACGAGCCGCCGCACTATGCGCCGCCTGCGGAACCACGTGCCAGCGTCATCGAGTCCAGCCAGCCGCTCATCATTGAGTGCACCTGAGGACAGACCCCAGGGTCGCCGCCGCCCCCCCGCGGGCGCGCGCCGTCTCGCCGCTGCATGTGATTTCGCCCTTGTGATCAAACGATAGTATTGTGTAGGTACGACGGACGAAGCCCGGCGCCTCGTCCCGTCGCTCTCGGTGGCTATGAGATTATGCTATGGACTATAAGTTGTATATTCTGTATAGGTAGTATTCGCGATGCGATTATGAGTACTAAGTACTTGAGTAATGTTAGTCTCCTTCGGGAGTATTTGTATGATATATTGATAAGCACAAGTAAGCATTTCGTTCACTGTTAAAACCGAGGTACTTCCTCTGTTCAAGGTTAGCCTTTGTGTTATACTAATGCTCAATTTTATATTGTAGGTATGAATGCTATTTAATATAAATATTTTGTTGCATCGGTTATCTTAAGTTAGTGTTCGTTATACACGACGACCAAGAGGGAGTCGCATTATTTGGCAACGGTTCCAATAGATTTTTAATAAATTGCTACTGTACAACATTTTAACACCAAAGAACGTATATCGTTACGAACCGGCAATCAATCTATTGCCTCCGTTGCAAAACTAAGAGAAATTGAACCGAGAAATGTATACATGCGTTATTGAAACAGAAATCTAAAAGTTTAGCGTAGAGTGCCAAAAGCACAAGTTATATGTTTTAAGTTATTAAGATATCGTATAGTATTTTAAATTGTTGTTCCTAATGATAAATTCGGAGGTTGAGTGCGCTCTATGCGCGTGGACTTGATTCTAATGTTATAGAATAAAATTGTCGAATCGTGTACATTACCCCACGCTAGAACAAATGGTGCTTCAGGTCGTAGCGTGGCCGACTCGCTCGGCCCAAACTATTCGTAATCTAAATTCACCGTATCTACTAGATACTTCGTATTTTATATTCCCAATTAATTATGATTCTCCTATTCAAAAAGGCTGAGATAATATGTTAAGTAATGTAACGTTTGGCGATTATAAAAATTTAACTTTATCAGTTAAACAGTAATACTTACCTACTTAGATGTAGAAATAATTGCAATAAATTGTTTAATACTGATGTATTTCGTAATATACTACTTATTTATGATGTGTATCATATGTACTTGGATATAAACACGATACCCGTAGATTTACGTGATGTAGCTTTTTGTATATTTCTATAAAATTTAAGACTTTTACACGCTGATTGTAGATTTAGTATCCGTATATTTTGTACTGCGAGTATTTTACAAAGCTTCATACATTTTTGTACTTCTAAAACTTTTTTAATAATTCTATAACAAGAATAGTTGTTGCCTAAAATAATACTCAAATAATATTACTATGTTTTTCCTAAGTTTGATTATGGAGTCCATCTATTTATTTTGAATTGGGTATAATTTATACGGGTCACTTCCTTTGAAATCAGTTTATGTAAACAGACAAATAAAATCTTAAATCATAAAAAAAATACGAATTTTGGTTGATAAAGTTATTAAACAGGGTTTAAGTAATATAATACATCGTTTGCCGCAATAAGTGTGGTTAAAAATAATAATAAATTAAACAGTTAAATTTGTTACAATTATACATGGTCGTTCACCTGAAATTACAAAATGTGCTACGCCGTAGCACTTGCTACGGAGCTCGTAGCATTTTCTGCTACGAAGCTACGCAGAAAGATAGTGCTCCGAAAACATACTTTCTCGTTTTTCGAGTTACTTGAGTATCTATACAAAATATTATTATTATGTTTCAAAATATTGGAGGAATAAAATCGACCATAAATCTTTAATTATATTAATTTTGTACAAGATATTTTTTCAATATACAAACAATTGCTTCCTTTATTCGTGTTAATTGTATGGCTCTTCCAAATCAAACTATGTAAAATACCCAATATCAAAAGTATGTATATATGTATCTCTTGTACTTATCGCCATTCCAAATTAGTGTTACTATTATCAAAATTATATTGTTATAACCCATTTTTATGCTACATTTTGCCATAAATCATGAAATATAATTTTTAAAACGCACCGTTATATCTCATTATAAAGTCTAAAATATTTTCATAAATAAAAATGTAAATATGATAATCTATAAAAAACATCCTTATTCAATATAATGTACTAAACTAAAACTATCCATCATAAATAATGATATAAGTAGATTTTCTATCAAACATTAACTCAAACATGTGAATTTGTTTGATAAAAAGTTAATTTAGCCACTTATTTAACGTAAGCTACTCAAAGTACAGAAAATAAGCAATAATTATCATTGTTAATATATAAATTATTATATTATAATGTCATATTCATAAAAGTACATATACTATTGGATTTGCAAACATCACGTAGTAATGTAATTCGCCAGAAACTTACCTACCTATTGTAAAGGCCTGTAATTTTGTACACTTTGATCGATAATTAATTTTACAACACCAAATCTATTAAAACTTTAAAAAATAATCTCTTTGTTTTATTACTTTATGTAACATTTCACAATTTTACATACCTGCTCATGGAAAAGCAATACTACACGCTTTCGAAAGCTAGAGGAGCTGATATACAGGAATCACAGAACCTCTTCAAGGCCATCCTTTACAGTGGGAGAACTCCAAAGGCGTGGATCGCAAGTTTGGTGGTGCTCTTTTTAAGAAGGGAGATAAAACCCTCTTTAAAAACTACAGACCCATCACATTCCTAAGCCATAAGCCTATATCTCTCTCTATAAGCTATTCTCACGAGTGGTCACGAATCGTCTCGCCAACGACTTCCCAACGACTTCCCGCCACCAGAACAGGTCGGGTATCGCGAAGGATAATGGCACCTTAAATGACATTCACACAATGAGGTAGGTTATACGCAAGTCCGGAGAATATAATCAGCCCCTGTGTCTGGATTTTGTGGACTACAGAAGTAGTAAGTCTTAGACTCTTTCTGAACCATCCCAGGTTTTGGGATATTAGCAGCGATGCCACGTAGACTATCATTATATCGAGGTGAAGAGCTGTTTGTTCGATGCCGTCACTATGCGTGTCCAAGTACAGGGCCAGCAGTCTAATCTAAACCCATTTAATTGCGCAGAGGAGTGAGACAGGGGGATGTCTTATCCCGAAACTGTTCCAAAACGCGTTGGAAGATATGTTTAAGATAACGGAATGAACGGCGACTACATCTCACACCTGCGATTCACTGATGACATGCTGAACGAGATGCTGGATGGCCTAGCTTCAGCCTCGCAACATATTGGTCTTGGCATTAATTTGGATAAAACCAAAGTTATGATCAATGGCCACATTGATCCAATACCGGTCGTGCCTTATCGAAATCGTTTCCGAATACACTTACTATGGCCTCGGGCAGATTTTGCAGATAGATAAAAACAGAGAAGAGGTTTCGAGGAGGCCAGGAGAGGAAGATCTAGCCAGGCTATGCATATGCTGGATGCATTTAGCTGGAGAGAGGGCGCTTTGGTGCTCATTATGGGAGGCCTATGTCCAACCGTAGACTAACGTAGGCTGATGAAACAATCACGGACAAAGTTGGCTATGTACACATTTTTATAGTAGTTACAAAAACGTCTCAGCAATTCTTTTATTTTTATTGTTAACTAGTTCCTAGTTTTAAAATAAAATAAATAGAGTAATAACAAGATAAAGACAATAAAACAAATTATTAACACTTATAATCGATATGAGCTGTATTAAGTAAATAATAAGCGAATTCATAACCTTTAAATATACTAGGAGAGCAAATAAATAACTAAAGATCTTCATCTCATTTATCAGCGCCATCTACAATGAAATGAGGTAACTTTTAAACATGTTTTGGCACTAATACTTCTCAATGTAGATGCTGATAGTTTACCTTAAGGTAAGTCTTACAAGCTTCTACATATTACTACTAACTAGTAATTTGTATACAACATCGAACTTGATTAAACTTAGTTTCTCGAACAAAAACTAGATGGCAGCATCAAAACTAGTTTTAAAGTTGTGTTAAGCTAGAGTCGTTTCTATCTCTACGCTACTAAGATACAGATTCACTGGTACTAGGCTCTGCGGTGCACTTCTTGTAATGAGTCCTCATGTTCGATGACTGTGTGAAGGCAAGATGGCAGCGCGGACAGGAGTAGGGCTTGGATCCCGTGTGGAAGTTCAGGTGAGATTTCAGATGGTGCTTCTTTGTGAACGACTTTGGGCACATAGGGCAGGAGAATGGTTTTACACCTGAAAATACAAAAGGAATACGTTTAGTTTACATTATTGTGTAATTAACTATCAATTAATAAAGGTTAGGGGAACACAGATTAAGCGATGGGAAGACGATTTGAAGAAAGTAGCTAGACCAGAATGGTTACGCATAGCAATGGACAGAAACGAGTGGAAAACCTTAGAGGAGGCCATTGTCGAAAGACAAGTTGGAAAGAAAAAGAGAACCCGAGCGCCGAGAGCTTCAATAATAGTTTAAGTTTTTAAGTTAAGAGTTTATGAAATATTCTAAACTCTGTTAACCAGCAATAAAGGCCTATTTAATTTTATTTATTTATTTATAATGTATTTATAAAAAAAGGTTAAACTTACCAGTGTGTAATCTAACATGCAGAGTCATGTTAGAACGATCAGCGAAGCACTTATCGCAGTGCGGGCAGGCGTAAGGGCGTTCACCGGAGTGCGTGCGCTGATGCTGCTTCAGAAGCATCTTGCGGGAGAACGCCTTGCCACATTCCTCGCAAACGTGTGGTTTTACTCCTGCAATAGGTTATATTATTGTACATTATCTAAAACTATCTACATATCTATGTAATCTATTGTATTAAGTATATCAGTCATCTAGTACCCATAACACAAGCTCTCCGTAGCTTGTTTTATGGGTCCTAGATCATTGATATACATAAATAATATGTACAATGCATTACATAGGTAGATCTTCTTTATTATACATAGAAAACGACGAGAAAGGGAAAAATTCTGCAGATTGTACAAACATTTGTCCGGAGGCGGAAATCGAACCCGCAACCTCCTGCGTCGCAGGCGGACCTTCGCCGATCGCGTCACAGAGGTCGTCATACACTATTCGTGTTATATACACTGTTGTTTAATCCTTGGAAGAGAAATAGGTACTTATTAATTAAGATTAATCAGATCAGATTATCGAGACAATAAAAAAGCTTGGGATGTATTTTGCTCCAACTCAAAAACTAGCAACCTATGATCATTATATTTCCTAGTTTTACTTACATAATTTGGATTTTGTGACGTGTCCAAAAAGGAAATAAAGCACTCTGATATTTGAACTGCATGGCTAAGCCGCCATGCAGTTCCTTAAATATCAAATATCTATGCTAGTCAAGACGGCTATGGAATAGCTATCATAGCCATCTTGAGTAGCATAGGTGTTCAAGACCTAGCGGTCTTGAACATCACTAACCTGTGTGAATCCGCACATGCATGTTGTAGGCGACTCGCTGATTGAACGACTTGGGGCACAGCGAGCATTTATATTCCTTGCGATTTCTGTAAAGATAGATCAATTTATTTATAAAGACACGAAATAAGAAGACTTCTGTGGCGCATGTGGCAGTCAAATATCGGTGTTATCAGATCGGTGTGCTTTAAATTCTTAAATAGGTTTAACTACACACTAGGCTTCTCTACGAGTATTATCGCTATGACACTTTGTGTACGGACACTTCAAGTTCAGCTGCTGGGAGGTTTTACCTCACAGTTCATTGCAATACTGCAAAAAATTGCTAACGCGACAGCATCTTCAGCATTTCACATCTTCACGGAGTTGCAGTCTGGTGGTTTAGCTTATTGTATGTGTAGGCACCATAGAAGAGTTAGTATTAGGAACCGCTAAACAAAAGTGGCCCGCCACAACTCTCCGTTTTTTTACTGGGAGGTGAGGTATACAATTCACCGCAATATGCACACACCTATGCAAATAGAGGTCGGGTTACACTCACATTCGCAACCAAATTTGTGTTCCCTCGTAAACGTGGTTACCTACTTATAGTTAAGCACGTTTGTATTATTTTGCGGAGGGGAAGTGAGTCAGTAAAGCAGTTCCTAATACTAACTCTTCTATGGTAGGCACAGAGGGTCCAGTTTGACCGGTTCAGTCTAGTATAACTGAATATTCAAAAGTACATATTCCAGAAACAACAATTCTCAAAACGTACTTTTCCCATAACGTCTGAAATCCCAAAAGACTGATTTGTGTAATAACTGAAAATAAAAAGTGCGCATCAAGGTACAATGCTCAAAGGTACAATGATACACAAAGATAGTACCGTAAATATTGTATGTGTGAAACCAATAATTTTTCATAATTTCATTGTCTGTTTAATAATACTTTATCTCAGTTAGTAATTAAGTGCACTTGAAATCCTGATAGAGCCGAGAGAATTAGCGCTTGTATCCTAAGGTTTTTGTTCCATAGTACAAACTATGTATGTATAATAACTACCTACTCCTTAAATTAGAATAATTAATGTACTTTGTAAGCCTATTTTATGAGAAATAAAAACTTTAATTATTATTAATATCTCACCTATGAATCTTCATATGGCTGCTCAAGTATCCCCTATCATTGAAATATTTCCCGCAAACACTGCAAGTCGCCGCGAACTCGCGAGTGCCTCTGTGTATGGACATGTGGTACTTGAAGTTCCGTAGCTGAGAGAACGTCTTCCCGCACTCGCCGCAAGAGTAACGCGCGCTGGAGGAGTGGCGACGCATGTGGATAGTGAGGGACTCGTTGGTTGTGAATACCTAAACAAGAGAGAAACCGTTAGGTATAGAAAACCATTTTTTATTTTTATAAATTAATTAAACTCTACGATGCACTCTAGGGCACGGGGTCCCATCCTCTAGCTGCCTACATAGACTCATAGGAATAGTGAGTTAGCTAGTGTATCGATAAAGAAGTAGAAAAAAGTTGACTCCGATTTGGGCTTAGTACACATGTTTCGTGGTACCCAGTTGAAAAGCGTAAGTTTGTAAGTACCTACCTCTTCCAGCTAAAACTACTGAACGGGTCGTGCTGAAATTTTACATAGGTACATCCTTGGATTAACATAAAGGATTCTTTTTATCACGAAAAAAGGCGTACGAAGTTTGAGCCGTACGCTCGTTTTTAATATTAGTGTGTATAAACCAGATTTTACTTGCAATGCTACACTTGACTAGATCTATTCAACTTGTAGTGTCCCAAATGCCTAAGAATGTTTCTAGAAAGCTCACAATATCTCTGAATATTTCGACATAAATGTACAGATTTTAAGTATGACAAGTGCCCATTACTGAGACAGAACCGTCGCAAGTTACTAGTTTTGGTTGAAGTGTTTGTTTTATACTTGCCATCGTGACCATCATAGATTCTAAGATTCAAATATATTTATTGCGTCAAACGTGGTATAAAGGTTGTTTAGTTCTAAGTAATGCACTCATGTCTCGCTATATTCTAGCATGCATTAATTATGGTGACAAATTAAATTAGGTATTACATATTATTTATTATCTAACATTTAAAAAATAATTGATGTCATAAAAATTCATTTCATTCAGCCATCTGAGCAATTTGTTTTTATATAAATAATCATTTATTAATTTTATATATTTGTATATATGATATATATACATACGTATAGAGTCAAACAACTTTTGGAAAACTGTGCTGAACGCGGGGTATCTTTTAGAATAAATCTATTCGGGTCTTTACATAGTCTAGCTAGAGTGTTTGTCGCATGCTTTTATAAATAAGTTTAAATTATTTCTAACAAAATTTGATACTTCATAAATATAAAGCGACGACGGTAGGGGCAATAAACCAAGCTCCTTATACAAGGGTTTGCATGACTCATTAGGGGGGATTGCACATATCGCTCTGATGCATTTCTTTTGTGCTATAAATGCTCTATTCTTATCAGTGCTGTTGCCCTACACATAGAAAAGCTACGTTCGCTTTAGTTTTAATTTAACATAAATAATGCAGGACAATTCACACAACATTATAGACACAAGCTAGGCAGAGCTTATGTTATGGGTACTCTTAGATAATTAAATGGTTTAATTCTCTAAGTGGGTACTAGATAACTGATATACCTACGTAACACAACATGTAACATAGATATTTATTTTTAATTATACATAGAAAACGACCAGAACACCCTGAACAAATATCGGCAGATCGTAACAACATTTGACTCGAGGCGGGAATCGAACCCGTAACCTCCTGCGTTGCAGGCAGACCTTGGCCAACCGCGCGGTCGTCAAAGAAATATTTTGCTATTAATTCACAGATATTTTTATGTCTACTGGTGTAATTTAATAATATGCAAATTGGATAAAACATAAGTTACAAACATTGGTATGTAAGTAAGGTTTGAGGTTTTGCATTTCGAGTAGGTAGTACTTGTGAAAGTCTGCTAAAATGCTTTCGCGATAAAGATTAGATTTTACGATGAAGATTGAATTTATCTAAGTAAAGAATGTATTTCCGCTATAAGTATTAATGCGAAATACTTACCTATCCACATGTCATATTACCTACAAGTAATTCTTGTCTGTGTTGTTTATGTATTTACTTAGTATAGTTACAATTTTATTAGCCTGGTGTGTCCCACTACCGGGGATTTACTTATGAATGATAAATAAGACGACCGATCTGGTGCAGCGGACGCCGGAGTATGCTGGTTTGATTCCCGCCTTGGGACAAATATTTGTACGATCTGTAAATATTTCGTCCGTTTTCAATTTTCTATGTACATATAATAAAAAATATCTATCTTTGTAATGTACTGTATTACGTATACCAGTACCCATAACACAAGCTCTTAGCTTGGGGCTTGATGATACCTAGTAGATTGTCCAGCATTATTTATTATTTATTTAAATACCTGGTCACAACTGGTGCATTTGAAACATTCCCTGTTTTCAATAACTGCAGGACTGTTATCAAACTCTTGCACGGGTTGTTCTAATTGCCTTTCAGCCAACTCTCTTTCTGCTAAAGATGCTGGTATCTTGGCATTGTTGTTCGTATCATTTTGAGTCTCTATATTTTGGTCCTGAAAATAAATAAGGTTTCGTTCCAGTTTGCTGTACTTGGGAAGCTAGGAAGGATGTGAAAAACCAATATGGTTCTGTGTAAAGTCATCAATTCAGCCTTCAAGAATAATTCGACAACTGGTTCGAGACAAAAATAACAAACTAAGAAAAATTAAGCAATGAATGAAACTAAAATTCTGGCTCATCTATAAATACAACAATATTTCACTAAATTTATAGTGAAATATTTGATATTTTGTAATTTAAATTTATATATTATAATTTATTTATTTTTTCAATTTTATTATTAATCAATTTTATGATAATGTACTCTAATTATCAATTGATAATTAAATTATAATTTAAGGAATGACATGTAACATTATAAACGTTATTAATAAATAATCTGAATCTGAATCTGAATAATTTTAATACCGTGTGATATAGACACATCAACCACATCCTGCTCGTCTGTTAACAATAAATAAATAAATAAATGAAGTAGGTACCTTGTTGTTTGAAAGTGTAACTTCATGTTTTTCTTTTTTCCGAAATGGTTTATAATTGTTTGGCTTTCTTGCATGCCAAGGGCTTTCCAAGACTTGATTGAATATAACTTTTGAAGGAGCTTTTGATTTCGTAGTTTCCGTTTTGTTTTCTCTTTCATTTTCTACCGGTATATTACTCTGTTTTATAAAGTTTTCTGTATTTTGGCGATACTTAATTGGATCTAAAAGTAATTTATTGACATCTGTGCCTGATGTGGTCTGAACTGCATTGTCAAAGGCATGTCTGTCTACATCCAAAAATGGTTTGTTAAATCCGTAAAATCGCATGATGTCTTGAAAACCTGTAGGGTATCGATTAGCTAGAAAATCTGCTGCATCAATTGGTTTGCTACATTCCGAACTGGTGTTGTAAGTCAGTTGCAATCTGTTGTCGCCTGCGACGGCTGGCGAATGTAAAGAATGGCAAGATGCTGTTTTAGGGCGTCCTGCGCGCGCGCCGCCAATGCTGAGATGTCTGCTATTTGCATTCTCTAAGAGCTCAGATGCCGGAGACTGATAGCATTCGTTTGATATTGCCAGCACGCTTTCCGTCAGACCGTTAACATTACCGTTTCGAGGATATGTCTCGATAAATAAATCACGTAGTAAAGTGTTCCTTTGTCGGTCTTCGTATGGCGATTTCAGATTGCCTAAACGAGACTCGTCGAGCTCACTCTCATTCAGATATCGTACGTTGTAATCGTTCAAATCTATGTTGCTCTGTGAATATTTCACAATAGGTATTATTGTCTCTTTACATTTTTTTATATTAAACATTTGCTCACTATCGACATTCAATCCGAGAGTGAATATCTGACTAGGTAAGGATTTTCTTTGACAATATTTTGCTAATTCTACATATTTCTCTTCTATATCCTGTATTTTAGCACATATTTTAGACAAATATTGGGAATCAATATAAATCTGCATTGCATGAATTATCTCCAAAAACAGACCCAACTTGTTCTTTTGAAGGACCACTTCTCCGTTGTATATGTAATACAAAACTGAAGACATTGCTTCTAAATCAAAGTCGGGTAGAACTATGAATGTTGTTGCTTCGTCAGGGCTTGTTAGCAGGATACGCTGAAACGAAGAGATACGCAAAATTATTTTGTTGCTCTACATTGTTATAACACAACGTCGCATATTAACGACCTCTGTGGTGCGGTAGGCGAAGGTCCGCCTGCGACACAAAAAGTTGTTGCTTCGATTCTCGCCTTGAGACAATTGTGTGCACGATCTGAAGATATTTGTTCCGGGTGTTCTGGTCGTTATCTATGTATAATAAAAATATCTATCTATGTAATGTATTGGATTAAGTATATCAGTCATCCAGCTCCCATAATACAAGCTCTGCTTAGCTTGGGTCTTCATGATGCTGTGTGGATTGTCTAGCATTATTATATATATATATTTAGGAATCAAACACTAATTTATTTAAAAAAACACAATTTTCAGAAAAATAAAGGATTCTACTTATTTACAATAAAAAAATTAATCAGTCTAAACAATAAGAGATAGTTTAAACAATCACGCTTTGGTATCTATTACTTATAACGACACACAGAGAGGGCACGTCCATGCCGTTCAGCGCGCAGACAGTCAATGCGTAAGGAATTCTAACAAGTTGTGCATGAATATTATTCAATATTATAAGTTCAAAGTGTAACTTCTTACAAGTGATACATATGTGTGTAAAGCCCTTGCAACAGGCTTTCTGACTCTGTAACTACCACATAAATACATCTTTGGACCAGCGAGCAGTAAGCAAAAACATTTTTTAAATATTGCATTGTGCCGGTACCGTGACCTACGACAACTCGCAGAGCGCTCGCGGTGACACTCATCTCACCGCTCGCTACCCGCACTCGGCTGACAGCAGCGGTATTCAACAAAGCGCCTAGTAGGCTCTACTCGATAACGTGCACCTATAAATTGCTATAACTGTTTTGCAAGGCTCAACAAACTAATTAACTGTCATTATAACATGGAGAAACATAAGTGTGGAGGCTGTACAGCTGTTATAAGTGATAAAAGGTTTATGAGCTGCGCTACTTGCTATCAAAAATACGATCTACAATGTGCAAATCTTTCTCCGAAGCGTTACAGGGGATTAAATGAGGAGAGTAAGCAGAAATGGAAATGTCAAGAGTGCAAAAGTAAACAACCAAAACTTGACAATTCAAACACGCCGGTCCGCCCTAGCCCTGGCCCATCAGTACCCTTGAACCCCATAACCATTGATGAATCGGCGGGGGAATGCCCTGCTAGTAATGTCACCTTGCGGAAAAAAATATCATCATCATCATCATCCGCCTGTACCAACTATATAACAGAGGTAAAAATGAAAGAGATGCTGAAAGCTGATAGAGAAGAGACGCGACTGGTTGTAGAATCCTGCGTCAATGGTCTATCAGAACAGATTGATGCTGTAAAAATTCAATGCCATGGCTACCAAGAGTCTCTGTCGTTTGTGAGTAAGCAATATGATGAGCTGCGCAAGGAACTTGCGGACATGAAAAAACTGTTTACTTCTTCTAACTCTGAATTGAAAACTATTAAGGATGAAAACAGAACTCTCAAGGATGCCATGACCCAGCAGTCCATCAGGATTAAAGCTTTGGAGGAAGAAACTTCGAAACAGCAACAGTGGTCCAGAATGCAAAATATTGAGGTTATAGGGATTCCTGAGCAAAATGAAGAAGTCACGTCTGCGGTTATCCAGAACCTAACCCGATTTATTGGTGTCCCTATCGAGCCATCAGACATTGAATTCGCTCATCGTGTGCAACCACGGCACTCCACCAGCTCTGAGCGCACATCACGCCCCATCGTCGTCCGTCTTAGGCAACGAATCCTGAAGGACCGCATCGTGGCTGCAGCTCGCAAGCACCGTAGCCTGAATGCTAGGGACTTAGGATTGGGAGGGGAAACTAATCGCGTATTTATTAATGAGCACCTCACAAAAGAAAATAAAATGCTGCTTAGTTCATGTAAACAAAAAGCTAGAGAAGCTAATTATAAATTTGTGTGGACAAAAAACTGTCGCATTTATATTCGACGGAACGAGGTCTCCCCTCCCACTCCGATATTGTCACCTGCCGATATGGTGAAGATTGTTTAGTTTCTGTGATTTACCCTGCTAGTGCTGGGCCCACACTATGCCTTTTAATGATTGTATTTTGTTTAATTATGTATGTACTTTTCGTCTTATGTTTTACTAGATATTTCCACACACTAAATATATACACCTCAAATACTCATAATCACACATATTTACCTCTTATAAAATTTTCATTATCTCTCTTATATGATATTAACACAGCTATGTATGAACTATTTACTCTATCAACAATAATAGTGCATATATTACTAATAAAATCGAATTTAAAAGTTAAACCCTTTATAAAGTTCAACTATCAGTTTTGTTACTCTGACTTAAAATTATTATGGATAACACGGGTAAAAAATTAAAGCTTTTTTATCAAAATGTAAGGGGGCTACGAACAAAACTTGACCAATTCTACAAGAACATTTTATTATGTGAATCTGACATTGTTATGATAACAGAATCTTGGCTTCATGATGGAATCTTTGACGCTGAACTCTGTAATAATAAGTATGTTGTATTCCGCAGTGACCGTCGATCTCTTGGTGGTGGAGTAATGATTTTATGTAGACCGGAACTTCAAGCGCGCGTTAGACCAGAATGGGAGAGTAGTAATTTGGAATGTATTTGGGTTTCTATACCAGCTAAAATTGTGGGATCTACTTCTGACATTCACATTGCTTTAACATACATACCCCCGGATTCACTGCGCCCACCTAGAATGCAATCCCTAACTGAAAAAATTTCTCAAGTTCGTGATTGCCATCCTAGTGATCATTTTATTGTTGCAGGTGATTTTAATCTTCCGTGTATAGACTGGTCCACAGGCGATCCTAAAATTCTTAAAAAGGGTTCGACAGAAATACAAAATGCGGCATCGGAACTTTTGTCATACTTTAATTTCATTGGCCTTTCTCAGCATAATACGTTTGGGAATGCCAGTAACAATACTCTTGATTTAATATTTTCTGGTTTTCCTATTGATATTAAAAAATCCAGTTTTGTTCTAGTTCGTGAAGACAAAGCCCATTCGGTTTTGTCTATGACTGCAACCGATATATTAGTACCCCTGATTAAGCCTCGAACTCGGTTTAAATACCAATTTAAGCGCGCTAACTTTTCTGATATGAATAATTCATTTTCAGACCTTGACTGGTCATTTATTAATACCGAAATTAACTTTGAAGAAGCAATTAAGAAATTCTACATGGTAATTAACAATGTTATTGAGAACTTTGTCCCAAAGGTACGCTGTGGTGGAACTTACACATACCCTGTTTGGTACAGTAGAGCACTAATAAATGTAATTAAAGAAAAGAGTAAAGTACATGCAATTTGGAAAAAGTTTAACAATCCTAATGACTACGCAGATTTTTCAGAATTACGAAAACGACAGAAAATACTACAAGATGAATGCCATACATTATATATAAATTTTGCCCAAAATAAAATAAAATCTAACCCTAAAACTTTTTGGAGCTATGTAAAATCTAAACGCAAAAATACTACAGACTATCCTCAACAAATGACCTACGGCGATTCCTTTTTCAGTAACCCTAGTGACATATGTGGAGCTTTCAATGAATTCTTTAAAGCAAATTTTAGTTTACCTGATCCTCATAATAATAGCCCGTACACTGATGATAGCTCGCACTCAAATGTAAAAAATGGCATAACAACAACGCCAAATGAGGTCTATAAGCTTATTTGTAAACTAGACATAAACAAAGGTAAGGGTAATGATAATTTACCCCCTATACTTTTTGTAAATTGTGCGAAAACCCTAGCTGTCCCTATTTCCCTACTGTTTAATAGATGTTTTAGTGAAGGTTTGTTTCCGAATAATTGGAAACAAGCTCATGTCGTACCCATTCATAAAAAAGGCTTAAAAACAGCGATAGAAAACTATCGGCCTATATCAATACTTAACGTTCTCAGTAAGTTAATAGAAAGAATTGTTCATACGAACATTTACCCGATTATATCATCAGCAATACCTACTGAGCAGCATGGTTTTATAAAAGGTCGTTCTACTGCTACTAACTTGGGCGTTTTTATTGATTTCGTTGCTACAAATATGGATGGAGGTTCTCAGGTTGATGTGGTATACACAGATTTTGAGAAAGCTTTTGATCGGGTGGACCATATTATACTGCTACGCAAGCTCTTTTCGCTGGGCATTCGAGGTAACTTGCTGAGATGGTTCGAATCTTACTTGAAAAAACGTTCTCAGGCTGTAGTGGTGGGAGGCTTTCGATCTAACTACATAGAAATAACCTCAGGAGTCCCACAGGGCTCTATTTTAGGTCCACTCCTATATGCCTGTTATTTATATGATGTAAATAAATGCTTTAAGTATGCTAGATTCCTGATGTATGCTGACGATACTAAAATCTTCATGAAAATCAAAAATCATTCGGATTGTTTGAAACTTCAAGATGATCTTGGTAGGCTTGGGGAATATTATAAATTAAATCGTATTGATGTGAATGTCAGCAAATGCTGCTCTGTCTCTTTCACTCGTAAGAGAAATCCTGTGAATCATGTTTATCAAGTATGTAACGTAAATATCAATAAAACTGAACAAGTTCGTGATTTAGGCATATTACTAGACGTAAAACTAACATTTTCAGAACATTTTGAATCTATCGTTAATAAAGCTTATAAGAGCTTAGGATTTATCTTAAGAGTGAGTAAACCTTTCTCAGATATTTCTTGTATAAAACTACTCTACTATTCGTTTGTCAGAAGTATCCTTGAATACTGCAGTACTATCTGGAACCCACACTACAAAACATATATTAGTAATTTAGAAAACATTCAGTATAAGTTTCTTAAACATTTAAATTATAGAAAATTTTATGTTCCCCAAGACTACAAAGACTCATGTACTTACCATAATCTTGCTAGTCTTGAAAATCGCCGTACACTTCTGGACATGGCTTTCTTACACGGTATATGTAACGGTTACGTTGATTGCCCTGAACTCACCAGTAGGATATTATGTTTAAATGCCCCGATTACCCGTACTAGACATACCAAATTATTTGCCGTTTCGAATTCATCTACAAATTATGCACAAAACTCATTAGTGAACAGACTTCATACAATTTATAATAAAAAATTTGACTCAACTGATCTATTTTATACAAGCAAAGGAGGTTTTAGAAAGGATGTTATGAAAATATTAGAGGACACTGTGTAGAAAGTGGGAACACCTAGTACATATTTTTATTACTTTTTGTATTCTATTATTATTTACTATTAACTATTTATATACGAATATATTTTTATTATTTAGTTTCTATTATTTATGTATCGTGTGTTAATTAAGTGCTTATTTTCATTTTACTTGAGTTTATAATCTGCCTTGATATAATAGTACTTTTGTTTTGATTTTTAACATTTAAACTTGCTATTTGACTGTCTGTTTAAAAATATCCATGTATAAAATGTAAATCCGTCATTGGTCGTAGGAAAAACATATTATCTTAAGTATATCTAGAATAAGGACTGTGGATTTTGTTAAATAAATAAATAAATAAATAAATAAATGCAGCTCGGCGATTTGTGTGTGGCAGAAAGAGGGCCTGTCCCACGTTCCTTCGGCTTTTATAGTCTTAATTAGTCTTAAGTCATCTGTCACATTGAATCACATCTATCAATATATATAAACTAACATATGTATTTATTTAACATAATTTATATTTACATAATATATTTATAAAAACTTACCCTTAGGAAAGTGCTGACACTTGCAAGGACTGCTCTGTGGGCGCTAAAAGAGCGACCGCCACACAAAAGTTGCACGTCGCTCCATTCTCCCAACGACAGCCATTCACACATTCTGACAACAAAAAAAACAATCATATCATTTGAAGAAACCCAAAGAATTACTGAAACAGGAAGTTTGATATTTGCAGATAGTTAAATGAGAAATAGAAACCAATTTCGTAGGTCAATTTGTTATCTGGTAAGTGTAGACTTTGTAAACACGCAACGTAGGTGGCATACTTTTAAGACATCTTGTGCTAGCAGGCGATGGCATTTCCTCATACGTATGATTTTTAATGGGCCGATTTATCTATTCTTCTCGAAGGAAAACGTTTTATTAAGAATTATAAAGAAGTAGAAAAGCTCTATTTTCGCCCATGAGGTTTCTTATAATTTTCGGACTTGATAATAAAAAAATTAAACAAGAATTCAGGGAAAGATTGTTGGTAAAATGTTTTTATTATGCTTAATTTAATGCTAAATAACTGCTCTACAACTTTATTTATCATGATTTTTCTCGTATAATGAGTATTAAACGGTATTGTTCGAAGGAATAGCTTACATTAAAATTTCTCACTTCTTGAAAAAATGGCCCATTTCTGAAGTATTGTATCTCGATCTATAAGAGATAGGTTAATGTAAAATAAAATAAATAATAAGGTACCTACATGCATGACTTTACCGTAGAATGCATTTTTTAGAAGTTACAAGCCAAAAACTGACCAAAATAGATTTATTGAGCACTACGAAGTTAACACGGGTGTTTCGAAGTTGCAAACTTGGTTGATATCTACACTGTTGTTGATATCTATCCTAACAACATCTCAAAAACACAACCTTACATTTTTTGGCGAGCTAGAATGGTTTAGATGACTGGCCTACTTACTAGGCAATGCCGAGAACTTCATAATATGTTTTAATATTTATTTCTATATATCTAAGCGAGAATCACCCGATACCACTTAAATTATAATTTGCATGATTTCTTGATACACGTTTTTCTCCAACAAATGGACCCTAGCTGCGAGCAATTTCTCGCACGCCAGCAAACGCCAAATTAACCAAACATTCACGACCAGGTCAACGTTTTTAAAGTGGCACCACATGTGAAAGTGCAGAGCAAATAGTTCTGATCAAATAAGACGAAAATTAGAGGCTTCCACCAACTTCCTACACAATTTGTTTATTTTACAGTAGGTAAAATGTGGTTAACATGTACATTCACAGAGGTATGATACAGCACCGAAATTTGTGCCAGTTGTACTGGCACAATTCCGGTACAAAAACGGAAATTGATATTATGATTGGTGACTGTTTGTTATCATATTATTCGATACTGTATGTATTGAATAAAAAAGTAATTTATTGAAATCAGTTCCTGGTTTGGTTTTAATTGTATGTTCAAAAAGATATTTGTTAGGTATTTGCCTTTTGCTCTTGAAAACTTGACGCTTTCACGATCTTTGCAGAGCTTTACTCGAGGGTTTGTGGAAAGCGAATAGTGAAAGGGTCCATTCGCGCCGTCCATTTTAAAGACATTTACTTTATATTGAGAAGGGTGAAATATTTTAGTGCTAGAGAAAAAGTCTGGCATAGAACCATAGTAAAGTGACAAAATTTTGGAAACCTATTATTACTCAGCATTGGGTGAAGTCGGTTCGCCAGATGACGATGAGAGTGAAAAATTCTTGTATAAGTATACCTACCTACTCATCAAAATTTTAATTTTTGTTTGTCATAGATATTGTCCGGAACTTTACAACTGGCCTATATTCTAAGACGATTATAATGAGTGCTACGTTTTATCAAGAGAGCTACCCGCATGCGGTTACATGAACGTAACCGCATGCAAAAAAATTAATAAATTAAAATAAAATGTATTGTTCATAGGTAGCTAATAAGTTCAATCATTTAAAACCTAACCCATGCAAAAGCTAGATCCTTTAGAGTTCTACTCCAGCCACGAAGCTTTTGTAGGCAACTAAACGAAGCTATGCATCTTAGCAAGTCTTTTCGCGTATATCTAATGAAATTATTTCCAGTGCTAATATTCTGCAAACTCATACAGTCATTGAATCATTTGCAACGCCTATCGCTGATTCGCAATATCAATTATCTGAAACGCGAATTAACAAACACGGGAACGTTGTTCTGCACCTTTCTTTTTATGAATGAAAGGAACCAGTTTGAATAGCGTTTTCAAAATGTTGAAATAATATGCGTTTGATTCTTCGAGTAAGAGGAAAAAGATACACACAGATTGTCCAAGAAAAAAAATCCAATGACGTTGTCCTAAAACTTTGCCTTTGTTTTCTGGTAAAATTAGCCAATAGGGTTATTATTTAGTTAATGGCTGGAGACTAACATGATTAACCAAGATATAGGTACCAACTACGTTCTAGGTACTTTAATTGTGGAAAAAAGTTGAATTAAAAGGTATAATGTCCTAGCTACTGTTACTAAATCATGATCGTACCAAAAGCCTGTGTGCCTATCTCGGTCCTCTTTCCTGGGATAGGTCAGAAAAAAAACTTTTGATACTGGAATAAGTGAATTTTGGGTATTGAGATCAGAATATCTATTTGAAGCTTGATTCATTGAAGTTGATTTTATTATTTTAACAATTTTAAAGGACTCCTAAAAAACGAAGGGTGCCACTGCGTTGCATAAACTAAATGAAAAACGTAAGTTAGCAATGCTTTAAAAACGCCTTATGTAGTTACTTGGTTCTATCTATGGTGGTAGGTACAAAATATTCTAAGAAATTATAATATCACAAACAATAGATGGTACAATTGTACTTACTTACTTACCTATGTATTGAGTTATATACTTACCTTTTTTTATGATGCCATATTTATTGCAGAGAGCTTAATTGGCAATGAAGATAAATGTTTTTACAAAAAGAAACTAAAAAAAGTTAACTGAGTACTTACATTGAAAACGTAGCCGGAATATGTCCAGGGTAGCCAATTTTCAAGTCACTTGATTTTCCAAAACCGCGGGAAATATTTGACGTCTAACCGACCGCTGCGGATGAGTCCTCGAAAATACGGGTGCCCAACACGCATGCGCAAAGACTATGAGCTCTACACGACTCACAGGCAACACTACTAGCGGTGCGGTATCAAGGGGAGCTATATTCTGACAATTTACACTATTTGTATTGGGCTAGCTATACATGAGAAACGTTAGGCTATATTATAATCTCTACCGAGTAGGTAATCTTACCTACCGATAGTCTCTTGATATTTGATATTTTAGACGGAAAAAATATTTTGAGTGATGTAAGCCTAGGTAATTTACAATGTCTTATTATTAATTACTTTCAAATACATCAAACAATACTTTTATTTCTTATAAATACAACTTATTTCTTCTAGAAAGTAAATCATAGTTTCGGTTATTTTGATTTTATTTGCTTCGAGTTTCGAACATTTCTTGTTATCATAGAAAAGACTTCAACGCGCGACTTTAATTTTCCAAGTTAGTAAGAAAGGTCGGCTCTTTTCTGATGATGTTGGTACCTATTCGTTGATTGAACAGTTAATTGCTGATTTTAGAGTATATCATTTGGTAGAGTTTTGAGTGAACAGTAGGTATTGTGTAAGGGAAACAATAGGTTTGGCGATACTGGAACCATGAAAGCATACAGGAAAACTTTATTAGCTCTTTTTTGTGAAAACTATGTACGTACATTAGCTTAAAATGTTTTCGGCAATCGTAGGCTGTCTGTCTGTATGAATACAAATTATGTACTATAGTTTAAACCTACCTACTGAAAACAGTCACGTTCTACTAATTAAAAGCATTCTCAGATATTAAAAATTAATGTGAATGTCATGAAGTCATTAAATTGTGCGTTTTAACCTCATTTTAACGTGTAAAGTAGTCTCGTTATTTGAATAAGGCTACTTAGACGGACGACGAATTACACGAAGCTCTTGGAATAACGTATGTCGCGTACGTAAACCAACTTAATTAGACATGCTGATAATAATCTAAGAACATTAAAGTTGTGTGACTCAGGACAGTTGCTGGCTTTCATAAATAGGTACCTACCTAACCTACCTGCTTCTTTGTAAGTGGGTATGTGCCCCATCTGTCTGATTTTAGTAGGAAAAATGAGTTTACTTTGCCTGTTGATCAGTTAAGTTTGATCGTTTCGGGTTGGTGCGTGTTTTTTTTGTGGTTTTCACTTTATTCTGCGTTCTACAAGGAATAACACTAGCGGAAAGTGTAATCTGCCTATAAAAACATTTTCCCAAATGCCTCAATAGTTAACGATTGCAAAATAGTTAACAATTTGGGGCAAATAATTTTTCCGTTACCTAGTTTTATTCTCTGTACAATAAAGAAAAAAATAAAAACCACTAAACATTCTGAATGAATCAGTCAATCAAGAAAGCAAACACGAGACTACAATAAATAACGTTAAATCGCAGGCTGCAGAAGGTGCGATTCAAATTTTATTTTGCTTGTTCGTTCGTAGGTAGAGAGATGACGCGCGAGACGATAAATAAAATTGACTTCTTCTATAGATGATTTATTCGTCATTGCTTCTTCCTATCTGATATTCACAGATGGCACTACCAATTTCTAACCATTGAATACCTAATCATTTTACATACGAGAATAAATATTTGTATTTATCAGACACTTGTATTTAATAGCCTCATCACTCTGGCGATTTGCAAGCGAGAAAATTGCGAAAAAAATCTCAGCTCAATCGCATCGCTTTGAAATCGCCAAATTGATAATAAGGCTGTTAGAATATGCTTGGGGTGGCTAGGTTACATGGACAGCTCCAAAAATATTTGGCTATAAAATAATTTATCTTGGTCCAACATTTCTTCTTATTATTCATATAATAAATGAAAGATTCAATTAGTATGGTAGGCACTTTATTTTCAAACTCATTGTTAATCTTCAGCAAACAAGTTGCTGTCCATATAATCTAATGAATCATCCTTAACATGGGATGTAAAGAAGGCACCCTCAGTTGCATCATAACTATAGACCTCACAAATACAGTACCAGGTACTCTTACCACAACCTCTGCATTTACTTGCATGCTTCGAAGTTATCTCTTCTGGGAATGTACAATCTACAAATTCACCTAATCTATGCTCATAATCTATTAAAAAGTCTTGAGAGCCCAAGACATTTTCATACACATACTTATCTACACACTCAAAAGTACTTAAAGTATTAAATTCATTTTTCTGTGTTTTAGTCAGTAACTTATCTAACATGAAGACTAAGTGATGATGATAGCATTGAAAATTGATTTTCTCATTGGCTTTATCTTTGAAATCCATCCAGAGTTTGACACAGCTATGAGGTGTTCTGTTGGAACCACTGAATAGTGCTGGGTTTGCAAGGAGAGCACTGGCTACCATGACCCCATCACAGTTCACCTTTTGGTGCAGCCTATCTGCTTCATCCAATGTTTTGATTCCACCATTTGCAATCACAGGGACTGAAACTGACGCGCATACATCCTTCAATGCCTCAAGATCAATTTTATCACCACTCTTTTGAGATGGAGTTCTTCCATGGACTGTCAAAAAGTTGACCCCGCACTTTTCCAATTGCTGGCATAAATCAATAGTCCGCTTCAGTTCTTTAACTATTCTTATCTTGACAGATACACTAAATGTATTTGGCAGATTGCTTCTTATTCCTTTTACCAGATCGTAGATTATATCAGGCTTAGATAAAAGTGCACAACCATATCCATCTTTCATTGCCCATCTCTGGGGGCAGCCACAGTTGAGGTCTATTCCATCAGCAAAGGGATAAACTAACTTAGAAGCATCAACAAAATCATCCTGGTTATTCGCAGCAAACTGAACAATTAAAGGAGTGTCATTCTCAGTAGTGGAAAATTCACTGGAGCGAGCCTTTTCATTCTGGCAAAATGAATCTGCCAATATCATAGGGGTAAAACAAAGGTCTACACCATAGCTGAAAACAGAAGAAAAGAAGGTAGATACATAAATAACAGTTAGGTGATGGCTAACAAAATATAAGTACCCATGGAATATATAAATAAGAATAAACGATAGGTACGATTCTTACTTCTTCACTAAAGTCCTGAATTGCACTTTGCTATATCTAACCATAGGTGCACATACTTTCACGTATGTGTTATTGTGTTTGGCGCCTTCGAATAAATCTGTGATACTGGATCTGGACTTCATATTTTTTGATAACACTGGCTTTCAAGTTTTATGATGTTTTGGTCAGAATAGTGCCTGGTTTTTATCGTTGGTAGTTTCGGTTTCATTATCTCTAAAACACAGTTACGGGAAAGTTAGGTTATCTTTAAGAAAGAGAGGTTATAATATGTAATTTTATTTATCTTGTGTTTTGGTTGGATGGATAACCTCAATCTATCTACGACCGAAAACTTGTTTATTTGTCAATTCATTATATGACCGAAGTGAATTATGGGCATGTATGCATGGCAACAACATACGGAATCAATTAAAGGGCGAAGCACACACGCTTCGCCCTTTAATTGATTCCGTATGTTGTTGCCTGCCTTTCAGTCATAGACAAGCATGAATTGAAGCAGTGAAGTTTTGTGGTACATTTTGTTGATTCACACAGATTCACAGTTAATGTTTTTCTTTATTGGAAATATTATTTTTATAAGTTTAACTATACAAGTGTGTTACCCATATATAATAATGATAATGATACCCATATACACCCCATATAGAAAGCTTGCGATGCTATCATGAGACGGACATGAATTTTGTCTTGCGTCAATCCAGACGCAGAGCCATCTAGGAAGAAGTTGAAGTTGAAACAGTGAAGTGACGAAGTGACATTTAGTTTACGTGAAAATATCTTTATTTTGTTGCAGGTTATTTTTCTCGGGATTTGGTATTTGCTTTGATAAAATAAATATTCTCAAATACTTTGGAAAAGTATGGTCTTTTGTTCTCTCTAATATTTCTAGACAAGATAACATGGAAAAAGAGGAAAGGCTTCAAAGAATAAAAGGTAATAGCAGATGGGGGAAGTTAGAATACTCAAGAATGAGAATTAATCAAATTTGTACATTAATTTATTTTGTAGCCGGAGCTTTTTTGTCCGCTGTCGGTGGAATCTCTGCTTTTGTGGGATTTAGTGCAGCGTTGTCTGCAGCAAAGAAAGCAGATCCGAAATATTTTAACAAGGGTAAAGACTTAATAATCTTATTCTTATCATGTCATAATGCATTGGTCATTTGGTACAAACCTGTTTTTTACTGTCCATAGGGGTACAAACCAGTGTGGAATTGGCTGATACAGGAGCTATGTTAGCATTACGAGCTCTTGGCTGGGGTACGGTGTATGCAATAGCAGGAACTTCATTATTGAGTTATGGAATATGGAAACTGTCAGGTGCTAAAGATGTGAGTTGTTTCCATTATGCAATTATTTGATTCTAATGAATTCTAAGTTGTGCTTGACACTGTACAATATTTGTTACAGCTAAAGGAATTCCGAATCAAAATGGGCAATATCCTGCCAGTTCTTCCCAAAAACAATCCACCACAATCAAGGACAGAGTTCACTGGGCTAAATGATTTGTTGACATACATCTCTGAAGACTATGGGAAGTCAAAAACCAAATAATGTTTTTAATTCATAGTATTTATTGTAAATAATCTATTTGTACTTAGATTTAGTTAAATTAAATCCTGTTTTATCATAAACTCTTCTTTGTATGCTGGTCCACTGTTGCAGCTGGCTTTGCAAGTGTAAATGGCTAGGACTCCCCAATCCATGCTGTTAATATTTGTTTCAGACTCTATAAAATTCAGCATCTGAGGCATTATCTGTAAAGAAAATTTATACATCAGTTTCTTTGTTTTAATAATTCTGTGTGTGTAATAGATGGGATCCATAGTGGCAACTATGTACCTATTATGTACATAGTTGCCACTACGGATCCCTTCGGGTGTTCTCCAGGGCTCTTTGCTTGAACCTCTTCTATTTACATGATTTATTAATGATATTTTTATTAATTTCAAACACTTTAATATTTTGCTCTATGCCGATGACATGAAAGTTTTGTGTCCAGTCAGAAAGCCCATAGATTGTCTCAACTACAAGAAGATTGATTAGATTTCAAGATTACTGCCGCATCAACAAATTGGATCTTAACGTTCTTAAATGTTTTGTTTGCTCTTTCACACGTAAGCCTCAATTTATAGCTTTTGACTACAAATTAAAGGAGTTAACTGTTGCAAGAGTAGATTCTATCCGTGATTTAGGTGTAAAATTCGACTCAAAGCTGCTCTTTGACAAGCACGTGGATAACATTGTCAAAAAGGCATCCAAAGCGCTAGGCTTTTTGATCAGAATGTTGGCAGAGTTTGAGCAAATTAAGACGTTTAAAATTCTTTATTGTGTGTATGTCAGGAGCCATCTTGAGTATGTTTCTCAGGTGTGGAATCCTAGCTATAATATTTATATAGATCGGATCGAGGGCATCCAAAAACGTTTCCTCAAATACTTACAATATCGCACCAGGACTTATATACCCAACTATTTTTCAAATTGTAGGAAGTTTCACATTCTTCCACTAGCAGAGAGAAGGCGTGTAGCGGATGTTTTGTATCTTCTCAATATTGCGAGTGGCAGGGTGGATTGTCGAGAACTACTTGGTTGCATAGGACTCAGAACAACACCAGCATCTCTCAGAAACCATAATCTACTAAATATCCCATCATCTAAATCGCGTTACAGACAGAACTCATATATTCTATGTGCAAGCAATTTTTCAATGCAATGGCAAATGAAGTTGATTTGTTCAATACTTCTCCAAGTAACTTCAAATGTATTTGTAGTAATCACTTCTTTACTGTATATCTTCACATATTCATATTGTTTGTCCACTACTTCTTCTTTTTAATTGTTTTTTCTTACTACTTGTGAAAACTTGAAATTTTAGCCGTAAGTTTTCCGAAAATTAAATATATAAATAGTAAGACGAAACAACACTTCATACAATAGGTACTTAACATATCTACATCATAAGCTACTACTGCTATAATAACTCAGAAAATATACCTGAAACTCAAACTGCCTCTCTCCACCACAATGTTCACAGTTTGGAACTAACTTATCTGATCCAAGAGTAGGGACTAATTCTGTTATCCAGAGTGGAGAGCCACCTCTATCATATCTGAGCACTTGCTCTGGATGCCTCGCTACCCTTTTGCTGAACTTATTGAAAACTTTATCTTCAGGCATTTCTTTAGCATACTCTTCCAGTTCACTCTCACTAACATTTTCTAAAGTGCCTGCTTTGTTTTGTTGCATTAGTTTTTGCAATTTTTCCATTTCTTGATTAACATCAACATCTTTTACATCTTCCTGCAAAGGAAATTCATAGGAGCATATAAAAAATGTAAGTGTAGATGATTTTAGTATTAAAATTGTCTCACCCACCTGATCCTCTTCATCAACTATTAGTTCCCACTCTTTAAGTAAGATAGATTTTCCAGATTGAGCCACTACAAAATTATTAAGTTTCACTGATTCATTAGCCTGAAAAGTAAGATGATCTCAGACAAAAGTTATTTTTTATTAGGTGTAAGCTAATAAAAATACCTACTTGGAACTCAGGACAGTTTTCCTTGTGACCATTTTTCCAATCTAATATTTGATGACTTCTGCCACAGTAATAAACCTTCTTACACTTAGAACAATGTGAAGGTGCCTTAGCACCACATAACTCACATAGTTTAGGCAAACCATCCATTGGAAACTGAAAGAATCAAACACAATATTATAGAGCGGAGCAAGAAGGAAAGGGAAGGGGAGGACACGCGCGTCCACACTATCGCCGATCATTCATACACTGGATTACAGCAAGCAAAGGCCACCGTGAGATACAGGCGACAGATACAGGTTGTCGGTGTGATTCCCACCTTGGGACAAATGTTTGTATGATCTGCAAATATTTATTCTGGATGTTTTCTATGTATAATAAAAAATATTTATTTAAATTCTATTATGTATATAAGGTCCAATAACACAAGCTCTATTAACTTGGAGCTAGATGAAGCTGTGTAAATTGTTTAGCATTATTTATTATTATTAGTGGTGCAGCAGCTTATAAATTCTACAGGTATACATCTTGATTGCTTGCCACTCAATACATGATCACAGACAATAGTGTGGATGCTTGCATGATTTCCTTGCTGATCACCAATGATAGTGGAGAGGTACTATCAACATGACACCAGACTAATTCAAGTCGCTGAAACTGGGCAGGGTAAGTTTCATAATATGTCTCGAAGTACCTTACCTCTTCCTCCTTTTCCACATAGGGATGGAATGAGTAATAGTCATTTTTTCGCGGTAATTGGCATCGAAGCACTAAGAAATTCTCAGATGAATTTGTTGTCCAGCAGCATCCTTTATTTCTACAGACGAAAATAAATATTGTTCTATGGAAACACTCATCTGATTCTTCATAGGGTGCATAAATCTGCAAGAAAAGCAACCAACAGTTTCACAACTTTCTAACGAATAAGGCAGGCAAGTACGTACTATTAAACGTTTCATATAACAGAACCTCTGCATACACTTACTTGGCAAAGGAAGATCAGTCGTTCACTGCAACGTTTACAAGATAGTTCAGGATAATTTTTGAGATCTAACCACGCTGGTTTTCCGCCAGCTTTGCTTGGAAAAAATCGTGGGTGTAAAAGCCATTCAGCTTTATGTTCGAGAACACCGATATCCACTTTAGTGGTCATGGTATCATAAACAGGGATTTTTTCTTTTACATTTAGATTTCACACATAAAAATGCAAAAATATCTGATGACTGAAAGAACAAGAACACTACAAAGTACAATACAAACAAGAACCGAGTTATAGGTACCTAGGGAGGGATTCGCAAAAAGTATCGATACCTGCCTGAGTATACTCGATGCTATGGTTACGATACCGAGTAATTTAGTATCAAACAAATCCCTACTTTACCACTTAAATTAGAGTAAAGTGTGTTTGTGCTGTGCTGCCAACTCGCTCGAAAAGTGGGGCTATCACGCTCGCTATTTAACACATAACCTAACGCGCGTTATCAGCGTTATAACGGTATAATAATTTCGCTTTAATTTTCATAAACGCCTTTTTCACGAGTAATTCGCGTTAAAATGTGCACAATATGATACATACACCCAAAGATCGTATCCGCCAGGTGCACTATTGGAATGGAAAGAAATAAAACTATTATGTTTCACACTTCAACTTCTTGCGGCTCTGCATCTGGATTGTTTCACTTCCATTTTATTTTTTTGTAACACAATAAAAATGGTTTGTTTTGTGATTTCGAGCTTTTTTAAATTCCTACCAAACCACCTACATAGGTATAACTAAATCGGCAAGATGATAATTTCTAGATAATCGATATAGATTATTCACCTGTATGTACTTAGCTGTGTCCAGTACCAGTCACCCACGACCCGGCTAGACTAGATGCAATACAGCACTTCATTTATTTATTAGTTTTATAAAGTTTTTGAGTTGACTCAGTCAGGTGGTCATCAACATTCGACTCAACGTTGTCTACGTTGTTGAATGCGGGCAGGAATCGAACTAGAGTTCTTTCTTCCGGTTTCTACGTCGAGGAAAGCTTTCCTCAAGTCATGTGCTATCGCTATGAGAGCCTTGCAGGCTTCTTAAGAGCTGTTCCTGTTGCCTGTTGGCTGTTCTGATCATCCTGGGTGATGGCTTCGGGCGACTCTAGGAGTTCCCGGGGCAGAGGTCGCCACGGAGTTTTTGCATCCGGGGGGGTCTCGTGTGTTGAGGAGCAAGTCCGTTGAGTTGTACGTGGCGAGAGTTGTCCGCACGATCGTACATTCTGCGCGCCAGCTGGACCACAAACTCCTTTATGGTGCTTATCTGCAGATCGCGTGCGATGACACTGTTATGTACGTAACGCCCGGCGCCTGTACAGACTCTGAGAGCGATGTTCTGTTGGGCTTCGATTCTTTTTTGGTTAGTAGCAGAGCACAAGGAGTACCATGCTGGTGCTGCATATGTGAGCCTCGAGCGAATGTAAGTCTTGTAGACCCCAATCTTGGTTTAAAGTGGCAGTTTGGATGTCAAGACTGGTCTGAGCATGGCTCGGGCGGCGCGTGTTTGTGTTAACGCACGCTCTACCAGTGCGTTCATGGTCAGTGACCTGTCTATGTCGATTCCTAGGTATCGAACGGAGGTCTGCCAGTCCAGGGCTTATCCTCGTAGTTCTAGGGCTGGTAAAACCGTGCGCCGACGAGTGACTAGCAGTGCTGCCGTGTTTCCAGTGTTGACTGCACCTTCTATCTAGCCAGTTTGGTAGGAGGTTCAGCAAGCGTTGCATCTGGGTGGCTGCTGTGACAGCATTGGGCGCGGAGGCAAAGTAAGCGCTATCATCCGCGAAGAGCGCTAATGTGACGTCTGCTTCTCCAGGTGATAATTGGTCCTCCAGGGTAGGGATGTCGTTAAGTGTATAGCACATACAAAGCAGGAGAAAGACAGCTCCAGTTTTTTACTATCGGTCCATGTCCAAACACCTAAACAAGTGATGATTTGTAAATAATACTTCAAATCTAATAAACAAAGTGAGACTTACTATCTGGGTAGGTACTCATTTTGGTGGTCATTAAAAATTACAAGTTTTATGTAACATATTTTTTATTTTCTTCACTAGGTCTTATTCTATTAAATAAAAAATGAAATATCGTACACTCATTTTTGTTTTTTATGGAAGCTAATTATTTTAATTATGATACACAATTTCTTTACATCAACTTCATAATATAGGTAGTGTACCTACCGTATTAAATACAGATTGTTATTTATTAGATAATAGTAACTAATATTTACATGTTTTAAAAATCAATAATTTAATAGACAGGCTTGCAACAACTTAACATTCATTCCTTTTGAATTTTTTACAATCACTTACACTTACAACATCGTCAAGTTTGGTCACCCTCCTCCCCTTGAGGAATGAGCTGTCACTTTCACCAACACTTTGTCTCAAACAGTTATTCATACTGGATGTATTTTGATTATGTAAAGTGTGTTTTTTATCACCCATTGACTTATTTTTAACTATTAATGTATTTTGAATGTCTTTAACTATATCACTACTTGAATGTAATTTTATAGGAATCAATATTTGATTTTCACTATCACCTTTTTTTAACAACTCTTGCTTGATCTGCAGCATAGATCTATTTTCCATTAAATCACTGGAAAGTCGTATTGTTTTTCGTAAATGAATGGTCTCAGTGCTGTCAGAATAGTTGCGTTTAACAACTATATCGCCGGTAGGCATTTGTCTCAGTAATAATGTACTATGGCCATCTGACTCTTTGCTATCTGCTTTAGGTTTGCTTGAACCACCTTTTTCATTCTCTGAATTTTCATCATTGCCTTCATCAGTTTCAATTAGTTTGCCTGAAAACAAAAATTTTATATTGATATGGAATACAAGGAAATAAAAAATATTCCACAATAACATTATAATGGAATATTTTTACACTTACATAAATAACAAATAAAATAAATAATGCTGGACAATCCACACAGCATTATCTAGCCCCATGGTAAGCAAAGCTTGTGTTATGGGTACTAGATAACTGATATACATAATACATTACATATATTTTATATAATTATACAAATATTTTTAACATAAGTGAAACGTAAAAGTTAATTAAAAGTTACAAATAAATATCTACCATTCAGTGTAGGGAATGTTATGTCAGGCAGAGCCAGGTGTGAATCAGGGTTGAATTTGTGCATGAGGGCTTTCAACAAGTTTGATATTTCTTCACGTTTTCTAGTCACCACTATTTCATCAAACCAATTGGTTAGTTGCTTGATGGGGATGGCATAGTCCAGGACAGGATCCTACAAAGATAGATAACATTAACAAAATACTTCTTAGATAATAGAAAAGCTGAGTAAATACGCAGGTCCATCACACTGGGCAAACAGCATAGAAATAGCTTTTATAAAAATATATAGATCAGCCTGCCTCAGCGTTCTGGACGCCGCCAATCACGTAACAGCATGATTTTGTGTTAAACTTATACTCACTTTGAAAAACTGTTCAACATACTGCAATAAATACAGTCCACAGTCAGTAAAGTTATTTTGTTGAGGTATTTTTGGACAGCTTCCCTTTATGTTGTCTTTGTTGAAAACCTTGGCTGGAGATATCTTAGCTTGATATTCACAGGTGAGGTAATCTCGTAATGTAGCTACAACTCGCGATCGCGAAGCTCCGGCGAGTGAATCGAATATCAATATGCAAGGTCTGAAAACAAAAAAGTCTCATGAGATTATTTTTTACCTGACATTCCAGTGATCTGTGAAGGTTATGCTGGGCCTGAGTATCACTCTAAGTATTATTCAGTGAGTGAGTGATGAACGACGAAATAGCGATTACTTGGGGGTAGATATTTCTTAAAATTCACAGCGTCATCTAGCCCCAATCTAAGCAGGGCTTGTCTTATACTTAAAACATAATTGCATAGATGTTTCTATTTTTATTATACATAGAAAACACCCACAAGAAATATCTCCAGAGCCGGGAATCGAACCCGCAACCTGCATCGCAGGCGGACCTTCACCCGCTGCGCCACAGAGATCATGCTTAGCAGATAAATTTGTGATCATAGTAGACGTATCAATATACACACTACGAAGATGCTGCACTTCCTCTGGCAGGTTCCTTTAGTCAACTCTTATGATATCCACGGAATGAGTTAAAAGGGCCGATTCTTACGCCACGACCGCTGATGAGTTGATATAATATACTTCAATTTAAACCAACTTACTGCTTGATGGGTTCCGTTTTCCTAACAACTGGTACCTCAACCTTGACTTCCACTTTCTCCTCTTCTTCATCAGAATCACACTGCATATCCAGATCACTTTCCTGTAAGAATAAACCATTAATATTTCTGTTTATGATGTTAAGGTTATTTTTTCTGCATTTTCTGGTGTGTTACTCACATCAGCTTCAGCCTCATCCCGCTCACTCAAGTTATCAGAATCACAATTCAATGTTAGCTGTTCTTGTTTCGTCATTGGTGTGATAGTTGTATTTCCTATTAGCATAGATGATCGTCGTTCTGAAAAATTATAATATCAGAATAGACATTGAGTAACTTATCTTTACAAATAATAAAATTGAAATGATTGTTTGTAATATTTAAATAGCTTTGACCAAAATAAAATATGCATCTGAAAGTATAATTTAATATACTTTTAACACCTTTGTATGTCTGTCGGTAAACATGACTTTCAATAGCTATGTTAGGAGTTTACTTAGTTTATTATTATTATTTGTGTTTAAGAAAAAGTATTAGGGTTCTAAGCAAAATGGCATTATATCTTCAGATTCAGATTTCATTGATATTTCATTGAAAACTTTGACATAAAGTACCTCTTTTCTTTATCTCCTGCGGAGTAACAGTGCGATTGTCAACCATACTTCGACACCCTTCTAAACTAGGGAAGCAAATGATGGCAACAAACCAGTGACAATTTTCATTGATAGGAACTACAATATAATCTTTTTCAAATATGTTGACATTCTTAGTCCAAGTTTTGACTCTTGCATGACGCTTTTGTGCTGGTGTGAGTGCACTGTCCCACTCATGAGGGTTCGAACTTTTATTTACTTTGCTGGGCTTTGTAGTAAGTCTCTTGTAAAAAAATGTGCTAAATATGTGAGTCCTTTCTCTTTGATTGTGGGTTAGTACATCATGAACTAAGTATTTCAGATAAAAGTCAATGATCACATCATTCAGGAATTGATCCTGAGCAAGGCACATGTAATCTTCTGTGTTGATGGGTATACCACCTTTGCCAGGGGGGTAGATAAGTATTTGTCGAATTTCAGCAGGGTTAGAGCTGAAAATAAAATAGTATATTAGTATGAGAAAACAACACTATACAAATTTGAATAGCTATCTTAGAACTGAGTATAAAAGTAAATGATATGCGTGTACTTTACCTTTTGGCAGATGAAACACTGCAAGACCTGGTTGTCATTTTTGCGACATTATTAGTTTCTTTTAAGTTGTTGTGACATGTTCTGACTAAAATATCATTGGCTTCTCTGGAATTCAGTTCATCCATCATCTGACCAAACAGTGCTTTTAATGCTACTTTAGCTTCCTCAGTAATGGCATCAGGTAGAAGTGTAATCCTTTTATAAGGATCCACTTTTGACATGGGGTCATAGAAAGGACCTAGAGAATAATATCAATGTTAATATATTGTAAAACAGCTTAATTTTATGATGAGGTAAAGGGGAATTTAATACAACAATTACCTGACTCATCAACCATGTCGAGTGTAGATCTAATGTAGTGACCTGTTTTCATCATGGTGTAAAGAAACATAACTGGCAGTCCTTTACCAAAATGTACCAAAATTCTAACAATTTCTTTTATACTTATTTGTAAAGCTACATCTCTATTTTCATTTTTACATGATGGTGCTACAATTTTTATGCCTCTGGCTGAAATCAGAACCTGAAATAAAAATAAATAATATTATATTAAACTTGGCATGGCATGTCACATCATCATTTCTAGTTTTGAACACTATTTCAATAGAAGTTGTAGTAGTCATTATGCCATACAGTATGACCATAATACGAAAAGCAGACGCACCTTTTCTTTTGGAGTATATCGGTATGATCCAATGCGAATAGTTCGACAGTTGAAAGAAGTGGAGAATCCTTGCATGTTAGAGGGGTTGGCCTCTTCTCTGCTGCCATCTATGGAAAAAAAGCATTATAGCTTCAATGATGCTAAAAATGATTGCTGCAAAAATAAATATACTATGAACAAGACTAAGTTCGGTCTAGCGAGCCATATTAGGGCTCATGATAGAAAAAATCCGTGGTTATCTAGGGCCATCATCGAAATCGATGAGGAGGCCTATATACATATATATACTTGTACAATTAAAATTTTACAAGTAGGTACATAATTAGCTGCAGAATAATATGAAGTTTATTGCTAATCAGAAGCCATAACTGCTATAACAAACAATGCCAACTAATGCCATAGGCAGATCTTAGTTAATTTTCATCAAAACCATCATCAAAAAGTACCTTCTGATTATTTTTCAAAAAATATTAGCACTTAACAAAGTTATTGGAACTTAATGCAGTAAATATAAATAGCACGCATAATTTTCTTAGTTTTTTTAGAAAAAAAATAAATAAAAAGTATAAGAAAGCCTGCGCTTGTCTCACAGTGAGTGCAAAAAGACAACCTTTAACTCACGAGTATTTGTATGTCTTGTTTTTTATTGTATAAGTGTAGGTACCTCACATAGCTTTAAGTAAACATGGTTTTTATAAGATGGCATAATAAATTATTTATATTTCTTTGTTTGTATGTCTCATGAGCATGATTAAATCCCTCTACCAACTCAGGATTCTAGTAACTCCCTTGCTCTGCATCCTCCTCTTCTAGCCTCTAGAACCTCCTCCTCCTACATTTAGAACCGCTAGAATCCTGAGTGTCACTTGGGATTCAATAAGCATCCGTGACATGTCATATCATAACATGTCATTGCTTTATCCCCTTCCTGCATAATCTATTATTCTATAATCAGGTAAGGTTTCAGTTCCAAAGAGTTGATCACAGATCCTCTCAAAAAATATTAAACCTCGAACTAACACAGATCCCTGGTACTGTCCATGATCCTATCCATCCAAGGTTGTCTGGTAGATGATGATTTTTTACGTTTTATCAGTACATAGTTGTCTATTAAAAGTGCAATAAAGAATTTTCTATCTATCTAACTACTATTCGACGAAGTCAATATTAGCATTCGCGAATGTGAGCTTTCAATACTCGCTTCACATTCGCGAATGTGCAAAAATAAACATAAGTTCCACCCGTACCTACAACCTATACCTACTAAAGTGTAAGCATTCCCATGTAAGAAGCGCAACATTGCAATGTAGGTAGCATCAAAACCGCATGTTGATCCATATTTATGGCAACCTATGCTGTGTCTATCAATCGAAGGTGCGAAATCTTTGTATCTTTGCTGATAATCGCAAGAATTTATTACAGACATTACAGCAGGGTAGAAGTGCAGTGGGACTGGGATTACCGCCTGTTATTTTCGTGAAGATCGAAATTTTGATGCGTCACAAAGTGCATTGCGGAGCTTCTAAGTGCTCTTTGGAGCACAAAGGAGACACTTACCTGCTTTTAAAGGAATTGAGCCCGACATTTCGGTTTTCTAATCTAATCTTTATCAATCCAAAACACTTTTATCACAATCGAATTACATTTCGAAGCTAAAATCGCGACGAGACCGATGTAAAACACCATAAAACATGTCCGCCTCAGCCTGCCTTTCGGCTACTGGGTTACCAACTCAAAGCCTGGTAATAGCGCGAAAAAACCGGGAAGTCACAAAATGTTTGTTTTAATAAGATATAAATGTTACAAATAAGAGTATTATAAATTTTGAGGTACATACAATACAATATCTTTTTTTACATTTTTGTTAAGTTCATTTCTTTCTCTTTTTAATTAATTATTAATTTGAAATTAAATTCATAAAGAAATGGGGATGGCCGTAGCCAGAAATTTATGTAATTGCAAAACGCTATCAGCGAGCGGACCATGTTGCAAGACAATTGTATTTTCACTTTTTTATTTTGCCTACCACAATGTGACCTTAAAGGGGTCGGCCGGACACTTTACCACTGGCACTGAATATTAACAAATTAAGATAAGGCAAAAAAATTATGGAGATTTTTTGCATTGTTTTCCTTCCTTAAACGAGGGTCGAGTCCCGGACTCCACGAGAAGGAAAAATAATATTTTCTTTCAGTGGAGCGAGCCGCAATTGTTTAAGTTGCAGTAGGTTGTCGTTATGGCTTGGCCACAAGCATTTTGGGCAGGTTTTTAACGATTATATTCTTGGAAACTACTCGTGAATTTTTTTCAGTACCTCGCCAAATGACAGGCGATAACCATAAAACTATTTTAAAAAGCAAAACTTTATCAGTTTATAGTTAGGTTTTTGATAAAAAAAAATTGCATGCAACGTGAATGAGTTTTGAAATATTTAAAAACGAGTGTTAAGTCATAAAATCTGTGTAAATCAAACACCGCGTATAATTTGATCGTTTTGAAAAACTAAAGCAGTCTTCTACTTCGTAGTGTAAACACTTTTTAGTTTTTTGGGACAATTACTTTCCCCCGGGTATAAAATTCTATTAGACCACCCAGGGCCTACGAAGAAATGATAAGTCAGGAAGTGTAATTCAGATCAAATTCCACACAAAAACTAGCCCTACTTCAAACCAAAACGACGCGGCGACGTAAGATACAAACTACCAATCACTACACTGGTTACAAACAGACGTGCTACGTGATTGGTTTAAATTCAGAACGAAAGCAGGGATTTGTTCGCACGCGCTGCAACGGTTGCTATGTTGTCATAGCAACCATTGAAGTACGCACGCCTTGGCTTGGCGGCGTGGACGATGTATACAATAAGGGGACCGGATCAATTTAATAATAAAACAATATTATTGTACTATTTGTTTTGGTATATTTTTTATATTGGTATACTTTTACACTTCGATGTACTTTGTTTTTTCTTGTAGACATTAAAAGAGAATCTTTCTTCTTAAAGTAATTGAAGACGGATTCTAAGATATGAAGTCATATTCAACGATTATACATTTTATCAAGAAAATGTAATGGTTGTTAAGTATTTGTTTGGTGACTGTTTTTTAGTGGGCTCAGAATATCTTCTTTATCAATTATTTTAGAAAAACATTTACATTATCTTGATTTACATTATAATATTTCATTAAGAAGAATAAAACCCTAAATTAGGTCAAAAATTTATTGATTTATTTAATTTATTTATTGTCATTTATTTAACGCTGTTACATTTCCTGACTTATTATTTCTTCGTAGCCGAGGGCATCATTCTTCATTATATTAGAGAAATGTTTTTCCAAATCAGTCCATAATTGACCAAGAAATCGACGGATAAAATGAATATTATAGTTTCCAATTATAATATCATTCAAAATCTTCCAACGATCGAGGACAATAGCTCTGAGTTGGTAACCCTACATATTTACAAATTTTGCGCATTATTGACAATGACATTGAAAATTTTCCATAGACAACTATTCTTGGTTTTAAGAGACTGTCTTCTATCAGGGTGATTTCGTTCGTCCAAGGTTCCCTACATGCGTAGACCGCGAACATCAAGACTTTGTAGTTTCGTATTGGCGCTATATTCAAATTTTTCTGTTTTCTACAAGGAATTAAACTAGCGGAAAAGTATTTTGTCGCAAATTATAAGCCATTTTCTATTAACTTATGAATAAAACTAACTTCGATTCATTTTTGTAAAGTTAGTTTTTGTGGCGCATTTAGGAAAATAAGAGCTGTACTACAAAAAACAAGATAAATACTGGTCTAACAAGTGTTTAGCTAAACAGTTCCTAAACAGATAGACAAGGGTTTAACAAGAGTTTTACTCTCGTTACCACAAAACCGTGTTTAGCGAGTGTCTTTTTAAACCACTTCTAACTCAATCAGCTTGGTCATATTTCAAATTATTCGTTCATCCGTGTCATTTTACGCAAATAATTGAATGTACCTGTGTAGATTAATTAAATAAATAATGCTCGACAATTCACACAGCATTATCTAGCCCCATGGTAAGCAGAGCTTGTGTTATGGGTACTAACTGATATACATAATACAATACATTACATAGATAGATATTTTTTATTATACATAAAAAAAGGACCAGAACACCCGGAACAATTAATTATGCAAGACTTATTATTTATTCGTAGGATCAAACCCTTTTTTCTTCGCTCACAAAATTCAGACGTGAAAAAACAAACGAAACTGCTTAGCTGTCTTGTTTATTTTCAACAACATCTGAAAATACTCGATAATCCGAATTTTTCGCCAATAAGTTGTCGACTCAGATCGATCAATTTGATATGCATTTCGTTCGAGTATATCGTAGACACCGGTACGAAGTTATTAATATAGATTGTGAAATCTGTCACAGCTAGCTCTTTAAGCACTCGTTAAACAAGCACTATCGATTGTCTCAAGTTAAACCATGTTTAAGGCGTGCTTTACTGTAAACCGTCGTAAAACGCAGTTTTGTGGTAACGCTTGCATTAAACAGCTGTCTATTTTTTTTGTAGTACAATGGTAAGATTTTGAGATTAAAATCAACAATATTTCCTAAGGCTCCCAAAACACTATTGAATTGAAGTTGGTTTTCTCATGGGTTTTTAGAAAATGTTTTGCGATTTGGGGCAAATCACTTTTCAGTTAGTTTTATTGATTTGAAAAAGCGGAAAAAATTTATAAAAAAAAATATTGAAGAATCTTGTAATATAAGATTACCTTCGGCCAACCTCTAGCAAAAATAATGACCAAATATTTAATTTTTACTTACCATCCTTGTCCATTCCAATGCCACTATCAGGGGCACCTTCAATTTCACTCAAGGAGGGTTCTTTAGTGGCTGCTGATGATTCATACTAGAAGAAAAGTTTTTATTTTTATCTATGAATACATCCCAAACGAAAGAAGTCTATTGCCAGACATAGGCTCCCTCCGGATGGTAAGTTTTTAAGTAGGTTTGTGAAAATCACCACGATTGGTAGACAGGAAGACGCCCAATTCGGTAGGTTAGTTCTGCCGGGGACGCTGCTGCCAGCCCCTCGGCCTTATTCGCCTCTTACGACATCCCCACGGCGGCCGTCGGCGGCCGCGGGACAAACAATTTATTTTTGCAAATTTATAATGCCTCAAATGCTCCAATCTATATCTGTGTCCATGCAAAACATGAAGAAACCATTTATTTTGTAAAATGAGCTATTAAACTAACATACCTGATTGCCAAAGGAGCTATTTGAGTCTTCTTCATCTGAGCTTAGAGTCAGTATAACAGGTTCTGGTTCAGGTTTTCCTCGGGGTTTCCTCACTTTTGATGCTTTCTTATCACTGGGCTGCTGTGGAAGTTTATAAATATGTGTATTGTTAAAATCATGCAGAATGAACATTTTATTTTAAGTGATTTCCAATTACAATCAGTTTAAAATTGATTTTTACTGATTTAATTTAATAGATTTTAGGTTATCTGCCTGTTTAGAATACTCAGAGCGGAAGCGTGAGCTTTGTGGGTATATGGCAATTTAACTCTTCACTAAAATAGCCGAAAGAATAGCGTGTCCACGCGTTTACCGCTACCGCTCTGGATTGCGAATACTGCCTTTATGAGAGATTTTATTTGGTTTAGTAATGACCAGTTTAAGATAAGAAATATATCACATTTAGTACTTACAGCTTTTGTGTTGATTGTCTTAGCTGCTGTCTTCAATAAATTAATTTTAATTCCCTCATGTTGTCTGAAATAGGAACACAGTTTAAAAATGCACCAATAGAGAGAATTAGAAGCTAGTGTTAAAACAATTTATGCTTACATGCTTGGTTTTTCTATTATTACTCTTTCTGGTTCCTTCTTCTTTTGTTCAGCTTTTTTACTTGCTATGGGTACACCTTTAGGCTCTTCGGTAAATACTCTTTTACATCTGTAAGAATAACAAATTGTTTATATCATTTCATATTGGAAAGTTGGTCCCTCTTGTGAAAATCATTTTAATGACGCTTATTACCATAGAGATATGTACAACACCACTTATCATTATGCGTCTAGCTTCATGCTAGAGGCTATGAGGCTGTATGTCTAAAAAGGAGGGTACTGATATGTGTAATATAAATGTAAAACAGAACGTGTCACACGGTGATTGTTTTTGCAGTCAGTGCGGCGAAATAGGGTGCTCACAACGATCTGCATTTTAGCACACGGCGTAACATATAATACTTGCTCGCTTTAGTTTTACATACCTTTCACAGCGGCTAAAATCAAAGCCTGTGTAACCACAGGATTTGCAAACAGCAAGCATGCCATCTACATGTCTAGGCGGGGGCGACCGCTGCCCGGGAGATTCAGGATCATTTACTGCAAAAAAGATAACGCGATGAAGTCAAGCGTGGGGTTAGCTTAATAGGCCCGTGTTCAGGACAACCTCAACTAAGTTGAACATCTAGCCTTTGTGTTTGTTTGCTTCCGAATGACTGATGGATTTGCTACTACGGCTATAGATAATGGTATAATAGGTCTCGCGATTAAAGCAGCGATTAGCAGCTGCATCCCTTTTGTTAGCGGGGGCGCTGACTCCGCTACAGTTTTTTTACTTTTGCGGTAGTTAGCGCACAATTCTACCCTATACAATAAGTTTTTTGTTTCAAATAAAGATATTTGTATTTTTTGTATCCCAACCAACATGATGCTCAGCAACTGAGCATCATGTTACCTTTTATGAGCTATTTTATAATAATATTTGAGCTCAGTTCCTATCGCTTACTCTATGGTAAGCTATAGTCCGGTCAGCTTCGAGTTAATTTCGCGAGTAGTATTTTCTGTACATACCAAGATCAGAGCTAGATTTCTCTGGAGTTGACACCACACTGCTTTGAGGTTGCGGCATTACACTTGGGGAACTTCTACTGCTCATTTCACCTATTAACATCTAAAAATAAGAATGAAGGTGTTATTACTGAGCAGTAATACTATTATTTATGATTATGTACTGAAAAGCGCCGCGTAATGCCTTTTACGCTAGGAGCATATCGCAGCATTCACAATGAGGATGCGACGAAAGTTTTGGCCGCAAAATAGAGAATAGTGCATTATTTAATTGTTTCATGATGAAAGTTGGAAACGGATTATAACAAAATAAATATTAGCTATGATAGAAAGACACTAGGCCATCTTGGACACTACTAGTTTAAGTTAGATAAATATTAGCTATGATAGAAAGACACTAGTCCATCTTGGACACTACTAGTTTAAGTTACTGTACCAAGCATTTTTACTTACTGGATGGTTTTCTAGCATCTCTTCAATTCTAGTGGTTGATCCAACTGACACAAAATAATCTATTTCACTGCTGGTGTTCTGCATACATTGTATATGAGTGTCTTCGGAAAAAGGAACATGGACCTAAAACAGATAACAATGATTAATATGTAATCTCACGCCCTCAGTGGCGCAGTGGCTGTAGGTCTGTCGCAGAAGGTTGCAGGGTCAAATTTTTTGCATAATCTGCCGGTATGTACTGTCCGTGTCTGGGTATGTAAATATAATGTATGTATATAAGTCATCTGCTTAGTTTCGGACCAAATAATGCAGATTAAAACACTAAAGGCAGATACCTATAATAGTTTTGAAATTTGTCTTACCTGTTCAAGAACTTCTTGAAGTGTACAACTTTCTTTAGGTAGTGTAAAAGTAATAAGTCTTTGTTCTCCATTCTGTAGGAATATTAACATTTTCGCGGACTGTGTTTCCGCTGCCTGCTCCGAAGGGCCTTGTGCTTGGGGTTCCGTGTTTTCTGTTACTAATGCATCACATTATTACACTACTAATTAAAATGCAAAAAATGTAATGTATGAATGTTATTGGCCGGGAATAATATGGCTTCTTTTTATCCAGGAAAACGCGTTTGGAGCCGCGGGTAGTAGCTAGTCTTGAATATAATATTTTAATTATCCAATATAATAAACGGTTTTTTCTCTCCTTATAAGTTTGTACTTTCTTTGAATATAATCTTTTATTTCAAATATTATAGATATTTTTTTCTTGTCTATAGGATATGAACCTAGAATGCTCTTTGTAGCACAAATTTGATACAAAAGCGAAGAAAATGCTAGATAGGAAGGTCCAGGTACCACGTGAGCGAAGCTACGCTAGTCTTAAACGTGCATGCTTTGGGCTACATACCAATTTGTGGGGCTTGTGGCTGAGTTTGCATAGGTGGAACTCTTTGGACAGGCCTTGGTTGCTCTTTACTTCTTGCCAATGTTTCATGTCTGCCATTATCCCTACAAAAATATTTAAAAAATAAATATATAATACTATAGATATACACAGTTTTTTATTTTTTTTTGTGATCTACCTATATATAATGGGTTCATTATTATTATAACCACATCAGCGTGTTTTTTCTACTTCTGGGTATTATAGATTCAGATTCAAATAATTTATTGTCATACTTCATACACATAATAAAATCACAATAATGTAACTTAAATTAAATTATGAGACTATGACTCGTCAAACACGATATAGATACAAAAGAGATAATATATAAATACAATTTTGCTGGAAAGAAAAAATATATGACGCGTCGCAATTTTCCACAAAAGGTCCTACTAAAAATGTCATCAATTCATAAAACGCTGGTCGTCATCGTGGTTGTCAAGAAAAAAATCGGTTATTTTGAATAATTTTACTTGCTTATTTATATGAATAAAGAAATAATTCTCGAAAATGCATTTTTTTATAATACATAGAAAACCCAGAGAACACTCCAAACGAATATCTACAAATCGTACAAAAAATTGTGCTGAGGCGGGATTGGTATCTACAACCTCCTGCGTCGCAGGTGGACCTCTGCCCGCTACGCGACAAAGGTCGTCGATATTTCAATCAACACTTAAAGTACCTAGAACCAAGGAACACCTAGGTCACCTATAATAACTGATGAAACTATCATGGTTATTATTCAGTGATCATGGCGCATGAAACTGTGCCGAAATATTGGAAAACTCAATTTAATCATGGTAAATATCCCGTTTTAAAATACTTTTGTATTACCGAGCCTGTTGTTGTTGTTGCTGCAATTGCACTTGCGTCCTCGGCACTTGCTGCAACCGCTTGTATTCAGCCAGCGTGATCCTCTGTCCAGTATTCAAAGTCAACAGCTGTCTATCCTCATCCTGGTCTGGTTCCATTAGCAACTGGGTCAATGTTTGCGGGTGCTGGATAAAATACAAAAATAATAAATATTTTATTTCCTTAAGATCAACAAATACATGAGATATTCTTATTTAATTGGTTAAGACTATACAGATTCAACACTTGGACACGTCATTATAATTGCTCGAGTTTGAACAAATCCTGTACCAAGCTTTTGTATCCTCTAGCTAGAATCTAGACGAGATAACCAGCTGCTATTTCATTGTATGACTAACAATGCGATGCGAGTCTACATAGGGACCGCCAACTATATATTCATTCATAAGCTAAATTTTCACAACATCAGGCTGTGTTACCAACTTGGTCTAAATTATTGGGACTGCATTAATTATGCCAATTTATTTGAATTCCTTTACTGATAATTTTAACTATGTATATATCTCACCTGTATATGTTGTTGTTCGTAATTCATTTGTTGATAATGCGTCGAGTTAAACGTTAATTGTGATGTGGTCGGGTGGTTCTGTCGGAGCGGCGGTGGGGGCGTGTGGAACTGTTGCGTCGCCATGTTGTCCGCTGGTGGAAGCTTCTGCACTATTGCAGCGGTAATACTATCTTCTAGGTCGTCCATATCGCCGGCGCTTGTCTGTACGACAACCTTTATGTGAACAGTGTGAAATAGTTACTACTACACTACAAGCTGAAATGAGCGGGGAAATACAAAAAGCGAAAGGGCAAAGGCGGTATTGGTTAACTACTATGTAATAGTTAGTGAAGTACATTTCGATAGGTTCTAGGAAGTTGCGGTTGGCGACGACTACGAAAGGATTTGGGACTCTCAACATCTTATATTTACAAGATTGGTATGGAATCGCAGGGATATTACAGTCGTGAAGATTTGCGCCACAACTAAATCATCTTGCTTCATTCATTCATCATTTAACTCCCTCGAAAATGGTGACGTTTTTTTCTTAAAAACAGTGAGCAAATCAAAAGTGCCCTTTAAATCCCTTAACTTGTAAGGGATCATCAGTCAATATAAGAGCCTAAGAGCAGAGAATAATAATACTTGACTGCTTTATTAGCTCGCGATTTATTATCAGAACATTCACAAAAACTAGTTTGATGTCTTGCTTAACAGATAACTATTATCTAGCAGTGGAAAAACAAATAAATAATGGAAAGTACCTTTTTCTGAACCTGCTGTAGATGCGGCGAGGCTCGTTGTAACGAAGGCAAGGGGGGCTGTTGTGGCAAGGGTCCATTCTGGCTCTGAGGAGCACTGGTCTGTTGCTGGGTCATTTGATGAGTCGGCTGGTTGTGGGTCACTATCGTACCTTGCGGCGTTATTATTCTAGTGGGTTGCTGGATGGGATTCTGCTGGTTTATTAGCTGTAAAAAAACATATACTCATGTAACTTGTTAGAAAGAAATATGGTCAGGGTGCGTTCACATTTGACACGGATGTGTAGCTTAGTGGCATCTACCAATCACATTGATGAAAGAAACATCTTGCTATCGCGCTGGTCACTTTATTAGTCGATATCAGTGTCAATAGGAACTTATCTTTGCCAACCACATGAATGCAGAGATGTTAAAAATACAGAAGGAAGCTACTGCACTTCTTCTAATAAATTCCTTTGGTCGACTTTTACGATGTTTTCGGGCTGAGTTGGAAGGGTCAATTCTTACGCCGCCGGGACCGCCGGCGAGTAACAGTGGCAATAATACTATACTTATTCCAACAAAATTTGACGTGCAATGTTTATATATAAATAATACAAACCGTCCAAACTAAACCTATAATGAAATCAGTTGCCCTGTTTATAAAAGACGCGGCCACAAAATCAAAAGTAAAATTAATTTCCATTACTTATCGATTTGGGATCCTTGCAGTTAGTAAATATTTCTGAGATGGCAAGCTAATCTTAGCTTTTTAAGTCGTTGTTTGTTTACAAACATATCACATCGAGCTCGACTAGTAGTAATAGTTTTATATATCTGACTGATCCGTTAAGCACCCGTAACACAAGCTCTATTTACGTTTGAGGCTAGATTATGTGTGAAATTATCAAGCATTATTTATTAAAAAAAAACATAAGCTTACCGGATGCGTAGACAGTTTCAGTTGATTTATCGGCTGTTGCTGGTTCATCTGGTGAACTTGCTGACCGATTGGGTGTTGTGGCATCTGGTGTTGCGGGTGTTGTTGTTGAGCGATTTGATGCTGTAACAGTTTGTTCTGAGGTTTAGTTTAGATTGTTGTGATGTCTTAGCGGATGTAGAGGTAGAAACGTTTTAGAATGTATGTTGTCGTTTTTAAATGAACCTGAAATATAAATAAACAAATAAATGCTGGACAAAACACACAGCATCATCTAACCCTAATCTAAAGCTACTGTTATAGGTACTAGATGACTGATATACTTAATAGGATAAAATACATGGATGGATATTTTTTATTATACATAGAAAACACCTAGAACACCCGGAAATCATTTTCTGCAACGACGCAGGAGGCGTCGCAGGCAGACCATTGGCCGCCGCGCCACATCGGGTCTAGACAGCTTCGTGGATTGTCCAGCATTATTATATTGAGATATTTGTATGATTTGCAAATATTTGGACCAGGTGTTCTGGGTATTTTCTGTGACATAAATAATATCTATCTATAATATTCTATTAAGTATATCAGTTATCTAGTACCCATAACACAAGCTCTGCTTAGCTTTGGGTTAGATGATGCTGTGTGGATTGTCCAGCACTCTTATATCTGCAAAGCATATTAATGGTTGATAGTTACCTGTATTTGCTGCATATGTATCGGCGGACGCGGTCTGGGCGTGCGCGGCTGAGCACCAGCGGCCTGCGAATTCAATTATCATTTACAATCAATATGCCAGGAGCTTTAAATTATCTTATCACGTGTTAATTCAGATTTTGATGATGATGATACTTTGTTAATGGCAATGGTGTCTGCTTGGACACTTTTTTGTCAGTGTCAAGTAATGGAAAATAATTGTAAAATTAATGAGTTATCAAATTATGAAGATGTTTTGATATTTTCACCAGAGCCTTGCTTCATTATCTAGCAGGGTGTACCACGTGCAGGTTATGTTGGCTTGGGAGACGAGACGTTGGAGTCCCCCTCCCAATTTAGATGTGGCCAAAACTAATCTTATTTGACAGAACATCAAATGCACCTACGATATTATATCGAACGTTATGATTATGAAAGAGACGGCCACAATTTTAGAGCTGTCAAATTAATTAAGCTTTGTTTTGTCGACATCTGAATTGACACCACCGAGTTGATAATGATTCTTTGTTAATGGCAATTGTGTCTGGTTGGACACTTTTCTGCCAGCGTAATGGAAAATAATTGTAATTTATCTGAGTTATTAAATTATGAATGTTGTTTGATGGTGCTTGGTGTAACACAGGTTGTATAAACATATCTCAATTTAGAGTAAAAATTATAATTATGTATATGTCGCCGCCGCAGCCGAGTCAGCCCGTTTGTAGAATGGCCAGGCCGATAACAAAGAGAACGCGGATGTGTTCGGCAAACCTATTTAAATTTCATGCGACGAGATGGCTTAGCGACTTTTCGCCATATCGCATTAGCAATTAACTGAATTGGACCGCCGCCGCCACCCGTTAAACGGCTAATCGGCTTAATCGGCCTATGCCATTTTACAAATCGGCTGATTCTACGATCCGCCGTCGACGTTGACAAATATACCTAAGTCCACCTTTCAATTAGTTTTATTCTGCTTTCATATTAAATAACAAAGTCCTTTAAGCCTTACAGAAATATTGGACACATCATAAAATTATATAAGTAAAAATAGGAAATAAAGATAGATATTAGAGATTATCTTCGCTAGTGAGAGGATATTATCACTAGCTTCTGCCCGCGGATTCGCAACAAACATCCAAACTTCCGCATTTATAATATGAATATGATATGCAATGTACCTGTGCTCTGAGATGCAAATAAGCTACTCTATTCACCTGCATCTGCTGGGGATGCATAGGCGTGCGAGGGCGCTGTGGCCGCGGCGCCGGAGTCCCGGGCGGGGCCACTGACGGGTTGACGGGGCGGAGCGGACCGCGCAGGCCTGATGCGACGCGGACTGTCGTTGGAGTTGTGGCGGTGCCAGCGAGCTGTAATGTCAAATATCCCATTATACTCCGATTCTAAATCCTGGATATTTTTTTGTATACAAATGTGTTACAATAACCAAGGAATATTGGTGTAAAATATTGAACGGCTTTGGTATCATCGAAGCAAAAAACACACAAGCTCGAAACAATTCGGTTTTGAAAGCTTTTATTCATAATTTAATTGATCTCTAGTTCGTTTCCGAATTGAAATTTAAAAAATGTTCACTGCAAATGCACATGTAAGTAAGATTATGCACTGTTGAAGTTTGTGTTTTAGTTTTTCGTGATTACCTTGCTGATACCTCTTTGTTTTCTGTTATTATTACCAATTTTTGTTAAGTTTTATTCATAAATGTCTTTATTGTCAAAAAATATCTTGGATTCGAAATCAGAGTATAGTTTCATGGTCATTCATCTTCTGCTGGATGTTGAGAAGTGGCGGGAAACAACACAGGACAGGTCAAAACCGCAACTTTTCTTTTTGGAGTCCAAGAAACAATTTGGGAGTGACAAGCTTTTTCATCGTTAAAAGCAAGTATTAATGTTTTATGATGAACATTTGGCGACGACGGGAGTATAGGGTATAGTGTTCGAAATATTTCGAATCTAACCGTACATACAACCTACCCGCGTGCTACATAAACAGGCGGGCACAGGCGGGCCACGCCCTCTTTCACTTCACTTCGCTCGCGATATTCAGACGTAACTGACGTCTCTTGTACGACTAGTATCTTTATTGCAGGTAGTCATTATTGGTTAAACTAGCAGGTGGTTCGTATAAGTTGTGCTAAAGTTAGTATGGTACTTAATTCGTGAAATAAAAGGTAGGCTTTTTAGCTGGATCATATTCTTTCATTTAACCTTTCTGGCATAGGTGTGGAAAGCATTTCACACACAGCAGCTATTAAGTAAAGATGTAAGTACATTATATCATAATACATCTCATTACCTCTTTACATAGAAATCGTCAGGAGATCACACAACAGCTATAATGTACATATATTTTTACATCTTCCTATTTTAAGATACAGAGCGAATAACATTTAAATTTCGATACATCTTAGTACACCAATACATCACAATACATTTCCGTTGAACTCTCTTCGAAAATAATGTTTATAAAGTTTTAAAATGAAGGGAAGGATACATTACATTACCTGTTGTGTATATATGATACATTAGGATAATTTAAAGCTATACCCAGGATGTAATGTACATTAGTATACATTATAGCTGCTGAGTGTGAAGACCAGGGCTTACTACCGATACCAATAATACCGGTAATTATGCTATTTTCATTTCGATACTTTCAAGTATCGATACTTTGCTAAAAGTACCGGTACTCAAAGCGGTTCTCGCGCCGTTGCCAGCTCTCCAGTCCTAGCGTACCGACCGGAGCGGGCGCGCGCGCGTGTTTGCCACCTTTGTTGGTATCGATATTTAACGCGCATAATACCGGTAATTATACCAGTACTTATTGAAAATACCGATATTTTAGTACCGATACCAATGAAGTACCGGTAAAATTTATATTGATACCAATGATGGTATCGATACCACATCAAAGTCAGACGTACTGATACTTGAAAATACCGGTATTCCAAGCTCTGGTGAAGACCTTAAGAATGGATTTACAAGTATGAGGTGTTTACCATTGGGTTGAGAACACGAGGGGAGGCGTTGGGGGCCGCAGGTCGCCTCGGCCTCGCCTGCGGCCGAGGCGTGCGCACGTACACTTGATTCCCTTGCAACTGAGTCGGACTGGGGCTCAATACCGGGTTCAAGAGTCTCTGAGACGGTGGTCGGTTTGGTGTGCCCTGTGAAAAAAGAATGAATAGAATGAATTTATTTGTTATAAGACTTACACAGAACATAATAAACTTAAACTAAGAGGAAATGTGTAGGTAAGTGTGTCGTACAGTAACAAAATGGCTTTGCCTCAGCATGAGTTGGATGACTAGCATGCTAGCAACCAACGCTGGCCTTCCAACAACCACAAAAGACAGTTTATAAGCTGCTTCTATAGTTATAATTTGACGTGTGTGAACTTTACAATTCTGAATAATGAAAATGGGTTTAAAACTTAATTTTTAAAAAAGAATCATCGAAATCGGTTGGCGTGATATAGAGAACCTCCTCCTTTCTTGAAGTCGGTTAAAAATTTGCAATAAGTGTCCCACAGCTGGGCAAAGGACTACCATTGTCCCACGCCTCTCGATCCTGAGCCAGCTGAATCAAGTCAAAGCCAGTTTGTCACGTCATCACTTCCCCGGTCTTTCGAAGAAGCAATACAGGTAACGTAAGTTAAACAGTCATCATCATCTGCCTATGTTGGTCATAGGCCTCCCCTAATGAGAGCCATAGCTCCTGTCTTCAGCTTGAAGCATCCAGCATCACCCTGCAGTCTTTCGCAGGTCGTCATCCCACCTGGTCGGAAGGCGTCCCACATTATTTTTATCGAGTTTACGACATTTACCGTCACCAGTAAAACAGTATTTTGTGATATTTATTTACACAAGATATGGTACATAATACATACATAGGTGGAATAAGACAGTAGAGATGCATATCTCGCCCATGTACAGGCTGGTGAATATTTTAAGATTAACACTACTGAACTACGAGTAGTTATAGAAGTTATTAGCAATTGAATATTTTTTTTAGATGTCATTGAAATATTTATTTTAAATAAACGCACATATTAATAAATTGTCTGTTGATATAGAACTCACTAGGTCAAAACTTCAAATACAACAAACACATAAATAAATAACAAATAATTAGTGTATCTTTCAATCTTCGTTATTAAAATAAATAAATAATGCTGGACAATTCACACAGCATTATCTAGCCCCATGGTAAGCATAGCTTGTGTTATGGGTAGGTACTAGATAACTGATACACATAATACAATACATTACATAGATAGATATTTTTTATCATATATAGAAAACGACCAGAACACTCGGAACAAATATCTGCAGATCGTACACACAATTGTTCCGAGGCGGGAATCGAACCCGCAACCTCCTGCGTCACAGGAGGTTGCGGGTTCCCGCCTCGGGATAATGCTGGACAATTCACACAGCATTATCTAGCCCCATGGTAAGCATAGCTTGTGTTATGGGTAGGTACTAGATAACTGATACACATAATACAATACATTACATAGATAGATATTTTTTATCATATATAGAAAACGACCAGAACACTCGGAACAAATATCTGCAGATCGTACACACAATTGTTCCGAGGCGGGAATCGAACACGCAACCTCCTGCGTCGCAGGCGGACCTTCGCCCACCGCGCCACATTGGTCGTCAATTTTAGTAGGTTATTAGTGACCATCATCCTCAGTATGGTTATAACAGGTAAATGATGCGACATTCAAGAGATAGGAAGGTATGCCCGCGTCGCCGTAAACAACGAACACGACAATATTTATTGATGCAGAGTGTTCCTGTTTTTACGATTGTATGTTCTTTGTTCAAACTTGTGAGCAGTGAAATATACATATCAAAGGTAATCACTTTTATTTGGAAGTTTTGTGTCCTTAAGGTTAAACAAGTCACTCATCTTTCCATACAAAAGTGGAAGCATAACATCTACACTGTATGACAAATTTCAGCTTAATCGGTAAAAGCGGCTAACGAAGATTCCCCTTAGTCGCCTTTGCTGACATCCACGGGCTGAGTTGGAAGTTTGATTCTTATTTAAATCAGCAATGATAAATCAGTGTTGAAAAACGAAACTTTAGAAGCTTGTATTTTTCAAATTTATACTATTTTTACGTCTTAGCCTTCAACATCAAAGACCGTAGTAGTTACCCTTACACATTAGTATGGAAAGATGAGCGACTCGTTTAACCCTAAATCATGACTTTATAAATCAAATGAAAAACTAACCGCTTGGTTGATGTAAGCAGCATGCATCACAACTTGCTGTTGATTCATCTGCTGTGGAGACATGTGTTGGACCTGTTAGAAAATAATGCATTTAGACTTCTCTATGTAGTAACATTTGTTATTATTACCAATAGTTTTTTTACTAACTCATGGAGATTTGACACGACACGCTACGGTACCGCCGCTGGAAACGTATACAAACGATTGCATGGCAGAAGACAGTGCCAAACCATCGGCCCTAAGACGGACGCAGCGCAGCATCGTACAGTATTATCAATTATTCTGTAAAATCCCATTGACGTTTCTGAGCTCTGTCAAAGGTTTCCAGTTAGTCGTGCTATCCGTATCCTTTACTTACGCTTAACCTCTCCCCGTCGTGTCGGTTTGCCGTCCCATCAGATAATGCGAGAGAACATATTATAATGAGTGGGAAAAACATCGATAAAGTTATGAAGTTTATTTATTTATGATACAATATCCACAGACCTTAATTAATACAAACATGTTAAATATCAATACTTACGACCAAAAACGGACTTACTTTTTATACAATGTTCAGGGTTAAAAAACTAAAAGATTTGGCAAGAGCCTTTTTAGGGTTAAGAAAGCTCTGGTTGACCACTTGGTTTCACCTACCCCCAGTACTACCATTATGGCACAAGGTCTACCAAACACTGTATATTAGTGGCTTGAGATACCAGTACCTTACTGACCTGTTGATGTTGCTGTTGCAATTGGTGCTGCAGCTGCTGTAGATGAATCTGTTGCTGCTGATGTTGTTGCTGTTGTAAATGCTGGATGAGCTGCGGCGACGCTCGCGAGAGCTGTTGCTGCGGTTGCTGCAACACAAGCTGCAATGATCGCGTACACTTATAAAACAGCAGTGCAGAGTGTAGTATGAATTTGCGTTTGAAGAGACAGGTTTAAAGAATTCAAAATCGTTTTTTTCTTTTGGCTTACTAAATAAGCACTTACACAAGTCAAATTTTATTCTATAAAATATTATCAATAAGGTGTTTTTGATTTTTCTGTTCACTTAATTTTTTTGTGAGATTAATGGACACTGAAGTTACTGATTTATGACTTAAGAATTGTGCCACCCCACTACAGGGCAAAGGCTTCGTCCCTTCCAGTTTTATCTGTCCCTTGATGTTATGGGCCAGTTGGGAAGCTTCCCCAATATCAGCATTATTTGCTTTGATTATAATGCAGGGCACAGCATTGTCTAGTAGAGTTTACATGACGTGTTAGTAAAAGGAAATTAATATCTTAATAAACAATGCTGGATAAGCATTGTCTTGACTCGCTAATGTTTAGCAAGCCAGGGAGCCATTGAACTTGGTGAAGCATCATCATAATGACTTTAGATTAAGGCCACTTAGAGGTTTGGATGAACATTTTTATACACTGGCCAAACTTGATAGAGAAGAATAGAATAGAATGTTTGTAATCAAACAATGACACAAGAAACTAAAACTTCTTGGAGTCGAGTTCAGATAATTGCAAGCAATATTTATTTAAGATAAATCGACAAGTATATTGCGTACAAAAAGACGCAACAACGTGAATTTTAGGTTGAGTATAGGCGTTTTATTTACAAAAATTCCACATCGAGTTTGGCTGGTGTATTGTAAAGATTACGCGTGATTAAGATTATTATTATAAAAGATCTTTGCGGGTGGAGAGATGAAACAAGTTGACGACTTGCTTTGTTAAATTTTTTCACTGGTTAGTTGGTGTGTTTTCTACAAATAGTTTGTGTGTTTGCGTCAATTTGAGGGGAGGGCAGGGGGGCCTTCTAGTTCATAAAATAAGGTTTTCAATAAATTGCTCCATATAAATGCATTAATACTATAGAATGCATGGCCTTCAAGGAAATTAATAATTTTAAGTTTAAAATGATCAAAACTGTCTATGTTCGTGATGTTAATTAGTAGGTGTTTTGTTTGTTAATTTAATCATGTCCATTTAGATGACGTAGAGGAGTAAGCGGCGGGTTTGCTAGTCGCACCGCCTAAACTTGGCAGTATATCCGTTAACATACCGTTTGCTGCTGAGGTTGTTGCTGCTGCGCATGTTGCGTCGGCGTGTGCTGGGTATTCTGCTGGGGATGCTGCGGCGTGTGTTGCTGCATCTGCTGCGCGTGCTGTTGCGGTGTGTGCTGGTGCTGCGCCGCATGCTGGCCGGAAGTGGAAGGCGGCGGCTGCGGCGGCGGTTGCTGCGCAGGGTGGATCACGGTTGGCTGAGACAGAACGTGAGCTGGACTCACCAACTGCTGTCCAAATGTTTTGTGAATAAATTGATGGAGGGTAGAGCAGTTGGGATATTGCCCTTAGCTAAGGTGCTCTGTACTATTTACATTACAAGAACTTGAACTGAAACCTGTACTAATCACATGACCAAAGCAGACAATAGATACTTTTGCTTCTATACCATAGTAGATAATGTAGTAAAGTAGACATGAGTCATTCAGTTCATGCTAGAGAAGGTGTGTTCAGAACATGATCTAAAGAAGTTCTACGTTTGTAAATTGGTAATATTTACAAATTGTTTACATATTATAAGGATTAAAATCATGCATTCAAGGAACTCAAATATAATTTCAGTAGTTTATTGGTGTATATAAATTAATATACACCTTCAGAAAGTGTGCCTTACTTGTATTATATCAATGGACATTACAATGCACCAGAAAGCCAAAACATTCAGACATAAACATATTGCCTTTAAATAGATGGCACTAAAGCAGGAAATTAATATAAATTTAAACCTAATGATTTCAAATGCGAATTTGTTGTTTATGTACATCAGATATTATTTATTGGGTTAGTGATGGAATGACCGAAAGAATATAAGTTGTTAAACCAAGTATTCCTAAATATTTTTATGTTTCAGAACCTATAAAAACCTTGAAACTTTCAGATATCAAGGTAGGCAAAGCAGTGTATTTTATTAACATTATTTGATTTATTATTCTTGATTAGGTATGCATTCATTTTTCATGAAAGTTGCTATCAAAAGTGATCGACAGATAAATTAGAATGATCCCAAAATGAAAGAACCAAATGGAACATGCCAAGCAGATTATAATATCTATAACCATATTATTGTCAAAGCCTAAGTTATACACAACTCCAGCCTGACATACATGTTGGGGTCGCTGTGGAGAGGATTGCTGTTGTTGCTGTTGCATCATAGATGCATCAATGATCTGTTGGGCCTGTTGCAATACAACCTGAGCATCCACAGGTAAATCAGATGCGTAGTAAACCTACAAATAAATTTGATCATAAATCTTATGATACAGCCAAGACATGGGCACAAAAGGCTTGCCTAGAATAAACTATTGCTCGCAATTCTGATCTAAATAATTGACCAACCAGTCTAGATGATAAGGGAGCAACAAATATCAAATACCCAAGTGCTTTATTTGCTTTAGACATTTCAAGACTATTGGAAACGTCACAAAATTTTGATTACCTAATTATGTAAAAATAAGGAATTAAAGTGATACTGATAACTTTGACAGAGCTAGGAATGGCATTATTCTGATTGACATAATTTTTTGAGAACAGTCACAGACTTAAATTAGAGAATCAAGAATGACGACTAAAGTGGCAAGGCAGGGGAAGGTCAGCCAGCGACGCAGAAGGTTGGAGGTTCGATTCTCGCCTCGGCACAAATATTTGTACAATCTGCAAATGTTCGATTTGGGTGTTCTGGGTATTATTTATGTATAATAATAATAATAAATAATATCTATCAATTCACTGTATTGTATTAAGTATACAATACCTCAACATTAACACCACAACATTGATATTGAATAAATGTCTTTATTTATCTGCTTTGCTCAGGGCTGATGGTGCTGTGTAGATTGTCCAGCATTTTTTTATGTTTGAAAATAAATGATTACTGACTTGTCTATGCTGCAATTGTTGTTGCTGATGTTGCTGCTGATTCTGTTGCTGAAACTCTTGCCGTGGTGGTCCGGGTGGTTGTGGTGGGGGCAGCTCATGTCGAATGATGTACTGCTGTTGGTACGGCAACCCATCACTCACCACTAACTGAGATTGCACTCCTTCACTTACTATTATGTCATTGGATGGTTCAGTTTGCTGCACAACAACCTAAAATAATAGCAAATCCTTTCAGTCATTCATTTTAATAAGATGAATAGCATACTTTTTAGGTTTTTAGGCTAATTGTGTTATTCATAGTACAAATAAAAAACCATGTTGAACCTGTTGAGATGGCATATACTAGAACTCGATGAAAGGAACTGAAGTGTTCCAAAATTAAGATGGTGCTGTTCACCAACCAATAAAGATCACATCTAGTTATGGCTGATCAACTGAGTGTAGATACAAAGGTACAAAAAAATAATAAAAATCATACTACAAAATCATCACATTTTTTACATAATTATAATCAAATCAAACCACATTTATTTCAGACATAGTACAAAGTGAAGATGCTTATATATTTGTGTAAATGCTTGATTTTGTTTTTTTTTTGGAAGACAGGCAGTACATGGACATTATAAAGAGTTACAATAAGGATTTACATAGACCAGTGAAGATTTACCTGTTGTCGTGCATATTGCTGACCATCTTGGCTTAGGATGATACCATCCAAGTTTATATTAGGACAACATCTTTGTAAATCTTCGAGAGTAAGTGATTGACCTTGACCCACTATTTGATAATATTGAGACATTGCAAGGGTTAGCCTGTGGGAGAAAATAGTCAAATGAAGGAGTTGAAGCGTATATAGTATTACTTTCCTAATGATATTTTTTTTTCTTAGAATAATTTATCCAGAGGGCCTTAGATAATCTTGTTCCAAACCTACAACTGATTTTTTAAATATTTTTGATGCTGACAAATTTATTTAAATGCCATTTCTTCCTAGTTATCAATGGGTATGGAAACCATGGATACAGCATAAGCAGAATTTTGTTTCCAAGACTAGAAGGAATTAGATAATGTTGTGTTTCCAAAAATCAGTAGCACCTTATTTGTTCACACAGCTTGTGATGAAAAATTATGATAACTGATCAGATCACACACACATACACTGCTGAATGTCCCTCTGCAATCAAGTGGGGTTTTGTCATAACCAAAGTTATGTTTATGGTAAAATAGATTTTGAATACCAATCTTTGATTGTTTTTTATTCGTTTTAATACCAGGACCAAATTTTTTTTACCTGTGTACATCTGCTCAATTGTTTACATATTTGCATGCGAAATAACTGATGCGAACATTTACTCAGATGGACTTATTATACACCAGATTTTATCAGGAGAGCTACCGATACAAGAACGAATTGAATAATGATGGCACAATCTTGATTTTGGTGACAGTTACACCATACTCCCTGAATGCCTACGTACGGTTCATCAACACGAAAGAGTTACTTGGGTTTGCACGAACGAACACATCCACTATGGCGACATAGGGAACCACTGCCTTACGTTGCAACACCAGCACAATTTTGTTGTTAATATCACTTAACAGAATACACGAGAGAACACCACGAAAACATCTTCACTACGAAATTTACAAGGGAAGAACGAAATGGCTTCGATTCTTCGTATCCAACCTAAATACAATGGGACAGATGTCTCACCAACTCTAGGACCTTGTAACAACTTTATTTCTTACCAGTAATGACTACAGACATTTTACATGCCATGCATGTACATTTGAGACGAATATTTATCATCTATAATCCAATTTTTACTAGTCAAACGCCAAATCGCGAAGCAATTTACATTATGGCGTGTGTGTCACTTTTATTTTTTTTTGGAATGTTGCATGGCTTGGAGGAGAAGATACTTATTTTTGCCATAAACAATCGAGACGAAAGAATATTGCTATTCTCGATCTTATCAACATCCCATTAGCGACTGGGCGACCGACGACACCGACCAACCCGGCCCGACCGAATGCTGCCCTGCCTGCCCAATCAAACCATTTCCTCGTCAGTAAAATCATGGTAAAATCTGTGTGGATATTTTTTTTTACCTGTGGGTGTATCAAAGAGAAAAGAGAATTACTTACTACGGGTAAGTCGGTGTATCTCTAGCGCAATTGTCTTGCTTGTCTCTGGTTCATGTCTGCCTGCAATGCAACAACGTTATTGCCCGTGCCCTTTCTAGTATTTCAGTGCATTTTTAGTGGTTTTCCATGATCATTTGCTTAATTTTTTCATTGATTTACAAGCAACATTCTTAGGTAGTCTTTTAAAACCTAGTTCAGCAGACTAAATAAAGGTATTTCAAGTTTTATGACATTTTGTTGCCGTCCTCTCTCGTGCAAATGGATGATACCGTGACTTCGCCAGGTAAACTGCAGATTCAAACAGCTAGCTATTAACATAGAGCATATCCTATACAGCTCCAACGTATGAGTGCATTTTTGTTTTAGGTAGCAAAATGGTAGATTCTGCTTCCGAAAGCGATTCCAGTTCTCTTGATGGCGGAGCTATGCTGCCTCCCAATACGGTATCCCGTGATCAACTCCAGAAAAGAATTGAATCATTACAGCAGCAGAATAGGTAATAATTTCGCATTGTGCTCAAAATATTCTCCTGAAATTTCTGTATCTATCCAGTATGACATTATTTTTTCTAACAACAATTTATAATAGAAATATAAAAGATAGAAATTTTCTAATAGGTTTCTTTATTGTTCATAGAGTTTTAAAGGTAGAGCTAGACACTTACAAGCTCCGTGTAAAAGCTCTGCAGGAAGAGAATCGTGCCTTGAGACAAGCATCAGTTTCAATTGTGAGTATGACAATAAGTAATGGTGTGTCATGCCTCTACTAAATTGCTAACAAACAATCAATCCAATAAGCTTCCTATTGATATTGATTGTGAGTGCATGACATTTTTTATTACAGCAAGCAAAGGCTGAACAAGAAGAAGAATTTATTTCAAACACATTACTCAAGAAAATACAGGCTTTGAAAAAAGAGAAAGAGACTTTAGCGCACCATTATGAGAGAGAAGAGGAATGCCTTACTAATGACCTCTCCAGAAAGCTGAATCAGGTATAGTGTGTAAATTTATAGAATTGAAATGTAGGTTAAATAACTTTAACAAAGAAAATTACAGTTAAATAATACAAACCAATTAGAACTAGTAAGTACAATTGTAACAGATTAGCCAACTGCAGACTATTGCAAAAAATCTATAGGAGTACCATAAATAGTATTGTAGTTTGACTAATTCATTATCAGTGATCGGAATAGGTAGAGTATATTTACCTAAAGTTTGAATGGAAGTAACACAGAGTTGATAATATTTCTTCTAAAATCCCTAGATGATGATATTAATGTTTAAGTCTTGGGATTCAAATATAATTAAATAATAATTAAATGGACTTTATCTGAGTTAAACTAGTAAGAAATTATTGATTTGAATAATCATATTAAATTTTGTGTATTCCAAAGGAATTTCCTGGATTTGTTAAAATCTTGACTATTTTATTAAATTAGCCAATTACTTTTTGAGCTTTGTGAATATTCATTACCAATTATTATGTCCAGGAATCTGATTACCTATTTAGGGTTTCTTACATTTAATTAAAAGGCTTTTTTCTTCTAATTAGGAAAATAAATTCTTGAAAAGTTGGCTGGTAAAAGGGTTACTTAAAATAACACCAGACCCAGGTAGCTGTGGGGCGGTGGCGGTGTCTATTGTTTCAAATTAAATTCATGGAAATAATAATTAGTTAGGAATGTTCCCAAACGTTAATAAGTATTTGTTTATGTATAGTTATTTGTTTTTGTATAGTTAAAAAAAAAACAATTCCTGTTAGAACCCTATAAACTGGAATATGGTTCTTCAAATCAATAATTTTCAAGTTATATAGTCCAATTCATGATTTTTAAATCACGGTATTTAAACAGCAATATCATCATCTCGGGATTGTAGAAGAGGTATTATCAAGTCTGTTTTACTTCCACACTCGAACTTTAGGTAAATATACTCGACCTATTCCGATCACTGTTCATTATGGTTGTATGCAGGTTAACTACAAATAAGGTTTGTGCTGTTCATAGTTACATCGGTTACATCCTTAATGAACCACAAACATAGTTCAAATTTTTTTATTGGTTGCCCTGCCAGGCGCTTTTTTCACTAAGTTTAGCATAGGAAGCAAAGTTAATTTAACAAATAGGCATCCATTATTTGCTTATATTATGACTATTGACCTATGTAATTTTTATAAACACTTACTGCCTGAAAAACTGGTGTGTCCTAGTTCAAGCACATCTTCCCTTCATACATAATATAATATAAAATATTATTTACTCATTTGTACTCCGTCTTCAATAATAACAAAGTATTTATGAATACTTATATTTTTATTTTTTGTTTACAGCTACGCCAAGAGAAATGTCGCCTGGAACAGACATTAGAACAAGAGCAGGAATGCCTTGTGAACAAACTGATGAGAAAGATTGAGAAATTAGAAGCAGAGACCTTAGCTAAACAAACCAATTTGGAAAGACTGCGCAGGGAAAAGGTAAAATATTCTAAGATGATTCTAATCAGCTTATTTTCTTATAAGAAAAATTCATCCATCACATTTAGAAATACCCAGGGATTTCTGTCTGCTGTTGTACTTGTAAAGCTAAATCATTTTATATATTTTCATCTTACTATCATCTACCCTAGTGATAAGATCAGTATGAATCTTGTCTACATGTTATGTTAATGTATGTATATATCAGTCGAGTCTAGATACATGTGTGGAATATCCAGCATGATTTATTCTCATGCCCAACTATTTTCCTTTCTGCTGGAGATAATGGTTATTTTATTGTCATTCTTGGCAATATTTGGGACATAGAGATTATTTATTTTAACTAGCTTCGTTCCGCGACTTCGCACACGTATTTTCGGTATATTAAGTAGGTACTCTTATCTAAGTTGAGCTATGATCTAATAAATGTACACTAAATTTCATCTTGATCCATTCAATAGCTTTGGATAGATCTTAGATAGATCCTACAAAATTATATTAATATTTTACAATCTTTTGGCTTGATAACATTAATAAGATTAGTGGGTCACATTATTAAGAATTATTCTTACTGCCTGCCTAAAATAATGCTCATTCTGGTAAATTTAACAATGTTATTTTCAGGTTGAATTAGAGAACACATTAGAACAAGAGCAAGAGGCTTTAGTGAACCGCCTTTGGAAGAGAATGGACAAACTGGAGGCAGAGAAACGTTCATTGCAAATCAGACTGGACCAGCCTGTGTCTGATCCCGCCAGTCCTAGGTGAAAATCCTGAAATACTAATTAAAAACAAGTCATCATCAGCTAGGCTACCACGCTTTTTAGCATATAACGTATCGTACTTTATCAGCGTTATTACGCAAATTTTAAAAAGGCGTTTTTTCTTCTCTCTCAAAGAAAATAGTCAGCTTTTCACGCATTATTCACGCTAAAATTAGCGTAATAACGCTGATAACGCGCGCTACGTTATGATCTAATTAGGGTGGTATCCTTGCAGCTCATATAAGTCTACTGCTGGACATGGCCTCCCATAATGAGTGACCTACTGCGGGACACAGCATTTATTTTCTACTGTGTAGTTTCTGTTGCTGTTCTGGGATAAAATTAAGCCTATTTTTAAGTCAGAATAAGGTCTACATTTATGCCGCTTTTACAGATTAGTAGGATTGGATAAATAAGTATTTTAGCCAGAAAACATTTCTGTAATGTTCATACAACTTTTTTTTAAATATTTACTACTGACATTGCATTTAGGTTATGCGTTTTAGATGCTGATAATGTATAAAACCATTTTGAAATAAAGTTTAAGAAATAAGGACCTAAGAATATTTATGTATCCAAATTGATGAATGTTCATTCTTGCTAGGGACATCAGTAATGGTGATACAGCATCCAATCTCAGCACTCACATTCAAACACTACGCTCCGAGGTCGTCAAATTAAGGTAACCATTTTTAATTATGTATTTATGATAATTTCTTTCAGTTCACAAGTTCAATCTGATAGAAATGAAGTCTTAAATCTCTTGCAAATTGAAGATAATATTAGGTAAGGGGTTATTTTTGCAAAATCTGATAAGTGACTTGGTGTTTGGAAACATTAATTAGTGATACTGTTATCAGGCTCACATAACTTGTACTTATCACAATTAGCCTAGAAAACCATACTCATTATCATTTAAAAATTTGTGAAACTAATATAAAGAACTAATAATAAAAAAAAAAATCATTGTAATCAACATCACCATTAATCAAGGCAATTACCGCCCTCGTTTTGCATGTAAATGTGCGTCATATGCACTCTATCACTAGCTAAACTAGAAATACAATATCTAAACAAACCACCGCACATTTAAGAACTGACTTTTCTGGCATCAAGTTTCAGATATATGTATATAATTGTAAGCAATATTTATTGTTTAACTTAAAATTCACTCTGTTGCAGCCAGTTTTTTTGTACGTACTATAGATTGTGTACAAAAAGACGTGGCAACAGAGCGAATTTGGTAAAGTATGGGCGGTTTGTTTACAAACATTTCACATCTAGTTTGGCTAGTGTAGCTTAAACTCTTTTTACACAAACTCTTTTTGAAGTAGTTCTTTTAATGTTCTATGGACTACTACTATTATGTTTTATTAACCAGCTACTCGTATAGCGAAGGGAATACATTGGTTCATTTATCGTCATCATTATCCACGTTTACCAGTCCACAGCTGGGAATTACATTATTGGTTATTAATAATAATTAATATATCAGCGATTACAATGACTGATATTAAGAAAAATGGACTCATGAATGAAACAGCTGCTTCAGTACATATTCGTAAAAATAACTAACAATAACTGGTAAAAATAAACCGAGCGACTCATTCAAAGGTATTGCTTAATTTTACGCATTCCTTCGTTTTGTTTGACATTATGTTGATTTTAAAGCATTTAATAGCCTTTGAATTTCCATGGACTCTTAAAACAATTGATTTATGCATGCATTCATAGCAATTTGCTTACAATGGCCGCAAAAGTATGTAGGATCTTGCAAGCCACATCGTCACTACATAGTAAAAAACAAAGTCGCTTACCGCCGTCTATCTGACCCTATGTATGCTTAGATTTTAGAACTACGCAACGGATTTTGATGCGTTTTTTTAAATACAAGAGTGATTCAAGAGGAAGGTTTATAAACTATTTGAAACATATTTCCACGAGGACGAAGCCGCGGGGCGTAGCTAGTCCCTTATAAAACGCAAAAATTAGAATCAATTTTAGTAGCACCATCGCGGGGCTAAGGGCGCGGGCAAGAACCAACTTTATCAGTCAGTGTAATCGCAAGATCAAATTATAAATAATTATAATTGATTAACCAATGTATTGCCTTCGCTATAACACATTTATTACACTAGGAACCAGCTAACCGTCTCCCAGAATGAGAACAAGGAGAAAATGCATCGCTTCGCCTTAGAAGAGAAACATATTCGCGAAGAAAATGTCCGGCTACAGAAGAAATTGCAGCAAGAAGTAGAGAGGCGCGAAGCTCTGTGCCGACATCTGTCCGAAAGCGAGTCTTCGCTCGAAATGGAAGAAGAGAGGCAATTCAACGAGGCACTTAGTGTGAGTAACAATTGAACATAAAAATAACCAATTTAAAATTCTCGAAAATATCGTCCTCGTCATTGAGAAAAATCCAATTAACTTCTCTCGGAAAATCCGTTCTTGTCTTTACACAATCGTTTCGCGTTAATTAATTTGGTGGAATATGCAAGTAAACTATGGTTTCTTTGTTATGGTGGAATGTTAGACGGGAAATATTTTAATTAGATGGCTCTTTGAGATTTTTGTATAATCATATAGTTAATATTTTTTCGCGTTATTTTTTAGAAAATCATGTATGTATCTGAAATGCGTCGACTTATTTTCAATCCCAAGAAACGGAGGGAAGCTATCGTCCCGCGGTACTTAAAACCCGTTATCTCTTTCACTATCTACCAGTGGCTAGCCGAATAATCCTCTTCATGGTCTGCTTCCGTCTCGTTTTGACGAAAAACAAAAGAACAGGAGATTTATCCGTCAATTATGGACCGAATTTCACTAACATAAATCTATACTAATATTATAAAGAGGAATGGTTTGATTTTTTGTTTGTATTGAATAGGCTCGGAAACTACTGGACCGATTTGAAAAATTCTTTCACCACCACCATTGGGAAGCTACACTATCCCCGGCTATATTATATTTAAAAAAGAGTCAGGGATCCGTACTAAAACCGTGCGAAGCCGGGAAGGTCCGCTAGTGTACATATAATAAGTTAAATGTAGTTGTTTGTTATTCCTCAATAAATAAATTGGAAAATTCTTTCGCATTGTATAGAGAAAGATCCCCAGGTGGACCTATATTTTTATTCCCGAGTGATAAACGATGTGGCGCGGTGGGCGAAGGTCCGTTTGCGACGCAGTAGGTTGCGGGTTCGATTCTCGCCTCGGAACAATTGTGTGTACGATCTGCAGATATTTGTTCTGGTCGTTTTCTATGTATAATAAAAAATATCTATATATGTAATGTATTATGTATATCAGTTATCTAGTACCCATAACACAAGCTCTGCTTACCATGGGGCTAGATAATGCTGTGTGAATTGTCCAGCATTATTTATTTATAAGTATTTTGCCTTTCTTTAATTCACACAATTCTTTCCATCCAAAGGTTGCCTGGAAGAGATCGCTTCTAAGCGATAAGGCCGCCCATTGTACTTGTCACATGTTATATCTTTCATAATGTTCTGTATCTGGTGTACAATAAAGTATTTTTGTATTTGTATTTGTATTTGTTCCTAAGTTTTTAGGAACAAATACTTGAGGTCGGTCTTTATTTAAAAAGAAAAACAACAAATTATTAACATTAAAATGTAGGACAAAATGGCAGAAGTGCATAAACGAGTGTGTTTCAGGCCCGGTCTCGAAGCGTGTCCTCGCCCGGTGGCTCTAGGCCCCTGTCTCCATACGCCTCGCCGCTGCAGCCCGGCGGGCCGGGAATGATGTCCAGGCAGTCGCTGCATCTTAATTCACAGGTTAGTTCTTACTTAGAGCGCTATCACACTGGCGATTTCCGAGCGAGTCCAAAGTGAGACGAGTGCCCAGGGAGCGAGTCCAAAGCTAGACAAGTGCGCAGTAAGCTCGCCACGATAAGGAATTAAACATGGGAAGAAGTTTGTCGCTGCACGTCCGAGTTGTCTTTGCGGCGAATTCGGCCCTTGCTCGTTGCGCAATCGCTTCGCTCGCAAATCGCAAATGTGATAAGGCCCTTACTAGCTACATTCCAGCTGCAGCTAGAATATAGCTAGTAAAGGCACGATAACATATGAAATTTGCAGACTACGGATATGTATTTGATGCGCAATGTATTAAATTAGATTCTTGTGTATATCATAAGGAATTATTACATTTGATTATCCTGTTATTCATGGCCGCATGACTCGCAAAATCTCAGTATTATCCGAGTTTGCGGGTTAAGACTCTATGCCGACTCAAAAAGTATGTTAGAGATGCGAAAAGAAATTTTGGTGGCTACGAAGAGCAATTTCGCATCTCTGTCTGAACTATCCTACTAATATTATAAAGCGGAAAGTCTGTGAAATGTGAATTTTTGACCTAAGATCTCCAACACAACAGAACAGAATCACAACAGATCAAGATGAAATCAAATACGTATTGTACCGATACTTATTATACCGAAGAAATGCATAGGAAGCCGCGGCCAGAAGCTAATACAAAATTAAACTATTACAGTGGCATTAAAAGCTTAAAGAAAACAAGTTATACCCACCTATTCTAATGTGTGTCACCCGTCTAAAGAGCAAGTGCAAAAACATGATATGGTTAGTACCATTTCATAATTCGTTTCAAATCTTGATAAATTCTACCCAATGAAGGTAATGAAATTATTTTATGCACGTCGCAAAGCCGTCGTCACCTAGATGGTTTTAAGCAATGCCGTAACGTAGAAAGATATTTAATTCTACCAGTGGAAACTTCATTAATAGCCATAAGGACATGTAGTTTTCGTATATTTATATTAATTATTTCTTATTTTGTTATTTTCTGTCTGAAAGGATTCCTAAAATTCGGAATTATTTTACATAAGCCTCATTGTTCCAGCAGCGACGCCCCAGCGACCGGTTCGTCAAGCCAGCTATCCCAGGGGGCGCAGCACTGCCCCCCCGTGCCCCTCTAGACCCTCCAATCGCCCCCTTCGTGCCCCCGACTGCCCCCCTATCACCGATGGCGCCTTCTCCCACATCTATCCTCCAGCCAGCAAGCCCCATGGACACGTCTTCTAAAGATTAGTACCATACGCTATAGCTAGATATCGTCTCTTTACATCGAATTGAAAGGGGCTTATCATTTGTAAGTTGCACGGGTCTTGACGAAGGATGAAACGACTCAGAGATTCAGGGACGATTCAGGGACCGGACATTGCACTTATTATTTTCTAACAATAAAAAGACAGCAGTAACTTAGATACTATCTTGATTGCCTGTTGCCTTTTCGATTTGGAAAAAACATGTCATGTGTCGTCGTTTTTGGGTTCAGATCTGATCAAATTGTTCACTAATTCAGCTCAGTTTGGAGAGCTTAGATACTTGAGCAAGTTAAATCGCGAGGTTAATGAAAATAAAGACTCAATGAGGATGAATCGTTTGCAGCAATAATTAATTTATCTATAGTTTTAAATGTACGCGTAAACGCGTCCAATGTTCATCAGAATAATCAATTTATTGGTAACAAAATAGTACAAGTCTAAGCTCGAAAGTGAGGCGCGATTTGTCACACGTGGATGGGAAGGCCTTGGTTATTTTTTCATCTAAATGTTCGGAGTCCAGATTGTTAGAATTATTATTAACATCGTTTGATTTTTCATGAAGGTGGTGTGTAATTGATTGAGTTTCACTAGACACTTCTTAGGCCCATATAATAAAGGCTTATTCCTTCGATATATCTATGACAGAGTAAGGTTTAATAATACGGGCCTTAGTGTGGTTGTCCTAATTGATCAGTGGTAAAAAATCAAAAGAGCTTGCTTGTCTCAAAATAAAATAAAATCATCATCTAAACTCAGACAAAAATATCTCAATTGAGGTGACCTAAATTATATTCGAGTGCAACTGCTTGAAATCGTGCTTGTTTTGAAAACATGATAAAATTGACTTTACAAAAGGATATTTTGTCTCGAAGAGTTTTTTTGTAGCTAAGTGACTTTGTTGGGTTATGATTCTATTGTCAAATTCCTATCGAAATATCCTATTTGATGAGGTTGAATAATGTGGATATGGCATTCCAAAGCTCTGCACTAATTGTATTCTGATGCTGATTTGGGGGACTGCAAATAAAGCTTCCTATTAGAGTACCAATTCGTTATTGAACGACGATTATTGCATACTTTCTAGTATAGAAGTTCCTTCAGTGGTAATACATAAGATTTTATTTGCAGCACTTCCCGGTCTAAACCGCTTGCCCCGCGTATTCCTGTATCAAAGTCATACCTTAAAAAATATTACTTAACCAACCTCAAACCTAGGATACGCACCGCTCACTGCCCTATCAGGTACTTTATTATATTAAAAATTGAGTTGCTAGAGAGTTAAAAACAAAACATATGGCTTAAATCCCAAATGTCGACAATTAAACTAGTCAGGTCAATATATCTAAAGCGAAGCTAATAAAACCTCTTTGTATTTACTGCTCTAATAAGTATAAGGTTCTTGTTATGTTTGGCTCTCTAGCAGCTGCTGTAAGTCCAGATCACCCTGTTCGGGTGTGGTATACCCTTACCGATGTAATTAGTAATTATCGTGAGACTGCAGGTACATATATTCTTGTATTAGACTTCATCCTCACAAAGACTTGTAGCTAGGGGTCCTGGCGACCTCGGGCTTATTTCACAGAAGGTACAAGTCGCAAACTATGGGTGGATTGCCATTATTATTGTCTCATTGTATCCGTATAGGTACAATATTATTATTCTACTTAAAATAGATAAAACTACACGAATACACGAAATAAAAAAAACAGTGTGCCACGTTACATGTGGACTGTATGTATATTAAACATAAAAAGCTTATTCCTTGCTACACTCGTAGGATGCTACTTGTAGCTATTGAGAAATACGCCTTTTATATCTTCAATTAGGATAGTTTTAGCTAGCTGATTATGAATCACTTTTAATATATCCGGGCTTAATATATTGTGGCAGTGGGGTTATTTTTATTATAAGGCTGTGTAAAATCACTTGTGTTTGGTAGCAGATGAAGGAGATTAAGGACCACTGTACATTGATATTTGCGCTGCAGTGTGAAATGGTCCTATGCCTAATTTCACCAACCAACATTTAGCAAAAGGGGAATCACGTCACTGCTTAGTGACAAAAATAACGGTAAGTATATAACCCTGAAAAGGAATCTGTTGGTGAAATTAGACAGTGTGTTATCTATTTGATTGTATCACTTGAACAACTCAGTACTTCTTAACGAGTGTAGGTATGTGTGATATTATCAGTTACGGATGTTATGTGCCCCGGGGCGGTTGTGTTCGAGACACGAGTTATTGAAGTAATGTGTGTTCAGACTCAATTATGCAAATTTTCACATTGTTTTTTTTTCATGTTATAATTAAAACAAAAATATACGCATTAATATTATTATTTGAGTCTTTGATTTTAGTGGTATTTGTTACCACTTAGGCCTTGCCCGTTTAAGTCCTAACCAGATAAAGGGTCCTTCTGTGTATTTTTAAACACAGCTATCACCAATCTAGTGACCCACAGGTTTCTGTCGTCCAGCGCGCTACATTGACCTCTAGCTCGCGCCCGTTGCGCGCCGCGCCGGCGGATGGCTCTACCGCGCTCAGGATGTGCGAGGCTGCCATCCTGAGAAACATAAATGTAATGTCGGACGCCCTCCTGCCAGGTGCGATGATTATCTGCGATAGGATGCTGGATGCGGCAAGCTGACTGAAGACAGGGCGCTATATAGCGTTCATTAGGTCCAGCAGTGGACTAAGATAAGCTGATGATCGATCACCAATCGGTCTGCCAAGCGTGGTGATTAGAGAAAAACCTTTGTTAGGGGACATGTTCACTCATTCATTACTCTACTTTATGCAGTGTTAAAATGAGGTTTTCGCATGCCGCAGTAACACCGATCTATCAAGTAACACTCAATATCACTTTTAGTTCACAGCTAGATTTAACGCGTATCAACATCCTATTTTTCTCAACTTCGCATTAACATTTGTGAAACCACAGACGGATTTTGAATTTTAATTTATTCTTTTGAACAAAAGACGTCGGCAAAAAGGAGAGGCGTGTCGCCATTCGGCATCATCAATGGTCAAATAATCGCGTTTTACCATTTTACACACGCATCGTAAACCTAAGCAAACCAGGATAAGGTGTATTTGCCTTGGATTGCTGCTAGGGTTACCTACAGGTAAAGTGATTTGCATACCTCCCACTGTGATTATTGGGCTTGTTGTTGTATTATCTACCTACCATCTGAATGTCCTTACTAAGTACTTAGGTTTTAGTGAATTTTTAAAAAGTCGAATTACGATTATAATATCTAATATTAGGTACTCGTTTCTGCCAGCGGCTTCGCACTAGTTGTTTCTAAAAATCCCAACTGATTTATGGGATAAAAAGTAGCCTATGTTTTATCCGGGCCTGGAATAACCTGCAAATTACAGCCCGATACGACTACTATATGGTACTACTGTATGGTACTTATTTTTTCCGGCATTTTAACAGGTTTACGTACTTACTGCTGTGGTTATGGGGATGTCTGGGATACCTACCTCCTACTCGTGCTATTGTGTCCGCGAACCCCTGAAAATTATAATATGATCGCGATTGTTCTTCGGCGAGATGGAGTTCTTCAGGTTAGTAGTTATCTTCAGATAATCCCAATTGCGTGCAAGTCTACCCAAGCGGTCCCAATAACAAACACTGTTGAAAAGCAAGTTTGAAATTAACATTTAAATAGAAACTCCGGCGCATCGGTCAGTCGCGCTCATAAACAATGTTTACAGAGACACGAATAGTTGGCGTAGCGTATTGATCCTTCCAATAATTATCGAACACGTTTCATGTCACCATGTTTAAGCACATGTTTAAACACAAGAGTGGACGGGCCTGGATACGCGGAGACTTGTTTGTAAGTTTACGCACGGAATCGTAAAGAGGCAGGCAGTAGGTAGAGCTAACAGAAACCAACAGTGAGAGCGACGTCCGATGCCTATCGCCGATAAGCAAGCGTGGGTTGGCTCTTTTGTTTTCGGGGCCGGTAGGTTTTATGTCTACAAGTCTGACTAAAACGAAAATTCCGCTGCCTGATCTAGCCCACTGCTATAAATAAGATAGATAGAAAATTCTTTATTGCGCATATAATATTAGAAACTACGTACAATAATACTTCAAAAATTAAGTAACAATGGGCAGTATTATCGCTCTAGCTAGAGCGATCTCTACAAAACAACCATAACAGCGTAAGTAAATACAGCGATAGCGTAAGTAATAAGCCTCCTTTCCCTGTGTGTTCCGTACGAAACTTTTGGAACCTTCTATTACTTAACCACGCTCAGGTTTGGCATACTCTACAATATCTACCAGATTAAATAAAAAAGCAATAACATAGACTACAGATTTATGTTGGTGAATGCGGTCATATGAAACTGAACTACACGAGATCTCATGGTTTTCAAAAGCTGCCAACACATCCCTAGTTTCGGACCGGTCTCTAACTATACCTTTGCTACATCTGGGAAGTAAATAACTCAAAATGGAGTTAGGTAAATATTGATTTTCTATCAAGTCAATTTAAGACTGCTATCTTTACGCTTGTTCGCACTTCAGATGTTATAAAATTTAGATTTTGCGATTGTGCAAAACATTACGAACATGTTGTAGGTTGGTAGGTATGTATGCTAGGTTAACCTATGTACGTTCTATATTTAGTAGATATAGACATTCATTTATTTGCTGCTGCCGTACAAAATATAAACAAAGTAGGTATGACAATTTGAATAAAAATAACTTAATTAACTTATAAGGAAAAAAAAGAGACTGATGTGTGTTACAGCAGCAAAAAGGTCTCGACTCAGCATAAATGCCTTACTACTCAGGAGTAGATAGGCGCTAATACGTATTATTACCTATATAATCAATATCTAAAAATAATAAAAATACACAGATCATGATTATTCAGTTATTATTCAGTCGCCCCTGACCACTATGTAGGGGTAAATAATAACAAGTGGAGAATCGGATATAGCCGCACCCCTGAGCACGAACCCTGCCTTTAGCTTAGCTTGGAATATGGTTGCATTTTATACTGTTAAGAAATGTATTAAACTATACCTATACTCCGATTCAAAAACCTGGATATTTTTTGTATACAAAGGGGTTATAAAACCCGAAGAATATTGGTGGAAAATATTTTACGACTTTGGTATCATCCAAGCAAAGCATAGAAGATCGAAACAGTTTTTGATTTTGAATAATTACATTCATCATTTAATTGATCTCTCTTTCATTTTCGAATACAAATTTAAATCTTTTCGCACCACATTTGAGAATATGTGTTGTTGAAGTTTGTGTTGCAGTTTTTAGTGATTCACCTTGTCGTTTTCTGTTATTGTATTCGTTTGTTAAGTTTTCATTCATAATACCGTAAACAAATTTCTACAAATCGCGGGCACAAGATAGTAATAATTATAGGCTAGATATACAGGGGCGCGAGTTCTTTACGCAAACTAGCTAATAAAATAACCTGAACCATCACCATAAAAAGCTTATTAAACGCAAATTAGGGCAAATAATGAATCAATACGAAAATTACCGTAACTGTGACGAAAATGGTCACCGTTAATCTTGGAGTTAACGAATAGGTGTCTAATTGCCCATTGCCATCGCAGCCAATCAAACCACACGACATTTATTTAGCACGAAAGACAGTTGATAATATATTTTAGTATAGGTAGTTTATGTAACTATATACATATATTAAGGATTTAAGGATATATACATAGATGTCGGGTATTTAACGCGTGCCTTTTGTTTTATTTTCCCCTACGTTTTCATCGCCTTACAGCTATTGAGGTCACGGGGCGACTGGATGTACTCGGAGTTACCGAAAATTGACGGCAGTATCCTATCCACGACTACCCTCATTTCTTATTCAGAATCAGGCATGTCCAAGTTCATAGTATGACTGACCGTGTCCGACTGCACAAGGAATATGTTAACAAGCCGCAAAAGGTTAAAAAAGTTAGAATATCAAAATGGAAGTTCTCGAATTTGGAAAAAAAACTTTTTAAACCTAAACATTTAAATGATTCAAGCAATCTAATGTATGATGTACCAAATAAAATCAAAACTACTTCGCTAGTTTCCATTAGACCGTAGGGCACTATTAAACCTTTTGATATTACCTGTAAGAATATTCATCCTTGGGTTAACGAAGAGTTATTTCAGCCTGAAAGTTTTCTTCTGTACAATAGCAAAATTTTCAGCAATGGACTTGTGTGTGCAGAAAATACCTTTGACTGACTGGTCTTTAAGTGAAATAAGAAAACAGATCCAGGCTCTTCGCTCTACCCCGTGAACAATAAACAGCATATAACCAACAATGCCGAAGAACAGATACACGAGGTGACGAGACTATAGTATTTACGCTCAGGTGTTAATTTCAGGAGGTTAGAGTAACGTGAATTTTATTTATATGAAAAGTTAATTCATGCCCTGCTAGCTGTGTTTAAACGGAGTTAGCACGAGGTTCAGAATAAACAAGCTTGTCCGTCCGTGTGGAAGGCGTGTGCCTCTCGCATACAAGATTAACACGACGGATTACCTTGTTCAATTCGGTATTTTTTACTTAGTGTCCTTAACAACTACCTATACTTACTTTTTCCACTTAGATAAAGTCTATAGGACTTAAGACTTGAGAGCTAGCTACTTAGCTAGTGATCCGAAGGAGATCTTATCGTTTCTTTTAAGAGCAGTCAAGGCAGATAGGATAATACCTACGTCAACATCAACCGCTACCTGTCTTCATCCGTTGCTGGGTTTCCAACTTTTTGTGATGCATGGCAATAACTACACACTTGTGTGGTCACACGGATGGTTCCGTTGAACACTGAAACTACCGAATAGATGAAACGTATGTGCGAAGCCAAAGATAGATCTTAGTTGATACATGTGTGAATCTCTTGGGTAACCTATCCTGAGTGAAACTAGGACGATTGTGGAACATGTCTATCCCCTGAAACCATTAAAGGTTCCGGTCAATTATTTAAATAGGGATTTTATAAGGTTTTTGTTATTATGGTGCGTAAGCCTCACTCGGGGTAATCTCTAAGATATTTTTGGGATACCTATTTTTATATTCTTAGGGATTTTCCATTATATCCTAATAAATGCGCTTAAAACTTAATATGCTATTATAATACATATATTATTTAAATCAGGAGCAGGCAGTTTGTTTAGTTTTTTCGGCCTCGTAGTTTTCCATGTCCACTTTATGAAAGCAAACACAGATATCTAACAGTAGTTTCCAAGAAGGGACGGGGTGATTTTAGTGAGGCAACCACACAGGAAGGACCACTTTTCTCAAAATTCGTTTAAAAGAAGCTTTAAAAAGTAAACATTGTTTTGCCTTTTTTCATGAAAAGTAGGTATAAATCTTATCACCATCATTATCAGCTTATATAAGTCCATTGCTGGACATGCCGCAGCAAATAACTTATAATGAAATTGTATTGCAGGAACAGAGAAATGGTAGCAGCCATGACGACCTATGTGTTAGTGCAACAGTAGTTACTCTATGGGTACTCTGGTTTGTGCTGTGTGGGTATTATCAGTGTTATTTTCTCAATATGGATCCATGTGATTGTGACATGCATATTAGTTGGTAATCCAAAATAGCTCTTGCATTATAAATTTCCAAAACAACAACATGCAATTTATTTGGAATAAAGCGTAGAGCCACGTCGAATAAGACGGTTTGAAAGTTTTGACAAAGTTTAAAGCCAAGCTCTTAAGTTTTGGGTTGGTTTTGGACTAAGCTTCCAAAGTACTGTGCTGTTGTAGATAGAGTTAAGTCAAAGATCTCTTTATACACGTAAAACAACCTAGATACAGAAAGCACAGAACACAGGCATAGGTCATAACGGTCATACATGTTTAAAAATGAAACATTTCTGTGGAGAGCATTGAGCTTGTTCGTTGTTCAAAGTTTTCTTTACCAATTAGCACGTTGCTCGGCGGACCGTAACTGGGTGAGACGGCGGTTGCAATGGAATGCTGGCTTCGACTATAGGTACTCTGATCTAAAATCCGAGATATTTTTTGTTAACAAGTCATAAAACTAAAGAAATATTAGTGGAAAGTATTTTACGACATCATCGGCAAATCGCAAAAGCTTTCAGTTATCATTTCTAATTAAGTGTAAGTAGGTACCTAATTCATGGTTCATGTCTGTTAAACAAACTTTTGATTTTATTCCTTCATTTGAATCTTATACTTTGCTGAAGTTAGTTCTTGTTTTTAGTAGTTACATTCTCTCCTTATTGCTTTCTATTATATTTATCAGTTTGTGTTAAGTTTTCATACAAAAATGACTTTGTTTACATACAATATATTGGATTCTAGAACGTCTATAGGTCTACACTTCTACGGCAGGACTTGGGAGGCGAGGTATGACATGCAACTTTGTATTGTGAAAGCTCTGTTTGGCTTTGTGATCTGATAATTGAAATCAACGATTTCTCTTTACTTTGATTCGACGTTTTCGGTTTTTATGGTGGCTGAGTCATCATTATTGGTGCAGGAAATGTACTTAATGTAAGTTTGCAAAAGAGTGGAAAAAACTTTATGAGTATTTGACTCAGCCTCTTTTTACAAAATCTTTCTTTGGTCTAGTAACTAGTAGGTACCTAATTAATTGAAATTTCAGGTGATTCAATAAAATTTTCGTCTGATTTAATTTTTCTTTGACGATTTTAACTGTTCGAGCTCTCTCAAGTCCAATATTTTACTCAGAGCTAAGCACACATGAAGCTTCTATTAGAAATTGCCTTTACATAACCATTCAAATCAAAATTAATGGAAATACAGGTGTTATTCGAGTAGCCGTCTCGACATGCGCAGGAGTGTACGCCACGGCCGCTCTCCGCCGCCAATCGCCTCAGTTGTCCATCCACGATAGGCGGGGCTTCGCCTGACTGCGACAATCATTCCGATCAAGACTCTATCACGTGAGTAGTACAACACATTATCGCTTGACAACATCTCAGACAAGGCTTCGATCTTCGTTGAAAATGATGCGTTATTCGCTGACAGTAAGATCAGTTTTCGAATGATGATGGTGGAAGGTAAGTGGGTTTGTTATTTTGTGTACATGCTAATGAAGTGGAGTGCAGGCGAGTTTGCAGTAGTACCTCATACAGTGGGCACGCCACCACCGATTGCGTGAAATAAGTGGAAAACTGGAAATATTCATATTTTCTATAACTTTTTATGAATTACGAAGTGATTTATGAACTTATTGTAAAGCTTAAGTGTTAAACGTGGAGTGCGGACAAAAGGTGTAGTTTTTAGGTTTTGAAGTGATAAAGATTATCGTCATTGAGGATAAAATAGCCCAACACGACAGGTGAGACCTTAACTGTATTAATTCTGAAGTCATCATGAAGTTATCCATCTTTGTATGTAGGTAGATCCATCAAAACTATTGTAGAATCTACGTTATATCCTATTATTTATAGAATCTACATTATATATTTTACATTGTAATTTTATACTTAGTGTGCAATAAAGAATTATCTATCTATATATGTAAAATCTACGTAACAGCAGACGAAGCCGCGGGCTAAAACTACTTCTACAATGGAATCGTAATGTATAACAGTTATGTGTAAGCATAATAACTTGAACTAGGTAAGTTATATGTACCTATATAGAATTACGTACATGCGTAGATTTATTTATATCAATACAAGAATACAAGCTGAGCCTCGCGGTTTTCCCTGTGTTGATTTATGATCATCCCACGGGAACACTGCACTTTTTCTGGATGAAAAGTAGTCTGTGTTTTATTCCAGGATATGAGCTATCCCGGTATCAAATGTCATCAAAACCCGTTGAGCCGTTGGTGCGTGAAAGAACATAACATTTTTCGCTTTTAAAATATTATAAGAAAATAATAAAAATCTTTATTTAGAACATTTTTACATAGGAACATATGTATATACATATTGAAACGACGACACTACCGAAACTTTAAAAACTGTGTGGTAATGTCAACGCCCAACTCCTAGTATATTATATTTTAATGCCTCTGCAATCTCTAGCTAAAACATCTTATTTCTTATTTGATAATAATTTAATGTATAAAATTTTACTTGTCTAAGTGCTTATTTTGTAAGCCTTCTTGTTTCTGGAATGGTTTCCGCAACTTGGCCACAGGTGGGCCCTTTTTGTAAGCCTAAAGAAATGAAGGAAATCGAATTGAATTGCTACCAAATTTCCTAGGAGCCTACTTAGGGTCAGCTTCCTACACGCACGTAGCAAGCGTACAAGGCAAAAGCTGGCTCGTAACTAGGTGCGTAAAATAAAAAATGTTTGCCAGGGCTGTAAATCGAAATAATCATTATAAAATTTTACATAGTTATAGATGATGCAAAATGAAACGGTTACAGAATTAAAAATATCACAAACAATACAGTTTGCTTCCAATAGACTATAGGTATATGTAGGTACAGAGGAAATCTAGGGAATCTAGATTTGCTATCTGGCAGATAACAATAATTTCTAGATTCCCGCCTTGGGACAAATATTTGTACGATCTGCAAATATTTTTTCAATGTATAATCAACTTCTATCTGTGTATAGTACCGTATTATGCATAGCAGTCGTAGCTTGGGGTTAGATGATGTTATGTGGTTAGTCCAACAATTATTTTATTTGTTTAATACACGAAATGGAAATGATGATAATTAAACTTTTTAACGGGAATTAAACGCATTTATTTACATATTTTTTTTAAATAAACGCAGTAATTAATTAGCGAATAATAAAAAATTGGTATGTATCAAGATGCTTTTACTAGTAGATGACTAATATACATACATAATACAATACATTACGTACATATATTGTTTTTACTAGCACCAGAACACCCGCAACAAATATCTGTAGATCGTACAAACATTTGTCCCGAGGCGGAAATTGAATCCGCAAACTCCTGCGTCGTAGGCGAAATTTCGTCCATCGCGTCACAGCGGTCGTCAAAATGTGTTTTATTGATTATTTGAATTGCAGGCTGATTTTGAAAATTATTTTCCTGTTGTATAGATAATGAACCTCCAATTTATTCCCGATTAATGAGTATTTTACTCGCATAACTTATAAAAACACTTTAAATATTAGGAATTTAAAGTCTTTAGTTTTAAGGTCTAAGGTTTGTTCAAAACAATCAAATTATTCTATACGAGAATTTTAGTTATGTATGACTATTACATTCTACAACAAAAATCGCTACGAGAGTCCTTCTCAAAGCTTTTGCAGGGTTCTGTACCTCAAAAGTAAAAAATAATTCCTCAAGGATACTTTTTTGCCCGTCCATCCGTAGAGAAAAGAAAGGAAAATTGTAATTAATACTAAATTTTAAAGTCTACGCTTATAGTCCCTTAAAGCTGAATATAATTATTACGAATATTCAAAGAGCACTAAAAGAACACAAATAGGAAGTTTTTTTTTGTTAAGTTGATCCCCTCGGAGTCCAGAATCATCCCCTTTCGGCTTAGTACACGTGTTACATAACACCCATAATAGTATAATAAATAAATAAATAATAAATAATGCTGGACAATTCACACAGCATTATCTAGCCCCATGGTAAGCAGAGCTTGTGTTATGGGTACTAGATATCTGATATACATAATACAATACATTACATAGATATATATTTTTTATTATGCATAGAAAACGTCCAGAACACCCGAAACAAATATCTGCAGATCGTACACACATTTGTTCCGAGGCGGGAATCGAACCCGCAATCTCCTGCGTCGCAGGCGGACCTTCGCCCACCGCGCCAAATCGGTCGTCTTTCAATAGCCGCGTTTAAAAACCGATATAGAGCCGTGTTTAAAATGCAAATAAATTAATAGCACACCATCGATCTAGCCGGGATCATGAAATTTTATAAAAAGCAATGTCTTATACCACAGTAATAAAAAAATCAGAATATAATAATATTCTAGCTATAGTTCTAGTAGGTAACTATCGCAAAACTGTCTAATTTTGCAATCTGAGTTTTATCTGTAACATATAACGATGTAGGGGCGAACATTCCTTATTAACACTTTGACTGCGGTTTTTTTTCGACGACTGCGGTCTTTTTTTTTGCCTAAAAAATTCGTGCTGCCACTCTACACAGCGGTTGTGTTGCGCCACAAATGCGTTTCGTTTGAAAAATATTACAGCTCTGCTGAGTCACAAAGATCTGTATTTTCTCAGCCGCTGCGCTAGTGTGGATTTACGCATATTAGTCACTTGTAGAAAACTCATACCGTGCGTTTTCAGCACTCAAAGTGTTAAGTAGTTAGAAAAAAAATATTTTGTTCAAACGTTATTACTTTTTCTAACAGCAATGTACAGAACCTTCGGTACGCGTTTCAGAAGCCCAATTGTCCTGTTTGAGGTTACGTACCTAAAAAGAAAAAAGGGAAATCATTTTCCGTATATCTGTCTAGCCTAGACCACTTCTGGCGGCCGAGCATGCTTACAGCACATTTAGCAACCAGCATTATCTAATAAAAACATTAAATTTGTGGTTAAGAAACACCCAAAAAATACCTACATATAAGTATACGGGAACCCCTCAGAGAGTCCGACTCGACCTTTTTTTATTTTCGAAATACATATACCTACATATTTCATTTTTACAAAACCATTCCACTGCTGAACATCATGCCGCGGCTCCAAATTGTCTTTCACGTACCATTTGTCAATATTTTTATTTATTTACGTATGGATTCATTTTATCCGCTTGCGATAGAGTAGCGTGGTGTGACTGTCAATCAGGAATTCTTTTCAGGTATTCATTAGGTAGAAAAATTCTTTGAGCAAATGCTATGTTACCTAGAAAGATAAGCTTAGGGTGCGCACGCGCGACTTGTCGTCGACACCGAGACAGCAAGCGGGGTGGGGGGGCGCGGCGGAGGTTCCGTCATCGGCCGCGGAGGCCTATCGGCGCGTCCGGCTCACCACAAAGCCCCACAATAAACTTTTACAGCACGCATAAAACCCTGACTTTTTAACCCGAGTTATTTGAATTAATATCAATTCGGAGTTTCTCAATGGGCTTTACTGGTCAAACTTTAAAGCTTTACGACGGCCACAGAATTGAGGAATAAAATTTAATTGAAACGTAGCCCAAAAAAGTTTGATTGCGGTTATCAGCTTCCGAATTTGAATATTTACACTGAATACGTGTATTAAATGAAACAAACCCCCGTCTAAGTTGGACTACCTAATTATTGTATCGACACCTCTGGACTATTGCTCTGCAATTACCGCCCTCTGCTACCGCCTACTCCAATTAAATGTCCTCTATTCAACATAACTAATTAATCATTAAACTACAAAACACAGGTGTTCCTATTGGATCGTTTGACTGCCGGTTAATAGTCGTTGTTTCATAGCAGTAATAAATTCCAAGTTTATTTAGATTTTATTGATACGAAAATGTGCCAAAAAGTAGTTTGATGAACATCAATTTAACGCATCAATATGTTTATTTACATAACTTTATAACGTTGACGTAATAGATATTTCGTTCGACGGCGTTAAATTAAAGGCATTTTGCATACTTACGTGCAACGTTACTATTAAATCTGATTACTAACGATTAGTTACTTGTAGGTACTCCGATTCAAAAATTAAGTTCGAAAACCTTCATTCATCATTTAATTGATCTCTCAATCGTTTACGAATTGAAATAAAAAAAAATCTCTCCAAATGTGGGATTATGCGTCGTTGAAGTTTGTGATTTACTTTTAGCCTTGTTGATTTTGTATACATAAATGTCTTTGTTGACATAAAATCTCTTGGATTCTAAATCGGAGTAAAGTCACTAATCAATAGCACGAATATCTGAAACTGTAAGAATTTTATAGGAAAATAACTAACAAGGCTAACCCATACCTAAGACAGCTTTGAGCAGGTATCGAAGGCAATCGGGCTTGTGTCAACATTAGTCAACAGAAGCAAAATTACATTTTGTTTCAAAGGTCGAATATTATTGATCATGTTTCGCTGGTGTTTGATTTTAGTCTATTGTTTGAATAACATATCAAGGCTGGTATATCTAACTAGTTTTAGGTAGGTATATGCCAAGTGATAATGAAAATTCAAGTTTGAAGCGACGATGACGCAAGACCATTAAAATACTTTAGTTGGGTTTTCGGCATCGTTCCATTTGTGCTCACTCTCGGCCTTCATTACGCAGCCATTCCGCAAACTTTGGAATTGGAAAAGAAAACACGGAGCGTATTGTTTCAATGGATCCAATATGGGTTCGGCCGGTCTTGCATTTGATAATTAGCACCTCTCGCCTCACATCGGGCTGCCGAGTGTCGGGACAATTGCTCGATACCGCCGCATATAATGCTTACATTTATCGAAGAGAGCGCCATAAACGTCCAATCACGGGCCCCACGTCCACTCGGAATAACTTTCAGAGGCACTCGTTGTTATCTTTGATATTTTATAGGGATCTGTAAAAGGTCGGCACTGCAAAGCGATTAAGCGACATTCCTCATCCATCGGCTCTGGGCTGGCATCACTCGAGGGTGCGTCGGTTACTGCGGCAACAGATAAACAACGTTATTGCACGTTATTAAAATGCGATAAAAGCCCGATATTGTCTGGCACGCTTTGAGTATTTTGTGTGGCAAGTCCTTGACGGCATAGAGCTCCGAAGCACTGACCAGCTCTCGCACATCTTATTTAACCTCGCCATTAAAAAGAAAATATTCGCAATATTCATGTATACAAGTTATGTTTTATATTTATACCTCATGGAGTCGTAAACCGATGAATAATGACGCTGCGGACGAGTGGGCTAGCGTTGTAATTACTCGTCTTTTATACACACATGTTGCTTTCTTGTTGTTTCATACTTTAAATGTTGTAGGAATACTATAGTAACCTCCATAGATGTTCGAGCCGGACGTTAAACCAAATTACGAGTATGGTGCATTACTGTCGGGAATCCCAAGGCAAGCCAATAAATAACAGCATTCAATAAAGTGAGTGTCAGCATTCACTCATTCTTTATTATGTTACTTAGCAAGCCCAGTCTTACTATGATGATTGATGGATGAACTTACATTTCTAAAGACTTTGAACCGAGATTTTTATAAAAAATATGTACACAGAGTCGTTGAAACCTTCCCAAATTATCGCTCACTTACTAGCGTAATCGAAGCTGGTTGAACTGAATGTCACAGGAGGTTCTAAATCCTTGTCACACTAATATTATAAATGCGAAAGTTTGTATGTATGGATGTTTATTACCTCGTCACGCTAAAACTACTGAATGGATCGGGCTGAAATTTTGCACAGATGTAGTCCTAAGCCTGTAATCAAATATAGGCTTTATCTTATCCCATAAATCAATTACCAAAGAAATAACCTTAAAAAGTTTACTTAGAAACGACGCGGGCGAAGCCGCGACAGAAACTAGTTTATAATAATAAAAATATTTTGCTAAATAATTCAGTTCGGTAATAAACAATTATTAATATCCTATGCATTGTACATATTTTTAAAAGACACATAGTGTTTAACAAAAAAACTTCCATATTTTCGTAAGTTGTCCATAGTATAAATCTTTTACCAAAAATAATCTTACAATATAAAGTGCACGAGAACTTGTCTTAAGCTAAAATAAACAACTGTAAAATGTCGGCACGCGCGTTGATGTCTTTTCTATGGGTTTTCTCTCCTAATTGCCTGTTACGACTGAGTTACAGCGGGCTGTAACCTATGTTTTTCATGTCCTAGAGGCTTTTATTGCTATTTCAGTCCGGGTATTTCATTCCGCATTTCCTTATTCGGTACCTTTATGGGCTTTCAATGTTTTGTTGCAGTCAGCCTTTGAGTCAACTGAAAAGCCCTTTGTACGTATATAGGTACCTATACAAACCTATGTATATTCATCGGCGTGCTAGTAATTATACAATTTTATTACCTATTTATTTATTTCTAAACATTAAAGTTAATGCTAGTGACTTAGTTTCTGGCTTTTTAATGGTTTGTTTCTAAAATCAAGCGAATACCTACCAGTGTTGTATCAATGTTGGTGTTCTTCCAACACGTGTAAGGTTCGGTTAACCCTTACATTCGTAATGAATTTGTCAAACTATGATAATTTTTATGGTAAAACCTACCAAAGCCCTTATTATATTGGTGTTATTTAGGAAGGACTAGATATCTTTAACTAAATAAAACTGGCCAAGTGCGAGTCGCTCAGACGCATGGAGGGTTCCGTAGCATCGTACAAATAAAGAATTGAAATACTACAAAACTGATTTTTAAAGGATCGAAAAAAAAGCCGAGATGACGCGATCATCAATCTAAGTACTGATTGCGCCCGACGACGAGAAATACACATTCTGGGAAAATTTCAATTTTCTACCTTTTACGGTTACTTACTCGTAGCTACAGCCTGCTTATGGCCGTACAGACGGACAGACAGCGGAGGCATAATAATAGGTTACCATTTTGGTACCATACCCTAAAAATACACTCAAGTGTGAACCTTTTTTTGTTCAAATTCAGTTAGAAATCAATTACTTCAATTGAATTGAAAATTTTGTTATAATGTATTCTAGACCTTGCTAAACATATAGTTAAAGGTGCAACAGAATAATGTGTGTCAATGAGCTGCCATTCCTGACATTTAAAGCAACAGTGTTTTCAAAACCCTACGGCCCATAAGCTTATAAAACTGGACTAGGTTGTATCTCTAAACTAACGTACGTAAACGAAAACGTACTACGAAACTAACGATTCACCAGTAATAAACTATGAATAGGTAGTTTAGGTACCTATTCATATTGAATACTTAAATATTAGCTAACTATATCTTGGCCAAAGTGATTAAGAGATCGTCAAAATTTTAAAGCTTGGCCCACGCACTGGGTATGCTCACTGAACATAAATTACGTCCTCAGAATTTGTGATAGATGAGAATTAGTCGTTCTGCAGCGTTCTTGTAGTGTGTTAAATCCGAATTGTACATTTCTAAAATATAATATAGTAAAGCTTATGTCACCCGGGGATAGTGTAGCTTCCCCACGGTGATTTTTTTTCTAAATCAGTCTAGTAGTTTTGGAGCCTATTTAATGCAAATAAACAAAAAATCAAATCTTTCCTCTTTATAATTTTAGTATAGATAAAGAAACTAATGACCACATGAGCATATGAATTAAATATGAAGAGGTAGGTAAAAATAAAATAGTATAAACACCTAAAGACAATGGTGGCCCCAAATTTGGCTAGGGGGATTATCCTTGCCAAATTTCAGATGAGCATATGAATTAAATATGAAGAGGTAGGTTGCTGAGAGCTAAGAGGCTGGCCGCTTCCATGCCAGTCTCTTGTATACTAGGCGTCTGCGCCGGACCCTTTTTTAGTGTACAAGTGTGTGTGCAAACACAGATGCACTCTCTATCCCCTCTCATAATCCGATAAGATAGCAGTTGTCTTTTTTCACACATTATCTTAGAAATTATTATATTTAATTCGAATTAATGTCGAAATTATCGTAGCATTTCGTAGACCTTCTACGCCAATTGTTAATTGATCGAGATCGTGGCGTAGGTAGATACTATAATATATTTGCTACTACTATTTATTTACCAACTGCCTCTTAAAATTACAGTTACAAAATAATATCCAATCATACTCGTGCCAAGGATCTCCGGCGCGTCTCGTAGGCAATATATTTATTCTCTATACAAAAGACATCAACGCCTGTAGTAATTAAAAATAATAATTTTAGTTTACATTTGTTTTATAAAGAAAATGCTATAACAGAAATACAAATTATTAAAAATATAAAATTACATATCAGTTTTATTATCTATAGGTACTTATCTAGAGCTTAGATAGACTTTAAGTATTTCGATCCAGACATTGAATTTTATTTCAAAATTTTACCGGGCTTACCTCTTTTCTAGCCATAAAAAAGATAAATTATTCATATTGACCTAATTCGGAATGAGGAGCCGTCTCTGTATGACTGTATTTTTTATGTAGATACGTTCTTCTATTTCTCCATCATTCTTTGGCAGTTTAGTCTAGTAAAAATTAGTTTTGAGGTCGCATACAATATTACTGAGAAAAAAGCATCAAACATATGCGTTACTGATTCTACACCGGCATCAGTACCTAGTTGACCTGCCACGAGTAAACAGAAATCGCTTACAATGTAGCAGGTTATTGCCGTTGCAATTGATGTAAAATGAGTTTTCCAAATACTAAGGTAGTCATAAAAAATGTTATTCCTGAGGGATTAGTATTTATCCCGCAAAACTCATGACTTATGTCAACTCTACATCTTCTGCTTCTTATCTAATGCAGGAATCAAAAACATTTGATTGTTTACAAAAAACTATAAACCGACTTCGAAGCCGCAAAAACAGTGCGAGATAAATAATAATCCCTCGGGAATAACATTTTTATGGAACCACCTTCGGGATCATCTTCTATACAAGTACTCAATATAGAATGGTTTGTATGGAGAAGGATGACGGAGAAATCAGCGAACATATATACGTATACCTACAGCAAGGTTGCCTGGAAGAAATCGCATCTAAGTGATACTTAAGGCCACCCATTATAGTTTTATGTTTTATGTTGAATTTTCTATGTACACTAAGGAGTTATTTATTGTATTGTTGTATTGTAGGTACAGCGGAACATAGAACCAATTCCATTTTTCAAAGTCGGTAAATAATGATTCTTAGTTTATAGCAACTGTGTCTGGTAAGACACTTTTCTGCCAGTGTGTAATGGAAAATAATTGTAAAATTAATCAGTTATCAAATTATGAAGATGTTTTGATATTTTCACCAGAGCCTAGTTCGTTATCTAGCAGGGTGTACCACGTGCAGGTTAGGTTGGCTTGGGAGACGAGATGTTGGAGTCCCCCTTACACCGCTCAAAGTCGGTTAAGGAGGCAAATTTGTGTGCTTCATACGATTACAGATTGGGTATCTGTGTTTTTTACCTACTTTTTACAGTGTCACTATGGGAGAGAAAATCAATACGATTCATAAATTAACAAAATAGTTTGTCGGGAAGCAGTGGGACGATGAACCGACGTACCAGGCGATAATAAGCTTTATAAACATCGTCGAGAGATCGTGCTCGGCCAAACACAAAATAATATCCGGCTTATTTGCCATCGCCGTTGGAATCCGTGAGGTTTTCCGTTTGTACAGTCTGTAGGTAGTTAAATAAAATTGATGAATCTGGTACTTGAAGGCATGTATTAAAGCATGGTTTCTATTCTTCGAAACTTGACAGCCTAGACGATCTATTAACTGGCTCACGATCATGTATTTCTATGTATCATCCTTCGTTTAGTTGATGTATTTTTAGTTGAAACCCAACATAAAATTCTGACTAAATGGAGCCCTGGGTAGCTTTTACCAGAGAATCGGCCGCAGGTACCCACCTAATATTAACACTTTGAGTGCTGAAAACGCACGGTATGAGTTTTCTACAAGTAACTAATCTGCGAAAATCCACACTAGCGCAGCGGCTAAGAAAATACAGATCTTTGTGACTCAGCAGAGCTGTAAAGAATAATGAGGGATTACACTACTAGCTTCTGCCCGTTGGTTTCTTCACTAATGTGGTGCCAAGATTCAATATAACCCCCATGCACACGGATAATGTCGTATCTATATCTACCTAGCTATAACTTATTTTGATTGGAAATAATTTTTTATACAGAAATCGAAGAAGTATTATTGAAGATTATTTATCGTGTACCTTATGTTTTATTTTCCTCTGTGTCTTGAGGAAAATAAAACAAAAGCTACGCGATAACTACTCGATGAATAATCTTTAATATGTTAACTAATCGCGAAAATTTAAGAATAAGTATTAGTTATATTAGTGTTTAGTTTCAGTTTCCTTACCTCTTCAAAACATACGAGTACCTTCTAAATTTCGCCCGAAGCTTAACACCCCTCTTTTGAAATAGTAAAAATAAAGTCTTCAATTCTAGATCAAGAAAAAATTGCGGCCGAATCCTTTCAAAAGTTTTGGCGTTGTTTCGTGACAACCTCAATTCTTCACATCCTTATATTTTCACAAACAGCCGCCTCAACATAAGTAGGAAGAGTAGAAGACTTTTCTGATCATAATTAGCTCATGTTATGCATCAATCATATTAGTCCACGGCTGGACATAGGCCTTCCCTTATAAGCGCTATAGCACCCTGTCTTCAGCTTTACGGTTCCAGTATCCTGCAGTTTTTCGCAGGTCGTCATCTCATCTGGAAATAGGGCGTCCTACACTACGTAATGCTGAGTCGTGGTCTCCACTCAAGAACACGTTTACCCCAGCTAGATATGACCGGCCCACAACCACTTCAGTTTGCTAATTCTTAGAGAGAGAGACAGATTTTTTTTCTGTTCAATAAATCCCAAATTCTATTTATGTTTCTCAGGATGGCAGCCTCGCACATCCTGAGCGCGGTAGAGCCATCCGTCGGCGGCGGCGCGGCACGCAACGGGCGCGAGCGAGAGGTCAACGTAGCGCTGGACGACAGAGACCTGTGGGTGCGCTTCCAGACCCTCACCAACGAGATGATTGTCACTAAGAATGGAAGGTAATATCATAAACAACAACCTCTGGTAGAGCCATCCCTTTAGCGCACAACGGGAGCGAGTGAGAGGTCAACGTAGCGCTAGCGCTGAAGGACAGAGACCTGCAAGTGCGTGTGTAATATCATTATTAACAACCTCTGACCCATCCTCACCAACGAGATGATTGTCACTAAGAATAGAAGGTAAATAAATAGCAACCCCTGATAAAGCCATCCGTTAGGCCCGCAACATGCGCGAGCGAGAGGTCAATGTAGCGGTGGAGGACAGAGACCCGTGATTGCGCTTCCAGACTCTCACCAACGAAATGATTATTAAGAAGAATAGAAGGTAAATAAGTAGCATTCACTGGTAGAACCATCTGTTGGGCCTACAACGGAGCATGAGAGAACACAGCTGAACATAGAACCTCCGCCTGATATCTGTTAAAACTAAGAACAACGTTAAAAGTTAAAGAGCAGACTAACTTCAAACGACTACTAATTTGCTTGTCGCGAAATGCTTGTGTCAAAGTAGGGCTCTCCATTCTTTGCTAAAATCTAAGCACGTGTGAAGTCTCGTTTTCACCTTTCCTCATACATTCAAGTTAGTCTTCTATAAGTAAGTTCTAATTACTTATAGTATATACACATACCATATTCATGCTTAGTTTTAATTAGGTAAGTAAAAACTTTGTTGAAATAATTTAATTAGCAATATTTGAAAGCATTTCCGCGGACATAATAACTCCAATATTATAAACAATCGACGATGCTAACTCATAGAGCTCATAGATTACTCGCTCAAGCGAAAAGCAAAGAATACAACTCAACTTTACAACCCAAGTACTTTGGGTTAATTGCTGATGAGGCCTTTGTTGCTCCAAGCTAAAAAATATCTATGAGCAAACGAGAATAAAATGGAACAATAGTTACATCTTACAATATTGTTTATGAGTTATGTTATGACTAAGTATAGGTGTCCTCATAAGAGAAGTAATAAACCTGCTTATTAAATCATGGTATTCCTCTTGTTACGAGTCTTTATAGGATCTTGCCTACATAGTATTTTATATTGGAGGTCAGAATACTCTCGTCTATTGTACTTGGTATGCTAAAATGGTCAGTAAAGAGACAATCCGTAGTATTAATGTGCTATATTATTTTAAAGAGCACCATTTCAATTTTTGAGAATGAAAAATCGAATTGGTGAGTCTCCCTCACATGAACGTATTGGCTAAGTTAATATCGGAGTATACGGTTCGTAAAGATTTGTTGCTTTGTACGGTACAGCGTGCGCTGGATCAGCATTTCTGCTGATAACGATGCCAGAGACCCGTGTTTCTTCCAAAGACGTCATCCGCAAATTTAAAAAAATGTATACCTATATTGACGATGCAAAATCCAAAAGCAGTAGACCAATTATCGGCATATTGTGAACGCCGATGATGCGTACACTGCGTATGCTTCAATTCCGATGCAGTCGACGTGTAACTAGAATTATTATAAAATCATGACGTTCAGATACCTACTTTAACTAATTCATCATTTTCTGTTGATGATTGCTCAAATCATTATCCATAAATAAACTTAATGAACATAACAATACAAAACTTAATAACAACTATTTACCTTTAGATTTTCAGGCAAGTAATATAATTAGCTACACAAATGTCTAACACTATTGTTTAAGTATTTTGTTGACGTGTCAACCTGTGTCTCTACGTTTAAAATTGGGCGTTAAAATTCAGGTAAGTAAATAATTTGGTAAAGATCATATTTTATTAAATATCTATCTATGTAGTATATTGTATTATGTATATCAGTTATCTAGTACCCATAACACAAGCTCTGCCTACCTTGGGGTTAGATAATCCTGTGTGAATCGTCCAGCATTATTTATTTATTGTTTATGTATATTGCCTAAGTGCTTATTTTAGCCTAAAGAAATACTTACTGACTTCTGAATAGTCTTAGCTAGAACTTAATCATTCAAGACATGGTTTACTAGGCTATGGAGGAAATGTCAAAAAATGGTAGATTATTAAATTGACTAGGTACTGTTTTCAAATATTTATCGAATTCGATTGATAGGCTTATGGGAATTATTTATCTATACTAATATTATAAAGAGGAAATGTTTGATTTTTTATTTGTTTGTTTGTTTGTATTGAATAGGCTCCGAAACTCCTGGACCAATTTGAAAAATTATTTCACCGTGGGGAAGGTACACTATCCCAAGTGAACGTAGGCTATATTATATTTTAGAAATGTGAAGTTCGAATTTAACGGGGAAACAGCTAGTACTAAGTATAATAATACCTCTATTTTTGGGGTAATGAAGTCATAGAATCGCTCTATAGAATCGTAAGAACCTATTGTAAATAGGTGCTATAGATTTTTTCTGGGACTATGCTGCCGTGATCAACATACTACGTTTCTACACATGTAGAACCCTCTTTTTGAAAGAACATAAAACGCCATATTCTCTATACAATAGTAAACTAATCATAGAAAACAGTCGTCATACAACCGAATACATAACATACATACAGCCGAATAGATATGTACCTATTCGGCTGTATGTATGTTTGTTTTCTATGATTAGTTTACTATTATATAGAGAATAATTTCAAATAGGCCCATAATTTCTCAATTTTTATCCCCGTGGGATAAGTTTCTGTCTCGAAAAACTAAAAAAAAAAAAACATTGTAAAAAGTAAGGAATATGAAGTCAGTTTTTGTTTTTAAAATAATTATTATTTCATGAGTCACCTGCTTCGATCTTACCATAAATATAGCTATGTCTGAACAAGCCATTACGTCCATTAACATGTTAGGTAAGGATGTGATCAGCGACGGTACACGGGTAGTGCTAACCGTCGGCCAGGCCGGCTAGTTTTCAGCTATTAACGCGGTAGGTCTTACTTATTAACGTAGGGCGGCTAAATGATCCTGCACCAAGCCGTGAGTATTCCACCCTTGAGCGCACCACGTCCTTGTGAAATAGAAACTGTACTTGGTGGTTTATGTTTGGAAAATTATAATTAAAAATGAGAAAGAATTTAAATTCTATACATTCAATTTAATTCACTCTATGATAATAACTTAATTTTTAAAAGGTGTCCGAACTACATTACAATAATGTTATAAATATTATATATGCGAAACTTAGGATGTTTGTTAGGTACGTATTCACGCCAAAACTATTGAAGTGATCATGCTGAAGGATGAAATTTGCTTGGAGGTAGATTTAGACCTGAAATAGCACGTAGGATTTTTATCCCCTAATCAATTCTCATGAGATAAAAATACTCGTACATACATTGCGTGCGAAGCCGTTATCAGAATCTAGCAGTCAAAATAAATTCAAAGACTTTAGGTATAATTAATATCTAGTTACTAGGTACCTACGTCTTTTCGCGGTCAAGGGACATCACCGGGTGTGCAAATTTCGTACCGAAAATTAAGTAAACTAAAAAAATATCCCTACCATTTCGTAACTTAATTAAATCATTGTATCATGAAATCAGTAAAGAAAGATATCCAGAAAAGTATATTCTACCTATCTATCTATCTTTACTGATTATATGGAGATTTTTTTTAATTGCACTAAGGTTTTACAAAATGCTAGATAGCACTCTCTCCTAACTGCTAACCAAAAACACTCAAAACTTATATAGTAGACCGGATTTTCAGAAAAAGAAGACAATTCCGTCGTCTTTGTCTATTGGGGAAAAGCTAAGCCGTGAAACCATTTTCTCATTAAATTCTTCACCAGTTTATTGATTTCTCCAGTACCTAAACACCGGACGCATGTAAACCTTTTAGTTACCATTAGGTGTGGGTATCCATCTATTAGGTAGCTATAGATATCTCCAATATATTTTATAAGTATCTTAAAAACTATTGACACCTCTGTTTGTTGCCTGTATTGTATTTGCAGCGTTCCTATGCTACTATTGTAACACAAAGAGCTTCTTATGACCAGCTTTCACCTACGTAGGAAGACAATATTGGTTCATAGGTATAACTGGTATAACTAAATAGGTACGTTTTGGAAAATAAGGTCTTTTGCCTTCCTAGCCGATTAGTCTTGGTAAAGTGATCGTGAAATAATGAATATAATTATTGTGATATAATTTTAGAAATATAAACGTCAATATAATTCAATAAAAAAAACAAAATTCTAAATACTTTATTATATTTATAGGCTATAGGCTAACAAAATATGCACTCAGACAAGTCAAATTTTATACTATAATTTATAAATGATTATCAAATAATCTCTGTATGTATTCGTTTTTACGTAGTCGACGATTATTAGATATCTCTCTTTGCTATGAAGTTCTTCAAAGATGGAGACCACAATACCAACATGGTTCACGTTGGTACACGTAGTCCTCAGGAGACGTTTCCAGCACCATGTCACTTATGCGTCTATTTACACAGTTTTAGAAGTTTCACCCCTGAAAAAAGAGGTATGTAAAAGTTTGAAGTATGGGTTTATAGCATCGTAGTTCCCTAACGGGTGAACCGATTCTGATTTGATTGTGTTGTGTTTGTAAGGTGGCTTGATCGAGAATGTATGTAACTTGAAAAATAATAACGCTGCAACCGTGCACTTGTTATAAATAAATAATGATGGACAATCCACACAGGTATGGTATATATACATATAATTAGGTAATTCATCGAAGGATAATGATAAGGTTGTGTTTGTAGCTTTAACATTTTTGTAAAATTGTTCTTTGAAGATTTTTTGCATAAAACACACTTTTTTCGCATTTGGGAAAATAAAATGAAATGTGCCTACGCGATAAATAATATGTAATAGGTTTTGAGTAGATTTAGCTCAGATTTTGACAAGTTGAACATTATGTTTCTTGTTTCAGACGAATGTTCCCCGTCGTAAAGGTGACCGCGAGTGGCTTAGATCCGACGGCGATGTATACGGTTCTGCTAGAGTTTGTGCAAGTCGACTCGCATCGGTGGAAATACGTCAATGGCGAATGGGTATGTGTTTTTACGTTCAAAAAAATATAGATATATTGTTTAAATATGGTAGAGCTTAATGCGTCGTTTAGAGCTAACATAGTAAAGCTTTACGCACAAGCTAATCCAATCTCACAAAAATGTGCATAAAAATGGCGCATACCGTAGTGTGTTCTCCAGCATTATTACTTGTTCTAGGTACCAGGGGGCAAAGCAGAGGTGCCACCATCCAACGCAATCTACATTCATCCCGAAAGCCCAAATTTCGGAGCTCATTGGATGAAAGAGCCGATATCGTTTGCCAAAGTCAAACTTACTAACAAAACTAATGGAAATGGACAGGTAAGGATTAAACCAATAACTTTTTGTTATGTTTCTTTTAGATTTCATACCTCAATCTTGGCATCGAGATCGTCCCGCACTGTTCGTCAAGTCAGCTGTAAGAGAAAATAACTGAGAAATAAGTCGATATACCTAAGTTCAGCCACAACACAAATCGGCGTTATTTAAGATTAGAAAATAATCAGTCAGACAAGATAATTTTTATACTGTAACGTCGTTTGTTGTGTTTCATTTGACAGGTTGCCTAGGCTCAGCTCGCTATGACTTGACCAATATAATGAATGTGCTATTAGGTAAAACCATTTTAAGATAAACATTAGTCAAAGCCAGCAGCTTACTTCTGTGTATTTTTAACACCTTCAATGAAATCGCTGATTCGACTGCCAAGCGTGGTGAAGGCAAAAACACCTTGTTTAGGGGATGCATGTTCAGCCGTGACTACGTAATCTATACAGTGTAGGTTTCCTAACGTAACACTAGATAGATACTTTTACATTGTAAGTAAAGTTTCATTTACCGTCATTTGACCAGCTACTAAGTCACTTGCTCTAGAAAGTTCTGTGTATTTTCCCATAGTCTCTCCAAAAGGTGTCATCACCATCACGCATATCAATTCAGTTTATTCATGCCGGAATCAGATCACTGCTCTTGTAAATACCTGTTCACTATACAAGCGCATTAACAGATTACCAACCGTATTTACAGCCGCATCAGATTATATTCCTGACCGGGCATAATTAGTTCACAGTGCTGATTGAATATTAATTTATGGAATAGTCTCTGGATCGCTTAGCTTCTGTGATCGAAAGACTGTCTGTTTGCATCAGATTTTAGGGCTAATTTATTATTTTGCTGCGAAATCATGAAGGTTAAAAATATAGAGAACAGTCACACTGGGATTTGATAACTTTCAGTGCTTATCAAAGGAGATAAAATATCAGAATACAGATAAATCTAAAAGTCTAACTCACAAAAACATCGTATTGTAAGATACTCTAAGTATCATAAGAGCAAAAGGCTACCCGCATTAGTGGGCCGTCCTACTACTGGATTAAAGAAGCCACGGGGCTATATAAAGCCTGATTATGCTAATGACTTTACAACAGTCTGATACATAGGTGCCAGTACAGGTGATCTACCGCTACTTCCGAGAATTGTTTCTCACGCTCGAATGTGGTGCGAATGATATACGAAAGCAAACATCTGATACATCCAGATCCATACGTTGACGAGTCGGTGTGAAATCTGTAGCTTACCAACTGTTTAGCGGCTGCCCGTACGCACTATCATTTGTAATAATTATTGTCTCTGCGCAATGTTTACATTACACTAAGTATAAGTTAGGTGCTCTCCTAGACAGTGTGCTAATATTTATCAGTTAAAGCTCAGTCAGTTTATCAGACACTCATTATAAGGGAGTCGTCGGTAGGTAGGTACTTCCCTTTTATTTCACTGGACATTGCTTCCTTGAATTACCTAGCTGCAAGCAAGTAAGCAAGCTTTCGAAACATGGAGCATGGAGCTCCATGTTTCGAACGCTTGCTTACTTGCATATAGGTACCTAGGTAAACAAATGAAAGCTATGTTACGGACTTTACTCGTTTTAGTACGAACGGTGTTTACTAATATACATGCAGTTCAAAGCTCTGCTAGCTCAAATATCTAGATATATAAATCATCTTTCTATTTAAGCGACTTCAAAAAAAGAAGGAGATTCTATTTTGCGCTGAACGTATGTTTTTTTATGTATAACGTCGATTTCTCCATCAATTGTGGACCGATTTTGATGATTATTATATTCGTCCTGCAATTTTTTTTTTAAACAATTTAATTATTTTTTACAGATAATGCTAAACAGCCTCCACAAATACGAGCCCCGAGTGCACCTTGTAAAGGTCGGCACCGATCTCCGTCGGATAATGACATACCCCTTCCCCGAAACACAGTTCATAGCGGTGACGGCCTACCAGAACGAAGAGGTTACTTCTTTGAAGATCAAGTACAATCCGTTTGCGAAGGCGTTTTTGGACGCAAAGGAGCGACCAGAAGGATTTTACCAGAGAGATTTTGTTGGGACGCACTATCCGCAGCAAAGCTCGTCGCCGCATCAGTACCCACAGTGTGAGTTTTATTTTAGGACACTATTAATTTAATACACAAAGAAATGTCGAATACATCCGACAGAGAACCAAAGTTATCGACATAACTCTAAGAATTAGCAAGCTGAAGGGGCAGTGGGCCGGCCATATCTCGCGAAGAACCGACGGCCACTGGGGAAAACGTGTCCTTGAGTGGAGACCACGACTCGGTAAACGCAGTGTAGGACGCCCTCCGACTGCTGGTAAATGCTGGATGTGTCAAGCTGAAGACAGAACGCTATGGCGCTCATGGAGGCTGTGAACTATCATAGGATGATGATGATGATGATGATTAATTTAAACATTCCCTAGTTTTAAAGGTACCTACAAATCTTTAACTAAATATGTAGGTACCATCCTGCTGTTACCGTCCTCGGGCGGTACATTAAGCTGAGGCTGGACCTGCTTAGCCTCGCTCTGGGGAATGGCCAATTATATGCATCAGACTCTACACGTAGTAGAGTTCGTTTTCATTTAACTTTTCATCTAGTCCAAATTGGCATAAGGACTTGTTTATATCACAACTTTAGTTACTAAAGTTGTGTACTACTGGAGTAGAAATTCTTCCAATTAGCCACTACATATTTTTGTAGCAAATATCTAGCTCCTCTTTTTGACGTGACTTACTTAGTGACCAACTTTATTACGAAGAAAAATTTGTATTTACAATTGAAACAATTGAGCTAACTGCCGACTATTGTAAGTAATCTACAGGTAGCTCAAAGGTAAGTAAGGTAAACTAATCAGTCCCATAGAACGTAGCTGTATCATTTCATCTAAGAACCTACATCTACATCGTTTCTTAAAAAGCTAAGATAACAAAGAATCGCTTTAAGGTTTTATCGATAATTTTAACCCTTTCTAACCCTATTGATGAGCAATATAAGGCGATAACGTGAAGCGCACGTTGCGTTAAGATTTTATTGAGTTTTGTAGCGTTGAGCAACTATGTCTGCCGCTGTTTCTTTTTTCACCTTTCGTGATTCATTAATTGCCACCTATTCATGCTCCTATTTCGTTACGCCATCTTTTTCTGCGAATAGTTACCTGAGTATCTATTGCAGAATTTGTATAGGTAGGTAAAGGATTGAAAAAGAAAATATAGAATTTCGTTACTTAAATAATATATAATAAATATAAAAGTTTGTGGCAACAAAATTTCGCTAATTTTCGGTTTCGCGCGTCATCTCGCCCGGCATTTTTGTATGTACTCGTAGGTACCACTTAGTTTAAGCTAACGGTTTTGGTAGCGAATACGGCGTAAGTCTGATTTAGGTAGGTATTAACATGTTAGGTCTTACTTTAACTTAGTATAACTAAGGTCGGTTTAATAAGTAAACGGTATAGCTATCTAAGCGTACAGGTACTAGTATGTCTTTATTTTTCTATTCACCTTTAACTTGTTAATATGTACCTATATTGAATTTAAATAAAAAAACATTAATTGTTGTCTTTTCATTTGGTTAAAAACTATGCGAAAAAAAGTAAACAAACATTTGCCGAAAAACATTGGTTACCTGGAAAGTTTTCCGAAAATGGGTATTTTTAAATTTTATAGATTTGATGTGTTCTTTCCGAATTTTCTAATTTGCACCTCGTATCTTTGCTGTCTGTCACATTTATGAGTGTAAAAAATTACCAATGATCTAATCCCCGGAAAATTTTCTAGGTAAAATTACCAAATAAAAAAACACTTTACTTAACTCTATGTATCCATAACTTAGTAGACTATCATAACACTTTGTAACACCAAATTCTACAAACAGCTTACAATAAAATAGGCATCTATTCTGACTTTGGTATTTGTTTTCCAGTCGGAGGTTGGTTTGTAGCGTCACAGTCTCTCTACGGCAGCGGTAACTCAGCATCCAGAAGACCAGCGCCCTACCCGCCCAGACCGCCTTCACGACCTCGCACACTTTCACCCCCTTGTAAGTACCTAACACTAACATACAGCGCCATCTAGCTACAATACGCAAACGCGGTATAACCGCAAATATATTATCTCTATTGGCAGAGGTTATACTTAATGGTAGCGTCGAGAAGAATGACCGCCATTCATACTGCGAGGTACATTCATCCCCTTGTAAGTAACAACATGATGATTGATGATTACACAATGCCCTACAAGCGCCGGCTAAAACTCTGAGGGGCAGTCGAAGGATTTGCATATTTGCCTCAGATTCAGGTTGCGAGTTCGATTTCACAGCTATTACGAAGTACTAATTTTTTTTAATGATGTTTTTTATATCATGAATTTCTAAATATTTTTATGTTTTTAAAATAATTATTCTAAATAATTAAAGTAAAGTAAAGTAAAGTAAATATTTAATTAGGTAGGTATCTGAGTTATTAGGCGTTAGGTTAGGTTATCAGGAGAAGTCTGTCTATAGGTACTTACCTATAGGACTGTTGATGATCTACGTAGTTCATCACCATTAGTCATCTGGTTATGTTCTTATAATATATCTGTACTTTCTTTGAGGCAAATAAAAAGAGATTTTTTTTCAAACTACAAATTTTCTCAAAGTTTCATGTTTATTCGTTACAGCAACATACACAAGCACAGAACGTACAACGGCGGTGCCAAACGGCAGCAGCTACACATGGGCCGGCAGCAGCGGCTACTGGAGCCAAGGCGGCTCCTCCCCGCAACCCAATACCTCCCCCGCGCCTTACCGCACCCCTCCTCATGCGTACCCCGCGCCTATAGGTACGTACTGTTAAGGACTCTATACACCAAATCCGTCGGCACGCGGCGGCGGCGCATAGGACATTGTAAGCCGAAACGATCTTTGCCGTCGGCACGAGGGCCGCCGGCCGCGGCACCTGCGGCCTGTACCGGTCAGCAGTCAGTGAGCTGGCAAAGCCTGCGGGCCTGCGGGTTTGATGTGTAGAGGCCATTAAACTTTTCAAGATCATCAGTTCAAATTCTTAAGTTAGGTTACATAGGTTCCTTGATAAAAAAAGTATCTCCTGGCTAACTCCTTATCTTTGTTATAAATCCATTGCGTTTTGCTCAAATATTAATACTAATTTGGACGTTTTCAAATGATTTAAAACGTTTTCTTTCAGAATACACGGTACCGACAAGCACCCCAGCTACCACAGCGCCCTTATACCCGCTGCAGTACGACACAACGACGCAGCATCACTCGTACTACCAACATGCGTACGCGCCCTATGCTCATCATGCGATCGAGGATATCTCCTACTGGCCCAATAGGTGAGCGAACACGGTTTAGAAACAATACGCTGAAATTGGGCTTTCTGAATTGGAAGGTTAATGTCTCCATTTATTTTATTTTATGAGAAAAATTCGCTTTAAAGAGAAGGCCCCAGAAGTGGTTGCAAAGTGCAAATAAGTTAGTATGATGTGATAACGGTAATACCCAGCGCCATCTAGTTTATCTACCGACGCACCAACTGTCGTTTCAGAGTGTCTTTAATTTTTCGTGGATCACCAACTCCAAATGAAAAAAGTGATATGTATGTATTTTAACCCTTCACAGTAAACGCCTGCCTGCATTTCCTTTGATGGCTTTTGGTTTATTCATGGTTTTTCCGCCAAACTCTAATACTACCTTTATCATTATTTCCAGTCTCAACAGCTACGGTTACCAGCCGACGGAATACGTCAGCGCCGGCGAAGTCCCATATGGTTCCGAAGGCATGCCGTTCGGTCCGTCAGGACCCGCACTAGAGGCCGCCACAGAAGGCCGGACTCCGCCCCCCGCGACTGAACACCCGCCCGCAGAAAGAGAGTACAAGTTCAGTACGGAAGAACAACGTCATTCACCTGAGGATGGACAGGCGCATTCGCCGCAGCGACGTTTAGAGTTAGAATAGATAGGTTAAAATTCAAACGAATATGTTGGTATTTAAGTGCCAATAACAAAAAGTCAGATGCCAAAACCGTTTGGTTTGTTTCAAAAATGTTAAATTGAATGGAATTAAATATAAAAGGTTTCATAACTAATGAATAAAAAGGAAGGTATTATTTTTAGAGCTGTGCTTGTAAATGAGATTAGTTTTGGCGACATATGTATTGATCATTTTAAAAGACCGACTATACCTTCTAATAAATAACATACCTTGATAATTCACTCGGTAGACTCTATACCCTTCTGATCATTAAAAACGTGCCATTCCATCCGCCATGAAATATAGGTCGAGTAGGTAAATAAAAAAGCATAAATACATGGTGCGTCGTCTAACTAAGTCTAGTTTGCTATTGAGAACTACGAATCGAATACCTACATTTTCGTAGGCAATATAAGTAGATAGATAGGTGAATTCAATTGAAATTAAAAGTGCCCTAAAACTAAGAACCTAGGTTAGTAGATTTAAGATGTACCATAGAAAATGTTTTTAAGCACTTAATAAATATGTATGTAGGCAAGTCAATAGGTAGGTAAGGAGCCTTTAAAAAGAAGTATTACGAGTACTTGCAAATATTGAGAAGCTATTTAACTCATGTAGGTAGGTAACCATTATTGTTCTTATTATCTATAAGGTAAAATAAATAAATTATGCTGGACAATAGTTAACACAGCCTAGCCTAAGCAGAGATTGTTTTGGTTGATGTGGTTATCTGTATAATAAAAACTTATTGTTTATTGTATAGTATGTTTTGTTACATATTTCACATTAAATTATATTATGCTAAGACAATTAATTTGTGTTTGGACTCTAAAACGCTATTGCACATGCTTCTTTTGTGGATCATCGCGCCCCCTTCGTAGAAATAAAACAAAAAAAATATGTGTGAGGGAGGGAATGTTATATCCAGGGCTGCCACTCGTACTTTATTATAAAGTATTGTACGTTATTTCAGGCTAATGTAATCTATACCTAGCTACCTTATGAGTACAATAAAGTAAGCGAAAATAATTTATTTGGTTATAACAGTTTTTATTTTAAAGTCTACTTTGCGTTTTTGAACGCGACATAAAACATGAAATGTGAAATATCAACTTAAATTATTTTCAACATGACCCTGTGATTGGCAGAACATTTTTCCATGGCTGTAAGTGCAGAGGGGCCGTGCTATTAATGTTCAACCCGTAGGTAAATTACATACACAGAAATTACAGCCTTGGAATATGATAAATAAATAAATAATGCTGGACCAACCAATCACGCTAAAATTACCGTAATAACGCTGATAACGCGCGTTACGTTATGTATTAAATAGCATGGTAGCACCACTGGGGCCTTATTGTCTTTGACAATCATATCACAATGACAGTGTCGTTAGTATGCGTCCAATGTTCTGTCAAAAGTTGGTTTTTCCTTTCCTAGGGTTTTTCCCGGATAGGTGCAGTACAGTGACTCTTTTACTCACATTATATAAAATTGTTATTAGTATACCTTTTTCCATAATGCTTTTTTACAATAGTAAATGTAATTATCATGCAGTTTTTAGTTATTTTAGCATTGTTTTTTCTTAGTTTCTTGTTTGTAGTTTTGTAGTACATTTTGTTGATTCACGTTTAATGTTTTACTTTATTGTAAATATTATTTCTTTATTTTGTACTCTACAAGTAAGAAGCTTGCGATGCTATCATGAGACGGACACTGGCAGAATTGCGTCAAACCAGACGAGTCGCGGAGCCATCTAGGAAGAAGTTGAAGACGTTGAAGTTGACTAAAACAAAACAAAACAATTTCGTTTGTGGTCGCTTGCACGCGTTTGTTTGGTTTCTATAATTTATCGGAAATATGACCAATATTTAAATATTGATCTCGATAATTAATCACAGAGATCCAGAATTTTTCAAAACCGGAGAACTTCTGCTTGTTTAAATAAAGAAGAAAAGAAGTATTTATTTCACGCACGAGATTGTCGCCGGTGTTTCGCTGATTGACTCAAACTCAAATTTTAGAAGCTGGTGATCATATAGCCTTCTCATAATCAGAGAACTTATTCTGCTATTATTTGTAAAAGAAAATGGAAGCTACAGTATCTGTTTCAAAGGTTAGCAAGATTATAACCATGTCACGATTAAAAATTGTTTAGTGTGTTCATGTTGTTTTACACACAGGTCTCAATGATTCAATCAATTAATCTCCAGATTAGAGAGTTCCAACTTCCATCAATATAAGTCATTGAGTAAACACACGCTGCTTTCATAGTTATTACCCTGCCACAATATATGTGGACCTCTAAGGATCCTGAGGTCCGTAGATATTGTGACCGAGCTATACAAGTATAGTTTTATGGTATATATTACTAGTGGTATTATATTAGTGGTTTCTTTTCACTTCTTCCACTAGTGGACAAAAAATTGAAGTTTACAGTAAAATAATTTTATTTGATAATAATTTATATATTAAATATGACTTGTCTAAGTGCTTATTTTGTAAGCCTAAAGAAATAAATGATTTTTTACTTTTACTTTTTACTTTTACTATGGACCGTAGAATAAGTTAAATAAGATCTGTTACTTTTCTATGGTCTGAAAAAATGATTTTATTTTTTATTATTATTTATACAAGTCTTATTGGCAAATCAGTGGTCTTGTGATGAGACAGCCATTTGGTTGAGTGAGAAAATAAAATGCTGGTATTTTGTCAATTTAATGTAAAACTCAAAAATCTAAAACTACCGATTATAATTTACGAAAATGTAATGATAAGAAAGTATCTTAATTTCACTATTCTTATTTTCTATTTTCAGGGTGTGTTTCTCTTTCCCAATGGATATAACAAAACTAAAATGAAAAAAATAAAAACCAAACATTCATTGTTCGAGAAGATGTTTCGGAGAGAAAATTGGTACACCACTTTCAAAAGAAATTGGAAATCTATTGAAAATGAACTGAAGGTAATCCACAGATATGAAATAACTTATTATAAACCACCTTTCAAAAGTTTATACTTATGTAAAGCTTTATACAACTTAATGTGGTTTTATGGAATGGTATCATAGACAGAACTATTAGCGACCCATTTAGTTACTAAAACAATTTAAAAAATCTCCAATTGGAGTCTAAGTGCGGAAACAAGAGTACAACTACTACTACTACTAATTTAAAAAATAGAATACAACATTCTGTAGAGCTGTTTGTTGCGGTAGCAGAAACTAAGAGGTTATAAAAATGAGATAGTAGAATCCTCATTTAAACTTCTTTTATTTTCAGGATTTGCAACACAAAACATATAGTATGCTGCTAAATGATGTTGTTAGTTTTGTTAAGCAATCATATGAAAATGACGAGACTTTATCACTCGAAGGAGTTATACCAAGTGCAACTCTACTGACCGGAGTCAGTCAGCCTGATCATGTCTCTCAGTTTACAGCTCTTATTGATATCATAAGGTGGGTATTCTTCATTAATTACAGCATAGAAATAGGTACTAAAACATGTTCACAGTTTTCAAGTTGTAAAACTACTATATACTTTATAACCCCACTTATTATATAAATGCTTAAGTTTGGTTGGATGGATGATTGTTACTTCACACCAAAACTACTAAAATTTTGCTGAAATATGGCATAGAGGTAGGTTTAAACCTGGAATAAAACAGGCTTTATACCATTATTCACTTTTGTCTTTGTTGACATAAAAATCTTGGAATCTAGAACCCAAGACTAAAAAACTATAGCTATATAATCTAGTACACATAAGGCAAGCTCTACTAAATGATGATGTGTAAAATCACCAAATAATTATATAATTTTTCAGAGATGAAGTAACATCAAATGTTGCATTAATCAACTCGCAAGATGCATCAACTGTAAAGCATTTGGTAGAGAATGCAGTTTGGCAACTTATTAGAGGGCAAGATGCATTGGTATGTAAAAAAATTTGTTATACCAAAGTGCTGAAGATGTAGTAACTATGACCTCCCTCTGGCTCCATTATCATCCCTGGTCATCATCTAGAACCAAATTATGAAGACAAATTCAATGAACCCAAACTCAACAGAGTTTCGCTTAGAAGCTCAATGATACCATAATTGCATTGTCAATGTGCCAAACAGCTAATATTCTGTTGGAAGATTTGTCCCACAAAACATTACATACATTTATAACGGAGTAGGTATTTTGATGTCTCATTTGCGGGCATACTGGGGTACTGTCAGTTGAAAATAGGGCCTTGAAACACAGACGCAAAACTACAGCCTCTAACTACATGAATCGTGAACCGTTTCTACATGACTTTCTAGTACTATTTAGCATGGTGACTGAACTAGGATTCCATTAAGCTGGAGAATTAGCAGTTGTTTCTGTTATTCTTGAAGAATTGGTCTAACGTCAAATAATAGACGCTGGTGTTCTGCTTAGGCAATAGGCGTATTGCATTCTCATGTACAGGTCTCACGTACAACACATTTACTCTTCTTAACACATTTACTGTTTGGGCAATGAGAGTAGTCAACCAACAGTTTAATTCTGACATAATATCTATTTATTAATAAGGCAATATCTTGCTTTTACAAGCTTTATTTATCAATAAAGCTTGTAATGAAGATAATTTACCAAATCATTTGTTTAAAATGCAAAAAAGGCAGCTAAGAAACAAAAAAAACAGTAAGGCCCATTTTTCTATTCCAGGATTCATCTATGGATGATGAAGCTATTCAAAGCAAGAAGCTAAAGAAGAATCATTGCACAATGAAAACTTTGAAGAACTGGTACCAAAGCAAATATTCTGCTACCTCCAGCAAAAAGAAAAAGGCACAAACTGAACAGCGATTGGTTGTTATAATTCCAGATTTTGAAAGCTTTAATTGCAATGTTCTGCAAGACTTTGTGATGATTGTAAGGTGAGTAATCGACTCGTAAGAAACTGACATATATACCAATAAAATTAAAACCATTTAATGCTATATTAGTGCAACTTCCAAGGACTGTGGTCCGTAAAAATCGACCACTTGACTTTATCATCGAATGCGTAAATTATATGTAATTCATTCCTACAACTTCAATAATAATACGCAATGGACGATGCGATGTGATTATTGTCTAGCTAGAGAATATAATAGAAATAAGAATGTAAAATAAAAAAACAATAGAAACTACCATTCGATCTGCTCTAACAACACCAACACATACACATATCGATGAGACTCGCAATTGACTCTTATTATTGTAAAATATATTTTTGTTTCAGCTCCTACATACCAGAGCTGCCAATAGTTTTTGTGTTTGGCGTGGCCACCTCGGTTTCAGCCCTACACAAGTCATTTCCTTACCATGTCTCATCAAAGCTGCTTATCAAAGTGTTCCACACACATTCCTCTCCAGTTTATATGAATCAAGTAAGTCAACTAAAGTAGTTTATACGTCATCATAATCATAATAATGAGCGCTATGGCCCCCTGTTCAGCTTGCCGCATCCAGCATCTGTCTCCCTCTCCCTGTCTTCATCCCACCAGGCCGGAGGGCGACCTACACTACTCGTACCTACACTCGTTTGCCGAGTCGCGGTCTAAACTCAAGAACACGTTTACCCCAGCGGTTGTCGGTTCTTCGTGAGATATGGACGGCCCACTGCCACTTCAGCTAGTTACAAGTAGTTTATTAGTAAACATTTATTTTTTATTTGTAAAGACGAATGAAAATGAAAGCACATAAAAGTGATAGTATATTGTATGAAATACTAGTTACTGCCCACGGCTTCGAAACTATAAAAGGTTATTTCTATCACATGGGAACTGAGTTATGCGATGAAATAAAGAAAAAGAAAGAAGAAAAGAAAGGAGGCAATATTTTAGGTTTTTTCCAGGTTTAGAACTACATACATACCTGTATGCAAAATTCAGCGCGATCCGTTTATTAGTTTTGGCGTGAAGGGGTGACAAACGTCCTAACATCCTAACTTTTGCATTTATAATATTAGTGTAATATTTTTTTCTTTATTTGTTTCAGGTATTAGAAAACATATTTCTAACCCACAAAAGCCCCTTCCATTTGTCAGGAAAAGCCTTTGAATTACTAACAGATGTATTTCTGTTCTACGATTTCTCTGTCACAGGACTTGTGCAAAGCATTAAGGTAAAGAAAAAAGTTGATTTACTAATCCTCATATGCTTATATAAACTCAAATGTTAATTATTATTATTATTATATTAGCCCGGGGTGTCCCACTGCAGAGCAAAGGCCTCCTTCCCCTTCTTCCACTCATCTCAGTCCTCCGCAAGGATAACCCACTCTTTATTGTATAGGTCGAGCTCATCCCGCCTATTAACCTATTAACATCATTAATGTTAATAGGGGAATATAATATCATCGGGCGAATAAATCGTTAAAATGGCGACTATTCATTACTGTAATACGAACGGGACGAAAAATATACTGAATGGGCGACTAAGCCGTATCCTTAACACAGAAGCGGTGGCAGTGGTGTGAAAGTAGGTTTGTTCGTTTTGATTTAGAAAACAACTTAGAGGTTCGCCCTTAATTTTTTTTTTATATCGCGGCGCTCAACGTTACTTACATATTTATTCGAATAAACGACACATACAAATACAAATCTACCATAACATAATGTGTAACTATTGCTCTACTGATTTTATTTCATATGTGAATATCTCAAAAACCTGACGCTTTATTAAATTATGTAATAGGACATTTTTGGTGTCCTCTAACCAAATATATAACTTTCAATGTAAAATTTTGGTAAACCGATGTTAGGGCGTAACTTTTCAAACAACTTTGTTTTTCAAGTCGCCGCCGTTTTAACCATTTATCGCGTTTCCTGGGCGTGGTTTTGCCGCCAACAGCTTGTTGCCTATTTAGTATTTCAGTATATTTTTAATATTATTATGTTTATTTGAATTTCGATTCGCTCGTTTAAATACTAGGTACTGTAGTGTAGGTACTCTTGTACAAAATGATGTTGTTTTTTGTTTCCAGTATTGTATGATGGAGCACTATTATGGAGACAACAGCAAGTCTCTGTGTTGTGACCAAAGTAGTATGGAAGAATCTATTATGAACTTGAATTCCGAAGAATTAGAGTCCATACGGCAGCTACTTTCCTTCAGGGCTTTCCTAGAAAAACAAGATTGCAGAACAAAAATAAAATTGTTCGAAGATGATAACTTTTTTAGAGATGCATTGTGCAAAGAAATGAATAAGCTTCATGAATATCTGTACAGCTTTTATTTGAGTGTCAGAATGCTGTCGGCAATTGTTAAAGACATGCCGCAAAATAATCTAGGGAAGTCTGTAAGTATTTCTACATGCTTGTAAGTAAAATCCAATCAAAAATGTATGTTTATAAATGTTAAAACTAGCCAAGTTCGTTCAGATAGTGGCATTCTACCGCATTTGTTTTGACTTTGGGCTTGACAAGACATTATTACTGCTATTGCGTCGCCCGTTTTTTCGAACTTGGCGGACGCTCTAACGCGCGTCTCAATATGCTCTCTTCTTAACCGACTTCGAAAAAAGTAGGAGGTTCTATGTTCGGCTGTATGAGTATGGATGTTCGCCGATGTCTCCGTCAATTGTGTACCAATTTTTATGGTTCTTTCGCCTCTAATAAGAAGATAATCTCAAGATGGTCTATTAAAAACCCGATGGACAAGTATTTGTCCTGCATAACTAAAAAACAGTGTAAAATTACAGAATTAATAAACAAAGAATGTCAAACATTTTGAAACTATCATGGTTATTAACATAACAGTCATTTATAACGGGATAAACTAAAGAGTAAAGTCAAATTATGATAAATATTCCGTTATATAAATGTATTTTTAAGAATGGAAAGTCGGTTTGAGTTTTTGTAAAACATTCAACTTATTAGTAGTCTAAAATAAATTGAATATTTTAATCGACAGGTTCGCGAAATGTACACAAAGTGTGCCGCAGAATGCATAACAAACACGCCTGTGTTCCGAGAATGCATGCAGCTGCTCAATTTTCAGTCGCAAGTCAGATTGGTTGACAGCATCAAAAGTGCCTTGAAAGTGGTAAACACCTACATACAAGAAGTATTGCCAGCAAAACCCCTGCGTTCTTCGCCGATTAAAAACAATTTGAGTAATATAATACTAGATAAAGATCTGGGGGAGAATTTTGTGAAGACCATAAGAGTGCATTTGCTGACTTTCCTGAGACAAATCGAGAATGCGAACACTGAGACGACTGTGTTCGCTAACACGAGTGCGGAGTTTGAAGAAGATATTGAAAACACTCCTGGGAATAGATACAAACTGAAAGAGGTGTGTTCATGTGTTTAAATCTATCAATCAATGTCTTAGGTAGGTACTTCATAATAGCTAAACCTCGGAAGTGATTTATGAATACGTTTAATGAGACTTATTTCCAAACTATGAGGAAAACCGAAAGAGATGTGTTAATGTGTTAAAATCTATCAGTTAATATCTTAGGTTTGTAGGTACTTATCATAATATAATAGCTAAAGCTAAGAAGAGATTTATGAATAGGTTTAATGGGACTTATTTCCAAATTATGAGAAATACAATAATACAATACAATAATATTACAAATTATCTTCGGTTAGCCGATGAAATTTTATCGGCACGAGAAAGGCGGTCTTTTTCAATCCCAATCTTTATCAATGCGACTCATAAGTAGATAGGTTGTGTCGATAAGTTATAAATTATCTTCTACATAATATACCTACTATCTCTCCCACATTTGGTTTTCTGAATCTAAACTCTATAAGGGAATAATTATAAACACTTATACCACGGGTATTTATCGCGTTTGTTTACCTATTTTTCCCGTGACCACGACAGCGTGTAAACCTGTTGAAACGTCGGGAAAAATAGGTAAATAAACGCGATATACACATTGTATGTATAAGTGCTTATAATTACGTGTTCAGATCGCGTAATTTTAAAAATATTAAACTGGGAATTTTTTGCTTTCTTTTTCCAGAAACTTCTAAAAGCGACGCGCGTAGATAGAGTGCAGTCGGAATTCGAGATGGTTCGAAGCAGATTCGTGAGCTACCTCGAAGAAGTGTTCAGTATTGGGCTGCAGCCGCCGCGTACTCGACCATTCCACGAGATTCTGTTCTTCAGCGACGTTGGAAGCGTTCGCAAACAGATAGTGGGCTCGCCGCGCGGCGCCTTGCATACAGCGCTTAGCAATCCCAGGCATTACTTGCAGGTATTATTACGTTGGCAGTATCACTAGATCACTACATAGTATAAAACAAAGTCGCTTCCCGCTGTCTGTCTGTCCCTAAGTATAATATGATTCGAGATGGTTCGAAGCATATTCGTGAGCTACCTCGAAGAAGTGTTTAGTATTGGGCTGCATCCGCCGCGTACTCGATCCTTCCACGAGATTCTGTTCTTCAGCGGTAGCGTTCGGGATAACGGGATAAGGTCGTGCAATGCCCGCGCACAATCACTAAAGTGGTACTTGGAACCCGTGTTTGTGTAACCCTGTGCAGAAAAACAAACACTAGGTACATAAACCATCCTTTGTGGATGTAAATGCTATTGATTAATTCATTAATTTCTAACTTCCCCAGTGCTCATGCTGCAGCCTCCCATCGGCAGACAGCGTAGTGGACACGCTGCCAGATGTGTGCCTCGCGTACAAGCTGCATCGGGAGTGCGGCAAACACATCAACTTGTACGACTGGCTGCAAGCCTTCGCGGCCGTGCTACGGCCCGACACCGAAGACGAGGGACAAACGCAACAGGACGCTACGCACCAGTAAGATATAAATTAATACTTGGAATACAAGCTGCACCGAGAGTGCGGCAAAAAAATCAACTTGTACGACTTATTGGGCTGTGTCGAGCGTGATCGTCATTCGGCTGCGATGATGACGATGAAATAATATAATGCAGATGTTATTTCTATAAAATTGTAGAAATACAATTGTTACTGAAAGTAATGGTCTACTTGCGAAGATTTTTCCTATACAATCATTTTTTACATCTCATCAGGGTATCTATAATTTATCTTAGCTAGTTTGATGGATGAGGCTAGGTCAATGTCTAGGTCAATACTATGAAACCTATTCGATTAATTTGATTCGAATAAAGCACCAAACTTGATTTAAAACGTATGATACCAGTTCATTATCGAGAAATAATAAAGGTCGTAAACCATCGTAAATCAACAGCTCGGTGACCGATGGTGATGTAAGCGCCTACGTCCTAGATGAGGTCAAAAAAATACAGGTCTTATAGTCCTGTCCTTTTAACTCATTTTTTTAACAAACTGCTCAGTTTTATTTATTTTTTGCTTATTTTTAAATCATTAAATAAATGGGATGACTTCTAGCGCAGCGGGCGAAGGTCCGCCTGCGATGCAGGAGGTTGCGGCTCGATTCCCGCCCCGGGATAAATATCTATCTATGACAGTAATGACTAATATACTCAATAGAATATACATATAAGTTAACTAGAACCTACCCATAACACAAGAGCTGCTTAGCGTGGCTGAATGGCTAGATGATGCTGTGTGAATGAATTGTCCTGATTTATGTATTTAAAAAAAAAACCTTTTTTTGTTTGCAGGTTGCGATTCACACGAGCAGTAGCTGAGTTGCAGTTTCTTGGATTCATCAAATCGTCAAAACGAAAGACTGATCATGTTATGCGCCTTACTTGGTAACTTATAAATGAAGTACCTACCTAAGCTTATTTATAAATGTTTGTTTTGCTTTATTTATTTTTAGAAATAAAAACTTGAGTATTTCTTGTAGTTATTTTTTGCTATTTATTTTAGTGTAGTATTTCGTTTTGTTTGCTGTTACGCTGATAGATTTGGCAATGACATTAACCACGATGGGCTTTAAACCACGCTTAAGCGAGTTAAGTAGATTACGTAATTCGAAGATTTAATATTCATATTCGGAGAATTATAATGTAGAGAAGGTATTAGGTATTATTGGGTATGTAATATGTATTTTTAGAAGCCTTGTCGTTTAATTAGTAGATAATAAAACGAGCATTACTCATCCCACCTGCTCAGTGTCAGTTTCGTAAAACTAGACGGCCTTGTATGGTAGTTTTCTCAAAATCAGTAACCACCAAGTATTACCTCTACCTACCTACCTTCCGATTGGTAAGGACCATACAACCTGAGGCCGAATTCCACAAAATGAATCGCTTCACCATAATAATGGTAGCGTCTCGATGATGTAAGATGATGAAGATTCTTTGTTATTGGCTGGTTGGACACTATTCTGCTGGTGTAAATAATAATAATTATCTTTATTTCAGACTACATGGGTCCATATAAACTTAAATGTACACAATAATAATTAAAAAGTCACATAAATCTACAAAAATTAAAAATAAACATGAGATAATTGAAGGGAAAAATAACAAAAACAAAATAATCAAAAACAAGAAATTAGTAAACAAAATTACAAAAATTATTTAACGATTTTGAACTTTACTTAATTATTATTTGTAAAAGCGTGCAACCTGGAAGAGTGATAAATATAAATGCAGTCAAACCTATGCGCCAACACGCTCAGAATGCTGTACAATAATGGAAAATAATTGTAAAATAAGTTATCAAATTATGAAGATTGTTTGATCTTTCATCTGAGCCTAGTTCGCAGCATCTAGCAGGATGTACCACGTGCATGTTAGGTTGGCTTGAGAGATGAATTGTTGGAGTCCCCCTTACACCCCAATGATGTAAGAAACTATAATACGGAATACGGACGCGTGTCACTGTCAAGTTTGGAACCCAACTATCCATCTCTCCGTGCTAATGCACTGCACGCACTATCTAGATTTTCTATCATACCAATTTTACGACGATACATTGAAATAGTAAAACGATTGGTTAGCAGAATCTGGCCTCTGACCTCTGGTAAGGTTAGGGGCATCAGTTTTATTTGTATCTTGCACAGACCGCAGGACAAGTTTTTGGTAGGTTTTGGTACCTACGTAAGTGTTTTAGCATAGACACATTCATATTTTTTACTCTCCTGACCTTTTACATTGACTTTATAGTCGTAGTGTTAAATTTACCTTTTTTCTTGACATCACTGGAATATTCGATAGCGTTTAAAATTAAAAAAGCCATTTATGAGCTTGGACAGGTAGAATTCTTGGAAACAAATATCGTATCTATTTTTTTATAAAAAGTCCTTCGTTTGACCACAATTCCACCTGTTGGAATAATGACGATTTGTATTAGAACACATTCACTCACGTCTTGAAGATAGGCAGGTTGTAATGGGCCGGAACAAGTAGCAGGCTGCTTGTGTTATGTACTGATTGTGATGTAACATATCCAAACCGAGTGAATTATAGGTACCTGCTGATTTCTTAAAAAATAGGGATACCTATGCTAGAACGTGTATTATGTATCTACCTAAGTATCAAAAAATATTTTGTGGGTTATGTTGTTTCTTAAATTTATTAATACATTCCCTAAGTATACAAATAGATGAGTTTAATCATTCCGCATATAAAATTTATCAATACAAAAAGTAGGTACCTATTTATAATGAAAAATAAAAGATCAACGTTTATTATTACCTAGTTAATATTCATGAATGACGTTATTGATACTTATGTCGTTGTTTGTTACTTACCTCAGCGGGCAGAGGGTCGGTATACTAATTAACTACCCTAAACCCTCCCATTAAGGACTATCACTACCGTTAACCGTTACCCCACGGTTTCACCATATTCACAGAACACCGTGTGAATTGTGATGTAGGTCGGTATTACTTATACAGTTGATCAGCTTTAGACCGAATCCTACTAATATTATAAACGCGAAAGTTTGTAATTATGGATGGATGTTTGTTACTCTTTCACGCAAAAACTACTGAATGGATTTTAATGAAATTTCACAATAATATAGCTCACATATCAGAATGACACATAGGCTACAAATCATAAAGATATTTTGACGACCGATGTGGCGCGGTGAGCGAAGGTCCGCCTGCGACGCAAGAGGTTGCGGGTTCGATTCCCGCCTCGGAACAATTGTGTGCACGATCTGCAGATATTTGTTGCGAGTGTTCTGGTCGTTTTCTATGTATAATAAAAAATATCTATCTATGTAATATATTGTATTATGTATATCAGTTATCTAGTACCCATAACACAAGCTCTGCTTACCATGGGGCTAGATAATGCTGTGTGAATTGTCCAGCATTATTTATTTATTTATTTATTTATATATAGTATATTATCCAAAATATCTATCACCATACGGGTGAAACCGCGGGGCGCATCTAGTATGAAATAAGAATGGCTGCAGGCAGATGCTGGATGCGTGAAGCTGAAGACAGGACGCTATGGCGCTCGTTATTGGCAGTAGGCTATGTTCAGCAGTGGACTAACATAGGCCGATGATGTTTAATGATAGGTACGAGATGGAGACATGACAAGTTGGATAACAGTAGCAGTGGCCCTAGTTGGGCAGAGAATTAGTGAAAATATTCAAATTATACATAATTAGATGCATAGGGTTAGGCTTGTCAATTATCAATTTAGACTTGTCAAGAAAATTATATACAATTTTACTGTAGAGGAGCAATAGTGCCTATAGGGATAAATAATTGCTTCGTAAATAATGTTATAACCTAATCAGTTAGGTGACTTTGCGATAATGTCACGTTTGTAGTGAAAAACGCAAAACGGACGACAGTCGTCGTGGTCAGTCGGCACTTCGGCAGGTGACTGCAGTCTTTTTGTAATAGGTAACTCTCATGCTAAGAGAAGTTGCGTTAAACCAATTTTCATTTTTAATCAGCTTCAAACCAAAGGGAGCTTATTAAAGAGATTGTTTCACTTACTGCTAGACTTTGAGACTGGTTTGCTACAATACATGGCTCGGCTCATCACAGCACACTTATGTATATTATAAATGCGAAAGATTGGATGTTTAGATGGATGGAAGATTGTTACATCTTCACGCCAAAACTCCTGAACGGATCGGTCTGAAATTTTGCATACATGTAGTTATAGGTCTGGAATAAAACAACTCTTTATCTCATTAATCAGTTCCCATGGGATAAACCTTAAAACGTTTCCATAAAAAAAGGCATGCGAAGCCGCGGGCAGAAACTATTTGTACGTAATGCATGTAGGTTTTTTTATATTGTTTAGCTGTTTACATATAGCACACGTATTAAATCAGTTTATTACTTTATATAATTATTTTCCTCTGTTTTACCTTCTATGTTTTCTACCTTCACTGTTATTTCCATCGCCTCGCTTACTCACAAAACTAAACCTCGGAATGTCATTGGTAAAACCACACTACATATTATTGATCTAGGGAAAAACTCTCTCATCAAGAACCAAAAGACCTTGACCCAAAGAAGTTCTTACCTACTCACCTAGGCACTACCTCTTTGAAGTTTGATGCTAACTGATTGTTACGTTTACATTGAAAAATAAAACCTTCGAAAGATCGCGCCGAATCAACAAACGAATGATCAAACACTTTGCCGGTGTGTAAGTACACACTCAAAGGCGCTACGATCATCGGTGACCGAATCCGGAATATCGACATCGTATGTTTGCTGTCATTTGACATTACGTTAGACTACCGATGCTATGTATAAAAGAATTCGAGGAGACCATCGAATCATCAGTCGCTCATTTGGTTGCAACCGAATTTTATCAAACCTCCAAAATGAAAATGGTTGGTGTTCTGTGACTTTCATACCTTAATTTTATTATTTATATATTAAATAATTTAATTATTAATATCATCTTTTAATTTTTCTTTTGTGTTTAGATTGTAGTAGCCGCTCTCGCCCTCGTGGCCGTCGTCGCCGCCGCTCCCGTGCAAGAGGAGCCTATCCCGATCGTCCGCTCCGAGTCTGTACAGAGCCCCGAAGGCGGCTTCCAGTACAGGTAACTACACTTTATCATTTTGGTTGCGGGTTCGATTCCCGCTTCGGGACTAATGTTTGTACGATCTGCAAATATTTAGCACAAGGGTTATTAATTTATTATGGAAAAACTATTAAGTTCTGCAACTTTTCAAAATAAATTATTTTAAACTTTTAAATAACTAAGTATGTAGGTAAACCATGTCAGAACGGCCTTTATTTCTCGTATATTATTTTTTATCGCCAAAAGCAAAGAAAATCAGTGTTAAAATACGAAAGATCAGAAGCTTGTATTTATCAAATGTATATTTTATTTACGGATTATGGTTGTGTATACAAACATACAAAGATAATGACGAGATAAATTAATGTTATCCTTAGTTTTGAATGTGTTGACCATCCAAAACGGTGTAGTAGTTACCCTTCTTTGTATGCAAAGATGAGCCACTTTTTAAATCTTTAATGACATGCTCAATTGTCATACATAGTAACAGGTTGTCATGTAAGATATTAGATAACTCAGAGCCGGTTATTTCAGGTTTTCGAAAATTCATAAATCTAAAAATAATTGCTACTCACAAAATACATACTGCGTACGATAGGGAAATTATCCATTCCTCAGATTAATTAAATGAATATCAACATAACCGAAAACTTCTCTTTTTTTCTAGCTTCGAGACCGGCAACGGCATCAAGGAGTCCGCGACCGGTGAGCTGAAGGAAGTCTTGGATGAGGAGAACAAGCCTCACCAGGTAGTGGTCCAACGCGGCTCCTACTCCTACGTCGACAATGAAGGCACTCCTATCTCCATCGAATGGTACGCTGATGAATTCGGCTTCCACGCCA